>JBAMCE010000141.1:9416348-10846348 GCA_037075305.1 Drosophila kanekoi
GGTGTACAGTACACTTTGAGTACAGTGTGCACTTATTTATTTGATAATAATTTCAGGATTTTCTCTATGGCAAAAACAAACTAATTTTTGGTCTAGCATGGTGGGAGGCAACGCTTTTGTCTAAATAAATAATGAAAATGTCATAACAAGAGAGAGAACGAGAGAGGGAGAGCGAGAGAGAGAGAAAGCGAGCTGCACGCACGCACAGTTGCAACGTGTATCGTGCATCTTCAGTATCGTGGTCGTCTGGTATCTGTGCAACTGCAAGATGCTCTGGCCCCAGCACTTGTGTGCGGCACAATGTTTATGTAAATGACATTTGCACTGATTACGCATGCAGCCGGGCGTCGTCTTGGCCAGCCATTCAACGGAATGCATCGAGTGCAATATAAATATTTTACATAGATTTTACATAGCTGATTGAAGTCGTGCGCATATGCTAAGCCCACAGCTACGGCTAGGAACAGCCCCAAGACCTCCACTCCCCCCTCCCGCCACCATCCACCCACAGCCCCTACAAATTACCCAGCATGGCAATCACACGAAATCAAGTCGAATCAATGGCAATGTGCCGACCCGCCCGCCCGCTAGTCGACCTGCGCTTATAAGTATGCTACAGTTTCTGTCTGCCAGTCGCTCGCGTTATTTGCATATGGGCCGTAAGCCTAATTGAAGCGCCAGCGTTGCCACCCTGCTGACGACTAGCACACGCTCACCCGCACCGTTACTCCATCTCTCTCTCTCTCTCTCTCTCTCCCTGCCTCTCACTAATTTTTTTCTCTTCCTCTCTCTTTTGCTGCAATTAATAGCTAATTTCGAGCGTGCCTGTTAAAAATTTCCCCATTATTTATGATTATTTGTTTATTGCTTGCGGGTCTTTTCTTCTGTCTACCTGACAGCATTAACATCCTAACACACACATACCCTAACCCACACACACACACACCCACCCACACACACTGAGCCGCAACACCCGCACAACCTATGCAAAAACGCCGCCAGCAGCTTTTGGTTGCAATTTTGTGGCCTTCTGCTGGGCGATAAAGTAATCGCCGTTATTCGGGCTTATGGCGCGACCCACACACACACACTTACGGCGAGTCACATGTGTATGTGTGTGTGTGTGTTTGGAAATGTTTACGACTAGCGTGAAATCGCATCATATGAACAAGTTCATAAAAGCACACGATTAATTGTGTTAAAAGAGTGAAAATGATTTGGATTTTTATTATGGTTGATTGTGTAAAATGAACCAGTTTATTACGAAATTTAGATACTAGATTTGAATCAAGAACTGGTTCAATTTGGACAAGTGCCGTTTGGAGTTCAAGAAAGCGAACTACTTGAAGTAAGATGCAAAATAAGTTCAATGTTAAAAGGAACTGTTGAAAGAAATTTAAGTTACACTTAGCCAGGTCGGGTTTTGGCCCTCCAAAAGACTGCCAAAGCAGGACGGCCGACAACTGGGAACTATGCTCAATCGATTGGACTGGAATAGCCCAGAAGCACTTCCGGTAGCGGTAGCAGAAGACAGCGGCAGTCGAGGCTGTAGCTAAAGCTCCAGCCAAAGGCGAAGTGGGAAGGCGTCATTTAGTCTGCGGTTGGGTGCACGTACGTTTTACAGGTTTTCCTTTCATATACACGCATACAAATACATGTCTATTTAGTTGGTTTTCCTCTCATTTTTCGCTTCGTTTTTCCACCTTTTTTGTTTTTTTTTTTTAACGCGTTGTTTCGCTAACGTTGTTCGCGTTGTTGCGGCTGCAGTACGTCCGTACGTGTTTATGGCGCGCATATCCGCAAATATGCAATCAGACTATAATCTACTTAATGTCTTTTTCCAGCAACCACAACAACAACAACAACAACAATAACAACATTAGCAGCAGCAGCAACAAACCCAAACAACAACCAAATAAAAAGGAAAGAAAAATGCGCATGGAAAATGAAGTAATGCAGTTGGGCAAAAATTCTAGCTTACGGCCTACGGGCCGTATGTGTTATGGGTGTGTGTGTGTGGTTGAGTGTGTGCGAGTGTGTTAGTGTGTGTGTGAGTGTGTGTGGCGCCTTGAAACGACACGGACATGGCACATTAACGGAAATTAGGCAGTCATTTCGCAAAGTAAATTTTAGAAAAGTGCGTGTTTTGTGTATTATTTTTTGTTGCCTACTTTTTTGGGCAGCAGCGAAGCGCGCAACGCTTTGAAGTTGCGCGACGGCACATTTTGGCTTTTAGCTAATTTTAAAGGCAAACAGCAAAAGAAGCAACAGCAATGGCCGCAACAACAACAACAACAAAGCGCTTGCAACAAAGCGTGGCAAGAGTGGAAAAAGACGCTGCAAAAATATTTTTGCCTGTAGAGAACATTAGATATTGTTTTTGAGCTGCAGACATGGCGTTTTAGTTTTTAGCAGTTGTTCTGTTGTCCTGTTGCCTGACAAAAACAACAACAGCAACAACGAGGACAACCAGGACAACGATGACTCGCTGGCTTGTTATTGTTATTGTTATTTTTGTTGCTCGGCTGGCGCACAATGCGGCCATAAAAAGCTGCGCGCCTGCAAGTCGAAGTGCGGCTGCAACAAAAGAAGGCGCCCGCACAGCACAACAATTGAAACAATAAAACCGGCTTTAAGGAGCAACTCCACTGGACAACGAGTGCAGTTGGATGAGTGTGGTGGGGGTGAGCTCGAGGGGGATAGGCAGGTGGAGTTGGGAGTAAGGCGAACATGCATAGATAAAAGCAATTATGGAGCGGATGTGTGCAGGCAGCAGCAGCTACCTAGAGTTGATAAAGGCTCAACTTTAAAATCAGTGTTGAAATGGAGCCATCGATAACATTTGCATTCAATGCGTACTAGAGTGTAGAATGTGGTTCAAGGCGTGGAGGGAAAGAAAGAGAAAGAGGCTTGGAGGAGAAAGTATAGTTATATAGATATACTATATATATACTAATATATAGATATAATACATAGAAGATTTATATTTATATCGGATATTGGTAAAGGAGTTAAAAAGGAGTTATGGAGTTGCCTCAGAGAAAGAGAGGGCGAGTGCAAGAGAGGAAGAGCAAGAGGGAGAGACAGAGCTTGGAAGAGGTAGAAGTAGGGATACAGCCGATTTATACCTGATTCATCAGAATTGATGAGCTTTAAGCAAAATTAGAGCTTCAATCGAAAGGGAACTCGACATGGTTATCATTTCGCTTATAGCTCGGGCTTCAAGGAATAAAGTTAGAAAGAGCCAGACGTAGGGGCGTGGCAGTCCAACTATAGATACATTCCGATGCGGAACTTGGGTCGCTGTATTTGATGAAGGATCTATTTTATTAAAGGATTCATTAAACAAAATCGGAGTTGCATAGCAGTTAGAGATCGCCAGCGACAGAGACTGCGACATCATAATCGGAATCGTTTTCGTACTTGCGTCACTTTCACTGCGCAGTAAACAAACTCTTGACCGTTGCGTCTGTCGTATCGATGGGCAACTTGTAGTAGCCATCACGGCGTAGGGCGCGCTCTTCATCATCGGCCACGCCATAGATATCCTCGATGGGCTGCATGATCTCTGATTCGTTTGGTAGCAGCAGTTTGCGTGCATCCTTCCGAAATACGGCGACCGCCTTGACCATGCTATGATGTGCGCGGGCAAAGTGCTGGAAATTGAGGCTCTTTCGCTTGGCGGCCAGCTTGCCCTGAATGCGATCCATGCGGGCAATCATTCGCAACAATATGAAGCGGGCAAAACGATCTTTAATCTCGAGCAGCGTCAGTTCCGTATCCCTGTGGCCCAGCGGGCGCATGTATGCTGCAACAATGAGGCCAACAAAGATAATATTGATTATCAAAATGGTGAGCAGAACGACAAGCTGAAAGAGGTCCACGTCCGCGGAGTAGCAAGCCTCGGTCAGCCGCTTCCAGGACATCAGATCATAGCTGTGCACCTTCCACTCATAGTGCAGGTAGGCCGTTCCCAGTGCCACCAAGCAGCAGCATAAGGATATGCAAGGATAATTGTGATAGAAGAACTCATTGAATGTGGCACGCAAGCTACGTAAAAGATTCATTTCTGCTATTGCAACGGCTATTGTCGGATGAATCGGACAATTCCGATTTTGTTTTTATATTTTTCTTCCGTTTTTCCTTTTCGAATTTTGAGCTAAACTTGCCGAAAATGAGTTGTGGTGTGAGAGCTACTGAGTGGGGTCCAATTGTTCGACGTTTGAGTGACAATTTGTATAAGAGTTTACAGCGGTTGGCTGTCGACGCCTTTCCCCTGCAACCTGCCACGCTGTGGATGTCAAACTCAGCGCTCGCAACATGTTCGAGCTGTGCGCAGATCCCCGTACAGCTGGCATACACAACGCCCCACAACTGCAACCTGCAAAGGCGCAACATGTTGCCAGGACATCAGCTTGAGCGTGTTTTTGAGTGACTTTTGGCTGCTGTCGCTGCTTCTTTCGGCTCTTCTGCTGCTGCTGCTGCTGCCGCTGCTGCTGCTGCCACTTGCGGCCAAAAATTCAAGTTGCAAGTCCAACGGTGTTTTCGCCAATCGCGACAACTTTTGCCACACGATTTTGAGACGCTGATAAGGCAACAAAAAAAAGAGCAATTCTAGCTGTTTTATCTGCTGCTGCTTCTTCTTCTGCTTCCAACTCCTGCTCATTATTGTCTGCCGCTTCTTTGCTGCGACTCCCTGTGGCAAGTGCATGCAAAACTGCATTTTGTAGACGAGTCGCAAGCCCAAAACTGGCAGCCAAAACGGAAATATTCAAAAATTTTGTTGTAGCTGTGCGCGGGTGGAACTGCCAAATGGAGTTTGCTGCGGGGGGGTTGGCGGGTAGCGGGGCATGGAACTGACTGGCAGCTACTGCAGCTGTAGCTGGGTCGGCTGGGTCGGGTCTGCGGCGCGCTAATAAAAACGTAAAATTTAATGGTTACGGAAGGCACTAAAAAACAGGCTCACCAAAAACGAACTAAAGTCGCGGCCAAGCCACCCACCGCCCGGACCAACCAATCGACCGACCGACCGCCCGTCCGCCCGACCGCCCGTCCGCCTTTTGGGGCGCTTGGGCGATAACCAAGCAACGAACCACAACCGCACACAGAGCACAGGGCGAAGTGTAACTACGCCAACGCCGACGCTGCCACCACCCAATGACTTCGATGTAGACGCAGTGGAGCGCCCAGCCGTGCACGTCAAACGCAGACAACTTGAAAAATGTAGAGACAGCGCCGCAGTAGTTGAAACACGCCAAAAAATATGCAAAAGTAAAATAAAACAGACGCATTTGCCCCTTTACCAGCGACGGACAAACGAACCAATGGACGGACAGACGGTCGGACGGACGGACGGACGGACGGACGGACGCCGGGACAGTCGGCAGCGTTCGACATTTGACGTTATAGATTTTTGGGTCCTGTTGTTTGGCAGCGGCAGCGGCGCATTGCACAATATTTGCCCGCACTGCCCGCCACTTGCCACAGCCCAACTGTATCTTTTTTTTTAAATATTTTTTCTTTATTTTCTGTAAGTTTCTTTTTGTGCACAGCCGTTGTCCACTTGACAGCAACGACAAGAAGCGGGCTGGTTACAGTAGGGTCTGCTGCCTTGCAAGTTACCCTGTAAAACGTAGGTATTTGAAGAATGCCGTTCAATTATGCTTAATTAAAAATTGTGTACATTTCCATTTAAATAGCTGACAAGCACAGACCCATTCTTTTTTTGTTGCTATTTTTAATTAGAAGGCTGATTGACTTTTCCTTAAACACATACCTGAAATAACAAAGGAGTGTAAAGTGAGGGTTAGGGCAAGAGCAGGATGGAGAGAAAGACAAAAATTGAGAGAGAGCGAGAGGGAGTGAGCGGGAGAGAGAGGGAGGGAGTTAAATCAAAAGATAAATTAAAGCAGAGATGAAGTTTGTAAGATTGTCAACCTGCAAGTCTTACATGAACTTATGAGAATCGCATAGCAGGGCGATGTTAAAGAAAAGACCACCGGAGCCTGCAGTTATTACGGTTTGCGTTTAATATATGCATGCATACCTACATACATTCAGAACACACAAACACAGATACAAACTTACAAATAAATGTACTTCCATGAAAGGGTTAAGCTAGATTGCTACCACAAGCACGCCTTAGTTGTATTCATGAGAATCGCATAGTAGGGCGATAATTCAAAAAAATTCTTTTGCAGCGCAGCAGAGGTTTTAATATAACACCTACTATCAAAGCAAGCATTACTTGGATTCATGAGAATCGGATAATGGCAAGTTCTTGACTTTTGAATATTACTTTTTCATGCAGTTCGTGGAAAATTTTAGTTTTCACATCTCATTCGAAATGACTGCTACATCACATTAGTTATACAACGAAATTCAGCTGTCTTGGTTTCGCTCGTGCATTTATTAGCGATTAGACAGAAAAACCAGACATTTTTATCTCTACTGAAAAACTTCCAAAAACTCTAACCTCTCGCTGGAATATTGTTTAGTTAAATGTAATATTATTCAGTTCAGAAAATTGCATAATGTATGCTAAAGTTATTCTAACAATGTGTTCATAGAGACTTGATGATGCACCCAATATACCCAGTGTGTGTAGCCTGGCAATACCAGGGGCCATTTGGAGCAATGCGAAATGCAGCACCAGCAGCAGCAGCAACAGCAGCAGGAACAGCGGCTGCGAGTTGAAAAGTCAGTTGTCGCAATGTCTGACAAAGTTATGTGGCCTGAATATCTGGATATATATATATATATATGGACGGAGGTGTTGCCGGGCGCTGCAAATGGGGCCAAAATGCTAACGGCTAACATTGAGAAGGACTCGCTCTGTGAAGCTAACCCAATGGACAGCAATTTGTGCCGCTAAACGAACTGACAAAGCGACCATTGTGGGCGCCAAGAGTAGGGCCAGGGACCGGGATGCTCGAGGGTATTGGGGGGATTGCGAGTTCGGGTGCCGGCTTGTCTGCAGCTGTAATTAGGTTTGTCCGCTTTGTTCAGGCGTTGAACGCGGCGCAGTTACAATTACAACAGCCAGTCACAAATGCAGGGCTGCAGCGTCAGCCCGAAAGTATGCTGCAAATAATTCACAATTGCGCTGCTTTATTGCGTTTTCCAGCACTGGGCTGCTGGCGCTGCTTCAGCTTCGACAGTCGATGCGGAAATGTTTGCCTTGTTTACATCGCAGTGCATAAATTTGCAATTGCACGCACACGAATGCAGCGGCGCGTGCATTACAGCGAGCTCGGGGGTGTGTGTATGTGTGTGTGTGTCGGCCGGAGGTTCGCTTATTGTGCGCAATATATTGACTCAATAGCTGTGCGCCTCAAATTAGTAGAGGCCCCATTCACAAAACGAAAAAAATAGGGAAAAAAATCTGCATGGGACGGGCCAACAAAGTCGGACAACAAATTTTGTAGCTAACAGCATTTTCAAGTTTTATCGTTACGTGTCTGTGCGCCTGAGTTCGTGTGCGTGTGTGTGTGTGTGTGTGTGTGTGTGCAGGAAGCCATTGTGTCCTTGGCCCAGGCCGAATGGCACTTTTCAGGTTGGGGGTGTCTGTCTGCCATGCACGCAGTCCCACAGCCCGATCCTCACACGCGGCACAAGTGCAGCCTTGTCTATTTAGCTGGCTGCATACTGAATGCACATAAATTGTCATGTTGCTCCAGCCAGCTCCATGGCCATGTGCCGCCGGAGCATATTTATATTGATTTTCGCGCCCGACACTGCCGCTGCGATTCGAACTGGGCGTATTGGGCGCCAGCTGGCAGTGGGGGGAGGCCGAGCCGCCAGTTTGTTGTTATGTACTTTGGCTTTTCAATTTCGGTGCGCCCGAGACTCGTTTCAACGTATTATTTCAGTTTTTTATACCCTACCAGAGGTATTTATGAATTTGTTATCAAATGTGTTACACTTCGAAGGAGACGTCTTCAAACCCATAAAAATAATGTTTATTATATATGCTGGGTTATTAGCGAGTCGACGTAAGCCTGTCCGTCTTACAAGCTTTCCGCTTCTATGCGAGCTTAACTCTCTTTTCGTAATCAATCGGATGGAACCGATATATCACATGGTTCGCATATAAATGATTGGTCAAAGATTAAGTTCTTGAGTGAAAGATCTTATTTTCTTTCAAATATCACGTCCAAAATCAGAATTTATTATTTTTACTTTTCTTATTCCTTATATAAGCAAAATGTCTTCCAAATCCAACTACTTTATCATATAGATCTATAGAATAAATGTCGGAAAATGGGTTTTTTTTAATAGAAAACTTTTCTGTTTTAAAGATATCTAGATGGAACAAAGCAATTACGAGCTTGACGATCCTCCCGGCATAAAATCGTATAGAAAGAAAGCTTATGTATAGAAGCACTTCCTAGCCCTGTATTTGCGAGTGTATTTCATCTTCGGTGTGAAAGAGATGCCGTTTTTCATATTTTTTTTTTGGTATTGTTCATTCCCGTTGTTGTTGTGCAGTGTTTGTGGGTGCACAATAAATTGAGACGAAATTGCATCAGCAAAATTAACAGTTTCGTGTGCGTTAATAGACTTTTCCATTGGCCAACACAGACCGCAGAGCGCTGTTTAGCGCCTGGCGGGTCCGCAGACGCGGGGATGGCGGTCATCATTGACCATTTGGTCGTTAGGCGGGCGCTAAACATATTTGAGAGCCGCGGAGCAAGCGAGCGAGCGCGAGGGAAAGAGACAGACAGTCAGAGACTGTACACTAAATGCATTTTTGATAGCGTATTATATATGGGTTTTCCGCTTTTCTTAAATTATTTTCAACAAAAGGGATTAAAGATTAAATTTTAAGAGTGATTTAATTGCCGTTAAGCTTTTTATCCAGCTTAAATCGTATTTGATATGAAATTTGGTTTGCCGAATACTCAAATATTTTGCTTAACTACAATTCCAGAGGGAAAATTGCAGAGTGAGTTATTGTTAAGGACAAAGCAAATACTCTTTTATGATTGAAAAGGCACTATTTATTTATTCACCAGTCAATACCAGGGCTGCAAGCAGCAAGTAAAATTTGTCTTTGCTTTGGTTCAGGGCTTCAAGCAATTGCTTCGGCTCTGTTCCAAATTTCCATATTATATATATTTAACTGATTTAATTTGAAAGTTCATTTGAACTGGTTCGGTTCACATTTTCATTGCGTTGCAGCCCTGTCAAGCAACTATTATCAAGGTATACGGTTATTCCTAAAGTTAAACTTAACTATGCAGCGTTGCCACACTTTATAAATTCCCTTGCAGTTGAGCTGAAGGTACATTTATTTTGTGTGCAGCTGCTGCGATCCTTAATCAACAAACAGCTGCAATGATTAATATTTTATTACTCAATAGCTTTGTTTGAATGCATTTGTTAATAGTTGGCAATGTGTCAAGCTGAAATCTGAGAAGCGCAATACTTGTTCTCGTGAATTGCTAATTTTCTTGGTGCCTCATTAGGCGGCACCAACTTGTTTTAGTCTGCCCGCAACTCTCTCTCCTTTTGGCACTCGCTCGCTCGCCTTGGCAACATTTGCATGGGCAATTAATCTGTGGGCGGGGCAGTCGAATGGCCCAGTTGAGAGCGCGCAAACGGGTGTGCGCGTTGCATGGAAATTTCTGAAATTTTAATGTCGCAACGCTCAATGCCCCAACGTTGCAACAATACGCAAACCACTTACTTAGTCACAGCCACGGCTAATTTCGCCTTACTGCAACTGCCGCAGGAAGCTTTTGACTTTGCAGCGCTACTTCAAATATGCAAAATTTGTAATAATCTCGGAAATGGAAGTCGCAGTGCAACACACAGAGAGAGAGAGAGTGAGGGAGTGAGGGAGTAAGGGGCGTGGATTGCGCCCTATTGCGGCAAGTGTAGAGCGCACGCAATCGGCAACGTGTCGCATTTGTAGTTAGACATAATTGTTAATTACCCGAAACCATTACCACATTAAAGGCCATAAAATGCAACACTAATTGCTTTACGCCCGGGCAGGCTCCTCACTCAACTAGCCCCGCCAGCCCGGCCCCGTGCCAGGCACTCTTAGTGCCCCACTCAGATGCTCTCGAGTTTTCTATTTGATTATGCAGCCAATGGCAATGGCTATGAGTGTGTGCGTGTGCGTGTGTGTGTGTGTGTGTGTGCGTATGCTTAATGCTCGCATGTAACGTAATATGCAGAGCAACAATAGTTACGCCTTGGCCAGCACAGCACCAAGGGGGAGTGGCAGTGGGAGGTAGGCTACATATGATGCCATGCCAAGCAAACATTCCCATTCACAATGGCCGCATTCAGGGCTGAGCTGCAGTGTGTGTGGCATGTGATTAATATTTCAAAATTACACTGACATGCAAAGTGTCAACTCATTTTGAGGCATGCCCGCTGGCATTTGTTGTTGCTGTTGCTGCTGCTGCTGCTGCTGCTGCTGCCACGCCCCCCGCCAGCTCGACACGTACACACTTGGCCACCTTTCGCCACTTGCAACACAAAACGCTGACAAAGCGTCGCAGCGCCTGAAGAAAAATGGTGTAAACGTTTTGTAACAATTCACTCGAGTCACACACGGGACGCGACGGCCAAGCAGCAGCAGCAGCAGCAGCAACAACAACAACAACAACCGAAACAACAACAACCGAAACAACAACAACAAGAACAACATTCACAATAAACTGACGACATTGTGGAATATAGTATGCATTGGGCCTGAGGTAGGCGTGAAAATCGTGTATTAAGTGAAATATTTATTAGCCAGCGCTTCGAGTCACGCGGACTCAGCACGCGATTACCAGAAATTGAAATTACCCAAAAAGGAAAGAAGAAGAGCAGCACGGCGGATAGTGAGGGGAGGGATAGGGTATGTGCTGTGGGTGCTGAACGCTTGGCATTTAATTTAATTATAACATCAGCCAGATATTGTCGTAAATTGTGCGCAGCCGCAGCCCACAAAAAGCAAGTAGGAGTGCTCGGGTCGAGAGTGCCCGACTGCGAAGATACCCTGCATCCAGCAATAAGCTGACGTCATAAGAATTTGAGCTTCCTTCTATGCATATATAGATGGCATTCTTCAATAGCTTCGGTGCTTACTGTCCGATCAAAAGTATTCAGGATCTGTGTATACTCTAGAATATTTAACATCCTATTATTTGGTATCCATAGATCTTAAAGACAATCCGATCGACACGTTCGAAGATTCAGGCAAAATGTTGGCTGAACAGACATGTAGACGGTCGTGGCTAGATCGAGTATATATACCCTATGTGATTGGATATGCCGACTTTTGCATAGAGCGAATTTACCCCTTTTAGCCATTTTAAATGGGTTAAGGGTATTAAAATGCCACAGGAAATGGCTAAGAGGAAAAAAATATCGAAAATAACAGCAGCAGCAGCAGCAGCAGCAGCTGCAACAACAACAATTTATCAATGACAAGCGAGGAAAGATGTGGTGTAAGGGAGGGAGGGGAGACGAGAGGGTAATTCATCGATTATGCTGCTGACTTACATAATTGCATTTGCTGCTGGCAAGGGAAAAACGCCGCCAGGCATGTCATAATCCATTCCAGGCCAAACTAAAAACTAGTTCAAAGGTTTCCCAAACAAAAATATATTTATATAACATGTGTAATTTGTGCCCACATCAGAGTTGTTTTCACATATATATTCATGTATAAATTTTCTAGTTTAAATCTTAGGGGAACTTTTAATTACGTACTCACCTGTACATTTGCACGTGACTTTCCTAAAGCACATTACTGAAAAAAACAGAAAAGAAGAGATAGTTTTGATTAGCTTTAAGTGCAGCTTGCCTGTATTAATGAGAATCGCGTAGGAGAGCAATGTTTATAAATCATTTTTTGTTCCTTTCCAGCTCAGCTCAATATACACACATATTTACATATGTACATGCATGTATGTATTCAAGTACATACAAATGAAAGTTCTTACTTCTATTTGAAAGCAAACAAGACATATTTATGTTTACAATGCTAATGATAATACATACAAACATTCACACATACATACATACTTACAAACATAAGATAAATTTTACATAGATATTTGAAAACAAGGAATCAACTATTAAAGCTCATTTTAGTCTTGTGGCGAGAACCGGGAAACTGAAATATAAGGTTTCGTTCAGTTAACCTTTGACCCGCATTTTCCATGCAAGAGCTAGGGATTCTGAGAAACGCGTACCAAAAAAGTTTTTCACAAATATATTTGAAAATTAATGTGAAGCCGTTGCTAAGCAAAAAAGTTGAACATTTTCCCGCAAATTTCCAAAACTTTTTCCAAAATCGCTAAGAAACGTATTAATTAACCTTAAATGTTGTGCCTTGAAAGGAAGTTTTAATCCGTTCGGACGAACTTCAGAACTTCACCGAATCAGCTTTTTACCTGCGTTTATCCACCAAGCAGGGCGGATTTTGCGAAAAGTATGAAACTTGTATCAGATGTGTTTTTACAAATAATTCACAAATATATAGACATGGTTAATCGAAACTTAAATTGATAAATTTAGAGCTCAATTTTTGACCAGTTAGATCTTCTTCAAAGATTCATTATTTCCGCATACTATTTGGAGAAACCCGTCTATACTTAAAACAAACTCTTTTACAAAGCAATTCTTGCTTCTAATTCTCAAATTGTTCAAGCAACTCTAGCTTTTAATTCTCAAAATGTTGATTAAATTTGGGTCAGCAAGTATCCTGCAGCTACTAAACCACATTAGATAACAAATTTACGGCTTAAGTTCAAACTTATTTAAATTTTCAAGGCACAGCGAATATGCTGTAAAGTTTGGCTTAACCCCTGCTGTCCGATTTCCCACACGCATGGCTCAGAGAGGCAGAATGCAAATAAATTGAAAAGCTTTTTAATTGATTGGCCTTCTTAAGGTTTGGCGCTTAATATGGGTAACTTTGTTTGATTTATGTAGTAGGCTCTAATCTCATGCAGTTTCGAGCGGGCGTTTTGGGTGTTTGGGCCGCAGCAATTAACACGATTCGACGCGCACAGAACAAGAGACATGAATTGTGGATGGGTGGGCGAGAGAGAGAGAGAGAGGGAGAGTGGCAAAGAGCAAACGGCAAACCGAATCAGAATCCTTTGACATTTTCGTATTTCCATTTGCCAATGTCGAGGCTAAAATATTGGGCAAGCGATTTGACATATTGCCAACAAAGGAACTCATTATCTGTGCATTAAATGGAACAGGACCCCAGCCGGGGCTCAGGCCTCTGTGTGTGTCACGCTCATAAAACACATTTATCATAACTAATCCTTTGGGGTTTTGGCTGCCAGCTCCAACCGCCCAACCAGCTCACATTTTGGCGCGCACAGCCTCTGACTTCGCCGATAACGTTTTGAATAATAAATAAATACAAGCAACACCAACACTTTTTTTTCTATTCTATTTTTTTTGGCAACAGCAAAAGGCAAAACGGAAAAGGATTTGAAAATGGAAAATGGGGCCAGACGAAGGTTTTTAATGCTAACGATTATCATACAAGCAATTTAAAAATAAATTGTACTCCTTCGCAAAAAAAAAAAACTGAGGAGAGAGGGAGTATTGAGCGCGAGTGTTTGCTGCCAGGAACTCAAACTTGGCTGGCTTGTGTTCCAAGGCGATTCTTAGGCTCCTTCTTCTTCATCTTCTTGTTTTGCCCATCTGCAGCTGGCAAATGCCCAGCGCATTTATTAGTGGGCTCCACATTTAAATAGCACGGTACAGTGGCAGCGACAGTTGCCGCCGATTGACTGAATTTGCCATTTGGCAGCGTTTAAATGAATTTCACTCACACTCAACGTCTGTAAGGTACGTCTGTCTGTCTGTCTGTCTGCCGGCTCGACCCGGCCCGTCAGCCATTAAAGCCAATTGCCCACAAAATCATGGCCGATATCATAATTGCTCTTCGTGGCTTTTGCTGCTGCTGCTGCTACTGTTGCTGTTGCTGCTGTTGTGGCTGCTGCTGTTGCTGCTGGTGGCAACTGTTGTTGCTGTTGTTTAGTCAGCGCCAGCCATGGCCAGCGCGCTCACAAAGTGGCCCTCGGGCTTGGCTCATGTAAAACATTGTTGAGCTTTGTTAGCTGAGGTATGTTCGCAGTAAGCATCGGTATGTTGCAGCTGTGAAGAGCAAAAGCGTGCTGCGTTTTGTAAAGTAAGCATTTGCTTTGAGCGGGGACTTTTAATAGTGATAAATTCAAGTTTCAATTAATCCAAAAGCTTTCATGAGCTTTAAAAGCTTGCAAAGCAAAACTGCTACCATTTTATAGGAAGCCATAAAATGAACTTTTGGCTTAAGGTTTTGTGCTTGCCGCAAACATGTGCTTTCAAAAGTTCAGTAATAAAAAGCTTTCTAATATTAAAACACAATTGGATGTAAGTACGAAGAGATTAAATTGAAATACTATTAATGAAAAGCTTTCTTGAATGCATGAAGTCCCAAGAAAAGCTGCTGAAAGCTTTTATGAGCTCTCAAAAGAGCTTTCATTAAAAGGTATAAGGGAAATATTATGAGTTAAAAGCTTTTGTTAGCTGTTAAAGTATCGTGAAATGCAGTGTCAAGCACTTGAAATCTTCAGTAAGACCAAGTATAGTATACCGCATATAGTATACCTAGTATAGTATACCAATTGAAAACCGATTTTTACAGGGTATCTGAGCAACGAGAATGTTTCTGTTTTGAGCATTTTTTACTTGTTTATTCCACACACACACACAAACAGCAGCAGCAGTGTGTGGCAGATAGATGCATGCGAGGGGGCGTACAAATCGCAGCTGCGATAAATTTAAACACTTGTTGTAGTTGTAGCCAAAGTTGTTGCTACACAATTTATTAGAAACACTTTGCGGTTGTTTTGGTTTTTGCATGCGTGGCCGATGTGGCCATAAACGTCTCATGGATGCTTGCAACGCATTTTTATTGAATTTTGCGGCCTGAGTTATGTGCAACATGTTTGTTGCACAATGAAAACAACAACAGCAACGAGTAACGACAAGTTGGGTGCCTGCAACGTCTTCTTCTTCATCGACTTTTGGCACTTGACTCTGCGCCAAGTTAATTAACACTAACGACTTGGCAGCGGGTGGTGCTGTGACTGGCAGGGGTGCGGGGCAGTTGGGGGGGCACCTCAAAAACGGCATCTTCAATGCTAATGAAACGTCCGCTCGCCGCATACTCGTAAATTGCATTGTTTATCTAAAAAAAAAAAAGGCGGCGACTTGGCTTTTGCTTGGCTGGCCGCCAGCTGGACCGTTAACGGACTGCAAAATGAATGCGGCCTGCAGGCTCAGGCTAATGGCGGGGCCCGAGTTCGAGTTCACTTTCAGGCTGTCAAACTGTGGCATTGTGAGTTATGGGCGTGTCATGTGCGCGTTCCATATGGCCAAGTCATTGGCGCTGGCGTTTGATGACTTTTAAACTTTCTATTAAACTATAACAACGATGATAGATGAATAATAAAAGTACAAAATACATAATAAAAAAGTTTGCCGTCATTGGCGACAGCGGCTGTGTGCGCGCGAGTGTGTGTGTGTGCCTCTTGAGTGAAACTTCAGCGGCAAATGTCAGCGGCGAAGCCAAGCCCCGGAACACCAGAGCCAGTCGGAAACTGCAAAGGAAAATCAGGAAAACGTTGCCATATTTGCCCAACATACGCTTAGCAGACAGAACACTCGATGATGCCCAGGGTGCTGCAGACGAAGACTGATGCTGCTGCATTTGCGGTGAGTGCGTGCCTCGCATAAGTTAGTTTCGCTCCCTACACTTCCCTACCCCTGCCCCCTTTCGCCGGCCCGCTTCCGGCCAGGCGTATTGAAGAGGCAGCCCGGAAGAGCAAGGCCGACTAAAGCAATGGCATCGAGCACAGATTGATGAGTTGTTGAAAAATGGCAAACTTAAACAACAGTTTGCCCACAAAGATAAGACGGGCCGCCAGGAAATACGCCCCGGAATTTACAACGATGTGCACACACACGCACACACACACACACTAACACACACATAAAACGCATGACTTACGATATGAAGAATGAGAGTTTGGCCTCAAACTCGCATGCCAATCGCAGCAGCTCAAAGGCAAACATAAACCCAGAAGCTGTTCTGCATTCCATAAACTAATTTTGATATCCGATCGAAACGATTTCATCAATTTTAGCTGAGTTAACAATGAGTTAGAGCCAAGTATTTGGGATTAAGAACTAGAAGAAAGAAACAAAAACTGAACAGTTGGAAATACTTGGTTGGAAGAACGTGCAAAAATTGCATCTTTTCGAAAAAGGATCTCAGATTTGCCTAAGCTCTAGAAGATTAAAGCCGAAGAAGGGGAGCTATCATGGACTTGGACTTGTAGATATAGGGAGAGGGGTTACAAAAGGTCCAAAAAGCTATTACTTATGAAAATTTGTCGTCAAGACAAAAGTCTTGATAAAGTTATGAGAGTTGGAAGCAAAGGAAGGACTTGAGCTAACAGTAGTCGAAATACAAGGCATCTGGGCTGTAAACAGTCTATAAAATTTGGCATGAAAATCTAAGTAAAACTTGATTTATCAAATTAAAAAGCAAATAATGTTTGCAAAATAGCAAACTTAACGACAATTAAAAGAGTTTTTCAGAAAGTTTCAAGCCAGAAATGAAGGCAATTAAGCGATTTTTGCAGCTAAAAGTCGATAGTTTTCGCAGCTGGCCTGGCTGGAATTGTCAAAATCGGTGCTTCTGCAGCAACAACTGGACAGGCCCGGCTGTCATTTTAAAAATTGTGAAAGTTTTTCAATTCAATATGGACCTGGCGAACAAGACCAAGATGTCAAAACAGTTGGCCATTTGCTATCGCAGCATCTGCGTCAATCTGCCGGTGTTTGCAGCCGCCCTTGGCATTCTCATTGGCAAGGTGGGACGACGCGTCTACAGGCTGGCCATGAGCTGGGACCGAATCATCGAGCTATACTCATGCGCCTGCCTGGTGGCCCTGCTCATGTCCTTGGTATGGTATTATTCCTGTGTGGCATATCGTATGCTGGCAGCGCGGCATCGCAACGTTGTCCTGATCACGGATGTTGTGCGATTTCTATTTACTGAGGATGGCGATGAAACGAGCGAATGAATGTATGAACAATACTTATTTTACATCTGCTAATTAGCTTAATTAATATTTAATAAAAAGTAAGCTTTACACCAAATCGAAATTGCGTTAATAATGATCCAAGTGAATATGCAAATCGTTTAATCAAAATGTAAATGCAAAATGCAAAAAATTAAAATGTGCCCATCAAATTGTTGCAACCTGTAAACGGTGCACAGAAAAACAAATATGATGAAAAAAAGGGCAAGCAGACATTTTGTAAATATTATTACAACATTTTTTGACATTTATTTATGCTATTTTTCAATGGGGCGGGCTGTGCATGTGTGTGTGTGTGTGTGTGTGTGTGTGTGTGTGTGATGGGGGTTCGGTTTGTATTTTATTATTTTTGCTGGCTGCATGATAATAAATTTGCATTTAAATCACCGCCCGCCGCCAACAACGCCCCGGCGATTGTCCCGCTCGGTTCGGGCTTCTCATTTTGTTTGGTTTTTCTTTTTTGGGGCAAGCGAAACAATGGCCGCAACACATTGGATGTACACACAACATTATTAACCACAAAGTGTCACATGATTTTATTTGGCTCGTTTCCGTTTCCATTTCACCTGCAGCTTTTTGCGCCCAAGTCAAGGGACAGGCACAGGCACGGGCACAGTCAGGACTTGCTCACTTTTATTTTTGGGCCAGACTTCTCTCTCGCTCTCTGTCTGTCCGTTTCTGATTTTAAACGCTGATAAGCAGCTAAGGACATTCAAAAACAAAAATAGCTGCAAGTGGCACTTGTCTTGGACTTGCGGGAACTCTTGCTTCCCGGTTTTGGGCGGGATTGCACAAAGTCCTTGTCCGCAGTTGCCATTGCAATGCAGTGCAGTTAACAAACTGCAACTTGGGGATTGCAATTGCCATAAAGAGCGACGCCCCACCCCCCGACCAGCGACCACCCACCAGCCGCCAGCAACTGTCGGCCGTCGTGTCGAGGGCAAAATTGAAGTGCAAATAAAAGCTTGTGCAATTTTTGTTGTTGCCCAACCGTCTGCCCATAGGACGTCGCATATTTCAACAAATTTTTTACTGCACTTTCAGCTGAGTTTTCGCTTCGTTTTGCTGGATTGCCGCCGGTTGCCGCCGAAATGTCACCGAAACAAGCAAACGGAAACACTCGAAAACTATTTTGTTTGTTATGCTAAAATTTAATGGCACAGGAAGTCGTATTAAAGACCAGCCCGACCAGAGCAAAGCAAGAAAAAAAAAACAACATTTCGATTAAGGTAACAGCAGCAGCAACAGCAGCAACAGCAGCAGTTGCAGTTGCAGTTGCAGTAACAATTCATTTTGCATTTTACTCTTTACATATATTTTGTTTTATCATTTATTTCACGTTTGATTGATTATTGGCACACGATTGAAAAAAGTTTGATATTTCTGCCAGAGTTTCGGCCTTAAACATATACACACACATATATAAAAAGAAATAAATACAATGCATTTCACTCGTAAATGCCAATGTTGATTTTATGCAAATTATTTGCATGAACCGATGCGGCAAGAAAAAAAAAATAACGCTGAGTGAATAAATTTAATATTATTGTTGAACTTTAATTATCTGCCATTTATTGTCATACGTTGGGCGTAATACACTCGCATAATAATAATAAAACAAGTGCGAGGTTCTAGTCGGGAGCTACCGACTAGAGGATACCCTGATCCGTCGGGTTCCAACACCAAATGCAGATGTATATGCTATTCTAGAAGCTACGTGTCAAGTTTTCTGAATTTAGCCCTTATTATGTTCCGATATTGTTCAAAAAACTGGACGTCGATATCGATTTTTATCGATTGCTGGGCCAAGTTATCGATTATCGGAAGCAAACTCGATCTGCGTAGGGACTAGGAGGACCAATAGCTAGTCTCTAGCTCCTATAGGTTCAGAGATCCATGCGTTCACGCATACGCACAGACGGACGGACGGACGGACGGACAGACGGACATGGCTAGATCGACTCGGCTGTTGATGCTGATCAAGAATATATATACTTTATGGGGTCAGAGATGCTTCCTTCTGCCTGTTACATACATTTGCACAAAGACATTAAACCCTTTTTACCCTTTTTTTATGGGTTCAGGGTATAAAAAAAGGAGAAAAACAATTTTAGCGAATCTCTTTCACAATGCTCGGGCTAATAAATGTTATATAGAAAAAAAAAGAGAAAATGAGGTTATCTTCGACATGCCGTAGATCGCATACCCTTACAGACATAACCTTTTTGTATACCGTGGAAAATATTGCTCGTTCCTATGGCTGCTGTATGATAAAGTGAACCGATCTGGCAGATTCCGATCTATATACTGCCTGCCCGAGAAAGAAATCCCTATGCGAAGTGGCAATAGATCTAGAGCTGAGAGTCTAGCTTACATAGACACAGTCAGAAGGACATGTTCTTATCGACTCGATATTTAGTATGGATCCGGATAATATAAACGTAAATATACGCATATATACGTGTATATATAAATGTATATCTTATGGATTTCCTTAACGTGTTCTCCACTGCTTTACACAATTCTTGACAATTTTATAATAGCTTCAGCAGGTATATGAAAATGTGCATAGATATGTGTGCTAAGCGTAGTTGCATTTAAATTACATTGCAATTGTATAAAGGATTCCAGAATATAAAACTCTGCTGTGCTCTGCCATTGACTTTTCTTAGAGAACGTGTCCTTGGGGCAACTAAGCAACAAGATTCCGTTTACGTTATGAATGTTCAAATGTCAGATTCTGATGTGCATGATATGTATTGTGGCTTTTGTATAACTTCTGGAATGAGAGCTTTTCAGGCAGCCAAATTAACAATGAAAAAATCTGTTTTAGGAATTATTGTGAAAGCTTTAACCGAATAGTTTAATGTTTTACTTGTCATTCACATACATAAATCCTTTTTATCCTACGCAAGCTCATCTCCCCAACCTCAACTCGGAAGTAAATATCTTTGGAATACGCCCCATCGAGCCGGAAATATCTATTTCCAGGGTACAACTAAAGTTTGGTGCATTTAGAACTTGTTGTACTTAAACTTTTCGAGCATCTCAATGTTTATGTATTATATATTTCATTCAAATCAAGTGTTATTACCATTGTTTAATCATTTATGTGTAGGGTATTTAATCGTCGTTTATTTTCGTTTAAATTGCAATTATTTCGTGTTTATGCTGCTCAGTCAGTCGTCTAATGCCATATGGCATTGATTTTCTGCAATGTATCAATATAAATAAGCCATTTTCCATACGCTGGCTTATGCACTTGTCACATCTGCATAAGTAACCCCTCCCTCCACTCTCCCTCTCTCTCTCTCTCTCTCTCTCTCTCTCTCTCTCTCTCTCTCTCTCTCTCTCTCTCTCTCTCTCTCTCTCTCTCTCTTTCTCTTTGTCTAAATTCCGTCGCGGCTCCATTTCCTTATCCCCATCTAATGTCTCTGCTGAGCTACTTGCAGACAGTGCAATCTGCTGCTGCAACAATTTGACACATTCGAATCGGAAAGTCAGCAATAGACAGGACGCAGGCAGACTTCATTCCAGCGCTAGACAAAGCCTCAAAAAAACGAAAAACAAAAAAAAAACAATATAGTTGGCGTCCCGCTGTGGGACACTGTGCGAAATTGAGTCGCAAGCGCATGTGAAAGGGCGCGTGGCAGTGTGCGGTCGGTGGCAGCATTCAAAATACATACGTGTATTTGCCACTTGCACAATTTCACGTATGCGAGCGAGTGTGTGTGTCTGCGTGCGTGTGTAGGTGCATGGGTGTGTGTGTGTGTAGGGTTGCCACATCAAACTATGCTGCCCATTTATTTGGGCACGTGCTGCTCGTCATTTAAGAGTTTTGTCTGCACTTTCGTTGCCGGAATTTTAAAATATTTTTCGTGCCAAATGCCTGCGTGGCTTTTACTTTTCGCCCCCTTTTTTTTTGTTTGTGCGTGTGTGTGTGTGTGTGTGTGTGTGTGTGTAAGTGTGACTGTTGCTATTACCAAACACCTCTTCAGACAATATTCGTTTTGTGTACATTCAGTCTTTGACACAAACACTTTATGCGTTGTCTATTTTAACATGTGTATCTAAGGCGAAATTAAAACCAGAAATTTTAACAAAAAGTTACAAATTTCTATTAAAAATAATATTTTCCGTAGTCAAAGCTCGTGAAGTGTCTGTGATAGTTAAATATTTGTTTTCATATTTGTTTGCATAGAAATTAGCTAACTTTTAACGAGTACAAAGAGCAAAAATGTTTTCAGGATTTTCAGGCCAATTAAAAGCAGCATTTAAAATTTGTAATTGTGTGAGCCCTCAACACAATGCGAGCTCTATTCGAATACTAGCTGCCTTATGCTTGCTGTGTTAGCAGGCAATAGTATAGAGCCATATCGACAAGGATTATCCAATTCGACAAGGATTATCCAATTCGACAAGGATTATCCAATCTATTGTCCCTTACCTCTGATAACTAAAGATATCTTTAAGCTAAACTGGGCGTGGCTTATCTAAGTCAAGGTAGGAAAAAAGTCGCTGAACAAATGGCTTACAATTCATATATATATAATCTTAGATTTCGCTCAAAGATGGACGCCTTAATTGTTGCACATTAAACACAGTATAAATTACATATATAAAACACATAAGAGGGCTTTTAGTAGGGATTATCGATTACGTGAAAACGCAGCAAGTTATTCGTAATAGAAAAAAAAACTGACGTTTGAGTTGCAATAACAAAGCGCAGCTGCATATGAAGTACTTAAACTAATTCCTATGCTTATCTAATTGAACTGTTCTTAATATTTTACAAAGCGTCTCAGAGGGTTGCGAGAGAACAGCCCATATGCTTACTAATGAGGCTTAACACTGAGAGAATTTGAAGCGTATGCGTTCTTCATCTGATATTCATATGCCATGTATGTACATTTGCTTTAAGGCAACATTTCAGTTGGACACGTGCTGATCATCGTTTAAGGGTTCTGCTACGGCACTTTCGTTGCCGGAATTTGAAAATGTTGTTGTGCCAAATGCCAGTGTGGCTTTTACTTTTCGCCCTTTTTGCGAACGCATGTGTGTGTGCGTGTGTGTGTGTGTGTGTGTGTGTGGCCGCAATATGACTGTTGCTGGCTGCTGGCTGGCTGCTAACAAAGTGCCCAAGTGGTATGCAACATTGTTGCTGCCACGCAGCATTCAAATGCGGCGGCATTCGCTTTTCTGTTTTTTTTTTCGTTTTTTTTGGGTTTCATTTTTATTTTAGTTTTTGAGTTTCTTGCCTGCGTCTCTGGGCATCATTTCCACTGACTGCGTTTCATTTCATTTCCTGTTGCTGTTGTTGTTGTTGTTGTTGTTGTTGTTGCAGCTGCATGTTGCTTTTGCTTCAGCAGTAATTTGGTATGCCTTTTGTTGCCTTTGCCTCGGTCTGTGCTGCAGCAAGCGAAAAACAAAACGAAAACAAAAAAAACTATTTGCGCTTTTAATTTGAATTACAAATTGTATTCAAGTGCAACAAAATTTAATCAAATTGCTGCGGCGCATTGTTTAAAGGCGGCATAAAGCGTAAACGCGTGCAAATAAATGCCGAACAGGCTGTACAACAACACCCATGTCCTGCCCCCACAATCCAACCCATCCCTAACCCCAACGTGCCGCACCCAGTCCTAAGCCCCTGCCTTTAACAGCCTTTTCAGCGCTTTAACACTTGATACCAGTTGAAATTTAATTGACTGTGTGCGCTATATGCATATTTGCTCAGCGTGTGTGTGTGTGTGTGTGTGTGTGTGTCTGTGTGTGCGTGTTGACTTGTTTGCTGGCCATTATGGCCAGTGTCAGGCTCAGGTCTCTGCCGCTGCAATCTGCACCTGCAGCTGCTCCCTGCCACTGTCATTGTTGTTGATGCTGCTGTTGCAATTACCAAAGGACCCGCAATTCGCACTGACTGCAGCTGCGGGCAAATGAGTTGTAAATAGTTGACGCCCCGGCCAAATCGTTTAAATTGCTAAATAATGACAGTCATCGCAGCACACATACACACACACATAGCACACACACACACACACACCCACTTACATACATCTACATGTTAGCTGCCTTTGTTGCCGGAAGATATAAAGTATCGCCTAAAATGCGGCCAGTCAAAGCGTTGAGCAAATGCCAACGCTCAAGTACGTATACGACACGTTGTACACACGGCCTGCAAATGTTCGTTGTGGTTGCATGCACAGTCACACGCACACCCACACACACGCGCATACTCGCAACGTTAACGATAACAAGTGTCGCGCAAACAAATGCTGTTTGCTGCGACCTACAGCCGTGGTGAGAGCTTGGTGCGAACGTCTGCGTTTGGCTCCTTTTTTGTGGGAGTTTGGCTGATGCTATGTTCGAACGGCTGCGAAAGGACATCGAACATGTTGCAGACAGGCGGACGAGTACGAGGCGCTGCGCTGCACACGATGCCCACGTTCAGCGCGCAGTTGGCTGCCGTCCTGCGACAGCGGTAGTTGTGTGCGCTTGACTGGCCCCAGTCTCCCTCTCCCAACCCCCCAGCCAGGATCAGTGTTCGCCTGCTGTTACAGTGTTTGTGAGTGCAGTGCAAGCCAATTTAAAAACAACAAAAATTAAAGGCAAAAACTTGTAAAAAAAACACAAAAAAAAAAAAAAAAACTAAGAGCATAAAGCCAGAGACAGCAAAAAGTAAGAGATAGACTCGTGTATGGACGGTGACGCCCAAAAAAAGCGTGGGCCTAGCCAAGTTAAAGCTGCCCACGCACACACGCACACGCACACCCACATACATAGGCACACACACACCCACACACTCAAAACACACACACCCACACCCACACCCTAACTCACACGCACGTTATGTGGCCTGCAAATGACTTGTTTTCTATTTAAACTTTTTTTACTTGCACTTAAATTTTGTTTTTTTTTTTTAGCTCATTTATTATAATTTCTTTAACTTACGCGCTGCGTGTTGATTTTTCTATTCATTTGGCTGTGCCTTTTTTTTTTTGTTGTTGTTGATGTTTTTGTTGCGCCATTTTCTTTTGACTTTGTGTGTGTTACGGTCTTTTGCAAAGTGCGGACATTATGCGAACACAGTGCCTGCCATATGTTGCCAGCCTTGGTGTTGGTGTGTCTGTATGTGCGTGTGTGTGTGGGAAAGTCAAAACTTTGCCGTTGGCCCCTTAAAAAAGCCAAAACACTTTGCCTGCAAATAAAATGTCCATTGTGCTGTTGTTGCTGAACTTTTGCTGTTGTTTTATTGAATTTCAAGTGGGCCATTGAGCCAAGCGGCTGCTGTTGGTAAGTATTTTGAAAGTGGCTTAAATTGCATGCCGTTAATTAAGCCACATATATTATTCAATTGTCATACATGTGCATACATATATATCTATATATATTTACTTATATCGTGCGTATAATTAAAGAGTTGCCACATGTGCCACGCGTCTGTCCGCACGTCAACTGGATTCCAATTATAATAAATCAATTCAATAAGCGCGCAGCTGACAGCTATGCAAATTCTGCAGCACACACAAAACTACACACACACCACACATCTACACACACACACACCTGGTTGATGTATAGCTGCGGCGCAAGCAGCTGACACTTTTCGCAAACATTTGCCGGCGCCAGCGTTTAAATTAATTATGTCGCCAAGCTAAGCCACTTGCACCCACACACAAGCACTTAAGCGTGTCTGTGTGTGTGTGTGGCCACTTCCGCTTGCAACACTGCGGCAGGCGGCGTCTCATGACTTAGCTGCTGCAAAACTGTGGTCAGCATAGGACAAGGATATGCCGCGACTCTGGCCTGGCAGCCTTTGCATTTCGATAACATTAATTACAGTCAAGCTGCAAGCAGGTTTGCCTGCAAGTTTGCCAGCCAGTTAACAGCCACTTGCAGGCTAGTTTTATTTGCCAGCTGCTGTTTTCTTCGGGGTAGTTTAGTCTTGCAGTAGTCGCACTCTGATAACATTAATGTTAGTCAAGTTGCAAGCAAGTTTGCCAGCACGCTTGTCAGCCAATAGGCAGTCCTCGCAGTCTAATAACATTAATGACTGTCAAGTTGCAAGCAAGTTCGCCAGCAAGTCTGTCAGTTGTCAGCCATTTGCAAGCTACTTTCTTTTCTTTGCTGCTGGGATTTTAGTTTGCCTTTTCGCCTCATAATCATCAAATGCTTATACCAATTACAGTCAAGTTGTCAGCAAGTTTGCCAGCCAGTTGCAAGCTGGTTGCTTTTATTTGCCAGCTGCTGAGCATTTCACTCTGTGCGACGGCACTTAGCCAGGTAGACTGCAGCTGTCAGCCTGCAAACATTTGGCAAAAGATAAATGGCAAAAGCAGGCATCCAGCCTCGTCGGCCCGTTAACACATGATGCCAACTGTCTTAACAGTCAACTCTCTATTTCTCTCTCTCTCTCTGTCTAACTCGCCCTCTTAACACTCGAGAGCAAAATCTGCAGCTGTTGAAAATCAACTGTAACTGCAGATTGAATTACGTTCACCCCTGGTTTTAGAGGGTTGGGCTTTGGGAACTGCTCGAACGTGAAAAGTTGCATAGGTGCGCCGCTGTCTGTCAGCCTGTCAGTGGCTGCTGATGCCGCACACACACACACGCACACATACACGAGCGTGTGCAACCACAGCACACACACACCCACACATCCGCACACACACACACACACACACAGTAAATACTAATACCAACATCACCTGACATTGTTTGCTCTGCGGATTTGCATTGCGGTTAGCTGACGGCGCCGAGTCTAAGGCAAGCCAGCTGTGTGTGCGTGTGTGCTGCCCGTGTGTGTGTGTGTGTGTGTATGTGTGTGTGGCTCGCAGTCAGCCATTTTATGTGCACTGGCAGCTTAATGGCCGCCCAGCCCTCAGCTACCCAGCTAAATAAATGTTTTCTATAATCAAATGGTAATGCAGTCAACCCAGGCCCATGCCCAGGCCCAGGCCCAGGCCCGGGCCCAGAGATGTTGTCGTAGTCGGAGTCTGAGCCTAACTTCCGCCACGTTACCAAAAACCAGCCAAGCGTCCAACTTCAGTCAGTCGATGTGGCCACAAAGGCAGCCCAAGATAGACCAGTGCATGCCAGACCAGACCCGACTCGACCAGGCCAGAGGCAGCTCCGGCAGCGTCTTCTTGTTTGAAGTAATTACATTGTTCGCAGGCATCGTAAAGTGGAGTGAAAGGCGTTAAAGTGTTAAGTTGCTTGTTAATTTTTTTCTCCTTTCTGTTTGTTGTTGTTGTTGTTGTTGTTTTCTATGCTGTTTCAACTATGTTGCCAACAACGTACCTTGCCACTTGCCACGTTCTTCTAGTTGTTGGCCATCCGCTTTTGTTGTGGCTTAGAGTCGCGTCTGATTAATGAAGCGTAGCTACGTAGCTGGATTAAGGGTCCTGGCTGCTGTTACTGCTGCTTCTTGTAATTAAGTTGAGTGTAGTATAAATAACTGTATTTGCACAGCGTCCGGCGAGAGAATGTTTAATTAATTTTGTTATTTTGTCTAAGTATGGCTAAGTACACAGCAATGGCTCAGCGCATTGCGGCCACATTCAGTCCGAGTTCTTGCCCAAATCAAGTTAGCAAGAGTTGACTCAAGTTCTGTATAACTTTGAGCTTAGTTTTTGGTTTGTACACAACGCTCAGCTTTAATTAAATATTAATGACTGTCTTGACAAATTAATCTCTAACTATTTTGGCATAAGATACTAAGCTTGTTGAACTGATTTAACATAGCACAGCTGAAACAAGCCAGGTCAAAGCTCAAAGCTGAAAGTTCGGTTTTTTATTGCTAGAAGTCAAGGTAATAAACTATCAATGGGAAATATTCTTTGTGTGTATTTAAAATATTTCCCACATTCAAGAGCTCAGCTTTCGTTTGCCATTCCCTGAAGTTTTGGGCTAGTGAACCTTACTTTATGAATTGGCTAAGTAGCACAGTTAATAAAATCGAAAGGCCAAGCGTCGCATCCCACTCTTCTATGCCCCTTTTAACCAACGTTATGCTACTTTTAATGGACCAAAGGACCTTAGCATGAATCCGACCTTAACTTAACTAACGAGCCTCTTAAATATGCATAGGAAATACGTTGTGTTCCTCTAAAAACTATACTGTACATTGAAGTTAGAGCTTTATCCCATTTATCAAACTCCTCCTAGTTAAAATGTCCAAAGCTGAAGTCAAACCCAAACTTGTTATCAAACATAATTAAAGTTTATCAAACATATACTTCCTCTATAATTGCTATACGGTAATTGTTGATAGATATTGCCCGCTTTTCCATAAAGTATCAAGTTTTAAAGCCATATAATTTTGCCCATAACCAATCATTAACTAATTAACTTTTTTAATAGAAATAAGGTATTATACAAAAAGTGTTGCATACTTAAGAGCGTCATAATTTATGATCTACAAAAAATATATATTCTGTTGCACATATGAAAAAAACCTGCGTGTTGTTGCGCGAATGATTCGCATTATGTGATTAAAATTTAATAAAGTTTAACGCCAATTGTGTTTTTGTTGCGCCGCCAAAGTCATGCACTTTGCCACAATGAACGATCGCATAGGTAGAGAAAAACAAGTAAGAGGTTCTAGTCGGGAGCTACCGACTAAGGGATACCCTGTAAAATGAAAGACACTTGATGTATGCTTGCTTGGAAACGGGGCAAGTTATTGATTACAGGAAACAAACTCGATTTGCACATGGACTAGGAGGACCTACAGCTCAAGTCTCTAGCTCCTATAGTTTCTAAGATCCTTGAGTTCATACATATGGACAGACGGACAGACGGACGGACAGACAGACGAACATGGCTAAATCGACTCGGCTGTTGATCAAGAATGTATATACTTTATAGGGTTTGGAGATGCTTCCTTCTGCCTGTTACGTACATTTGCACAAGCACATTATACCCTTTTTAGCCATTTGCGAAGGTTTCAGGGTATTAATACAATGGTGCGATTTTTATTGAATTTACATGCATAATAAAGGCAAATGTGTTGCCATTTTTT
This sequence comes from Drosophila kanekoi, assembly GCA_037075305.1. Lineage (NCBI taxonomy): Eukaryota > Metazoa > Arthropoda > Insecta > Diptera > Drosophilidae > Drosophila > Drosophila kanekoi. Next base: position 9,444,501 of record JBAMCE010000141.1, read on the forward strand.
GTATTCTGTTTTTTATATTGATAATATAATTACAATGCGAAATGTAAATTTTAATTTAGAACGTATTAACATTTGCCGTTCGCTCGCCGGTTGCCATGCCAAAGGGCACATAAATTATTATATTTGCAACAGCGATTTGTGTTTATTTGCAAATAAGCGTTGACACGCCCCCCGCCCTGCTGGGGGCAGCGCACCCCCCTCGCACAGCTTAGTATGCCATATAAAACATTATTGCAAAAAGAATAATGCACAAATTTATTTTGCACATTATGAACACAAATTGCATAATTGCAATTAGATTTACGAGCGCGTTACAAAAAAGAAACTGCAATTTACGTAGTCCGAAATAATGCCAGGAATTTAGCGGGCGATGCGTAACTGAAAATTGCACGCAAAATGGAAAATATGGCCAAAATAGGAACACACACACACACACACACATACAGAGAGACGTTTCAGCAGGATTTGGACAACAATGAACAGCACTGAGCAGGGGAAGAAATAAATGCGACGCCCTGAAACTTACACGAAAAATGCTCTAAACAGATAAGAGAACTTACACACGACACGAGACAAAAGGGGTAAATGGAGCTGGTAGCCAGGAGGCAATCTGGTTAGGGCGGTGGGGTAGGAAGAGCGGGAGACGGGGGTCGGGGGCAGATATAGAAAGCAAAGACAGAAAGTTGGCAACTGGAAAGTCAAGTTGCGCTCACGCTATTTATAGCCGACGTGGGCTTTTGTTTTCGATGGCCTTTTCATTTGCAGCCAACTGCAAAACACTCGCAAGAAAAAAAGAAAAAAAAGAAGAGAAAAGCGGGCTGAAAAAAAAAACAACAGAAACAACTCCAACAACTTTGCCAAATAGTATGACAATGGAACTGCCATTGTGTGTATATTTTTTTTCTATATTCCCATTGTGGTTGTTGTTGTTGTTTTTCCTGCAATAGTCGTATCTTGTGCGAATGCAACTACGCTAAAAGCCCGGAGCGCGCTCCGCTTAGCCGCAAACAGCCAAATGGCCGAAATGCTTTGAGTGGGTGCTTAAAGCTGTCAAATCTACTGCCGCACAATTTAAGCGTTCAATTGAACAGCCCAGCCAGCCCAGACCCACCACCCAGCCGGGCCGAACAGCAGCAACAGCAACAACAACAACAACAACTGCAACCACAACAACAACATCGGCAACAACAACAACCAACACTTGAACAACAACACTTTTGGTTTGGTGGCGTTGACGCTGCCATCGCTGAAAATATTTTCGTAATTATTTTGCATGCAAAGTGCGGATTTTTCCAATTTTCACTTATCAAAGCGCACGCGGCCAATATGCAAAATGGTTCTGGCGGAAAAACAAATGGTTAAAAAAATGGCGACAACTAAAAGCGAATACAAAATACTCTGCATTTTAAAATGCAAAAGTCACATAGAAAGTTACAAGTTCCAATGCAAAACAGCTTTTAAATACTTTACAGTTATCAATTTGATTAAACTATCGATTATTTTTGAAAGATTTTTATCGATTATCATAGTTATCTTTATTTTGTAAGCTATAAACGTAATCCATAAATAACTAGGAGTGCATTCTAAAAAATGTCTCTACACGTATTTTATAGTTAACAAATTCAATTGTCTATTTCGATTACTTGTACAGTTATCGATCATTTTCAATCATGACGTTGCATACAAGTGATCAGTGCTGGAAAACTCCCATGTAATGCTTAAGGTTCCCCTGCAAAAGTACCTTTATCTTCACTTAATCGAACTTTGATGAAATTATCTTTTGCATTTGCTTAGATAAAGTTTAAAAAACCCAATTTGCAACAATTTTTCCATAATTACCGCAAACACTTAACCGAACCAGTGTTGCTTCTAACGATCGTTTTGCAGCACTGCAAAACTTTGTCGCTCTCAACAGTGTGGCAACCCTTGCATAGCTGAGGGACATGCAATATGCAAAAGCCAACAACAATGTTTGTTGTGCGGACGCACGTTTTGGCCTTTTTATTTTCATTCAGTTTTCCTTATTTCTTTTTGTTTTGTTGGCGCATTTTTTCCATTCATGTTGGCCGACTGCTGATGCTGTTAATCTGGCTAGGCTAGGCTATAGACGGGATTGGATTGTCGACTGAGCTGCGCCGGGCTGTGCACTTTTGTTTGAATTTGCACTGACACGAGGCGGTCGCAGGAGTTGGTTTGGCTCTGCCCGGGTTGCCTCCTGTGGCTGACGAAGCTCATGTTTACATTGAATGCTTGACGCGAGTTTGAGTATCTGTATCTGTACAGTTGTCGAGTGTGTGTGTGTGTGTGCGCGTGTGTGCGTGTGCATGTGTCTATAGTTGATTGTAAGTTTTGATGACAGCGTTTCGTTTGCATATTTTTGCATTTTGCTCGTTTGCTGTTTGTGCTGCTGCATTTACCTACGCGGGTGTCGCTGTCTGCTCTTGTGTATCTTTCGAATTGACTTTGTTGTCCTTGGGAGCACCCCAAACAACCCACCAGCTCACACACATATACAGATGGCCAGCAATCACACAGCTCATAAAAGACGCCGTCCTAGTAGCTGCTTGGCTTCAGTGTCTTGAATGGCCATTAAAATTTAAGCACAGCTTGTTTAGTGCCTTTGGCTCAGCTCTGCTCAGTTCGGTTCTGTGCTCTGCTCTGCTGTGCTGTGCTGTTCAGCACATGGAATCGTAAAACAGTTCTATGCTTTACGGGCTACTAAACGTTTACCATTGCCATCAGCTGCTGCGCCAATTCCGCACATTGACCAGACACGGCGGCAACTCCAGCAGGACATAGCCTGAAGAAACTAGTGCCAGATGCACAGTGCTGCCCGCTTATGAGCAGGAAAAAGGCTAGTTTCAGAGAAAAAACAAGCTAAGAATAGCTATATTCTAATTGAAAAATAACTTGTCAGTTAATACTAATCAAACGTTTATGACTATAAGGGTTCGGTAAAGCCTCCTTCTGCCTGCAACATACATTTGTGCAAAACTAAGATAGCCTTCTTGGCCCGATTTCAATTGACATAGGGTATAAAAAAGACAACTATAAGCATATCCCAGCCGCAGCTTTAGAGGATTAGTTGACTTGAACATTTTCTTTAGCTAAAGCAACCTTTGTTTTAAGTTAGACATAATATCATTCCATAACCATGATAGCGTAAACAATGGCTGTCCTTCTTCTTCTACCTTGAATCTTAGACTTAGACATTTGCGAATTCCAGCATAAAAAAGCCAGATTTGGCGGCAAACAAGCAAAATTGGCTGTCACTGTAAATGATACAAGTTGTGCAAATATGAAAGCTGATACAAGTTGAACATGAAGTTCGTGTGGCACTTGGGCAGCCTTTCAGCTAACTTCACAGTAGATAAACTTGACTTGCAATCCGTGTAGTTGCAGCTCAAGTATCTCTCTGTGCCTCTCGATGTGGGATCTATTTAGTCAGCCAAATGCGTTGGCCGCAATAAAATTGAATTTATAGTTTATTTATGCAGCTACTAAGAAATTAAAGACATAGACGTTGTCGGCGACGACGACGACGTTCCGAGTGTGGGCCCAGACACATGTCAGGCTCATGCACAAACAACGCACAATCACACACACACACACACAGAGAGAGGGAGACACAATCATACACACCCACACCCGTTTATATATATAAATCAGGCTCATAAAAGGCGCGCGCGTGGTTTATTGATTTCAAAAGCAGTCTTTATAGACTTTAACGAGGCACGCAGACGTTGGCTGGGACGCAAAAATAAAAACACACACACACCAACGCACAGAACATCAGAAGCGCAGTCTAAAGCTGTTTGCTTGCACGCCAACTGCCACGCCCAGCGTGTGGGCGTTTAAATTGATTTTAATTTTTAGTTGAATTTTAGCTCATTTAGATATTATGCACGGAGCGAGTGCATAGCGTTCGCTGTGCGGCTCGTAAATCTGTCAGTCAAGTCAAGCGCTAATCAAGTGAAAGTTCAGAGCTCACACACACACACATTTACATAATGACTGGCAATACATGTGGGCGTGTCGGGCTTTTGCATAATTTCAATTAATTTATGCGGTCAATGTTTAGTTTTTAGTCGATCCTGTATATGGCTTTTGCTCTAGCTACGCGCCTATAAATCATTTTGCATAATTTATGCGCTGTCCGAAGCAAAACCCAACTAATCCGGCTGCTCCACTGACTGACTGCAGCCATTTGGCTTTGGCTGTGGATGTGGATGTGGCTGTGGCTGTGGCTGTCAGCTTGTGCACAATTGAAATTTCACTATATCATAACGATTTCAAGCTGAAATAGCCAATAATTCATAATATTTAACGTGCGCGCAATTAGTGTTGCAAGCTTTTTATCGCCCATACGCCGTGTGGCACGCACACAAATCAAACGCTGAACAGCAAGTGCCGTCAACGCTATTACAAAATTTATAAGCGCACTTAAGCTCGGTCTGATGATGCCCTCACGGCAGTCTGAATGAAATGAGCACATAACTTGCCTCGGCGACACACGAAGTTGGCCTTAAAAAACAGGAAAAAAAAAAAACGACGTGTGCTAGGACTCTGGCAGAGAAAGGCTTGCAAAACAATGCGAAACGCCGTCCTGACTTGACACGTCTGTCAACAGCCATTAAACGCTCGAGGCTTGAGCCGCCTGCTTGGCTGGCTGCCTGGCTGGCTCGCTGGCTGGCAGCTAACCCAGTTTGTGCTAAAAGCAACCTATGCCCTGGCACAGATATGGAGACTCCTGCCCTGTCAGGAGTCGCAGCTGCCGAGCAGCAGTAGAACAAAAAAAAAAAATGCCTGCGATTGTAGCTACCAAGTTCTGACAGCGCAATTCATCACTATTCACATGTGTGTGCGTGTGAGCGTGTGTTGGAGTGTGTGGTGGTGGGTGTATTGCCTATACAGCAGCCTACAAAGTTGAGGTCGTAAATCAAAACTTAAATTTAACACATGCAGCGACGGCAAATGGCAGCTGCCCCCCACCGCACCCCCAACCCAACCAACCAACAAAAGTGTCAGCCTCTTTTGTGTTTGCTATTTGTTTGTTTGATATTTGCTTTTTTTGCGCGCGTTCACTTGCTTAGGCTCCAGCTTCGGCTGCCGGCGCTGGCAGCACTTCCCCGTCAACTGCAGGCGCCCTCGTCTAGCGGCTGACAATTGACATAACGAGCTGGTGGGCGTGACTAGTGGGCAAGCGTTGTATATCAACGCACGCGTGAGTTAATCTGTCAAAATAGCTCAGCAGCAGGCAGACAGGCCCAGACAGGACGTCTACAGACGTGGCAGACGCATGCAGCCAGCTCCACTTGATTGCCTGCCACTGACTTCGAGTTGCGTCAATGCAAAGACAGCTTGCCCCACTTCACCCACTACTCGCTATTCCACTCCAGCGTTTGGCATTTGCTATTTGCTATTTCGCATTTCGCATTTTGGCTTTTGGCATTTGTCGTTGGCGTCGTCGGCAACGTTTCGCTTTAATTTGCTCTTCGTTTCATTTTGCTTGAGCTGCCACGCCCAGACGCCCACATTCAGCTGGCCATTAAGTGCTACGGCTGGCACTTCGTTTAGTCATTTGGCTTAGCCATTTTATGTTTGCTCTGGTAATTTGGCTGATATGCTGATTTCGACTTCATATCCGCACACGCTCAAGACAAAAACAAACAGGGCTTGCCCCGCCTTCTGCCGACTGCCCTCTGCCCGCCAGCCAGCCCCGCTTGTCATTTGGTTGTCATGTGCGAGATTTGCGTGTGTTACGACGATTAATTTAAATCATTGATGATGCTACAGCTCGAATGTCTGTGTTGCCAACAACCCTCCACAGCCAGCCGCCCAGCTCAAACCGTATCTTTATTTCCATTTGATTTGCCTGCCATTATACACACACACACACAAACACACAGCAGACGAGGCTGTGCGTATTTTTATATATATGTCTTGCTGAGTGCCATGTCATCGTCTCCATCTCCAGCTTCATCTTCAGCTCCATCTTCATCTTCAGCACCATCGGCATCTCCGCCTACGAGCTCGTTAATCATTATTTTCGACATGCCACTCGTCATTTGCCTTTATTGTCATGGCAATGTAGACAAGCATGGAGGGGAGGGGCTGAGGCGCGATACTGGACTGTTTCCGTTGGCCTGTTTTAATACGGCACTTAAGCTGGCAAATACATAAGTATACTATATGCGTGCCATATCAAAAAATATATACTCGTATATATGCTATATACGTGTGCGAATGGTCAACGGTTCGGGTATTCGAGTATTCAAAAGCCATTAGCCATAAAATGCAGCCAAATGCAAAAACAAATGACTCGCATCTTGTCGCAATGAGGCGGCTGCACGCTGGGCTCTCGGCTCCGGTTGTTTGGTGGGTGGCACGTAAAAGTGTGTGGCATAATTTATGCGCTGCAGCAAAACAGCAGCCGCCAGTTTAGGCCCAGACAGCAGCGTCTAGGCCCATCTAGCCATAGGCATAATTAGTTTTCGAACTTTAAAGTTATGGCCGTGTGCTATCTTTATGGCAGACGACGCCAGCCTAGCTGCTGCAGGTATATACCTATATGCATCGTATATATATATATATATACCTCTTTATATGTGTTTGTGTGTGCGTATTTATGTGGCCATGGCTACATAATGGCATCTTCATTGATTGTCGAGCAGCAACTGTGGCAGCCGTTGTGCCACTGCTGTGTCTGCCAAAAATATACAGCAGGCAATACACAAAAAAAATTCAAGCATACGCCGCGTTGCCCGAACACACAAACACACTCACACGAGCTGCGGAAAATGTGCTGACTGTGTAGGTGCGTCCGCTTGGAAAAGGAAAAACCTTTAGCTGCCGCAACGACAACCTGACGCCAGTTAAAAAAAATATATATATCCATGTATATATAATAATAAAAGAACGAAAAAAAAATATTGCAGACGCAGTCCGAAAACTTGGCCGAGTTGGCGACGCCACAAACGGGTTGTGGCACACGTCTCGCTGTTTCTGCCGCAGCCCAGTCTTCGGGTATCCTGTTTCTGGCTGGCTGCGGCAGCATTTTTATGCAGCTTGCATCATTTGCTGGCGCTTTTATTTGCTAGCATTTCGGGTGCTTAGGCAAATGCGCTCATAATTTTAAATAAGCTCATGAAACATGGTCGCTGACATTAATAACTTGAGCCGTGGGCTGCCACGCCCCTGATTATGAGTGCAGCAAGCCAATTTCTAATTTGATATATAGATGCATTCGTTATTTTTTCTTTTTTTGGTAGCTAACGCAACATTTACTTTTTACTCGAGCGGCTTTTGTGTTATTGCAAAAGTTGTTCGGGTGCCAAAAGTTTCACATCCAGCCAACCAAAATTTTCATGCGCATTGTAAACAATGTTCTAATTGAGTTGAAAAATACATAACGCATTATAATTGTTATTGTTTGTGCAAAAATAATGAGCAGGCGGCAAGGGCCGACAGAGGGGGGGGGGGGGGTGCTTTTAGAGTGTGTGTTAAACAAGCTGAAGGTCTGGCCTGGCACGGGTATTGTTTGCTTTAGCCTATTAAAAGCGCTCTGCTCTAAAAACTTGAGACACTTGGCAATTTTAGACTTTCAGCGCAAAGTAAACACAACGTCAAGTACTCAGCTGCAGGGAATATTGAAGGAGACAATAAAAAAACCAGGGCTCAAAAGCTCATTGAAGCTCGAAGCAGCCTCAGAGAAAACTACATTCATTAACTGCATAAGAGTTGCTTTTAATGTTCTATGTTCCTTGAGTATTCTGTCAAAAGTTTGGGGAGTGGTGAAGCTTTATGAATGAGCTTTGAAAGCTCATTAAGGCTGTCAGCAGTCTTAAGCAAAACTAATTTTCCTTAAAGTTGTATTATAGCTTTTCTTATATGCTATTCCTTAAAAAATTTGCAAATTGAGAAGCCTTGCTACACCCTCAGATCCAAATGAAAGCTTCAAAAGCTCATTGAAGCTCTACGAAGCGTTAGACTTTACTCAATTTCATTATATGGCTTGCTATTACATTAATTATTTTATTTAGCCGACCAAGTCCCATGTAATTCTGCAAATGCACTGAAATGAAATTCTTCCTACAAATCTTTCCGAGCTTTGAAAGTTCATTAAAGCTCTTACTTAAATCGAATGCATTCTAGCTGTTATACAATTGAATATATATCTCAACAATTCCGTAGTTCATGTTCCGATCTGTTTACAAGTGCTTTTATTATTGCTTCAGTTCAATGGTGCGTTAAGGCTTGTAGCTCTAAAGCGCTTGGCGCGGCGGCCCTTAAGACAATGCACACACACGCACACACATGCCAAAGCACACAAATTAATTTGAGCTGTGAAACAATTTAAAGTTTTCCACCGAGCGGATAGCTGAGTAGCTGACTAAATGACTGACTGACTGAGTAACTGACGGAGCGCAATGCTTGACTGGCTGCTAACAATAAGTGCGGAAATTGAAGAAGACATTGCACTACCAGGGGCGGGCGTTCCATTATTGTGCAATTAGGTGCAAGGCAAGGCTTAAGGCCTGCCAAAACAGAAGCGGATCTCTTGTCGCACAGGAAGTGCAGCAGCAGCAACAACAGCAGCTGCTGCTGCAGACGCTTGTTAAACAAAATCAATATTAAGTATACGCTCCGTTGGCCGCCGTCGCAACGTGTGCAGAACGTGATAGCAAAAAAGGAGAGTTGGGTTTTTTTATTTTTATTTTTTCGCCTTGTTTTTCATTACCTTTTTGGCTGCTGTTTGTCGCCTTAATTGGCTGCAGCCACACGCAAAGGGAAAGCCAGCAAAAATAACAAATGTCAACAAATTGTGACAAGAAATCAAAATTTGTGAAGACCAGGTACACTGACAGCTCCAAGAATAAGACGAGAGCCAGCACAAAAAAAAAAATGGGCAGGCTAACAAGAGAGCTAATAAAAAACAAGACCCTGCGACCAGTTTTGTGGCGAATTTGTAACGAGATTTGATTTGAATTTAAAACAGACGCACGAAATAGCTTAACTACGGCCACACGCAGGCAACAGTTGACAGGCAGATTCGGGATGGGCGCATAGCTAGATAGAGTCAAGGGTCCCGTGTCTGGGCTAGCTGGCTCGTTGTGTTTGTCTAGCTTCGCTGGCGGCGTGGCATAAATTACGCAAATAAATTGACAATAATGCGGACAAACCAAACGAATCCGTGAGCAATAAGAAGCTGAGACCAGACCCCGGCGCAGGCGCCGATCCACTGTCGATGATGCCAGCTACCCTGGGCCGAAAGAGGCCAAAAGGTAACGAGATTATCTGTGTCAAGACAATTATTTCCGCCGCATCAGCAGCGGCTTGTCCTTGTCTGGCAGCAGTCGTGCGTGCTGCCAGCTGATGTTACCCAGCCCCAATGCTCCATTCTCCATGTTCCGTGCACAATTCCCATTCGGATCCCTATTGCCATTTGGTAGCCCCGAATGGAGAATGAATGAACGATTGCTTGATGTCTTGCTGATGGCATTCATTTACATGATTGCCGCATTGCGTTTTACTGCTGCGCCACGTAATTGCGCTGAATGTCGCCTACACATTGTATTCAAATTATTTTCATCTTGGCCAAAAGGCCCAAGCCAAATTAATTAAGACTTGAAGGCGTGTCAGCTGTCACACTCACACACACACACTCACACTTACACTCACACTCACGCACACAGCTGATTAGCTTTTGGCAAGACTTGAACCTTGTGCTAACTCATCCAACTGATCCCCAGTCTCATCATCTATCTCCACAGCTCACAGCATTCAGCAGCCATGACAACCGACTACATAGCGCATTATCATTCACAACTCATCCGATTGCCATTGTCTCGCCGGTGTTGCTGACTTCCCCCCAGTTGACTCAAGTGGAGCGCATCAAACGCCCCAAGGGCATGCTTATGCAGGTGCAAAGGGGAGGAGGGGTGGAGCAAGACAGCAAGACGCTTTATTGTCCTTCTGCGGCACAGGTGAGTGGCGAACGGGCAAATCCGGGCTGCAAAATATACATCAAGCGAGCTGCCTGCCAAAAGCGTTGAAAAAGTGACTTTTAATGGGTTTAAATCAAGTCAAAGTTGTTGAAAGTTGACTTGATTTGCGCGGAATAGCGTATAACGGCCATGGCCTGCAACGTTAGCCATTTTATGATGCTGCGACCGTAAAAAAGTTTAAGCTGTTCGAGATCAGCTCAAGTAGCTGGAGTTGGATACGTAGCTGGTAGCTGGTAGCTGGAGCTGCTGCTGGAGCTGCAGCTTGTGTCATCGCTGGGCCACTTGATGGCTCAGCTCGTTAGGTAATTTGGCTTTGATTGGGGTTTTGGGTGTATTTCGTGCTGCATTTGTTTCAATGATGCACAACTTGTAGCTTGTCGCAGCTCAGCCAAAGTTTTTGCCCAACAAGGATACGTGCACTTAGCGAAAAACTCTGTGCTCGACTCTAGATAACAACAAATTTATTGCTGCTAATTTTTATAACATTTCCTTTTGAAATTAAGTGAAAAGAAAAGTAAAAGAAAAGAAAGACTTGATTGAAGCACAACATAATTACTATAAGAATTCACATACTTAAAAGTAGCAGAAGATGTTCTCAGTACATCATGGCATTACACTTGATTTGAGTACAAATTGCTAGACTTTTTCGCTGAGTGCGTGATGACCGCGCGATGGCAGCAACTTTGTGTGCGGCTTTAAAAGTCAGCAAATGGCAAAAACAAATACCAGCTGCAGATATATATATGTGATTGTGTGTGTGAGTGTGTGTGTGGGTATTTGAGGGTGTGTCACGCCCAAAAACCAGTTTTAAACGCTCGCTTTAAACGGCAATTATCCTGTGGCTGAATAAAAAAGTGTCAGTCTGGCTCGTATTTTATTATTCGATTTGGGTTTTAGCAGCTTTATCCCTTTTAAATGTCACGTACTCACACACACACGCACACACATAGATGTAATATACATGTCTGCTGCTCACAGATATGACCAGCAGCAAAGCTAAGATTTTTATTACTTTATTTTATGCTCGTGCTGCTCCAGTTGGTCCCGGCCCTTAAGCCAGGCAATGAGACTCTAATGCGCGTAAAACTAATACAAATGCGTTTCTTATCCGCCTGCTGTTACTCGACAACGCCACCTCCCCCCTCCGCTCTTCTGTCCATACACCCTTCCAATGCCACCATTTCAAATTGGTTGTACTTTGCTACAAGTGACGGCTTATGCGGCAATATACATAAGTAATATTGTCCTTGTCCTTGTCCTTGTGCTGCTCACCACCACCTCTTTGTTAAATCTCTCTTTGTTGGTGTGCGTGTGTGCGTGGGTGTGTGTGTGGGTGTGTGTGTGGGTGTGTGTGTGGGTGTGTGGTTGTTGTAGCCTTGAGCCATTGGCCTGTGGTCGATATGCTCATATGTTGGCCATAGCTTAACTAAATAACCGTTTGATATCATTGCTAGCGTTTTACGCCCTTATCACATTCACGTTAACACTTCAGTATCCGTCAATACTATCCGCACGCCCAGCCAACCCGCCTGAATATAGTTTAATGAGATACTTGTCATTATGTGAAATGAAATAATGATATCTCCGCTGAGCTAAGGACAAGATAGAATAGCTATCTTAAGCAAGCCAAAGATTAAATGTCCTTGCAGCAAGAGGGCTTAAAAAGCCTCATTTCAAATCGATTTATCTTATGGCAGTTCTTTGATATAGTCGAGATAGTATATGGAATAGTAATCCGATGTTGAGGAGATAATATCTTAAATCAGAAGAACGTTTATCTTCGACTGATTATGCTTATGATTGTAATACGATATCGATTAAGATATGTGAGCTGCCTACACCAAAAACACGGATCAAGGCAAAGTCAGTTTCAAATTAAGAAACTACTTTCCATAGAAACAGACTGCCGGACATGACCCCACAGAATCGAAGACATATTCTTCTCCGTGACAAAATTAGAATTGTTTTCTGCAAAAGTACAATAAAGGAAATACGTGGATGGAGTTGGGCGTACTCGCATGGTGAATGGCATTTCATTTGAATGGGGCGCATTCCGGGAAACGTAACTGCAATAAATATGAACTGAATTTCTCAAGGATATTTAATATCAATTCCGCGAATGCAACTTGTAGATGGGGGAGAGAAAACTCAACACAAAAACGAACTAATTTCCACATAACAAGAATAAAAACTAAAATTCAGTTGTTACGTTCAAAATTTAAATTAAGCGCTCATTCCGGTGAAAATATCTGCGTTGTTTTTTTGATACTTCAGTCTCGCTCAATTCATGGGAAATGCAATTTTGTGTGCGCAACAAAATTCTCGATTGCAAATTAATTTTGCTGTGCAACAGTTTCAGGTTTTAAGCAAAAAGACTCCATTATGACGGCCTTTAATATGTATAATTTACTTAAATTCAAATTCGATTTACATTAAAAAAAACCCAAGTTTTTGTAACAACAATATTGCTATAAATAATGTGAGGCAATTTTTGAATGCGACCATCAATACCCTTGATTTTGCCATACATTACGTTTTTGCGCATATTCGCGTGTCAATTTGATATGCTTGTGTTTGACACAGTCCGCGTTTTTTTTTTTTAAGTTCGCATAATAAAACTTTATGTTATTCGCAAGGTTCACATAAAATATTTGATATACATATATGTTTGCACATAAATTATTTATACAAATCCCAGCAATTTTCGCGTGCAACTTAATTGCAGAGCTTTCAAAAAGAGTTGATATCAATATAAACTTCTGGCAAATACACAAATTTTTTCGATTAACAATTTTTGACTGCAGTTACAGTGCCAAAAGGCAAATCAACCAAAAACAAGTGAGTTGTGTAGAGTGTAGAGTGCACGACTAGCAGATACCCTGTAAAAATCTTGAACTTCGTACTGCTTTTGTTGATCAGTTTGTGTTAAGCGAACAGATACATATCAAATGTAGAGCCTAGCTCTTAGAAGAATCAAATTCGAAAATCGATATTTATCGAATTGAGTCAAAGTAAAAGAATTATCGGTAAGAAACACCTTTTGGACTAATCAAATTTGAAGCATGTCGCACTTATAGTCTCTAGAATCATGGCGTTATATACAGATCCTCAAAAACTTATCTCGATCGAGTCCCCTGTAAACTTTATGGCCCCCTTCCGCTTCAATATACCCTGTCTTTAAGCCATATACCATTGGATACAGCTCATAAAAAGTTCAATATAAAGCGTGTGACATATGACATTTTTTGCGTTGTCAAAAATGCATAAAAAACGTGTTGATATATGGTTGGATTTGGTTGCGCTTTGCCAGTCGTTTGAGAGTTGCCATTTAATTGGGCAACATGATTGCCAAATGAATGGCTTGCAATATGGGTAATGCTCGTATTTGCCAAGCAAATTGCAAGTGGCCAACAACAGGCGAAACGACCATGGTCAACACGAGACTGCAGCAACAGTAAATTGTTCATTGATTGGCTGCCATTTGTTCAGCATATGCATGTACACATACATATACATTTGCATGTATGTATGCATATATATATGTATATCAGTGCATGAACAGCATGTGGAAAAGACACACACAAATGCCATTTATAAAATGAGCTGCTCGCTACGTAAAATAGCCTCAAGTTCTGTTGGTAAGTTCGCAACTGTACGACAAAGTTACATTCGGAGGCAAGTCAATAAAAAGCCACTCAAATGTCTGCGATTAGGGCCGAGACATGGGCCCATAGTTGCCCAAATTGATTTTATGCAAAACTTTTCTATTATATCCACAAACAAACCCCTCGATTCAGATTCAATCGATTGCTGAAGCAGGGTGTGGAGTTTATGTCGCGGCGGGCTGGCCGTGCGTTCAAAGTTGGAGATTAGACGCATTGACAGGAAGGGAAAAAAAAGCGAAAAATTTGTTTTAATTAATTGTCATTGTTGGCGGCTTTCGGAAACAACAATAACAACAACAAAATACCGTCAAGGAATGCAAATCATATCAAAGTTTGCAGATCATCTTAAAAGCGCGCAAGTCACGACGCAAAAGCCCCAAACTTGCCACTTAACGTGCGGGGGACAGAGAAGCAAAAGAGAATGCAAAAAGACGAGAGAAAAGTTTCAATGAAAATCCGTAAAACCGGTAAGCCGCTGCCAGGCGCAATTCCCGGGTTTGTTTAGTGGGCGTGGCACGGGCAACATATGACAAGAAATGACTTGAACGCTTTATAAACAGCTTAACATGCCGTTGCCAGCCACGCGAGGATGTGGCAAAATGGGAAAAATGCGGCACGGCCCAGTCGCAACTGTCGGTCCTGGTCCTGGCCCGGGTCCTGGTCCTGGTCCTATCCATCCATCCAGCCAGGCCCTGGTTCTGGTCGTGGCTCGCACATAAAGCGCTTACAGTGTGGCAGATTGATTTGTGGTCGAGTTCATGCCAAATTTAACTTTAATAGTTTTTACTGGATTTACTTTTAATTAATTTTTGCGACAAGCCGGAACTGAGACCGGCTCCCGACAGCCACGAGCAGCCGTCGTTTCATTTGTAACCGTTTGTGCCCGTGATGCCCGTGGTGCCCGACCGAAGGAGCGTTTATCGTGGCGCGTAAAGCGCAATTAATTTCTTGTCTGCTCGTAGCTGGAGCTGCCACGAAGTAGACGCCCACACTGATACCCAGCCGCCATTAATTATGAGATAAAGCACTAAAATGTATCAAGTTGTTGCGCAACTGTTGCGACAAAGTTGCTGCCACAATTTACTGCGAAATGTTTTTACACACACACATACAAATACATATACATTTATTTATTTGGTTTTTTATCATTTTGAATATCTTTTTACTGCCTGTCGTTAAATTAGCATGCATACTGTCCAGCTTGGCTCGTTGTTTAATATCATATTCTCAACATTGTTTGTCTTCTTGCAGTCTAATCTGAAATGGCCACACGGCGTGCCCTCCCCCAACCCACACACACATATACAGAGAGACACACACAATTTGTGGTAAGTACCTGGCAGTTGTGGCAGGTGCAACTGCATAATGTTGTGCAATCTAATTAAATGCGGAAGTCTCCCAGAGCAGCAGCAGTGCGGCAGTCGACAAAATCAAAATGTCGTTAACATGCATCCTCAAACAGTTGCCATCCCCCCTCCTCCCTTCCCAGGGGTTTTGGGTTTTTACGGGTCGGGCGGAGGTTCACACAATCAAATAGACATTGGGTCCTACTCAATCGATGCAGTCTCACATTGAATTGCAGATTCTGGGCTTAAACTTCGACTATTTGAAATGCACTGCACAAAGTGCAAAAGAGTTTCAGTTTTAAGCCAACTGCCAGCAGTAAGATGAAGAATAACAACAACAAGAGGAACTGCCAAATCCGTAAGTCTGTGGCACAAAAGTATTCAAAAAGAAGTGCAGCTGAAAAAGTTCACATTTCAAGATGCCATTTTCTTGACTTTTGCAACTTGCCTTTCAGTTTTGCACGGCCGTTGCCGCAAATGTACTCAACACCACAACCGCCGCCACCAGCACCCGCAGCACAACATTATGATTGTGTGTGTCTGTGTGTGTGTTGTGTGTGTGTGCATACCCTGGTTACAAAGGGCTTGGCGCATTTAGCCTAACTAAAAAAACGAGTCGCAACGAAATGAAGCCAGTCTGCAGAAAGCAATTAAATATAAGTTTAATCTTTAAATATGAGAATTATGGCTGAGAGCTTTCGGGTCTCAAAAGTATTTATCTTTTATTAGGCACCCAATTTAGCCACAAGAGAGTTGCTTATTTGATTACATAGTTAATTACCAAATGCTTAACAGCTGCGACAAAGAGCTTTAAAAGCACCTTAAGCTTTTAGCTAACTTTAATATGATTAATGACTGAAAAAAAGAGTGTAATGTGTGCCATAATAAGGTTCGAAAGCACACGGAAGCTTTAATGTAGCTTTGATATTATGAGAAAATGCATTTTTTACATTTCACCTTCTCCGCAGCAGCTTTCAAAGCACATTTAAGCCTTAGGCTTATGGTTGAGCTTGGTGGAAGCTTTAAGTTGTAAGCAGCGCTTTCAAAGCTCTTCACAACTTTAAGCTAGCCTTCTGAGCAACAGAACTGATCGCACTTTAAGATGGAAGCTCAACAAACATGTTCTGCCCGTTTCTTCATTAATCATTCGATCTCAACCTTTCCTTGACATTGGGCTTGTTAAGCCTACTTTGAGAGCGCCTCCATGAGCTTTGGCAAACTTCATTTTTAACACCTCTGTTTTTGTTATTCTAATATTTTTGCATTGAACTGATGGGTATCTTAGAGTCTACCCCAGCTCAAAAGGCATTATTTTTGTTGTTATTTTTTTGCAAGTTTGGCGCCGCCTGCAAAGACAACAATGCCGCCAAAGTGACTGGCAACGGCCGACGAGGACGTTGTCGGAGTTAAACAACTTACTTAGGCAATGTGCTGCTGACGGGTTTGGGTCAGAGGGCAAGAGGCGGATTGGACAGTGGGACAGGGTCTCGGCTGGCAGTCAGGAAATTGTTGCATTTGGGCTTTTGTATGTTGTGCAGAAGTCAGCAGAAATCTACTTGACTTGACTTTTGCTTGCCACAAGAAATGTATAGAGAAAAAAAGCCAAAGACACAAAACAAAGCTGGCGCAGAAGAAAATAAAAAAGGAAACAAAATTCAGGCCAAAAAGTAACGAGACGTTAGGCTACAACAACAGCAACAACTAACAGCCCACTGTTGTGGAGCGCCAGCACGTATTTGTTTTAATAAAAGTTTTGCGCAAAAACTTAATGAAATGTTGCCAGGCTGAGCCTCTGCTGCCAACCGGCCTGCATGTCAGCACAGACGGAAGAGGGGCCGGCGGTTTGGTATGGGAAGCTGGCAGCATGTAGACATGTTCTGCATGTGTCCTTGTTCCTGTGTCTATGCATATTTAGCCACAGCTCGAGACAAGCGAAAAGTTATGTTGGTTGTGTACAAAAAGGAAGTTGTTTTATATAACGCTTGAGATGCTTAAAAGAATGCCTTTCAATTAAAATGAATGTGTGTGCGTCGGTGGGTGAGGGGCTGTTGTTGTGTTCGAGTTGTTCAGATATTAGTGCACATTTGTGTATATTTAACAGATTTAATGCAACACTAATGAATAGATCTAATTGCCACTTTAGACGGCTCCAGTTCTGGTTTTGACTTTGGCTTTGGCTTTGGCTTTGGCTTTGGCAATTTGTGGTCAGCAAGCTGAGGCAGCCTGTTAATTGGAAAGTTCTATGCAATTATAAAAGTTTTTTCATTATTTTGTGGCATTTTTCTGTTGTGCTGCTGCATCCGTTGATATTTTGTAGCTCTGTGCATACAATTTTTGGCCAAGTTGGCCAGTTGCAAGGCAAATGTTTTTGCCACAGGTAGTTCAGCGTTCAGTGGCAGCAACTGTAACCGAGAAGGACCCAACTCATGTGTGACTAAAGTTAAAATGGAAATGAAAATGGAAATGCACAGCTAGAAATAACAACAACACCAACAACAAAAATGACAATGTCACAGCCAGAAACAGGGCGAGAGTTTTGTCGTAGCGGTAACGATGCGGGGTGGGAGGGGGCGCACATGTCGTATGCGTGTTTTTGTGTGCTGGCTGCCAACGCAAAATTAATTTCATTTTGCAGTGCAACAAAAGGCAAGTGACAATTGCAAAAGCGTTTAACATGAATTTCATTAAATACAGAGAGCATTCGCTTGAAGCAACAATTAAAGCAACAGCAGCCACAGCCGTGCTTTAAGACGCTGTCTCTCGGCCCGGCCCCGTACCACACAACGTTGCGCTCTGTCTCTAGGCGAGCAAAAGCCAAATGAATAGCTAAGAGGTCCCACTTGGCCATTTAGGTGCACAATTGATGTGGTTTGATTTTGTTATGGCCATGGCAACTACTACACATAAACACAAATGCCAAGCATCGACGTCAACGCTGGCAATAACAACACTAAAAGCAATCCCCAGTTGGCTGCCCCACAGGCTCACACGGCGCCCGCCAGCCAAATGAAACACGAATGAATAAATGAAGGCGGTGCAATCCCCCCCAACACCCCGCCACAAAATGGCCAACATTCAATGTGGCAGCGGCATTGGCAGCGACAGCGGCAGCTGTTGAGGCAGCATGTGCACATAATAGCTGCTAAGCAACTGTCTGTCGTCTCTGTGTCCACGACGCTGTCTCTCCGTCTCTGTGTCTGTCTGTCTGTCTGTCTGTCTGGTCTTCTTTTTGAACGTTGAGTGCTCTGCCAATACCTGTTTTGTTGCATGTCCCAGTTGGCAGGAGAGAGTTCTGTGTATTCCGTGTGCCTTGATTTAAATGATACTGAAATTGATTTCATTTCGAGCGCAAATTATAATATTTCCATTCAGCAACACACACACACACACACTTGTGGCAAGTGCTCAAGTGGCACACAACAAGCACAAGTTTCGAATTGAACGCAAAATGGCAGCTCAAAGCGAAGCAGCATTAAAAAAAAAAAGAAACTGCGCAGCGGAAGTGGCCAATGGCCACGCCCCAGGCAAAGGGCCAAAAGCTCAAAGCAAATGTACATAGAAATAAAAATGGAGATCAATTTGAGCTGAAGCCCTTACATTTTATTTGCTGCCCCTTTGGCAAATATAATAAATAAGTTTTTTTCGCCACTTTTCTTATTTGGACAACGCTTTAAACTTTGGCCAAATTCGATTGCCTTTTGGCCACAGCTTAAATCAATATGGAAAGGAGCACTTGGCAAAAAGTGTTGCCTACTTTTCGGCGAGGGGCGAATATAGAGAATATAGCAAAGCTGCAAACCAGTTTTCAAGCAACCCGATTCGAGCCCGGAATTCCAATAAGATTTTTGTTAACTAAAACGGGCTGCTTGAAGAACAGAACAGAATAAAGGGTAGATTATTATGAGCTAAAGATGCCAAATTAGGCTTTCGTACAGTTTTCAAAGGTTTCCGCAACACTTGGTAGGAAGCTAGTTCAACCCTAAGCCGAACTACCTAGCGTTTTTTTTTTTCGCAAGCCCTGGCCTATAACAGGAAGTTAACCACAATCAATTCAATTTCCGGCAAATGTCATGTCACAGCCACAATCTAATATGTCTGTAATTATAATTTATAAACATTTAATGCCGCCTTTGTGCAGCATCAATTCACCAAACGTTAAATCATTCTGAATCATGTATATATATATATAAATACGTATACGTATATATACACGTTTTTTTTGTGTAACTTGTCAAGGCTCATCTATTGATAGATAATCTTTTTTGTGCATCGGGCATGGCATGCCATTAATTATATGGGGCGCAATCAATGCCCCACTCTGCCACCCAATCGTCACAAGCGTGTCCGAATCTTATCAGCACCACCCAACCACCCACCCGACTGCTGACCAATACACATGAATGTGGTTGCCAGTGGAAATGGTCGGTGGCGGTCACTTTTTTGACACCGCATTTTCATTAAATGGATTTCAATTATAACGAAGGACGCACCGCGAAGGCGACGTGCAAATTTATTACATTAAAATTTATGAAGGCCGTTAAAGCGACAGCGCACCGTACAGTGGCTAAGGGAGGGGAGGGGGAAAAACACGATGTAGGAATTTTTTGTAAAAAATGAATTCATTAAAAGTAAAAATCAGAAAGAGGAAAATCACTTGGCAAACAAGACGTCGCGGCAAAACCCTT
Organism: Drosophila kanekoi; assembly: GCA_037075305.1. Classification (NCBI taxonomy): domain Eukaryota; kingdom Metazoa; phylum Arthropoda; class Insecta; order Diptera; family Drosophilidae; genus Drosophila; species Drosophila kanekoi. The sequence continues at coordinate 9,464,204 of JBAMCE010000141.1, forward strand.
TGATATTTAATGCCATCATCGGTGACGTTTGGGGCCAAGCTGGCGATCCCGCCCGCCCTTTAACCCTTGCTTGCTCCCCACCCCCCTGCGCTCATTATACCGCCTGTCGCACTTTATTTGGCAACTTAATCGCCAGACTTGGCCGCCATTTAAATGGAATTTCACTGCTCGCAACGAGCATTTTATTAAATTTCAGCGCATTAAGCGGCAGCAGTTGCTCTTATTGTTATTCTTGGGCTGCTTTTTATTTTCTTTCTTTTTAATGCTGCCAAAGGCGATAATAATAATAATAATAAGAATACATACCAGAAATGCGTCAAAAATTAAGCGGCCTTGTTAGCAGCTTGTACAATTTTTGGCTTACAAGGCATTAAACAAGTTGAAATGATTCTCGAGAATATTTTTACTCAAGCTTAGATTATATTTTATTTCATTTTGTGTTCATATTTTATTTCGCTTGAAATTCATTTTATTTAAGATAAGACAATTAGCGGCGGCCCGAACACAATTTGAAGCGGCTTTTAAGCAATTTCTGTGCAGCCGTAAAATGTTTATTCAACATTTAAAAAGCGTTTGCTCGCGGGCACGTTTATGGGCCGTTAAAAAAGGTCAACGCCAGCGCCGGGCCGAGAATAAACAGACCAACAAAGTGCCTAAAATTTATTTAAAACAAGTAAGAGCTTCTAGTCGGGAGCTACCGACTAGGGTATACCCTGAAACCAACTTCTTCTAACACCAAATGCAGATATAAGTATATACTCCTCCTAGTGCCAACGCAGATCGAGTTTGTTTCCGGAAACTAGGAGGACCTAGGAGGACCTACAGCTAGTCTCTAGCTCTTGTAGGTTCTGAGATCCTTCCGTTCACACATGCGGACGGACGGACGGACGGACAGACAGACGGACATGGCTAGATCGACTCGACTGTTGATGCTGATCAAGAATATATCTATAGATATGGGGTCGGAGATGCTTCCTTCTGCCTGTTACATACATTTACACTTTGCACAAATACAATATACCCTTTTGACCCATTTAAAATGGGTTCAGGGTATAAAAAACACCCCATTTTTAGCGGGCCTGGTTGGTTTTAAGGTCGCAGCAAACTCTGAAATATGCGAGGATTTGCAACAAATGTTTAATTAAATTAAATTTGTTGGACATTTTTAAAGAACAATGCGCCTTGCTGTCAAATAAAATTGCATAATTAATTGTGTGCGTTGTGCACTTAATGCTATTAGGCCAACACCAACGGCTCAGGTCTCTGGTGGGGCATGCAACAACGTGATGATGTTGCATGCAAAGCAATTTGCGTGACAAAACTTGCAAAGAGTCTGGGTGTAAATTGCCCGGCCACGCCCATCTAGCTGGCCCTCATGTTGGCTTTGGCGATGCGGTGCGATGCGATGCGGTGCTGACTGTTTGACTGAAAATTATTTTAATTTTTCACACAAGCGAGAAGCGGAAATTCCAATTAAAACGCATCAGCGGATTGCGGGCCAATGCAACTGGAAATCGTCGCGCTGCCTGTCTGTCAGGCTCACAGAATTGGCAACAGAATCATAAAGCGTTGCAGAGAGCATGGCGGGGAGTGTGACGACAGTGGGTAGGGGGGGCGAGGGGGGAGATATAGAGTATACGCAACAGAATCAGACAAGAGACGATTGCGATAGAGATAACGATGCGTCCACATATTTATATAACCACACACACACACACACAAACACACACATATGTACATGCATATATGCATCTTTTTTGACTGATTTTTCATTTATTTGTGTAAATTAAAAACGAAAAAGATACACGAAATGGTTGCACAGGCGCTGTAAAATAAATAAACTGTGGAACAAAGTGAGCCGAAAAAAAAAAAAAGAAGAAAATAAAGAAAACAATAATGTGCATATGTAAATAACGATGTCAATGTAATTGGATACACGCACACACACACGCACACACACATACAGAGTGGTACGCCATAGCGAGTATTTACCGTAAACACATATGGCAAACGGCTGCAGGGCGGTAGAGCGGGGGCGGGGGCGGTGCCTACGACGCTTTTCCTGTTTCCAGATAAACTCGATGGCCAGAAGGAAAATGACATTACAATTTCTTATTATGCAGCTGTCATATGTGTTTAATTTGCATCGAACAAACGCATTTGCACAATCCACAGATATCAATTATATTGCATTTAAATTGAATTACAGACCCTAACGAATGCGTTATGAAAGCGCCCAGATCTTGCCGTCAATAATGTTATTTGTGAACTTTTCAACATGCGTAATTAATAAGCCAGACAAGCGCTTGATTTGCAGCCGAACAAAAAGATTCCCGAGAAGGATACGAGTATGGAAATTTTGTTGCATATTCATTTCATTTACATTTTAATGTTTCTTTTTTTGATGCAGTCGACTTGGCAAGAGTCAAGCGACAGCTTTGATTAGCCAGCTCTGGCAACTGCAACATCTTTGATGTAATTACAAATGCAGCGCACGTGCACAAAGTCATTCGTGCCACACACAGAGAGAGAGAAAGAGAGAGAGAGAGAGAGAAATCTAGACAAGAAGTGTGGCAGCCACTACAAATAATAACTGCAATTATGATATGTATTGCACAATGTGAATGCGAATTAAATCGAATCGTATCGCATCGCATCGTATCGAATCGAAGCACATGAAATGGCAATCTGAAGCTGCACAACAAGCGAATTTATATTTTGCTGATTTACCAAAGACAAACATAATTGAATTACAACAGCTGCAACACAGCTCCACATCCTGTGCCGAGAGTGCTGGCTGTGTGTGTGTGTGGTGTGTGTAGACGGTGTGTGTGCATCATACACAATACGCATGCATGTGCATGGTCGAATGTGCATTAAATTGCCAATTATTTGTTTTCTATGCTGGCATTTTTAGAATTTTTTTTTTTTTTTCACAAATAAGAAAGACAATAACAATAATAATACAATTTGTGGAGATGTTTCGCAAAATGAATAACAAACAAATTTGATTTTTGGCATGAAAGAATCTTAAATGCCTCTGTGAATGCAGCCGAAAAATGCTTTTATGCAAAAGATTACAATTTTTCAATACGTTTTTTAGATAAGCTCGTAAAGATATCTTGCAAAATGGAAAACCTTTGTAAGATAGCTTTGTCCTTTGTCTGTTATTGCTGATCAGGAATGTATATAAATATAGCTTTTATGCGATTTGAGAGCTCTTCTTTTAGGCACATTACACATTCTTTCACACACATACATAAGTATCATACCCCTCTCAGGTGTATGAAATGCTTGGCTTTTAGATCCCGTCAGCTCCAAATCCTATTGCAATTGGATGAGTTTCGATAAATTGCAAATTTATGTAGATGTAGGCGATAATGGACTTTGAGTTATGCTTATAAACAACGTAGCTATCTTCATCGACGGCCTGTTATTTGCCAGCTCCCAACCATATATTTGGAACTTTATCAAAAGTGGTTAAAAATGCCCAACTCTACAACGATGAATTTTATGTTTTTATACCCTAAACCCATTCAAAATGGGTAAAAGGGGTATATTGTATTTGTGCAAAATGTATATGTATGTAACAGGCAGAAGGAAGCAGCTCCAAGCCCACAAAGTATATATATTCTAGATCAGCATCAATAGCCGAGTCGATCTTGCCATTTCCGTCTGTCTGTCCGTCCGTATGTATGAACGCAAGGATCTCAGAGCCTATAGGTCCTTCTAGTCCCTACGCAGATCGAGCTTGTTTCCGATGATCGATAACTTGCCCCGTTCCCAAGCAATCGATAACAATCGATATCGACATCCTGAGTCAGAGTCAGCAAACTTGACATGTAGCCTCTAGAATAGTATATTTATCTGCATTTGGTGTAGGAAGAAGTTAGATTTAGGGTATCCTCCAGTCGGTAGCTTCCGACTAGAACCTTTTACTTGTTTATTTTTTTATTTTGTGCTAACATAAACATTGATTTTTGTGCCGCACAAAATGTTTAATCAGTCTGTGTTGTGCTGCCATAAAAAACTAATCTACAATGGCCTCAAAATAAAGGCCATAAATTTCACACACACACACACACACACTCACACACACAGAAAACAAAAATAAAAGAGGGGATTTGTTGCTGCATAAAAAATGGCGTAACGCTGCCCGCCCCTGTCCTTCATGGCCGGCCAGGATGTGATGGCCGGCGGACATGATACAGATTTGTATGCAAAGAGCGGAAAAATCTGAATAGGCCAGTTAGGGCGTGATAGATGGGGGCGTAGATGAGCAGGTGGGCGGCCAGCAGCTGGCATCCAGGCTATTTTAGTAATTGCTTTAGCACTTCCAAAAAGTGCAAGAGAGCGAAAGAAAGAGAGAGAGGGAGAGTGAGAGAGAGAGAGGGAGAGAGAGAGAGAGAGAGAGAGAGAGAGAGAGAGGGAACAGAAGTTAGAATTGCAGTTGATTTGTTTGCCGAACGAACTGCAAACTGCAATCAAAATGGAATGCAGGCGATACACTGCGAAAAAAATATTAATGATTATTTGTTTCAACTTTTATCCAGCCCGAGGCGTGCCATTGTTTTCATTTAGTGAAAGGCTTCTGTTGCTGGTGGATTGGCAGCTGGATTGGCTGGCAACCGCTTGTCACACGTGTTAGCATTGATTCTGTTTGCCAATGGCATTATATTTGATTTCTAATTAAAAATCATTGTCCAGCTGGCAAATAAACACTTTTTTTTTAATACATACTCGCATTTAATTAAATGCAAATAACAAATGGCAAAAATCACATAAATTCTAGCCAAAGGTGCGAGTAACAATATATATGAGCAGCAGTTGTCCAAATGTTTAATGCAAGTGGGCGTGCGGGGCGGTGGGCGGGGGCGAGGGGGATGGGGGTTGTGGGCGACAGAGATTTGCCGGGTGTTGTGGTGCAGTTTCGCGGCTGGCGTGACCATTATTTATGAACGCAATCATTCATATGATATTTTGCGGTTGCGCTTGCATTTATCAAAAAAAAAATGCTTTATAACACTTGCTTAACAATGCTAGCTTTCAGAGTGTGTGTGTGAGTTTTTAATGCCCTGCAAGTGTGTGTGTGTGTGTGTGTGTGTTTGGGAATGATTACTACGCTATAAAAGTGTTGTATATCAACCTGGTTATACTTGTAGAAAACCACAAGACTGCAAGCTGGGTTTTACTCGAACCGGTTTGAAGACGGAATCTTAAACCCTTTTTTGATATATGTTGAACCCTTTACTTCACCAAGTAAGGGAGCTGGTTCAAACCGTAAATTGAAACGATTTGTTTGGGCAAGCCAAGCTGCAAGCTGGGATTCAGCCCATCCGGTTTGTACCCGGAGCTTTAAACCAAAGCCTTGTAAGGAAGCTGGTTCAAGGCGTAAGCCGAAGCCCTGACTCTTTATCGTTTACAGCTCTCAGCTCTACAAAAGGAAATCACAAAAGTTACAGTTTACGCTGCAGGACTACCTCTAATGCCATCGATATTAAACACAGCTGTCAGCGACTTGAAGTTTGCTGCGCTACTTTGTCAAATTAATCACAAAGATTGGCAAGAACTGGGAAACAATTTGGTAAAGAAACTTTCAGCTATTAAAAAGGAAAAAAGAAGTAAATATCCAGGCAACGGCTAGTTATAGCGTTTTTTCGCAGAGTTCTGCCGACTACTTAATTTTAACACATTTGCTTCCATTAAATTTCCAGTGCTGTGATTAATGTTTTCTGTCAGTTTTATTATCGTTTTGGCAGCTGCTTAAATTGTCAGCTTTAAAATGCGTTTTTAAGACGCACGCGGGCGCCCTCCATAAATAAGACCCCAAAAACATCAACAACAAACTCATTAAAATCATAAAATGCATTTATGACAGTCTTGTTTGCGCTGAGGCAATAAGTATATACATACATACATGTATTTGTGTGTGTGAGTGTGCGTGTGTGTGGGTGGTGTGTGCTCAAAAGTGTCAAAATCAAAACCGAAAGGCGCAGGCAAAGTTGGCAGGCTGTGCGCTCGAGTTGCTGCGTGTATCCTGCTGCATCCTGTCAGCCTGTCCTGCGGCCGCCTTCGTGTTGTCACACAATTATGCATGCAACAGCTCGAGTTTTGCTGCCGTTGCTGCTGTTTCTTGTTTGTCCTTGTTGTTATTGTAATTATATTGCTGGCTGCGAAACAAACTTCGAACAACACGAGCTGGCGCTGGCTGTGGCACAACACGATTAATCTTGGCAATCCAGTTGGGCCTATATGCGTGCGTGTGTGTGTGCCCAACTTTTAGATATTACCCAGGCACGACGACTCTTAAAGCAGCTCTGTTCATGTCCATATCCTGCGACTGGCACTTCAATCACGCTCATTCGTTATGCGTTTGACAAATTGAAAATGCGCACAAAGTAAGTGCGAAGCGTGGCCCAAGAAGAAAAAAAAATGAACGAAAAGGACGTGCTGTTTACTTGCCAAACAAGCGCCATCAGCGCATCCTTAAACACATAATTTCTTGTTGCCAACTCCTCGCGCTGGTACAGTCCCCAGCACTATCTATCCACCTATCTCCATCTTCGATCCCTTTTTGGCGTTTTTATACCCTGAACTCATTGAAAATGTGTAGAAAAGGGTATATTGGCTTTGGGGAAATGTATGTAACGGGCAGTGGGTATATCTGCGAGGATTTGTCCGCTTGTCCGTAAACGTCAAACTGTCCCAGAGAGCCTGAGATTTGGAGACTTGATATTTTCAATGAAAGCCTGCCTATGCAACATGCGTGTGTGTGTGTGTGTGTGTTCCTGTGTATGTATGCATCTCTAGAAGGTTGTTTGTGTGTTTGCATAGGTAGCTCAGCGCTGGACTAGGGTATCTCCTAGTTGGCCACTGCCGTTCAGAGCATTCGTATTTTATCTGTGGTCTGCTGCAGCTTCTTCTTCTTATTCGCTCTTCTTATTATTGCTTTCACAATTCGCTGGCTGACCACGTTCTCAGCGCAGCGCGTTGCTACACCATTTATCATGCACTCGACAATTTTTCACTGCATAACTCAGGGCGCCACGTACGCCCGGGGCATGCCACAGCCTCAGCGGCTGCAACTTTCTTTTAGCAGCACTTCTACTCTATTCAAGGGGAAGCTTAGAGTGTGGGGTCAGGGGTGAAGGGGTGGGTTTATCTGCAATCAGTGGCCTGCACAGTTTCACACATGGCCACTGTTAGATAGGTTTTGATTAATGCAACTGCAGGGGAGAAAATCGCCAGAGTGCTCGAATTCGATGCGATTCGATTCGATTCGGGATGAACCTGAGTTGACCCTTGGCTCAACTAGAAGCTAGACAAGAGTTGACTTTCATTTAGCTGAGGCAACGAGCTTGATTCATCTGACGTTGACTCGCCAAATCAACGGCATCAAATGTGCGGGACCCGTATATTCATTCATGCCAAATGCCATATGCCACATGCCCCATGCACCCATGCAACCCATTTTCAATGGCATTTCCATTGCGATTTCCATTCCGATTACCATTTCGCATTCATTCTTCATCATTTGCTTAGCATGTCACTCAGCACATTTGGCATGCGCTCGTCTATTTAGCTGATTGTCTGCCAGCCAGGATGAGCAGCCAGCCAGCATGTCAAAGGAGCCCTCGCTGTTGCCGTTCCTGTTGCTGGCGTGTGTGTGTGTTCAGCATTTTTGTTGACATATTCATTGGCAAATGCAATAATGTTAGATTTAAATGCTTGACAGCGTTTAGTGCGTTTACGTGAAGCAGGTTTAAACAACGCCGGCGGCACACACGCCCATCCAGCCGCCCACTCCTCCAAATTGAATTTGGGCAACGCTTTACGCGTTTGTCACGGAAATTGAAAAGCATCGCCACGCTTCCTTTAAAGTTCGATTTCATTTTTATTTTCTTATTTTTTGCTTTTGGCTTTTCATTTTACTCGATTTTTCATCGTCGTGAGTTGACAAAAGTTGTGTAAATTATTTTGCCATTGCTGGCAGCAGCGTGTTGCCATCAGCTTTTGACACACTTTGATGTCAGTTGCATGCAACCAACTAATTTCCAAGCAGCCCCAAACGTGCCCGCACCCGTCAATTGATGAATGACAGGCGCCAGGAACTAGTCGGGTAATGCGGGCAAAGCGCTTCAAAATGCCTTAAGCAGCGTTCGTCAGCTTAAGTCGGTGGCTTCGAGTGGCGCAGGATACGCCGGAGTAGCATCATCATCCTGTTTGTTACGACTATTATTATTTTCAGTTTAATGAAAAGTGCAATTTACCCGCCACCCGGCACTCTCCACCCAAACCGACTTCAACAACGTCGCTTCACTTCAATTCAAAAGCAAATGTGCAACTCGGCTGCACAAAGCAGGCGAAGACGACAGCAAATTCGTAACCCCGACTCTATGGCTATGCCCTGCACTGTGCCTGCTGCCACTTTACAATCTTATCGATTTTTGTTTGGCTTTTAGACCGCGCCTCGCCTTTGCCTTTGCCTTTGCCTTTGAGCCTTCCTCTTGTTTTTTTTTCTTCGCCCAGCGTTTACTTTATGCATTTGATAGCAGCCACTTTGATGACATTATTGAGTGTCCCCCAACCCACATCCTCAGTCTTCAATCTTAAAACCCATTGCTCTGGCTTTATCCATGTTGTAACAGTGTGTGTCTGCGTGTGTGTGTGTGTTTGCTGCATAATGGCATTACGCTTTTAGCTGGTCTCGTCTTCTGGCCAGCTCTCAACTCCATCAATTTCAACTGCTTTTTACAATAAATTAAATCAATCGATCAAGCCGCCACGCTGACCGGGCAAAAACTGTGTCAATCAATTAGTTTTGTCGTTCACACACACACGGCTCACACACACACCCACACACCCTCACACATACACGTCTCACACCCTGGCAATAATTTTAATGAAATACAAATATAAATGAAGCAACACCCAAACAATGACAGCTCAACGATGGGCTCAAATGGAGCTCATCAATCGCCGCAAAGTTTTTTTTACCAATCAGCCTGGTCGAAATTATTTCCAGCACTCGCCTGATTAGCTGCGCCATCATTTTCAGGACGTTTTTGCGGCTGGCCACGTGCAACGCATCTCAAGTAGTTCAACAAAAATGGCGTCGATAGATCCATGGAAAATGCAAAATAAATAAGCGGTCGTATGTGCTCAAGAGGAGCGACTTCTAGCTACCCTCTAAAGCGCACTCCACAGTTTTTAAGGGCATAGTACCTGGCTAGATGAGCATACCCTATGCCCTGTGCAAGTTTAGGGTATAATAAAATACACAAGCAGCAGAATCGAAAAAATGTCGAAAAACGAATGACAAATTTTAATGTCAATAGCTGAAGACGTGCGCTCCAGCAAGGCGGCTGGGCGTGGTCTGGTCTATTGAAAACTGTAGGCGAAGGGGAATGGCTGCATGTGGAAAGGGGCGGGGCTGGGTCTATGGCCATTTGCTCTGGCCAGCTTAGACGTATCTGCGCCGCTTTCATGTTCATTTTAATTTGTCTGAATGTCGTTGCAGGACGCACAAACGATTTGTTTTGGTCGGCGGCAACGTCTATTGGTTTAGTTTTATTTTTTTCCGTTTTTGCTGTTTTTGGTGGGGTCCAGGGTTTTCCGGGTTTATTTGTATTAATGAAATAGACATTTTGGGGTCATGCTAAAGTGATTTTTCAACGTCCTGTCCCGACCAAGCCGGCCCCAAACCAGCCACACCAGGCGCTGTCTCACGTTTCATGTTCCTTATCTCTGGCATTTGCCATTCGTTTTTCTTTTTTTTTTATATTTTATTTTTGTTTGTTGTCGCCGTGTTTATTTTGGCTTTGTCTTGCCTTGTCGCCTGTTTTCTGGGGGTTTTTCTCAGCCAAACGAATCCTTTCCGTGCCGCAACAATGGACAAGTTTTTTTTGTGGATGCTGCTGCAGCGGCGTTCGTGGCCTTTCAGCGACACTCGCAGCAAAGTGAAACTAATGGCAGTTAGTTTTGTTAAGTCGATAAAACTGTCAGTGATATGGCAGATTGTGTGGCAGCTGGCGGGTATCCTTTTTGCTGCGAGCCAACTTCAGCTTTTTGTCACCTAGAAAACGGAGCGCAGCGTATATTCGTGTGTGTGTGTTTGTGTGTGTGAAATGGATTTGCGGGCGAGGCTACATTCCAGTTTGAGTTGGGTTAAAAAAGTTAAATGAAGTTGCCACAGGCATTAAATTTCCGCCATTATCAGACAAGTCAGCCCAAAAGGCCCCAACTCGTGCTCGCACCCCGGTGCCCTGCCCTGCCCGCCCACGATCTAACTGCCAGGCAAATGCAAATGAAGCTGCCTGCAAAAGTGTTGCATTTGTCGCTGCATAAAGCATGCCACCAAGTGATGCATTTTGCCAGGCGCACACACACACACACTCTTCTGGCTGTGGCATAAGTGTAAGCATTGGGCGTGGCTGCTGGGCATGCATGGTCTAAAAGTGAGTGACATTTTATGTATATTTGCTCCGGCTCGAGCTCTGGCTCTGGCTCTGGCTGCTGCTACTGCCATTGCATTGTGTTTTATGCTCTTCGCCTATACGAAAATGCACATTCGCATATTTGGTTAGGCTAGGGCGGCAGGTGTGTGTGTGTGAGTGTGAGTGCCTGTGTGTTAATGGGGGGCTGCTATAATGTTGACTTATTTCGTAGACATGCTGCACATTTTTCTCTACAAATGACTTGCCATGTCTTCATCATCATCACCATCATCATCTGAGCTGAGCTTTCAGCTTATTACTTTGTGTGCACCACGCGGCGTATGGTTGATGTGCATTCATTGTGTACATTACAAAGCAGAAACTACTTCACATTCCACCAGGTAGCTGAATTAATTATCACATATCACAGCTGGCGCACGTATCCTAAATCAAAGCATTTAACGCCCCTAATCCGCTTAATGCAAAGGGTTCTTTCCTCTAAATCCAACTCCATAGCACACACACACACACACACACACACAGATACACACACATGCTTCTGCTTGTTGGGGTTTCTGTGCATTTGCAGTTGGGCAGGACGAATGGCATAAAGGGGGTTCTGAGTGTGCAGCGTATTTAGCAAATTAAAATGAAAATCCTTGGCCCAGGCGACCACAGCACAAAAAAGTGACAAAAAAAAGAAGAAAATAAACGCCTCACGTCACACGGCGTCAGAAACAGAGAGAGAGAGGGGGGGGAGGGGGAATGGCGATTCAGGACTATTTAAACCCCAACGCGAATAAGGGACACATTGCACTGGGCTGGCCAGAACGAGCGTCAGGCGTCGGCAGGTCGCTGTGATTGGCAGCAGCCATCAAGCAAGTTAATTGCCCACAATTTAGAGAAGTGAACGTAGTGAAGTGGGTCCAAGCCGCCGCTCTCCGCACCACTTCGCACCACTCGGCGCCACTCTGCACCACTCTGCGCCACTTGCCGTGCACTTCCGTCGCGCAAGGCAAAGCTCATCAATCGAATTGAAGTCGGTCGCCCATCCTGTTCTGTGGGCGCTCCTACACACGGCTCATGTTCAACCCCCCCAGCTAAATCTCGGCCATTTGTGACGCTATTAGTGCGACGGGTCAGTCGAGGCCTTTGGCTACGATACTCCCCGGACTTTTCTCTATTTGTATATGACTGTGCTTGGGTCCATTATCGTATATGGTGCGTTATTAACTTTTGTTGCCTGTCAACATTGAAAATTATATGCTAGCCAAACCGCAAGCATACGCCCCGTAAAACTGAACCCAACAGCACACACACACACACACACACCCCACCCGCACAGCCATTGTGTGTGTAGGGTATTTTTCATGCTTTGCCTTCGTCTCGCATTCATTACGTGAGTTGCGTGGCGACGAGCACAAGGATTCACATCCTTATTCCCAACCACTTGCCATTAGCGCAGCAGGCGAAGCACATTTAATTTTGTTGTTGATGTTGTCCCCCCTGCTTTAGGATCTGGCCCCCAATCCTGCTGCTGTTGGGACTCTCATCTTGTGGTTTTTTTTTTGGCAAATAAATCAAGTATTTTTTACAAATTGTTGTCATCATGTTGACATTTGCGACATCTTTATCGGCATCGAATTCTGGCCCAGGCCCATGCAAAACAGACCCTAAAATTGTATGAGTGTGAGAATGTGTATATGGGAGAGACTTGTTAATGTAATTGATGTGCGAGAGAGGGAGAGACATGTATATATAAAAAGCGGATCAACTTAAAGTGCCAAGGCAGGAGCTTAGTTGGGGTCCCACGATGGTCGCCAACTTCTAATTTCAAAGACAGACTATAATTATGGGTAAGTGGATACGAATCAAACAAGAGAAACCACTGCGACCTAACCCGGTGCCGGTCAGGCCATCAAGCGCAAATCAGGACGTAGAAACTTTTATGAGAAATTCAAGACTTCCGGTGCTGTTAGCGACAGGCGATGGGCGGGCGCAAATTAAAAGGAAAACAAAATGAAACTGAAGCGAAAAGGAAGCGGGCGGAGCTGTAAATGAAAAATTACATTTTATTTTTATTTATGTATTCGCATTTGCCATAAAACTCAGCGCAACATCATCAGCCGGAGTAGAGAACAACATCATGAACGTCGACGTTGCCCAAATGACTTCCGTTTCCGCTTAAGATGCAGCCACGCACACACACACACACACACACACACACACACACACACACACACACACACACACACAAATATATGCAGAGCATCAGCATGCAGCGCGCGTCATTTGTTTGCCAGTTTGTTGTTGTTTTATATATTCTTCTGTATTTTTTTCGTCCACCGCCATCTGGGTCTACACACATTTGCTGTCCATTTTGACAGCGAAAAATTGCATCGAGCATAATGTAAATCGTGTCATTTGTCAAGGACAGCTGTTTCCCAGCTGACAACACAACAATAATAACAACAACAGCCTAATGACAATCGGCATGTCTTGACAACTCATATAAAAGTGTGTGTCCTACAGTCAGAGAAAAGCCCGAGGACCTGGAGGGAAAGAAACATGCACAGGGATATTCTTAAAACTCTGATAAACAATTAAAAAGAAGAAGTAAGTTTTGGGACGAGTGCAAGATACCTATTTGAATAATTTCCGTGCCGGAAATACGCATAAAATATTCTCAACGGAAGCACAAACTTTGTGTTAAGTATTTGAAGACTTTAACCTGCAGTAATAAGAATTTACTCCATCATTAGCATTTGCCCTTAACTTTAACATAAAATGTCCATCTTTTTCTCTGAGTGCATTAATATAATATATACTTATACATAGAAATGCTAACGCACATTGCTCATAAGCCGTGTAGCCGAGTAGATTTAATGAGTCTTTTTGCGAAAGTAATTTGAAAATTTTCGGGCACTGCGTCTGTGACTTAGTCGGGCGGCGTCGTGAATGATTCAATAAACTAACTTTCATGAAGATTAATTAAATATTTCTGTCTAATTTGACGCAATTTATGCAATGCGTCGGACGGCTAGTTGGTACGAGGGGGCGGGGCGCTGGCAAAGAAAAATGAACAAAGTTTTAGCGTTCGCTATCTTAAGCTCTGTGTGTGTGCTTCTGTGTGTGTGTGTGTGTGTGTAAGCTGTGCTGCTAAAACTTTTATTAATTACAAAAGATACACATAAATATTAGTAGCAGCAGCAGCAGAAGCAGCAGCAGAAGTGGCTCCTGCTTTCGTTTATTTGCGAAAAAGCCACTCGACGAGTTACTAACTTAGTTTCTTATGTTTCCTGCTTGGTTTTTGCAGTGTCCGGGTAAAGTTGACGAGCTCTGGGGACCACAAACAACAACAACAACAACAACAGCAACAACAAAAGCAATTGCAAACGAGGATTAACATGGCGCAGACCAGCGAAGCGTAGTCTGCCACAAGCACGAGTACGATATGCGGCTATACGGTATACGCTCGACGGTATACGGCTTACGGTCTAAGGTAAGTTGGGGATTGGGACTTGGTGTACTGACGGGGAAATAATGCAAGTTAATGCGCTTGTGTACACGGACATAATGTATAATTAATATGGCTCGACATGCACATTTGCCACGGGCCAACCTGTTGAGCCAGTTCTCACCTGGCCTGCGCTGCTGCTCCAATCGCTCAACCCCCATCCGCCACATCCTCCACGTCCCGCTCATTGATAAGTGGCATAACGAGCACTCTTGCAACGGCTTAAAAGTGCTTACAAATTGCTACACGGCAATGTCTGTGTTACGGTCGAGTTGTGGGTGGGTGTGGGTGTACGTATGTGTGTGTGTAGGGGATATTAGTACATTGAGCTACTGCGCTGCCTCTGCTGCTGCTGCTGCCTCTGCTGCTGGTGCTGCTTTCATCAACACTTCAGCAGCAGCCGTTGAAAAAGAGCTGAAAACTGAAACTGCAATTGAAGCGCTTTTCAGCACAGACAGAAACCTGGACTCAAAAAGAAAAACAAGCAGAAGAGCAAGGCTTTTTAATGAGTCAAGTGGCCAACACGTCGCATTCAGTCACCGTGTGTGCACCTACGAGGGCAGGTTTTGAATTAATAAACTAAGACAAGATATAAGAATGTCAAACACATATGGGACATATATATCTATCCTTAAGGGTCGGAATAACGAACGGCTGGTCGCCAGTTCAAATTCAGCAGAAATTTTCTATTTTATATCTGATTTTGATAGTTTTTGCATTAAATCAATTAATATATTGATGCACTTACCCTCTTATATTGGATTTTCAATAGCTTCTTCTTATCAAGAAACCTTAAACATTTGTATCACAAAACCGGAAACACACTTAAACATAGTCAAAGCACCAGAAAAAAAATTTAAAAAAATATTCACATAAGAACTTTAACACTTTTTTCTTCATACTTTTCCTTTAATCTAATTAAGCTCTTATCACAAAAAAAAAACACACAGTTAAGCACAGAAAAAAAATTTAGAAAAAAATATAAAAGCACATCTTGACACACTTCCTTTTTGCATTAACTGAAAAACAGATATAAAGGAGAAAAATTAATTAATTGAAGAGAATATAAATATATAAAATCATATAAAAATATATAATAAATATGCGGCTATACCTCAGCCTTGCCCGTGGCACGTCTAACATAAAGTCTCTCAAAGATCTAAGCTTGAAAACTAGAAGCTCGGACTATAAGCACCGAAGTTATTCAAGAATCAATTTTTCAGGCATGATGTGCTTCAAAGGGGAAAAGAAATACAGTAATATTTTCATATTAGGAAACTAACTGCTGAGAACAAATGAATTTCTGTAGCCACATTAAGCAAATAGAACAAGCTTTGACCGAATGAACATGTCTCCTACGAAGGAATGCCTAAATGAGTCCAATCAGACTACCTTTACAGATGGCAAAGGGGATTATGTTGAATGAAATAATACTCTTCAGTTGGCCCTCGCATGTGTCTGCGTGTGTGTGTGTGTGTGTGTGTGTGTGTGTGTCTGCGTGTGTAATGACGCGCATTTGGTGCGCTTTTATGCCAGCGCATTCGTACGAAATAAACCGTTTGCTTTTGAAGTTCGTTTCTGGGCGCCATGCCAACCTTTTTTGCAGTTGCCAGTTTGCATTTGCTTTTATAATTGCATGCCGCTCTTAATGAGCCGAGCTCCATGCAATTTGTACAGCAGCAGCAGCGGCAACAGCGGCAACAGCGGCAGGAGCGGTGGCAGCGGCAGCAACCACTAGCATACAGAGAACGACTCACTGTGGTGCAAATCAGCCTTTCAGAACAACTTTGCCGCCACTTGAAGTTGAAGTTGAGTTCGGTTTGAGGTTGGTTAGTTGCTCGGTTGGTTGTCCGTTTGCTGGAAACAGCTGCCAAAAAGCGTTGCTGAAAGTTAAGCTATGGCCAAATGGATTTGCTCGTAAGCGAAATAAAACCACGCAACGAAACGAAATGAGTAAATTGCGGTTTCAAGTTCTCGCAACTGTTCTGACGGCGCCCACACCCTGCCGCACAGCCATGCCACATCCACCAACGCGTTGCCACACACAGCCGCACACGCCCCGCTGTTGCCCAGGCAATGCGTGTTACTCTTTACCAATTTTTTGCAATTTCCTCCTCCCGCCCAAAAACCACTTTGGTTGTTAAAATTTTTAACACATACTTTTTGAAAGGGAAATGGTGGGGGGGAGCTGTTGCTGCTGTTGCTGCTGCTGCTGCTGTTGTTGTCGTTGTCGTTTCTGCTTGGATACGTGGCTTAAACATTTGATTGACTTTTGCGCATGGACACAATAACCAGCGCCAAAATCATGTTCGCTTTTAATGCCAGCGCCAGCAACAAAAATGGCTGCCACAATAGGCAACATTTTCAATTGCTTTAAAGCGCTTGTATAAAATATTGCGCATACGCCCCGCTGTACAAGGCGCACACACACACACACACTCAGAGAGAGAAACCCCTACACATAACGTATAAATGTATAATTGAAAACAAATTTTACTGCATGTAATTGAGTGTGTGTGTGTGAGAGAGTGTGTGCGAGTGTGTACATGTATGTGCGTGTGTGGGCCTGTCTTGATATCGATAACAAACGCCACAAATTGAATTTAAATCATATTACATACACATACGACTACAGCCAAGGCGCATACAAAATCATGGAGTTTTGGCCTGCTTGTTGTCGTTGCTGGCTGCTTTGGCTCGTTGGGCGCCATGTTCGCTTGTTTTATTTATGGAGGCAGCAACAACAACAACAACAACAACTACGATAACAACAAAAACCACCCTAGACAGCACAGCAACAACGGAGCAACGCCTTCGCTTTGCTCTATACAGCAAAAGGCTTGCATTATTCTTACAAGCGGTTAGCAACAAATAGAAGAAAATATCTTTAATATGTTAATTGTAGAATATAAATAGTGATCTATAGAAGGAGAAATAAGTCTTCTAAGCTTTAAAGGTGCAAGTACATCAAGCTGTCGCTTATGTCTACCGATAAGCACAATTATCGTTAGGCGATAGTTTTTTTGGTTTAAATAAAAGCAATGGAGCTTACTTTAAAACACTTTTATAGTATTTGAAGCTTAAGTTAGTTCATTTATCTAACTCTAACCCCAATTATCACTATGTATATAAACATAGATAGTTGTCTAGCAAATCCTCTTCATTTGATTCGATTTAGTTAAGGAAACTTCTTTTGGTTTTAGTCTAAAAAACATTTCCGTACCAATTTGTAGAGAGTTGAGAGCTTGAATTGCATTTGCTTAGAAGAGCATTCGGCACGTCTTTATAGCCGTTGAGTGTCGTAGTTTGTGCCATGCCTTGTTTTGAGATTTCCGTTTTATGCATTCAGTGCACACGTTTGCCAGAGACAAGCGAGCCAATCTGCTGGCTGCCTCAACCAGCTCCTGTGCTAGCCCCTGCCACAGCGACGGGCGCCCAGCTCTTAATTGTCTACTGTGCTGTACTGTGGCATGCAATAAATTTATGCATTGCATTTGGATTTTGGGGCTATTTTTGGGGGGGGGCGGCTATGCATTGCATTTGCCAGCGAAAGGCTAGAGCTAGAGTCTAAAGGCCACAAGAGGCCTATCGGTAGCTGCTGCGACTACAGTTTGGATATTAAAACCATAAATAAATGTTTGATAAGCGGTCCCTTTTTTCACAATATTTGCATCTTAAGCCAATTAAATGGCATTATGCAACCGAAAAGATTGCTAATTAATTGAAGCAAAAATATGCGCAGGGATTGAAAGTTCTGTTGAAAATACGAAATACACTTGAAATGTTGTTGAAAATGGCTTCGGGCCTGAGAAATTCGTATGAAATATGTTCAACGTAAATATAAATATTTACGATAACAGAGATCAATTTATTTTTTCGTAGAAAAATATCATAAATCTCGTTTTATTAAAAACCAGCTGCAGGGCAGGCAACAAAATCTTGATAACACAGGCAGGCGGAAAATAACTTATACGGTTTTGGCATTAATCATACCCTGTACACATTGAAATTGAGTACAAAAAGGGGATTATGGGCTTGCGCAAATATATGAAACATGCAGAATCAGGCATTGTAAAGGATATAGCTGTATCTCTCTGTCTGTCTCTCGATCTCTGACACTTTGAGCTCTAGAGACTTGAAATTCTCCATGAAAACAAAGTTTATTTACACCAAATCGATTAGCTTAGGTTTTCAGGTAAGATCTGTTCGTTATGAAGCTACAGAAAAAGGAAATAGTATGTAGATTCGAGTATAAGCTCTCTGAATCACTTTCCCGCCCCCAGTTCTGAAGGCCCCGCCTAGAAGCTCCGGCCAGGCTATTTCCTATTCGATCACTTGCGTTGAGAGGCCTCTTACATGTTTGCTTTAATTTGAATACTTTTAAGGCTGCACTCCATATTGATTTACATTTAAATAAACCCATTCACAAACATTAAAGTTCAGCTGAAATTCACATTTTTGCTAAATGGAAGTTTTCTTTTATGCTAAACTAGCTTTAGTTCGATTTTTGCGTAGCTGGACCCAGCACACATTTTGTTAAATATGCAAAATATATATTTGCTTAGATATGTGGCCAACACGCAAATTCACATTTATGGGCACTCAATAAAATACGAAATTCAAGTTATGCTGGGAATATATATGAAATTGACAGGCCTCAAAATCCATTTGAAGTGTAAATAAGCATTGAAAAACATAGGGCTAAAGCCAATTCGAGCGAAGCCATCGTCGCACACACATTGTGCCTGGGCAAAGACTTTTCCGGCAGCTGTTGTAGTATGTCCTGGATGTCTTCGCAGCTGGCTACGTGTTGGACGCAACTGAAACGTGAACGTGTCGCACGTGCGTGCCGGGCCAGAGGAAACAGACTTCAGGTCTTAGTCGGACTTGCATTTGATATTGACGTTAAAAATGTTCTTGCAGCTAGCAGCAGCAGCAAATACAAGAGCTGAAAAATGGTACGACAAATAAGAAGATTGTAACGGCAATCGTAAGCAATGAAGCGAGTTATTTCTCACAGAAACTGAGTGAGAGTTGGGTGTGGGAAGACACGCCCACTACATCATGTCTGGGCGGGAATGGGCATTGTTGCTGCCTCTGCTGCTGCTTCTGCTGCTGTACGCGTAGCACGATTTTGCAAATAAATACAAATAACTTTGATTTTCCAACAGTTTCCCAACGGGACAAGGCAAAGGCAACCAACAAACTGCACATAACATCACACACACACACACACACAGCCACAAACAC
The DNA here is from genome assembly GCA_037075305.1 of Drosophila kanekoi. Classification (NCBI taxonomy): domain Eukaryota; kingdom Metazoa; phylum Arthropoda; class Insecta; order Diptera; family Drosophilidae; genus Drosophila; species Drosophila kanekoi. Next base: position 9,483,407 of record JBAMCE010000141.1, read on the forward strand.
ACACAGACAGAAGCATGTGACGTTCAACAGAAGAAGCATTCAAATTAAACTTTATTTTCCTGCCTGACATTTTCCATTGCATACCTTAGGGCGTCACTGCCTGAAATTGCAGATTGCAGGCTTGATCACATTGAGGCTTGCAAATGAACACGAGTATTCGGGTTGCGGGTGCTGCCTTTTATAGGGGGGGGGGGGGGGGGTAGCTACATGGCATAGGCAACCAGACAAACAGACGAACGTGCTGTGCATGCAATAAAGCAGCTTTTTTGTGGGATTTCTCTCGGCTCTGATAGCAAACTAACGTCACAATATGCTACAACAATTGCGCACAGGCAAAACAGCATTGGACTGCGTCAATAGCAGCGCCAAAGCCTCCCCAAGCGGCACAACAGTTTACACTTGTACTCAACTCCCGCCTCAAGGATTTAAAACCAACAACGACAACAATAATAATAGCAACAATAAAAAATATATAAAATCTGCAGTCTTAACCACAAAGACAACTGAATTCGTTTTAAGCATGCGCATAACAATTATGTAAAATGTTGTTTGTTAATAAACGAGTGTCTGATACACTGATAGATACTCTATATAATCAACGCAGGTCTTTGCATGAATCGAATAGCCACCTTAAAGCCTGCAAATATAGTTTTCTAATTACCACATACCGAACCTTAACACAAATTGCTCACAATACGGAGAAGTTGAGCCTAAAGCTGAACCCAACCCATTTTGCTAAAAACCTAAACCAAAAAACGTAACCTTCGAATCGTTAACCGAATCACCGAAAATATGTTTGCGCCTGCAGTCCTGGTTACAGGGTATGCACACAGCCCTTTGCTGTCGCCTTGGCTTATTATTGTTTGCAGTTTCGCTGGGGCCTTCGCTTTTGTTTGTAATGTGAAAATAATCCAGGCGCACAAAATCAAAGTATTAGCAACAACAGGAAGTAGAAGAAGCAGAAGCAGAAGCAGAGCTGAGCAACAGCAGAAGCTCAAACTTCCTGGCCAGGCAGGCAGACAGGCGGCAAGGGCGCTAACTTGAGCGCACAACCTCGCCAAGTTTTCACGTGTGTGTGGGTTGTGTGTGCAAGGGTGCGAGTGTGTATGTGGGCTGTGTGTGTTGTTTTATTCATATACTTTGCGCTCGACTATTTGCACTATAGCCGCGAGTCCTTTGCGTCCTACAAGGGTTGTTGCCAGGAGCCGCACAACTCGAATTCTATTTTTACGAGCAGCCGGGCAAATATCGACTGTGGGCGGCATGAATTAAGTTACGCCACTTAATGATGTTGCTTAGCAAATTGAAGCAACTAAACACAAACATAATTGAAACAATTTTCTCATTATAATGACGACGATGATGATGATAATGATGATGATGATGATGACGGCAAAGGGCACAAACGGAACAAGCTATATGCAGAAGTTGGGCAGGTTCAGCAGGTGCGCCTGACGCAAATTGTTTGGCTTTGTCTGAGAACCTGACAAGGCAGCGGGTAAACAATGCCGGCTGTTGCCACGCCCACGCCCGTGTCAGGTAAATATGCGTTGCACTATGTGTGTGTGTGTGTGTGCGGGAAGAAGATGAAGTGCGCCTGGGCCCGCGCCAGGGGCCAGGAGCCGCACCGACGGAAGTCAACGCAAAAGTTAGGCGCGCTTCTTTTGCGAATATTGCAAATAAAATGCACAAAATGAAAAAGTCAGACAGAGGCTTAGGTAATTGTAGATGCACCTGGAAGCGCCGGGCGGCTGGGCGTGGCCAACTATGTTGGCGGCGCGGAAGTTGTAACAAGTTAATGGCAGTTTTCAACAAGCAGCCGACAACTGTCAGCCTCTCAAGTGCGGCAGGTGCAACAGCAGCGGCAGCAGCAGCGGCAGCAGCAGCGGCAGCAGCAACAACAACTTCATATTGAAGTTGACACTCAAGTAGCTGGCAAAGTAGCTGTTAACGTGGCCTAATAAAGTTGCTCTCAGATTAAATTTACCAAGCGTTGCACGCGGCGTATGCGTGTTGTCTGCTGGGAAAACCAACGGCTGCTGCTGCCCTTTTTTGGGCTACGCCTTTTGTCTTGGCAAACAGACAACGGCAACGATAATGTCAAAAACAACAAAGACTTCTCGTCCTTTGTATATTTTGTTATTGTATTTATGCTGGCTCTCCCATTAGCAGCTCAATTTACACAGTCAAGTCGACACTTTGGCCAGCTTTTTGCGGGAGCGTGCGGCATGGCAATACACAATATTTGGCATTTGTTTTCGGTTTATGGCTCACTCGCACCGCCGACCAACCATCAACTCCATCTCTATCTATATTTCCGGTGCTAAAAGCTGCCGGAGTCAAGTGGTTCGCCTAATGGACCAACAACTGCAATTCGATATGTTCCCAGCTGAATTCGTTCGGGGCTCTATTCTGCACACGCTTCACACATTTGGCAAACACAAAAGGCAAAGGGAATATTACTTTGGCAGTCGAAGATTGAATACCCTTGTAAACCCGATTTGATGTGACTTTATAGATATGTTGCGTGAAAAGTAAAGTGAAGAATACTTCAAAGTACAAGATAAGTCCAATTCTTCTTCTAGAACTATGTAATATATGTTGATAAGATTTTGCTTATACTTATGTAAGCCTCATCACAATGCTCGTGAGTGTGAAGTTTGGTGAAGAACTTAATTATCCACCAGTCGTTTTTATGGCATCTATAAGATATATTGGTCTGAGTAGGACGAACCCCACACACAAGCTCCTGCCTAAACCCCTAAACAGACAGACCTATTAATAGAGACTCGGCTGTTCATATTGGTCCAGATAAACCTCCAAATATCATACCAACTTCTTGACATGACAGATGTCCTCTATTGATGCTGAGCAAGCATTAATATGTATATATTTATCTATATTATGGATCTTATGGATTCGCAGATACCTTCACTTATTCCTTGCACAGTTCTAAGCAAACTTTATAATACCCACCGCAAGGGTATACAAACCAAAGAAGAAAATCAAATTGCTTGCAAATAGCTAAATAAAAAGCCACAGTTATGAGCTGGGGGCGGATCTGGGCGGGGTGGGTTGGTTGCGACTATGTCTGATTACCCGATATCGCCGGATATGGCGAGTAAATGAGAAACAAGTTTGCGCTTTGCAAATTAATAACAACAGCTGAGCTCAGACCATATTCTTTGTTCTGGTTGGCAGCAGGAGATGAGGGCGCCCAGACACAACATAGCTGCGTGTGTGAGTGGGTGTGTATGGGTGTGTTTGAGAGTGTGTGTGTGTGTGGATGGGTGCGTGTGTGTGTGGGTGTGCGTAGCTGTTAGGCTAATGCCTGCAGGTTGACGTACGTGCTGCGGTATTTTTATTAGGCTCGAGCCTTTTACGAGCAGCAGCCGCCTTTCAATGTTGTCGCTGGCCACAATTTGTAGGCGGGGCAATTGGGGCACTGGAGTGGAGAGTTTATGATGGGCGCTGGAGTGGAGTGTGGATAGAGTGTGCTGCGCTGGAAAGTTTGTTTCATTGGCCATAAAAATAACAGCGTAAGTTACATTTTTTTATGCTCTTCAACCAAAAAAAAAGGGTAAACAAGGTTTATTGACTTGATGCAAATGCAAATGTTATGTGTTGTGTCGCTCTGTTTGGCTTTGATAAAGAATTTAATTATTTTTTTTATGCATTAAATAGAACTTGTTAAAGAATAACAAAACTCTACCCCTATTCAATTTTAAGTATGATAACACAATCAATTTTTTTAATTTATGTTAATTAACTTTTGAATGCTTTTGTTGTACCTCGTAAGTAATATAAATAAATAATAATATTTCCCAAGAACATAAATGAAATGTGCCTAAATGCATGATCGTGCATGCTTGTGAATCGGGTTTCGTGATCGTCTCGTGTTCGAAATATGCGAAGCACGCTCTTTCTTTTTTTCAGCTGAAGCCCACACAGCTGGAGCCTTAATTAATACCATGTCACATGTGATTTCTCTTGAAAGCAAACATTTTCCATTTTCTTTCAAACTTCTGCTCACGTTCCACTCACATCCCATCCCCAACTGGCGGCGTGGATTACCTATTGTTTTATTTAATTAGTCGTTGCTGTTACCCAGCATTGAGCTCACAATTCCCAGACCCTACCAATTGCCGACCCGGCCCGCCCGCTTGTATTATTGTTATTAGTGTGTACAGGCGTTTTATTGGCCGCTCCGTGACTGAAAAATGTCGCTCAATTAAAATGGAAACACTTAAAATTCAACACTTAATTCCGTGCGTAAAATTAATGCCGAGCACCTAATTAAATTATGTTAATTACTTTTGCAAGTCTATTAACAACAGCCCACACGAACACGCCCACACACACACACATACACACACACATACACGCACAGAGGGAGTGATAGGCACGTAGAGCCTATGCCCTTTGTGGCTGTTGTTGGTGGATTTTGGCTTTCACGTTGCTTGAATTGGGCCGAAACGGCAAACATCAAATAACTTTCAATCAATTCCAATTAACAACGTCCATAAAAGCAGCTCAAAACAGATCCACAAAGTGCACATAAGAATGGCAGGACAATTTAATTTAAAATTTAATAGCAAACGCGCCAACGGGACGGGACAGAAGAGGAGAAGAGGACAGGACGAAAGCTCGAAACCAAGTTTTGATGTTCTTATCAAAGGCAACCCTTGCCAGCACACTGTTAAGGGGTGTCAGCTGGATCCAAGGAGCGCCAGCTAAGGATATTGTAATAACAGTAGCCTGACACGCAACGGCACGGGCCATGGACACACGCACACACACAGAGACACAGAGAGACAGAGGGACACCCGCAGGAGTATCATCAAGTCCATGTTGAATGCAGCTAGCGCTTGGCAGGAATGCAGTTTTTACAGTTAGCAACAATGGGCAGCAACGCTTGCAGCCACAATAAAAGACACAAGACACAGGCCACAAGACAGACAACAACCCAAGCGAAATAAAACCGCAGACACGCCAATGCCAGCGGCAGCTCGCGCTCCGGCCACGCTCCTGGACAGGGCAGGATACAAGTGCCGGCAGTCCTGTGTTCAGCATTCTGACGCACTGACGACTCTCGTGGCAAGGACATATGCGCTGCTGGCAAGTTCATTTTGCACTTGCAGTGCAAAAATTTAATCAAGTAGTGCAGCGCCAAGCGAGACCCAAGTAACCAACAACCAACCCACACCGCCCACACCACCCGCAACGCCCGCACTGCCCGCACCGCACGCAGCAAACCCAAACCCGAACCCACAGCCAGAAAAGTTGTCTTGGCCAGCAACACGCGCCAGCCCCTTGCGTGTAATGCGAGATTCGTTCAACATTTACAATGATTTTGTGATTCTTCCGACACTTTATGGCCAGCCAAGCTGACAGCCAAGGCCCCGACCCCGCGTCGAAGGACTCTATTCGCTGGTAAGTTGTGTTTGGTCTGCTTTTTTTTTTTTTATGCGATCTGAAGCATAATGGAGTGAAAGACTTTAAGCTAGCGGGGCCCTTGCACAATGCTGTATTAAGTTCCAGCGTAAAGTTCACGAAAAGTGGTTTTTCTTTTTCTATTCTATTATATTTTTGGGTGCCATGTGATATCAGGGCCAACACAAAGCCGTGCAGCTGGCCAAGTTTCCCAACGGTTGAAAGCTATTTTTATTTTGTTTTTTTTTTTTTGTCGCGCTAAGTGTATAAATATTTGGTTAATTCGATTTTTAGCTATGATTGTCCAAACGCAATTCTTGTTGATTTCAAATACTCAAGGGTTGCGACTGGGCATCGCGGCTCGAAATGAGAATACAACCCACAACCAAACGAAACAAAACAAATAATAACAATTGTCAAATAGAATAAGAACAAAAGCCAATTAGCTATACTTTATGTTTAGAGCGAAATCCAATTAAATTCTTTTCATTAAGCTTATTTCGTATTGCTAATTAACAATTATTGTGAAACTCAGCTAGAAGTAGCTTTAAGGCGCAAAGCAGAAGCAAGTCCATGTAAATGTAATTGTAGTTCAAAGTGCGTTCAAAGTTTTTGTGCATTTTTAAACAGAGCTCGTCAAAGAAGCAGCACAAATTACGAATTCACAATAAAAAATTCATTGCCTAGACAACAACTTTTTGCCCCGGCTCGCTTTTTGATATTTATATTATTTAAGTTTTAAGTTAAACAAAATGAAATGAATTCCCTAATTTCCATATATAATTTGAAATGCCAAGAAATAAAATGTTGGAATTTTAATAAGTTGTGTGCATAATAAACTTAATAAAAATATAATAATAAATTGTGTTTTGCTTCTTGTGCACGGAATATTGGAATGTCGGGCGGCATGAGAAGTTAGTCCTGTTTATAGGGCAAGGTATAGTATACCAGGATAATTTATATATGTGACATTTTATGGGCCAAGGTTGGTCATTCGATCCCGAAATACACCTTCCATAGAACAAATCAAGCGCAGATTGCGTTCTCAAATGAAAAGCAACCCAACAATTCTGTATGTCTTTAGGTCTTACGTATCGAGACATACATACACCTGCCATATTTATTTCATAGAGCAAATCAATTAATAATTGAATAACTAAATGAACAAAGTAACTTTTCTCAGCATGTCTCTGTAATTGGAAACCTGACTATGCTTTTTATATAAGAGCTTAGCACCTCAACACGTCGGAAATGAGTACCAAGTCTCGCTAGATGAAATCCTTATGACACCCTAAGCACAATTGCACTCGCTTTTATAATGAGTAAATGTCAACTGAAGATTTTTAATTACACTTTACGCTTCCTTGGCCAATGGCTAAGATAAAACTTCATCCATCCACACTAGACTTGAATGCATACCCGGATCCATATTTTCAACTATTAATAACTGAAGCGCATTAAGAGATTGCAAGAAAATAAATACAACTAAAATCAAGGCAAAGAAAATGAAATGAAATGAAAAGCTCACTAAAGATTTTTCGCGTGCACAGATAAAATTAATAAATATCCAATAAATATGTTCGTGCTGCGTCTTGTGTGCGCAAAAACTTGTTTATGAGCTGCAAAAAGTCAGACAGATAATAATTTATGTTCTCATTATTATGCTGAATATTTAAACAGGTGAATAATCAAGAGAGTGTGAAACAGGTGCTAATTAGTATAGTAGATGGTAAGTAAAATCTATTACAGACTGAAGGCTTCTGTTTTCTTGGCTTGTGGGTGGGTAGATATGGCCCCGAGGGCGGCCGCTCGTGGAGCTCTTGAGGAAGAAACTTTTAGTTTGGCTTTTAAGAAGTGAAGCAAAAATAATGTTTACAATTTTTCTCATGTACTTAGTTTTGCAACAATTGCGGGCACAGGAAAGGCGAGAGCGAGCAGCGCAAGACAGGCAAAGTTGAATGTATTATTTTGTTGTTATTTTTTTCATTATATAAAACAAGAATCCACCCACATGGCAGCATGGTACTAGAGGCACGGAGCAGCAGCAGCAAATGGAAAGGCAACAGCAACTTTTTGCATAGAAAAGCTATTTTGCAGCAAATATTTGCCAAGCATATTTATTCGCTTTCCGCCAGCCACTTTTGACAAATTATGACTTTGCTATTTCTTGCCCCCAAACACAGAGTTCTGTGTTTGTGTTTTTTTTTTTTTTTGTATTTTCTCACAAACTATGGCTGTAAGTTGCCATGACAGCGCTGCCACATTATACAACAAGTGCTCAAAATAATAAAGTTAACAGCACTTTAATAGTTAGCTCGTCCCGCCCAAAGCCGGTGGCAAGTGGCAGACGCCCACAAAGATTGGACTTGGGAGTTGTGATACGAATCGGCAAACGGCAAACGGCAAACGGCAACGGCAACATGTTGCCCGGCAACGGGGCATAAATGAGGGGCTTATCCTATCGAGCAGCAAAACTTGAGCAATAAAATTGCTTTTATACTCTGGTACATATAGGAGTCTATGGCAGCATTGAAATATTCTTGGCATGCTCATTGGCAAAGCCAGCAGCAGGAGCAGCACAGGCAGTCGAGAGTCAGATAAATTTCTCTACTTTGATTTTGCGCTTAATAAAAGTCAAATTTAAATTCGGCTGACTACGCACGGCCACCAGCTGCCTCGTCCTCCTGCTGCTCCTGCTGCTGCTGCATGTGTGGAACCTGCTTCCAACAACGGACGAAGCAGCAGCATTTTTTATTGCCAGCCGATGACACGACTTCGTAGCTGGCAACACAGCTTAGGAATGTAATAAACTTGAAGCGCCTCCTGCCTCCACTCGGACTTTTATGGCGCGTGCATAAAAGGAAATTGGAGCAGAAGGGTAAGCACCCAGTACAGCTATCCAAATGGAAAAGTCAAAGAGTGGCCACAGCAGTCAGCGTGGAGCGAGTAAGCGAGCGAACGGCAGCTGGATGGGGCAGCTAATGAGCTCTATGGAACATAAGTGCGGCATGCGGGGCGTATGCTTAATATCAGTGCCAGTTGGCGCGCTGCAGCCTCAAAGCGCTTACATATAAATGTGCCGGGTGAGACACACGCCCAGAGCGCCAAGCGGAAAGTTGTGCATAATTCAATTAACTAGAAACATGCAAATGAAAACTTTGCTGGAGACAAGGCCGCGGGCAAAAGAAGCGGGCAGCAAAAGTGCAGCCAAAGACCCAAAAAGAGTGCCACGAAAAACCCAAGGCATGGGGGGTTAGTGCTGATGGCCGGGGGAGGGATGCAGTGGTGCTCTGCTCTGCTGTTGCTTTTAATGTTGCAAACAAATTGGACAACTCTCCAATGGAATTGCGCAAAAATATTTCTAATTATTTCAGAGCCGAGTGCCTGGCAACCAGGCAACCAGCTACTCATCCTGCCTCATGCCTTGCCGCCCACTCCTCATGCTCAGTCGCATCCTTGACTCTCCTGGTTGCTTAGTCAACTATGCGTGTATATCAGAAGTATAAAATGCAATAACGTAATGAGTAATTGCGCAAAAGTAATAAAGGACACGGCGCACAGTTACGCAAAAAGCAGCATACAATCTGTTGCAGGGATAACAAGGATATAGCCGGCAGCAGCAATTATGGATGTGGTGGGCGGGCGGCGGCAACAAAAGTTGTCAACGACAGGCAACTGGCAACTGGCGAATGGCATGGGGCAACTGGCAACTTAAAACAAAAGCCAGCCCGGGGTCATCGTTGCCATTTGGGGCGTGGCATGGGCGTACGTGCAACGTGGCCACAAAAAAGTTGAAGCTCAGCTCACGCGCTGCTGCCGCGTGACTCCAATTGCTGGCCCCGCCGCTAGTTGGCTTGGACACAGCCTGAACTGGACGGGATTCGACCGTGGAGGCGGTGGCCAACGTTTGGCTTTAGCTTTGTGGGTCTGCCTGTTCGGGGCGGGGGTTTGGTTGATGTGTGCGTCTCTGTGTGTGTGTGTGTGTATGTGTGTGCCTCGTGCCAGCCAGCCAAAAAGGATATTAATTTCCCAAAGGTGCCGTTTCCAGCCAGCGAAAATCACGCAAAATGCGCTAGGGCGGAGGGGTGTGGCAGAAGCAAAGCTTAAAACAACAGCAGCAACAACAACAACACGGAATAAAAAATATAACTCACGCACACAGAAATTAAAAACTTTCAATAGCAACAATTTTCATTTAAAAATTCATCGCCATGCGCTGGGACCGCGACAATGTGCCCCAAAACGCGGCAAGGCTGGGAGCTGAGGAAGCAGCGTGTCGTGTTGCTGCTGTTGATGGCCATTGAAGCGGCAAACAAAAGTGACAAACAGATTTATTAAAACTGTAAATCTGCATTGTACGCTTAGTTTGTCTAACAACAAATTGCAACGGAAAACAGTTTCGAACGCCATTGAAGTGCTGCTATTGGCGACTGTTAGTTACCCTATAATAATATGCAATTTATAAATGTGCGCTCACTTATTAATATGGTTAAAAATTAGTTTCACTTTATTTTTTCACTTTTTACACACGCTTGTTGCAGCAGCGCAGCCAACTTCAAGCTGATCTCGCCACTATTGAGAGCTGTAAGGAAATTCTGTTATTTGGCGCTGAAGAGCGCGTTTCAAGAGCGTGTGACGTCACAATTGCAGTTTGTGCTTTGCTAGGCTCTCTCTATCGTGCATGTCGCAGCGTTGCCATATTTTAATATTTTTTCTGTTCCTTAATTGCGAGTTGTTAAATATAAATGCAGCACCATGCAAATTAAGTAACCCGTTTTGTGCACTGCAGCACTGGGTATAGCAAAAGTTGTTAGCCGCTTTAGGGGGCGGGCTGCAATTAAAACTATTTTGGCTAAAACAATATCGACGCTGTTGCTATCGCTTTCGTAGTTTTAGTTTGTTGCTGCTCTTGTTGTTGTTGTTGTTGTTTTTGTTGATGTTGTTGCCAGTGCTACATGTTGATGGCTGCCAACATTTCATTAGAGCGCCGACGGGGTTTGGCCGAGGTCAAACCACAGCGTGCAACGCCAAGTGGGAGCTGGCAGGCAGGCGAGCAGTCAGAGAGACAAGACAAAAGCTGATTACTTGCTGCATTGGCTGACAGGACATGGCAAGCAGGCGGGCGGTCGGGCGGACAGGCAGGCAGGCAAAAGGCACTGGGCCAGGGCCGGGCTCTAACTTGGACTTGGGCGTTGTTTCGCGCTTGATTCGCCATGGCTGCCATTGCTGTTTGTTTATTTTTGCGAGCGTTGCGAAATTGCAAAGCATGTCCTGTTCCAGGGGATAAACAGAGCAATGCAATGCAATAAGGTCGAGACCAGCTAAGCAACAACAGCTGTTGACAGCAGGAGATATAAGAAAAAAGAATAAGAATGCTCTAGTTGGGCGTGCTCGACTAGGATATATCCCAAACCCACCACCGGACTGCCATAACAAACAAGTTAGCTTCTTCTAACCTATATACATACAGGCAAATGGACGGTTGGCCGGACGGACAGACTAGAATAGATCGACCAAGAGTAAATATGCTTAATGGGTTCGAGGGAGCCCACATACCCCATCTTCTGTACTTTTTCGCTGGGTAGGAAAACCCGCTCTTTACATTTGCTACTTGGCCGCAAACTATGCCAATTTAATGTCTTAAAAACTAGTAAACAAAATGTGATTCGCTTGCTGCGCGGTGCTAAGAAGCCTTTGGCTTGGGCTTGCACAGATTCTGCATGCCAAAGCCCGCGGGCGGTGCTTCCATCAGCAATGTGGTGGGCCCCGTGAGCGGTTCACTGGCAAAACGGCCGCTGCGCGGTCCAGATGGTGGCATATTTCCGTCTTTTATTTCGCACAAGATCTTCTTCGTTTCGTCCACGTTGAGATCCTCATAGAGATCATCGTTGACAGACATAACGGGGCCATTGACGCAGGCACCCATGCAGTAGGTAGCATTCAGTGTAAACTCCATATCCTTTGAGGTCTCGCCATCCTTTAACCCCAACGTCTTCTCGCAGATACGCATAACGTCCGCACAGCCGCGCAGTTGGCAGGGTGTCGTCATGCACACCTTCACACGGTACTTGCCAACGGGACGCATATTGAACATGGTATAGAAGTTGGCCACCTCCCACACGGCAAAGGGCTCGAGCTTTAGCATTTCGGCCACAGCCTGTATGGCCGTGATCGGCAGCCAGCCGTGCTGGCGCTGGGCCAAGTCCAGCAAGGGCAACAGAGCACCGCGCAGCTCCTTTTCCGGATACGAGCCCAGCAATTCCTTGACGCGGCACTTGTTCTCCTCGGAAAACTCGAACTTCAGCTTATCGTACATGTTACATTGGTCTATCTTGTAGCGCGGCGGTGTGGTGCATATGGTGCGGATGGGCTGTGCGTGCAGAACAAGGCGTGGCAGCTGATATAGGCGCAACAAATTGGCGTACATCTTTAGTGGAGTCGAGCACCAGAGTGGACCGATATGTATAAATTTACTTAAAATGTATATGTATTATTTGATATGTATATTAATGTACATGTGCCTCTCAAGTAAGTGGAATGTAAACTGGCAGAGCTGGCAGCTAACTCAACGCATGTGAGAAACGCAAGCTGTACCGCCTGCCTCGCCTGTAGTTTTGTATTTCAATTTGATATTGAAAATTGTCAGCGCTTTGGTCCCATTACGCACGCCTCTGTGGCAAGCGCAATCAAATTAGCAATATGCCATCGACAAGGTGAGAGGCGTCAGGAATTGGTTTGCCCTGGCCTGCCATGGCAACAATCGTCATTTGATGCGTCTGGCGGCAATAACTAACTGGCACAATATGTCAATCAGTACCCGATCGGGCATCCAACGTGCTGAAAATTGCTCAAATTGTTCAAATTGCATGCCCCGCCTAATTGGCAATATAGAGAGCAAGAGCGAGCACTCTGCCTCGGGGGGGCCACATGGAGCACAGCTTCGGTTCACTCCCGCAATTTTTTGGTGGGCGCGTGTCGCAGTCAATCACTTTGATGGGGCGCCATTGTTATCAACACCTGTCCTGGGCTCTTACGCTTCCCATTTGCCGCATTCCTGACTTTCTTTTTACAGCTTATAATGTATACCAGCAGCCTCCCCCTGCCTCCAACCGCCAGCCCGCAATATCTCGTAAAATGTGTAATTCAGTAAAGTGTCTAATAAAAGTTTGCCATAAGCGATAATCGATAATGGCTGTTCAAAATTCCATTGATTACAGATCACATCGGTTCGACGCCATAAACGAAAACAATTGAAAACTTCCCATTCTACCAGTTAACTTTTGACTACAAGCTAGATTAAATTCCGGAATATTAATTGGATACCAACTTAATCTCTATATATAAAACGGCTTGTCCTGACTGACTGATGAACTCGAAACTCATTCGAGACTTGTTTCCCACTTTTCGGAATATCCATTCTTCAAGGAATATACATCCTTTCATGTATAAAGATCTGGTTGAAGTTTCGTGTTCAAATACATTTCCAAAGATCTGTATGAAAAATCATATGAGTTCGCAGAATCCAAACTTATTCGGTGAATATGAGGGTTAAAGATTCTAAGATGAAAGCTATATGTTTCGTACTCTTGGATAGAATATGCGGGTCAAAGATTTCATTTATAAAATACATATTATATACAAGAATTTTAACCCAAAATAAGATTTAGATCCCAAATTGATCCAGAGGACAAATCATGACCAAAGCGTCAAACCTCGGGAAAAGCGAATGAGATTTGACCAAGTTAAGGGGGTGGCAAATTTTGACCCATGTCTAAATAGGATATTTGAGGGGAGAATCGTTCGGTGCATTGGTCACCAATCTGTTAGTCGGTCAGTGAGGTCAAACAGTTTTATATACATATATTGATAGCAGATATTGAACAAAATGTATATGACAAAAGCAATTCTGTCTGCATATATCACAGATAGAATTTTTTAAAAATATTGTTTTAGTATTGTGCAATTGGCTCTCATACCCTAGAGGCAATAATAAACAATGGCAATTAAGTGCTGGCAGTTTGAACTCTTGGCACATTTATCGTTAAGGCGCTTAATGGTGTATTGTTCAAGAACTAATCTTATGATTTACTAGCGCCTTGGCAAAACTTTGTCCAGGCCGCAGTCCTAACTCAAACTTAACTAAAATACATATCTAAGAAGACCCTTTAATAGTTATATGTAAGTGGCAATAGCAGTAAATGCATTTGCATGGGTTGAAAAATATGCTGACCCCAGAGCCGCCAGGCAGCCAGCCAACTGCAACTCCAATTGGCCACTAAGCACTTTCCAAAGTCTTTTGCATGCCAGTTCACATAATTCCTGTTGTGATAGTCTCGCTTTCGCCTTTGCCCCAAAATGTTCTAAGTTGTTGTTATGCCCTGTACCCATTAAAAGTGGGCATTTTTGGGGTGTTTTCGTTTTATGCACACGTATGTGACAGACAGAAGAAGGCCTTTTCGACTCATTAAAGCATATATATTCTGGGTCAGAGACAATAGCTGGGTCTCTGTGACCTTTTCGGTCTCGGAAACTATAAAAGTTAGAGACTTGACATTTGTAATATATATTTTCCAATACCAAACGCAGTATGAGCTTATAATTTTCTATCTATTTATCGTCTTTTTTCTTCATATCAATAAAAAACTACTTTGAGACATGGTTAAAAGAAGCAACAAATTATAACAGCTAGATAGACCTAAATGAGTGTAAGGGCAACTCGGCGCTGAGTACAGGGTATTTCCTAGTCGAAAAGTATTCATGGACCAGAGCACTCTTACTTGTTGTTGTTGTTGTTGCTGACGTTAACTTGGTTGCCGTACAAGTTAGGCAGCAGTTTTCGGTTGTTGCGCTCAAAACATAATTAAGTGCTTCACAAGTTGTTAAATTTAAGTACGGGGAACTTGTCATAACAGAAACCGTTGATGATGTACTAAGCAGCAATAAATTTTACTTTTATAACAAAACTACAAGCAAAGAAAACTGAAAACGAAAACGGGAATGGAAAAGAACAAGCCAGAAATCAAGTCCAAGCACATAAATGAAATGAAATGAAATGTGCTTGTCGCAGGGCCAACCAGCTCAACAAGTTGCCAAGTTCTTGGCCCAACTGACAGACTGACCGACTGACGACTGACGACTGTCTAACTAGCTGACGACCGAGCTGATGATGTGGCAATGGCCAGAGCGGAGCGTCAGTTGAAGTTCGCAAGTCGAGCGCAAAAGTTGAAATTAAATCAAACATCAAAAACCGAGTCGGACCGGTGCCCTTCCAAAAAACTGAGAGCGACTGGCGCGTCCTACGTCCAGTGGCGCAGTCCTGCAAAGTTGTTCAAAATGAAATGAAATGGGGCAAAGACGGAATGCCGAAAGTGTTGTTACCAACTTTGTTATATTTTTGTTGATTTTACAAAACTGCGGCCAGGCACGCACCCAGCCAGAGATCGGGCCGGAGCTGCCGCAGAGGCGTGATGGATTAGCAAAGTTTGAGTTTAGCGCCCCGCAGCAGCAGCAGCCTGTAAAGGGCTCTGCTGGTGGCCGCAATGGGTGCTTTGGCCCTGCAGATCCCCTATATGTTTTTAATTTTGCAAAAATTTATGAAACTTTGTATGCGCAACTGATGCAGCAGCCGCCCACTGACGACGAGCAGCATGGACGTGGCCTGCGCCAGCCACAAGCACAGCTGCTTTGGGAAACGCAATCGGAAGGGATTGCAGCCACGACTGCGAAGCCCTTTCATGTGCTGCAGCAACTGGATCAGGACTTGGAGGAGGAACTTAAACACACGACCACAGTGAAACCCTTCAGTGTGTTGGAGCACTTGGCGCTGGAGCAGGAGCAGCAACTGCAGCTGCATAAAGGGCCAAACGTCAGCTTTAACATAGTGCAGGAACTGCAAAAGGAGCAGGATAGGCATGTCAGTGGCACCACCACGGTGCAGCCCTTTGACGTGTTCGAGCAGTTGGATCAGGAGCTGCAGGAGCAGGAGAACGCCTTTGAGATACTGCAGCCAGCAGCTGAGCCGCTGGAGCAGCACAAGTCCGCAAAGCTACCGGCGGAGTCGTCACGCGCTAAGGATAGTCAGAAGCGGAAACGCAAGCGAATTCGGCGTCGCCGCAAGCGGATTCGCAGGCGCCGCAAGCGCAAGCGTCGCCGCGGCAAGAAGAAGCGCAAGAAGAAACGCAAGAAGAAGGATAAGAAAAAGAAAAAAAAGAAGCGCAGAAAGCCGACAGCCCACCAGCCCGTATTGGGCCAGCAGGCCCAACTGATCTTTGCCAATCCCACCAAGCAGCCCTACCACGCGCACCAGAACCACTACTCGAACAACTATCCACACAAGCCGATGGCTCAAACCACGATCCTGCAGTTGGTGACAACGAAACGACCTGTGACCAGCACAAAGGCGCCCTTTAGCAAGATCAAGTATCTGCTGCGCCACAACAGCCTGTTCAAGAAGAAGAAAAAGGAGTGGGTCAATCATGTGGGTCACGTTCTGTATCCCTTCATCAAGTTCGTTGCCTTTTTCACCGTTCTCAATCCCTTTACACTGGGCGTCTTCCTCTTCACTTTGATCTCGCCCGTCGTCTTTGGCTTTTTGGGCTTTGTTGCGCTCAGCGTGCTGGTGAAACCCTTCCTCCACCTGGTCTTCGGCGTCAAGCGCAATGTGGACTACATCGATCGCAAACACTATTTAGCCAATAAGCGCGCCGAACAACTAAAGTTAAATTTGCGTCCGGTGACCATTCACAAGCACTTCTATCAGCAAAGGCCACTGCATTCAACACCACCGCGTCATCATCCGCCGCTAGTGGATTGGCGGCGACATGCCACACAGCCGGACCAAAGGCGGCACAATCCATTGCTGCCCCCAGAACGAACGGCTCTGTCTCAGGAAGATCTTTATTATGACTAAGAAAACACATCTGTAAATAAAGTTCATAGCACACAACCAAGCAAAAAAATGTTTAAAGTTCTTATCAATTTTGAAAGAGTTGCAGATAATGCTGTTTACCGGGTCGAAAGAGGAATTCTAAAACGAACCTTTAAACAGATTATTTAGATACAAAACAGCCAAACCTAAACCTGAACCGAGCCATAATTTTCATCAGATTGTATTATAAAAGCTTGAATGAAAAGCGCGAATGTGACAAGCGAGGCTTAAGAACCGTGGGCGAGGCAATTGAGTCGTGATCCCAACTACCCAGCATTTTTATTTGATTTGCAGTCTAGCTAGCAGTTACCATCAAGCTTTGCTCGGGCCAAAGGTACCAGGTTTTAGCCAAACGTAAGAAAGCATTCCGTAATGCCCCTGGCGGAAAAGTCTCTACACCCACGTGATAATGATAAGGCAATAAATTGAAAGGCAAAAGCGTTTTTCCACCCTTAAGAAAGGAATTGTACAAATCCCTTGTAAAGTTGACCTTTACACTGTGCACTAATCCTCAATCAATCAGTCACTCAATCAATCAGTCACTCAATCAATCAGATACTCAATCAGTCAGTCAGTATATTTATCGACAAACCATGTTAATGGCTAAAAAAATGTTCAGTCAAAATTGAAACTCCAAAATCCGATGATAATTCTGTCATCCGATTGGAAAATGTTTGGAATCTTGCAACATCTCCGGCTGCTGCTTAGCCTGCACTACGATGCCCTGGCCGTAGTTAGTGTCAGTTGCATTTTTCTTGTTGGCCTGTTGGATTATAGTCACTGGGTGCATGGTTGCGATTTGTTCTGCTGGCAGCAACAGCTGGAACGTGTGGAGGATAAGCCAATGGCCCTGATGCTGCTTGTTGTCGGCTTCAAAATGCTGCTCATCCTGATCTTGACGCTGCTGAGCTACAGGCGTGCCCGACCGGAGCTAGCGCCCACGATTGGGCATGTGAAGCAGCGATATCGTCGCTTCATTGTGATGCGTCTGCTGGCCGCCCACAATCAGTTCCTGCACGGCGCTCAGCAGATCCACCTGAGACATGCGGAGCTGCTGCAGGCCATTCAGCTATTTCGTACGGATGCGCGTAAGCTCTATGAGCGCACGTCGGAACAGCTCAGCCAAACCATTCAACAGATGCTGCCCGTTGAAGATCAGCAAGAGCAGGAGCTGTTTCAGAAGGGCTACGACAAATACAAGTGCGTCACACAGCTCCGGGAGGTGGACATCTACAGGCTGGTATTGGCCTTGCCCTTGTCAAGACCATGAAACCAGAGCCAATAAACTGCGCTACTCACAGCACCATAAACAAAAGCTCGAAATGTGCGTGTATATATTCAGGGGAGGGCATCAGCAGCGGGGGGGCGCTGTGTGTTAACCACAACAATCGCGAAAAATGCGTAGCACAAAATTTACGAAAATTTTTAATTAGTTTTAGCTAGGAATTTTAGCTTGTTGCTATGCACTACAGTCTAAAGGGGTCGGGGGTGCTTGTGGAGTAATCTAACTAATCATTGGTTAAAGACATATTGACTTTAAAATAGTTGAATGTCAGTTTTAAGGCTTTGCAGTTTTGCCAGACTCAGATCAGACTTCAGCCGGATTCATTTGAATGTTCCAATTGCCCAGCTCTCAAGCTAGAATTTTGAAGAACGGCTCAGACTTGATAGGAAGCCCCTCCATTCAATTGCAGTCCGGCGATAAGATTCACATATTAACTGCACTTTTACCGAGAATTTCTTTTTAATTGTTTTCCATTTGCCTTGTTTTCAGCCGCTTAAATATAAGCTTTAAGCTTACAATTCCACTAAACCCATCAGTTGGCTAGTTTCTAGAATGTTGAGACTGGGTCTTGGGGTTGGCCAATTAAGTTGCTGGGCAATTATTAGTTGAAAATCGTTTAAAGTTGCGCTCGATCATTTTGTTGTTGGATGCATTGTTTGCGGAATGCAGCAGAGCCAATATCAATTGAGCCTTGCAATTTGCAAGCGGATTGTTGGCCATAATGGAATTGCCTTGGGAACGTCATTTTGTGTGGCTGAAAACAAGTCGAATGCCATAGAAATACGAGAGAATTGCCGAGAGCGGAGCGTTGCAAATAGAACGAGTAATAATAAATAAAATTGTAGTCAATTCATAAGGATTTTGCCGCTGCAAATTGGCGCCGAAGGAGCCGGGGAGGGGCGGCTGCGGTGCTGGGCTGCCGGGCGGGTTGTGTGGGCGAAAGGCGACAGGCGACATGCAAACAACATTCATTCATATTTACCAAGAGAAGACTCACACCGGGAGCAGCATGTCACCCACTCCATCAGCATCAGCGTTCACAATGTGCGTATAAATAACGGATTTCCTGTTATAAAATATTTGTAACGACATTTTATGTATGCCGATTTATATGACAACACCCAACCCACCGCCCAGGACAAACCATTGTGGAGCAACCACTATTCTCAGCACTGTGGCAGTCATAAGTATGCGAGAATCTCGCTCGCTCTCTGTCTCTGCTGTCGCAGGCACTCCATCATGTCTGGCAGTTATGGCTATATACATATATATTTCTATATGTATGTATATGGTTTTAAGGGCCTGGGCATGGGCATCTGGATATGGATACATATCGATGTCGATGTCGATGTCGATGCTGAAACGTCTTTTGGATTGCAGCTGTCAGCATTGCAACAAATTTCATTCGGTTTAATGGCAAACACTGCGTAGAGTACCCATTGTCATTGATGCGCAATGCCAGCTGCAGTGACAATTCCATAAATCACACAAGCATACACCATATACCATATATGTGTATACCATATCTTGCGTTAATCTTTATCAAGCATCTGCAACCTGACACTTAAATGATGCATTTTTTTGCCGCTTGCATCTGACTCACTATATGCTATACATATCCGAATACCTTTAATACCTTTGTAGAAGGTATTTTAAATATCACGGGGAATGGTCCCCCACCTTATAAAATATATGTTCTTGTTCGGCGTCGATATAGTCTTTCTGCCTTAAGGCTAACGTCATGAAACCTGTCTTGGATGCCTTTTTCAATAGATATGCTGGAATCGACCGGATCAGGCAATTATTTCATAAGGTTTCATATTAACCGGCTCGAAAAACTATATCATAAGGCAATTATATACAGGAATGACCAGTCAAAACTAAGTTCTTGAATATCAAGCTTTTAATTTGGGTTTGAAGAAGCTTTAATAGAAATTATTGAACACAAATTAAGTGCTTGCACGACCAACAAAACTTGTTGTTAACAAATTCTAGCATGAACCACATCTTCCTATAAACCGTCTACTATCAAATAGCTTTACAGGCAAAATAGGTCTTAAAATGAGTTCTTAGATCTTACCATATTCTCTTTACTATATCATATAACTCTTTATTGTAGTATAGACAAACTAAACGCTAGTCTCCCACCATATCTGCAGGAGCCTATCAAATCGGTCGACTATATAGTTTGTGTCTTACTAGAAAATCGACCCGACATAAAGCTTTTAAATAAAATCCCTTTGAAGCCATATGCGAATATTTAATCTTCGGCGTGCCGAACACAGGTGTATAAAGTTATGTATAAAGTCTAAAATGCTTGGATTACTTAAGGTTTTTAGATGTGGCGCTTAATATTAAGCACAGTTGCTTCAGCGAACGCCTAAAAGTATGCTCCTGAGAGTGTGTTGCACACACACACACGCACACACACAGGGACATTGCATATCAAAGACCGAAAAGGCGTTGAAGCACAGCAAATTCAATTCAACTACTGTTGCTTAGCCAGTCGAAGTTTGTTATTGTTGTTGTTTCAGTTTGATAAAAGGTCGAACGAGGGCCGTAGCTCAGTGGAGTGGAGTGGAGGGGATAAGGGGCCACAACAGCAACGGCCAAAACCCAAATAATATTAATATGCAAATTGAGTTTTTTAGTTGAGTGATCTAAGCGGATAACTGTGGCCCAAGACAAGGGCAGCAATCCGAGCCAGGGCTCGGGCGCAGGCAAACAGCAATGAGCCTTGAATGGACACGTAACCCCTGGAGATCGAGAGGCAGCTCAGCCAGCTCGGCAGCCCGTCCGAGCACTTTGCTTTATTGATTGCCCGCTGGTTAGGACCAAAGGATGGGCACGGACACGGACAGGCAACAGCAGCAGCAAAAGCGAATAATGCGAGCATATCACATATTTCGATTCAAATGCGACTTGTGAATCAATTGAAATCATATTTTATTAAACGTTTACGGGGCCATTTCCCACAGCCGCGACGGGCAAACAATGCCAGGCACATACTTTAGTCCTGGGGCTCTGGGGCACACAAATCAATGTAGGTTCGTGTGTGCACATTTATATAACATAAATCGGATCAGGATCAGCCGCCAGTGGGCTGGCCTGGCAGTGAGCAGCGGACAGCCGCCGGGCGGGACACCAAAAATACACAGCAAAATATTTACAAGAAGTTTGCTGCAACAAAAAATAATATAAGCCCGAGGCAGCGCATCAAATGCGAGCATAAATACATACAAAAATAAACAAGAGCTTTAGTTGGCACGCCGAAGCTGCAATACCCTAGATAGACAGATATATGGCATATAAGTGGGATTTATATGAGAGCTTAAGCCCGGTCCATCGATATGATAGGACTTAGCAGAAATGTGGCGGGACTTGTGAAGCTCCTAAGTGCTGACTCATGAAAAGCTGTAAATGTGGATTCTTCCATAAAGCTATTCGATATAGTACGCAGATGTTGATAAGATATATGTAAGGAGTCTGTTACTGATAAGCCCAGAAGCTGATAAACGTCAAGATTTGTTCAAGCTTTGTTAATGTATCCTAAAATCACACAAATTTGTAAGTACAAGAAGTTAGTTTTTAACCAATTCTTTTTCTGGCAGCTATATGATATAGGGGTCCGATTCAGCTGCTTGCTGCTTCCAAAAGAAAGACGTTTAAAGCAGAGAGGAAAGTTTGCTAGGAAACTAGGCAATCAAACATGACTTTATCAACTCGTCTCTCGATGCTGATCAAGAATATATATATATATTCGTCGACATCTCCACCTATGCGTTACATATTCGGCAAGCAATGTAATAATACCCTCTACAGGGCATATAAACAGAATTTATTTTCAAGTAGAATTGTAACGAGGGCAGGCAGAGAGAGAGGGAGAGCTTGGGGAATGGGTGGTGGGGCGCGGGGTCGTTCAAGTTATGAAATTTGCTTTTCTGCATGAAATAAATTTCCAAAGAAATTGAAAACGAAAAGCGCAGCGCAGCGCAGATTGAAAGCAAACTGGAGACAGACAAAAACTGACAAACAGCCGTGCGAATGTGTAGAAATGGCACGATTCAGATTTCAGTGCTGGCGCGCGGTCGGCATGGAATTGGAAGTGGGCGTCAGCGTGGGCGTGGGCGTGCCGTCTGGCCCAGTTGGTGGCCCATTGTGGCTGTGAGTTTATACGGCGAAAAAAATGGCCCCAAGGATTTAGCAAATGTCACGCAAATGGAAAGTTGTCGCTGACGATGACGCTGACGCTGACGCTAACGGTGATGGAGTTGGATTCAGATACGGATACGGATTCATGCAATTCAAAGCAAACACCGCAAGCAATTGATTTATAATTACGGTCGGGCCGGAAGTGAGCCGCTGCCAGAGCCATTTACCGATTTGCTCAATTAGCCAGCTGGATGGCAAACATGCAACTGAAACCAGCAGCCCCACGGAATGTTAAATGGCTCTCTCTCCATCTCTCTCTCTCTCTCTCTCTCTCTCTCTCCATCTCTCTCTCTCTCTCCATCACGCTTTCTCCGTTGAGCGCAATTTCCGCTTGACATGCTGCTCGTTGGGCAATTTTGGTTTTCTTTTTTTTATATGTTTTCTTTCAAGTTGCCTTCCACCTGTGGCGCACACGGTGCGTATGCGTAACGTCCCCTCAGCATAATTTGCTCAACTTGGCATTGCCCGCCCCCACATTTGTTCTCTTTTTAATGCCACCACCATAAAAATCTACGCTGCCCCAACTTTGAGTGCTTTCCTGAACATATGCAAATTAGAATATTTGCATGTGGCAGGATAACAGCGGCGGCAGCATTCCGCCTCAGGCCGTTTCCACGGATTCTCGCTGGACGCGGCCACGTATGCGGCATAACAAATGTTGCCTCATATTGTGTGGCTGCAACAATTTTCCAGCCACACTGTCTAGACATCATTTTAAGCCAATTTGTATTAAGATTAGATAGAGTCGAAACTTGAATATGTCAAAATAAAAATTATAATAATAGAAATCTATTTAAATAAAAGCAAATTTTACTGCTCGAGCGCCATTAAAAAATCTGTAAACTTTTTATGATTTTTTAATTAGTTTGCGTTTATGGCTTATTTAATTATCGAGGCACATTAACTCGGCCCGCGTTTGTGTTCATGGGGCCAGGACTGTGCTTAAATCCTTGTAGAAAGCATTATGAATTGGTCAGGATATACTTAATGCATAGCAGGATACGTGTTTAACCTCAACTATTATGAGGTAATTAATATATATGTCAAAGTAACATTTTTCATACGAAATCTTAACCAAACTGGCATTTATACCATAATCCATATGAGCTTAATCTTAATAGAAACCTATAGCATATCGACCAAGAATTAGTTGAGAAAAGAGTTTGAGTATGAAAAACTTTTCTGGGTTTAAACACATCCGCCACAAAAGCTCAAATAGTTCCTAGCACAGCAAATAGTTCCCATAGGAACCAATTCTGAGAATATTTTTTGTCTTAAAGCATTTCAAAGCCATTTGCCTGTAAAGACATTCAATTTTCAAGCAAGTTTTTCCATTTTTGCCTAAAGTTTACTTCATGCCTCTTAAAACCAAGACACAGATTGCTGAAGGGATAAGATGTTTCAGCTTCTATAAGCCCTTGAATAATTAATTCCCCTGCCACACACACACGCACGCACACACACAGACAAGAAGAACAAGCAGGCGCGAGATCATATCAACAGGAATTGAAAGAAAATCGAATACGCAGTCCTGCACATGCCTAATCCTGATGTCAGCTCACGCTTGCTGCACCTTTTTGGACTACTCGAGCCGTTGCCGTCGGCATGTCCGTTATTTTGTTTACAAGAAAACATAAATCTCAGCGCTCGGCGGACAGTGGTAGGAGGCTTCGCATCCGTTTTTCGGTATGAGCATGTCTGTGTGCGGTCGAAAGGATTGCCAACGGTTGCCGTGTGAAATGAAACATATCATCACTTCAAGACCCACACATGTGCGGGATGCCGTTTGCGCCGGCCTATGTCAGAGGAGCACGTCTGCTCGGGCAACCAAAAAAAAAATGAAAAAAATAGAAAAAAAGGCCACATGGAGGTCCCGGAGGAGGTGGGGTGTGGCCGTGTGAGCAGCTTTGGTTTGTACGCGTCAACTGTAAAATCCTTTTTGACATGCCACGAGCAGCACGGGGTGCCGGGGTCTTGCCATACACATTGACTATGTCTGTGTCCAAAGTGGCCATAAAAAATGGGCTGACCCTGGAGCAAAGAGGCGGGGCCTGCTTTTAGATGAAGCAATCCAATTATAAAGAATTTTAAACTATGTACCGTGAAGAGGACATTTAAAGCGCACACAAGAACCAGGTTATTAGCGCATTAGTGTGTGTCAGCCGAATGTGTGCCCGTCTGTGTGTGTGTCTGAGTGTGGGTGTGTGTGTGCGAACAAGTTATTAAAAAGGAGCAAAGTTGTGAAGGGCCACATCAGTCAAGCTCTCACACAGCTGGTCTCAATTTCGGCCATGCTGTATGTGAGTATGTGAGTGTGTGTGTGTGTGTGTGTGGAGAGAAATTGACGTGAAATTTATACGCTGTGTTTTTCGGGCCGAAAGTTGAAGAAAAAATATAGCAACAATCCATAAAGTAAATGTTGCATTTAAACAAACAAACCAGGCGACAAACAGACAGACACGAGCTCTGACAAACACTGGAAGCCAAAACTGACAGTGACAACTGGCTGCCTGAATGGGGACGATCAGAACGGAACGGAATGGAATGGAACGAAACGGAACGGAGCAGCGAGTCGTTGATGATGATGCCAACGACTACGTCGTCTCCCGGTTTCCGGCAAGCAAAAAAAGAAAAAAAATTGACATAAGCGGATATGTTACACAGCGCCTTTGCGCTGGCTGAGTCGCGGCCGGGGGGTGGGTGGGGAGCATGGAGAATTGTATATGGTGTGCCATAGGCAGTGGCTGTATGCGCACTGAGCAGATAAATTAATGCGATTTTTCATGCTACATGTTTGAGTTTGATTTATGCAATTATACCTTCCTCTCCCACTATCTCTCCCCCTCTCTCTCCCTCTCTGTCACTCCCTCTCTCTGTCTTTCTGGCTTGATGTACAACTTTTGTCAAACATGTCTAAAAGCCGTCATTTTTTATATTTGATATAAAGCGGAAATGCTTACCATGTTTCCGGTTTGTTACCTACACGCACAATTGTTACATGCCATATTTAGCGTTCAGCAGCGGCAATACCCGAACAGACAACAGCTTTTGATGCATCTATTATTCAGCTTTGGGTCAACACTGGGCCGTTGCTCACAAAATATTTATGAAAGTAAGCTGAAAGCATTCCAAGGGAAAATTATTTTTTAAAAGAAATAAATAAAGTGCGATTTCTTAGAAATACTTTAAAGAATTATCTTAACCATTTCTAAGTAGTTGTTCATAAACTTTTAAACAAGCCAAAAAACTGTCAGGTCCAAAACGGAGGTAGACATGAAAAGTCTCAAGTGACATCTAAGAAAATATTAGATAAGCCGAAAGACAACGAAGTACGAAAAAATATCGAAAGTTCGAAAGCTCAAGTTCAAATAAAAACATGACTTGTCGATCTCTCAAGCAGGATTTCAAGTTCTCGACTATAATTGCCTTGCTTACGAGCCCGTTTGGAAACCAAATCATAAAGTATTTATGCCCCTTTATAAGAGTATTAAATACCCAACATATGCCACATGACAGCAGAAGCATCAGCAAGAGGATCAATATGGAGCAGGCAGACTCAACAAGAATTGGCAGCAACGTTAATTTGTCATGGCAGTGGTTGTGGTCAACTCACACGCACACGCACACACACACATACGCACACACACAGGTATACACACTCTCGATATTACACAACAAGTGATTTTCTTTTTGTGTGCCCAGTGCTCAAATCAGAAATCTGTATGTATGTGTGCTCGTACCTGTAATCTGGACAACAAATCCGATTAAATGCAAATGCTGCAGAGGCCCCCAGCCACACTGACCGTCTGTGTGTGTGTGTGTGTGTGTGTGCCACATACCAGCGAGTGGCATGCAGCTTAGTTGCGTAAGTTATCGACAACGGGATTGAAGACCAAAGTAGCCAGCAGCATGAGCAGCATCGGCAGCGGTTGCACTGCAGCATCTAATTTGGAGACGACACCTAAGCAGGTGAGTGTGTGCTCTGTGTGTGTGTGTGTGTGTGCTGTGTGTGCTGCACGTGTGTGTCCACTGCAGCAATTCGCATTCGGCGGCTTCTAATTATTATTTCAATAGCCCAGCTTCAAGGCACTTTGCGGACTTGCATTAGCATCGAGCGACCGGGCCACTCATATGCTCAGCGGTCTACTCTGAGCCAATAGATAAACTGCATGGCTTAAAACGCTGCCAAAATAGTTGCCATAAAAACTCATTTCGGCCATTAACTTGGACCGTCGAGTAACAAGCATCGAATTCGCGCTGAGGACGCGTTGAAAACGAAAAGCTGCTTCAACAAAAAGGAGTATAATGTCTTTGGCTAGCCGAAGATCAAATACCCTAGCACAATATTCTTAAATCTCATTTCGAGGCTTATGATATTGTGGACCGATTCGATAAGGTTTTGGGGATAAGTAAGCAGCATAGTGAAGCTTCTATTGAGTTTGACTAGAATATTTTGTTATATGTCAAAGGTTTCGATTATAAACTAAGAACTAGACTAAGAACTAGACTAAGACTAAGATGGTAGTAGGATAATATATAAATATATATATATGCCTTTGATGAAGCTAGTCTCTTAGACTAAGACTAAGACTAGCTTCATCAAAGTCATCTTCGTCTGAACGTCACACATTTCATGCCAAACTTATGATACTCTCTGGTAGGGTATGCAAAGAAAATGACAGCCATTTTCTATGCCAATTCCGCGCTGCAGCCAGGCAGGCAGCCGGCCATGGAGTTCCTGGGAAAACTCACAACTGCCCGCGAGTTGGACTGGGCGGGTCGGGTGCTCCAGGGTGGATAACACAAGTCGACGACTCTTTAAAGCTCTTTCGTCTGCACTACACAAATTGCTTGTTTAAAAAGAAAAAAAAACGCCGAAAAAAAAACTGCGCCAAATATTTGTTGAACATTTAAGCATCGACATTATCATCATTGTCGCAAGTTTGTTTGGCTTCACATCAGAATTTTATGGAGCGCGCACAAATATGAGACAGGATCGAGAACGAGCACGAGAATGTGGGCACAAGAATGGGATTGGAAGCGAGCGCGTGACATGGAGCGGGCGTGAGCCACCAGACGATGGTAAAAATAAAAATGCCACTTCCGTTTTATTTGCGCAAAATTAAATAAACCGAAATATGGCCAACCATATTGGCGCATAATAGGAAAAATATTTTCTTCATTAATGTGCCCCAAACGAGGAGTAGATGGAAAACAAGTAAAAAAAACTAAAATAAAGAAAAGGAAGAACTATGCCCGACTTGCAGGTGCCCTGGAAGGGCTTTAAAAAGAGTTCTAAGGAATATCTATTTTCACAAAAGGAAAACAAAGTGTACGATTTTCTTATTGAGATATGAAATCCTTTACATCTATGATATTTACAGCCCTTTAAAAGATATTTACAAGAACTTTGATTGATTTGTATATCATTATATCAGGCTTTGCTATTTGGATTACATGTTCAATGTTCAAATGCCAGACTTGAGTATGAACAAGGTATTATCCAAGCCCAAGCTAATAGTTATAGTTAATAAGCTTGTATGCTCTATGATATAATAAACAATTTACATTTTAGTTTATTTTTTAAGAGATGAGCTGGAGGTGCCTATTCGCAGTTATATTATTACTAAAGATTCTGGCACACAATGCTGAACCCTCTTTCATCTTCCACTTTATAGGCACACACACACACATAGCTAAGTTTTTATACCCTTGCCAAGTTCGAATTACAGGGCATGCGAAAGTAAAAATAAATAAGCAGCAAAAAAAGGAAAGCCGAAAAGTAAAAGCTTTGCCACTAGCCAGTTTATTGTGTACAAACATTTGCAGGACTAAAGCGACCTCAGGACAGCGTGGAGGATGGCAACATGTTTTTCTTTTTTTTTTCGGCAGGAGCTGAGCCCCCCGACTAAGTGACTGGCCGAATAATATTAGATCGAAGCTTGAATAAGCTGGCGGAGGAAGGACCAAGGCATATAGCCTATTGAATGTACCAATCGAATGGCGCTCAGTTCTTTTAAAGTGTTCGCTGCCAGACGGGCAACGGACCAGAGCTGAAATCCATCTGCTGCCTGTGTGGGAAGCCAGCGAGCCGCACTAATCAACACAATTACGGTGCAGTCGAAGGAAAACTTTTCTAATTGGATATGAAGAAGCGCACATGCGTTTCCTTAAAAAGAAATTTCAAGCGTCTCACGGAACGGGGTCCGACACACAATTTGGCAAGGAAAATGGCGAGCGACAGCAGCAACAGAAGCAGCTCCATAGGCGTCGCACGAGACACCGAACCCCAGCGCCGTGTACGCTGAAATGCTTTGACAAATTATTTTTAAGCCAATTTACAACTTGAGAAAAAGTATCAAGAAAACATATCACCCAGCCGGCGAGGGTGTGTGTGTGTAGGTAAAGCAAATATAATGCGAGGGATAAAAGTGTAAAGTTGACAACCCAAGCACATTACTCACCCGAGGTGCCAGCTACAACGACGGCATTAAAATAACCAACCAAGCGATTCAACGTCAAATGAACAAAGAGCTGAAACAGAAAACAGCAACCGGAGCGCGTTGCCTGAAATGGGCATGGCCAAGAAAAATGGTAATGCGCTCCTCTGTCCGCGACCGAGCAGGCGAACCCAAAGCCAAAGACAGACTTAAGTGTATGCAGCCGGAGGTAGTCAACGAGTTCATGTTGTGTGTGTGTGTGTGTGTGTGTGCTGGCCCAGCTCCTTCATTCGCACGCCTGGCTAGCTCCCACTTCCAGTTGCACATGATGCCAGCTGTTGTTGGCCAAGGAGCAGCATTTTCTCAACGCTTTTCTCAAGCCCAACAAAATGACGACACTCATTGCCGGAAGCCATTAATTTTGTCACTCTGGAGCTGCAGCACATGAGCCGCAGTCGTAGTCAGTGCTGCTCTACGTGCTGGTGTCCTGTTCGGTGTAACGGCCATTGACCAGCACAATATTGAAAATCATGAAAATGCAATTAAAGTTGTGCACCTGCGCGATGGGTCAGGCCCAAGCGCCCACACACACATTCCCGTTTAGGTGTGTGCGGCATTTGTCCGGCTGACTTCGGCGACGTTCGAGGCATAAGTTAATTGTTGGCAAAGCGCAGACCGCAATGACCGCAAGGACAGCAACAACAACAACCATTACACCACGAGCAATAACGGATGGTGCATGCTCAAAAGTTCACATGACACTTTGATGATGATGCATTGCGGCCAGCAGCGAGGAGCTGTGGGCAGCCGCAACTGTTGTGACCGCAAAAACCGCGTACATGTTTACAATTTGATGTGCATGTGTTGTCTTGGCAATTGACTTAATAATTACAATGCATAATTTAATAGCTCAATATTTGTTATGGCTTGTCGTGCCATCGAGTAACAATAAACGTTAGAAATTAAAATATATATAATAAGCGTGGCGGCCATTGGTTTCTGGCCAAGTCAATCTTTTCTCGCTGTTTCAGTCTTCGATTACGCACATTATGTTGATGCCGCTCTTGCCCAAGTTGACGCCCTCGAGCGCCGATTCCTGGTGTGTGCGCATATAAATCAGAAACTGTATGATAACATAAAACAAATTGTTGCGATCGTAGGCGCAATTGTGCAGCTCCTTTTCGCTGATGAAATTAAACTTGGGCTTCAGTTGATTGTTGGTCACGAGTATGGCGCAGTGTGCTTTGTTATTAACCGCATTTATAATGTCCTTGGTGGAGCGTTTCTCCTCGCGTATGAGCACATAACGCGAGTGGAAGGGCCGTCCGCCACCCTGTGGCAGGGGCATCAATTGGCTGTCCAAGTACACGCAGAACAGATGAAAGAGTATCTAGAATAGGCAGGTGACATTTGATTATATATTGGAGATTCCAGGATGATGTAAAATGCGCGGTGCACTCACTGCAGCGTCTGTGGGCAGATGGTCGCCCCACAACTGTCCGTTGTGTGTATTGCCCGAATTCCAGCGGTAGTCGCCAATGCAGGAGCCCTGCGAAAGATCCCTAATTCGCTGCACCAGATACTCCTGGTTGCTGAAGGTGTCCAGAAAGGGCAGCAGCAGCGGCAGCATAGGTGCACAGCTCTGCACAAACTGTTGGTTCTCCGCCATTTTGCGCAAACGCTCGAGACCGACGGCGCCGATCTTAAAATCGCTTAGGCCGCGCTGACGGAACAGTTCGTCCATATGATCGATCTGTTTGACTAGGCGCTGCAATATGGTTGTGGATATCCACTAATATCAAAGAATATTAAAATCCTGGCTCATTTGAGTAAACGTCCAGCACTTACATATCGCAGATTGCTTAAATATTGCGACAACTTAACCGTGGAGATGCGCTTGATGACCTCCGAGTTGCTGTCCCTGAACTGAAGAAAGCCGAAATCCTCAATCGATGTGGGCGCATTCTCTGTGGAGGCTACAGGCGCCGGTGCCAGCTGATAGATGGTTCGTTTCAACATATACGCCGCATTATTGCAGTAATTCCAAAATGAGTTTCCCGAATCCATTGTCTGCATATTTGATGTATCGGCCAGCTCGGCATAGCTGCGTTCGCGTTCCCGCTCTGCCCGTCTCATCAGTGCCGGCAGCTTGCGCACATCGGTTGGGAAATCGTCCCGACAAACCTCCGCGTAGGGCGACATATAGACCGACTCATTGCTCACATTACTGGTATTCAGTGAGTTATTCGCGCCCATGGATCGATTATACGATTGATTATTGTAAGATTGATTGTGAAAGGATTGATTGTTGAACTGCTGTTGCTGCTGCTGCTGCTTCTGTTGTTGGTGCGGCGTGCGCATCGGACTAGGGCTGCGACGTGGTGACTGCGTGCCCCAGCGTGAGTCCTCAAACGAAGAATGCCAGTTGATTATAGGTCCAGTATCCAATTCATCACAATCCGGCTGGTAGGTGCGTGGCTTCGACATATTGTTCACAGTCTTAAATGTATTATCTGAATGCATAATAAAGATTTCATTGTATGCTTGTGTTTCCCAGAGAAGTGTGCATCTTTCACTTGAAGCGGGGCTACGTTTATAAGGACATCTTCTTGAACAAGGGACTTGATAGATCATGTCTGAGTTTGGATGGTGGTGCGTCGGCTTCCAGAATGAGCTGGGCTATAGATTAACTATCTGTTGGTTTGCAGGCCAATCTGGGTATAAGCTAATTTCTCTGCGAGCCCGAACCATATTGTGGTCTAGGGCCGGGTTAAAGAAAACTAAGAAGGTTGAGAGGAATTGCAGATGGCAAGCATGTACTGGATCAGAAATAACCAAAAATTCCTGGACTGAGGCAAAACACACATCGGATTATCAGGAAAAGGAAATTGCAGACATTGCCTTAAGAGCGAGGGACTGTTCCAGGGAGTTTGATCCATATTTTGAATTCAGGGAAATTCATTGCTGTTCGGCATAATATGGCATTTCCACTCTGAGAGAGTTCCGCTTCCCAGTGACAATTTAAAGACATAATCCTAAGGATTCTCTAGCTTTAAGCAGGCTGAGAACATCAGCTGGTGTCGTATCCTTTATATGTAAGTAATAACATTTGTAAAATGGGCAATTTAGGACTAGACGAACTGCTGTAATTTTTGTTTTCCATATGGAGCTGTCCTACTTTCAGCTGGTGTGTCAGATCCATTATTTTAAGAAATGAGAGCTTTAAATTGTAGGAAGAGCATTGTATATCTGAACATAAATTCAGTGCATAATGAGCTATAAATTCTGTGTTCCAGTAAGAGTAGTGGAAGCACGTTCTAAAAGATTGTTCACTTATAAAGAGCCTGAGACTTTTTTGAGCGAAAGGTGGGCAGAATGCACTTAACTCTACCGAATTATAAACATAAATGCAATCGCTTACCATTGCCATCGTCCAGCAGACACCGCTGCAGCTCCGTAACACAGACCGGCCCGCTGTCCATCATCAGCCACCAGATGTACTTGCCGATGCAGGCGGTGGCGCTCATGAAGACGCACACGGCGAGTGTGTACTCCGCTTGGTACCAGAAGGTGGCTCTGGCCGAGAGGCATGTCTGCCAGAGATCAAATGAGATCAATGCCACCATGATTATGTTGATAAAACCCCATTTCAAATAGTTTTTGGCCTCTGCACGCCGTCGCCGCAGCTCCAAACTCTCCCGCACGTTGACACGAGACATTCGCGAATTTTGTCTGGGCTGTGCGACGGGACTGCGATAATTTGGCGAGCTGCAAGTAATTAAGCCGTATACACAACCATGTTAAAGTTAATAATTCACTGTACTTTACCATTTATTGCTAGAGAAATTCATGTTTTTAGGCAAATTTAACAATGCGTGTTTCCTAAAATATAATGCCGTAATTTGGCGGACTCAAGAAGTGTGTACATATCAAAAATAAATATTTAACTAAGTTCGATATGTATCGGTATGTTGTGCGCGTGGTCACTCTACAATTGCATTAGTGTAGCAAAGCTGGCTGCTATGAAACCATGGCTGGCGCCCGCCAATTGTTGAATTTGAAATGCAAGCAAATTTATACGACGGGCCCTAACGCATCGAAGTTAGAAAAGTAAAATACGAGAAAGCGCCTTGTATTATCTGAAAATTGAAAACACGTATTAAATAAAGCCTTTAAAGAGCTCTGTAAATTACTTTTAGTACTGCGACCAGCGTAACGCGAAAATACTTTAGGCCAGTTAAGTAAAATGGCCTTGAGTTTATCTCGATGGCCAATGTGATGAGCTTCATAAGTTTAACATTTTCATGAGCGTTGCTCGACTTGTAGATCACCTGCTCCCAGTCACAGCAGTAGTACATGACACTTAACTGATCCGTCTGCGAAATCAATTCAATAATATCAAGTTTTAAGTATAAAGCAGGCCAAACGGAACGCACCGTTGCATAGAGAATCGAGCCGAGCATGCCCAAGGCCAGCAACTCACAGAATTTGGCTGTAAACCAAACGATATACACAATATTACCCGCTGGGTTCTAGGGAAAGAAGTGTAAGTGTTTGCGTTTCCCAATATGAATTTTATACCCACCGTGTAAGCCTTGAAGCCCATGGCACAGAGCAGCGCAGCGCTGAAGGCAAACATTATAAATATGCGAAAACTGAATTCCAGCTCCATTTGCTGGCCAAAACGATTCAGAGCAGCATTCCGACGCAATATTTCGATGAGTGCACAACGATATTGAGCTGCAATTTTGGCTGGATGTCCATGCTCCAGCAGCGCTTTGGCCACCTGCTTCAGATCCCGGCCGAGCAGCTCGTAGCGAGCATTCAGATGCATCATCAGCTCACCCAGGACGTTCAGCTCACCGAAGAGCATCGTGGTAATTATAATGCCCACCCAGTAGTTGGCGCAGATCAGGGGTATATAGAACTGCAGCTTTGTATTGTCATAGAAATACACCTGCTGGTAGAGCATCTCTCGTCGATGGTATATTATATTCTGAACGGGCACCAGCGAGAAGTTGAATAATGCCATTAAATAAACCACCGAGTTGAGACGCGTGCCCAGCATCTGCCTTTGGATGCGAGCAAATCTCTGTGGCTCCGATTCCTGGGTCACATAGATGTCCGCATAGAATTTCTGCAGCAGGTGCTTGAACGAAGCCTTCGTGACGGCCAGCTGAAAGCCGCGTATCTGCATCTCGAACAGCACCAGATACGTCGGCACGCCCGTCAGCATCTTATCAATATCGTTGCGATAGGCCAGCACATAATGCATGTCCACCTCGTTGTGTTCACAGAATATTATGAATCCCACAAAGATCAGCAGCCGTTCTATGAACACCATACGCCGACTGGCCCCATCCTCCAGCGGCCAGGCAATATGATTCAGCCGACGGTACATGGCCAGCGGCCAGGGCAACGGAGCAGCCTTTCCATCCCGCAGTCGTGGCTGATAGCGCATGGCGGCGGTGCCTTCCCGAGTGGACTGTGATCCACCCAAGACACGTATCCACCTGTATTTATACCTGACGCCAAGCTAATTAGTTAGGGTTTAATTGCTGTTGAGAACTAAATTGCACTTAAATAGACATACATTATTGACGATTCGTATTCATATTTTACGTTTGCTTTGAGATGGTCATGAAAACAATAAACAATACTTTGTGTATTTATTATTAATGTCAAGTCGGAAGGAAACTAATTAATGAATTAAAATTTAAAGACCTCTTTTCAATTTCTCTTAAAAAGTTTGTTGTTTTCTACAAACAAGGCTAAAAGAGAGAATATATAGGGATCAATAGGAAGGAAATTATATCTTCGGTACGCCGAAGCTTGAATACCCTAAGAGCCATAAGGCATAGAAGTGGGACTTGTTTTCCACCGATTGTTCCTATAAGAGATATATGATATAGAGGACCGTTTTGATAGGCATGATCAAGCTCGTAATTGCTGAGTTTGGTCAACTCTG
Source organism: Drosophila kanekoi (assembly GCA_037075305.1). Taxonomy (NCBI): domain Eukaryota; kingdom Metazoa; phylum Arthropoda; class Insecta; order Diptera; family Drosophilidae; genus Drosophila; species Drosophila kanekoi. The sequence goes on from JBAMCE010000141.1 coordinate 9,517,672, forward strand.
AACGTGCAAGGCCTTATGCTGAGTCTGATGCTATAACCACTTGAGAATTATAAGCCAAAACCAACCACTTGAGAATTATAAGCCAAAAAAGGCAACAATGCTAGCCAAAGCAATATTGACCTTGAACCAGCCAACTTAATAACAAATTTAAAGTAAATAGGTCAACAAAAGTATTTGATCTTGAGAACTTCATTTTAAACGTCCAATTTCTATATGATATAGGGAACCGATCTGGCCCCGTCGGGGTCGGCCGGGTCAGATGGACCACGCAAAGATTCATTGGGACGGTGGGTATATCCACCATTCAGCTGATACTGATCAGCAATAAATATACACTGTCTCTTTCGATGCGTTTAACTTTACAAGAGCCTAATATGATACTCCTCAGAAGAGAATAAAAAAGGTTATCCGAATGAGGTTCAAACCTCTCGCTTGCGGCTTGGGATGCCGCACTTGAAAGTTCTTCGAGGCGATATCATAACAATCCCGAGCGAGGCACAAAAACTATTCTCCATGGAAGTCCAGTCAGTTTCAGTCAGTTTTTAACAACAAGAGACAAGAGTTCGAACCTTTAGACAGTGCTATTCAGAACATAAGATATTAAGAAAATGAATAATATATTTCGAGCAACAAATTGAATGATTTTCTTGAATTTATTTTGATAATTGGATTCATATATATAGTAATTGCCATTTGGTATGCTTTGGTATGTATACGTATTTAAAAAATATGCACAATTCGATAAACTAAATTTAAGTTTTTCTAGAATTCTAGATGCGTATTGCACGGAAATGTGTATACTAACTCTCTATATACTAGCTCGGGGTTCTCGTTTAGTATATATATTTAGTTGAATGCTTGGTTATGTTTATAATACTGGGCTTCAGCTACCATAAAACACATATATTTGAATACACAATTAATGAATTAATTTAAGTTTGTTTTTGTTTTTAATCGTATTTGTTTTTGTTGCTGGCGAGCGCTTTCATACATTTTCGGAATTGACCTCCTACCACACGGATCTTAGAACATCGAGAATCTCAATGGGAAAAGAGTTGCACGTATTAGTTCGTTTATATATGTTATATATATATATATATTGTTATACACAGTTAGGTTTTGCTAGTTATATCATATTTTATGTTTGTTTGTCTTCGTGGGTTCTATTTGCATATAACGACTGTCTATGTAGATCGGAGCTGTGGGCTTAGTTGGCCAGCGAGCGTTTGCCCCAGCCCGCGTGCAGCTTCTGCCATTGATCGCGCTTGCCCCACATGCCCTTCAGATTGTTCCAGGTGGGCTCGCGCTTGCCCCAGGCACCTCGGAACTTGTTCCAGCCCTGTGCCTGTCGTCGCTTGCCCCAGGCCACGTTCATGTTCTTCCAGGCACGCTTATCGATTGTGTTCTCAGCGCTCAGATCTTCCGACTCCTCATTGGACTGTGCCGGCTGCGGTTGCTGCTGCCGCTGCTGCTGCTGCTCCTGGGTGCCACTGGCCAGACGCTCAAAGGTGTTCCAGTCTATGGTGTTGGTGCCGTCGGTTATGACCAGCGGCACAAAGTGTCCCGTCATGTATATGGAGTCATCTACTTCCAGGGGACGCGGCTCATTGGAGCGCTTGCCCCAGGCGCTCTGCAGCGATTGCCAGGCGCGTTTGTTGTTGCCGTAGAGCTCATTGTCGTCCAACTGCTCCAGCACCTGGTCGGACAGACCTGTGGCTGCCAGTTCATTGTTGTTGCCGCCGTCGGCTGCGGCCTGACTGCAGCTGGTCCGGCACCAGAGCAGTAGCAGCAGCAGGGCCATGCCATGTGTCCCACAGACGCAGCTCTTCAGCTGAACCATCGTCCTGGCAAAGGAGAGAGAAGAAAAAAGTGGAAAAATTTAAAAAATGTGTAAGGAATGCGTGCAGCCAGTAAGTTAAAGCCGCATTGGGCATTCCCAGGAGGCACCGCGGGTGCTCATCGCAATGCTTTGTTTTATTATTTTTTTTTCGGTGTGCTGGCAATCATTTCCGCCCACGCCTCAAATTACAGCAACAAGCGTAACGATTTAGCTAAATAAGCACTCTAATTGAAAGGCGATGGGGCGGCCGAGCCGAGCCGGGCCGTGCCGTGCCGTGCCTCGCCTGCCACAGTCGGAGGCGGCACTCAACTCCCGACGGTGGCCAAAAAGTTCAGTGTCAGGCCAAATGCCAGCCTGCTGCGTTAAAAGCCAACAACGCATAACAGTTACAATTTATGGCCTATTAATGTGTTGCTCTTGCAAGTTCCTGAGGTAGCACGCGGCAGGCGGTAACAAGTGCGATGATAATACGCATACGCCGCGTAGTACGCACGGCTTGCAGCTCAATAAGTGCTGCACATGTGTGCGTGCACTCCGCGTGCCTTAAAACGATATAATGATAGCAAAGCTTAGGGCCATGTTTGCTGAACAACTTAAGTGGCTGCGAATTGCACTTGCGGCCACAATTGCCACCCCCGCCAAGCAACACTTGGCAAGAAAAGACAATGTGACGCTAAGCGCCTTCGCATTCTGTTGGCACTTGACGCGACGCTAAAGAGGTTCAACTTATGCGTTTGCATGGATATGAAATACTTAATCGCACAAGAGTTAAAAGTTCAGCAAGAGAAATCAATTGCAGTGCATTTGAGTAGTTGAATACTCTAAAAATCTCTCTCTCTCTCTCGCTCTCTCCCATATAATCGCGTTCTATATCCTATTCAGATACTCGTCTACATTTAGGACACATTTTGACAGAGCGAGTTTTGAATAATGATTTTATTCCCTGGCGCTGCGTTTGTTGGGAATCCCTCGAAAGTTGTGAGAGCAACTGCCAACTGAATGTGGACAACATTTGCTATATGCTTTTGCAGGCTAATTAAGCCCGTTACAAATGTAAGCCGCCAACACAGAAATGCTTTTTGAGAGGTCCACAAAATAAATCATTACAGACCACACAAGTCGAAAGCAGTTAATAGTCCACACTCGAGGGTGCAGGCGGGCGGCGACCAGATGGGGGCCGAGTTGGCGGCGTTATCGGTATCTAATCTGGACGGGCGGCGATTAAATGATGCTACACTTTGTTGCCTTCTATGGGAATCGAGAATTGGAAAGTTAATTGGCGGCAGGCAGGCGGAGGGCAATTGCAGTTGGCTTGACTCTTGACTGATTGTCCGTTTGGCTGGTTTTATGTTGTCTTACTTTGCATTTAATTTGTGCGCTTGTCGTTGATTGATTGACGCCCAGATGAAAGTTTTAGCGGCTTTGCGTTAAATTATAATAGATAGCTACGCCGCGACGATAGGGCACGCATCAAATTTTATGACCACACACACTCGAGCCGGGCAAAAGCCGGGCCAGAACCAGGCAAAAGCCGGGCCAAAAGCAGCCGCACGTTTCGCACAGCTTGTAATTGAAATTAACTGAAAATATTTATGGCTGTGCTAAGGGCTGACATGCCAGCGAATTGCGAATGCGGGCCAGATCGAATTCCCGGCCAAAGTCAACTCGTGTCGAGTCCCTGTATTATTCAGCAGCTCTGTGCCTGTCCAGGCATTATTCATGGCTCTGTCGCCCGGTGACAAGTACAGGTACTTTTGGGCCACCGAGCACATCCTTAACAACAGCTCCCTAAATATATATATATATATGCGTATATACGTATGCCCAATGTTTATGTACAACGCATTTCGCGAAACATTAAACATTTTGACGGGGGCGTGTATTTCTTTCTTTTCATAGCGCCTTCTCAAGCAGGCTCTAACGCCAATATTTGCCAAAGGATGGCAAATTCGCCTATAAGTATTTTGTTTAAATAGGCACACAGTGGCAATGCGTCCTCCCACGTTCGACGACTGTCATTTGAATAAAAATCATCGCCTCAACACGAGCCGAAAGCTCGTGAATAAACAAAATATCCACAGAAGTGCAAATAAATTTGCCAACGAGTACAGAGCGAGAGAGTTTTGGGTGTGCTCAGTTTTGGGTCTTCTTCTGCTGTGTTTTGCATAACCCCCAACCCCAACCCCTTCGCCTGTCAGCCTGCTCTCCTTCAAGATCTGCTGGCAGTGCATATGTTACGCATCCAGGACTCGCGCGGATGCCTTCATTTCTTGACTGCCTAATAATTCAATTTCGAATGCGCCCGGCGTTTGTTTAAGCCAACAAAAACTCGTCTATTATAAAGTGGTAAACATATTTACCCCAACCGCTTTAAATATTTGAAATGGGTTCTACTCTGCTAATGCCTAAGTAAATTCAGCTCAATAAACGCGTTTTTTTCTTCTTTTTGGTATTGAACAAATTGCGTTGAATGTGCAAAGCGTTTGGAAATATTTTCAACACTTTTGTTTATCTGCGAGCAATAAGTTTTTGAGAGGTTTTTAACCAATAATTGAATGAAAGCTTATAGCATATAATGATATATATTTAAGCTAATATATAACAATATGTTTTTTAATGCCCAAAAAGGTCTTTTCCAATTTTCACATGCACAAAAACATGGCATCTAAACACCAACTGCATAGTTAATACATTAAACATAAATTTCATTCATAATTTCGTTTCAGCTAACGCTTTAGCCATTTTCACCTGCCTCTTATAAGCATAATCAACTCACCTGTCTGTAGTTATTTTATTGTATTTGAACAGGAAACGTTCTTTTGCTTCCGTTTCTGCGGTCGCCTCGCTGTGTACTATATCGCGAATCTGCAGACGCGTGCGTCCCTTTATTTAGCAATTGCTTCTTTTTTTTAATATATTTGTGAGCAATGCACGTGAAATTACTTTTATAACTAAATTTGTGGTGCGGTTGGAATTCAATTAGTGCACAAATAGGCCGAATGGAACGAGACTGCAACGGACTGCGGCAGCGAACTTTAACTGGGATACTGGCTACTGTTCTGGCCGGGATGTCTGCGCAAACCTGTTGATCAACTGTTAATGATACGCAGCACGGTCGCGACGGCCGTTTATAAATCAAAACGGAAGCGAATCGTGCCAAACACGAGCGTCGCGCACGAAGCAGATACGCACACAGATAGACACAATGGGCTGTCAGGGCAATAGCAGCCATTGTGGCCAGTTGGCGGTTGCAGCGACGGAAGTGCCCGAAAACTGTTGCCTACTTAGCGGGGCAGCCCCTCCCGCTCTCCCACTGTCCCGCTGCCCATGCCCATGCCCATTCCCATTGTCCCGCTTAACGAAGTGCTCAAGTTGTTGGCACACATGCGCGCCCTTGCAATGTTTATTTGCCTTCCCCCGGGAAATGCGACCAACACACACAGACACACGCACACTCACACACGGGGCACACACATGCGTGGACTCATTCAAATTCATATGCATGCTCCATTTGATTTCGATGGCACCTTAACCTAACCCCCCCTGGTGCTTGGGCTAAGCCAACGCCCATGCTGACCTTTAATATTAAACGTGCCCGAAAATGCGCTGCCACTCAACGTTGGCAAATGCAATTGCATTTCTTGTGGCCACCACAAGATTGGACGCTTCGAGTACAATTTTTTCCATTTGGGATCAATTGACGCTGCACGTGTGGCCCGGGACAGAGACACACCTAAGCATCTGGCACAAGTAAAAACCCTTTTAGAGCTTCATGAATATTTATGAACGCGAGAGCCGTCGCTTTCTTTCCATTCTCCTTTTTTTTCTTCTTGCAACACTTCAATTCCCTTTCAAAAATGCTTCTTCAATTACGACATGAACGCAACCTTTGATACAGACAGGTGTGCGTGTGTGTATGTGTGTGTGCGTGTGCGTGTGTGTGTGTCTGTCTTTTGGATATCAACAGGTTTTCATTTGTGCCATTTGATAGCCACTCCGGTTGAGGACGCCAAATAAACGATGATGGGAATATTTATGACACTGCCATTGCTACCGGTGCGTATAATGAATGGGTTATGCAGGAAGCACACCGAACATGGCAAAGCGCACATCGCTCTATTGATAAGGCCCTTACGTAGTTACTAATTGATTTTGCCACTGATAAATTGGTTCGGTATAATGTTATCTAGCTGTAGACAGCTACATGTGTTTTTCATGTTTTGCTTTTTGGTTTTTTGATTTTTGTTGTTGCTGCTGCTCTTCGAGTGCGGCAATTGTAAATCATTTACATGGAAAATATTATTTGGCTTTGGCCTAATTGCTGCTATCCTAAGTACATGACGAAATTAAGCCATTAGCTAGAAATCTCTACAATGGACTTTAATACATTGGCTAAAGTTGCAGCAGCCATGCACTGTTGCACGCGTTGAAGCCCCGCTTGTTGACCAACCAACTGTTGACCCCGCACACAAACATATTTACACTCTTTAGAAAGGACACATTTCTATAGGAATACCCTTGGCGCTTTCATTGTAAGATGAAGTAGTAGACGCTGTTGGCAGCTAATAATAATTTGTTTGCACTTTGCATATGCCAGCTGGCAGCAGAAACCAATCAGAATGTGGGACGCAGATTCTTATGAATATGTGTGCAGATATTACTATTGAAAAGCTGAGCACATTTATGACATTTTCAATTACCCAACAATGCACCATCCGTACTTTCAATCATAAATCGAATATCTTATATAACTCATAACTATTTGGACATTCTAAATAGTTTTCATCAACGCAATTACAAAACAATTTAAAATTGGCTCCGTCTTGTTTTTTTTTTTAAATTGCCGCACCTTGCGTCCTTACAAAAGCTCGCTGCTATATCACGCACGATTTTATCGATAAGTTAGCACAGCACATATCTAGAGTCTAGACACGCATCTCTAGATGACATGCAAACCGGCAGAAAAATGAAGAAAAGTGCTTAATGTTTTGTGAAAAACTCATTGATTAATGTGAACTTTTTGATGAAAAGAGCTCGCCATGGACGTTATATTGCCAGAGCAGTATAATGAACAAAAGTTTCTTGACTGCGCCTCGCAAATACAATATGACGAGTTCAACGCGGTAAGTAGATGAAATTTTCACTCAAATCTTTCTATTATGCCAATTTTTGCTTGTGGTAGAAAATGTTTGTGTTCTTCGCGAACTACAGCGATGTCGATGTCTACCAGCTGATACCAGATGACCGCATCCTTCAATTAATCTACGGCTGGGATGTGTGCCGACTGCACACCCGCGAGTGCATTACAGAGGAGCTCGGCCACATTGCCCGGGTGCTAGCGCATCATACGCTGCATTTGTGGTTTAGCCAGGAATGGATGGGCAGCTCGGAAAGTCTAAAGCGCATGCTGTTGTACTATGTGAGCAAAGGGTATAGGGCGTTTAACAAGATTAAGGGACTCTGCGATATCGATTGGCAGTATTTACTCAACTTCCAAGTCAATCCCTGGCGTCTACCCTATCTGCAGCAGCTCTTTGCCAACCTGCTACAGAATAAACATCATGTGATAGAGCACGCTGTGCAGCCGGCATCGGCAGAAGGTGTGTATGGCTGGATACCATTTACTGATATTATTTTAACCCATGCACTTTGTGTTCCCAGATGAAACATATCTAATGCAAGAGCGTCTGCATCTAATTATACTGCGTCTACTGAAACTGTTCGATGCCGGCAGCTGGGAAGCTGTTAAGCAGTTATCCCTGCGTGTGCTCGCCGCCTGGTTGAAGTGCAATCCCAGAGTCTCTACCGCGAACCTGCATCCCGAGCAAAGGTCTATTATACTGGTGGGACATCTCTATTTGATCACAGTTTTTGTAGCGGACGATAATCGTGGTTATATGATTGATAATATGGTGCGTAATCAGATGGCATACATTTGTGTTAAATGCTTAACAATGTATTCTCTTTTAAAGATGTACAACATTAGATTCTACGCGCAAAGCATGCAAGATACGTCGATTGCGGAGGCCATGGGTTACACTCCAGCTAGGCTAATTGCCCAGGTTTGTGTGCGTCTGGGCCTGGGCAAGGATGGGTTCTTTGAGTACATTGTGTTTAAAAACTTCAATTTGAGCCTGGTCACCTCATTCGCTGTTATGCTGGAGGCCTACACCAGCTACGTGCTGGGCAACCAGTTGCTGGAACTGATGGCACTCAATGAGCATGATTTCATGGCGCACATGTCACAGTTCAAGGTGCTGATGCATCGCTATGTAGAGGAGCGCGAGAACAGCGAGCGTTTTCTGCTCAATGAGCTGCAGAAGCTGGATGCCCAGCGCAATAGTCACGCCTTGCCACATACAGTCAATCTGAATCTGAACTACCAACAGCAGATCTGCAAGGGCAATCGTGCGAGCAACATTGGAAACTATAAGAACTGCGACGATGATGAGAAGCCGTTGCTGGATGTTGACGAGGAACTCGATAGGCAAATAGATCCCGTCTTTCAGAATGTGCCCAACAACGAGGAGGTTCTGGAGTTTGTATATAATTTGCTGGCGCAGCGTGTAAGTTTTAGACTGTTGTAGGTCCAGACAAAATCCATGTTAATCCATGTCTTTCGTGTTGCAGAAATTCAGAGGCTGGCAGTTTGCCAAGATTGCGCTGCTGCTAAAGATAATTGGCCAAAAGCTTAACACAATTGAAGTCTGGCGCTATCATCCTGGCCTGACCACACAATTTATGCTGAATCTAGAGCACAAGCTCTCTGACAACTATGCCGATTTGGCCAAGGTGTTTACGGAGCATGGCTTCATGGAGGCCGAGTTTTGGTTAACTGCGTTCTATTTGCATCCAACACGCAGTAGTTACTGTGAGGTGAAACGCTGCTCACGCATTAAAAAGAAACGCAAAGACGAGGATGAAGTAGTTTCCAGCAGAGCAGTGGCACGTGCCGAGAAAGGGGATCACATCAAATACGAGCTGTTGAGTTCCACGATAGATGTAGATGAAATTGTTGCCATTACCAATCACAATGCGCCCGTGGCCGACTATGATCCTATCTATAAGGCGCTGCAAACCCTGCGCCTGCCGCGCAGCATACTGAAGGACCTCCTGACAGTGGCCTTCCAACCACGCAACAAACGCTATTCCTGGGCGCTAGAATGGAACACTTTGCACCAACGCTGCAGTAGCCTGCTGAAGAGCACAGATCTAAAGCGAAAATTTGTGGCTCTAAATATGGCCGAGGCTAATGATGGTCTGAAGTTTTTGAAAATCGATTATGAAAAGTACAAAAATCGGCCCCAATTAGACTATGGCACCATCGAAGAGGGTTACGAGAACGCCGCCAGCACAGCTGAACCGGAGGTTGAATTGAGCATTGAAGAGGATGTGGCTGCGCAAAAAGCAGCACGCGAAAAAGCAGAGAAAGATAGAAAACGCAGCCGAATACCGACCAAGTTCTGGGAGGAGGGTAAACATGAAGCCAAATACAATCTTTTGTGATTAACTAGATGATCCCCCTTTTTCTTTCAGTAGTCTCAGAAGATGAGGAGGAGGAGGAACAGGAATCTGACGAATCGGAAGCCTATTATACAGGCACAGGACGACGCACTCGCGTTCGCGCCGCTGCCTTAATGGCCAATGCCATGATCTCCGACATGGACAGGACCATGCGCAGTGGTCGTCGTTCGCCTGCAGCTCCTTCAGCTACTGCTGTTGTCGAGCTGACAACAGAACCACCTCCACCACCTCCACAAGCAGAAGGTCCGCAATTGGCACCAGAGGCTTCGACATCGCAGCTGCCGCCGGATGAACCAATCCAGCAGAGGCGTTCGTTTGGCGAACTGTTGCAGTCGCAGGCAAAGTACACAAACGAAACCAGCGGCTTCAAAGCGTTCGCTGACATTTGGAGCTTCGAGAAGGAAGAGCGAATAAGCGTAGAAAATGACGACAATGTGCTTATGGAGAGTAATACACTGCTGAGCAAGTTCAGGAGCTTGCAGGGCCTTAGACGGAGCACAACAGCAACAACAGCCGATAGTAATACCCAGTCACGGGCACTCGAGAAGACGGAAGCACCAATGGAATTCGGTAGAGTAGCCCGTACCAGCAGTCGTTGCAACAGTGAGGCGGACAGTTTGCAGTCTGGAACATCTACGATGGCCATGCACGACGCCAACGAGTTCGACGATGGACAATCTGAAGCTGTATCTGGCGTAAGTAAAGAGTTAACGTCCCCGCCGGCGCCAACGTCTGATTTTACAATGGAGACAGAAGTGTTGCAGCTCAGAGGAAAGTTTCTGACCAGGGATGAGGCAACCGCCAAATCACAGCTGTCTGCAGGGACAGAGGAGGTGCAGACCATGGCGACAACTAAAGCAGAGACAGCAGAGAAACACCCGGAGGAATCGTCATGCAAACGAATCAAAACCAAGCATGACTCAAGTCGCAAAACCCACATTGATGGACAGAACAAATCCGAATGGTCACCCGAAAGTTCTTTACACACGGCAATTAGCCAAGATAATGCACGTCTAGTCGAGGAATGTTTGACGCGCCAGGCTGAGGTGCGTCTGGACATGCTTACATTACAGGACATTGAAAAGCTACGCGGACTTCGGGTGCGTGTGAAGCGCACCAATTTTCTTGACTACTACCGCGAAAAGAGAATGGAGCGCGATCGCAGCAGACCCACGTCGAGCAGCAAGCACAGCCACAGCCACACCGAAGACAGCAACGCCTCGACGCCGACATCGGAGCTGCAGAGCGGCATGAGCAAAAGTGGGAATCGTTTTGTGCATATAACATCCGATTCGGCAGCACCGTCGACGCGAGTGATGTTGGCCAAGCCGCGCATCAAGCAATTGAAGCGCTTCAAGCACGTTACTTCTGACTCGTCGACCTCAACCGATCCCGAGGAGACGCCACGTCCAGCCTCGATGCATCGACGACGACGTGGTCACAAGTGGAGCCAAGCGAAGAGCAAATCCATTCATTTAAAGTCACAGAAGGCCAAGCATGTGACCGGCGATACGGATGTCATAGAGCTCTCCTCGGACTCGCTGTCGTCGTCCGTATCGCCAGTGCCTGTGACTGTAGCCCGTTTCCCGGTGATGGTTGTGCCATCGGAACTGGATCCACTCTATGAAGAGGAAATTGTCCCCTTCTGAAGATGGCAGACATTTGCTTAGCTGGTGCTGTTTTGGTCTCTCGCTTCGCCCGGGGCTACGTGCCTGAAACGAATGCAGTCGGGGTTGCATGCCGCACACACACAAACACACACACGCACGTACGTACACGCACAGCGGGGCAGGGAGATTGGGCACACAGGCAGCCTGGAAAATTGAATTTGCGTCGCTTGTTAGAATGCAATTTGCCTGGGGCATATATTTGATGTGTATGTGTATTTGCTTTGGCTCGGACTGTGCTAGGATGTTTGATGAAATTATATATGTACAAAAGTACGCAGACAGGGACTAAGCCATGTTGGCTTTTATTTGGTTAACGCGACTGTGACGCTGCCTCGAGGCTCTCTAAACCGGGTGTGTTAGTGTGTGTATGTGAGTGTGCCAGCGTGAGCGTGAGTCTTGGGCGACAATTGTTGAGAAAATGAATGCAGCTTCCATAATAATTCACATACTTCCATGCAAACCTAATAAGCGCTCACACTTCAATTAACTGTATAATTGATACGCATTATGCTTACTCAAAAACCTCAATTAGCCACACGCGTCCGGTCGGCGGCTGCCACTTGAGTTGTTTCGGGCGTAACCAATAACTAAATTGACAACAAACACACACCACGCCGGACACGTGTCGAGTGGTGTGAAGTTTGATGGTAACATTATGATTGTGTTAAAAACCATAAATCCGACTAGAGACCGCGTTCATAATCCTAAAAACCATTGACAAAATTCAATAATAATCAACTGTGTTTTGGCGTCACTCTGGGAATCTCAAGATGTATTAAATGTGTGACCAAAAATGTAAATAAACAATAACTAATATTGACATCTATATATTAATGTATATATTAATATTTTAATTTACAGAGTTAGCAGAAAACACAGGTTACAATCAGGTCATACTCCGTTGACAGTGTAATAACAGCTTAAAAGAGATCTGAGACAATTTAATAATAGGAATACTTTTGGCTCTCTAAGAATGTAAGTCACGGCAGAAATGTCTAAAATTTTACGGAGTATGATTTACTTATGTACCGATATGATATATATGATAGATGCAAGTCCATAAAGTATATATACTATAGTTGGTTAGACTTACTCAGCATAGTCAACTATATATATATATATATACTATACTTGGTTAGACTTATTCACCATAGTCAACTTAGTCATGTCCGTCTGCTGTCAGTTTAGTTTCTTTGGTTTTAAGCTATCGTCACGAAGAGATCCTGTATGAATGATCGAAATATCTTTTTTGTATGTCAAGATATTTTAACAAATCTTGGCATTTATAAGCTCTGACATTTTTTCCACATTTAAGCCAAATCTTAACAACATCGGACTGCTATATCTTAGAAGGCTTTGGAGAACACGACTCCAATCCATAGAGTATATATATTCTAGATCAACATCAACAGCCTGTCTGTCTCTCTGTCTGTCTGTCCGTCCGTCTGACTGTCTGTCTGTCTGTCTGTCTGTCTGTTTGTCTGTTTGTCTGTTTCTATGCGCACAAGTTTCTCAGTCTACAACTTTGCATAAGTCCATATTTCTCTGGAAGGACTATAGGACCATATCATGTAGCTGCCATAGGTTCGATCGGTCGAAGTAGGTTCTAGTATGGAAAACTTTTTGTATATCAAGATATCCCAACGAAACTTCGCATTTATAACTTCTAGCATGTCCTTCACATAAGAGCTAAATCGAATCAACATGGTAATGCTATATCGCATAGTAAAATATGCCAAAATATGAGCTTGTGTATGAACTAGATTTTATTTTGTTCAAGAAAACTTCAGTAAAGTCAGCAATAGTCATAGCAGCCATATATCTACTAGATTTTTAGTAGTTCAATGTTTTTTTTTTTCTAATGGATTTGTTTATATGCCCTCAACTCACTTACAAGATGGTAAGGTCCGGAATTTGGTTGTTTAAGTGCCATAAATACAAGCAACTGTCAGCAATTGGATCAATTAGCATCCTTTGCCCTTTAAGTTAAGCGAAATTGTGTCATTTTGGCATTAATTTATGAAGTGCTCACTCGTGTCAACAATTTACCCGCAATGGGAGCACATATCATAACAAACCTGCACGTGGCAATTGGGAAGCGGCAAGCGGCAGCCACTTAAAGCTGCAATCCCAACCGCATTCGTGTATATCTTTGGCGTTATACACATGCAGCCACTTGAGCCAGTTGTGAAGTGGCTCATGCCACCAGCTCTCAGCCCAATTCGGTGGCACGTGCCGTCGCGTGGGCCCTGGGCGGGAGTATTTGTGGCATCTTTACAGAAGTGTCGGCCACGTGGCGGTAATTCGTTTAGCGACAGGCGTAAGCCCGCAATGATTATTGCGGTTTAAGTTTAAAAGAAAGAGTTTCGAGCTGCGAGTTGCAATTGATATTAAGTGGGCACAAGATGTGGCACAATCACTGTTGCGACAAAGGCGGACTGATAACAGAAAGTGCATGCCGCTTTGAATTTTGTCGCTGATCCTCGCGGCCAGACGAGGCCAGCGAGATAGACAGACAGACAGACAGAGAACTCATCCTTCCGATTGGCTTACGTTCAGGCGTAAAAAATGCTCGCGTTTTAACTGGCACTGGTAGCTGCTGGTGTGCGTGTGTGTGTGTTGTGTGCCTGCTTCTGTGTCTGTGTGTGGGTAAACCAACCCCCTGGGCTAGAGCGAACGGCAATCACGGCGCGCATATCTTTTGGGATTTGTGCCATGGCGCCGCCATCGTCGCGACCGACGACAATGCGCCGAGGGTTGTTGCCGCCTAAATCAGCGGGCTTACTGGGCAGCTCTGCCGGTCTGCGGCTCTGGCGCACTAATGGCTGAACATAAAACCGGTGCGCACTCCTGTTCAGCTTTTAGTTGGTGCGGGCACGCGAAACGGTTAAGGCTACAGAACACAGCACAAGCACACACACACACGAGCGGAATGCGTCTGGTTTGACATTTAGAAACAGGCACAGATACAGCTACAGCTACAGCTACAGACAACCACAGCTACCTACGCCGAGCTCAACATGTCCGCCTGCTACAACACCTACAATCCGACGCAATCGTTTGATTTCGAGGAGGATGATGACGATGATGCCTCATTCGATAGCGGCTACGAGAAGAGCTTTGAGACGATTGCGAATGCGAGCTCACGGCGTCGTCTGGACTTTGCGGAGCACTATAATAGTACGGCCAATGCCAGCGGCACGCCGCCGGCTCAAGCTCAAGCGCCGCTTTTGTATGCCGGCAGCTGGGATATGCAGCTGAATTCGCCGCCAGCGACAACGGCTGGCTTTGTGGGTCTGCTGGACAACAGCAGCAATCACAGCACGCGCAGTGGGCGTACCCTGGTGGAGCACCTTAACAGTCGCGCCGCAACGACGGGCGCCTTTGAGCCGCAGCTGACGAGCACGCCGGTCAAGTCGCCGGAGGATCCGAATGCGCCGCGACCAAAACGCAAATATGCCGTCGGCAAGAATCGTGTCACCCGTTCGCGCAGTCCACTGCAGGTGGTGCGCATCAAGAAGTTTCGGCGCATGAAGGCCAACGATAGGGAACGCAATAGGATGCACACGCTCAACGATGCGCTGGAGCGGCTGCGCGTGACGTTGCCCTCGCTGCCGGAGGAGACCAAACTGACCAAGATCGAGATACTGCGCTTTGCGCACAACTACATCTTTGCGCTGGAGCAGGTCCTGGAGAGCGGCAACACCATCAATCTCGACTTGGAAAAGCTGCAGAACTTTACGCTGAGCGGTGAGCGCATAACCAAGGAGCTATTTGATGCGCTCTTTGTGAATCCGCAGCCGTTTCCCATGTTTGGCAGCGGACGTATCTTTCCCTATGGGCCGCATCATCAGACACCGCCAGCGATGCACTATCAGCCAGCTCAGGGCGTGGATTATCAGACGGGACAACCACCTGGTTTTGATCTGGGCAGCAGCATGCGCTACTACCAACAACAACAACAACAACAACAGCAGCAGCAGCAGCAGCCGGAGCTTAGTCCACAGCCCACAGCTTCAGCTCAGTTTTCACAGGAGAAATACGATCTGTTTCGCAGCAACTTCGAGGCAGCTGCCAATGGAACGTCATTAACAGAAACGGGTCTGCATCAGCAGAGCAGCTTCTATACGCAAACGCCGCCCTGGAAGGAGTACCAGGAGGATCAACAACTACTCTACAAACAGTTTACCCACCAGGTATAGCATAGTTTTGCGGGCATCTATATGGTGTCAGTCTTCTCTGGGTGATATGTTCGACAATGTGCAGACCACTACGGCACTGACACCTGGAAATTATTATTAATAATTGGCTGCTCTAGTGACTAACTTTTGTCTAAACCAAATGTCAAAAGTCATTTGCTTAGAGCAGCTGGCCAACACGCTCACATTTCCAGGTCTCACTGCCGCTGTGGCTCACAATCAGTTGATATTTTGCAATAAGTGTGCACAAAATTGATTGCTGAGGCCATGCTAAGCAGGCTGGCCTCAATAATCGATGTGATTAAATTCATTTAGTGGGTAACACAAACGACAAATCAATTTGCGCTGCTTAATGTCAGAGTTCAAATGAAAATGCAGTTGCAAATTCACGTCTGATTCACGCATGCCTGGAATGGGTTGCTTGTTTGTGGCACTCACTAGTGGACTATTAAAACTAAAAGTACATTTTTTAATGATAATATAAAAAAATGCACTTTTTGCTTTTAATGGCTAATACAATTTGCTTTATAATAACATCGGTTGTCCATGTAAATTTAGTAAGAGCATCCATGTACCTTGCTAGCAAGCCATATATATTACATATAAACACAATCTAACTAAGGAAGCAACCTAGCCATTACTAACACATATGCTTAACAAGTTTTAAGCGTTAGCTTAGATTAAAACAGTTTCAGGCTTAGTTAGTTTGGTTGGGTTAACATTGCAATGCGATAAACGAGGGCTAGTCATTTTTGAAGTCAGGTTTAATATATATATATACACTACGTGTTAAGATGAATTTTATGTAAACTATTACAATTTATTTTTGCTAAATAAAGTTGATGAAGAAAACCCCGAATAAACTATTGTTTATGTACATGGAAATTGTTAAAGTCAAGGCAAGTCTAGTTAATGCTGCCTTCTGGGCAGTAAAAGCAAACAACCCTGAGCTGCATTTGTGTGCGGATTTCAGATTTCAAACAAAAGACTTAAATTCAAATAAATATTGTATATTGCAGTGCACATAAAATGAATGGCTCTGTGTGTGCGAGTGTGTGTGTGTGTGCGCGAGTGTGTGTGTATTAATGTGTGCAGCTTGTTTATCGTAGGGGGCATTTTTGCGCCCTTACAATTCGACATGGGGTGAGTCGAACAATGGAAGATTGCCCGTCACCTGCCACAGAATTACGAGTACAAAACGAATGTACCAATACCTAAAATATAAAGCAGCAGCAACAACAACAACAACAGCAACAACAACTACAGCAGCAGCAACAACAACAGCAGCAACAACAACAACAACTACAGCAGCAGCAACAACAACAGCAACAGCAGCCGACAATCCTGAAACATGAGCCAAGTGGCAGTGGACCTGCATGAATGCCACTCAAATTATTTAGTTGAATGAACCGGCAAGAGTCGAAATACTGACTGACTGAGTGACTGCCTGACTGACTGACATTTTCCGTTACGAGAAAAGTGAAAAGCGCCCCAGGCGATCGAAAAAAACTAGAAGAACGGCTTCGACACGCCGCAGATTAAATACCCTTGTAGACATGTGGCTAAGAAATGTTTTTATACGATCGTTCCAGTAGAAGCCATGTGATAAAGTACATCGATTTAATACGGGATTGCAGGCATATTAAGAGAATAAATAAGCTCTTTATTGCTGATGGGCTTGAAGATATGTGAAGAAAGAGAAAGTTTTCCCCATGGAAACTCCTTTTGTAACCGATTTTTCCTATTAGGCAGTATGATATAGTATTCCGATGTCTATAAGATTCCCATCACTTCGTACGGAAACTTAATTTTCGATCGATCAGTCCTATGGCAGCTATATACTATAGCGATTCGATCAGACCGAAATTTTTACTGCCTCCAAACAAATACTAATAACTTAGTTTGCATAGACAGAGATAGACGGACAGATCTGTAATGCTTAGATATACTCTCTGGAATCGGATATACTCTCTGGAATGTTAGATAAACACTCTGCAGTCGGATATGCCTTCTTCTATGCGTTACATACTTCGTGACAAAGCTATAACACCCTTTACTAGGGCATACAAAAAAGGGTGACTTGGACGCTACAAGATGCAGAATTGTAGCATGCAACTTCTCTCAAGGCATTCAAAGGCAGCAAAGCAGAGACCTATGAACTAAGCCGCTGTGGCAAGCGACGCGTTTGTCATTTGGCGCAGCTTTGTTGAAGGTGTCGGGATTTATCTTAACAATAATGATTATTATAGCCGGGACATTGCCGTTGTTCCGTTGTGCTGGTCCGTCAAAAAGGCGCAAATACACAGCGGGCGAGCTGCTAAGCTGCATTGAATTCCACAGAACTGGCGCTGAGGGATGCATGAGGGCAGCACAGCGATAAGACGCGGGACAGGGGACGGTATACGGAGCAAAAGGACTCGGGCAAATCGGGCTGGCATCATTAGCGTCCTGCATGCTGATCCATGGCCACGGCCAGTTGTGTTACGGGGTAGCTGTAGATGCTTATCGGCGGATCAATAACGGCATTACGAGTACGTCTCGCTACAGCCCGCCCTCCCTGCCCTATCCTCTTCACCCCGACGGCTGTCTATATGACTATGCTAATGCTCTGTGAGTCTGGCAAAACAATTTGGCGATTGCCGTAAGACGATAAGGAAACCAAAATGGAAACAAATTGCCAGCACGGTGCAAGGAGCAAACACAATACGAATGCGTCAAGTGCAGGTCCTTTGGGCACAATTTATATACGATTCGCTGAGCAACAGCTTTGCTTCCGGCTGGAATGTAAGATATTATGTATTTACGATACGATTTTCACGATAAAATATAAGAAACGCTGCAATTCATTTTAAGAGTTTGTCCACTTTTACTGGGCTATAAAACGGCCCTTTCAATCTCTTAGAAAATCTATATTTATTTTAATTTTCGGGCTAGTCTTTAAATAGCGCCCTACTCTGCGATTCTCACTAATCCCTTTATGTTTTGCTTCCATGCTTTGGTCATAAGAGTTATTTTTCCTTATCTCTGATCATACTCTATTGATTTTTCTTTCTGATTTTTCAGTTTTTATTTATAAATTTCATCTATACTAATATATGTCGATAAAAATAATCGTGTGTATGTGAATTTGCGGGTAAGTCGATTTTTACATATTCATAAATTGTCTAAGTTGAGTATTTCTTTTATAACGTAAAAGATCTTTAATCTTTATATCATATTATCTATATACCTAATAAAATGACTGGACCGAAGGTCGTAAAAAATTGACATATGTGGGCATAAATTATGGGAATTTCGTGTAATCCGTATTCAAGCATAAACGTGCCAATTTGTCATTTCGGTTCCGATTCCGATATCGAAATGGCAAAATCGCAAATCGAATTTTATTTGGCGAATTGATTGTTTTACGCCTTTTTAGCATTGAACTCGTATGCATTTCGTTGACACACTTTTCCATAAAAAATAAGTCTAACCCTTTTTGCGGTACACGTGCAGCATCGTACCTTGTGCCCCTTTTGCTTACCCCTTTTTCGTTTGGCAAACAAAATTCGCTCTGGTGTTGTTGTTGATTCGGGTCGAGCCGAGCAAGTTGCTCGACCTTTTTAGCGATTCATTGCCCTGCTCGAATTGGTTTATCTGTGAAATCTGTGACGTTGTGTTGTTTGTGTTGCAACAGCGTTCGGGGTTCGCCATGCATATGTATTTATGTGTATGTGTGTGTGTTACTGGTATGATTATGTAGGTCCTCGGCTGTTCTACCTTGAGTTGTGTGCTCATCTAACCGAAAAACATTGGATAAACAAACAGCCGTTCGAGTATTTTGTTACATTTGTTGCCGAGCCGAGGAAGCCAATCTGTCGCATTTGTGTGCATGCTCGTCCTTTCAGGATAATCATTAGACTGTGCGTGTGTGTGTGTGTATGTGTGCGAGTTGAAACTGTAAACTGTGCTGCAAGTTTTGATTGCGATTTTAATCCGTTCTGAGCGGTTTTAGTCAAATTTAAGCAGATTTGTGTCACATTGGAGTAGCCGAAAGTGGTACGCAAAAAATGTAAACACATGTAAATCAAAACACGAATCGAATTGAGATAAAATACTTTCATAGGGAATACTATACTTATAGGGCAGGTCTTAATAACTTTGATATGCGTGTACTTGGGGAAAGCATTTTTTATTTGAATGTATCTCTCTTTTAATAAGACACAATTTATTTGAATTTTAGCATGAAGATGACAAAGAACTCGCACGTATTGTTGTCGTTATCGTTGTTAGGTAGTCCGTTAATCAAAATGACTTAAACATTTTAAATTGAATGCGAAATAATATATATCCAATGACATTTGCTTAAAAGATATTTGAAATTTTGCGTTGGTAACTTAGAAAGTTTGTTGCTTATTTGAAAACGAAAGACTTGCCCCTCTTTTGCGTTTACCTGAGCTGTTGTATGGCAACGGATGTTATGTGATTTTACCTATTTAGAGTTTGGCAATCCGCTGAAAATGTCATTTCCATTCCATTTGCAACCCCAGAAGAACTGCACGAATACATATTTCATATTCCAATCACATAACAACAAAATTTCCTTTTCCAAATGAATAAACTGTTAGACAAACAATACATTAAACTTTACAACTTCACACCCGCTGCCTGTGTATGAAAACCATTAGAGCCGACTAGTTCTACCCCCAGGATCCGAGATCCTTTAGCCCTTCGCACAGCATTAGTGCTAGTAGCAGAGCTGAGGCTGTACCACAAGCAACGACTTGATTGTTATGCAAATGAGGGCAACCAGGACGAAAGCATGCGCGCAACCCCAAAAACAAATTCTGGGTGCAGTTCATCAAGTGGTCATAAATATATTTGGGTAAAGGACGAACGAGCGCCAGTCTAATTAATATGCAGCGCCATGTGCATAATGAATTTGACATTTGTAATTTATGGTTGATATTTGTTAAGTTTTTTATTTTTTAATTTTTTTTTGCTGCAGTGCATAAATTGAAGGCTGGTGCTAAAATGTCGGCAAAACAACGGTTTCATGCCCAGTTATTGTTAATGTAAACAACGCTTGATTGACTGTATTTGCCATTGATTGCAGTTTGTGCCAAAGCCGCATTAACAACGAACGCTTCCGTTCGCTCTAATGCCACTTCCGGTTTAGCGAAAAACGCGCGAAAATCCTGCGATTAGGCCTCCTTTGTGTGGCTCAGCGTAAAAAAAGAGAAGGAAAATATTGCGGAAAACTGCAGTTTTTACCCCCAAAAACAATAAAGCAGCCGCCGAACAAGTAGTTAACTGCAATTACAATCGCCCGAATTGCTGTCGGCGCTGGGTGTTTGCCCTAAGTCGCTTTTTATGGCACCTCTGACAGGGTTTGCGGCAGTGACAGAAAGCGACCGTTATGATTTAGTCAGATATATGGCATTGGCACGCAAGGTCTTAATACCCTAGAAACGCTAGGCATGGCAAAGGTATATTCTCACTTCACTTCAAACAGACGCAGCTGCTCCCTGCTTGATTCTTTGGGAAACAAATATTATAGTTAGTATAACAGTGCCTCTTGGAATAACTTTCTAGTAAACAGATTTTGTGCTTCAAAGCAAATTGCAACAAAAACTTGGCAAGATGCCAAAACAGAATTTGGTAAGGTTAAAAGTAGGGTCTATAGTGATGCCCTAGGACTTTATTCAATGAACAGGGCATTTACAGGTCGATCACTTTCTAGCCTACTCCGCTGGTTCTCTCACAAATTGTTTTTGCCGCAAATGTCAAGGAAATGAGCGACTTCCCCTGCGATTGCCTCGTCCTGGCTCACTCATTAATTGTTCGCATTGTATGTCCGTTAAAGTTGGACATCTGGCCAGCTGCCGGTTCGCCCTCGTCTCGACTAACTGTCTGCCAAATGAATCTAGGGTAAAAAGTTGATGTGTGTGTTTAACTACTTTTTTGTTTAGCACTGTTTACGCAGGACACCTGCAACTGTGCTGGGTTTTTTTCTTCAGCGTGCTCGGTGCTCGGTGCTCAGTGCTGTTGGGAGTACTTGGAGCTTGAAGCTTGGTGGCGCCAACCCCTCCATGTATGGGCATGGGCCTTAAGTGGTGATTACTGCAGCTTAGATCCGTGGCAGTTGGCGGCGCCGTCATTGTTTGGCCAGCAAACAGCAAAGAGGGAAGCGCGTTTGTCACTCGAGTTTGAAGTGTGATTTACGATCGCCATCATCAATCAATGTTCAAGTGGAATGTGATTTGGCAACATTTGATAGCTGCGCCGCTGCTGACGCCGACTGCCAGTTGGGTTTTATGCTAATTGCGCTGGCAAATATGAAACTCTACAAGTACTTTGAAATGTTTCAACATGGCAATGGCTATGGCTGTAATTACACCAAAAGCCATAGACAACCCCCATGAAAGTGAGCCACTGCTCGTTGATTTACTTCAGCCCCGACAACACTTGATTTGCCTTAGCTGTTGTTGTTGTTGTTGTTGCGTTTTAAAAAGTTATAAAAATAACTCGTTAGATGTGGCAGCAGCTACAGCTAACTACTAAGACAGGGGTACACATCAACAACCCCTGATCAGTTCATCTGTGTGTGCACTCACACACACACACACACACACACACGCTTGGTTGCACCCTTTGGCCTGTTGGTGTGGCAGTTCATTTAGCAGCAGCATCATCATCCCTTGTACTTGCCACATCGTCCAATGCGCAGTTGCCTGAGGCTAATGAGTGCCGCACATTAGTTTTAACAACATTTATTATTTATAGGTTTTTCTTTTCTTTGGGTAAAAAGGGTATTATGTATTTGTGCAAATGTATGTAACATGCAGAAGGAATCATCTCCGACCACAAAAAGTGTATATATTCTTGATCAGCATCAATAGCCAAGTCGAACGCAAGGATATCTGAACCTATAGGAGCTAGAGACTTGAAATTTTAGCTGTAGGTCCTCCTAGTGCCCGCGCAGATTGAGTTTGTTTCCGGTATTCGATAACTTGTCTCGTTTTTAAGTAATCGATAATAATCGCGGGACCCACATTGAAAATTCAAAATCTCTAGCTCTTATAGGTTCTGAGATCCCTGCGTTTATACATACGGACAGACACACAGACTGACATGGCTAGATCGGCTTGCGATGCTGATCAAGAATATATATACTTTTTGGGGTCAGAGATGATTCTTACTGGTTGTTACATACAAACATTTGCACAAACACATTATACCGATTTTGCCCATTTTCAATCGGTTCAGGGTATAAAAATGAGCACCCAGTAATAATTACAGCTGGTAAAACTATCAGATTGTCAGGCCGGGCCTGTGTTAATAATTTTAAGTGCTGTCAAGGTTAATGGCTACAACCCACAAAACGAATGCGACTCACAACAAAATCAGAGTATATAAATATTCTGACTGCAGATACAACCATAATCAAACGACATCGGAAATGTATACGGGTCTGGTGCTTTCGCTCTCCGTGGCATGGATATTGCTGCTATTGCTCGTAGATGGCTGTGCTGGCAAGGTAAGTGATGCAGAAAATAGGTTAATACAGAAAAGGATATGCCACCAAATACCAACTGATCCTGTTTGCAGCTAGATTTTGAGCTCGAACCAAAAGAAATACTTGTCAGATCGACCGATCAATCGAAAGTGGGTGTTTCGGCAAAGGTTGTAAACAACAGACGATACCTCGTTATTATGGCCAAAATATTAGTAAATGTCGATATGGACGATAACGCTATGGTGAGTGCTCCAATATGAAAGTGATCTATAAAAGAAATGAATTGCAAGTGCGATTTATATTTATCCACCAGGTGGAGGGTACGATTCAATTCAGCAAAACAGGTTCCGATTACCAGCCTACGCACTACACAATACCGAGGCAGACATTTAAAAGTTTTACCGAAAAACTTTACAAGACATTAGTCTACAAGGATCTAAAGCACTGCTCGAATTTACCCCCACCCGAGAAAGCATACCCCTGGCCCAAAGGCACCTACATTTTCGATAAGTGCATTCCGACTGGCGATGGATGGCCCGAACAACTGGCCGAGGGCTACTACTTGATCGACTTCAACATAATCGGACAGGTCACGGCTGGCTTAACGGTTATTATATACCGCAAAAACAATCGACAGGACTTTGGATAAAAAAACAATATTGCGTACTTAATATAAACAGAAATCAAAAGAATTTGGGTAGTTTTAACAGTATATATCCGTATCTATTCGAGTGATTCCAAGAAAATACAACAGCTCTGCAATTTGAATGCTCTTTCAACTTTTTTGATAATAATAGCTGGGGGTTCCCAAAAGGCAACTAGAAAATTATGTGTAAAACCAAAACCATATAAATATTGGAATAGGTTTCCACTTGCTATCACTTATCTGTCTGGATGTGTATGCAATGTTTTTTCTTTTGCTAAAGAGATTACCGAACTACAGTTGCGGACTATTTACCTTTTATATAGCACTATGGCTACTAAGGTCTATGTCTAAGATCCGTCTACTAGCCCAAAACTCGATAACTAAATCTTTTAGTTGCCTGACCAACTGAATGACTAATCTCCAGACGATCCGCAGCCATGGGATGAAACCTGTATTGTTAATTTGATGGATATAAATTTAGTGCAGTCGCCTCTGCAATATGGTAGGCTCGACATATGTATATATGAACGGATCGACGCACTCGACTGCCCTTTAGATTCTTCCGCTTGCAGAGTCAAGCGCTATAATACCTCGTCAGTGTTAAGGCGGTAAGAGGGTATATCTTGGCCAAGCAGGTAGTTCGATTTGTGTATATGTATGAACGCAAGGATATCAGAACCTTTAAGAGCTAGAGACTTGAAAGAAAGCTGTAGGTCCTCCTAGTGCCTGCGTAGACCGAGTTTGTTTTCGATAACCGATAACTTACTCCGTTTCCAAGCAATCGATAAGAATCGATATCGACATGCTGTTTTTTGACGAAATTGGGTAAATATTAAGAGCTAGAGTCAGCAAACTTGAAATGTATACTGTATACATGTATTGTAATTGCGATTGTTTACTGTGCTGCTTTTTAAATTCGTTTTTCCTCAATGTAACTTAATTATTGATGTGGCTGTTGAGCAAAGGCGTAGCAACTGGTGCGTTCTGTCGCAAGTTTGAGCCCTACCGGGAAAACTGTGGAACTTTTTTTTTTTTTAAATTTATTTGTGCGAGCTGCATTTGGTGTTGAAATAAGAGGGTTCAGGGTATTTCCTAGTCGGGAGCTCCCGACTAGAATCTCTTACTTGTTTTTGGCTTTCTTTGTGGAAATTGTCATTCAAAATTTAAGTTCCAATCAATCTAAGCACACGGATTTTAATTGGAATGATCAAAAATGGTTTGAGTCGGGAGCTCCCGACTAGAATCTCTTACTTGTTTTTGGCTTTCTTTGTGGAAATTGTCATTCAAAATTTAAGTTCCAATCAATCTAAGCACACGGATTTTATTTGGAATAATCAAAAATGGTTTATTAACAACAAAATGTATTTTTATGGCTTAGGCTTTGCTGAGTTAAATCCATTCGTTTTATTAAAAACCATTTCTTCGCGAGAAGATTTGCAGAATAAGGAACTTCTTTAATCTTTAACAGAAAGGGAAGGTATTAGGTATGGAATTGTAAGAATCTTTTTATCAATATGCCAAATCTGAAGTACAAACCATGGCCAAATAATGCTGATAAAGGAATGATATTCAGAAATCCATCCAGGTAACAATTGTAGGCTAAATGAGATAGCCGCATATATTGCCATATATTGGGCAAGCCAAAATAATGAGAGCCTCGAGAGTCTACTTTTAGCCATAAGCCTTCGTGTTTAGCTTAATTTTTGTTGACTTACATTTTAGCTGCTGCCCATATCACTGTGCATGGCCCGTCATAGTTCATGGAATGTGACTAAGGTATTCGTGTATTTTGTTGTAGATACAATTTATTTGCACACATGTTCACATTCGAAAACTAAATACATATTTCTACGTTAATGGCACCAAACATATGTACTTTGTTTGGCTAAGTGGCAAATATATATATGTTATGCATATAATTTGTTTTAGTTTTACACGTCAACTCTGCCCTTTTGCTTACCGTCAGGATGTGAAACTTCCTGCTGAAAATCAGGCTGCATTTAAAGTAATATTTATTTTGCACTTGTTACGCATTTGCTAGACAAATAACGATAAGATAAATATATATAGGTAAATGCCATTTATTTTTACTAAAATAAAACAAAATTATTTCATGCGTTGCAAAAAAAAAGAACTCTACTCAAAGCTGGAGTACTCGAATGGGGTACTCGGCCCTTTCTGCGCAAATGACACATAAAATGACTTTCTATATGAGAACTTAAGGCTAAAAGTTTTCATTTTCGACTTTATACAGTTTAAATTAGATTAGCGTACTCTATACTCTTCTATACCCTACATAAGTGTATTATGTACATACTAGATCACGTGCATAGTATGCTTATGCTTGTATGGACTGTTTTGGCCAACCGGCGCGGCCAGCTGCATTGCCCAAGCCCCATGTGCACCTGATCTGCTCTGCCCATTGGATAAATCTGATGTCAGATGGTGCAGATGGGGCTTAAGTCTTGAGTCTTGAGCACTAGATTACACTAGAATTAACATTGATTCAGCATTGCCATTGGCTGTTCCTGGCTGTGCAAAATATGAGCTGAGGCTACAAGGGTCCATAGATTGGCTCCGAGTAGAGCACGGCGGGCATCGAGTAGCTGTACGAGGTGGGCGTATGCTCCGTGGGCGTACGCAGACTTGCCTGCAGGCTGCGTTTGCTGTGCCGCTTGAATCTGTGTAAAAGGAGTTTTTGTTTGACTCTATAAAAACTATGGAAACTAGGCAGACAAACTCACTTCTTCTTCAGGCAGCAGGCTGTGCAGAGGGCGACCAGAGCGGCCACGCCTATGAGCGCCGCCAGAATAACCAGCCAAGCGCCCGCAGACATCAGCATATTGCCAAAGAGGGCGGCCGTGTGGGTGCGTCGCACCGAACAGGACTCAAGGTCACTGACGCCATACGCAGCATAGATGTCGATGAGTTCGTGTCGCAGCTCCTTGGAGTTCATCAGCTTTTGCATCTCCTTTAGCGACAAGGCAGCACCATTGCGGAACATTTGGAAACAGGAGCTGGTCGCCGTAAAGTCCAGACTCATGTCGGCACGCGTAAAGACCTGTGTGTCCAGCACGTGGAGCTCTAGCCCTAGGGGCTTGAGTTTTTGCTGCAGCTGCTCCTGGAATGGCCGTATATTGTGCTGTATCTCGTTGGGAGGACGGGCAAAGACGAACTTGAGCAGCGACTTGTCGCGTATGACAAACACCTTGATGTTGCTGTGCGTCTGGCGCTTGGCCTCGCCCGAGTTGTTGGCGCACACGCGCATCAGGAAGTATCCATCCACATAGTCGGCAAAGGAGCCGCCCGTGCGCAGCTCCCCAGTGCGATTGTTCAGCGTGAAGAGCGTATGCAGGTTTCCCGTGGCCAGTTTGCGGCTGCGTTTGTAGAACTGCGGCACAAAGGTCACGTTAACAATGGACAGCGCTATGGGCGCAGCTTCGGCATCCGCATCGCTGGCTCGCAGCGTAGTAATCACAGTGTCAATGGGCACATTGATGCGTATGCCGACGGTAGCGTCCGGGTTCTCAAACAGCGGCAGATTGTCATCAATGTCCAGAATCTTTATAGTAATGCGCAGATGCGAAGGATCCTGGCGGTCATAGGGATCGCCTATGTACCTGAAAGCTGGCTCGCCCAGCTTCAGGCACTTAACAGTCAGCGTAAAGGATTCGACCAGCTCCCGATCGATGGCTTGGGTGGTCTTCAATATGGCCATGCTGTTGTTGTTGCGCTCAATGGCAAAGATTTGCTCGTTGTTGCCCTCGATAATGACATAGTCGATGGCCGCATTCTCGCCAATGTCCTCGTCGATGGCGCTAAAGTTGCCCACAATAGTACCCGCTGGCTGCTCCTCCCTCACAGACATGGTTATGGGACCGGCATCCTGTTCAGATAATTAGCTTAGATCGCAAGGTAGAAGTTAAGTTGTGTTGTGACTTACAATTTCTCTGGCAAATCTGGGCTCATGATCATCCATGTCGAGCACTTCAATCTTTAATATGCGCGTCACAGACTGCTTGGGCTGCCCATTGTCGCTGACCTCCAGCAGCACCTTGTACATGGACTTCTCCTCGCGATCCAGCTGCTCACGTGTTGTTATCAACCCGGTGTGAGTGTCAATGGCAAACACCTCAGCGTCGGGCGTATCTGGCAAAATGCGGTAGGTTATTGTGCCGGACGGCGTGCTCTCATCATCCGGATCGCTGGCAATCACTTGGAACACCGGTGCGCCAATGGCAGCATTCTGTGGGGAGATTAAGAGTTGGAACATCTTTCGATTTAAGGTTTTTCTGCAAGACCCACCTCTGTCACATTTGCCATTTGACCCACTCGCGGCGCCACAAAGAATGGCACACCATCATTTGCGCTCACATCTCCGATGAAAATGCGCACCTCGACATCCGTGGAGAGCGTGGGTTGCTTGGGCACCTGGTTGCCATTGTCCTGGGCGCGCACAATCAGCACATAGGCCTCGGCTCGTCCCTTGCCCGTCAGATTGCGACGCGTCGTCAGAAGACCGCTCTGCGCATTGATACTAAAGAGACCATTGGCGTCGCCCTCGTTGACCAACTCGTAGCGTATCTCGCCGCCAGGTCCTTCATCCGCATCTGTCGCGTTCAGTTGCAGGACATTCTCCATTTTCAGCGCATTCTCCGGTATAACAGCGCTGTATAGCTTCTTGGTAAACTCTGGCGCATTATCGTTCACGTCCAGCACGTCGATTAACAGCTCGACAATGCTCTGTTTGGCATCGGTGGGTTTGCCGGGTGAGTCCTCCGCCTTCACTTGCAGTCGAATAGTAGGCGTGCGTTCGCGGTCAATGGTCTGATTGCGTGCCACAATGATCTGCCCGGTTAGGTTGTTGATCTCGAAGAGCATTGCATATTCGCCTTGCAGGGAGTAAATGATCCTATGATAGCCCAAGAGCTCATCCCGCGCATTAAGCGCTGCATCCTTATCATGGGCCCTCACTTGCAGCACACGCTCCGGATAGCCCTTATTCTCAATGATGGTGGCATGATACGAACTTTGCTCAAAGATCGGACTGTTATCATTCACATTCTCGACCGTGATGTTCACCCGGCTGATTGTGCTGCGCTGACGGTCGGCGCTATTCGCGCGCACCTGCAGATCAAACTCTGCACTGCCCGTCTCCGCCAGGGTTTCGTAGTCCAAACGCTTCTTCAAAATGATCTCGCCGGTGCGTTCGGAGATTTGGAAATATTCCAGCTCCTTTGGTTCGACCAGCTCAAAGCTGGTAATGGGCTGCTGGGTCACAGGATCCTCGGCTTGCAGTATAAACAACGCGCTACCAATGGGCATTTCCTCCTTGATCTTGATGTTGACCACAGGACGGGAGCTGCTCCAGCCTGGATTTTTGAAGACCGGATCCTTGTCCTTGAAGGACTGCACATACACTGTTACCTCTGTGGTGTCCACTTGCTTCTCAGGATCCACCTCAGCGTTCAGATCTCGCACGGCCACTGTGAAGATGATAATGGCAGCCACGTCGTGACGCAGACTGCTGTTCACAAAGATCTCTCCGCTCTGGCTGTCCACTCGGAAGGCCTCCTGTACGGGATAGCTGCTCCGATTGGTTATGCTCACGCCCGCCTTGGTGGTTGCCCTAACCGCGCCCTGCATGCTGTACTCTAGACGTGAATTGAGATCCTTATCAATTGCCTTAACCCGCAATACGCTCTCTCCAACAGCTGTGCGCTCGGACACGTAGGCAGCATAGCTATTCTGCTCGAACTTGGGCTTCTCATCGTTAATGTCCTTGACATTCACATAAACAGTGGTGGTTGCCGTTTCCGGTATGGGCGTGCCAGAGTCGACGGCATTCACAATTATCTCAAAGCTATTCATATTCAAGTCGCGGTCAATGCGCGCCTGTGGAGACACAGTAATCAACCCAGATCTGCAGGAGAGAAGTTTAGATGAGAAGCGTTCAAAGGTATTGGGCTCAACTTACAGCTCATTGATCTGGAAGTTATCATTGGCGCCCACAATGCGATATCTGAGCAGACTGTCCAGACCATCGGGATCATGTGCGGAGACTGTGGTCACATTATAGCCCGGTGCGGCATTCTCCGGTATGGACACACGATAACTAGGCGGTCCAATGATGGGTAAATTCTCGACATTTTGGAAGTGACCCTTGAAAATGGGACGCTGATTGCCAGAAATGCCTACACGCACAAGCACACGCGTGGTATTGGTCAGCGGAGGAATACCTGGCGATAGGGCAAAGAGAGATGATTAATTATATTAATGTTCTCGTGCCGGGAATTTTCTTAGTAAGCTTGGGTCAGCCAAACTCTCTGCCCAGCTGCTCGCTGCTCTTCAAAGTTATATGCAAGTCTTCAAATAATAGTTAGCTGGACTTACCGTAATCTGTGGCCGATACGACTAGCTCATACTCTCCGCGCTCCGTGTCCATGGACCTGGCTGCCTTCTGTAGGGTTATTTCGCCTGTTTCCTGCTCAATGCGGAATACATTGCCGGCTATGCTGTTCTCCGAGACTATGGCGTACTTCACCTTGCCATTGCCCTGGCTGGGACCATCTGCATCGTGGGCACGCACAAAGAACTGGGGCTCAAAGATTGCGGCGCCCTCCCGAATTGTGCGACTGTATTCGTTGCTCTCGAAGCTCGGATGATTGTCGTTGACATCGAGAACATCCACATAGAGGTTGGCATTCGATTCGCGTCCACCGCCATCCACAGCCACCACAGTCAGACTGTAGGTACTCTGCTTCTCGTAGTCCAAAGGTCTGAGTAGATAAATGCCGCCAGTCTCCGGGTTAACATAAAAGTTATCAGCTCCAAAGCCTTTAAGCACATACTGCACATGCCCGAAATCAGCCGAGTCTGCATCAGTGGCATTTACTACGCCAATGAGGGAGTCGGTTGTCAGATTCTCGGCAGCTGTGAAGCGATACGTTTGCTGACCAAAAACGGGCGCATTGTCATTGGCATCCAGTAAATGGACCTCTACGCGCGCCTTGGCCTGCTCTACGCCATGCGTGGAGGCCACCAAATCGAACTCGAATTTGCGCTGTGCGGGATTGTCGTAGTCCAGTTGACTGGCATCCAGCACCTTGACCACAACAGGAGTGCGGCCCTGGCCCTCAGTTGGTGAGACAGCGAACACGCCAGCTGCCTTCGAGACATCCAGTAGCTTGAGCTGATATCGACTGTTCTCGCCCATATCACGATCATCCACGAATATTGATAGACCTGGCAGCGGCATACCATTGGCCAGATTCTCCGCAATCGAAACGTTAAAGTGCGAGGCGCTGAACTCGGGCCTGTGATCGTCCACATCGGTTACCACAATGGTGACGCGCGTGATCGAGTGCTCCGCGGGTATGGCACCATCTATAAGCTCCGTGGCGCGAATGGAGAAGACATAGACACCGCCGTTTTGCAGTATATCGGGATTTTCGCGGTCCAAGGGTACATTGGTAGTTTGCAGCATGGCTGTGCCATCCTTGGGATCACCGAAGGGTACCAGCTCAAAGTGACCAAAAGGTTCATCCTCCAGTGAGAGGAAGATCTCCCTCGGTATGCCCACATCGCCATCGATCGCCTTGACGCTCAGTATGCTCACGCCGGCTGGTGTATTCTCGGCCACAGTAGCGGAATATGGAGCATTGGTGAAAACGGGCGCCTGATCCTGCACATCGATAACATTGATGGAAACTGTGGCAAAAGAGGTCAGACGATTCTCCAACGCGCTATCCGAGGCAGATATGGTCATGATGTAGGAGGGACGACTCTCAAAATCCAGCGGCTGCTTAAGCGCGACCCTCGCGGTGTAGTTGCCATCGCCCAACTTGACAGCGCGCACCTCAAAGATGTCACAAATGTCATTCTCCTGGAAGATGGGATCATGAGATGGATTGATTTCGCCTGCTTAAGAATCGACTTACCTGAACACACTTTATCTGCACCTCCGCATTGAGGCCCTCATCACGATCAACGACTATAATCGGTGGCTCCACTGTCAGCTCGCCACCCACGGGCAGCGACTCGCTAACGCTGGACGTATAGGGTCTGCCGTAAAATGTGGGCTGATTATCGTTATAGTCGCGCACCGGTATCTCGCGACGCTGGGACACCGTGTTGGGCTCTGTGCCGTAGACACCCTCATCGGTAATGCTGATAATCACCTCAACGGTATCTTGGGTTTCGCGATCTAGTTCCTGGCGCAGACGCACCACACCCGTCTCCCGGTCCACCGAGAAAACTGGGCCAGATATGCTGTACTTAAGGCGTCCTCCCTCCGGGTCGATGCCTGCAAATGTGTAACAAATAAGTTGCGGTTCACATGTGACTGGGTTGTTGGCGGCAGTAAAAGCGGTTTGTCGGCTACTCGTTTTGCTCGACACGCTCACTGCTTTAATTACGAGTCGAGTTCGCGTCGTTGACTAACGTCATCGACTGACACTCTGTTGGGTTATGTTTAAGCGTGTGAAAAATGCTAATTAAGTTCCCACAACCTCCTTCACTCGACTTTTCAGTTTAGTTGGGCGTGGAAATGGAGCTAAATATGTTACTAACGCTGGGAGTTGGGTCAGCTCAGACAAATCTGGGTTTCTTTAGGAACTCCACTCAAACTGTCTTGATTTAAGCAGTTTCTCTTTCTCTTTGGGGCTTTTAATCACAGGAAACATACTTCAAATTTCCGAGCAGCGCAACGCAGCTTGGGGGCAAACACGAAAAACCATTAGAAATTCTTTCGAATGATACAAAGTGGATGGGCCAAAGAAAGAAAACAAATGATCCCAACAGCGCATGTACGAAAGCCAACAATGACACGAAAGAACGGCAAACATGGGCCGAATTTTAAATACTCTTGCGGCTTGCAAAGGGGCTTTAAAATTATGGAAAAGATATAGATGTTGTATCAAAAGTACATTAGATTATTCCTATGATATGATATGTGATGTGATATGTCATATAGTAATACGTTCTAGCTATTTCCTTTGATGATGATACATTATACATATACATTTACGCACTTCATGACAAATGCATAATACTTTCTTAAAGAGTATAATAAGCCCACTGGCGGTCTGTAAGACGACTTTTGGCACAGACGCAGACGACAGGCAGACCGCTTTTCAGGTTTTCAAGTTTGCTCTAACCATTTGAAGACGACAGACACGGCGACCGACAATTGCAGCAGCCACGAGCACGACTTGGACGCCAAAGCGGGAAGTAAACAACACGTTCTCCATAGCTTACTACACCCAACAACTAACCAATTGCGGTCGCCAACCCGAATCTTTCCCATTGCAGTGCCCCCAATGTGCCTGCCCCTGCACCGTGCCCCTTGCATTCGGCGCGTGAGCGGCCGTTTCCACTTTTAATGTACATAATCATTTTTTTTTCTCTAGTTTTTCTTTTTCTTGTTTTTTTCGGGGCTTACACATTTTTTTATGGAATTTCTCATAGCATACAACAATATACCGTAGCGTATTGGTACATTTGGGGCCAGCGGAATTATTTGGTGTACGTTGATTGTTGTTGCGCCTCGTATGGAATCTCGTTTTGGGGCATGCTCAGAAAAACTGGGAAAAACTAACTGAGCTCCGTAATGGCCAGCAATTATGCCAGTTTTTCAATGTTGAAAACTTTTCTACATTTCAACTTTTCACTTGCTTTATCATGCGGCATGTGTGCTGCATGATGATGTTTCAAGTGGGTGGGCGTGTGTGTGTGTGTGTGGGGGGTGGGTTAAGGGGGCTAAATAATTTGTGATTTCATGCTCTGCGAAGCGTATTTGTTAATATTTTGCTATTTATTACACACTAAACACACACAAGGGAAAACAAAAGAAAAACAACCGCATTGTGCCAGCGTCTTTTTGCACAATTATTCATTTTCGTTTGTTTTGGCCGCACTTTGCGCTTTACTTTGCGAGTCTACATAATTACACCACGCCATTCACTTAATTATGTTATTTATGTGTATTTTGAACACCATTTAATTGAATTCAATAATTACTAGCACAATCTTTAGAAAGTGCAAAAACATGTATTCAAATATTGCACGAAAGAGAAGTCTTAGAAAAGACTTTTTGGTGGCGGCGACATTTGTCATTCGTGAATTTTCATAATTTCTGTCCAATTATTGATGCCTAAGAGCTGTATATCTTGAATTTAATAATTTGAGACAAAGCTAAAAAGTTGTTCAAAGAATCTTTACTCAACAGATACGAAGTACTCTATTCTAATTTCTGAACAGTTTCCATCTCAGCAGGTTGTAAGATCCAAGGGAATTCCCTGTTAAATGTTAATATATTTTTGCGATCACCTTCAAGCTTCTATCAATAAGCTACACATCGGAAGATTGGGCTATCGAAAAAGTGAAATAAATAAACTTTGAATAAGTCAGAATCTAGCGAGTTGTGCCTAATGAAAGCCACACAGTAATAAATCTACATATATATACAGGTATTTATTTGGTAAACACGAGCTCAGGGCCGTCTTTTGTTCCAGTTTTATTAACTGATTAGCCGCTATTATCATTGATTTGTCAAATGGGCAATTTGTATGTAAAATAGACAAAAGAAAAACCTGTAAAATTGTTTTGTTGGTTATTGAATAAAGTTGGCTGCGCCAACAAAATTGGCCTATTGCCAGCGAGCCGTCTGATGCAAGCGCTTTTTGATGATTGCCAGTCAAAATTGCAATAACAAATTATGCAGCTGTTCGAGCCGCTTCCTGGCTCACAGTTTAGCCAACGTTTTGGCTATTTTTCAATTTGGCTGCAGTGTCCGTGTGTGTGTGTGAGTGTATGTGTGTGTGTATGTATTTGTGTTTATGGCACTCTTAATTTCAAACGCAGCGCGCTATAAATTGTTGGCTTAAACGTGTTTTTTCTACCAGTATCTCACGGATGCAGCTTGCAAAACTAACTGGCTGAAAGACCGTTCACCCACCAACACACACACACACACACACACACACAGAGATTGATCGCACACACATGAAAAACTCAATGAGTACTCACTTACTTATCAACTACTTAGTTAAGGCAAACACTTGAAATAATTTTGGTCCTCAAGTTGCCTTTTGAGCTCTTCATCGAGCTCAAGAAAATTATGTACAAATATATTTGTAGTAATATGGCTTGGGATTAGATAAAAAGATACATTTATTTATGCTGCAGCCCAGCGCTGACTGGAAAGTTGTCTGCCTTGCCTTGTCTTCGGGCAACTGTGGCTGCGGCATCAAATTACAGGCCGCATCTCGGCAGCCATAACTGGGCCTCTGTGTTAGGGTGTCAATGGGCCGCTGGCGACATGCATTTGCGGGCAGGTGGGCAAAAAAACAAAAGCCCAAAACCAGCACGAAGATGCACCCAGTGCGATCTGCGTGCAGCTTTCACATGAATGCCAACTGTTTGTTGTTGGATAATCATGCAACGAAATGTAACACCAGTTGCGCCTGTTGCTGCCACACGTTATGTGGCAGCTGCCAAGCCCAGCCAAGGAGCTGCCGCAAGCACTTGCAATTACAATTGCGAAAGGAAGCGATTACGACATGGGTGTAAGAGATATTCATTTCGAATTGTAGCTTTCGATTGATTGGCCGCTTCTATCAAAGTAAAAGTGTCATAGATTCTGCATAAATAAAAGTGAGCGCCATTATTATTCTACACTTGCAGAAGGCATTATAATATATTGAAGATATGTGCAACGCGTGGAAAGAGACATCTGAGAGCTCCTAAAGTATATATAATTTCTCTATTTCATATATAGCCATGTCCGACTGTCCGTCTCTAGTCTCTCCGTCTTATGCATATCGTTAAGAATGTTTTGCAAGGGTCTATCTTTTTGTGGCAGGCAGTTCATATGTCGAAATCGGACGGGTTTAAATACAATTAGTTACTACTATTAGTAGTTGAAAAGTGATCTACATTCTTCTTTTTCAATACATCTTTACCAAACTCAGCAGTTATGAGCCTCATTATTCATCTAACATATCTCAAAGCGTATCTAATCGGTCTGCTATATGATACACAAACAATCAATCAAAAGTAAATCATTTGTACGAAGAGAATTTCTTAGACACATATCTTGAAGAGTATTTAATCTTCTGCTTGCCAAAGATTGCCGTTTTTGCTGCAACTATTGTTGTTGTTGGCCAGCAGCCAGGAGACAATGGCATCTAATGCCGCAAAGAGCTGGCCACACGCCATATTCTCATGGTAATTGTTATCATTATCAAGCAAACATTATCGGCGCGTTTGTTTTGGTATCGCGAGTGGTACGCACAAACGTGTTCAAATGCATTTCCGCATGGCCAGCGCACAGATGCACATATACACACAGACACACACACACACATACGTAGACACACACACATACGTAGCTGCTGTTTGATTACCTAAATGCATTCCCAAGCATGCGACATGCACATTATCATTATGGGAACCCGAAATAAAGTAAGATTGCTTGGCGCTTATCGCTTAAAGTACACGACACATTTCGCTACATAAATCAAGTAATCGCCAGAGATACTCTACATAAATATGCCCATGTCGAGACACACTTATGAGACATGAGTTCTCTAAAAACGTGCAGAGCAAAAAAAAAGCATACCTATAAAATGCAATACTCTGCACAAGGTTATTCAAAAAGTAGGTGGCGTTGTGGCGGGCCAAGCGCTTAATATTTCAATTATAGCCATATAGACATAACCCCCCTCGAGCCCCCCCCCCCCTCGAGCCCCCCCCCCCTCGAGCCCCCCCCCTTAAAAAAAACTCACGGCAAGCCAGCGAAATGAAAGTCAGCAAAGGCAATTTGAGATTTCGAGTCCACAAAAGTCAAATTACAAAATAATTAAACTATCAAATGACCAGCAGAAAAAAGACAAAAGCGAGCGCAAATGCAAACCGATTTTGACAAAAACAATCTATATGTATGTATAAGCCATATATAATTACTAAGAGACATGAACTCACAAGCTTTTGGGCCAAAAACATTGGCTAAGTAATTTTGCTGTTCGTGAAAGGCTTTGCCGTAAATAATGTGAGAATTGGGGCTATTGTTGCTGTTGTTAAGAGCCTGTGCCCATTGCAAATGGGTAAAAGAGGGCATTATAGTTTCTAAGAAAAAAATCTTTAACCTGATAAGATGTATATATAAAAGTATATATTCTTGGTCAGCATTAATATGCGGGTCGAGTTATGTGCATGTCTTTCTCAGAGAATAGCTAACAACTCGGAATGTATGTAATTGTATGTATCATACGAGAAATATAACTTTATCATTTACTATTCGATAAGATCGATAATTATCGATTCTTAACCTATATTGTAGCTGCATAGCTCCGTAGTATATCACAAATCGGACTAGAAATCGGACAAAAGTTATTCACGACTAAATCGTATTTATGTTTTGGCATATTGAAACTAAGTACAGGATATCTTCTAGTCGTTCACCTGCGACTAAAGCGTTTTAGCTTGATTATGAAACGTGGGTTTGGTCATTCGCTGACCTTAGTTTGGGCATTAGCCACGACTTACCTTTGAGCTGATAGACTGGACTGCCAACTGGCGTATGCTCCGACAGGCTGAAGCGGGACATGTCGCCGGAGCCGGGCACAAAATGCGGCGCATGATTCAGCAGCTGTGCCCCAATCGAACCGAGCAGCAACAACATCAGCGACGGCAGCAACATGTTGCCGTTGCTAATTTCAGTTGCCGTTATGTATCTGTATCCGTTAGCTGGCAAGAATTCGGTGTTTTATTTACACAAGTATTTGGCACATGTAGCACAAATTCTTTCTCAACTCTTCAACTGTTTTCGTTTATGCAAAACAAGAGATTTTTGTTAAGCGCTGCTGACCAAAAAACAATGAAAAACCTCTTTCAATGTTAGCCCCCACCGCCCATTCGACCTTGGCTGTGGTTAATGGCAATGCAGCTGCAGTTGCAGTGGCAGCAATTGCAGCATTTGCAACATTCGCGCTCAGTCAGCGGAAAAGTGAGTGTGGCAATCTGTAATACCAAAAAGCAAAAAAAAAAATTGGTTTTGTGCTATTACAACTGGAGCCTTGGGAGCCAGCTGCTGTTGAACTTGGACAGCACTTAAAAGCCAAACATTTGATCAATTCTTGAAAAGAAATTCGCCTTAGCTGGCAGTTTCACTTTATGAGCATGTGAAAAGTGGCACATGATGATGAGGCGGCTGCTGCTGCCAAAGAGTTCCAATCATTTGGCTGAGGCGCTGCTCGCGCCAAGCGATTGGCAAATGTTGGCTTTCTCGCACACATACGCACGCACACATAGACTTGAAACAGCTGGAGAATGAGGAATAAAGCATGAGGCATGGGGAAGTCAAAGAAAGCCACACACACACAGACCCACTCAGACACTTAAGACCAAAATGTGTGCAAAAAGGCAGCTAAAATAAATAAGCGCATAAAACAGAACTGGTTGCTCTCTGCGCTGGCGTAGCGTGCAAGGCGCTGCCGCAGCCATTGCCCGCAGATACATAAGTATCTGCAAGATACATATATGTAAAGGCTGATGGTCAGCACGGCTGTTGTTTAGGCAAAAGTAAAAAAAAAATGCGGCCAGGAAGCAGCACATAAACCACAAAACTCTGCGCACAATTTCTGGCCAAACTCACATAGCTCTGCCAAACCCGCGTGATTAGATGCACAGTTATTACACTTATCAAATGATTATTTCACTTTTAACACACGCGCAAAAACCCCAAACGCCAAAGTATGACGCCAGGTACGAAACTTGATTCTCGTTCCGAATTTGCTTCTTTTATTTTTTTTTGAATTACTTGTATATTGTGCGATTTTTGCCCACTGTCACGACGAATTCAACCGCAGCAACGTCTTAACGACGCGACGCTCGCTCACCTTCTGTCTTTTGGCCGTTTTACCTGTTGCTGCTGCCGCTGCCGCCGTTCTTGGCTGGCCAACGGCGTGCGTGAATCGGCCGCAGAGGTAAATACTGGTTTCGTGCTGTCGCCGGTTTTGTTTTGATACACATTTCGCGCATGCGCAAAACGAGTGGCAATGAAATAAATGCGAGTGTGTACACACTGTGCGGCCAGGGAAATAATTTTCCGCCACAGCCCCAAGGTATGCAACACATTTTGCAATTGAATCATTCGAACAGCAAATGG
This sequence comes from Drosophila kanekoi, assembly GCA_037075305.1. NCBI lineage: Eukaryota > Metazoa > Arthropoda > Insecta > Diptera > Drosophilidae > Drosophila > Drosophila kanekoi. The sequence continues at coordinate 9,556,218 of JBAMCE010000141.1, forward strand.
CTGGAAACTCATTTTAACTTCTTTTGAAACTCGGTTACGTTTTGACCAAGTTACGGATGTTAAAAGAGTCAGATGAGCATTTACTTTAAATTGGGAGCTCTGTAAGCCCACAATTATGGAAAAAAAACCAAATTTCAATCTTGAGGACAAACGAAGACCGAAGAGATATGCCTGCTGAAAATCGATATAGTTTTGCACATGCAAAGCAAACTTATATGCAGAATCCAAATCCAATCGAATCAAAAACTAAGAGTTAATCCTTATGAAATGTGGGATGGTTTTGAATACCCAGAGTTAAATACAGAATCCTTTTGAAAATCGATTCAGCTTCGATGAATTCAGAAGTCCAAAAGGAATCTTATAACTATTCAAGTCAAAGCTCTATAACACGCTCGTCTTGACTATTGAAGAAAACACTAAATATATTTATTTATTTCTGGTATATATGAGAACTATAACTAAATCGATTTAGAGCGCATCGTCCACCTGGAACTGTATCAGATCCTCGACGGGAAAGCGAAAGAGCGAAGCCGTTTGAGCCTCGGCGGCCAGTTGATCGATGTGTGGAATTTTGTGGTAGCGAAAATGATCGCCCTGGACGCTATAGCGCCCATGATTGGGAGGATTGCCAGTGAGTGCAGCAGGATGCGGCAGCTGGGGCACCTCAGCCGCCACAATGGGATGCTCAAAATCGATCAGCGAAAGATTGTCGCTGCGTGAAATCGAATGATTCGCTGGCTGCTGCTGCTGCTGCTGTTGTTGTTGGGTTTGGTTCTGCTGCGGCTGAGCTGTGGTTGCGGCTAGCGAGCTGTTGCCGGGCTGTGACTGTGCGGGTGCCACCTGTCGTGGCTCAATGGGACTGGGTGGCTTGGGCAGCGGCTGCTCCCGCTCACTGGGGTTGAAAGTATTGCGCTGCAAGCCCGGAGCGAAATTGTGGTTGTAGAAGGGATTGGTGGAGGCACGCATCGGTGTCGTGGGCTTCTGCTTGGGAAAAACATTCAAGTGCAGCATTATCTGATTGGAGTGCGAGTCTACAGGTCCCGTGTTGCCATTGGCCTGCTGCGCATAGATGCAATCCTCGGAGTTCGGGTTTTGCTGTTGCTGTGCAGCAAACTTTGGCGACTGGTAGAGCGCCTGTTGCTGCTGCTGCTGTTGTTGTTGTTGCTGTTGCTGGTTGTAGCGTGTGCCATGATCGGGAAAGATCATGGGCAGGTGACTGGGTGGCTGTGTGGGAAACTTAAAGGGCGTCTGGTAGAGACCCTGCGGCTGAGCATAGATGGGGCCATTGGAGGCAGTTAGTGCCCCAGCCGAGGGCAGTGCGTAGTCGCCGTGGAAGGGATTGCGCAGCACGGAGGTCGGCCTCGAGGGTGGCAGCACCGGATATATGTCCAGGTTTAGTTTGAAGGGTATACGCTTATGTTGCGGCTGGCGTGTCGCATTCAGCGCTATGATGGGTGGAAAGTTCTGCAGAAAGGGATCAACCACCAAGTGCTGTTGGCTGCCATGCTCTAGCAACATGTTGTAGTTGCTCTGCTCCTGCTTCTGTTGCTTTTTGTTTTTCTTCTTGGAGCTGGGCTGGCTGTTGGGCGCCTGCTGCAGCGCCAGCAAATTGATGTCCTGCGGCGAGCGTGGCTTATAGGGATACAGCTGCTCGATGGCTACGCGCTGATGTGGCGCACCACCGTACAGCGGCATGGGCATGCCCATGGGAAACATGGGCATCGGTATGCTGAACTGCATCTGTTTCTTGTTGCGCTTGCCCCGAAAGAAATTGGCTATGCCGCTGGACTTGAGATTCTTATAGCTGCCGGCAATGTGCAGACCCGTGGGCATCATCACCAGCGACGGCGCCGTCATCATTTGCGGCATCTTGCTGGGCAGGACACTATTGATGTGAAGATTGTGCAAGATGTCCTGGATGTTGTTCAGCGTGCCATGCTGTCGCTCCGCCTCGCCTTTCTTGAACTGCTCCGGCAGTGGCCCGTCGAAGGGAAAGTGAAACGGCTTCGGCTTGAATTCATCGCGCATCGCCAGAGTGCCCGGCGTCTCCGAGTACTGGCGCCGCAGCAGCGCCGATGAGGGTGGCCGCTGCGTAGACAGGCGCGGCGGCCGGGGCAGCTGATCGCGCAGCACATCACGCAGCGGCGTCATTGTGACGGATCGCTTGGGCAGGCGCTCATACAGATGATTATCGTCGACGCCGTTGCCGTTGGTGTTGGCATTGGCGTCGCCATCGCCGGGCCCGTTTAGCTGCATAGATGTTGCGTGCTGCAGCATGTTGCCTGGCGCCTGGGGTCGTCTCGCTTTCGTGCGCCATGTTCCGTAAATGGGCGCAACGTCGTCGGCACGCTCCAATAAGTAGGCAGTTTCGCCAGCCGCGCCAGTCTCCACATCACCCACGGCACTCGCATCCACATCGTTGGCATGCAACTGCATCTGCTGCTGCTGATGCATCTGCTGTAGATGCAAGTGCATTTGTTGTTGCTGCAGACGATATTGTTGCTGCTGCTCGTGCTGCAATTGCTGTAACTTGGCACGCATCTTCTCAATGTTTAGGCGTTCCGCTGTTTGAGCCGGGCTGTCGCCGTAGTTGTCACTTTCTGTGCTGGGCGTTGTCTCCGCCACCGTTGGCTCAACGTGGTTGAGTAACTGCTGCTGCTGCTGCTGCTGCTGCGGCTGCGGCTGCTGCTGCTGCTGCTGCTGTTGATATAAGGCTGCTGTTGATGCGACCTTGACTACCATAAGAGACATCTGTAAAATTGAAAGTTTTATTTGGTTTTGCAGCAAGCACTTAACATCTCTCTCGCTCTAGCACTCGGGGCTCACAATTGTGTACACATAAAACAGGCCCATAATCCGCTGCCAACGGCTTCGGTTTGCCTTTTGAATGGCTCTGCACCTGGCAGGATCTGGACCCAGCAGCGCTATGTGGTTTGACTTGGGCTCTAGCTGCGCTTCTGGCTTTATAAACATTTTTCACTGTATTAATTTATCTGAGCTGAGCCTCGTATCGTAGCTGTAGGTATCGGTATCTCTTGGCGCAACTGACGCGACTTCCTCATCGCGAATCGCAAAGACGACTGCCCGCGGTTTTGGCCAAGCAGCCCCTAAAAAACTTGCAACCACTTGCAACAGCGCAGCGTACGACTGCGCCTAATTAGAAAGTTTAACATATACGAACGAAAATAAATAGACAAATAAATTAATTGGCTAAATGATTTCGTGTTGCCGATGTGTTTGTGTGCAAAAGAAAATGAGATATTTTAAAAGCAGCGACCATGAACAACAACTCAAGATCGCATACACAAATACACGCGATAAAGAATTAAAACGAGAAACAATTCAAGTGCAGCTCGCTAGCCGAAGTGCCTAAAGCTCTCATAAATTAGATAAAAAGTAATGTTTAATAATGTGATTAATCGAATATCTTACAGTTCGATAAGCATCATTTGACATCACAAAAGGCAGGCGTTAAGTTATAGGGATTTCAGCCAGCGCCCTTGAAGTAGTATATTACCCGAGGGCAAAAGGGGCCTAAATAATGCATAATTGCGCTGCCTTACTACAATAAAACTCCTTAATAAAAGAGTTTAAATGAATTAATAATATATAGTCATATAGTTATGTTTCATGACTTGATTATTACTTGCCATGCAAACCTTACACAAAAGCCGTACGACCCGCACTTTACACTTTCCAACCTCAAGCGAGTTGCGTCTTGTTGTGGCAAAAAAAAATTAATAAAAATAACAATAATAGCAACCGCTGCAAACATTTCCCGTTGTCGAATTAAAAATGCATTGAAACCACATTTGATAAACTTAATTTATTGTTCGGGCCTTTAGAAATGTTCATAAAAGATATTTGTTTGTTTGTTTTTCATTTGATTTCAATATAGAGTTAAATAGTCTTGAGACACAAAGTGCTGAGGAGGCAAACACACATATTTTTACTGGGAAACATAAAACATAGCAAGATATAGTATTAAGGGGTTTACAAAAAATTAGATACATAGATACAGTGATCCCTAATCGTATGAGTATGCGATTCATTAATTCATAAAAACAAACAAGTTTCATTCTTGCCGACGCTTCAGTGGTAATTCGCAATTTCGAGCACCCTCATGAAACGCTGTAAAAATCTTTTCGACTGTATTGACTAGATGTATCTAGCCCTAGAAATATGGTTGGCATTGCATTGCTAGATATATAGAGCATCAGTTATTGCATCCCCTCTCATAAGACAATATTATTTCAATTAAAATGAAATGAAATGTCACCCATCCTGCCGTTGACCGTCGTTGAATTCATCGACGGCTATAACTGAGCTAGTTGAACGGGTGCTTAGAAGTCAAAGGGAATGTTGGGCCTTGGGTATTGGTAGCCCTGATGTTTGGTCGTCGCTGGTGGCACGCTAGCCCTTGTCGGAGGTGGGACGTACGGAGTGGTTCTACGGGTCGTCGGCACCGTTCGTTGAGTGGCACGTGTGGTTATCCTCTGAGTGGTAACGGGTGGCAGGTAGGTCGGTGGGGGTGTGGCCCTGGTTGGTGGTGGTGTTGGCCTACGAGTCGTTGGTGGTGGTGGTGGAGGGATTTTGCGAGTAGTGGTCACTGGGGGCAAGTACGTTGGTGGTGGGGTTGGTGGACGGGTAGTGCGGATAGTTGTACGTGCGGTAGTGTAAGTGGGTGGTGGTGGTGGTCTACGAGTCGTTGTGTACACAGGTGGTTGTGGCTTATTTGTTGGTGGCAGGTACGTGGGAGCGGGAGTCGTACGGACTGGAGCCCTGGTAGTCGGAGGGGGTGGTGGCCTGCGGGTCGTGGTCACTGGAGGCAAGTACGTTGGTGGTGGGGTTGGTGGACGAGTAGCCCGAGTTGGTGGTGGGGTAGCCCGAGTTGGTGGTGGGGTAGCCCGAGTTGGTGGTCGGGTAGTAGGCTTAATCGTAACAGGAGGCTGTGGCTTGTTTGTGGGAGGCAAGTAAGTAGGTGCAGGCGTGCTGGTTGGGCGGACGGTCGCACGAGTCGTACGGACGGTAGCCCTAGTAGTTGGTGGTGGTGGTGGCCTACGGGTTGTGGTCACTGGAGGCAAGTAAGTTGGTGGTGGGGTTGGTGGACGAGTAGCCCGAGTTGGTGGTGGGGTAGCCCTAGTTGGTGGTGGGGTAGCCCGAGTTGGTGGTGGTGTTGCCCGAGTTGGGGGTGGGGTAGCACGAGTCGGTGGTCGGGTAGTAGGCCTAATCGTAACAGGAGGCTGTGGCTTGTTTGTGGGAGGCAAGTAAGTAGGTGCAGGCGTGCTCGTTGGGCGGACGGTCGCACGAGTCGTACGGACGGTAGCCCTAGTAGTTGGTGGTGGTGGTGGTCTACGGGTCGTAGTCACTGGAGGCAAGTAAGTTGGAGGTGGGGTTGGTGGGCGTGTTGCACGAGTAGGTGGAGGGGTTGGTTTACGAGTAGTTGGTGGTGGTGGTGGTCTACGAGTCGTTGTGTACACAGGTGGTTGTGGCTTATTTGTTGGTGGCAGGTAAGTGGGAGCGGGAGTGGTACGGACTGGAGCTCTGGTAGTAGGAGGGGGTGGTGGCCTGCGAGTCGTGGTCACTGGAGGCAAGTACGTTGGTGGTGGGGTTGGTGGACGAGTAGCCCGAGTTGGTGGTGGGGTTGCCCTAGTCGGTGGTGGAGTTGCCCTTGTTGGTGGTGGGGTAGCCCTAGTCGGTGGTGGTGTAGGTTTACGGGTGACAGGTGGCTGTGGCTTATTTGTAGGAGGCAGATAGGTTGGTGCAGGTGTGCTTGGTGGTCGAATGGTTGCACGAGTTGTACGAACGGTAGCCCTTGTCGTTGGTGGTGCTGGCTTGCGAGTGGTGGTCACTGGGGGCAGTGGCTTGTTGGTTGGCGGCAAGTAGGTCGGCGCTGGAGTCGTACGAGCGGTGGCCCTGGTTGTCGGCACCGTGCGCTGGGTTGGTGGCGGAGTATACCTAGTCGGTGGTGGCGTTGGCTTGCGGGTAGTCACTGGAGGCAGTGGCTTGTTGGTAGGAGGCAAGTAGGTTGGAGCTGGCGTTGGCTTGCGGGTAGTCACTGGAGGCAGTGGCTTGTTGGTAGGAGGCAAGTAGGTTGGAGCTGGCGTCGTACGAATGGTAGCCCTGGTAGTTGCCACCGTGCGCTGGGTTGGTGGTGGAGTATACCTAGTCGGTGGTGGCGTTGGCTTGCGGGTAGTCACTGGAGGCAGTGGCTTGTTGGTAGGAGGCAAGTAAGTTGGAGCTGGCGTCGTACGAATGGTAGCCCTAGTAGTAGCCACCGTGCGCTGGGTTGGTGGTGGAGTATACCTTGTCGGTGGTGGAGTATACCTAGTCGGTGGTGGCGTTGGCTTGCGGGTAGTCACTGGAGGCAGTGGCTTATTGGTAGGAGGCAAGTAGGTTGGAGCTGGAGTCGTGCGAACGGTAGCCCTGGTAGTCGGTGGTGGTGGCCTGCGAGTAGTGGTGGTCACTGGTGGCTGTGGCTTATTTGTGGGGGGCAAATAAGTCACAGGGACACGAGTTGGAGGCCTGGTGGGCGGTGGCAGTGTAGTGCGCTTCGGCAACTCAAACGGCACCGCGGGCGTAGGATAGAAGTATCCATCAGCCGCACGAACCTTGCGCTGAAACAAGTCATACTTTCGATTAAAGATCAGCTCCATGATCTAAATGGCCATTAGATGCTTACCTCATGGGTGTCAGCTGTTGCGGTGGCTACTGCCACAACGCAAAGCGCCAAGACAAAAAGTGCACTTCTCTGTGGAGAAACGGAAACAGAAAGTGATCGTGTTAGCATGGTTAAGGAATAAACCAAAAATAAAACATTAAGTTGTTTAGAATTCCACAAGCTGTGACCCTAGGCATCGGAATGAGTTCTATTCTAATTACCTTATCGAATTGCTTTAATGCTCTAGGCCTAAATGCAACGCAACATTGTTTAACTAGAGACAATGTTCAACGGCACAAAAGTCGCTCGTTAAAGTTCAGACGATGTCAGCCATTTGAATATAGTATTTAAATCAGCTACAACAACAACAACAACAACAACAATAGCAAATAGCTGGCAATTACATTAAAATGTTAATGTGTAAAGTCGAAGACATTCAACTTTGACATCATCTCTAGGTCACGGTAGCTAACCAAAACAAAGTCACACAATGCGATGGCTAACTCGATTATGCTCAAATTTCTCATCCACAAGCCAATTAAAATAAGACACAAAATGCAGGTGAAATAATTAATTTGTTTGGCGACAAGATCTCTGGTCAAAAAATGCACAGATTAAGCCATGTATCGTCTTCCGTGGCTGTCAACGAATCTTGTGTTTTATAATTAGCATTTCGGCAAGGTCAACTTGAAGCTGTCAACGTTAACGAAAGTGGCAAATGGCCAGCTGCAATTAATTTGCGGACATATTAAAATCACTAAGAATTTTTGGCTAAGCTATGTCCGTGCTGGGCTCTATCTATAAAAATAGCCAATTATGCAACAAACCGGCTGCGAACAAAAAAAAATTATGCCTGACTAGTTTTAGAACCAGCAGAGACAGCGGCATATTATATAAGAATAATCGGCATCGGCCATTAATAAAGTGAGAAAAACTGAAGTCGTCGCTAACAAAATTAGCATACGCACTAATCATTGAAAGCCGCTGCCCAAGTCATAGCCATAAAAATCGCCATTCGCCTCGCTTTAAGGCCAAAATTTCTTTGACTAAGCCAGACAAAAGAATACTATATACACGCATGTATACATGTACATGTCTATATATATATACATTTATATTCTTGACAAAAATTTGACTTATCGCCAAATCTAAAAAAAAATTAATGTATATGTATACATATTTATACATAAGTTGTTTAAATGTAAATGACTTTTAAAAATTGTTGTTAATGAACTTGAAATTTCTCGATGTTCTAAACTTGTTTAGCATTCAAATATTCAAGTGCTTGGAACTCAACGTCTTGTTAGCACCTAGGCGAGTGAAAGTGAAAGGACTTTAGCCGCGCGGTGTCCAACTGAAGTAGAAACGCGCGTCAGTTTCTAGTTTTTCGATTATTCGAAACAAACCTCATGAATAAATAATATCTCATAAAGAGCTACACGCGCTTTATATTTAGATTCATTTTTATTAATGGGATGCGGTTGGCGACAGCTTTTAAGACACGTTCTCCAAACAAATATCTAACTATAGATGGGTCTTTAAGCTGGTTGTCTAACATGGTATATTCAACTTTGAGCATGCTTCCCAGTAATCTATTATGCTAATTTATAGTTAATTAATTTGTTTTACACACAGACATGACCTTGCATTCGTATCGGAAACGTCAATGACGCACATTTAGGTCAAGCTGTCTTCAAAGATGATCGAAAGTTACGCATTTTCATTAATGGTTATTTTAACATTGCTTTTGGAGATTAACGAGTTGGGTTTTTATTGGAAGTTATGGGATGAAAGAGACGGCTAGTAACTAAATGAAGAGTTAAATGATCCAATGTCCAAGCAGAAAGATCGAAATATTTTTTATATTAAGTATCTTAATCTTCGTTTGGTTCTTTGTCCACTCAGACTGCTCGCAAAGCCTGTTAATTTGCCTTTGGCACTTGGTCTAGGCGTTGCTTCTATGCGATTCTTTGATAATTTGCCGTAAGTCTCTGTTGCAATCGAAAGACTTAGGCAACGAACTTGATGCAGATAATTAACCGACTAGCAAATTGACAGACGTTGATCATCTCTCAATGGCAGCGCCAAGAATTTACATCTATTCGTATATACTTATATAGCTTAAGGCAACATTTAATGGTCATTTACCTAAATGTGCCAATTCAAATGTCAACCCATGAAATGTATGAAAAAAATTTGCAACGATTTGCAAACAAGTTTTCATATCATCCGCAGCGTTGACATAGAAACCCTGGCTAAATGTTTGCAGCTTCTGCTGCACCTGAGCCATGTTAAATGATTAAGTACGCAAATACTGACAGCAGCAGCTGAAAACCCCTCGCCCAGCCCGCGGACCGCTATGTCGTCGGCTTGGGCAGCACACGTGGGCGCAACGGGCGTATGCGTAATATTGGCTGGCAATGCGCCTGCGCACTTGCACACTCACACTTACACACTTGCACAATGGCACCAGTACGAAGCGTGTAATTGGAATAACAAAAACGCTCTTCAGGGCTTAAATGTCACTTGGGCCGCCAGATAAGAGCCTCAACTTGTCTGCCTTGTTAAATGTGTAAAACGCAATTAAGCGATTGACTGGAAGTAATTGATTTTCAGTTTGGTTCGATTGTCTTTTCAACTGGTCACTTCTCTTTTTGGCACTTTTCACGAATGTCTTTTATTTGATTATGTTTTATTTGTATTTGATTTGGGCAATTGCAACTAATTTTAGTTACCATATTGAGCACTTTTAACTGCAACGGACGGCAGATAACGCTTAAGTATATATATCTGTGAATATATCCCGACTGTGATTTTTGTGTATAATCCTTGTGTGTGTCCGATCGTATCAAAATTCAATGGTCAATTGAATTTTTGATCGATGCCAAGCAAAAAAGTTGCTTCAACTTCTGGGTCGACACTGGGCTAGCAACTAAAGCATCAAAACTTGTAGATTCTCTACTTATATATACTCGGGGCGTCGGATCGGCCGCTGCTGCTGCTGCTGCTGCCGCTGCTGCTGCGACGACTTGGGCGACAGCTGTTAACACTCGAAAAGACTGAAGATGCTGCCAACAAAGACGCTGACGCCAACAACTGACCAACCGGTGCCAGTTTCGGTTTCGGTTTCGGTTTCAGTCCCAAGCCTCAACTCGCTCAGCAGCTGCGCAGTCGTTGCCGCGGCTCCGGCTGCGGCTGCTGCTGCTGCTGCGCCTGCTCTTAATGTTAATGCCTGGCATTGTTGTTGGGCCGTTTAACAGTCGCATAACATAAGTAAACGCACTAAAACCAAATAATCATCATAATTTCAATTATAAAATACGCCTCAACAAAAAAAAAGTCCCGAAAAGGCTTCAAATAAGCAGCAGCAGTAGAGACAATGCCGCGTGCTTAATTTGTGGCTTGGGTGTTGTTGTTGCTGTTGTTGTTGTTGCTATTGGTATTTCTATTTAGCTACTTTTATTTGAGCAAATATATTAGATGACTAGAGACTAGATTTAAGCCAGGCACTTGGCCACTTGCTCTGAACTGTGCCTTAACTGCGTGTATTGGGTTTTATTTTATCTCTATATTTTGTATTTACTTAAGTTTTTTTAGTTTCTTTAGTCTTTTTTCCTTTTGCCTGCAAACTAGTATTTTAGTTTTTTTTCTGTTTTTCGAGTAACTTGAACGCCCATGGATAATGTGCTCGCCCAAGTGTTAAACATATTGTCATGCAGAGTCTAATTTGTAAACGAGATTAACATTCGAGCTGTGGAGCTGTGGAGCTGTGTTGTAATTTTGGCAATCGCTTTCAAGGCTTCAATCGAGGCACAGCAATAGGCAAATAAGTGTTTAGTGGAATTGCAGATGAAATTAGCTGCATTCAACTGAAATTCCATGCAGGCGTTGTCCAAGTGCAAACATCGCCGCCAGAGATTACAGCTGTTCGTTGCCAAGATTAGGCCTACATGCGCCGCAACTACAGAGATAGAGATGAAGATGAACCGGTTGCTGCCGCTGCTGCTGCCGCTGCTGTTGGTGGTGCGTGCGTGCAATACCGTGTTGTGGCGGGTCAGTCGTGGCGTCCAACTTTGGAATTGAGCTCTGAATGTTAAGGTAGGCGCGCACAGACGCGCGCTGCAGCCCCAATAACCAAATGACCTTTAAACGCAAAATGAAAAAAAATATAAATAAGATATAAAAAAGAAATATACAAACACACACGCTCGACACTCGCCCGTACACATTTTGTGTATTTATTTATTAAAAACAAAAAAGATGCTGCTGCCAGCAGCCAGATGTAGATGTGCAGATGTGGAGATGTGGAGATGCAGAGATGTGAGTGGAAGATATGCGAGTGCCAGAGCCAGTGCAAGTTGAAGCCTCATTGGCGCATCATTTTTGCGCGTCCGACTGGCTGACAGCAGCCGCAGCAGTCGCAGTCGCAGCAGCCAAACGGGTTTCCTCGCTGCAGCGTATTTGTTTATTTTTTTAACAAACTTTTTTTCTTAATAAGCTGCATTTATTAATTTGTGATGCCCAAAACATGATCAAGTGGCAGTCACGCAAAAGTCTCTCTCGCAAAACTGAACACCGTCTGAACCAATTTGGCGGCTGCCCACGCGACAAAAACAACGAGACAAAACACAAAAACACACAAAAACAAAAACAATAACAAAAACTCATCAATTTGTGAGTTTTGCATAAATCAAATATTTGTCGCTTAACTAGATCATCCATTCTTGAATGAGGTGCTAATCCGATTCATAATTGGAGTTGGCATTACTGACTGACTTTGAACCATACGCCAAGTACCTACACTCAGAGAAAAATATGTGGAATTTCACTGCTTATTAAAAAAATACAGAAAATATGTAGATATCGAAAGTATCATAAAGAAATGACATTTCAGCAGGTGCCCTTTTGATACCCTGATCCCAGATTCTTCAGCAGCATCAATAGCCGAGTCGATCTAGCCAGGTCTGTCTGTCCATCTGTCTATCCGTCTATCCGTCTATCCGTCTATCCGTCAATCCGTCTATCCGTCTGTCCGACTGTCCGTCTGTCTCAGTCTGATTCTAACTTTCGTCGAGAACAGACGTGCTTAGGATGAGTTGTCAGATTTTTAATATAAAATAATTAAAATTTCAAAAGTTTTCTTCTTAAGCAGTAAAATTCGTTTAAATACTTGAAACAATTGCAGTACGGTTAAGAAAATATACGTACCGTGACCGGGCGATGCCACCACGCAAGAAGAAGTCCGCTGAGAAAGGGACAGTTGAGGCTCAACACGCCCGGAGCAACGGGTGCAAGTGTGGAGGAGCGGGCTTTTGCCGTTCCTCCACTGCCGATGGAGGGCGCCACGATGATGGACGCTAGAAGCGTGACCGGCACTGGGTTCAGTGCTGAGTCGGTTGCCAGCGTCGCCGCCGATGGAAGGAGGAAGGTGAGGAGAGGTAGGGGCCATAGCACGATTTCCCCCCCCTGCGTACCCGCGGAACCGAAGAGGCAGGCATTGGAAAGCGCAGATGAGTTTGCCAGGCCTGCCACGAGGGCCCCGCAAAGAGAGCCGCTGCCGCTGCCGCCGCCGCCGCAAACGAAAACACTTGAGCCGCTGCCGCTGCCGCCCCCATCATTGCGCAGGTCCCAGCATGGAGGATAGTGGCCGAGGGGACAGGCGCGATCATCGCGAAACTCTCGGCCGCTGCCGATGCGACCCGCGTTGCCCTGGTGGGTCCCGCCCTCGAGGCTGCGCGCGAGGTGTCGGCCGCCATTAAGCGATTGGAGGAGCTGTCCATGTCGCTGGCGGTGCGGAACGCTTTGCTTGAAATTTCCCACCATGTTGCTACCCATGCTGCCCGTACCGCTGTCCCCGTCCCAGGAGTGCCGATCGCCGCCCCACGGATCAACAAGCCAGTTGAGACGTGGTCCGCGGTGGTCACGAGTCGGGACCCGAGCGAGTCCGGTAAAGCCGTTGCCAAGCGGATCATGGAGGAGGTCGCACCCAGCCTTGGAGTGCGTGTCCATGAGGTGCGTGAGCTCAAGCGAGGCGGTGCTGTTATCCACATACAGTCGAAGGGAGAGCTGAACAAAGTGGTGGCAAAGAGCAAGTTTGCGGAAGTTGGTCTCAACATCCAGCCGAACAAGGGGTTGAAGCCGAAGATTACGGTGTACGATGTGGACACGACGATCCTGCCCGAGGTGTTTATGGAGGAGCTGTACCTAAACAATTTCAGGGAGGAGATGACAGCAGCGGCTTTCAACAAGGCGATACGCCTTGAGTCGAAGCCGTGGTCCGTCACTGATGGCGCCAGTGTTAATCTGACGCTAGAAGTTGACGAGAGGGCCCTGGCGACTTTTGAAAAGACCGGACGGGTCTATATAAAGTGGTTTTCGTACCGATGCCGGTCCTTCGTCTGCACCTATGCTTGCCATAGGTGTGTCGGCTTCGACCACAAGGTGTCAGAGTGCCGCCTCAAGCAGAACGTATGCCGACAGTGTGGGCAGATGGGGCATATCGCAGCGAAGTGCGCAAATCCGGGGTACACGCCACGTTAAACAAATGTAGACGTTCTGTCCGTCTGTCTGTCTCTCCGTCTGGCTCTCCGTCTGTTTCTCCGTCTGTCTGTCTCTCCGTCTGTCTGTCTGTCCGCATGTATATACGCACCGATATTAGAAACCATAATAACTCGACACCTGAAATCTTCAACGTCTTCTTCTTGCTAGTGGCCACACAAGACGAGTATCTTTCCGACGATTGATAATTCGCCTCGTTTTCAAGCAAGTGGTAGAAATCAATATCGACATCCTGTTTTTTTTGCTCTTAGTCACCCAATCTCGACTAGAGCAACTTTAATTTGTGTAACTAATAAACACAGCTTTGAATATGTTTATATGACAAAGGCTTGTGTCAGTTTTGTATGGGCAAAGGATTCACAACTTTACCCAGCCTTTTTTATTAAATATGCTTAAAAGTGAATGCGGAGTTCGACTACGCACAGCTCCTTGATATTTGTAGCTCCTAAGAAAACTTGACAGGAAGTTATTCATTGCATATTCCATTTTCAATATTCATCAATTGTGAGGATTAACTTTGAGTTCATATAAGCTACATTATTAGGATATATTATAATTATATTATAAAACGACGGCCTTCCATTTGAGTTGAGAACTTGTCAGCTTTGTATTTGGTCTGGCAACAAACGCTTGAATTTCGGGCGTCAAATCATGTCTTTAACACATGTTAAACACTGCGCAAAAACGGAGGTGTGAAGTATAGTCAAACATTACGGAGACAGTATTAAAAACCATATATGTATATATATTTTCAATCTTTTAAAGATCAAATAAAACAAGTTATATTCTATATTAAGAGATCTAACTAGGTGTGAAGTCGCGCAGTTCCGCGTCTTACTCAAATAATCGCTCAGTGTAGTTCTTTTGCTTGAATGACATTATTAAAAGTTGTTTATATCTGGCTAAGTGGTTATCAACAAAGTGTGTTAGTAGTAATAATTGCGTGCTGCAAAGTGAGTGCTATGCATTCGAATGTGTCGTAAACATAGCCATAAACACTTTGGCTTTAGGAAGTCACCCCAAAGAAACTAATTGCGATGTTGACCGCCAGCGCACACTTATGCATCCGCCTATTAATTGTTCTTTTTATGAGAAACCTCCATCCAACTAAAGTCAGATACCAGATGCGATGCGATGCGATGCGATGCTGCTGCTGCCTGCTGCTACTGCAGTTGATGGCTAACAATTCGGGTCATAACTTGCTTTGCGCTTTTGCTCTCAGAGGCAATGACACTTGGCGACTGCTGACATTTAACAGATAAGTCATTGTGACAAACCAAAAATTCGTTAAACGTAGCGCCACAGAAATAGAAATAGAAAAAAAAAACCATTTCATAGCAAATATTCGGTATAGGAAAGAAAAGTCAACTAATTCGGCAGCATCATGGCAGCTTGCAACATTGCGGCATGATGAAAATGAAGTATTATTCAACGGCGATGTAAATATGCAAATAGCCGAAGGACGTGCCGCATTTGTGTCTTTTTCTGTCGTTTTGTGTGCACAGTTATGGATCGATCAAATAGACGTGTGCATAAAATTGATTGAAATTAATTACAAAACTGGCTTGTCAAATTAACGCACCCGATGTCCGTGACATGGGCCAAAGCCAAAGCGTTGTGGTGGATGCCACGTCTAACCAGATTCTAGACATTGTTTTTCGATATTGTTGTTGTTGCTTTTGTTGCTTTTGTTGCTTTTGTTGCTATTTGAACATCGTCCACATCGTTATATAAGTTGTGAGCTAAACAGAAATTAGCAAGATCAAGAAATAGCCCAGTCCCGCAGTCAAGAGATGTTTTTTAGTGCGGAAATAATTTGTAACTTTTATCAAAGCAAATATCTCGTTTAATTAAGAGTTGATATATATTTATTAAAAGCTCAAATCGATGCATAAATCTTTCTATTTAGGTGTCAATTGAAGGCAAGGAACAAATGTTTCGACATCTGTCTAATTCACGTAATTAAACATCTGCACGCACAGGCCATTAAAATTATAATCAATTTTTAAATACTTATCTTAGCAGAAATTCGAAACCCAAAAGAGCCGAGAAGAATAGGCCTGTCGATTATTTATTATGTCTTCTATACACGACCACGTTTTTCTCAAACTCACGGATACGCCTATTGTGCTTGTGTATATTATAATTTGGCGGATCTGATAGAAACCGCATAGAAAAAAATATAAATTTTCTAGCCAAATGTGACATCAGTTACGTCAGCAAAAGAATACAACTTTTGGACATCTTTAATTGTGCTTATGATTTATGCAAATTTATCCTTTATATAAACATGCTCTCGCATCTACATACCAGTCAAGGCAGAGCAAATTTTATAGCTTGTCAGGCTGCTTTAAATTTATATTTATGTTAATAAGCACACACAGACTGACAGACAACCAGACCAGAGACCCGACCACAGACCCGACCCGACCAACTAGTTCGGTTTCTGTTTTATATTTTGGCTATGCTCAAAGAGGAAGTTCAAGTATACGACAAGTTATACAGTTTGTCTTCTTTAAATTGGAATACTGTAGCGCCGTCTAATCGTTTGGGGGAATTGGATTGATGTATTGAAAGAACGACAACAATAGATGCTTCTGGTTATTTGTTTTCCAAAGTAGGAAAAGTCTAGATTTGATCGAACTTGAAATATACAAACTCTCAAATTGAAAACCGAAAATATATATGCAAAACAAACTGGTTCAAAATGGCATTATTAAAAGCAACTCTGGCCTTTGCCAAGTTTGGGATTCACAACCAAATTCTCCGAATTGAGTTAAATCGAATATTTGATTGCGTATTTTTGAATACTTTTTCTAAACCATCTTACATTTTCTTTAATGTTTTGTCCATTCATCAGTCTAGCCCATCAGTCCAGTCTAGCCCATCAGTCTAGCCCATCAGTCTAGCCCATCAGTCTAGCCCATCAGTCTAGCCCATCAGTCTAGTACATCAGTCTAGTACATCAGTCTAGTACATCAGTCTAGTACATCAGTCTAGTACATCAGTCTAGTACATCAGTCTAGTACATCAGTCCATTCCATCAGTCCATTCCATCAGTCCATTCCATCAGTCCATTCCATCAGTCCATTCCATCAAGCCATTCCATCAAGCCATTCCATCAAGCCATTCCATCAGTCCATTCCATCAGTCCATTCCATCAGTCTAGTCCATTCCATCAATCCACTCTATCAATCAATCCACTCTATCAATCAATCCACTCTATCAATCAATCCACTCTATCAATCAGTCCAGTCTATCAATCAGTCCAGTCTATCAATCAGTCCAGTCTATCAGTTCATCCAGAAGGAAAAGTCTAGAATTTGTTGGGCTTCAAATAGATGAACTTTTCAATTGAAATTTTGAAACTTAGCCTTTGCTACGTTTGGGACTTACAATTAAATACTCGAAACGGGTTTTCGGTTA
Organism: Drosophila kanekoi; assembly: GCA_037075305.1. Lineage (NCBI taxonomy): Eukaryota > Metazoa > Arthropoda > Insecta > Diptera > Drosophilidae > Drosophila > Drosophila kanekoi. The sequence continues at coordinate 9,572,863 of JBAMCE010000141.1, forward strand.
GTTTTCTAAATTGATTTTAATTTCCTTTAATGACTTTCTCATTTTTATCGCTACTTTTAATTTGGCATATATTAACATACATATTTTTCAACCCAATTGACATTTATATTTTGCATTAGTCCACAATCTATTCCAATTGAATATGGTTTTAAATGCCAGCGAAATATATTAATTTTCAATGTTTGTTGCTTGTGCGCTTAAATAATTTGCAATCCAGTAAAACGCGCTAATACCCAAACATTTAACATAAAATTATTTATAGTCTTGCGACGCTCGATAATACAAAATTCTAGCCGTTTTTATTGTTATATGATCATGCAGTTGTTGTTGTTGTTGTTGTTGTTGCTCTTGTTGTTGTTGTTGTTGGCAGTCGATGTTTCGAATTTGTTTATAATTACCGAACACTGGTTCCTAACGGTTTCTTTTGAGCGTAGTTATAATTAATGCCATTTTAAAATTTATTAAGTAGCTGTGAAATTTCATTAAAAGACAAGAGCTGCGCATCGAGCGACGCTTTGGGCCGGTTTGCCGGTTTCAAAGGTGGCCCAGAAAACGTGTTTCCCCAAAAACCAAAACCATTAATAAGTAGGTCCGTTCAAGGACACCGCAGACAGGCAGGCTGCCTGGCTGGCTGGCAAGTTGGCAACAACTGCAACCAGTTTGGACTTTGGCAATTTATTGCCCCAATTGCAGGCCATTGGCATTGAAATCCTTGTTGTGCTGTTGAATCCGTCCCGAGGGTCACATCTGGGGCTTGGGATGCGATGTTTATCGAATTCCGCAGAAAACCTGTTGGCTCAGAATACTTTGTGGCGAATTATGTAATATCAATTTACACGCTTCCCAGCCTAAGCGAAAGTTTTTAAGAAGATGTTCGCCATAAATCAAGCGTTTTATTATAATTAAGCTAAGAACTGGCTTATGGCCAATGACAGACGCCGTCAAGTGGTCATCGATTGAGCCCATTATTCACATGGCATTCAAGAGCAACTCGGGCCAAAACGGTAGGTGCTCGGGCTGTGGCCAAAACCAAATCCGATTTGATTTATGGCCATGCGAGAGTGCTGCACTTCGAGCCCAAAACAGCTCTATGGCTGGGCTGGCCTGTAAATTAGCCTAGTTGTTCAAAGAAGAAGAAGCAAAGTTTTTGAGTGCAAATTAAAAGAAATAAAAAGCCTCTAAATTGGAGCAGTGTCGTTCACACGCGCCGACAGTCGCAAGGCTGTCAAGTGAACTGTGGCCCAAGTCAAAACAAAGCCAAACTAGAAACATACAGAAAATGTATCTCAACATAATAAACACAAATGCATATATATATCCGTATATTTGATATACATATATATATATATATGTATACGATCTTGTGTGCGTAATAGCTAATCGCCTTTAAGATGCTGCTGAACACATTCTACGCGCCTTTTAGCCAAATTTGTGCGACAAATTAAAATCGAAAATCCAAAAACCAAAATTAATTTAAAATAAACGACGCGCAGAACGGGTTAATCTCAGCACGAACTGGTTCGCTACATACCTCTGTATATAGGCACAATATATGTATGTATGTACGTATGTATGTATGTACGTATGTATGTATGTATGTACGTATATAAAGCTGTATATATGCATATATATCTACATATATGTAGCCCTAGATATATATATATATCTATACATGTAGCCGTAGTGTTTGTTGTAGGCCGACTGAGATTCTTCGCCCAAAATCTTACAAGTTTCACATGCAAATTTTCAAGTTCAGTGCTTACATATTAAATACGAATTTAATGCCGTCTGCGGTCGGAATTCAATTAATGCTGGATTTTGGGTTCACACTCGACGTCATTGGCAACAAACATTCGCAGCTGGAAATTATATTGCGGGCAATCTTTCGGCTAACTAGATGCGTCCAGACCGAGTCCACAAAGTCCGCAAAAAGTATGCTATAATAAATTCCTTTGGCATTTGTCACATGTCAATTCGCCGCACAGCGTTGCCACCCTACAACAAATTGCGTATATCATATCAAATGCCTGCCCCTCCCCGTCTCCGATATGTCTGTCTCTTTCTGTCTGTCTGTCAATTGCCCGAAGGTTAGTTGGACAAGATTTCAGCGCATTAAAATGAATTCGATATATATAAAATAAGTAAATAAAATATAATTTGATTTTAGGCAAAGGCTGAGACCGCAGCTCGCATAGTTTGTAGCCAAACGCGCCAAACTATTTATTAGCTTTAATTTGAATTTCGTATAATGCTGCGAACAAAACTCGTTGAGCCGCTTCTGCAAAGATGCTTCTACATATTTCACAAATAAAATACAAATACAAAAACTAAAAAGACAGCAACAACAAAAATCAAGTTCACCTCGAGTGTATCAAATTTGTATAAAATTCATCAGTCAACAAATACGTCAGCTGGAAATATGTATATATATTTATATATATATATATGCTTGAAGCCACAAATCTTGTGTTATGCAAAACAGAGGAAGCACTGCGGTCTCTGAAAACCAAACTTCAGAGATACAAAGATACATAACCGTGCTCATATGCGGCCCAGCACGTATGTATCTATCTATCTATCTCTGCATCTAAGTGTACCTGTTGAGCATCGTTTAGCGTGTTTTAGTATAAGCATTAATGATTTTCACTAATATTTCAAACATAAATCAGGCACTTGTTTGGCCATTCGATATGGCTGTGCTCCCCCTTCGGCATCTGAATGTGGTATCATGCACACATTTATTGCTATAATTATATCTTTTATACGCTCGTAGACAAAATGTTTAATGATTCTCTTTGATTATGGGTGTAATGTGTACATAAGGTTATTGGTTGACTCTTTGCATGTTTATTATTACAGACTGCAACCGCAAACACGGTTTCAATGCCCAAATTGACGAGATTTGTAGCTATCACGACTTCTCCTGAAGCTACTTTAGCTTACCAAAATTGTGGGCGTAATTGTGTTCTATTGATTTACCGTTCTGTAGTAGGCGTCCATAGTAGATTTTCCAAACAAAAACCTGATTTCTTTCAATACCCAAACTCTTGAAGCCAAGTAAAATAATCTTACAAATAGGATTTTATAATTTTAAAGAAATATAGAATATGCAAAGCCTCAATCTTTCCATATGTAGGAGTTAGAAGTTTCTCACTTTGTTATTTAACTCTAATGAACTCTAATGATCAAAACATTCAAATATTCTTATGGGGATTATCAAGAAAATCAAATTGAATGGAAAATAGCAGAATGCTTAATATTTAAGAAGACTCGGCATAATTGCTTTAATACAAAATGTTAATGTGAATATTGCAAATCCTGCTAATGAGGCGTGTTTAGAAGAGCTATTCTAAGAAATGTATTGGGGTTCTGGGTCTCTCTAATTAGAGGTATTAACAATGCATATACTCCAGCAGATGATATGCCCAAAGCTGTAATCTTTAGAGCTTAATGTATCTCAAGAATACAGCATAAAACTGGTTGATTTTTCAAACTGGGCGAGCAGGCTGTCACTCTATGCAAGCCACGTTTTAATCGATACGCCCAAAAGTATGCAGTAAAAGTTATATTTTCTTTCATTTGCTTTGATACTAAAAGATATGCAATGCGTTTTGTGAAGAAGTACGTGTATACGTTTTTAGCTCAAATTCTAATCAATTACTGCCAGAGAGTGCTTAAAAATGAACTGCTATAGCAGTTACCCAAGGAATCAAGCTTGGGTTGAAGCCCGCAGTTGAGATAAAGACAGCATCCATGCCAGATACCAGGCAAATAAACCTCCATCGGTCGGCTATTGGAAAATTGTGTATTCTTATTCTGCTTTTAGCATATAGTTTTCATAATTTGATGTACTGAAAAATAAGTAAGAAACTCGGCTTCGTCTACCACATCCGAAAATATACAGATTACGTTTTTGATCCACAGATGATAAAAATACAGTTCATATATTCATATCTTGATAATGGATTATGAAAATATATTGCTACTCTGAACGCAAATTAATACACTTATTAACAAAGTAACGAAAAATGATGAAACGAAACCTGATGATACGAAAATTTGACGCTCAAAGTTCTCCCACAAAAACAGAAAAAGAATCATATAGGTTGGAAACGTTGTTCGCATAAGCTTTTTCCCCGAAAAAAACATACAGAAATTAAATAAACTTTAAAGAAGGTTATGAAAATAGTTGTAAAAATAATATTTTTCAAAAAATAAAAAAGGAGTCTATCTCTGGACTCGACTCGAGTCCAAAGCAAACTGATTACCAAGCCTTTTGGCAGCGGCTTTTATACAAAATTCCAAATGTTCATTGACAGCAAATTCAAAGCCTACTCCTAGAATATCTCTATATACAAAGACCCCTGTCCTGGCGGATTGGTGATCAACTCTGATGAAGACGCACTTTGGAACGGAGCTTTTTGAGAAATTCCACCTGCCTGAATGGAAAACTCGCGAAAAACTTTTGTATGAATAGTTTTTGTTTAGCATCCGATCGACCTTCAAGTGACTTTCAAAGAGCTTTGTTCAAATTCATTTGAGGGCTCTTACACACTATGCAAAATTTGTATTCCTCATCGGTAAAAGATTTGGTGGGTGACGTTTCCTGTTCAAACTTATTGCCAAAAGATCTATACAAAAATTTATTTGAGACGAGTGTCACATTTTTCGCAAAATTAAAGCTTCCTCGGTGGAAAGTGCGATTCTTAGATATATTAGGCGCAGTTTTCAGTTTTTTCTGATTTGCTGCAAACTTATTTTCGAAGTCAACAATCGACAAGGCACATCATTCAAATACCGAACTTGTGACGTCACGTTCTCGTAAATCGCGATACCTCTTGCTGTATATCCTCCAACTGTGGACTTCAGAAATCACATCACATTTCAGTTGGCTTTGAACCCCAGCCTAAAGTTTTTTTGGTCAAGTTCATTTTAGTCTCTTGTGGAGTCGAATGGGAAATACAAATAAAACAATCTCTTTTATAATTTACTAATTATATATTTTATTACATTAAATCGTTTTTGTAATCGTTGTGCAGTTCACTTGACAATTTAACGCAGATGCGTACACTATACTACAATACACTACACTACACGGTCTATATTAGGACAGACTAAAATATAGTACATATAATCAAACAAATACATAAGTCACGCATACACATGCACAAACACATACATACAATACTCACTCAATACTCACATGCATTCAGAAATTGTCGTGTCTACATACTAGATTCCTAAGATAAGGCCTAACTACGCGTAATCCTCGGGATATGACATTTCTTAGTTGTGGCGGTTGAATGACAACAGAATTGTGTTTATCAAAATTTTCTTATGTGGACACATAAACTAAAGGCTAGGTACAATGCTCTATATGTACAGTTCAAAACTAGAAGATACACTTTGCATATGGGCATAGTTCGTAGTTCGTAGCTTAAAGATAGATCTGCTTGCAATTCTATGCAGATTCAGATACATTTATTTTGGATGCAACAAGTCTTTTTGAATGTGAATGCTTTGAATGCGTTTCCGTCTGAGGCCAGGCCAACGTCGTTCACAGCTCGGTCGAGTACTCCTCGGGATTAATATTGAACTTGCGCCAACAGATGTGATCGCCAGCCGCCGCGGACGTTGGCGGAGGTAGCTTGTGCGTATTAACATTCACCACGGAACTGGCAGAGCGCTTAATGTGGTGGCTATTGGACGCCGGCGCCGGCGCCAGGCAACCAGTTGAACGGCCCAAGGGATTGCGGGACATGGCAGCCGCATTGGCATGGCCATGTCCATGAACATGCCCGTTCCCATTGGCCTTGCCATTGCCATAGGTAATGGACTCATTGGAGGGCGAAATCTCAATGCGCGTCGAATGGCTGCCACTACCGCCATCCGAGAGCCGCCTGATGTACACCACTTCGCGATGCTTCTCGACCGTCGTCGGCCCTGGCGGGACGCGGGTCAAGGTCTGCGGCTGGGCCGTTTGGCGTACACGCTGCGAATATCTCAGCGGCTTGCCATCGCCGGCCTGGAATGGCACATATTGTTGGGTGATGCCCGGAAACTTGTCCACGCTGATGTCCTCCTCGATGGCCGAATCGCCAAACATGGAGCCACTGTAGTTGGGCGAACTGTTGCCCGGCGTCGACGACTTCCAGTGCGTCTGCGGCGCGTGTGTTGTCTGGCCATTGGGTCCAAGCTTTTGCGCACTTGAATACTGGCCCTTCTTGATGGAGTGTGTGTAGTCGCGTGTACCGCGGCGGCGCAACGTAAAATCACGACGTCCAGTATCCTGGCAGACGGAACGCCATTGCTTCCAGGAGTGACGCGCCAACGGATCGGCTGGACCCCATTCCTTGGCTGGTTTCGAGGCCTCGCAAATCATGCCAAAGAAATTGTACTCCACCTGGCGGAAGATCTGTATGCAGGCAATGATCATTATCACCGCCAGTGCGAACAGAATTGGTGCCCAGCGTGGCAAATAGCCCGCCAACAGATCAAACTGATCATCGTCAGCGCACCACCAGACCAAAATGCCCGTCAGTATGGCCGGACAGCCGCACCAGAGCCACATCCAGCCACGGAAAATGGGGCGTCCAATTGAGAACTCCAAATCAGTGTAGATATTCTTGGCGCCATAGATCCACGTAATGGCAATCAGCTCGAAGACCAGCGCCGTAATGACCAGAGTGCCCACAATGCGCGAGTCCAAGACACGGGCTATCAGGAACTTGGGCGCTGCGAAGGACATGACGGCAACCACCAAAGCAATCAGGCAAATAACATAGTTGGGCCGGCGGGGCACCAGCCGAGTGGATGTATAAACGGCAACGGTTATTGACACGAGTGCCGAGAGTATGATCAGCGCATAGATCAACGAGGGTATTAGATGACGCACCAGCTCACTCTCCGACTGGGCGCCGTACAGGACGCGGTCATAGATGGCGGTCAGCGGCTTTAGCTCATCCATAAGAGGAAAGCCATTGGACGAGAAATCGAACTGCACCATGAACAGCGTCACGGCGATGGCATTGATCAGCAGATTGAAGCACAGATAGACAACCGAGGTGCGCACTGCGTCGCCCTTGTAGAGGAACTTGCCCGTCAGCATTGGCATCGCGCCGAAGCCGCAGTTCACCGAGAACAACACCTGCATGAGGGCATTAAACCAGATGTTGCTCTCGGCCAGCTGGGCGCTGTCAAAGGACCACAGCTCTGGAAAGTAGTGCCTGGAGAAGGAGTTGCGCACCTCCCAGCCAGTCAAGGCACAGAGCAGACATAAGCCCGCCAGGCCATAGACGAACAGACTGCGGCGCAAGATTTTGCCATTGTGCGTACTGCAAACGGAAAGGAGTATTAGATTATTTGCATCAGGTAAGCCAAAGGCCCATACGTACCACAACATGACCACTATCCAGAGACCGATCAGGCCCGCCGCCAGTAGTCCAAAATAGAGCGGATTACGCCAGAAGGGCGTCAGAAAGGTCTGCTGCAGGCACTCCTGTCCACTGTTGGACGTCACCGTATAACCATGCTGTAAATGAAAAGGCAAATTAAAGCATTTGTTTAAGATCCTAAATGGGTGAGCGGTAACTTACCATGCTCAACTTCAGGTTGCCCACGCACTCGCGAAAGGGTATGCCATTGGAGGCGAACATTCCTATATAGGCCAGGGCAAGCACCGCCTGCAATGATATCCAGATGGCCGACAGCCACGATGCAAAGCGGCTAATGATGCAGGCCCCTGTGCGAAATATACATTAAATTTAATAAGTAATGTGGTTTCAGATAGAAGAAAGAACATCTGTCATGTCAACGGATGTCATCAAATTTGAAAAATAACAGCCAACATCTACTTCCTCTTTCTTAGCGTTGCCACCTAGCCAAAATATGGCAAATATGGTTAGTTAAAGGCAATATTTGGGGTCAAAGTGACATGATCTTTGGGACTGAAGCTCATAGATCGTTTTTATTAAGCCTCATAACACTTTTGAAGAAGCATACAGGTTGGTTCTGGTTCCGACTCGGCTGCTGTAGATAACAAGTTTCGTTTACATTAAAAGGTATATTCCAATTTTGAACCAGCATGGTTCAAACCGTTTTGCAGCTTTGCTCGTAACTTTCAACAGCTACTACACATATTTGGTTGACCGAATTGAAAAGTCAAACATTCAAACACCGATTGCCTGGCATTTGTTTAATGTTTATGGCAATCACAAATGTTGCTCAACCAAATGTTGATCGCACAATAATTCATTTGCAAAATGTGAAATAAAAAAAGGGGCGATACGGCTAAGGCATTCCTTTGCAGCACCCAGCATTATTATGTGTGTATTATACTGAGGTCTTTTTCGAAGGTGTTGTGTCGTAATTTGCAGTTTTTCATTTTTGCTTTTTGCCATTATTAGTTTGTTGCTCATATTGCTCATATTTTTGAATATCGTTTGTTTCACGTTACAATTGATTTCGTTTTTCTTGGTATCGTTTTTTCTTATCATTTTGGTTTATACTTTTTTGTTCATTTAGAATTTGCCTTAAACGTCTCTATGGTTATTTTTTGTGGACGCGCCAGTTCGTCAGTCGTATTCCACAGGCATTCTCTCCCGGCTGATTGGGAATCATCGCAACTGCTGCTTGTTCTTCTCTCTGCTGGTTTTGGTTTGTTGAGAGACTTTCGGGGTGTTGCTCGTTCCACCCCTCCGGTCTCTCTCTATCAGATGTGCGTATTTTTTGTTGTTTTTTTTGTTTTTTATGTTTTTTTTTTGTTAAGCAGCAATTGCTTTGGGCCAACAGAGCTAGAGCCCCCCCAGCGGGGCTCTCTTGTCCCAGCCAAGAGTTGTGCAAGATTCCGGATTTTGTCTGGCTTTCGGGCGCGTCAGCGATTACACGAACGGGACACACACACCAATGCATTTTGCAGTTTTTAATATTTTTTTTTAGATTTTTTCAGAGTTTTCATTTTGTCCTGATAACACGATGATGATATCTTTAAACTACTAGGTCACATTTAAGTTAGTTTGCTTTCATTTTTTTTAGTGTATTTTTTATGTGTTTTATACGTTTTTTTGTTTGCATTGATATACTTTTGGTCTGATAGTATTTTTTGTCTTGATTTATCATTGCGATTCGTGATTTCTTGTTTAGACTTTTGTTGCGTTTATATATATTTTTTATCCATATATATATGTATATAGGTTTTGCTTTTGTGCATCATTTTTTGCATATTTGCATATTTGCGTATTTGGCGTATTTGCTTTTGCTTCAGAGAATATGACGAAAGTTTGCGCGGCGTTCTCTCCTCTTCTTCATCTCCTCCTCAATCTCAAACCGTCTGCTCTCGAACCCAACGGGACACAATTTCAGAGTGTGGGGTTTGACGGGCTGTGTCCAACCGTCGTTTACTGCGGAATGCACGACCGCCCCAACAGGATGCGGCTGGCATTTGGTATTTAAGCTACAACCAGGCGAATTCCAACTTGAGAATTATAAACGACTGCGAAAAGTGCAGTCGGTGCAAGCTTTCGTGCCGAGCTTTGTCCTGGCCAAGGACTGCACAGCTTTTCCGCCCGTCCGCCCACAGAGGGTTGTTTGCTGTGCAGCCAACTGTTGCACACCTGTTGCTTACCTTTGAATATGGGCGAGGCGCGCCAGGTGTGGGCCGCCCCCTGTCCTAGAAATTGACCCACCGATATCTCGAGCAGTATCATGGGCAAGCCGACTAGAAACAGCAGCACCACATACGGCACCAGATAGGCAGAGCCATAGTGGTCCAGTTCACGTGGGAAGCGCACCACATTCGCGTAGCTCACGTTCAGGCAAATGCACAGCACAAGGCCGCGAAACACCGAGCATTTCGTCTGCAAAGAGAGAGAGAGAGATGAGGGGGAAAAGAGAGGGCATTAGTTAAATGTCAAAGATATGGGAAACAAAATCATGTGTTGGCACAAGCATCCGTCGGCTATGCTCAAAACTGAAACAACACCCACAATACAAAACTCATTTCCGGCACTTCCGCTTTCGAGTTGTGTAATTTGTAGTTTTTCTTATACTCTCAGTTAACAATGCGCTTGCTGCTTGTTTGTTTTACACGCACACACACACAGCCTTCCCTTTGGGTTCTTATATTTATCTAGCGCGTAATGAGCAGCAAAAGAAAGTGTAGCCCATTACGCGAGGGTCTGTGGAAGAAGAGGCCAAAATGCCGCTGCCTGCGAAATGTGCCGCATAAGCCCATTAGATGCGGAGCAAAAACCGCCAACAACTACAGCAACAACTACAGCAATAACTACAACAACAACAACAATACTTTCAAAACCAAAAAGCAACAAAAAGGCATCAAGTACGTTGCAGTCGGGTGTTAACGACTGCTTAATACTCCTTCACAGTTTAATAACAGCTTGAAGCACGTCTAATTTATTGGGAACCCGATCGTTAATCAGTGCTACTTAGTCCAAACTGGATTAGTCTAGCTCTAAATCGGTGGAAGATATAGATGTTCGCGATAAAGGAAGTGAAAGTGGGCGTGGAAAAGGTCAATATTTCGCTCTCTGGAATAGTTCATCTCGATTCTACCCGATCAATTTGGTAGCTCTAGCTTCTAAGCTACATTTTGCAGAAGATTTTTAGTTTGACCCGAAAATATATGTCCAATTTCAACTCGCGAACATTATACAAAACCAATATACCCCTTTTCACTATATAAACGAGTATAAAAAGTTAACAGCTTTAAGCTAAAAAAAAAAATTACAGCAACAATAAAATTATATATACAATAAAATCGCTTTGCCGCTGGAACGCTTTTAAGTGAAATTCATTCAAGAGAGCGACGCTCAGTTATCCGGACGAACGGATCGACGGACAGACAAACAGACAGACAGACAGACGGACGGGCGGACGGACGGACGGACGGGCGCCCAAGTAAACGCTGTTAATAAAGCGAAAACCGCACAGTGAAAATGTAAACATAAGCCAAACACCAAAAAGCGCCAACCTCAGCTGGGTGCGATGATCAAACTGAGCTATTAAAAAATATCTACGAGCGATGAGTATCATGTGCCATATTGATTCAGACTCGCATACTAACTAACTCGTATACTAACTAACTCGTATACTAACTAAAACAGAGGCGATCGGTTAACTTGTAAAGATCAAATTCACTTTTAAATAAGAGGCTTTAAAATTGGTTTTAAGACAAGGCTTTGCTTTGAACTGACTTGTTCTAAGGAGCCATACGTTATAGTAGACTGATCTGATAGGGTTTTGCGGTTATTTTGGAATAGAGAAAGCTCGTCATTAATTGGTTTGATCAATGTTATATGATATATATGTATATATATGAGATGATATATGACAATATGATAAGGTATTACGAAGTTGATAAGACTTGGCCCCTATATCAAGAGCATAGTAAAAGTTCCAAGTTTGGTCAAGTGAAATGAATAAGAAACAAGATGAATTACATAAAAGATTTGGCCCGATTATTTCTATGGCAACTATGGTAAACAGTAGGTATATAGTAGGTCGATCCGCCCTCAACAAAAAGACGAAACAAAATAAAAACAAGGAGATAAGATTCCATGGAGTAGGCAGACGATCGATAGGACATGTCCAAATCGACACGACTTTTAATACTGATAAATAATATTTGTGCCTAACAGGCGAGACGTCTCTTCTTAAGCGTTACAAATTGCATAACAAAACTATAATACCCTCTACAAGACATACAAGCTACTGAGCATCACGTGCCATATCATGCATGCATCCAGATTCAAAGAAACCAACTGAAGCCTAAAACTGCACAATTAACAGATACATTTTTGGTATCTTTTTGTGCTTTTTTTACTTGTTGCTCTCACTTACTTTGCGATAATATCTGAAGGGCACATCCTCATGGACAACATATAGATAATCGGCTAGATATTTAGTTGTTGGTATTTCCATCTTTGGACAGATTTGATATTGTTTATGAGTGCAAAAGAACTTGTCATTTTCTTGCATTTGATATATTTTGCATATAATTTACTTCGATTTGCCTTAATTGCAATTTCACAAAATTTATTGAACTATAAAAAACAGACATTTTCAATTAATAAACTACAAAGATTTCAAACACACACAAATGCAATTCAAAAACATTTTCGATGAGCATTTTTGTAAATTTTCAAGTATACAATTCGATGTTTCTTCTCTTTTTTCTTGCCCATGCGCCGACTTTTAACATTTTAATATTAAGCAGATAAAAATCACAACGAAAACAAATAAGGTGATGGCTTTAGGAAACACTGTGAAGCGCATATGTATACGTATGTGGAACAAGTTATCACGTTGCGAGGCGGCCGCTTTAAATATTAATTGGCAACACCTTCATTGCTTAGCCCTGAACCGCTTATTGAATGTCTTGTGTCTGGTGTCTTGCGCGAATTGGCCGCGTCATCGCATCGCATCGCATCGCATATCCAACGACAGCCCCAAAAATATAACTAAAAAAAACTGATACCGACGCGTGCTGGTTCCGTAAACGAAGACAATTGGCAGCGAGTTTCATTAGATATGGATTGCAGGCTTGATGAGCGCTGCAGACAAGCGCGACACGCGGCGTATGCGTAATGCAGCGAAATGCAATCGATCGGCAAATTTGTCTCGCACACACACACTCGTCGCACACACACACACACTCGCTGTTTCACTCGGCTATTGGGTACGCGCTGCGAGCAACACTCATGACCGGAGCAGCGGCGACTTGCGACTGCGCCAACGTGCGACTCGCGAAGCACTAAAAATTGCGCGCGCGCGCACTCACGAATTTCGATTGGGAAAAATCGAATGAGAAAACGTGAAACGAGTTTTTCCATTGTCGACAATTTATGTGATTTTTCCAGCTCAAATCAAAAGCAACACTCACTGCAGCTGAAGCTGTACGGGAGCCTGAGGGATCTGGAGGGCGGGGGGCGCGACTTGACGACTGACACTGGGAGGGGGCGAGCACAGGTAGCGTGCGAGCGAGCATGAACCGAACTGCTCTCTCATTAATGCAGAACTGACGCTGGCCGAGCCGGCCGACAGACTCTAAAGCGTGGCTTTCTACAAGCCACAGTCGCTGCGCAAAGTTAGCGTACCGGAGCCGAGCCAAACCGAGCGCACTTCGTTTGGGCATACAGCACGCCTCAACGATTCTGTGAGTGTGTTGTCGACTTTTTACCGCATCTTGTTAAACACATTTTATGTATTTAAAAACTTCAGCTATCTGATTTACTGTGTGTACTTTTCGCCCACGAGCTGCGCGACTGAGCACTAATTGAAAGTTCTGAAAAGACGCTTAGAAATCTAGACTTTGGGCCGGGAACAATGCGATGTTCCCATATCGTGAGCATAATTAACTTGTGTGGCCTGGCGGGACAGAGCATCAGCGGGAGAGGGAGCGGGGGGAAGTGGGCTAAGCTAAATAAAGCGTACAAGGCATAGAGAAAACCCGTCCATTAGACTTGGTCTGGATCTACGCCTGCCTTTGGCTTTGGGCTCTGCCTTTTGCGCTTCTCACAGTTAAATTAAATTTCATTTTAACACGTTCTGAGCAGCCGCAGCACCAGCACACACACAGCATAATTTCATAATTCTTTTATAATTATTATGTAAGCATGCGAGCGAAACTGGCGCAACGGCGCGAACCCCGACGCTGAACCCCAGACTTGTTGTCCGGGTACGCATTATTAACAGCGCTCACTGTGCGCCACAAACAACAACAACAAAAAGAAACGATTTCTGGCTAAGGCTCTGATATGTGCGCGTTAATTGAAAATAAAAATATTACTTCTGACGCGCACACGTTCTCAACTCGAGCAGCCAGCAATCAAATAAGCAATAATGTGCTGGACATTTGGCATTAGTCAGCTCAGCTCAGCTCAGCTACAAGCTGAGCACGGAAATTCAAATACAAATCGTTCATTTATTGGCCATCCATTGGACGATTGAGGTGCCGGGCCATAAATGTGGCTGTGCAACGGATATGTCGGCTCTTGATGGATTGGCTGAAAACAACGCTGAGAGCGTGACTTACCCGAATTTTGTATAAGTGTATTTGATAAGCATTAATGGAGCGTCACTTGACGTGCTGTATACCCCTTTTTAAAATGCAAGAAGGGTATACTCCACTCATAAACTCGTTTGCATTTATGTAATATTTTTTTTCGGACTCGACTCTCTCGATCTCTTAGAAGCCTTTACTTGTGATAAGAGAAGATAAGTAAGCCCTTGCTTTGCAGGGTATTTTGTCGTCGCATACTCTACGCCTCAATAGCTCACGCTGTCAGGTTGTGTTTGGGTTATATAGAATTTTTACTCTTCGCCTTATGTTTAGCATTCATAATTGCTTTATTTTCATAAGCTTTTGGTGGCTTTTGCCGGGTCGAGTTTTGTGTGCCTCGCATTTCAAATGGCCAAAGCGGCCGTTAAAATGTTGCTTTATTTGAAAATAATAATAATAATATATATGAGGCCAAACGAGCGCGCCAAAGGCAGCCAGAGTGAAAATTAACTATAAATAAAGCCTTTCTTTAATGTCTTCAGCTTTTCTACATAGAATGCGAATTGATTTCGAATGGCATTTCATATAGAATTCCACATTCATTATAGTTATAGTTGGGCATCAGTTTTGTAGCCAGATCTCTCGTTAAAGTCGGCAGCTAAACAACAATTACAATTATATATATATTTTTTTTATGCGTCTGTCAATTGTTGAAGCTCCGACACGAAATTGGAGTGTGAAAATGCGTTCACAATGAGCCTGAGGCTGAGGCTGGCCGCCACACACAAAAGCTGCCTGAAAATCTTTTGTCAACAGATTGAATAAGAGACGTACGAACATTGTACACTCGGACAATCCCTTTTGTGTCGCACACACTCTTAGTAATGTAGTAAAGTGTAAAAGTGTACAGTGTATGGGGATGCATCTGTTGGGCACTGGAGCATTGCGGTCTGTCTGACAGTCTGCCCGCCTTCTGTATGACATGGGCTATTGTTTTACGATTTTTGGTTGCGTCTCGTCTAATCAAAGTGGCAAGTGAAAGGAACCGGAGTCATGAAGCCATATAGCTGCCATATCGCTAACTAGCCAAGTGCTCCGTTACACCCAACCCGGTAGCGCAGTGTTGCGTTGCGCCTTCCAATTGCCCAATTGTCGTCGGTTGGACGTTGCTTGGATTCTTTGAAGCGCGTGCACACAACATATCAAAATTCTACTGGCCACTGGCCACACACACACACTTACACGCACACATCTTGGCCACTTTCACTGCGCCGACTGCTTTCAAAAGTCTTGTTCGTCCATGCAATTCTAATAACCGCCTATTATCACAATGCTTCCCACCACAAGACGAGAGTGGAGCCGGTTTGAGTATTTGTATCATTGCTTGAATGCAATCAAACAAATGACGTCATCGTTCAGCCAACGCAGCCAAATCATTCAGTCAGTCGGTCGGTCTGTCAGTCAGTCAGTCAGTCGGTCTGTCAGTTCGTCTGTCGTCAAGTCGCCCAATATATCCAATTTGGGCTGTGGCTCTCAACGCACAAAACGTGCAATTGACGTCGCCGAATTTGCACTAAAAATAAAACTTTTGCGCTGCACATTTTTCGTTTTGTTGAACTTGTTAATCAGCGAATTGGAAACGAAAAGGCATAACAGATGAAGTAACTGACACAAGTGTATGTGCACAGTGAGTATGCGTGTGTGTGTGTGTGTGTATGCACACCCGCCGCTGCACCCACAGAACTGGCCTAGCTCCACGGGGCGGCTGCCTGCGGCTGTGGCAAGCAATTGCAAATGAGTCTCGAGTCGAAAAATATTCATATGTGCGCGTGTGAATATAATGTTGATTGCGAATGTTCGATTTTTTATTTAGATGCTTTGCAAGTCAATAAAGATATTCAGCTGGAGTGCAAATATATCTAACATACCATGTCTCATAAATTAAAGTTTAAGCATTCATATATGCAAACAAAAGACTTAAGCGACAAACGCATTCCCAGCCCTGGGCTTATGCAACGCTTCAGCGAAGTGTCGCGATCTGTGATCAAAATATGCAGCATACTTTTGGGCTGCGACGACTTTTAATATGCAGATTTTCGAACTCGAATTGTGCATAAGTACCTGTCTTTATTATGTATATGTACTTGAAAAGAGAACAAACAGGGTATTAAAGTTGGAAATTCTTTTGTTAAGTGCTTAAATTTAGTTATTGCGAACTTTTGGTTAGAGAACTATCGAAAATCTTCCAAAGTTGTTTTACAGAAAGTATAAAATATGGAGTACTATATAGTACGATCATTATTATAATCTTATCTTTAAAAGTATATGATCATGAGACAAAACAAATCGTTTGAAATCGTACAAATTCAGCTGTGTTAATAAAGCGTTTCCATTTGTATTACAAGCGTCTTCAATCTATAACATTCGCAAATACTTCATGACAATAGTTAAATATTTGCTGATAGCTAACAAAAGATCTTTATATGTTGAAGTAGAATAACAATAACAGCTTAATTAGCCGTTACGAATCGAAAATTAAGGACATTCGAGTATAAAGAGAAATGCCTAATTAAAAGCAATTAGCAGCTCTTTGGCATATTTGCCACATGCACTTTGCACTCATTTCAAGAACATGAATGCCAAATGCAATTAGCGCAAATTATAAAATGCCGCTAGACGCTCAAAAATAAAAAGCAATTGGACGCTACGGAGGGTCGCAGACAAGCAAATGAATGAATGATGGTCGGCTGTGGGCAGAGCCCAGCCCATGGCTCACTAACCCAAATTGAATTCAAACGGCGTACTAACTAATGCCGAAACTAGTTTATGATGTTGTACAGACAACCCTATAAAGCGGGCGCATTAAGCCAGACAGCTTTGAATGGCGGAAAAACAAAGAGTCAGCCGGATTTTTGACAAACGAGTCGGAAATCTATTTCGGATAGCAACAAAAACTTGTCCTATATTTCTGCTGTCAAATCAAAGAGGAACTAGTTTCTTTTTCTTATTTTCGTTTTAAGCCGATCATCGACTGTAATCGGCAGCGGCCAAACACTCAATATGATAATGAACAAAACAAATAAAAAGTGCGAAAATTAAGGCATGAAAAAAATGTCGCACGCACAGTGCTCACCACAAGTATACAGCCACGGAAGCTTTGCGCTTGGATAAGCCGCATTTCATATCACACGTAGCCGACCTCAGCTGTGATCTGCAACGATCTTAGACGATTTTAGGCGCCCCTCGAATCGATCAATGCATCTGAGAATATTCTCGGCTGCTTGGGTCACGTACATGCCAAAGTTTTTGCGTATTATTCAACGGGTTGAGAATGTTGCAGCGTGAGCAATTGATTCATTCATGTGTAGCTAAAAGCCATAACAACTGATAAGCGCGCACACTCAATATAGAAAAAATCTCTCGGGCCTAGATTAGATAGACTGATAAAACGTATACGATATATGGGGTTATGCGCTAGGAAAAGGCAAAAGCTCTTAAATGAAATCCAAGCACAAATCGGAAATATTCTTTCAGATTGTGATGAAAGAATATATATATATATATATAGATTCCTCGACTGTATACGTTTCGGATAAATCCCCATGAGCAATTGTTTATCTTTGAGAACGACGTAAACCCCCAAACTAAACCCCTTTCCCCTGCCAGCTGGCTTACCTGTTGATTTGACTCATCCTCGGGTGCTGGCAGAAGCTTCGCATTGCTGGCCGTCGTAATGTTGTGCGCGGAATGACCCGAAGTCGTTGCCGAGACGGAGGAATAGTTCTTGGAGACGCCATCGTGCAGATCGTGCTCATGGTAACCCTGTATGTCTGACAGTGTGTTGTTGCTGCCGCTGAGCGTGATGATGCCGCTGGAGCTGATGCGGCCCGAGGTGGCTGTGGTGCGTCCGCCGCCGCTGTCCACCACACTGGACACCGTCGAGATGCAGCTGCGCGTTGTCTGTGGCGAGGGTGTGACGACCGGCAGCTCGGCATCCGCCTTGGCGCGACGCATGTTCAGCCAGGACATGCGCTGCGGCTGGCGGCGATCCAGGGTAGCCGCGCTGCTGACGACGCCGGCGTTGGCGTTGCCCGCGCCGCCAATGTAGACACAGGTGCGGGTGTTGTTTGTCGTATCGCTGCGCAGTCGCTGCTCAGTGTCGGGGCGTGGCAGTGTCGCCATGCCGCCGGATATCTCTTTGTAGATGGGCGTGGGCTTGACGCTTCTAGGCAGGCTCAGCTGCTCGGCGAGGGCCTCCTCGCTGCTGCGGGTCTTGTAGTTGCTGCTCATCGATCAGATCTGGACAAGAGAACGGAGATAAGAGAGAGGCAGATGAGTTGCGGCAGCTTATTAATGAGTTCAAAAACCTATCCGGCCACAATTCAAACGAAATGCCCGCTTTAACATTTTTCAAACGAAATGATTCACATGCGAGGGTTTTGTGTAGATTTTTTGTTTTTTTTGTTTTTCAGTTTTGTTTTATTATATTGGCCAGCGATTTGCATGCGAAACGAATTCAAAGTCAGTTGGTTCGCAGCACAATAAACCAAATCTTAGACAAAGTCATCTATCGAAAGTAAAATCCGCTCTTGCATGGCAAATCACGGCGGGATATATGCGAAAGTGAAAGGCACGATTCTGGAGTCAGTACAATAATGAATAAATTCGCCATATTATGTGTGTTATTATGACACTCTATGGCCGACTTTCATTGAGTTCTGTTTAATTTTGATGTTTTTCTTTATTATACAATACAATAATATGTGGCCATAACTTCTGTCCGCGAATTTCACTGGACTGAATTCAGCTGTGACTGTTGTGTTTTTATCTCTCGCTGGCAGTGAAAACAGCGTCACATACAGAAAGTATACAAAATACGTAAATAAAACGCGCAAACAAAGTCGCTAAAGCAACTGTTCCAATACACGACGAAAACAAAGAACATGGCTCGAGTTACTTATACGAATATTTATATAAAATACTTGAAAGTATAGATAGGCTCAATTTAGAACGAATTACGCTTTGAGGAACTTGGCGAATTGCAGGAATATGTTATTAAAACGAACAGTTATGAAGCTTTTATGTGCTTCGAAAGCTTTGGAATGACTTAATACAAGGAACTTGGCGAATTGCAGGAAAATGTTATTAAAACAAACAGTTATGAAACTTTTATGTGCTTCGAAAGCTTTCGGATGACTTAATACAAGCTTTTATCTGCTTTGAATGCCTACTTATTACAATCTTCTAGTTGTCTTAAAGCAAGCATAATCATTATTAAAAGGAGCTTTCCTGGATTTAATCAAAATAAAGATAAGCTTTCAGCCTACTTTAACTTCTTTATATGCCTTAAAGCTTTCATCCGCTTTCAAAGCTGCTTTCAGTCTTATTACAACCTTTAACACGCTTCTGTTCATATTTTTAGCTGTAATTCATGGGGTGTTACATTGAACTGCTTCCAACTTGAATAAACACCATTTATGCCCCTGTTTTAATCAGCTTATAAATAGTATTAATTAAGTCAAGAGCGTCATTGAATTTATTTTGCATGGAAACAATTTTATTGTCGAGTGACTCAAACGTTTGCCTATCGCCCATCGGAAAAAGGTTACAGCGAAGAGTTGTGTCATTATATTAATGAATGTGTCCATATGTTTGTTTTGCCTTTATTGTTGCTGTTGAGAAACAAACAAATGAGGAGCATCTTATCGTCACGATGGCACACATTTTATCTTGGCATGTTAGCTGGAAACAAGCACACATACTAAAAATAACAGCTCTTATCACAATCACATGGAACTGCACATTTTACAAAATAATTATGCACGCTTGCACAAATCAATGAGCTGATCACAAAATGTTTATAACCATAACAACAACAACAACAACAACGGTCAACAGCTTTTATCACGAGTTCGTTGGCTTTGCTGGCCACGAAACAGGCCAACAACAGGCAACACCCTCTTTGGATACGTATCTCAATCTTGAAAGCATTTTACATACAAACTTAAAGACTGCAACCGCCCGTTCAACAACAAAAATACGAAAAAAGTGAAAAAAAACCATCACATCATTTGTATAAAATGTTTATGAGCTGACGTCGGCGCTCTTAGCGCAAATTAAGGCACCAAAGTGGACGTCGGTTACGGCTGTTTATTATTAAAAATTTTGCAAAAGAAACGTGGCGCCGGCCACACTGAAGATTTGCAAGCGATACAGAGCTGCAGATACAGATACAGACAGAGTTACAGATACAGATACAGAAACCGAAACCTGATATGCCCATAGACTATATACTTATGTTGCAGGGCCCAAAATTCGCTCGACCGTTGGAAGCCGGGGCGTTGTAAATTAGTGTCTGGAACGGAACCGAAGCCGTGGCACTTGGAAGATGGCATTAGGGAGGCGCCCAGTACAGGCCGCCCTCGAATGGCGACTACTGCATCAGGTTACAGGTTATTAACAGGTAAAATGCTGCCAGAAACTGTTCGTAGATCATTATGAGCCGAACTCTTGACAGCCTTTCTGTTGCTTTTCTTTGTGCACTCAAATTGAACGGCGACAAAAACAAAAACAAGAAAATAACTACAAGAAAAACTAAGTACGACAATGTGGATGCATTATTACTCGACAGCCGGGCATGATAAAGGTTCTGACATGCCAGCACCACCAGCAGCAGGCACCGCCAACAGACGGCAAAGCCAGCGGCGCGTAACCACAACAAACTCGAACTTCAGCTCAAACTCGGACTCGGACCCAAGTCTGGAACTGAAAGTCTGTTGCCACTGCCAAGTTGAGTATTAACACAGGCTGCACACTTGAGCTTGCCGGCAAAATAAAAGCCCCTTTTTTGATATTTTCTTTTTGTTTTCGGTCATAAAACGAGCCAAACTTTTTGTTCAGCCCTCAATTAGTTCTAGGAAATAGCAGCCGTAGCCATAAAAAATCGCCGGAATCAACAACGTTACGACTAGATTACAATTGTGTTGGAGTAATATGCAAAAAATGTGCGCTTTAATTGCAGTTGCTGCGTATTGAGTAAAGCTGGCAAGGGGGAAAACAATGCAAATTAAAATAAACTAGAAACATCTTTAAGAACTTGTTAAAGCGAAAAGTCCAGAAACTATATTAACTGAGAAAGCTATACGATCAACACAGTAAAATAGAAAACAAGAACGAGAGGCTATTAAATACCCTATCAGAAATATGGCTTAGGGTTTTGAGGTGTGTGAGGACAATTGCTGCGCTTGTAATTTCAGAGTTTGATGAGTTTTTCCAGACAAAATCTGATTTCGCGATCAATTCTGCGTAGAGAGCTATGTGATATAGTAAAACGATATTGACAAGATATGACTCAGATGAGAGGAGCATGAGAGGTGCAAAACTTTCTATGCAACAGCTTAACTATCGAATGATCATAGCTATGGCAGCTATATATGATATAGGTGTCTGATCTCATTGAATCCAATACATCACTCGGCTTGCAAATCCAAGCACAAGGCATGCATGTGTTGAAACAACGCTACATATCTGCTAAAGGCTACAATAAAAACTATAAACTATCCGAAAGACGATCTGTATTTCCGTGGAAACGCAAACTCAAGCCGGGCATTTAATAATCTGAACTCTGGCAGCAGCAAGCTAGCTGCCTGCTCAGATCCGGGAAGTAGCTACATTAGTTCAGCTTGACCTTTTGATGGAGCGAAAGTCCACATTAAGGCCACATTAAGGGGTTCGGGTGAGTGCCTGAATGCCTGAACCTACTAACAAATGTCACAATTAAAGTTCGCACAAAATGTTATTCACATATCAAGCCAGGAACATATAATTATATTCTACATATATATATCTATGTAATTCTAGTGTAAAGAATGGCCGACTGTGTGTCCAATTTCAAGATGCATTCGTTAAGCTGGAAGCGCAACAGATTGCAGCAAGAGTTTTAATATTTGTTACAAATAATTGGGAATTGCTTCTGAAAGGCAATTTCTAATGCAGCTAAATCTATGCCAAAGTCAGCAGGCGTTCGCTGACGTATCTGAGTAAATGTATCTGTTGCTGTGCAGCTTAGTATCTGTATTTAATAATTGAAAGTCGCGTCGCTTGGCAAGAAAGGAAAGTAAAACTAGAGGCGGATTGTTTGTTTGTTTCTAGTCGTTGTTTATTGTTGATGTTGCTGCCAAGCTGCGCCATGAACGAAAGTAAAAACAACAAAATAGAAACAAGTTCAGCAAAATAGTGCATAATATGAGCATGACGATGCGTGGACTGGCACCTGTCAATCCAATAGATACAGATACAGCAACAGCAACAGCTACAGATACAGATACAGATACAATAGTCACAGATGCAGTTGAGTTGTCATTTCGCAGTCGACTTGACACAGTTTCGCATGCAGATAGATTATGTAAAATTGTTAGTCTCGGGACTAACGATGCCGCCTGTGCACTTGTTAACAAGATACAAGCTACAAGCTTCAAGCTACAAGATACAAACTACAAGATACGGGTAAAAGTATCTGTAAGTGTATGCGCGCGTGTGCGTGTGTGTGTTTTTGCTTGGCGTTGATTGCTTTTTATTGATTGTTCAATCGAATGTAATTAAATGTTGCCATGGGGCCAGCGGTGCAAATCTGTAGCCGACACGCCCCACAACCAACAATAAAGTCCGACGCTTCATTGATTTCATTTCATTTCGTTAATTTACAAATGAAATCTTTACGCTTTACATTTGGCAACAAACTGTCAAATTGTGCCAATGGCTTCATTTTGGGGCAAGTGAAGAAGTTGTGATCTTTAGAGATAATATCGCAACATGTCGCACATTTAAAGCCCGTGTAAATTGGCTTAAATCATAAAGATCAAGGCAGATTGCGCAGAGTTAACAGCACGAACAACAACTTCAACCGGCTTTTATTGTGCCAGATTTAAGTTGATGCAAAATATTATTTCGCTGGCCACAAATTGCGTTCATCAAGTGCGCCATTCAAGCGTTAAAGAGAACATAAATATGTTGTACATCTCGGCGCTGCCTTTTGTCACTCTGTCAGTGGGTCAAGTGCATATTAGGTTAAGGCATTTTATGGCACTTGGCACTTGGCAATTCAATAATTATGCTTGAAATCACAACATTTTGCACCTAGCTGGAGATTGTCTAGCGCCTGTGCCATGATTTGCATAAATATTTATTGCGTGGCGCCCTTGTTGCGCTTTAATTGCAGACCACAAACAACAGGCAGAGGGCCCCCAGCGGGCCTCTCCAACCATCTCAATACACTGTACACACCTGGCAATCATAATCTATGCAAACAATGCATAAATCTCGCGAAACCCGGCTCGACGTCAGAGCTAAGCGTGCAGCGCCTTTGACTTTGCTGTCCATTAAACAAAAAGCATTCACACAATGGCAATTATCGGAGTCATTAGCAACAACAAAAAACAACAACTGACCCCATGCCACATTCGAAAACCGACAGCAAATTGAGCCAACAAATATTCAAAGTCAATAGAATCGTGTGCGAGGCAGGAAAACAGTAAACGCGAGGCCAAAAAAAAAAGGCGTAGTATGCGCAATTATTTATAGAAAACTGACTAAGCCAAAATCTCTCGCAAAGCCGATCGTAAACAAAGCGCGAGATATTTGAGAATCTTCAGCTATTTACATATTATACAACGTCGTGGCTTATTGCCATTCAAATTAATCGTTTTTTTTGCGTAATCCCAGGTAAATGTTATTAAAATATAAAGAATATTCCTATAAGGCGATTTGTTGTTTAAAGTTTGCAAGCCTTTAGATATCATGAGTAATTCATCAATGCAATTAAATGATTATTTAATCATGAATTGCGATTCAAAACTTCGAGAGTTCTTCAATTCAGGTTTTAATAATTCTTTAAAAACATGTCAACAGATTTGAAAGAAACTTTTTCCTTAATAAAATCTTAACTTTCTTTATAGTACATATATGCAAAAATATCAAAATTTCTTTGGATTCAGATATAAGTATTTTTGTATAATGAAAGAATGCAAGAAAGAATGAAACTCTATGAGAATCTTCATTTTCTTTTTCGTTTTTTTTTAATAGTTTATCATTTTACGAGCTCTTTAACAATTATTTCCAAAGAATCTTGAATATTTAATACTTTATAGATAGATAAGCTTCTGATTCTTTGAAAATTACTTCTTTAAACATATGTTAAAGTGAATATTTCATTATAGTTTGAAGGCTTTGGCTCACCTTGCAAATATTCACACAAAACCTATTATGTTATATGATTTAAAGACTTCTAAGCTGCCATCAATAATTCTTCAAAAGATTTAGAACAAACCGAATAGTTCTTTATAGTCTAGAGGCCTTTGCATATTCAAATTCGCAAGTATTCACACATTATCCTTTATATTATCTGATTTATAGACTTTTAGAAGGATTCAATAACTCGCAATAACAAAAAAAAAGTTTTAATAGAAACTAAACATAGTTAAAAAGTCAGATATTTTCGGACGATATCTTCTTACGATATCGGATTAAGGGATTGCTGAACTCATTTGAATTGTTCCTTCAAAAGGATTCATTGTTTTCTTTACAAAATTACCATTTAAACAAAGTTCTTCTGCATATTCCAATCAATTGCTTTTTGTAGAATTTGGTTTTACTTAATTCGGGAGTTATTTGAAATTTATGGATTTCAACACTTCTGGTTTCATTAATTCGGTAACTGTTGCCTCAACTCTTAACTGTAACACGGCACAAACTGGTAAGTGGAGTCGCGGTGCTCCATAAAACTGATTCGGCGGACAGCTTTTAGGATGGGGCATGGGAAATGACGTCGCGTCATTAACATACAGGTTCTCGTTCCATTCATTCACATTCAAACACACACAGAGACACACACATTGGCACACACAGAGCCACACACTCGATGTCCGAAAAATCAATTTCAAATCAATTGCGAAATTCCTGGAAATTACGTCGCAGCCGTTAACGTTTTCGATTGTATTTCGGTTTTTGTTTTTAATTCTTCTTTTTTTGTTATTTATTTCCCGATATTCTCGGCAATTGCGATTCGATGCGTTCCCACTGAAATCGTACACGAAACATTAAAATCAAAAGCGTTGCGGGTAATGAAAAGTACACAATGCCGCGTTCAGGGTCTGGTGGCAAGAGACGCGACAACGCCGACAGGTAAGGCAAGACTGAGGCGAGCGTAACTCACCTGAGCTGCGCCGCGCTGCGCTGCGGTGCGGTGCGGTGCCGAGCCGAGTGCTAAGCTACCTGTCAGGTAGTTGGACATTGACTGAGCAGAGCCGGCGAGCGAGCGGGCGGGCGTCTGTTCGTTCGTTTACATGAACCGTTTTACAGCGTGTTGTTGGTAGGCTGCAACACGTGTAGCAGGCACTGTGTATCTGACAGATACATGTGCTAGTATCTGATCAGGCGGTTGCTAGTAATTGCGGGTAATATCAGCGAAACACGCAACACAATTGCCAATTGCACAGCATATCCTCGGAACATCAAAATTTATACGAAACCAAGACAGAACAGTTATGTGCGAAATGCCGCTGGATAAATACCCTACATACCCTAGCATACATTATGCTGATATGTCATACATGCATCTTTTATGACTCTCAATTGACAATTGTTTATATGGGAGCTACATATTATAATAGTATGAGAGCAATATCTAAGCTCATCAGATAGGAAGAGATCAAGTTTTGATCTATGACAGGCAATGGGGAAGGATATCTTTAAAAGGGTTTTAATAAGAGGTGAATGATATAGCTATCCCATCTGGCTGTAGATAGATAGATAGATAGATTAATAGATGGACTTATTAAGCGAATCATGTTTTTCAAACAAACTAGTAAACTTTGGATCGACTGCCCCATTAGGAGCTAGATTATATCGTTGTTAGAGGATAACAAAGTTGTCTTAAATATAAAAGGACTTGTTTTAAGAAAACTTGATCAAGAGAACTTCAATCCAATAGTTTGTTAACAACAAGTATATGACACATTTGCCAGATATGTCAAATTTATTGCTTAAACCCAAAAGCAATTGAGTTATTTCCCTATAAGCAGGATAGTCCATCTGTCCTTTATTGAGTCAGGCTCATTGGTTTCTCCAAACGATATTTCCTTCAAAGTGTTGCACATTTGGTGTGAAAATTTTTATAACCTCGGCAAGGGTATAAACAAGCTACAAGCTCACACATAAATGCACACAAATACCTGCATATGATTCAGCCTTAATTCATTGAGAAGAAAACCTTCAAAAAGTGCGTTTCGGGTTTTTTCTTTTTTGTTGTTGTTGTTGTTCCTGTCTGTCCCAAGAAGAAGCCGCACAAACAAGAACGAAGAGCAGAGAACAAAGTGCGCATAAACAGGAAATTAATCACTCGAGTGTGTAGTATAATGCCGATACCTTTTCACATACATATATATATATATATGTATATACTTATATATATTTATGTATAATGGATGTGTATATTTGTAACTGGCCTCCTCGTTACCTGAGCCCAGTTCCGAGTCCAAGACTCAAGCCCCGCGGCCGGCAGTTTAGGCAAACAAAAAGAAACAGCCCGAACCGTAGAAACTTCATTAAGGTTTAGGGTAAAGATAAAATTTACCCATAGCTGGCGAAAAAATTTCAAGGTCGTCGCACAAACGTTTACAACTTCATTCGGTTCACGTTGCCGACGTCGTGTAATTGAATTCTGTTTATTTTGACTTTTCGATTTTTCACACACAACACACAAACAATGCAAATGGACAGGTAACGAGCGGCGTGCATGTCGATAGCTGCAGGTAATACTAATGAGTTCCTAGTTGCGACTATAAAAATAGGTTTTATGATGATGATACAATGTGGCGGCTATGCGAATTGCGATAAACATTCATGATATCCACGGAGATGCTGCTAAATGTTGCCGCAGTTACCGGTTTCCGGCTCATTTCTAATTATAAACAGACAGCTCAACAATTATTCTTAATAATAATTCAAGCAGCACTAAGCGCACATCTCGTGCGATAGAACATTTCCCATAATTGATGATGGACCAAAAAACATTTGATACAACCCCCCAAAAAAAAAGAAATCATGCGAGTGCTAAGCACTTTTTGTGGAGTGTTGAATTAATTTAACTAATTGGTATTAGATGAAGTTTGGCATAATATCTTTTCAAGCTGAATGCTTCCGCAAAATATATGATATATGATATGATACAGACTCCTGAGCGTAATTTCAGGTTTATTAAATAACCTAGTTTTTATCAAGTGCACTGCAATCTTCTTGGCAGCTGACATGAGGATAAAAATACAGAGAGGATAAACGTGTTTTCGTTTTGACAAGTGTGGCAACACTGAGCTGTTCGGCTGGCAACACCTCACCGATAGGTTTCAGAGGTTTCAGTTCTTTGGGTTCTTAAGTAACCTAGTTTTATCAAGTGAATTGCAAAGTTCTTGGCAGCTGACATGCGGATGAGAATACGAAGAGGATAAGCGCGTTGGTGTTTTGACAAGTGTGGCAACGCTCGGCTGTTTCAGGTTTTTGTGTAATCAAGTCTTATCAAGTGCATTGCAAAGTTCTTGACAGCTGCGTGGCAACGCTTCGCCGATAGGTTAACACCTGTTTGCCGAAATTGCATGCACTTAAGTTACCTACATGGAATACTTAAGCATTGCCATTTTTTGTCTATGTTACCTCTAAGAGTTCTTGACGCTATAATTTGGGCTCAGTGAACCCGGTCGACATGTCTTAGTTAATGCCCCTCTCCTTCAAGGCAATAGTGCGTGCAAAAGCAACACGCAACAAGTTAACATGAGGTTGCCACATGGAAATGCTCGGTGGCACATTAGAACTGGGCATTTGAAAATGAGCAAACTGGTCTATATATAATGTAAGACACGAGTCCGACTTGGAGTACCACACGGCGCTCGATCAGCTGCACGTTTGGGGCCTGGTGAAAAGAAGCCAAACCAGAAGCAGACTTAAAGGGGACGACCGTCGCGTCGCGTCGTGCCGAGTCGTGTCTGTTCCTCTGGCCGCCTGTCAGTTACCAAATTGAGTGCAGCGCCATTTTCCACAACATGCTTTAGTTTATAGCTCTTGATTTTTTCTTCTGTTTTGTTTTGTTTTGCTTTGCTCTTCAATTGCCTTTTTGGCCACTTTCTAGCAACAGCCTGGCCATGGCAAAGAACTTGAGCGCCATATATAGAGAGCCAGAGGCACAGAACCGGCAACCAAATTGCACCACTTTCAGGGCTGTGCGAGGTTCTGGGCCGTACTGTGCGAGGCAGCCAGCCAAAGAGGGGCATCATTATCATTATCAAGACCATTATTTGCTGCAGTGTACCTTACCTTACTGACACCATAAATGGTCGCCAACAACAACAACAACAACTGCTTTTTCGAGTTACTTTCAGGCTAGTTTTGGCTCGAAGCATTAACACCCATAGCTAGAGTTTGTCTGGAAACACGAGTCGGCCCTTCAGCACTGGCTGCCTTTGTATGGGCTGTGATTAATGCACTTTGACTAGTTTTACTTGTTGTTGTTGTTGTTGTGATTGTGGTTATTCACATGGCTGGCATTTTGAGAACACAACAACAATAAGATTCACTGCCCCAGACGCTGTGTAAGCAGTATTATGTATAAGCCCCATGTGCATATATTTAGTTAGTTAGCACTTGCCGTAACTTTTCTCGCTTGCTTTTTTTTTTATATATGTATGTATATATTTTGTTTATTTATTTTTGTGGGTCTTTGGAGTGACTTCATTTTCTCAGCAGCTGACATGCAACCCGCTTAATTTCTATTATCGTATAACGCCATTGTTCAAAACAATGTGCACAGCACATTTCCAGTGCATAATAAGCCCGGCAAGCAAACCATATAATGCTGTTTGTGTTTGCCCATACATGGCACACTTTGCACTGCATACGCTTTTAGGGTTTGTTTTTTTTTGATTACCAAATCCGAAATATGTTAAAAACTTGTAGTGTCACGTTTGACGACGCCAACTACTTGAACTGCGATCGGCTGAAGCTACATAAATTTAGACCTGGTCAGCGATTGGAGTCCAAGAACTTTGTGCTGGGATTTTAGCTGACCAAGTCAAATGACAGACACAAAACAACCACTTTTAATTAGTCTAGTCTGTAAAAAAAAAAGAAAAGTCTTTCAAATAGCGGTCACTCGCTTTCGTATGCAACAAAAACAGTGCAGCGGCCCACTGAAAATGGCAAATGGGAATGGAAATGGAAATACCGCCCGCCCAGCAGACAGTTGCATTGCCAAATGCAAAAAGAAGTTCATTTATATATGCATAACATAAGCACAAAAGATGAAACAAAAGTTCAGCACAAAAGTCACAACGAAATGCAAATACACTACACAACATTAGAGATAGAGATAGCGATAGGGATAGAGATAGAGATAGAGATAGAGATATAGATAGAGATAGAGATAGAGATAGAGATAGAGATAGAGATAGAGATAGAGATAGAGATAGAGATAGAGATAGAGATAGAGATAGAGATAGAGATAGAGATAGAGATAGAGATAGAGATAGAGATAGAGATAGAGATAGAGATAGAGATAGAGATAGAGATAGAGATAGAGATAGAGATAGAGATAGAGATAGAGATAGAGATAGAGATAGAGATAGAGATAGAGATAGAGATAGAGATAGAGATAGAGATAGAGATAGAGATAGAGATAGAGATAGAGATAGAGATAGAGATAGAGATAGAGATAGAGATAGAGATAGAGATAGAGATAGAGATAGAGATAGAGATAGAGATAGAGATAGAGATAGAGATAGAGATAGAGATAGAGATAGAGATAGAGATAGAGATAGAGATAGAGATAGAGATAGAGATAGAGATAGAGATAGAGATAGAGATAGAGATAGAGATAGAGATAGAGATAGAGATAGAGATAGAGATAGAGATAGAGATAGAGATAGAGATAGAGATAGAGATAGAGATAGAGATAGAGATAGAGATAGAGATAGAGATAGAGATAGAGATAGAGATAGAGATAGAGATAGAGATAGAGATAGAGATAGAGATAGAGATAGAGATAGAGATAGAGATAGAGATAGAGATAGAGATAGAGATAGAGATAGAGATAGAGATAGAGATAGAGATAGAGATAGAGATAGAGATAGAGATAGAGATAGAGATAGAGATAGAGATAGAGATAGAGATAGAGATAGAGATAGAGATAGAGATAGAGATAGAGATAGAGATAGAGATAGAGATAGAGATAGAGATAGAGATAGAGATAGAGATAGAGATAGAGATAGAGATAGAGATAGAGATAGAGATAGAGATAGAGATAGAGATAGAGATAGAGATAGAGATAGAGATAGAGATAGAGATAGAGATAGAGATAGAGATAGAGATAGAGATAGAGATAGAGATAGAGATAGAGATAGAGATAGAGATAGAGATAGAGATAGAGATAGAGATAGAGATAGAGATAGAGATAGAGATAGAGATAGAGATAGAGATAGAGATAGAGATAGAGATGGAGATGGAGATGGAGATGGAGATGGAGATGGAGATGGAGATGGAGATAGAGATAGAGATAGAGAATCGCAATATACCCAAAGAGACGCATCAGAGGAATTCAATTCCTTGAATGCAAGAGGCTAAGATTGTCAACGTATATTAAGTTGTAAGAGTTGCTTTACAAACATCTTGGCATAGTTGTACATATCCACGGCAAGTGTATAGAAAAGCTGAACAAGAAATAAGTGCCATATTTTGCTTCTGGGCTAAACTCAAAGTTAACTTCATAGCAAGTTCTTTGGCCAACAGTTGCCATAAAGTGCAAAACAAAAGACTGAAAGAAAAGTGTCTGAAGAGCGCTCATGACTCAGTTGAAGCCCACGAAGCCAACTAATGGCCCCCGAGAGAGGTTACCCCACCGGTTACCAGTTACCATTTGCCAGTTGCCATGGGCAGAACTCGGGTTCGTCTATTCTTGGCAATGCAGTATCTGAAATAGCGGCTCCGACAGCCCTCTACAAATATGCACTACGAACGACGACACAGTCTATGGTGAATTCACAGCGGATATTGCACAGCCTTTTGGCGTTTCCTTTGTCGCGTTGGGCAAACACAAATAATATACACACTCGATCGGAAAAGAAGAAGAAAAGCAAAAGTAAATATTGTGCATTGGCGATAACAACACTTTGCACAAAAATCTTACAAATTGAATACAGTTTGTAAATAAGTAAATGCACAACCTTCAATTTGTCACGGTTAATAGAACGTATGAAATTACACACACAGTTTTTTATCGCCAGCTAAAAAAATGAGCAAAATACTTTGCTTACATTTATCTTAAGGTGTTTTGCCTATTATTCAAACTTAAAAGCAAACAAATAATTATATTAAGTTAATTTCATTATAATATAAAACATATAATTATGATTCTTGGTAATTTTGTTGAGCTAATATTTCCATACAAGGAAGGATTTACTAAGCCCATAGATCTTAAAAAGCTTCCAGCGGAGATTTGAAAGGGGAAGGTTACAATTTTGAGTTAAACGGAAAGATTATGTTATATATTTTGGTAACCCTCCCCGATAAACTACACTTGTTGTGTATGTATATACATATGTATGTCTGCGTGCATGTATGTGCATGCATATTTATGTAACTGTGTATAGACATATGCATGCATGTTATCCTAAGCCGAATGAAGGCCAATTTAAGTATAATATTAAAAACTTAATGGGTTTATATGTATAGGCATAAGTGTATGAACATATGTATGTTTTGCAGTGTGTACGCATGTACATACATATGTGTGTGTGTATGTTTGCATGTACGCATGTATATATGTACGCATGCACATACGCATGTACCCATATAGCATGAATACATGCATATATTTAAGCATACATACACATGTTTGTATATATGTTTGTATGCATGTATGTATGTATGTATGCATGTGCGTACGTTTGTGTGTGTGTATGTATACCGGATTGCATATACACTTGCATAAATGTATATAATTTTATAAAAATCGCAGACAAGTTAAACTGAACGCTGAGCTGCTATTTAAATAAAACGTATTTTTACATGATGCTCTACTCCGCGATTCTCATGAATTCTAGTAAGTCCTGAAGGTTTTATGCTTTGATTAAGTGTTTTTTTTTTTTGAGTGATAGTGATATTGACAAGTTGTGAATATGTGTGGGTGTATGTATGTAAGTATGTATGTATGTAGTTATGTATGTATATAGTTATGTATGTATGTATGTATGTATGTATGTGTGTGTGTGTGTGTGTGTGTGTGTATGTGTGTGTGTGTGTGTGTGTGTGTGTGTGTGTGAGAGAGAGTGTGTGTGAGTGTGTGTGTGTGTGTGTGTGTGTGTGTGTGTGTGTGTGTGAGTGTGTGAGTGTGTGTGTGTGTGTGTGTGTGTGTGTGTGAGTGTGTGAGTGTGTGTACGTGTGTGTGTGTGTGTGTGTGTGTGTGTGTGTGTGTGTGTGTGTGTGTGTGTGTGTGTGTGTGTGTGTGTGTGTGTGTGTGTGTGTGTGTGTGTGTGTGTGTGTGTGTGTGTGTGTGTGTGTGTGTGTGTGTGTGTGTGTGTATGTATTCGTGTATATATGTGTTTTTTGCGAATATATGTATTTATGTTTGTTGGTATGTACATATATGCATATGTTCACTCATATGTGTACATATTTATGTCCTAAAGGTCTTCATGCTTAGAATAAGTGGTGTTCCCTTAAAAAGTATTTTAACTATAATTCACTCTTCTTTTCCAGAAATTTGCGAAAATACGTTAAAGACTGTCCCCCTTCTACTAATTAATGGTGAGTTTTTGAACTACTGCATATCTACATATGATCGTATAATTAAGAATATACGATATTCAAGCAAGTCAGATCTGTGTTAAGTGTTATATCTATTATCGTATATTAAGGACTTATTAAAGTAGGCTTCGAGTGCATTAGAAATCCGATTCAAATTTCTGATAACAAAAACAAGTATTTCAGGAAGGTCTCAAACACAACTGATCTCTGTATATTGCTGTACAAGTATATTTGTACTTGTTGTTTTTTTTTTTTTAATAATTTAAGCAATAATTAATTGCATTTAACCAGTTTCTCAAAACTCTAGTTTAACTACATATATAAATCCCATTTATTATGGACGCATGCATTTTTATGACACATAACCTTAAAGCTTTTATTTGTGAGTTTTACTGTGTAACACACACACACAGACACACACATTTAAACCATGTCCAAGTCTTGTGCACGTTCTTTTTTTCGTGGTAAGCAACTAATTAATGTTTATTGACCCGCGGGCGCATAGCGGAAGTGGAAAATGCATTGCAACAGCATTGAACTTGGCTAGTCTGTGCGGCCAATGGCCAAGTTGGACCTGCCAGCGGCTTATCAAGGTGGCCAGCTTTTCGCAAAACTTAAAATACAGTAACAACAGCAACAACAACAAGAAGAACAAGAGTAACAGCAGCAGCAACAACAGCAACAAGAGTAACAGCAGCAGCAGCAACAAGAACAACAGCGGATGACCGCCAGAACAAACGAAACTTGAAGAAGAACGGCAGAGGTATAGAAAGGAGAGGAAATACTCGTACTATGACGTTGTTGGTGCTTTGCCTGTGTTGCTGCTGTCTGCGTGCATTTGTATGCAAACGAAAAATAAAGAACAGGAACACACACAAAAAATAATAATATAAAAGAAGCGTGTGCATAAAAAATGCAAAGGCAACAAAAAACTTGTCGAACTGGTCGCTTACTTTGGAGTTGTGTTCGGGAGACCGCGATCAGGCAACGCCTGCGCCGCCTGCTATAGGGCAACGGGCAAACGTAAAGGATCGCGAGTGTAGGCCAAGCTGTAGGGCACTTTAGAACCAGTCACAGTCGGGCAATAAGTATATGCACCGCGTTTGCTGCCAATTTATGTGCGATAGTTGCGGCTTTTTCAATTATCATTTGCATATCACAAAACGCACACACACGCAAACGCAACGAGCCTAGACCGAAGAGTTGTCGAACCAATAAGCGAACTATGAAAAAAAACCCGGTGAGTAGCGAACCGCTGACTAAACAACCTCACGGAACGAGGCGCGCAAATTGACTGATGCGAAAAAGCTGGTCTCAGAACAAGCGTCAACTGTTATGTGGCAACGCTCTCTCCCAGAGCAAGCGCTCGCTCTCCCACTTTGCAGCTTCATCTGCCTCTCCATCTACAGCTCTCGCTCTCCCTCTCCCTCTTTCTTTCACTCTCTCGCACAGCTTTGAAGAGTCAGCTGTTTAAATATGTATGTGCGCGTATATTTTTGACTTAAAAAACACATCGCTTTAAATACTATTGCACTTAAAAGTAAAACTCCCGAGCAGCGCGCGCTCAGTACTCAGTGGGAGCGCGCAATGTCGGAGAAGAAGGCGAGTATGTCCTGTATGTTGAACTCCAGATTGATCATGGCGCCCGCATAGCATTTCTGTATGCGCTCCTCGAGATAATTGTACTGGGCTATGAACTCCTCCTGCATGGCATGCCACACCACCTGCAGCAGATTCTCTTCCTCGCACAGGTGCTTGTCCACCTTCTTGTAGAGGTTCTCCAGGCCCTTTTTGACCTCGCGCGCCGGATACTGGCTGATCACCTTGCGCAGCTCCTGCTTGGAGAAGGCC
Organism: Drosophila kanekoi; assembly: GCA_037075305.1. Lineage (NCBI taxonomy): Eukaryota > Metazoa > Arthropoda > Insecta > Diptera > Drosophilidae > Drosophila > Drosophila kanekoi. Next base: position 9,607,571 of record JBAMCE010000141.1, read on the forward strand.
ATTTGGTAGCTTATTTCGGTCTCCTTGACGCCCTGAGCCACTTTTTGCTGCACTCCTTCAAAGAATTGCTGAAATGGGCATATAAGGGTATAGTAGGAAGCTATTGAAGTGCTACACACACTTACGTTCAGCTTCTCCAGCGGCCGGCCGAAGTACTGCGTCACATATGCCTTGAGTGCATCGTTGTAGCGTAGTTTGGCCTCCTTCTTGAGCGCATCCAGCCCGGGCACCTTGAGCTGCGCCAGCAGAGCGTACATATGATGGTAGTTTTCCATGCGTACCACCTGCGATGGCGTCTTTGGATGCTCCTGCGAGTGTATGCTGATGCCTTCGAATATGGCATTGACCAGCTGCAGGTACCATTTCTCCATGTCGGTGCGACGATCCGACTTGCGGAAGATGCCCTCCGCCGTCTGTGCAAAGTTCTCAAAGTTCTCTACATACGGCAAAATGGCCTTTGAACGCTTGGGTAGCTTAGCCTCCTTTATGGACTGCAGCTGCTGCTGCATGAAGCGATCAAAGTTGCGCTTGACCTGCACCAAGGCCGAAGCGAAGGTCATGCTGAGAAAGGAATGTGTGTCCTGGGCGGACATAACATGCTGCGTCAGACGCACCAGCACATAGAGAGAATAGCTACGAAAAGGAAAAAGGGTCGATTAGTTGAATAGATGATGTTAATATACTAAATGTGCCTTACAAGCTATCCACACGTTCAAAGCTCTGTATGAAGCTAACCAGCTCGGGCTCCAGACAGCCAAAGAGTCCCATCATTAGCTTGCGTACATCCTCATTGATTTGGCGATCAATGCGCTTTTGTGGGACTCCACCAGCGTCTGTGCCTGCGCTGGTGGGTGAGGCAGTTGAGGCGTTAAACGACTGCGACATTTCCATGCCCTTGTCCTTCTCCATGTCCAGCGTCGTTTGTGTGTTCTTCGTTGTGGGACTTATCACATCCATTTGAAAGAAGTTGATGCAGAACAGCTGTTCCTGCAAGGCAATCGGTTCCAGTTCGGCTAGCACCTTCTCCAGCAGCGCATCGAAACGCACACGATCTGCACTATCCACACCGGGTCCCCATTGATCACGATTAATGCCCAGCGTGCCATAGGGAATTGTGGAGACGGCGGACTTGCGCGACGAGGTGGACATGTCCAGATCTTCACGCGAGTTGCGCAGCTTGTCAGACACCTGCATCTTGGCCTGAAACGGGAAAACATTCTAAGTTCATGTTTTTCGGGATTAAGGTTGAATTCTTACCAGGTTAAAGAAGTTCCTGACATCGCGATCATAGATCTTGCTCAGCGATGCCGTGTACACACGCATCAGGCCGTCGTAGGTCTTACGATCCATAGCTTTTGACCAGTGCATCAGCTCCGTGTACGGCGTTAGCTCGCGGTGCACGTTGGAGTGATTAGGCAGCGTCAGTTCGGTGCTGGTGACCGGCATGTCGCCAATTTCGTTGCCCAGATGTATGAAGAGGTTGTTCATGAAACGGCTGACAGTGGCCGAAAACTTTTGTTTCCACTTCTCGAAACGTTTGCGCTGATCCTGCACGGCTTCCAGACGCAGCAGCGCAGGATCAATGTCGCTGTTCATGGCCTGCTGCAAGCACTGCGCTGCCGCAATGGCTGCCTTGCGTCCGGCTGCGGTTTTCAAGTCGGGCTCATCCAACGCCTGCTGTTGGCTGTGCGGCAAGTCCAGTTGGCTCTAAAAAGCAATGGGAGTTGGGTTTTAGAAATAGCCTTGGCAAACATTTTTTATACATACAATAACTTTGTTAAGTTCTTTCATTAATTTGATATTGTTGTTGTTGGCAATTTCGATCATGGCATTCTTGCCGCCTATTTTCTCCATTGTCTCCTTGACGTGGCCCAGTATGTCCTCATAGGTATCCAGCCGCGTTTCAAACTTATCCGCCTCGGTTATAGCACTATCTATGTGCTCCATCATTTTGAGCACCTTTTGCTCCGAGGCCAGCACACTTTGCATATTGGCCTGCATGTATATTAATAAGGATTAGCTTCGATTGGAGGTGCATTGCTTTATAGAGGTACTTACACCATCCAAATCATGCAGCTCTTTGGACAGTTGTTCAATAAATTGCTCCGCATCCTTAATGGCAAAGTCGCACTCCGAGAAAAGTTTTCCCAGCTCGTTGGCCTCCTTATCAGTAAGCGCGGTAAACTCTTGCGCCTCCTCCTCGTCGTCCTCATCGTCCGTATTTGTTGCCTTCTGAGTGGCATTTGCGGCTCCCGCACGTCCCGCCGCTATCTTCTCTGGGGATTTCTCAGACAGCCAAGCGCTGGGCACATTGCGAAACTCTGCTCGCGGTCCACGCACAAACTTTTGTATCTGCCTGTTGAGCACGGCGAGAAAGTTCTGCCGCTCGTGCAAATTGAGAGCGTACCATTTGTATAGCTTTTCCAATTGGATGTCGAACTCGTGCGTTTCGAACTGCTCGTTGCGGCCATCGATCCACTTAATCTCGTCCAGCTGCCAGCTGCGCTTGCGCTTGTACTCACTGTCCCGCTGCTCGTACTGCTTGACCAGGCAGAGCGTGACCACCGGCACTGGGGGCGCTGTCGTCAGCACACAAAGATAGCAGGCCCGCTTGTCTTTCTTTTTAAATGTCTTCGTCACCGTCACAACAGAGAGCAGGCGTTCTCCGCTGCCGTTGAAGAGCTCCTTTTGCAGTATGTGCTTGATGTTGGCCAAAGTGCCAATGGTTAGCATGGCTACGGAATGTTGGCAGCGGCTTGTTTGCAATAATTACGGTAATATAATTGTTTCCAAATTGAAGAACGCCTCCGCCAAAAACAGCTGTTCGATGTGACACCACCGCCAATGCGGCGAACTTCACGTGAGTTGATAATTGCGTGCAGCCAACTTAGCGTGGGTTCACTATTGCTCAGTATTTTTGTGCTATTCGAACACGGTCACACTAGCCGATACATAAGTATCTATTGGTGAGTAGTTTTTACGCGAAGAAAATATCGAAAAAATAAAAACATAATTTGCACATATTCGGCAACTTTATAGCAATCATGTTGGTAAAACACATCGTTAAGCAGGGTCTGCTGTTCAGAAATGGTGAGTGCAAGTACTTAACTGTTGGTTTGAGCTACAATTGCTAACCTTAAAACTTACATAATGTGATCAATGCACCGCCCCTGCGTCATGTTCACTGGTATTTATTGACTTCAAATTTGTGATCCCTTTCGGCAGCTGGTGCCATCTCGCGTGCCGCCTACCACGGCGGTGGAGACCACAAGCACTCCACCATGAACGACCTCCCCCTACCAGCAGGTGACTGGCAGGAGCAACAGAGCCGCAACAACACCAAATACAATGCCACCCTCTTGGCTGGTGTTTTGGTGCTGGCTGGCACCATTGGCTTCGTAAGTGGCAACGCACCCGCAGGGCTGGGAATGCTTAATAACAATGCATGGATTTTTTATAGGTGAAATCTTCGGGCTTAATACATTTGAACTACAGCGCTCCCAGCAGCTTGGATTAGATTGTGGGCAAACAATCTGTTCACGTACATTGCAAATAATTATGTGTTAAATAAGCGTAAAGTGGAAAAATAGTAAATCACAAACCCAAACACTGTTTATCGACATGTTTATTTGTTGTTTAATATACGGGACCATCGTCCATGTTGTCATCCTCCTCGTTGTAGGCTTCACCATTGTCAAAGTAATCGTTGGCATAGTCGTTCTCCTCGTCCATTTCATCGTCCAGCGCTGCTTCTGGATCTTCTGGCTCATCGTCATGCTCCGAGTCGCTTTCCTGCTTAACTTCGTCGTTTTCGTTTTCCCCGCCGCTTTTCAGTTCTTTCTGCTCCAACTGTTTCAATCTGTCTTCAATGTTTGTCTTCTTGGCCAACAGCTTAGGCCTAGGTTCTGCAGCGCGTCGCTTTCGACTGGATGTGTTCAGCTCCCGCGGCATTGCCTTGTAGTTGAACTCGGGTAGCGCCTTATGTTTCATGCGTTCCAAAGCTTTCTGCAGGGGTTTAGTTACGGGTAATACCGGATTAATACCTGAATCTATTGGCACCTACCTCACGCCAGTCTTTAACACTTGTGTTTAGTTTCTCCTGGCTGGCTGAGATGATATAGTAGGGCGAGTCGCGCATGCGATTCAAAAAGTCTTCTTTCCAGAGTAGCTGATAGTTCTGTGAAGCAGTTGTCTAAACGATGATGTATATTAATAAGAGTCTAATTTAAGAAATCTTTGCTTACCTCTAACGAAATTGGTTTGTTGAGCAAAGGTGGAAACGTCGGAGGCGGCGCCGATTGGACTTGTGGCATATCTTTGCCCACACAGCCCAGCGCTTGCATCTGCTCAGCGGTGAGCGAGCCTGTTTTGCCACCACGCCCACGTCCAGCCATTCTTTATATTTCGCTGTTTATTTTCAATCAATAATGATTGTTTATGTTTTAAACCTCGCACACGCTTATTTTGCCCACTGGTCGCCAGCTGGGTTGCCAGGGCTGCAAAGTTTGCATTTGGCGTTGCCAGTTTGTTCAAAAATAACAAGCAAAAACATTTTAAACTACATTTAATGATTGAAATTTGCACTTTCTGCTTAAAACTAGAAAACTTAATATATATTTCTAAACATGCACACGCTAATATCAATGTTAATATCTAAACAAGTTTTGTTCTGTGCAGAGATTTGTAAAAATTCGCTATATTCAATTATTTTCGGGAGCTGGTTCGTCATCAGTTGGCGCCAGGCCCACCTTTTGCATCAATTCCGTCAGCTTCTGCGCCTTTCGATCCTCATTGTGGGCTATAACCGTGCACAGATGTTCTGTAAGCAGCTCCTTCTTCTCGGATGCATTGTGTAGATCCATTTTTGCTTTCAGAAATTGAGCCTCAATTCTTATATACTGTTTTCTGCCAAAAATGCAGAACATTAGTCATAAATATTGCACATCATCAAGCAAATTAATAACTTACTCCACATTTGCGAAGTGAATGCAAGCATTGTCAATCTGTTTGCGCAGCAGAGCAACATCCACGGCAAGATCACTTTCCAGCTTCGAGAGTTCGTGGCGTATCTCTTCGATTTTGCGCGATTCCGCTGCAGTTTTTTGCGTATGCTGCTCGATGGCTTGGTAGAGCAACTGTTTCTTTTGCTTGTTCTGCTCCTGGATCATTTTGCGATGCTGCTCGAAGTCCTTGAGCGAAATGCCCTTAAAGGGCGAGTCCGTGCTGAGCCTGTCGTCCGTAGAATCTTTGGTGCTGGGCAATATGCTGGCATCATCGTCCGTGCTGCTTATCTTCAGAATTGAGCTGTCATCTGTCTGCTCACTGTCGCCAGCTGCCGCGTACGTGGCAGACCCCGCGCCCGGCGTAGATTTGCCATTGGTCGATGAAGTTTTCACGGAGCCACAATAAAGCGCCTCAACCAGTGATTCAGACAGGCCACGCTCCAAGTTGAGAGATTCTTCGTCTTTGTCGCCATCGCTTGGCGTGGGAGTGGGCGATGCTGTTGGTTCCGGTTCTGTGGGCGTGGTTGTTCTCGACTTGGCCTTGGCGGCGGCAGCTGGTTGAGGCTTCTGCTGCGCTAGCGGCTGCTGCTTTCGCAATTGATCCGCCTGCCGGAAGATATCCGGCATCCGCTTGATACCGGGCTGGTTTATGAGCGCTTTCTTTGCTATAAATACGCATGCATGCATGTATGTATAATAACATTTGTTTTGTTTAGCACACAAACACACACACAAACAAACTGGGCAAAATCTTTAATAAGACTCGAAATTTACCTGCTTCGATATTAAGTCTGTTGCCCTGTTTTGCTCCTGTAATTTTTAGTATCTCGTCGTGGCTAAACCCATTAAATTTCTCAGCCATATTGTAAATATAATAAATAATTATCCATTAGCGCCTCGCATCAACACATCAGCAAACCAAACACGGTCAACAGCGTTGCCAGCCCGTTTTTACTGGCGATCGCTATTTATCGATAGCCTGCGATCGACTGCGCTCGATTTGCCCGCTCAACCAAACGAAAAAAATCGAATTTAAAAAGATAACAAACTTTATTGCAAGGGTTTAATGCCCAATTCGCTACGTAACTCATGGATATTTTGCTCCCAGCGCTTCTCCCAATAGATGGGCATCAGCGGCCTCATACACTTGCCATTTTCAATGGCCCACGGCAAGTAGCGTTTCAAGTACTCTCGCCGTTGCCTGAAAGCAGATAAGAATTCGATTGTATTGTACTTTTCAATTAACCCTAGAAAGTCAGGTGAAGCTATAAAATGTTACTCACTTGGGTCGCAATCGTACCGCTCCAAACACGGCGGCACCGTAGCACATTGGCAGACCGGTATTCAAGGCCTCCACCCATTTGACCGCCACTTCGCACAGCATGTTTGTCGGCATGCCGAGTGCTGCATGCACCAAATCATGGCACTCGCGATATCGCGTCATTACATAGGCCAGCTTCGGATCTTCGAGAAAGCGAACCTCCATGCGCGAATCAGGAGTAACTTTCTGTGTGGTAAAAAACGACAGTTTTATAAATTAAAATCTGCAAACCATTCTTGAATTTATGAAAATCGCATAGAAGGGCGATATTTTCGACAGAGACTGAAAATAGAGATAGTAAGAGCGAGCGGGTGGGAGAGTAAAAGAGAGACAATAAAGAGTCATTTACTTCAAAAGTCAAACTGAGCGTTGCGAATTATTCACACACAAAGTTAGCTATATGTAAAGACCTGTCTCATTTACATAAATTTTGTGTAATCGCTAACTGCAAACAAGTGTCAACTTACGTTATCTTTAAGAAAATTGGCGTAGGTGGCACCAAATGTGTTCGGCGGCAATGCCTCCAAGCGTTTAAAATCAATGGTTTTGGTGTTGATGCGTGGCTTATCCTTCAGGAGGCTTCGCCCCTCCTCGCTTGCCTGCATGCTGTCCAGAATATTCCAGAGCGCAGACTCGCCCGTTGTCTCGCCCAGGCAGGCAATCATGTCGTGCCTGAAAAATGTCTATACTAAGTGCTTCTCCTGCTGTGTACATAATTCCGCTCACCTGTGCGGATCCAGCAATGAGGCAATGGACGAGCCGGCGCCGAGCAACAGCCTCTGAAATGGTGTAATCTCTATGCGCTGCTTCAGGTAGTCACGCTCAAAGGCGTCCAACTCCTCCGGCGGCGGAGGTGGTGCCTCCACAGAGGCCACATAGCTGCGTCTGCTGCCCAGGCCCAGGGTCAAGCCTCGCCGCCAGCTTTGCCAGCTGCGCTGCATCATTTCTGTGGGATAAACATGGGTGAATGACGCTAACAATAGAAGCTGCCGGCAAGTGTACACATCGTTGACCTCATCAGCAGCGGCGCTGACTAATTATGTATGTGTGACTCGACTCCTAAGCGCGACCCTGAAGACTCAGTCCACGGTTTAAGCCGCGCTTGTACGTGGCTCCAATAATAGCCCCCCGCCCAGCCCCTCGCGGGACAGAGCTTCAAGTAAACAATTTGTCTATACCAAGTCGAGAGATTCGTAAGTAAATATTGCCGCCCCACAACGGTTAAAGCTAAAGACTGAAGCAAATCTGGCAACCGGTTTTCTTTACTTTTATTTTATATATATGTTTTTTTACTCTTGACTACCTTTGTTTATAAGCACAATTGAACCTTCAAAATGTGTTGAACCCGGGCGGCCGGCTGCCGCTTCTGTTCCTATTAACTTTTATTTTTTATATTCTTGACGAGTAATTAAGACAATGGACACGTGAAAATTGTCTAAGATTGCCTAATACGGAATATACATAATTATGAAGAAATTTAAACAAACATTCACAGTTTAGTTATATTTGGACAAGATAAGAACTGCTGCATGGGAAAGATAAGCGCGTAATAGCTGAAGCCAAGAACTATTTGGATTGTATACAAATGAGTTATTTTTTTTATCAGCCCCGGTCTAAATTATGGGGAACTTGAGTTTCCGTTTCATCTGTTCAAACTAGATTCTTTATATATATACTATGTATTAATGTATATGACTGTTTGTGCTGGCTGATTGAATGATTGATTGACTGACTGACTGACTGACTGATTGACTGATAACTGAGGCACAGCCCAAGTCGGCAGAGCTAGAAAGCTAACTTTATGACAATAATTGCTTTTTGCGACGTTAAAGAACACTAGAAAGCAATATTGGGTAATTCCACCTGCCAATGTTGGGTAGACGTAATAAACATATTCGAAGAAACAATCCCAGTTAAAAATGGGCGGAAATTGGGAGATTTCAGGAAACATCTATTTGAATTGACAAATGTTTATAAAGTCTATCAATCCAATTTAGATCTAAATGAAAGAAAGACAAACAAGCTTAAGACAAATTGAAAGCCAAGACAAATAACAGGTAGCAAACGTGAAAGTTGTTATATTTGGCTCAAATCTGTTCCAATTAGCCCAACAATTGACATACACAATTCTGGCGAACATATGCACTTACATGCGTCTCGGATCTTATCTTGGGGTCTGCTTCTTATCTTATCTTAAATTTACACCCGCAAAATTGAACACTTTGGCTACGTTTGTGGGTGTAATATCGTACACATATATATATATTTAATTAACTATTATGTGGAGGTTTTCGTCTGTGTTTCCTTTAAACTTATGACACTTTGATGCGGACACACGCACATTAACATAATTGCGCGAGTGTGCGTATGTGTGTGTGTGTGGCTGAGCAATTGCATTATAAATTTACAAAGACATTTAATTAACATAAGTGCTTATATATAAGTATATTTTGTTTAAATACATAACTACATATGTACAGTTCAGAGTTTACAATTAACAATGTGCTCCATTTTGTGTTGATCTCAAGTCGAATACGCGATACTCTTTCTCTCTATGGGTACATAAAACATTTATGGCTTTGGCAGCAGTGCAAGCGACGCGGGCTCCTCTTCACGCTCTCTCCCAGAGACTAGACGTTCTCTCCCCGAGAGCTGGGCAGATTGGCCTGCTTGTCGGGCGCCTGCTTCCGCCGGAAGGTGACGTACGTGTAGAGCAGACTGGCCAGCACGCTGATATTGATGCCAATGCAGTTTAGCCAGGAGAAGACATAGTCTCCGCCAATGAACATGCCCAGATAGGTGACACATATGTTCTTGAGGCACCCGACAATTGTGGTGGTCAACGCCGAATTGAACTGAGTGCAGAGTATTGTGCTGTAGGATAAGATGAAGCCCATAACGCAGCTAAGCAGAAACTGTACAACAAATGCCGGATCATTCCAGCTGCCAAACTCCATGGCCTTCTGGAGATCGCCCGTCACATAGTTCAGCAGCAGGGCGGGCACAAACATGAACAGCGAATTGTAGAACATCAGGCCGTACTTGCCGATCTCGGAGGTGTCCAGTTTCTTCTTCACGAACACGCCATTCGAGGCGGTCAGCGCATTGGTGATCATCACGTACGTATAGCCCTGCATGTTGAAGGACAGATCATCGGAGGCGGCTATCAAGGCGCCGCCAATCATGGCATACACGCTGATCTGCACCGCCGTCGTGGGTCGCACGCCCAATATTTTGAGCTCCAGCAACATGGTCATCAGTATGGAGAAGCGGCGCAGCGCGGCGAACATGGGCAGGCTGAGCGCCTTGGTGCCACCCAGGCCAAAGATCATGTTGAAGCCAAAGATCAGCGGCAGCGGAAAGATCTTGGCGAAAGTATTGCGCTGCAGTGAGGGATACGTGACCAGTTTGAGTCGTTTGCCGGCGCCCAGCACCACAATGCTGGCCGTCAGCTGGCCCAGGCTGAGGAATAGGAACGATGGGAAGTGGTATGACGTCAGAACCGTCTTGTTTACCACTGTTATCATGAACGAGGAGATGCCATAGAAGACGGCGCTGCCAACCTTCTTTACAAAGAGTGCAGCATCTGCCTCCTCTCTTTCCCTCTCCCTCTCTCTGTGGCTGGTACGCAGCTCCTTGGAGCCGACACTGGAGGCATTCAACAGGGCGCCATTGGACTTGCCGCCGTTGTCGTTGTCGCTGTCGTCGCTGTTGTTGCTGGGATCGAGCAGCGGCGCTAGATCTAGCGTTGTGCTGTTGCTACCACGCGGAATGCTCATTCTAATTGCTTTGTGCTGTGATTTTTTTTCCCCCGTTCGTCAAACGTCAAATTATGCATGTAATGGGAGAGGGAGGGAGCTTTGTACGTTTGCACTGACTGTTTTATAAGTGCTTTTTATCACTATTCACGTTTGACATCGTATTACATATTGGGTTATTTTTTTGGGTTAAACACTTTAGTAAAGCACACACATTGTTGTAGTTTTGTATCAGTATTATTGTTTTCGCGGTGTCCGCTTATTAAAACGAAAAACTATTTTTACCGACGCGCTCTCACGCCGTGCTCTCTTGCCTAGCAAATGAACATATGGCCAGCGGTGTGACCAAACTGAGTAAACTCAATAAATACCATTAAACACACATATGCCGAAAACCCAACAAAATACTACATGTGGCCGTCTACAATAGCAATAAGTGCTGTTAAATGCTAAATATCTTACAGAATGGATAAATAACACAGTTCTTGCAGTCAAATGTATATACCAAAGCACGCATTTAAGGCAATTCGAGTAACATGGTCATTATTATTCAATTGCCAATATGGTACAAACGGCATGCCGGTTACGCTTTATAATTACAACTAGTTACTTTATATCAGAGATGTTCATTACTTACTTGCGGTCACTTGATTATAATTTACACACGACTTGATTTGTACACAACGCAATCCAAAACACAATTTGCTAAAGTTGTAATCTCAGCTGTTGCCAAAGCAGTCTGCAACAGTGTCAATTTAGCCAACGAGAGTGGCAACTCTGGTCAAACAGCTGTTTTTGGTTTTCGGAGTTTTTCACTAAAGTCAACATAAAGTTGATTTGCTTTAATTTTATATTGAATTGCAATTAATCGACATGAGCAGCTCGAAAAAACGGGTTAAAAGCGATCAAATACCCAAGCCAATAACCATCAAGAAGGAGAAATCTGAGGAAGATCGCACACTTCAGCCCATTTCCCATTACATCGATGACCGCCTTGAGTTGGTCAAACAAATCTTTGGCACACTGAAGCCAAAGACAATTATGAATCTGGCGCCAGAGTTTCTCAAAGTAGGATGATAAAAATGAATAAAGAACAGTTATAAAGTGAATCCCTTGCAGGATACCAGCTTGGATGAAATCGAGGAACTCTGCCTAAATGAGCTGCTTTGCATATCGACCAAACGACTAAAGTCGATTATTGCAGACACGCGCTGTCCCACCGACACGGAAAGCTCAGAGGACTCGGATGTGGAGCACAAGGATGGTAAGCTAAGACTCCATTCTCACTTCGCCTGTTCTCAGAATTAAGTTATTGCAGAACACATCTCGCTGGAGGAGATTTCGTCGGACAGCGATATTGGTGGCAATGAGTCACGTCGAGGTAAGTCCAAGCACATATTCTACGCGCCCCATTCCCGGTTAAGAATATCATTTAGAACTTCATTATATACATTTAATTTTGATGTATTATAAGAAATGTTATTGTTATACAACTGCACGTCATGAGTTAATCTGCACACGGACTCATGTGCCATATTTGAATTTCTCGCAATTGAACACCGGTGCCACGTAGAAGGCGCGCAAGATGCAGACATCTTCGCCGATGCCTAATACAACATTTTCATCGTCCTCTTTGCCCACCTCCAAGGTGACTACAAAATCGCCCACCTCCAGGCAGCCCTTGCGACGCATATAATCCACCCCAAACTCAATGGGGCTATAGTTACACTCATTGAGATCAGGCGTATATAGAACGGGATGCGTGTTGCGCCGCAAATGCAGCGCACGGGCCAAATTGAATTTGCATTTAATTGTCAGTTCATCGTCATCATTGTTCAGCGGCATCATCATATAGACCGGACAATAGATTTCCGAGCGCGCCAGCGCAACACTCGCATTCTCGCACCTGGTGAACACAAATATCGCCTGGCACTCGATGGTGGCAATTGTTCGAATGATAAAGTTAACTATCGTCTGGTAGGAGGTCAGTATACTCTTGACCTGCTGCTGCGTCTGGACCACACCCACGCGATAGTCACGAATGGGCATAAGCTTTTTCACAATCAGGGGATACTTGTTGCACCACGGACTCTTCTGCATGTGTATGGTGTCGATTTTCCAGAGAAACTCGTGCAGCTCGAAGCGCTTGAAGTCGTTGCAACGCTCGAGCGGCACAGTGCCAATGACGGGCTTTTTCTGGCATTGCGCAATGGGCAGGGCGTCCTCCATGATGTAGTTGTATACGCAGCAGTTTACGTTGAACATGTCCGGTATCCAGATGTAGTCCAACAGCTTGATAATGCCAAGCAGATCCAGCATATTGTTGCGCACATACTCAAAGTCAATGCAGCCAATGAGCTTCATATCAAAGTCCGACATAATGGCCGTGCGGACAGCGCGCAAAAACGACTTGCAACGGATCTTGGGCAGCACCACAAAGTTGGCTTTAAGCGCTGTGGCATTTTGCAGGTCGGACAAGAATAGATCCGGGTAGACTTCCGGTTGCAGGGCATGACACTGGCGCGGCAGCTCAATGAAATCGTACGAGGTCAACAGACCCGCATCAATAATCAAAACGGCCAGCGCCTCGTTCAGCGTCTTGACCACACGGCAGCGCACCTCACGTCCAATTAGCAGCACATCATTCAGCCGTACTGAGCTGAGGTAGGCGCGTAGATTGATGACGTAGACAATCTCACGGTAGCCAGCGTAGCGATAGGCTGGATTTGTGGTTAGCGTGACCACAGAGCCGCGTGCCAGCATTGTGGTGCAGTTGTTCCGTAAGCGACCCACACGACAACAATCGCCATTTATCTCTACGGCCAGGCCCGTGACTGTCCTTAGTTCGCGTTCGTCCGCGTGTGCAGATATGGCGATGTTTAGCGTTTCCAGTATGGTGGCTAGTTCTTCTGGCTTAAAGGCCACCATGTCCACGTGGAACGTGTAGGTGCCGTGCTCCAGCATGCGCCGCAGCTCATCGTGTGTTGTCTCCATGACTACTTTGGCCAGCAGGCCCATATGATAGTAGCGACGCCTCCTACGCTTACGGGCATGCTTCTCGTGCGCGTCGCAAGCAGCCTTAAATTCGCGTAGTCTTTGTTCCAAGTCCTTTTGGCCATTCAGACGTACCGTAAACTTTTCGGGATCTACTTCGCATTCCGACTGTTGCTCTCCCTCCTCGGTGTTCGTCAGGCTCACATTGTCTACTTCATCCGGCGCAGACATGGCGTGCAGTCAATTTGAATTATAACTAAATGCTTTTGCTTAAATTTGAAAATTTTTACAGCTAAGAAATTGCGGAAATCAAGCGCTAAAAGAGCCGATAAAACCAATGAAAATAAGGAACGTAAGTTGAAAAAAATACAAAGCAAATACTGAATGGAAGCAACTGCCTACTATAACTAAAGCTATATACTTAAACCTGTCTATATCTCTATAAACTCCAAAAACCAGCAGATGGACAGATCAGTGTTTTGGAGCTGCTCGAGTTGCAGGCGCGAGCGCGTGCTATTCGTTCCCAGCTGGCCATGGAACCCATTACAAAGATCGAGGTGAAGTCAGATGAAGAGGAGCAGATGTCAAAGAAGCAGCCAGACAAGGAGCGGCGCAGTCACAAGAGCTCCAATGCGAGCAAGCGAAAGTCCAGTGAGTTGGCCACCAAGGAGCAGGCACAGCCACAGCCACAAACAAATGGCAGCAGTTCAAAACAAGTCGCAGCTCCACCGAAGAAGATCAAGCTAAAGCGCAACTATCGCAACTCCGCCAAGTCGCCGGAGAAGGAGGATAAGCCAAAGCCCGAGCCCGTCCAGGAACCGCACAAGTCGCGTTCGGCATCGCCGGATGTGATACCCATACCAGCGGAGCCGGAAACTCTACTCATAAGTGACAGCACCGATGATGAGAGCAAACAGCCGGACAAACAGCAGACGGAGGCAACATCAACAGCAGCTGAGGTGCAGCCAGCGCCTGCTGCAGCCCCACCACCAGCCCCAGCTGAGGAAAGCGAGCCCGAAGAGGGAGAGGTGAGAGAGGAGAGTGAAAATGAAACTGAAACTCAACCCGCAGCCAAGGTCGAGCAGGAGCAGGCCGCAGTATCGGAAGCCGATAAAGAAGTATCAGTGGTAACTGATGACGCTCCAACCGAAAAAGCAGCCCAGGCTGAAGAGGAGCCGGCAGCCACTGTGGATTCCAATCTGCCAGTGACTGACTCAGAGCGGCCGCTGAGCTCGTCCGTCGTAGACGATGAGGATCAGAACGATGATATCATTTCCATAGGCGGGGATCTGGAACTGATTGAGGAGCTGGCCAAAGTTGAAGATGAGCCGGCTGTTAAGGTCAAGAGCGAGGCGCCCGAGAAGGCAGTCGAGCCCGATGAGGAGGACAACGATGTCATATCGCTGAACACCAGCGACGATGATCACGAGAAACTACAGGAAGCCAACTCGGAGGTAATATCCGAAAGCCTATAAATATATATCACATCTTAAGCTAAAAGCATTTAAAATTCATTACCAGTCCTGGCGAACACGCTACCTGAAGAGCTCCAAGGTTAGCCAGGTGCTGGCTGCCTCGCGGCTGGGCAAACGCGTGCGTGATAAAATCAAAAAATCGAATCGCGACCAAAAGCGCAACGACTCCAAGGAAGCCGGCGATGAGAAGACCTCACAGCAGCAGCAGCAGCAGCAACAACAACAGCAACAATTCACGTCCAAGCATGAGGATGGCTCCGTGGAGCAATACCAAGAGCTTTTACAGCACCGACAGCGCAAAAGTTCCAACGGCAGCAAGGGCGACAAATAAACGACTCGCCGCGATTTGTTATTGAAAAGTCGCTTAGTCGAATATTGCCGGGAGGCAAAATTATATAGCATATAAAAAAATAAACTCACATAAAATAGGTATCAAGCGAACGCACAGAAAATTTGAATATTTCGTGTTAAGCGCATATTTGATTTTCCTCATGCATACCCTGTAAACGACAACTGTCAAAGTGGTCATGATAACTGTGCGCTCGTCGTACAAGAATGGCTTGATCTAATGCTCGCTATAGGGTATGCTATATGCTATCAAGAAAAGATCTGTATTTATAACACTGGGTATTCGCAGCGTTTATTTGCTTAAACACTTGTAAAATAAATTGATAGCATAAAACAAATTGTATTTGTATTAAGCTACCTGTAAGCCAGAGTATCTCGTGGTCGTGCACTCTCCACTCTGTTTAGTTATTTGTTTTTTTGTGTGCTCGCGTTTTTAGTTTTGTTTATAGTTTAAAAGAAATGCGAAAACTATGCCTTGTCATTTCCGGCGTTCATTTGGGCCTCCCCCAAAAAAATAGAAAACTTTTGCGGGAGGCGCCTTTAACGAGCCGCACGCTAAGCGCAGGTTACGCATTCGCATTTGTATTTGTATTTGTGGCAAGGATTGGAGGTTTGGTTCAAAAATCATTACCCAATTTGTGGGCTGGCTTTTTTGCATTTGAAGTTAACCCAGTTTGGCCTCTGTCAAAGGACTTGACTTGGCATCAAGTTGTGCGGCTTACACTAACTACCCTCGCTTGCTGGGGGGTGGGAGGCACAATATCAAAACGTGTGTGTGGTTGTGTGTGCGTGTGTGTGGCGAGCGTGTTGCACCATAAACGATGATTGTTTTATCAGAGACTGCGATATGTTGATAAAGTATATTAAAAAACTGTGGAGTGGCCAAGCCAAATAACTCTCTGAGAGTCGTTGCGACAGCGCATGTCCTCAGCGCTGAGGGTGTCGCAGTCGCCTATATTTCATATATATGTGTGTGTGTGTGAGTGTGTGTATGTGTTGTGAGTGTGTGTGCCTGCGAATCCATCAAGTGGGCGCGATATATAACTATATACATATAGACATATGGGCAGCTAATGCCAGTTGCAGCTCAATATTGCATGAATCTATGCAAAAGCTGACAGCAGGCTCTGAAGTAGGCTAAACAAATACCTAAGAAATATTTCTAAAAATTACAGGGTATGCTTGGCCAGCACATGCTTTTGGCCAGCACACGCCTACTGTAGCCCAACGCCCCCGCAACGAAAGTAAACAAAATAGCAACAGAGCGCCGCTTACCCATTCGAGTGGTGGTTGGGGGTTGGGGATGTTGGTGGTGTTAGTGGTGCTGCCGCTGTTGGTGGTGGTTTTTTTTGTTGTTTCGGTTTCTCCATAAACTCTCTCGTGCACTGGCTGCGCTCTCTCTCGCTCTCTCTCTCTCTCTCTCTCTGTGTGGCTGTGTGGGAGTTTGTGCATCCTTTTGGGCAATATGCGGCGACAGGCTGTCAAACGGAAAAGCTGAAAAAACCCAAAATTCAGTCTACAGAAAACGCGTACGTGGTGCAGAAGTAGCCGCGCGTGGCCACCACAACCGCGTGCTAGACTTGTCGGTATGATAAATAAGTGAAACGCCCTGTACAAGTTCTGTAAGTTTCAACAACAACAGCAACAACAACAACAACAACAACAGGAAGCAACAGCCAAGCCAAATACGAATATGAAATATGAAATTAAGGCCCAACTCAGTGACCGATAAATGTGTTTGAATTAAATCATATGAAAATGAAATAAAAACGTGTCGCAGGATTTGAATTAGCCAAATGACACTCTCAAAGTGCTGGGCCAAGCAAGTGCATAACTTAAGAATCTCAAGTGCTTTCGCATGTAAACAAAAACCAACAAATAAGTGAACAGCAAAAACAACGCAAAATGTTGCTAATTTTGATACACGCCAAACTATTTTTGTTTAACATAATGCCGTTTATAAGCCCGATCAGATCAGATACGAAACTCGTTACGTTGCGCGCTTATTGTCACATAGGTTTACACGTAGGATTAAGGTGCGCTCTCTGACTAGAGACATTGTGAGTCCCAGCCAAAAGCCTACAAAAACCCTATCACCATAAATATAACGAGAACTGCAGTTGAAATATATATATCAAATTGTAGTCAAAATATGCGCTATACAAATTTGCTTGCTTCAAATTGAACTGAACTCGAAGACATTTAACAAACCAAATGAACATTGGCAAAATCTTAAACAAAATTTGAACAAAAATTGGCTTTTTTAATTGGCAACAACAAAGAACTTTATATTGCTTGATGCTTTTATATGCTACGATTCCTTAGATAAAGTATAATTGTCGTTAATTTCTCGATTAAATTGAACTATAATATTCAAATTGAAATTGGCTTAAAAACGTTTGAGGAAATTAACGCACAATATAATCAATTTTTAACAGAAGTAGATATATACATATATAACTATATATAGAGCCCTTCGAATATAACCAAAACATATTGCATGCATTTAGGATAGCAGCTGAAGATAAAGATCCTAAAACCTGTTTGCTTAAACTGGAAAACTCAAATAGAATAACCGAAACCTTTTGAAACCCTGAATACCTGAACCCCTGAACCCTTGAACCTTTGAACCCCTGAACCCTGTACCTAAGATTATGTTGTTTGTAAAGGAAATGTCGTTTCTTTCTCATTTTGGGCATTTAGATGGATTATACATATATATATATCCACAGTCAGCAACAATTGGGCTGGCCTTGGTTTCTATGGTCTTTGGTTTTGATGGAATTCTCTGCTAGTTTTATCTTTTGCAATATACCAATACCCTCTCACCTTACACAGCGTCCTACCTTGCCTCAAACAAATGCAACAACATTATCGTTCATTAGTATGAAAGTCGTTTTAAAAGGTTTCTTGGCCATAAATTCGAAAATGATAATTATTTCCTTTCGCTTTTGTGGCTATCTACTTTTAGGCGCTCTAATGCACATCGTGCTTTGACGTCGCCATGACGCGAGCGCACACAAACACACTCACACACACACACATGTGTGAATTTATGAAATTTAATTGGCCTAATAAATTTTGTGTGCTTGCTTTTTTTTTAATACCCTGCAGCCATAAAAGCGACTCAAGCGGGTAGCATAAAGTTTGTTTTAAGGGGGAGAAAGGCGCAGGCACAACTTCATTAGACTATTGTATGCGTTTAGCCGGGTCGAAGGATATGCGATGAAGTCTTATAGACAATTTGTAATTTGTTTTAAACTTTAAGCGAAGCAGCAGAATCTCGTATTCTCCCTGTATTTCAATACGAACATTGGTAGAGAAACATTTTGCTTGATATGTACACTACAAGTTCGTCCATGCTTTGTACAGGGTATCCTCTAGTCTGCCACTCTCAATAAGAGCTCCTGTTTTATTAAACAAAACACACACACACACACACACACATACACACTCGCAGGCACATTTACACAACGAAAAACGCATACGGCTGATATATATGTCATAAACTTTTATTAATAATGAAAATTGTACTAAAAATGGTGGGGCAATTTATTAAAAAGTCTCATTAGCTGACAGTCACACACACACACACTCACACACACACACACACACATGCACGCTGCGACGCGCGTTTTATCGCGCATTACGCATACGCCACGAGGGCCCTACGGGTGCTAATAACGTAAAAATAATAATATTATTATGAACGACGCACACTAAAAAAAAAACAAAAACAAAAAGAGGCAGCCAGCGAAAAATCGCGATAAAGTAAAATTTCGATATGGACATTATTAAAGCAACCCCCCCTGCAACCCGCAACCCGCAAGCCCCTAAAGCGGGGGTGGCTGGCATAATAATAACTTCGCTGTGAGATTAAGTATTTTTAATGCGAACGCCAATAAAAATATAAAAATTTCAACGATAAGCACGATAAGATCGAAATCAATTTTATTATAATGCATATACATATGTTTGTATATATGTATATGTATGTATATGTATATGTATGTGTATATGTACGTATATGCGACTGATAAACAGTCGGGAAATCGTTTATAGCTTGTGTTGTTGAAGCATTCATTTTGTTGATTTTCATTTTATTTCTGTGGCGCTCTCTTCTCAAAGTCAAAATCAATAAATTTTCCACAACTTTTTTTTGCGCCACATTCGGTTGCCTTTGGCTGACGCTGGACTCGGCGCCGTCGCTTGGCTCATTATTAATATTTTTACATTTTGTACGCCTTTTGATATATTTCGCGTAGCATAGACGAAGGCGCCAGGCAGCCCCCTCTCGCTCCCTTTCCCCGTCGGCCACTAGGCGGCTGCTTAAGTGTTTTTCTATTATGGCCTGCCCATTTCCCATTTCCCCAGCGCCTTTTACCCAATACCCACCAATATTATATTTGCTTTTAAATATTTTGATATACAGCACAGTTGAGGCTTATAACTCGGCTCAGGCACCCACACAGACGCCCTTAGGCAGCTAGCCCAGTGGGACCTGGCGGTCGAGAGAGTTAGAACAAAGTATCTCATATAGAAATCTATATAATATATATCTTGGCAGACAATATTAGTGCATAATTAATATGACTAGCTGCTTTCTTATCGCTTCATGTGACAGTCTAAACAAGAAGTCTGAAATATATTATCCTTGTTTGTTCTATAAGCGAAAGGCAGGCGGTAAGCTGTGCCTTTTTCATGCATTTGTGTCCAACTGGGTGCTCAAGCAAACATACTTCAACCAGCAGCAGCAGAGCTGGCAGGCATTTTCTCATAAAAATTTCGTACTCGAATAAGACGAAGTAGCTGCGCACACACACATTCAAACACACACACACACGCACAGATACACTGACAGAGAAGCAAAAAGTAACCCGCAGGCATTTGGGATAGCTTAGCGGGCGCGGGCGGGGGTGGAGGAGTCGGTCGCAAAACTTTGAGGCAGCAGCATGGCCAGAAAAATGAATGTAAAGGATGTGCCATGGTGACTGGGGGACGAAGCCGTGTGTAACTGGAAAATAATATTTATTTTTTTTTTCTTTTCGTTTGCCTCTTTCCCAACTACTTTTGTGCCGTAGCATGTAATTCCCTTTTTGTTCTCCTTCTTCTGCTGCCGCTGCTGCTGCTGCTGCTTTCTTTGGGTTTCTTTTGAGTGTCAGAAATGGAAAAGAAAATAATTTGATGGTTTCATAAAGTCGCTGTATGCCGGCTGCGGGAGGGGGGACGGGCGTAAATGTAACTGTGTGTGTGTGCGCGTTTGTGATAAAATTGCAAACTTCCCCTCGCTGTGTGTGTGTGTGTGTGAAAGCGAGGACCAAAGCGTAGCAGCAAAAATTTATGGAATTCTTTTTTGTTTTGTTGCTGTTGCTGCTTATTTTTCGTATAGTTTGTGAAAATTTCTGCGATAGATTTCACTTGTGCGCTCGAAAGTATTTGCTGCATACTTTTGGGGTGCTGGCTGGTTGCCTTGCCTTCCCTTGCCCGGCCCCCTGCCCACCCGCCTGCCTGTGCGCGAGATAACGATGCCGATGACGATCGCTCGTTTCTCCCACTTGGCCCTCCCCCTTACCCACACACACACACATAGCCTCGTTCGGTCAGATACACTTGCATTATTATAAAAATGATTATTATTTGTGCCGCCCTTGCCCAAAATAGCCAGCACACATACACACACACATACACACACGCACACCCACACGCGAATGGCTTGTGTATATACACACTTATGTACACACACAGTGCTTGTCCTTGTCTCTGTGCCAGTGTGTGTGTGTGTGTGTGTTTCATTATTAATTTTTCTTGTATTTTTTCCACATTTTTCGTATTTTTATTTTATCTTGCCCTCACACACACACACACACACACATAAACACATACGTACATTCGAGCGCTCAGGGGATGGAACACACACACTTACACACACACATACACTCACTCATTTTAGTTTATTGTACAAATAATATTTGATAGAAAAAATTTAGTGCATGAACGGGATGGAAATATGTAGTTGTTCTCATTGGCTTTCCCTTTCGATTCGCTTTAGCTTTAGTTCGAACGGCGCAGCAAATATGCTGGGAAATTAATTTTTCACTCTGTCCGCCATTCGCCAAGCGAGAGATGCCAAAGTAAAAATGAGAAAAAATATGTATAAAAATTTAACTTAACAAGGCAAAGTCGAATACTAAATAATTGCCTGTATTATTGACCGAGTGTATGTATGTGTTTGTGTGTGCGTGTGTGTGATAGACAGCGTGTGTGTGTTTGTGTGGATGTTGTTGTTGCCAACGTACCTTCATTAGTTTCTAATGAGATTTCTTGCTAATGAGCACGCTAAGCAGAAAATGTTGGAAATTCAGCTACCAAATCAACTGTAAAGAACATTGAACATTCATTTGTTAGGGTGTTCTATTTCGGTTTATGTACATGTACATATTTCTCGACAGTCCGGCGGGCTCTGCGTTGTCCGTAACGCCCACGTTTCCCGCTTAATCTGAAAATAATAGTAAGCACTTCAACGGAACACACGCGTCGGACCCTGGTTCAAATCCAAGGTGTATGAATGCTGTCTTAGTCGAGTGCCAGTGTAGCTCGAACTACTTAAAAGTTACCCGGCATTGCCCGGGACATCCAATAATAATATAGCAGTTGTTGGCAAACTTCGCTTATTGATTAACTTTTAGATTTGACATTCTATACAAAATACCAAAACGAATGCATCAGTCACTCAACAAGCAGCAGAACTCCTTCAATAATAACAGCCGCAACTCGCTCTACTCTAAAATCAATTTGTCGCACACATTTTGGACCGCACAACCAAAACCTCCTCCGCACATCACAAAAGCCAAACATGCATCAGCACTTTGCAGGCGAGCTGGTGGTGGGTTTTTGAGCCACCAAAAGTAATTTCAATTTGATTTTCAACAAAATATTAATTGCATATGGCCAGCCGGGGGCGGGGGTGTCACATAAAGTATGCCATATGCGCGTCGGGGGCATAAGCATGGTCATGGGCATATATCAATCATAGGCGCGTCAAAAGGTGCACGCACACACGGGGACCCGGAATAATTTCAATTGGTAATTACCCAATGAAAAAAACGACCAGGTGGGCGTGCATTTGCATGTGTGCTGGGGGCGTTTACAGCGGTTCAGTCGGGGCTTTAAATTCTTTAATGATTGTTTGTAGCCGGGCAACTATCGGGGCGGTTGACAGTTGTCACCCGGCTGGAAGCTATAATTACGTGTGGGCAAAGCTTTCAAGTTGGACTGTTGTTGCTGTCCTTTGTTTACATTTCGAGTGCACACGTGTAGTGTCCAGCAACAGACATGCGCCTACTAGCGCTTGACCCAATATCATGGCCAGCCAACCAACCGACCGACCGACCGACCGACTGACCTCCCTAAGGCCCCGCTCAAATGCCTATTGTGTGTGCGTGTGTGTGGGCAAATGCGAAAGCGAAAGTGCCGGCATCGGCTATACCGAATCCGATGGCAACCGCAACGTCACACTGGCGCTGGACACACGGACAGGCCGACATGCCGACATGCCGACATGTGAAAAGTGAAAGTCAATAGCAAACCTTGACCACCGGACGTGGCCAGACAACTGGGACGCAGCTGAACGCGCCACGCACCGCGCTCCATGCTCCAACTTGACTCTGGCCAATGGGTTTCCAATGCTGTTGCTGTTGCCGCTGCTGCTGCTGCTGCTGCTCCTGCTGTAGGGCTATTTTGTGCGCCTGGTTCGTTCAACCGGCGATTTCGACTTTCACGCACACACACACACACATGCGTTCCATATGACTCCACACAGAGCTGCCGCTTAGCCGGTGCCGAGAGCGCGTGCGAGAGAGCAGCGAGCTGTGGGAGGGGGCAGGCAACAGCCACCATGTGTTGGCCAAGAGTGCGCATGTCCAGAAATTGAAACCAGTCCGAGCATTGGACATGGCAGGACAACAGATAGAGAGGGAAACAGGACGACAAACGGACAGACATGGAGACCGAGATGAACCTGGCAAGTCACTTTCACTTTTCCCTCGTGCTGTCATGTGCCTGACGGAGAGCAGGGGGTGGAGCTGTTGTTGGAGCAAAGGGGTGGTGTGGCCAACACACACATGCGAGAGACACACATTTGCCCACCTCGACGAGCATCCTGTAAAGTCAAAATCAATCTATCAGTGCGTAAGAAAAAACCCAAACATTCGATATGCCAGGACAGCTACATATAATGGGCATACATTTTGGATCAAATTTGCGAAGGTGAAGCAAAATCAGATCAAGTCAAGCCAACTAATTTAGCTGTCATTCGTTTGAGTCAAAAGGCCTGGCAAGCCTATTATTATTGATTAAAGTACCAAAAATTTGGGAGATGAATCCTTGGAATACATGGTTAAGTTCTATAGTATATATAAGTTTTCGCTAGATGAGTTGCTTACGTTATTTTGGGAGCTACTTTGGACTTCCAAACTCTTTTGAATCTCAAGCTAGATGAATGAACTTTATGCGCTGTCGTAGCTGAAGACCATATTTAGAGCTCTTATTATTATAAGTATGGGATAAATGTACAGTCTACTAATCTAACTTTTTATACTCCAAGCCCTGAGAAGGTGTAATTTATCAAAGGTACACTCATCTCTTATCCCATTTGCTTCATGTGGTCGACGAGCTAAGTTGATCTAGCCATGTTCGTCTCTCTGTCCTTCCCTCTAAGCCCGTTGGTTCTGGATACTACAGCAGGACCTGTACTATATACAAAAGAGAATATAATTTGTTTCTGATATATCCTCATTTCCTTAATATCGATATTAAGACATCGTTTTATATTCACAATTCGCAGATTCTAAGAGCACCAAATATTATACACAGATTTCGAATGTTTCAAATTTTGAATACCTCCCACAATCGCCCCTAAATTATAAAGTAAGCCTCATTTAAAGTCTTGTCCTACGTTTCAGTTCCGCAAAGTTCCTTAAAAGACCAGCTTATTTAAATTTGTTGACTTATAATAAACCATAATTGACATATTTTACATTCATGTAAGCCCATGCCAAAGACAATATGAATAGTGCTTATATTCTCTTTGCCCATACCCCTTCAGTTCAGGTATTCACAATCTTTTTAGCACCCTCTTCAGCCACAGAAAAAAACCCACAGCTTAAAGACCTATTCGATTGGCTGTTACCACAGAAATTTGATTATAGATTTTGCTACCCCTGTTCTTAAGACCTTCCAAAACAAGACGGCAATTACTCAAGTCCATATTTAAGTGAGATGTGTGCTCGTCGAGATTACGCATAAGAATGGGGCGCAGCAATTGCTTCAATCAGCTGCGGTTCCAATTTAGAGACTCACAAGAACTACATGAATGGGACTTGTCAAATGCACTCACTTTCCAGATATGAATACAATGAATACACACGAATTGAGTGCTATGAGAAATCCCATATCAAGTTCTAAGGGCGAACCCAACGAAAAGTCGCGACAAAGTCACAAATGTCGAATACATTAGAATAACAAAAATGTATGGAACTGTGACTCGCGGCAATAACAACGATAGCAACAACTACAACAACAACAACAACTACAACAACAACAACTACAACAACAACAATTACTAAAACAACAACAACAGAACAGTAGCTGGAAAAACAAATTGAAAAACTATCGAACAATGATAAATTGGCACGAGCAGGAAAAAAGTCAACATAACGCGCTCGCTTGAGTGACTGTGTGTGCATGTATGAGAGTGTGTGTGTGTGAGTACGTATGTGTGTGCTCATGTGTGTATGTGTATGTGGTGGTTAGTGAAAAGTTGAAAAAAGGGGCGGAGCAATAATGGTTTTCCGAGCAGCGACGCTCAGTTGTCGCTTTGTGTCGTTGTTGTTGTTGTTTTTTTTTAAGGGAAATTATTTGATTTTTGATATTTTGGGGTGTTTTATTGAGGTTTTTTGGGTGCAAAGCATGGGGAAAAATTCTGTGGGTAGCTATCTGCCTGTGTGTGTGTGTGTATGTAGGGAAAACTATTAAATGTGCTGCGGGGTGTGCATTGATACATTTCCATGCATTTGTGTGTGTGTGTGTGATTTTAGTATCAATTTTGTTTGCTGTTTTGATTTTGCGCTTGTAACTGCGATTTGACAGTTTTTTCTTTGATTTTTTGTTGTTCTCGCCGTTTCTGCTGCGTCATGCGGCAGTTGAAAACGAGCGAGCCACTTGGCAGGACACGAGCAGCAGCAGCGAAGTGCGCATGCGCCAGCGACTCGACAAACTGAGCGCGAACTTAACGAAAGTGCAAGTGAACGAAACGTGTAACGGAACTTAAACGAAATTTCGCAATATACGCAATATACCAATTGCCAGACAGAAACTTAAAAGCTTCGCTCAAAGCTTTTGCTAAACTCAAAGAAATTGAGCTTTTTCTCTGATAATAAATTAATGAGTACGTGTTGTAAAGTGAGCTTAAGCTCATATATGCTATGCATAGATAACTGTTAAGTTTGCTAATTAGTCGCGATTTGCAAGGGCTCATATCTCAGTTTCACTTTGATATATGGCCAAGTGCCAGGACCTGTTTACACTCGCCTGCTGCCCATTTTCATTTAAGTAGACGGAGAGCTGGCCAGAAAAAAGAAATCAAATAAAATAACATCAAACTACCTTAGGCTTTATAAAAATCCCAACCACATTCAGCCACCCACACACACACACACACACACACACACACACACACACACACACATAGCGCACATTCTGGCAGGCATTTTTGCTTAACTCCTCAAAGTACCAAAGTGGGCGTAGTGCAGGGGGCGGGTTGCGAGGGGGGTTTTTGCCTTCATTGCTGAAATTGTATAAAAGCAAAGTCAACAACAGCAACAACATCAACGAGAGAACCAATTTCCAACCATGGAAACTTAATTTATGTCTGCAGCATAGTTGAGAATATTTTTCTTCTGCCTGGCTTCGCGTCGAGAAAATAGGGAAAAAAATTATTTTTCTTCGCTTACATTTTTTTTTTTTTTTTGGGTTTATTTCGACATTTTTGCCTTTGCCTTTGCCGTTGCCGTTGCCTTGGCCCCTTGCCACACGGTTGCCAGTGGCAGCCTGTCCTGTGCCTGTTCGCCTGCCCCTGCCACACGCTCTGGCCGCACCGCCTCCCACTTTTTTTTGGGCCGTCTTCGTGTCGTTGTCGGCTTCCTTTTGCTTTCTTGAGAATCAAATTTATTTTACCAAGTCATGTTGAAGAAAATTTTTATAAGTTTTATGCGCAGTTCAAGTGATGGTGTCAGAGGGGGCGACTGCTTGCCAAATATTACACTGGGCGTGTATGAGTGTGCGTGTGTGTGTGTGTGTGTGTGTGTACGGGTGTGTATGTGTGTGTGTGTGTGGGTGGCTGGGTGTGTGGGGTGGAGAAAAAGTTTGTGTGTGCTCGCCGCACAAAATAAGCAAAATTTGTATTCCTTAAATCGGATGACTTTGTATAAATTTTCGTGTGCGGCAATGGGGTTGCAAGTGTATGTGTATATAAATATGTGTGTGTGTGTGTGTGTGTGTATGTGTTTTTGTTGATGTGTGCGGCTGTGGGTGGCAGCCGGGCGCACAAAAACTTTTCTTTATATATGGTATATATATAAATACGTATGTGTGTGGGATATGCGCATGTATTTGTGTACATAATGGAAAAATTTTTCATAGAATTTGCACAAAAATGAAAAAGTGCTGGGAGAAGGAAAAAAAATTACAGAGCGCAAAAGAAAAGCAGAAGAAAAATGAAATTAAGCGCATAAGGAAATGAGACACAAAATGTTGTATGCCAGCTGTGCGGGTGTGTGTGTTAGTGAGTGTGTGTGTGTATGTGTGTAGGTACAACATTTTTGGCAACATACTTTTGCGGCAAATAGAAATAAAATTGAATGGAAGTTTGGTACATAGGCGAGAAGGAAGGCGAGGAGGCGAAGGAGGGAGCTTAACACGATTTAAGCCTCAAGCTATTCATACCGTAGGCTCCACCGAACCGAAACCCCACCACGATACCCACCCTGGATAGCGCACATGTGACCCACACAAACCAGTTAGAGTTAAACCCAATAAAACCCGACGTATTCCACGTATTCAGCTGGCATGCTTAAGCTTCCTGCAATTTTAGACACCCAATTAGTTTGGGGCTTCTTTAATTAAAGCAGTGTCCTTTATGCTTTCTTTTCTCCTTTTTGTTGTCGTTGTCATTCACACAGTAATATCATCCAAAATGGCCGCATCCATATATGCCACCCCACCGCCGGATCTGAGCAGCGAGGACACAGCGCTCTCCGATGTCTCCAACTCATCCACACTCAACACAAATCGCGGCGGCGGCAGCAGCAACAACAGCACCGGCAACAACAACAACAACAACAACAACAGTCACACATTGCATCCACATGAAGCCACAGCAGCAGCAGCAGCAACAGCAGCAACCACAACAGCCACAGAAATGTCACCCACTCAGCAACCGCACTTGGACACGGAGTCCAAGTCCAAGTTGAGCGCCACGGGAAGCAACACAAATGAAGCAGACGAAGCTGATGGCGAGGAGGAGGGCGAGGGCGAGGGCGACGGCGAGGGCGAGGCAGACGGCGCTTTGGATCAAACGGCAATGGCCGCAATGGCCGCGGCCGCAGCAAATGCAGCAGCCATGCAGCTGCAGCTGCTGGAGGCACTCAACGATGCGGCCAAAAAGCGACGCAAGCAGCACAATCCCAGTCGTCTGGAGGCGCTCAATCTGAGCGGCGCCGAGACGGACGAGGGGGCCGCCAAAGATGCCCCAGCGGAGCCAGTGATCGACTATGAGGAGAAGCTCTCGAAAATGCTGCTGCCCAAGTCCATCGAAAAGCTGAAGGAGACATTCGAGCTGCTGCAGCAGCAGAAGCTACAGCCCGAAGACATATCAGAAGCGGAGGAGAAGCAGCAAATGGAGCAGCAGCAGCAACTGGAACAGCAGCAATCGCCAATAAATCCCTATCAGACGTACTGCAAGCAGTGCGGCGAGAACTTTGAGACGGAGTTCAAGCTCAGTCTGCATATGCTGCAGGATCATCAACAGGATCATCAACAGCAGCAGCAACAGTTGTCTTCGCAACAGCAGCAACAGTTGGCGGCAGACGAGCCCATGGACTTGCTGGCCAATATTCAAGTTAAACTGGAGCGTGCTGACAGTCCCACGCAGCTGGAGCTGCATCAGCAACAGCAGCAGCAGCAGTTGGAACTGGCCAATGGACATGCCAACAACAATAAGGAGCACGAGCACTGGCTGCAGGCCATGGCCCAGCAGCACCAGCAGCAACAGCAGCAGCATCAACAGCAGCTGCCGGGCATGCCGCCCGCCTTTGCATTTCCGCCGGAGGCAGCTGCCCTTGGCTGGCCGCTGCTGGGCATGCCAGGTTTTGGGGGCGTCGAGGGTCTCAATCGGCCGCCACTACGCATCTTCAATCCGGAGGCCTATTGCGAGCTGTGCAACAAGGAGTTCTGCAACAAATACTTTCTCAAGACGCACAAGGCCAACAAGCATGGCATCTTTGATCCCGCCGGTGATTTGGCCACGCCCAACAACAATATCAGCAACATTAACAACAACAACAATAATAGCAGCAGCAGCAATAACAACAACAGCATCAACAATAGCAACAGCAGCAGCTCCACTTCCATGTTCCAACAACTGCAAATGCCGCGCGAGCCGCCGCCGCTGCCGCCAGCACAAAAGCCTGATCCGCAATTGACGCCACCGGCGCCGCCGGCGGTGCACTGCGATATATGCTCGAAGCGCTTCACCAACGTCTTCGCCATGCGCCGTCATCGCGCCAAGCAGCACGAGCAGGCAGCAACGCCCACAGTCTCACCGACACCCCAGACGACGCGGCGCGGCAGCCCCAACGAGCAGCCACAGCCTGCCCAGCCACCAGCCCCAGTCCAGCAGCAGGTTAAGCAGGAGCCCACGCCGGACGCCGAACAGAAGCCCTATCAGCTGCCCGAAGGCTTTCGCGAGGACTTCACGCTGGAGCAGGAGGAGTTGGCCTTTGCGCCGCCGCCGCGCAAGCTGCCCTCCCAACTGCAGCAGCAGGCGCGCGACGCCAACTGTGCGCCGGAGAAGCTGCGTCGCCTGGGCGTCCAGCTGCCGGAGGCATTCTGCGAGCTGTGCTGCAAGGAGTACGCCAATCGTTACTTTCTGCGCACGCACAAATGGAAGCGTCATGGCGTCTTTGTGCCGCCCGAGGATCTGGGCAAGGAGGAGCAGCAGCCGCTGATGCCCGCCGGCTGGCCATTCATGCCGCTCAATCTGATGCTGGCCAAGGCAGCCGCCGAGCAGGAACAGCAGCCCGAGCAGGAGCCCGACGAACAGCAGCAGCTGGAGGAGCAGCCACATAAGCGCATCAAACTGGAACCCTACGATGAGTCGACGCCGCCGGAAAAGCTGGACAGCTCTGCGATGGGCCTGCAGAATCTGCAAAAGCTGCAGTCGATGCTGCAGCAGCTCAACGATTTCAATGGCAAGCGACCGCTGCCGTGCCACCTGTGCGGCCGGGAACTGGAGCATCAGTATGCGCTGCGTGCGCATCTCATGACCGAGCATGCTGGCCAGCTGCTGCCCGAGGGGCATCCCATGCTCTACCAGCAACAGCAGCAGCAGCCACAGCTACCGCTCAAGTTGTCGCCGTTGGGCGGCGGCGGAGGCGGCGGTTCGCCCGGCGCTGCGGTCACGCCCACGTCGACGGCCAATGAGCTGCGCTGCCAGCAGTGCGAGCGCGAGTTTGCCACAACACAGGAATTCAAGCAACATATCGCCGAGGTGCATCTGGGCCGCATACCCGGCACCAGTCCGCTGCGCGAGGGCTTCTATACGCCGGAGCGTGCCACGGTACCAGCTGCCGGCGGCGCTGCCGCTGTACCGCCGCGTGCCGCCTACACCATAACTCCGACGTCTAGCTACTGCGAGATCTGCAACAAGGAACTGTGCAACAAGTACTTCATGAAGACGCACATGCAGCGCATGCACGGCATTGAGATCGAGAATGGCGCCCAGATCGGCGGCGTCGTCTGCAACATATGCAACAAGGAGCTGTGCAGTAAATACTTTTTGCGCGTCCACAAGCACAACACACACGGCATCATAGAGGATGGCGCTCCACTGCCCCAGCCGCGTGGCAGCGCCCAGAACGGACTCAAGGCCGAGGCACAGCAGCAACAGCAGCAGCAGCAGCAACAACAACAGCAGCAGCTGCTGGAGCCAGAGATCAATTTGACGCCGATTGGGAGCGACTCCAGCGCCGGCAACGAGCTGTGCCCGCTGTGCGCCCGCCAGTTCCGCAGCGCCAAGTGGCTGCGCACGCATCTGATGAATGAGCATGGCGCCGCGGGCATCGAGAAGCTGCGCGATATGGAACAGTCACCGCAGAGCGGCGCCGGCAGCAAGCCGAACAGTCCCACGCTCAAGATACCCAATGGCAGTCCCGCTGGCGCCGGCGTCAGTCCAGCCAACAATCTTGCCCAGGCGCTGCAGAATGCGCAACAGCAGCTGTTTGGCCAGATGCAGCTGCCCAAGGGAATGCCGCTGCCGCTTCCATTGCCGGGCATGTTCGAGCAGACTCCACGCTTCAAGGAATACCAGTGCTCACTCTGCCCCTTCACCACGCCCTACTATGCATTCCTCTTCATACACGAGCGCTCGCATGCGCTGCTCAACAATGGAGGCGATGGTGAGACGCATGTGGCCGCCGAGGCGGAGCCGCCGCGCAACGAACGAGACAGATCCTTCGCCTTGGTGCAGGGCAAGGCCAGGACCAAGCCAGGCCGCGAGAGAGCCGAACGAGCCGATGTGGAGCACATCGAACCCACGAATCTGACCACCAACCACAGCAGCAGCAACAGCAGCAGCAGTCACAGCAATACGAAGGCTGCCACGCCCACACCCACGCCCACAACGATACACTCACCAGGCACAGTCGTTGCCTCGCCGAAAGCGCGTTCCGCTACCGTGACACCGACGCCAGGACGACGCAGCACCAACTCCAAGCCCGGCACGCCCAACGGCATCAACCCCCAACGCTCGGCGGCCACCTCACCGTTTGAGCTGTGCAGCGATCTGGCCAATGGCAGCGGCAAGCCGGCCAGCTATGCGCAGCCGGACAAGTCCGAGGAGGCATATCAGATGCAGGCCTTCCATTTGACGCCCGCTGACGACGATGCGGAGGGTCTGTTTGCGCCCGCGCTCGTCTATTTGCCGGTGCGCGTGCGCGCCTCGGAGTCGACCACATTGAGCTTCAGGCTGACACCAGCCTAAGCTTGCCCAGAGTTGGCCACAGGCACCCATACACACACAAATCCAAACAACACAAGAGTGTTGCCAGCGTATGTAAGTTAAAGCCCAACCGTTTTGTTTAGAACCATTTACAACAACTATAGCACAATGCCACGAGCTTGAAATTTTGCCTAATCATGGGATTAATCTGACAGAGCAGGACAGCAGCATAATTCGAAAGGTATGACAAGCTTCGAAGCTCTAGGCCAATGAAAGCACATTTAAAGCAGCTTGAAGCTTAAACGAGCTTTAAGGTCAAACGCCAAAAAGAATGTCAAACTCAGCTTAAAGCTCCAAGTGAAATACAAAACACAATTGACTTAGCTTGAAATTTTATTCGAGTAACAAACGTTTAAGCTTTAAGCGCTAGACAAGATTTTTATACTTAATGAAAGCACTAAAAGGACAGCGCGAGCTTTTAGCTTCTTTCAAAGTTTTCTGAATCTTTAAAATCAAATTTTCTCAATAATGCTTTGGTTATTTCCCTGAAAGATTAATCCTCTGATATGGTAATACAATCAGCCAGTGTCATTGAGCTTTTAACGAAAGCTACAGCCGGCCACAGTGGTGGCCAGAGTTATCGTCCCACTACCCCAGCCCGTTAACCGACAAGAAGACAAGACAAAATAGTGGAACTACAAAAGACTGAGTGCGCATATTAGTTGAGCTCATTAAAGTAAAGTTTATATACAATTGCTATATGGCTACAGCAACTGCAGATCTGCAAATCTGCAGCTATGTGGCATATATAGTGAAAATTGATGCGTTTTGTGTTTAACATGGAACCAACTACAAGAAACAAAAAATTGAGTATCTATAATCAAAACAAATAACAAGTCCGTTTCAGCTGGCAACACTGTGTGCTAAAAACATATTTTTTTATAAATCCATAACCAAGATAAAACGAAAAAAAAGATAAACATAAAAATTGCATAACATACCAAACAATACATATATCTATATCTCTAGTGATTAATATCAAAGTTCCTATGCGTAATAGTAATTTTTAAAAGCCATTAACGTATCGTAAACGGGAAAGGTTGAAGGAGAGGTAACTTAGTCGAAAAAAAGAAAAGGAAAACTAAATACGTACATAATACATAAGTCGCCAGGCAGGAGAGTTGGAAGACAGGGAGAGAAAGTGGAAGAAAGTGGAAGAAAGTGGAAGAAAGTGGAAGGCGTGTGTAGAGGATATATACATACATATAACCAAACATATATCGTAGTAGCCATAGCCAAGCAGCTTAACATAACAGACACACACACACACACACACACACACACACACACACACACACACACACACACACACACACAAACACACACTCACACAAACACACATACATATATAGGGATATATGGCTGGGTTCGGTGCGCTTAGTTTAAGGGATTTTTGGTATAATACTATATTTAGTAGTGCTAACTAAAAACAAAACTAGAGAGGTACACAAATTCAAGCTTCAGCATATAAGTGAAACAATTTTATGCACAAATTTGCTCAAAATCAAAAATATAAGCGAAACGTTTCGCAAACGTAGTCGAAATCAAAGTTAGGAGGACAGTTCTAGAGCTAAGTAAGGAGAACAAAGAAGAAGAAAAAGAAGGCATGGCGAGGTTCCATAGTCACACACACACACACACACAGATACAATACACACTGTAGATAAGTATAAACAAGAACTTTTATTTCCAACTCGAAAACCAAACTTGAAACATCTTTGCACATACATCTATAATGTAGTACACCTTATGCCAAAACATACACACACACACACACACTAACTGTACATAGAGCGCATCAAAAGATGGTCACACCTAAGCCAGGAGCTATATAGATATGTAGAACCGATTCAGTGTGAACAGATGATAAAAATGGCGCCAGTAGAGGTTATTTTTTTGCAGCAGCAGGAGGCAAACATGAACAACTCAGGGCAAAAGTACAATGACCATTGGTACTTTTTATATACTAAATAAAATACTAAATAAAATACTAAATAAAATCTATAACGATAAAAGCGAAATAATTATAAACAAATAAAAGAAAGTTGAAACAAGTGAAACAAATAAAAACATAACAAAAAAAAAGCTACCTCAGACGGACTTGAAAACAATAATTTAAATAAATGAATTTATATAACAATATGAACATTTATGCTTATAAACAAACCAAAAAAAAAGAAAAGAAAACTGCGCAACTTATAGAGCAGAAGTAAATGAAATTTTTAGTGAATTTACCTCAAGATACCAAACACAGTAAAGCCATGCACAAGAAACCACGAAGAAAAGTGAAGAAAAAGCACAACAATTTATATATATTTAGCATTTAGTTACAAGTATTTATTATTTAGTTTTAATTGTAAGTGGAACATTCCAACACGAAAACCTTCTGACCAAAAATTACGAAGCTAGTCGCAAACTGAACAAAAACAAGCCCAAACTCAAACTAGTCAAAGTTGGGCTCTCAGCCAAATGGTTGGCCTGGCCAACAAGGCGTTAACCAACTTATAGATGATATACATATACATATAAACGACAAGAAATCAGTTTCAGTTTGTTTCTTCAGATCTGCGCACATTTCTCGTATATTATTTGGTAGTATTTAAGGCGTTCGTTCTTTACAGAAATGTGCGCAGCCGAAACAGCTGAAACAAAAATATCAAAAATAATCGAGGTAAAAGCTAAACCATAACTAAGCCATGTTCATCATTGGGCAGCGGCGCAGATCTAGCTATTTTTAAATTTATTTTTTAAAAACGTGTGTTTTTTAAAATGCTGCGTGCCTTTTAGCTAAATTGCGTCGTTGTCCAACACTAAACCAAATGATGACAACTTAAATAGCACGAACACGAATCAAACAAAAAAACTAGAAGAAAAAATACCAAAAAATACGAAAAATACCAAAAACTAGCTTTTAATTTTCATTTACAATTAAACACAATTATTTGCATCATTTGATTAAAGATCTTAATTTGTCATGTATATATATATATAGAAATAAACACGTGTATTTGTTAAACTTTTAGTTTTTATTTAATTTACTTTTCGTTCGATTGATTTACCCCGCCCCGCCCCGAAGCGTGCCACACTTGCGGCCCGGCTTGTATTTGTTGTATTTGCCACTAAGAAACCCAAATCTTATCTCACACGCTGATTGCCGTCAATTGACACTCACACGCAATTGCAGACCTTTATTTTTTTATTGTTTATTTGATTTTAAAGTACTCTCGGAGAGAAATAGGGGCCGCTTTTTTACTTTGTGTGGACTTTATGCCGGTCGAACGCCTTTATAAAATTGATATTTGATTGGGTTTTCGAGCAGTATGCAATTTGTCAACAATGCCCCAGTTGAACATATATGTACATACATATATGTTAATATCTTCTTCTCTTTTTTTAAATGCACTTCAAACAATTTGCCTGCAGCAGCTGTTTCTCGAGCTGTTCGGGCTCTCGAGTGCGGCATGTTATCCATGCCACAGGCACCCTCATAAAAAAAAATGCGCGCCTCGCTTCCGGCTCAACCCCCACGCAGACGCTGATTAGGCTATTTGCTTAAAATGAAATACAAAAAAATACCCTTCAAATGATTAGTAAAAAACCAAAAACAAGCGATAAACAAAAAAACATAATCGAGAGGAAAAGGGAAAAACTTGGCACACGGTCAAATGCAGCCGTTGTGTGGGTCAAGCCAAGCATTTTCCATGGAAAATTCAAATTGTGCAGCTGCTGCGCCTGCTGGTAGTTAAAAAAACGTACAAGAATAAAGCCAAATAAATCTAAAAGCAGCAGAGCAGCAATTGATTAAAATTGTGCGTACACTCAGCGAAATCAGCTGCAAAAACGAACATAATTGCGAGCATAAACAGGCAATGTCCATGCAAAATGTCTCAATAGACTTTATCCAAGCCTAGAGCCAAGCCATGTTTAGTTTTATAGCTAACTAGCTACACTTTTTCGCTGAGTGTACTGTGGCGCACAGTGGGCGCTGTCCGGCAATCAACCCTCGCCAAAAACTCGCGGCCCTCTGCGTTAATTATTTGTCACGTGTCCATGCAAATTTCATCTCATTGATTACGCACAGGACATTCGATACTCTCTCTCTCTCCTCCTCGCCGCTGGCTGCTGCAATTACAGCTACCTCCAAAGCTATTGAGTACACTTTCCATAGATATATATATATGTATGTATATGTAACATATTTGTTGTCGTCCCTGGTTGCAACCCTCGACGCGGCACGGCAGGCAATCGTGCACCCTCCTCCTTACCGGCTGGCCATGCAAATTGTGCGCGTTTTCTATATATTTTCTATTGAATTTTTATGGCTATTTATAATGGACTCGGCATTTGGCATTGTGCTCGTAATCCTGGGCCAACAATTTTTACGGCAAACAATTGCCAAAATGTTGTCCCGGCGACCCGCTGCTCATCCCCCCGCCGCCCCGCCGCCGCTCCGTCCGGGGTGCTGCCACAATTTGCATGTTTAAAAAGAGATGTGACTGTGTGTGTGTGAGTGTGTGTGTGTGTGTGTGTGCAGGAAATGCAATATAAATGCAAGCATATATATGAAAAATGAAAAATGCAATTTACTTGACATCGCGACGGCTCTCGTGACGTTTTTTTCCACGGGGTGTTTCATGCAGCAACCAACCCGCACCCAACCCCCCTCCTCACTCCTCCCCCTACTCCCAACGATTTTGCAATGTGATTTAAGCGCAAAATATTCTGCACCATTTGCCAAATTCAATATGCAAATTGAAGCGTTTCGGCCATTAAATCAAATGACATTATTACAATCCGGCCAATATACAATTCTCTATAATTTCGCCGGGGCCTGGGCGCATTTATCTGTTTATTGATTTCGTTTCGTAGAATTACTTTAATCAAGAACAAGTTCTGTTATGGAGCGCACAAATCAAAATTGACAAACAAATTGAAAGATATATATATACATATATATAGGTATATATACATGCTTATATGTGTAAATGGTTAAGTAAACAATTTTACAATGAACTTGCAACGTACCTTTTAAATGAGCATAAATCAAAATTTTTGGCCGCAGTTAACAAAAAGTGTTCTGCAGAGCTGGAGAAAATCAAAAAACAAAACCAACATTTTATTAGAATTAAGTACTAACACACACACACACACACACACAACACACACACAAGCCACAACACACAAGACACAAAAACGAGATCAAAATCAAAATTCTTAATAAAATTTAGTTTTAAGGCAAAATTCAAAATTGCATTGAAAATTTATTATTAAAAAAAGTAAATGTTGAATTAAGTTAGAAACGAGCATGAAATCAAAATCAAAATCAAAAACGAGAAACGAGAAGCGAGAAACGAGAAGCGAGAAGCAAAAACTCGAGCGAAAATCAAAATTATATTAAATATGAGAAAACAAAGAAAACTTTATTTTGCAAATTGGCAAATATACATACAAATATATTATATTTAACATTTTACTCCTCAAAAAAACAAAAACAAAACTTTGTTATTATGTAAAACTATGTGTGAAAAACCAAACAAAACGAAACAACAAAAAAAAACCCAAAAACTTAAAAGTAATTATTTATACACATAGTATATATATATGTATGTAATGTGCAACAAACATTTATGATCAAGAGCCAGAATCAAAAGCAACAACAACAACAACAACAAAAGACACCCTTTATCTCCAACCTAGCCCCTTTCCCCGTTTCCCCCCAGCCCCTCACTCCTTTTGTCATTCGATTGTAAGCGAGCATTTATCAAAAATTGTATGTGTTTTAATGATTATATTAAATATATATACAACCATATACATATATATATTGTATGAATTTAAACCATTAAATATAACAAAAACAAAAACAACACGCGAAATGTATTCCCCGCGAACGTGTCATCATCTGTGCTTATTACAGTTTTTGCTTGGGTTTTCCTTTGATTTTCCGCGTCAGTTTAGTCGGTGAAAAGTTCTAAGCCGATTTGGCCAAGAGAGAGAGACAGCCTTTTGACATTTGCTTTCAGATCGGAGCAGTCGCATCAGCTTTAACTTGTAACTGTGAAACGGGAGCTGGAAGCTGGGAAATGGGAAATGGGAACATTTTCTACCACCCTCCACCCGCACATGGCTGGCTGTCCACCCCAGTGGGATGCTCTGGCCAAAATCAGAGTATGTCAATATTTGTATTACATGTGAGGATGTTCTTATCAATAATTTTTAGAAAAGAATGCGCCGGCAGATTGGGAAACATTTTGCCGGAAAAGGAATGCGACAGCCTCAGGGAGGGGTGGGGCGGGCGTGGCCCGGACGGCGCGTGTGTGCCTGACAGTTCCATAGATGTTGATGTGTGCTTCCTGTTGACCTCCCCCTGCTCCCCCCTCCCTAGGCATAAAGAAAGGAAAAACTTTTCTCACATGAAAGGTTGTTCGTATATAATTTTGCCAAAATACTTGGCAAAAATATGTTATGTGTAATACATAGAAACAGAAAGATGCGAGAGGCGTCACTCAAATTGTTGTTTCTCAGTTTGTTTATTTGTTTGTTCTGCTTATTGCTTGGCTCCATCAACACTTGGGCTATCTTTACGCCAGGGATGTGGCCAGAATGAGCTGGCCAGGCCAAGTGTCGCCGTCAATTGATAAAACCTCTTGTGGCAGAGCTGGGTCATTAAGCCAGGAGCAAAAGGGGTGGGGAACACGTTGAAATACAACTTGAAAATTAGTTTTTAATCGATTTTACAATCACACAGCCAACAAATTATACAGAAAGCAGCCAAAAATACACAAGTGCTGCGACGTCGAGCCAATCAAATATGCTCTATATACTCTATGTTTGTGTGTGTTTGTGTGTGCTTGTGTGTGTTTGTGTGTGTTTGTGTGTGTTTGTGTATATAATTTGGACTCTCAATTAAATTGTGCAGGCGGAGGCAGGCGACAAGCGGCGCCGAACACAAACAACGACAACAACAGCAATTTTGTCACCATATGCTTTGGCACCATTTTCGAATGTCGTCGCTCCGGTGCCCTGTACACAAGTGCCAATTGGGTATGCAAGACTAGAGGCTGAGTTTATTAAATGGTAGTAGTTGGATCTAATCTGGAATTGAAAATCCACCTACTTTGCAGCTACCAGTAGATAAACTGTTTGAGGAAACTGGAAGAAAAGGTGCTGGTTCGAAAGCCAGGCTGGCGTGTGAATATGGTAAATTCTTAGCCAAGCATCAAGCCTGAATGTGCTGCTTAGAGGCTAAGTTGAGCATTCTTTTATGTATACTTCCTACAATCGTTCTGAAAAGGAAGTTGCTGGTTCGATGCGCCGGCTGGCGTATTCTTCATGTATCCTACTTATAGGGGAGTTGTCTTATTTGG
This sequence comes from Drosophila kanekoi, assembly GCA_037075305.1. Lineage (NCBI taxonomy): Eukaryota > Metazoa > Arthropoda > Insecta > Diptera > Drosophilidae > Drosophila > Drosophila kanekoi. The sequence goes on from JBAMCE010000141.1 coordinate 9,646,170, forward strand.
GGAACCGAAAAATAAGTGTGCAAGCTCGAAGCCTGTTAGAACTCTGATGTACCATTGTCTTAGCCCAGGCTAATATTCAATATTGCTCTTAAGTAAGACAGACAGACAGCGCAGCACATCATGCCTAAGCAATAGTACAGGGTATTCGACAGTCTATAAGTGCAATTAGATTGGTTCGTCGCGCCGCAAATGCGCGCCTTAGTCCTTACGTCGTCGTGTCAAAAACCCACAGAGCACGCCAGGCAGCCAGCAACAACAACAACAACAACAACAAACTTTAATAATTTAACTTATTATGGATTTTTGTTCGAGAGAATATATATTTTAGTTACTTTTTTATACCCTTGTAGAGGGTATTATAGTTTTGTCGTGCAATGTGTAACGCATAGATGGAGGCATCTCCGAGCCGATTACGTATACATATTCTGGATCAGCATCAACAGCCGAGTTGATATAACTATGTCTGTCTGTCCGTCTGTCTGTAACTTATCTCCCATACTTAAAGCTATCATCTGGAGGCTTTGCAGGCTGCCGGACCCGACCGGATCGGACCACTATAGCATATAGCTGTCATAGGAACGATCGATCAGATGGTTGGTTCTTGTATGAAAAGCTTTGCCTTTTCACATAACTGCAAAAGGGTATCAAGTCTTCGGCGTGCCTTGCCTGCGTACCTTCACGTTTTTTATTCATTTTCCGCAGAGGGTGGAAATTTTAGGTTTCATTTCGGCGGCATAAGCACATTAAGTCCGAAATGTGGCAATTTAAATAAATGACGCGAATGACACGCACTAAGCGGGGCAAGGCGAGAAGCAGCTGGAGCCGAAGGGGGGGGCGACGCGAAGGGAACTGCAAAAGTTGCACTAATGAGTTTTAAGAACGCAAACGGCAACGAGTTTTAAAGAAAATTTATTTATGTGATAACTAAAAATATATCTAAATATATATGTATATAGATTAGAAGAGAAGTGAAAACGCGACAAATAAGAAATTTTGTATAAGTTATGCCACGCTGTTGCCCTGCGGATAGAGCAGACGCAACAGCACCTGGCTGTTGACGCGCAAGCCAATCTGGCCATAGCCGCCGTGCAGCAGCACCCGCTCCTCCTCCCGCAGCACAAAGTTGCTGTCCTCGGGATGCAATCGATAGCGCTGGAACAGCAGAGCGGCCGCGTCGCGCCTGAAGATGTTCACCGCCCGGTGGGCGGCATCGTTGGCCAACTGATAGCGTCGCCTTGTCTTCGGATCGTCCAGCAGCTGCTGGGCTTCCAGTCGCCCGGGCATGCGCAGCATGGCCAGCTCCAGCTGCAGGAGCAGCCGACGCACAATGAAGTCGGCGAACTTGCGGCGACGATACAGACGCATCAGCTTGGCCGCCGTGTACTCCATGGCCAGGACAAGTCGCTGATGGATCAGCATCATCAACAGCAGCGGGCAGAGCGCCGTTGCGCTCAGAAAGCACACCAGGCACGGCTGATGGCTAATCCGCAGCACCATTTCCCGCCAGTACAGCAGATCCCGCTGCTGGTCCACGTAGCTCTGCTCCAGGAAGAACGTGAACAAAGCGACAAATACCATGGCTGAGGCCACAGTTCCATAACGGCGCTGCAGGCAACGCTTCAACTGACCCAAGCTGTTCATCCTCCGGTTGTGTCTGTCACTTTTTGTGAAGTCAAAATTTCATTAAAAAAAGAAGTAAAAGAAAGAAATACAAATTTTTTTGAGGGCTTTCAAACTTTTGAACGATTTTAAAAAGACGTTAAGCTGATGAATCGAAAAGCTTTTCAGAGGCAGATCAATCGAGATATGTTTAGAGATATATTTAGATAATCTAATCTAGCCATTTAAGGCTAAATTTAGCCAACTTTCGTCAATAAGTTCAAGCTAACTTTTGCTTTAAAGCGGGGCTTAAACCATTTGAGAATTATAAGCGTTAAGCGTGCAAATGCTGCGATAAGTTTTTCTTGCTTGTCTATTTCTTTGCAATCTATATTGTTACACAAGATACCCTAACTTTAGCTGTTGCTAAAGGTTACCTATAAGGTAACCTAAGCCTCAGTTGTGTGCTCAAAATATATATATGCCTCTTCGAGATACATATATCATACATATACATCCGCCCCGCCCCTTAGATGCCGCCCATATCTTAAGTCTTCTGCTTGACATTGCCACGCTCCTCCTTCAGTCTGCTCAATATACATTTCTTATAATACTTTCAATCTCAGCTATGTACATATATGGCATTGCATTCGGAATATGATTACAGGTAACAGGTTACGTCGAGTAGATAGAAGAAGAAGCAGAAGCAGAAGCGTCAGCATTTTATTAAGTACGGCTGGGCACAACTTTCACTTTCCAATCTGCCTTGCCAGCTATCCAAACGCACGAGAAACCGAACCAAAGCTATCAAACTAAACTAGGATTTTGTTCAGTTTGTTGCGTTATGAGATTTTTTTTTCTTCTTCTGCTTTCCCCTTCAATTGGATACACACAGACACACACACTCGCATACACACACATAGTGGGTAGGGCGTTGATGAGTGTAGGCCAAAGCCAAGCAGAAAACTGCCCCGAGCAACACACACACACACAGACTAGTGCACACATACGCAACAACCTATCTACATGTATGGTTACGCAGCATCAGCAGCAGCTGAGGTAAAGGGAGGATGGGGAGGAATGGGGCAGAGGCATGAGCAGCAGAAGAAAAACTAGGCAGGAAGCAAGCAACAAGATGGCAGCACATTTTGTATGAAAGTTGAGAGAAAACTAAGAGGAAAATTGTAATTTTCATCAAAATACCGAAAAAAAAGGAGGAGAAGAAGGAAACTTTCATTTTATTTTATTCTGGCTTGACCTTAAAGAACAAAATTCCAGCATGCGAGGACTTTTGGGTCGACTAATAAATACCCTAAAATGCAACAGAAGAGATATGTAGATAAGTCGTACATAAAACCCACAAAATGTATTCCTTTGCTTCGATTTGCGATTCGAAAGGCAGACCCTTGGGTTAGGTTTCATATTTTCATATTCATATTTCATATTTTAATAACAATTTAGTTTTTGAAACAAAAGTTGCCCCTTGAGCTGAAAATATTGCAAGTCGTAAATATTTGCATATACAAAATGCGGGCTAGATTTGATTCCTGCCCAAATTTGGCATCTTCCAAAGTATGGTTAGATAAGTGCTATATTTGAGGGCCAGATATATATTACTATTATTATTTATATATTTTCTTTTCATATATTCGAAGAGCATCCTTTGAATTTCTTAGTACACTTTACTTTCCTTTGCAGATTATAAATGATGTGCATGCTGATTGCACTCAAGGACTTGAAGGAGCCTTTTCTACAAGTAAGTTAACCTACATATGCATATATATATAATTACCTATATACACCTATATATATATTCTATAAATTATGATATCAATCATTTCATATAAAACCCAATCCATGTCCATGATCGTGTCACATGTTCGACCATATAGCTAATGTGCCCAGCTCACTTTATGCTGCTGAGCATAATGAGTAGCTTGTGCTCGCCTCCACTTATGCATAAGTGTGCGTGTGTGTGCGTGTGTATGAGTGCATGTGTGTGAGTGCGTGCGTGTGAGTGAGTGCTTGTGCATGAGCTAGCCACAGTCGTGCGTACACACTCATGTGTGTGTGTGTCCGTGCGTGTGTGAGCGATACGGTGCGGCTATCGAAAAATTCCAAAATAAAAAGAAAAATTTAACGCAAAGGCGAAAGGCAAAAACTTTTCGGTGCGAGGGGTAGTAGGGGGCGGGCAGCCAATGCGAGAATGTGCTCAAGGATGCTGTGTTACTTCTCCAGCTGCTGCTGCTGCTGCTGCTCTGAGGCAGCTTCTCCAATTTCAGGCGCATGACGCCGTCGCCCTCAAAGATGAGGGTGTCCATAGAAGTAGTTGCCGTCGTCGTCGTTGTTGTTGTTGTTGTTGCCTTTTGGGTGCGTGTGTCTCGTATTAGGCAGCGGGCGACGCGGCGGATGCTAAAGTGAAAAGTAGTAAATTGAACTTTTTTTTTGCCTCCTTCTTGTTGGCTTTCGCTTGAGCAGTGGGGAGGGGGGTTAAGGATTCGGAGCGGGGTCTTAGGTTTCCTTTGGGCCTTCGCTTTTATATTTTGTGGGCAATTTGTACTTTTCTGCGTTCAGCACTTTTTGCAGTTGTTCTTGTTGTTGTTGTTGTTGTAGATGCTTTCCTTACTTTCTTTTCACTTTCATTTGTGTTTTATTTTACGGCATGCGTGTGTGAGTCCCTGTGTGTGTGTGTGTGTGTGTACTTATTGTAGTTTTTGGTGCCTTGCTTATTTATCGCTTTTCAAATTAAAGTTGAGCGCCTGGGCCACTGCTAAATTATTTATAGCCATAAATATAAGCTGCAATTTATTAAAATGTGCGCAAATCAATCGCAAATACACAGATATAGTATACAGCATATCTATGAAAATTTAGTCCTTTGAAAATGAAATGCTCAAAAAGCTGCCACAAATATCCACTGGAGTGGATGTGACAAAGGAAAGTGACAAAAATGATCACTAGCCTATATCTATACACATATACTGACAGCTATATACACATACAACACACACACGTGTGCGCCTGTGTGCGTGGCAAGCGGCCGACTAAGCAGACGCTGAAAAGTATGCTACACTTTTTGCTACACTCGATTTTGCATTGTAAAACCTGGTCTTGGCTCAATTTATGAGCACACAAAATCAATAAGAACTAAACACAAGTTTTGACTGTAACAAAACAGACATCTCTCCCCTCTCCCTGCTCGCCCCGCTCCCCCTACCCGTTCCCCTCTCCTGTTATAGCGCTCGCTCGTAAGTAGTTCCAGTTTCAATGCCAGCAATAAAATTTCGATAGAAAAATCGTGAGCGTAACAAAAAAACAAAATGCTAAAGCCAATGGGAATGGCAAAAACAAAATTAATTAATTTATGTGCCAGTCGGAATTTTCCATGGCAATACACACACACACACCCACACCCACACACACACACGAGCTACAATCTATGTATACAATTTTTTCCAATTTGAACGTCATCATCCAACAGTTTTGTCCTAATTTCGTCGACGTTGTCGTTGTTGTTGTTGTTGTTGTTGTCCGCTGCTGTTGACAACAACAAGAACAGCAACAAGGACTCATTACAAAAACATAATAACAAAATAAATATTGAAAGAAATGGCATAAAATTATAAAAGCCTCGCACTGGGCCGCAAAACAAAATAAGCGACGCAACTTGACAGCAACAGCCTAAGACACGACCCCGCAGCCGCCCCCCGCCCCCGCTTACCCACACTTGTGTGCCACAAAAACTCGAAAGTGTGGCGCCCCCAATGCGCCAATAAATTTCATGCACTATCACACGGACACACACACACACACACACTCGGAAGCACGCACACAGCGACAAGGCATGAAGTGCGTAAGCCGCTTATGAGTGTGCGTGTGTGCGTATATTTGGGTGTCCGGGTGTGTGTGTGTGTGTCGAGTTTATATTAAATAAGTAAAAAAAAGGGGGCGATACAAACAATCAGACGATGACCAACTGGCCCAACACCGCTCCCCCTCCGCCCGCCGTCCCCTTGCCCCTTGGCCCTTTGGCCACTCCAGACTTTTATTTTTATCTCCTGGCTGTGGATGACAAACAGCAGCAGCGCATCAATAACGGAGAGCAACAGCAAAACTAAAATGTATTTGCGCAGATACTTCAACACACACGCACACACACCCACACACACACACACACACACACACACCCACACACACACACATATCTATTAGCTTTCAAGACCTGCCCGCACGCTTTCAACGACAGCCTTGAGAATTTCTTCGATTTTATCTGCTTGCAGTACCAAAATATTTGCTAAACTTGAAAATTTCCACGCAAGTAAAGAACATGAGGAGGAAGAAATCTGTTAAACAAAAATGTTATTATGAAATATTAATAATCGAAAGCTACTTTTGACAGGCTAGATCTGAGTCATCCGTGATATACAAGTGTCTAGAAGGGTATTTAAATCTTCGGCGTGTCGAAGATATCCTTACAATCTCATTATAATTGGTTTTTCCTTTACCTGGCCAAGTATGCATTGTCTCAATTTCCAATTAATTATATAATGCTTTAATCGCACAGACCTAGATACGCGTAGTTAAGAGCAGAGTTCTGCGACAGCTTCATCAAGCTACTTTAAGCATAAGAGACTGGCTTATACATAAAAAGACATGGTCGGACATGGCTATATAGACTAGGCTGTTTTGTATGTTCAGGGATACATATACTAGATATATATACTATATGCTCCTTTAAATGAGAATCAAAGCTGTCAGCCCAATAAAACTTTCCCCCTACTCGATTCACGTTTCAAGCCAGATTCAAGTTTCCTGCCTTTGGGCTTGTCTTCTCAGCCCAGTTTTCCAAATGAAATCAACTTTTGGTTAAAGTTTATCCATATTCCAAATTAATATATATCAATTCAGTTTTAACAGAACACTTGCCCGTTGTGCCTTTAATTATACTTTGGAGCGGGATCTATCTCGAATGTTTTTCAGAAGGAAGCATCTCCGACCCCATAATGTCTATATATTCTTGGTCAGCCATAAACATGTTCTCTAGACAGGCAATACATTGGACTGAAATACTTTATAGTCTATTCAAAATTGCAATCAATAACTTTTGAGTAAGCGCCCAAAGACCGGCATATATATTTTGTTGCCTGCCCGCCAAGGTGTGAGTCTTTCCTTTGACACGTGCCTTCATTGAAAAGTCATAAATTACACAACCAACCCCAACAAAAACTGGCCATAAAGACGCGTCAACTGCAAAACCAAAAAAAATATATATAAAAAAAACAAGAGTTCTTCTTATCTTTTTATGGGAAATGTCGCAACCCGATCCCGCAGTGGACGCCCTGAGCCCCGTGGACAAACACACGCGCCAATAATATCAAGAAATCGAATATGTAAACATAAACACATAAAAAGATACAGATACAAATGCACATGAGTGTGTGTGAGTGTGTGTGTGTGTGTGTGTGTGTGTATGTGTGTGTGTGTGTGTAGATACATGAGAGTGTGTGCGATGTTAGGCCTTGCTTTGTACTTTAAAACTTCCCTCTGTCTTCTCGCTCTTGCTCCCTCTCTTTTTCTCTATCTCTTTCTCCCTTTAGCTCTCTCTCTCTCTCTCTTTCTCGCTCACTGTCTTTGTCTCCCATTGTCCGATCTGGCAGCTGGCAATAGAAATAGAAATAGAAATCGAAACGCGTGCGACGCTCGCGACTGTCACATGCTCCAAAATATCGGAAATGGATGAGGGTTAGGGTTAGGGGCACATTGGCAGGGGCATGTTTTATGGTCTTCGCTCGCAATCGAACGGAATCTGACGGGGCCAGCTGTAGAGGTCGTGCCGAAAGGGTTGCAGCCGAGGGCATAAATCAATTGTGCACCATTTTTCGAGCATTTTTCATTGAAAATGTGTAAAATTTTCATCAATTTTCTCGCTTCTTTCTCTCCTTTTTTGGCTCAAAATCACAGGGTCACCAAATTACTTTTGAGCCTTGCACATGCATTGATCTTTGCGGCAAGGGTTGTAACCCTTTTGGCCCCGCGCTGCCCTGGCCCTCGGCAAAAGTTGCAATTTGCTGCGCATAATGCGAATTTTCCAGGCACAACGAAAAAATTGTCAAAAGTTTTTCTGCACATTTTACGCAAAAAGCAGCAAAAGGTTGAGGGTTACGGGGGTAAAAAGGGTCAGCCGAATGCCGCCGCGCATTGTGTAAATAAAGGATCAGCGGCAACTGTCACAGGACAATGCGAAATTCATAAATTACACTTTTTGCCAATTTTTGAGCACAACAAAAATAAGGAAAATTATATAAATTTTTACGTTCTTTTTTTTTTACGTGAAACCAATCTAGTGGAAGGGGTACAGGGGTGGGGTGAAGGGTTGTGACACATTAACTGAACCCATTAAGCAGCGTAGCCAACCCCGACCCCGACCCGACGCCCGACACGCGCGGGTCAATGTCAATCGGACCAGCAGCCGTAGCCGTAGTCCAAACCGGATTAGACAACGCGAACCCCAGCAGAAAAATTGGCTGAAAAACTACAAAAAAAAGGGTCCAACAAATAAAGGGAAAATGCACAAAAAAAAACGATGCGAATTTGAAAATATTGGAAATTTTCAATAAATTGGCACAGACGGTGACAGAATTAGAAAAAACAACAACAAGAAGAAGAAGAACAACAACAGGAAGAAGAGGAAGAACAACAGTAGACGAGCCTGAGAATAATCCTCTTAACTGCGAAAACTGTCGCAAAACCGGGAACAAAGCCTGGCTGAAAAATGGATCGTGGGGAGGTTTCCTGTTTGTCAAGCTGCAAATGCTGGTTCATTTTTTGTTTTGGGCAATGCGATTCTTTTAGCAATGAAGGGAAACTGGGCGCAAAATCAGCTAATTAAGTGCCAGGCTAAGCCGAACTTACGAAATGGTTCGTTAGATTCGATTAAGGCAAATGTGAACTAATCTAGTCGTGCTTAGCTATATATAGTCTACAGGAGAATCGCGATGTTCTAACAGATATCACAAAACTCGGGCGCTATATTACCATTACTATATCTATCGCTATATGGAAAACAGTTTATACGAACTGCCCGACTCCCTAACTAACTGAGTCAGGCCTTATGGAAATCGGATAAGTTTAGACCGTGTTATGCATATGGGAAATTTTGAGCTATGTCTATATCTGGGATATTTGAGGGGTCCATTTTTACATGAATTTCGAACAAGCAAAATGTTGCCAGAATTTGATCGTGAGGCCAAACGATGAACAAAGAGCCAAGCCTCGTGAAAATCTGATGAGATTTGACCGAGCTATGGATGTGGGAAACTTTGAGCTATGTCTATATACATAGGATAGTTGAGGGTATCATATTCACATGAATTTCGACCAAAAATCATGTTGCCAGATTTTAATGCCAATTTAATCTGATATGAAAATCGAATGAGATTTGACCGAGTTAGTGGGTGGGTAATTTAGACCTAAATATTTCGATGTGGGATATTTATGGGTACCATTATCTTAAAAATCTATTAAGTTTCGACAAAGTTGTGGGAGCTTGTAATTAGGAAACGGTATTTAATTCAATTTTTCTATTTACTAATGAAATTGAATATTTAAGTGCCGTTTTAGGCGCATTTATCGAATTCGAAATATACATTGAAACTTATCGAAAGCATCCACATATCGAACTTCGATTGTCAGCATATAGAATTCGTTTAAACAACAATTGAAACAAAGGTGGTGCAGCCTCTCGTTTTCTAATTTGTTTGGCAACGCTAGATTACATATTTTGTTTGCGCCACCTAGCGCCCTAGAGGGTTTATCCTGTTTCACAACCCGTGTATAACACAGTTTTGTGTCTACTGTGCTATATAACTGTGCCGCAATTGGTTGCAGCTGGACGAAAGAGGGCGTGTTGAGCGCGCAGCACCATCTAGTTTTCAATCGTTACTTAAATTAATTTTATTGGCTGGCAACAATTGATTTTCGATATGTTCCATGCTTTCGATGATTGTCAAATTAGATTAAACTAGACAACACTTAAGTCCAGTGTGTGTAGGCGCTTAATATGCATGTTTGACAATTTTATTGCAAAATCAAACAGTTTTTGGTGTTTTTCTTTATTATTATCACATTTTAGCAGCTGCCGAGCGACTGTGCTCTGCGTCCTTTGCCGCGTGTCCTCTTTTGACACACTGTAATACGCTTATTAGGCACTGCAAAAACTACAACAACTGCGAAATCAACGCACACACATAGGTATTCACAGTGCCTTGTCTGAGTGTGCGTGTGTGTTTATTGTTGTTGTTTTTTATGTTGTTGTGTCGTTTGCTGTTGACCCAAATTCCTTTTAAGTAATCTTTAGTGATAAGCGGAAGTGCATGTACTAAATACAAAAAATTAGAAATGTGTCTCTGCCTCTACGTACATGTGTGTGTGTGTGTGTGTGTGTGCGTGTGTGTCGAAATAAGGAAAAACTATGCCCGCTACGACGTAATTAGAGCTTTTTATGTTTCATTTACAACTTAATTAAGAATGTATTTGCGCAGCATTCTCAATGAATGCGCCGCCTGCTGATGCCCCTCCCTGCCCTACTCCCTGCCCGGCTGAATGAGTGCGAGCGCACATTATATGGTATATTTTGTATGTTATATGGCATATAGTGTAGTAGCCGGAGCCAGTGCCTCCGCGAGTGCCCAGTGCCCGTCAGCCCGTCTCAGGCCGGCATATGAAATATGAATGGTGTTTGAATGAATGAATGAATGCGAATTGGGCCAGGTGGCGGGTGGCGGGTGGACAAGGGCAGCGGCAGCGGCAGCGTGTGTATCTCTGCGTGTGTGTGTGTGTGCCGGATCAGGCCAGGCCATGCTGGGCCAGCACAGGCCAGGCCAGGCCAGGCCAAATATGTATACACGATACATACAAATACACACACACATAACCGGAAATGAGTTAGTTGAACTTCCGTCTTGGAGCGACTGTGAATCTGACTCTGACTGCAATATTTTTTTATGCGCGACAATAATTTGCACAGTCACACAGACTGACGGAGACGACAGACCCGACGGCCAGACGACAGACAGACAGACGGACGGAACGACGACGGACGTCCGATGAGAGCTCACAGGCAAAATTGTGCACTATGGAATAAATTGGATACCTTCTCGGGCACAAACACTTTTCGAAACATATCCAACTGAAGTCCAATAAAAATACCTTTGAAATTTTCTGCTTAGCTATGATAAATACTCTCCTCTATGTGCTCTAAGTATTTCCCATTTCCCATCATGCTTGTCATACGCATCCGACTCCATTCAGAAACCTTGCCAAGGCGTGTTCTCTTTTGCCCACAGTGGCTCGCCCTGCTTACAGCTATGAGCATAAGTATGAGCACGTTCATGTCTGCATTCGGAAGGCCGACCCAAAGACATCTATCTACCTGCATTATGTGTCTAGAAATACTCGCACTTCCGAACTATTCAATTGAAGCGAAGTGGAAGGGGCAAGGCAATTGCTGGCAAATTGCTTATGAGCAGAAGATCTTAATATGAATCAAGCAGAAGCCTCTAGATTAATCAGAACACAATTCTCTTTTCGTTCCAGAACTATCACAATATCTCGAGGATTATGGAAGTGAAAGCAACTAAATTTGGTATGTAGCTAAGTGTATAATAGACACAGTTCAGGTAAGTGACAAGTTTGAGATACCTTCTACTTATATATGGATATATATAGATATATCAGAGAGCAAATACCAAAGTTCCTTAGGGTTAAGTTCTCTTAACACGGCTGGGCACAGGGTATCAGCTAGTCGATCAGAGCTACCCTGCTTATCTTCCAGTACAATTGAGTACGCTTCTAGTCAAAGGAGTCATTTCCCGTTCTTATAAAGCATATGCACTTAAGTGACCACCCGCACGCCCCCCTCCCCTTCCCCCTTTCTCCCTTCGGGCTATAGGGGGTGGCACTTGAATTTGATTTCGATGTGAGTTGAACTGGAAAAGCGACGCTGGCTGGCTGGCTGTCTGGCTGGGTGAAAGTGCTGCACTTTTCACATGGGCCGTCATAATCTTTATCAAATGTGCAACGCACTTTACAAAGGCGTGGCTCGAGGTTGGATAGGGGGGAAAGGGGAAGGGGCGGGAGCGACCACACAAATCAAGCAATTTACATTTCGTGCACTTTTTGCCCAGCGCCTAATGTGAAAATATGAAAAACGCTGGCTACCCGCATATGTCTCCGACTGACACGGCAATTGGAAACGGAGTCGCAGTCGGAGTCGGAGTAGGAGACGGCATCAGTGCCGGGCTCCGGCTCTGGCTCTGGCTCTGGCTCTGGACTCTGGGGGCTGTCAGTCTTCAATTTGGGTTGAACAAAAGTTTTCAATTTCTAAATTAAAGATATGGTTAAATGAAATTCATAACGCAGCAAGCGCAAACGTGCATACATACATATAATTAGCCAATTACGAGTATCTAAACAGCGCCGAAATACACACAGGCACACACAGGCACACACACGCACACACAGCGATGAGTGTACATAAATTATACATGGTCAGAGGAGGATGGGGGGTTGGTGGGATTGGGGGGAGGGACACTTACCAGTATGAGTGCGCGTCTGAGTCTGAGTACAGTTATAGAGATATGCTCAAATGCTAAGATACCGAGTGCGCATGTGCGCCAGTCGCCAGCCGGCACTTCCAGTTTAAGTTTCACGCAACACACACACACACACACACACACACTCGCACGCACACACACATACGCATTGAGCTCTCGCAAAAAGGAGCCGCCGCTTCTTACGCAATGGCGCATCAAGTTTAAGAGCGTTTGCTGCCCAGCCCAAGGGGGGTTGAGGGGTTTGGCTTTACAGTGCGCAATGATCTCATTTCACATATATATCTAGAACAAAAGCTCGCACAAACTTGGCCTGGCAACAGACCACAGCCAGACGCAAATATACCCATGCCCATGCCCATGCCCAGGCCCATTTCCATTCCCATTCCCGTTCCCGTTCCCATTCCCATTCCCATATACCCAATTGCCACTCCGATGGCGCACACGTGCGCCTCTTCCTACAGGCAGCAGCAGTAGATAGTGCCAGGGACAGGGCGAGGGCCAGGGCCAGGGACAGGGGAAGCGGCAGAAGCAGCCACCCTGAACGCGATCGCGATCGCAGAGCTCCGGGCGGCTCTTTGGGCACCCCATTTTCACACACATTTTACGAGCTATTGATGGCTGTGAAAATGTGCTTATGAATATGAATAGATCCTCTGCGCCGCGTTCGACTACCTGAGAGACCCTTGCCATGTCGACGAGTACACTCGAAGAAAAACAAACCCAACAAAGTCGCATTCAAAACAATGTTATTCACAAGTCAAGCACCGGCCAAGCTCATTATATCCTAGCCTGAGAACCTTTTCAAAGTCCAAAACTCCCTTAAACCTGAATTGGAAACTCAATTATTAAGTTAAGAAACTGCGCGCTGTAATTGAGAACACTTTTTCTGGGTTTAAGTAGTGTCAAACTCAATCTGAGACCGTTTATCCTAGTTTTTGAAAATCAAGAAATCAAGATCTCAAAACAACTTTAAGGAAGTTCTTTGAACACAATACTTAAACTAAGAAACTGCGTGCTGCTATTAAGATACGTTTCTCTTGTTTCAAGTATTTTCAAACTCGATACAAGAGTTTTTCCTTCTTTTTATATAAGAATCTAAGTGCTGCAATTAAGAACATTTTAAGTATATTTCAAGTTTGGACAGTTTTGTTTCAAGTATTTTCATGCTCCACTCTAGAGTTTTTCTTCTTTTCTTCATTATTAACTTGAGAAATTGCAATACTTCCAGAACTTCTTAAAGCAATATCTTAAAATTACAATCCTTAGGATGCAATTGGAAACACTTTAAGTCTATTTCTTGTACACAAATTTTTGTTTCAATTATATTCTTACCAAATCCAAAAGTTTTAAGTTGAAAGCAAGAACTGTTCTTGTTAAATTAAAGAATCTTCAAAATCCACTTGAAATTTATAGATCTTTGAATGAATTCCATTGCCATTGACACTTTTTGGAGAACGTTGTATGGTTTTTCGCTGAGTGTACAAGTTCCGTGTAGTTGCCCGCCTTTAATGGCAACTTAATAAGTCCAGCGAGGCCGTTGGCTCCAGCTGCGGGCAACTACGCTTCTGCTCGACAAAAGCGCATTCATGCCATAGAAAATTTAATTAGTTGTCTGTGCGCTGTGCGTTCGCCAAGGGGTTGCCGGCAGACAGGATATAAATACGAGTGCTCGACAATCTGCTAGATACATCTGCAAACAAAACGTGGCCAATTGAAGGCCAACTGCCACAACAACAATGAGAGCCAAATACAATAGCCATGGCTAAAAAGTTGTATCTTTTCTCTTAGGCCAACTGCAAGTGTAGCTGTAGCTGTTGCTGTATCTGTATCTGTTCCTATAGCTGTAAATGTATCTGTATCTTTAGCTGTTGCTGTGCGTGCATTCGCAAAAGCTTTATGGGCCGCCACTGCCGGCCGACGCATTCCGATGCGGATCCGGGATTGTGAAATGTTTTCATTTCGAGACACATTTACCAACGCGTCTGCACGCTGTCTGTATCTGTATCTGTATCTGTGCTTGTATCTGTATCTGTATCTGTAGCTGTATCTGTATCTTTAGCTGTGTTTGCTGTCTGTCTGTGTGTGTGTGTGTTAGCCATGGCCTGTTGCTGTTGTTGTTGCGGCTTCTCTTTCTCTGGGCCACTCACCTCCCGATACGTGTCGCATTTTAAATAATATCGCGACCATCATAAAAGACGGGAATTCGTCGTGCCATCGGGAAGTTTCTACCAACAACCATCTAATTCGTTTGCCATATTTACAACTTTTGCATGTTTGTTGAAACTATTTTTAGATATTTTATTGCAGTCATAAGATTCAAAAAGATTCGAAACGTAGCCAAAGATGTTTTTTATTTTTATTTATTATTATTTTCAGTTAATTCGAGCAAAACTTTTTATTATATATGCAACTAAATACAATTATTAATTAGAGATTAATTCTAGAGATAAATTCTCAGCAAATTCTCACTAACTTATAAGAAGAAATCATTTAAAATCAGCTTCTAAAGTTTTGCTTAAAAGCATAATTAACATTTTTTCATTCAATCTTTTCATTTCAATTCAATCTTCAAATGTTTTTCTTCTTATTGTTGTCTTATTTATCTCAATCATAATATAACTTTATATAGAATTTTTTCAATTTCAAGCTTAGTTTCGGGTATTCCCATTAGATCATTCTGGAAATAAGCAAAGTCTTTTTTGCTTGAAACTTATACGTTATTTCTGTAGACCTTAAAAAGTAAGTTCATTTGGGGAAGCTTAGAGTAGAAGATGCCTTTGACCTTCTGGGCTGGCGTTTTGCTATCAATGCTTGGCAGCTTGAGACTCTTGTCAGTCATGATGGTGCGATGATCCAATGATCCGATGATCATCAGGGGCATTTAGAAAGTCGCCCGGAAATTCACAGCCACACACGGCATATTTATGCTGATTAGCACCTATTGGATTAGCTCTGTCCAAAGCATGTGTCGCCTCTCCCCATGTGTGTGTGTTTGAGTGTGTGCGAGTGTGTTAGAAAATAATCAATTGGTAAATATGTTTATCACGACTTTGGGCCAACGTGCATAGCTTTCCTTTCCATGCTCCACTTTGCTTCGACGCGTAGACAACATCGGGAGGGGCGCGAGGGGCGGGCAGTCATTGGCGTTTCATGAATGAAAAACGTTGCTGCCGTAGGCCAGGCACACACACAAACACACACACACACGCATACGTATGCATGTGTTTGTAGGCATGGTTAATATGTAGGTAGGCAGACAACATACATATTTGTTTGTCGTTTACTTATCTGGCTGCCCCCGCCTGTGGCTTCGCTTATCATCGCTGCCTTTTGTAATGCGCAAACAAAGCATAAATACCAACACATCAAGTTGTTTAGATTTGAATTTGGTTTGCCGCTGCCCTGGCATGCTTGGAATGTTGTGGCGCCCCAGCTCCAGCTCCGGCTCCAGCTCACCTTGAGCTGACTGACAGTCGCAGTTGAAAATGAAAAAAAAAAAACATACAACAACAACGAATTATAATAAACGACATTTGGCGCAGCTTCAGCGTTGGCGTTGGCGTTGGCATCGGCGTCGGCGTCTGCGTCGGTGTTGGCCGTTTGCTGCTTTGACCCACTGTTCAAAAGCTCGGCGCTCGCGTTCTCCCCACTTCTTCTCTCTCGCTCTCTCACTCTAGCGCACGCAACTGCAGATCCAGTCACATTGTGTACTTACCTATACACAGTTAAACGAAATGTTTTTGTACTCACCTTCAGAGTGGCAGCGGCAGCGGCGGCAACAACAGTTTCACTTGGAGGCTGCGCCGGCGGCATTAGTTCAAAGCTTTGTAACACCACACGAATCTCTAGCAGCGTGTGCGTGTGAGCGCGACTGTGTGTGTGAGCGTGTGCTTGTGTGCAGGGCACACAAAAACCATTGGAATGTGGAATGTGGTATTCATTGACAAAATCAGCTTTCAAAATGATCTCACTTGTATGAAATACAGTCAAACCAAATCGAAAACCGGTTTCGTAGTCAAATCAGAGATAGACGGCACACAAAGAGCGCGGGGGATCAGGGTGAGGGGGGGTAGCGAGAAGTAGCACTTTTATAAATTTCAATTTAGTTCGTTTTCCTTGAATTTTACACAATATACATACCTCGAGTATTTCACAGTTTTCACCGCACGTGCCTCGCCCGGCTCAAAGCCCTGAGCCAAATTTAATACTTCATTTTGATTACGATGTGTGTCAAGTCAAAATTAACTGCTGCCATTTAACACATTGCAACAAAAAAAACACACACACACACACACACACACACACACATGCACACAAACCTTTCATAGCCTTAATATTTTCACACGCGCAAAGCAAAGGCAAACAAAAGAAGAAAAAAAAACTAACCTGAAAGAAACACGAGCATCAAGAGGAAAGACAGAAGAAAAAAAGACAGCGACTAAATTCGGGCAAGATCTTACGGTTTTTGGTTTTTAATATAAATAGCACACACAATTAGTGGCGCTGAGAGTGAGGCGCTGAAAAACACACACACGCGCACACAAACACACATAGACGCACAGAAAACTAAAAGAAAGACGAGAAAAATCAACTGTAAATATTTCAAACTTATCACAGCTGCAACTATGTATGTATGTATGTATGTCGATTGCTATCGAGGGGAGTTTATCAAAATTCGAAACGAGGGGGGTCGCTAAATATAGTCGTGTGTAGCGGCCGAGGGGTGCTGCAACGGGGCGCAATATCAAAGGTGCACATAACTTACAAGCTTTAAATATAGACAGACAAAGCTGCGCAGGCGTGCCCTGTGCGCGAGAGCGAGAGAGACGCGACAACGCTTTGGAATGCTGGGAGCAACAATCTTCATTTAACAGTCATTAATTTAGACGTCGTTCCGGCTGTTTGGCTAAGGGAGCGCCCGCTGCTGCGCCGGCAGCGGCTGCTGCTGCTGCTCCCGCGAGATGATCACACGCTGCTCGGCTGGGAAGCTGTGGGAAAGTATGTGCCGCCGCAGCAACAGCAGCAGCAGCGACGCCAGCAGCATCAAATTGGGTCAACATTTTTTCATTCACTCTTTTTTGTTGCTATATTTCAACATATTTTGTGTATGTTTAGTTTTTAGTGTTTTTTTTTCTTTCTTCTTCTGCTTTTTTGTGTGCCTGCCATTTTTTATTAACACAAAACTTTCTATTGAGCGGACAGCAAAAAAAAACACACACACACACACATAGAGAGAGAAATGATTTTTGTTGTTGTAACTGAGAGCCACACACGAACTTCAGCAGACCGTAGCATTCACCGTTACTTTTTTTATAGCACATTTTTATGGCTGAGGCCTGGCGGTCAGGAACTGCCGCCCCGTTAATACAAATATAATTTTTAATTGACATTTATTGTCGTGCATAAAATAAAACGGGCCACAACTCTGTCTACGCAACTCCCAAAGCAGATGCCAACCGAACAGCTCGCAAGTCCGCGCAGCTTTGACTATCGATAGTGTTAGCGACGCCGATAGCTTAACGATAGGCCAGACATTCCTTAAACTCGTTGCTGTTATTACAGTTGTTGTTGTTGTTGTTGCAGCCGACCACCGCCAACGTTTCGCCGTTGGCGTTCTTTGGCATTTTTTTTGCTGACATTATTGCTTTTTACGTCCAAGAACAACAACAAGAACTACAAACGGGATCAGTTTGCCGTTGTCCGTTAGCCCGCTGCATGTGTGCGACTTTGTAGGAGAGAGGGGAGCGAGAGACAGCGAGAGAGCGCGTGCACACTTGCGTTCCCTTTTTACCCTTTTCGTCTGCGGCTGCATACTTGGACTTTGGCGTCTATC
This sequence comes from Drosophila kanekoi, assembly GCA_037075305.1. Lineage (NCBI taxonomy): Eukaryota > Metazoa > Arthropoda > Insecta > Diptera > Drosophilidae > Drosophila > Drosophila kanekoi. The sequence continues at coordinate 9,664,215 of JBAMCE010000141.1, forward strand.
CCTGTCTGCCAGCAGACGCCGTTGCTTTTTCCTTGGCTGCCTTCTTTCGGTCGCCCTCTTTCGTCTTGCTGTTCTTGTAAAACGGTTTGGCGTCGGTTTTCTGGTTCTGCTTGCCTGCCGCCTGCCCTGTTTGTTCTGTTGTTGTTTTTGCTGTTGCTGTGCTGTTCCTGTTGCTCTCTCTGCCGTTCTTGTTGTTGTTGTTGTTACCAGCCCGCATTCTATGCTGGTGGTTGACTTTTCTTCGTTTTGCCTTTTGCTGAGTGATGCAACTTTAGTTGGCGTTGGAAGACCACGATACCCAACAGCCGCAGCGGCGAGTCCAGCGATTGCAATTATGATAGGTAGTGCCCACTCCACTCCACTGTTGGCTCTGCCGCTGCGACTGCTCCCTTTATTATCGGCTGCAACTGCATCGTGTGCGCAATTACCATCAAAATACTTTAACCGCACAGCGCCGCAACAAAAGCTTCAAACGCGCAAGCGACTTAACTGGCATACAGTAGAAACTGCCTAAGAGCAACAAGCATAAAAATTACTAACTCTATTGAGCATAATTAACAAAATTAGGTTTTAACAGCTTTAACGATTTAGAAAGGAAATACTAACATTTTTCTCGCCTTAACTGTAACTTTCAAGATTTTTAGCAGTTGCTCTTAGGCAATTAATTCTGTACTGAAGCTGAAGTTGTAGTCACATAATGCTAAAGTCTGGCTCAGACCTACGCTCGCGTCGTGTATGACTCATGCTTGACAAATTTCAATTTCAATTTCTAAATAGACGCTACACACACACACACACACACACGTACAGAGACGACGACGCGCAGCATCCAATTTCAGCCAATAAATATTTTACTTCGTCTCCAAAGACGAAGCCGAGCTTGTGACTTGTAACTGACAGCGAAGCAGCCGCTGTACATACATACATACAAATGTATGTGTGAGTGTGTCTGCGCGCGTGTGTGTGTGTGTGTATGAGAGCGCATTGACTGCTGGCAAATTCCTCAAGGCTTACTCGCTTACCCATGTGGCTTGACTTGGAGTTTAGAATCATAGAGCTCCTTAGATGTCAATGGATGTCCCATGCAGCAGCAGCAGCAGAGGCAGCAGCAGCAGCACTCGCAAGCGACGACACAAAGTCTTGGCCAACAGAAACCAGTTTCTGGACACATTTTTCTTTCTCATATATTTTTTTATTTTTATTATTACTCACATTTGAAGCGCAAGTTCTATTTGGCTTAGTTCTTCTCATAGTTGAACGAGACCGCATTCCATGCTACAACCAATACAGGCACGCCAAGCTCAAGCCACACATACACACACATACATACAGACAGGCATACGCACACTCACACTCGCATACATGCACGGGCAGAATTCTTTAACTTTAATTTTTCCACGCTGTTTATGCTGTGGGCCAATTCAGCTCTCCCCACCGCTGTGCTGTGTCCACCAAATCGTTATTTGAACTTTCTGGAATGCGGTCGCCCAAGTTTCATATGTACATACGTATGTATGTATGCATTAGTGTCTGTCTGTATGTTTGTTTTGCGTATGTGTTTGTGTGTGTGTGTGTGTGTGTGTGGCGCAGCCAATGTTTGTCGTCTGCTCCGTTTTGGGTAGCTCCTTGCTGACAAGCCTTTTAATTTAACATAACTTCTTCTGTTTTTTTTTTATATACAAATCAACGTTTCAGTGTCATTTTTGCAATATTTACTTTTCACACTGTTTTTGTTGTTCTTGTTCGTGTTGTTGTTGTTGTTGTTACATCCGCTCTCACAAAATCAACGAAGTCTGCAAGCGAAACGTCCGCGCGCAGCTCGGCAACGACCATGCGGCTGTAGCTACAAAAATTCACTGAATGAAAACATGTCTTTTCTTTCCTGCGATCTTCGGGCGGATCGCTGCGCTGCCAGCGCGCGGGCAGAGGCAGCGCGCAGCGACGTTGGCAGTGACGCCAGCAGAGGGCAGCGGCAGTGGCAGCACTTCGGAAATGTTGCTGTTGTTGTTGTTGTTGTTTCGAAAGTAGTCGCTTGTGTGATGTATCTGTCGCTGTATATGTACGTGTGTATCTTTGCGTGTGTGTGTGTGTGTGTGTGTGCTAGAAAGTTTCGATACAAACTGAACTACTCCACGATGATGTTTGGGTCACATGCATATGAAACTTACAGAACGGCATTCCACAACTGAGCTGACACCCCTCCCCCTGCCCCCTTGGCTGCTCCTCTGTCTGACGCTCTGCCCGCAGCCAAGTTACAAAAGTATCTTTGTATCTGTATCTGTTACTGTTGCCGCGTCCAAGCAATGCGCTACTTTAGCCTCTTGTCCCAAGCACAAGTCAATGTCTCTTTGAGTCGGAATTTGCTGCTCATTGGATTCTTCAGCTTTGGTATTTTTTTTCTTTAGTTTTTAGTTTTTGCCTCGTTGGTTTTTTGTAATGTTGTAATCTACGAAAGGTTTGTTATTGTTGTTGCTTTAATGCGTGCGTGTGTGTGCGATGAGTGTGTGTGTGTGTGCGTGTGTGTGTTAGTGTGCGTGTGTGTGGTTTTCGTAAGTGCTTTTGGAATGTTTATATGTTTGTATATGTATTTATGCATGTAACGTATGCGCGAAGCTACGTTTTTATGTTGCTGTAGCTGGTGGCGTTCTTTTGCGTAAACAACACACACACGCACACACACACATACACACGCACACTAACCAAAATTCGCCATTGAACGGTAAAAACAAATTCCAACGTGTTTGACTTTGTCAGTGCTCGTGTGTGTGTGTGTCTGTGTGTGTGTGTGTATGGTCTTTTTCAATTACATGTTTGTAAATGGAATTTCTGAACTTTTTGTGAACGAGGTCATTTACAAGGAAAAAAACCAAAGCACAACATATAGTGCCGCGGGGTGGGGGGGCCAAAAGCTGTATATATTTTGTTGTTGTTTTTTTGTATTCGTCATGAAGGTATTTATAGGAAATTCCATAGGCATTACTCTTTAAATTTAAAATAGGCGTTATTTATAGTTGCCGGGGCAGCGGCATGACATGAATACCAAATGCACGGCCCCCCAATAAGGGGGGGAAAGGGTATCGAAAAGAAAGGAAGAGAGAAAAAATGTCTAACGATTGACGAAATTTGTGTGACAATGTCTAATTCGATAGAAGATTAGTGTGAAAACGAATGGCAGCATTTTAAGATCTAAGAATTAACATAAATTTCCCACGGAAAAAGTTGGGGAATGCCATCAAAATGATGGGCTTATAAGCTTATCAAGCTGGTTGAGACAAATTCGAGAAAAGTTCTAAACAAACAGATTGTCTATAGTAAAAGTAATTTAGTTAGTAGGTTTAACTATTGCCTAGTTACATAGATTTTGCTCTAACTAACTCGTTCCAAGTTCTTTTCTAGAGAATATTTTTGTCCAAACTCTCCCAGTTCTCCAAGTTACATAGATTTTGCCCTAACAAACTTGTTCCAAGTTCTTTTCTAGAGAATGTTTTTCTCCAAACTCTCCCAGTTACCCATATATGATCCACTCTGGCCTAGTCTTACGAATCTCAACTGCTTGTTATTGGTTTTTATATGACATATGATTTGAAGAATTCTGGTAATAAATCGTTTGGGGAATTACACACACGTCATGTGGCAATTGCTGCAGGTGATGCGTACCGAAAATATGACTGTGTCTGGACATTTAAAAGTACTTTGTTGTACAGTTGGTTTTCTTTGTGCCGCAGTCTGTTGATAAGCCAACTGCATCATCAAAAGTTCCCCGTAACTGGGGCGCCAGGTGTAAATTTGTAATGCCACGACGAATGAATGCGGCCCATTGACAATTATTTTGAGCCCTGCTCGCTGGCTGGTCGATTGATAAGTAACGGCGGCTACTTGACGCAAGAATTTCTGGAATTTCGAAAGTGTACACACACCTGTCACGCACACACCCAACCACACACACACAGACACAAGCACGCACACGCACGGCACGAAGCACGCGCTCAATCTAAGGCTTATCAGGAATCCAAAGCAACTATATAAATGAATTGTGATGGCATTGCAGCAACTCTTTGAGTCACATGCTCTACACTTACCTGGGCGCTGCTTGAAGAGCGTCGAGCGAGGGGGAGGCGGCAGGGGGGAGAGAGCGTCAGGTGGCGGGTGCAGCAAAGACTGTAAAGCAAGCGAGAAAAGGGTTACGGAAATTGTTATAAATATTTGTTTTTTCCTCGCAAGGGATTTCTCAATAAAAAAGAAATAATATACATATATATATATATATAAAAAGAAGGCAAACAAAACTTGGACTTTCGTCTGTTTGTACTATTTACAACAGCAAACGAAACGTCAAGAACATAAAAATAATTAATAAATCTTATCAGGCGACTTGCTGTTGCCATTGCCGTTAAGAGGGCCGACAACAACAACAAAAACAACAAAAACAACAAGAGCAACAAAAGTGAAGTACATTTATACACAAGCACATGTTATTAAAAGGCCTTTGGCTGTGACGTGGAAAGATTGGAATGCCAATGCAGTGTCATGGGTTAATTGTGCACCACGCACGGTCAACGATTGCCCGGCTCGTATTGTAATCGAAACAAAAGGGGAAATAATAATTGAGTGAAATAAAAATCGTTTATGGCTGCTCGTATCAATATCAAAGTACTGAGACCCATTAATCGCATCGAAACTTTGGCCTAGCTTTAAGGCTTAATAATGTCGTCTAATAGCCAGCACGTGATGTGCATACGACGGCAGTTACCATTAAAAAAATGTAAGCCCAGTGCTTGCAGCAGGTGCGGGGGCAGCTGCAGAGGCAGGTGAGCTGTGCCGCTAGACCCCCAGCTAGACAAATTGCACATAATTTCTAGTCGAGCAAGCGGCAAAAAGTGCAGCGAACCTGCCCGAAAACGAGACACACGAGCGAAAGAGTTGGCCATAGGCGAAGTGAAAGGGCGAGCGAGAGAGAGAGAGAGAGAGAGAGGGCGAAAGAGTGGGAGGGGGGGCAGCGTGTGTAAGCCCTGGGGCAGCCAGCTAGTTAGTTAGTTAGTTTCAGTTGACGTCGCCAGACTCTCTGCTCCAGTCTCCGTCTTTATGTGCAATTTTATGCATGAGAGAATCAGTTGCAGGCAAAAAACAACAACAACAACAACAACAACAAAAACTATTAACTGAGGCGGAGGCAGAGCGCGTTGCAACTGCCGCCGGCAACTGGCTCAGGTTAGATGATAAGCCGCTGCGAAATGGAGAACCCACCAAAGCACACACGAACGCTAACCAAGACCAAGAGTTGGTAACTGCACACTGGCACAAAGTCACACGAAAATGTAGTCAAAAAAAAGAAAATGTAGTCAAAAAAAAAAGGAAGAGATGTAGATAGCTATGGATCACTACTTAGATCTACAGCAATTTCGATAGTACTCGAAACAAACTTAACGAAATATAAATGAATCTTTCTATAGATACCCTATATCCGCCTCTATATATACCCTAACTATCATAATATAGCCAAAATTGTTGGCAAATTAAATCAAACAACGAAAGTTTGATGAAAATATCTTGGAAATCTGAATAGTTTGATATACAAGTACATTGTTCCTATGGCAGCTACATATATGATTCAGGTCCGATGTTAATAAGATATATACTATATACAGGGTATATACCTACAGGGTATTTAAGCTTCGGAGTGCCAAAGATAGTCTGTTTATGTGTTGTGACTTAAGATTGTTTGTTCTGTATGGAAGTTTGATCTGCGTCTGGAGGTGGGAAGCTACCAGCGAGAGGATTCGAACCAGCATCCTCTTTTAGAATATTAATTTGATAAAATAACCTTTTATTATTTATACTCTCCAAGGGCTATATATTGAATATCTGAACCCAATTTACGATAAATAATTGATGAACATCGTTGTAATACCCAGCCTGTGGTTTGAACCGGCGTCCTTTAGTTCAATTTCTCGACTACGGCCGCCCATTTCTTTGGCATAGTTGGGGAATAGTTGTTATTTTACTGAAATGCAATTAATTTGTGCGGTGCTGGGCCATGTTAATGCTTCGATAAACAAAAGAATAAGCGGCTTCGGTTCATGGTCTGATTCGGTCAGCAGAAAAAGCCAAGCCGCAAAAGCCAAATGAATTTAACAAACGTGCAGTTCATATTTACCAACAGATAATTGCTTTATAATGATTTATAGCTTTCTTTTGATCGGTTCAATGAAGAAATGTTAACGGTTGCAATCAACTCAGACAGCTGACCAGGCGGGTTTCTGGTTCAACTCTACGCTATAGTGAATATAGGGAATTCATAGTCGAAAGTTAGCAGGTTTCTGGTTCAAACCCATCCAAAGCGTATAGGGAGTTCTTAGTCGAAAGTTAGCCTCAAAGTTTCCCAAGTTTTAAAGTGCTTTTCGAACCACTGTCTTGTTTGGGGTGGACTTTTGGCAGTTGCATGTTGCATGCATTAGCATACAAGTGTTGGCCGCAGATTCAACATACAACAACAACAACAACAACAACAGCAGCAACAACAACAACAACAGCAACAACAACAACAGCTCTTGCTAACGAACAGAGCGACGCCTTTAGAAGAGAAATGCATTGAAGCGACGCTGATGCTGATGTTGCTGCCGTTGCCGTTGCCGTTGCAGTTGCAGTGGGCGCTGGCTATGGGTAGCTGCCCCCTGGTTGGTTGCCTGCCCCCCCTTGGCTGCAGCACCCTCTCTGCTAGGTAGCTTGTGTCTATGCCCTCTCAGCTGCAGCAGCTTGTGTTGGGTGTGGGTAAGTCTATGACCGCCGACTGCTTTCAAAGTGTGTCTGCCGTGGGGGAAAGTCGTCGCGGGGGCAGACAGCACAGCGGGCAACTGGCAATTGCTGTGCCGCTTCCTGAGCCCACACAGACGCCGTCGCAGTCGCAGTCGACGTCGCCGTCGCAGACAGCGGCCATGTGAGGCTGGCATAATTATAGCACATTCCATGACACAAAGTAGCTGCAATCGGATGTGGATTTGGCTACCAAGTAGGAGTTGTTTGCCTTTTCAATGTGGGCGTCGCCTCCCCTCCCCCTCCCTCCCGACTGCCCGCTCGTCAGCGCATGATTTGTCTCAGTCTCAGCGCCTCCGCCTTCGATCTGAGATGTATTAATGACATTTGGCCCAGTTTCTTAACAGTTTTCCTCGTCGTCGTCGTCGTGGGGGCGACGTCGTCGACACGTAACTGGGAACAGCTGTGCACACGACGTTGGCGTCGCTGTCGTCTCTCCTCTTTCTCCTCTGCCTCCTCTGCCTCGTCTACCTCGTCTGCCTCATTCATATTCATAAATTTAACGTATTTTTTGCGTAAAGCTGCGACGCAGCGGAAGTTGTATGTTCCCCCTAGACCCCCCAACCGCTCTCCATGCCGTTGCCCCTCTGCGCTTGCCAGACAATGCGCCGCTCTATTTTGGCTGCCTCTAACCGTTCCCCTGCCCGTTTCTATTCCCGTTCCCTGCCTGTTCCCAGGCGGAAAGCTAAAGTTCAAAGCACTATTGAACTCGAACTGGCAACACTTTCGCCATAAATAGCAAAAGTGACGGCTGCTCTGCCGGCGGCGGCGTCGACGTCGCTGCGTTTGTTTTTATCAACGGAAACAGCAACTGGGAGCCGAGGAGAGTAGGGTATTAGCAGGGGATTAGGGGTGAGTCGGAGGGCAGACATCGATAGGAAGTGGCAAAAACAAAAACAAAAAAAGTAGAAGAAAAAGAAGAGAGAATGAAAGAAAAACGAAAACAAAAGTGACTAATGCGCCAAGTGTGAGCCGCTCTGGCTCCCGCTTCCTCCCGCTCACTTCCTGTGCGTGTGGCCTAATGAGGAAGTGGGAAATGGAAGTACTGTGCAGAGGGCGGGCGGGGAGCGCGACGGGGTGTAGAGAGAGGAAATGGAAATGGAAATAGCAGAGCTGTTGTAGCTGGGAAGTCCAACTGCATTTCAAAGTGCAAGCCAAAAATAAAGCATGGGAGAAAACAAGAAAATACGTCGGCAGGTCGAAGACGGAATACCCTATGCGAGATGCAAGTGGGCGGGGCTTATACTTGATGATATTATTCGTATATTTAGTTAAGAGTTCTTGGGCAGAAAATCTTTAAGATACGGCTTGAATATTAAGCCTATCTGTTGCAGTTGCAGTAATTATTTCTCGAATTTGTTAAATTTATAATAATATGTTGTGGGATTCAATTTCTCAGGGAAACCGAAGCAAGATCTTTTTGAGCGAAACGTAGAGACTTCTCCGACACGCTTAACATTCCTTTATCAATTCCACATTCACATATTCTCATATTTACTTATGAAACGCACCAAAATGCAGACGCCATTTGGAGCCGAGCTGTGTCCGGGACCGCGACGGGGCGGAGCGGGGCGGGGCGGGCTCTATAAATAAGCGTTTGCTCGAGTGGCCGGAAATATTGTGACTATATAGATGGTTGCGATACAAACCGATACGAATACCACTGCGACTCACTGTGTCTGTGTGTGTCTGTGTGTGTGAGAGTGTGTGCGTTTCATTAATATTTTTGCGCAACATTCATTCATGATTGTATGTGAATGGAATGGGGATACGATTATTTGGAATGGGGCATATTAAATACAGCAAAGCCGCATATGGAAGAAGTTTTATTTAGTTTGTTGTTGTTGTTCTTGTTGTTGTTGTTGTTGTTGTTGTTGTTGTTTTGTGATTGCGACAACATGCAGTCCAAAATAAAAACAACAACAAAAACAAATACTGAATGTATTGGCTGCTGACCCCAAAAAACAAAAAAAGCGACAACAACGGAGATACGGATCCGTTCCTCACTTATCAGTTTCGAGTGTGTGTGCGCGTGTGTCTCTATGTATGTGTGTGTGTGTGTGTGTGTGTGTGCGCGCATGTGCTCAATGAAAATTCATTGAAATTTAGACCAAATCTATAAAATGCAACGAAGCAAGCAACAGCAACTACAAGCGTACTAAATCCATACACAACAAACACACATTGAGCTACAGATACAGGCACAGATACAAACACACACACACACACACACACATGATTTGGGGGTCTCAATGGCTCGTTGGCTGGCGTTGGCGATGGCGGCGATAAACTAACTGCAACAACAACAACAACAACAACAACAGCAACTGAAACGCATTGGGGCAAACTGTTCCGAGCGATGACACGAGAGACTGCGGCGACCGCAGCGGAGGCGGAGGCGAAGGCGGCGTCGGCGGTGGCAGCGACGGCGTCGGCGACGGCGGCTGCTGCTTTCGGGCAATGCATGCATTTATGAATGAATGAAAGTGTATGTGATTATGTGTGAGCGAGTGTGCGTGTGTGTGTGTGTGCGTGTAGTTGTTGTGGCGTGTCGCCGCAATCGCCGTATGTGTGTGTGTGTGTGTGGGTGCGCGCTCGCATTTAATGAATGAAAATCCCAAGCTGAAGCAACGACAACATAAACTAACAAACACACACTCACACACACAGACAGACACACACACACCACAGCAAATGCTGCACAAACGGAAGTAAATGGGAACAACAACAAGCAGAAGAAGAAGCAGCATGCCCCATTGGATGGCATGAATGCCCGTCTGATTTTCAACTACGGATAAGATACTTGTAGAATATTTTATGGCTTCAAGTATCCACTCATATGGTGTGCACATAATACATATGTGTGCACGCATGCATCATACATGTATGTACATATGCCGGCATATACATATGTACACACGCATGTGCACATACATGGCCGCAAATACCCAAAGGCAGACTTGCGAGTAAAAGTAACTAAAACTCAGCCTGCATTAGGCACTTGAAACGGATTTCTTATACCCCTGAAAATGGTAGGGAATAGGGTATATTGGTGCCGTCCAAATGTGTGTAACATGCAGGGGGTGGCATATGCGGAGTATGTATGCATATATTTCTGATCGTGTTCGGCCCATCCGTGTTGTTGGCGGACTAAAGAATACCAACACAGCATGTCATCGCTTGTCGTAAGAGGCGACTAATCGAGACACGTGGCTCTTGCAGTTCCAGACTGCATATTCTCGATGTCTTCCCTTTCCAATATTTCGGTTCTAAGCTTAAAATGGAGGCTAGCTACGAATGTTCTCGTTTGGCTTACAAGGATAAAGAACATATTATTTACGTAGATCAAATTTACTTCTCGCTGAGCCTTACTATGCGATTCTCATGAATTCAAGAACGTCACCCAGCATTTAAACTTTTCAAAATAAGTGTATGTATGTATGAATGTTTATATACATGTATATATGTGTGGATCTATGTAAATCGTAAGTTAGTATGTAAATCTGTATGTGGGTATGTGTGTATGTATGTATGCATGCTTGTATTTGTTAATACGTTTCAAGATTGTATGTATGCATGTTTCTATGCATGCATGTAAATATGTTCGTATGTATGTATGCAAATTTCTATGCATGTATGTATATATGTATGTATGCATATATGTATGTATGTACGTACGTACGTATGTTAAAATGTCCAGTTTTTGCCGACTTTGGCAAATGTCTTTTGAACTTTCGATGGGTTTTATCATTAAAAGGAATTGGCTAATAAATTTTTAGGTCTTCAAAAGTATGCAATGAAAAAGTTTTCAATGAACAGGAAAAGGAAATGGCCACATACTTACATTTCAGAATATAAGATTAAAGATTATGAGAATGGGAATATCGAGAACAACTATGATTAATTGAATGATAAATGGGATTTTCAAAAAATAAATATATCGTTGACCCATTTAAACAATCAACTTTGAAGAATCTACGTTGATAAAGAAGGGTCCATAAATGTATGGCATACCGATATGAGAAACTGAAATTTAATGAATTGCCTGGAGCCGACGATAAATGACGCTCGACATTATTTCAGCTGATTTCAATTGTTACGATTTTTCGGGAAATTTGATTAGCCGGGAATTTCTGGGAAAAAGATCACATTAAGAAATTTGCATTTGCCGCTCAGATTCGCACTGACTCAGTCTACCGGACGGACAAGCAGCCTATACGGAATATAGACCTTAGGCGAAATGAGTGTATTCGAGTATATTCACGTATGCATGTTTGAACGAATGATTGGGCTGACTCGGCTGAGGTTCTACGGAAATTCGATTGACTGTATTACAAGTGCCGCGCGTTATTGAATGAACTGAAGCACTAGAATTGGAATTGGACTTGGACTCGTGCACAAAAGTCATAAAAAAAAATAACAACACAAACTGAAGTAAAAATTACAAAGAAAAATAAATAAATAAATATGTAAATAAAAATAGAATTTCAAGATTTGTTGTTCTGTCCAACTATGACGCACAGAACTGCGCCAATGTGCAGGTAAAACACACGGATCTCAGCAAATACATGCATATAAATACACAGGATACATATAGACAGAGGCATAGGGCTTGAGTTAAACGAGTTGATATATGTATCGAGAGCTGCGGCCAAGAGATAAAATTACAACAGAGCCCAGCGAAAGTGCTGCGAATATTGTACAAATTGTGTAGAAACAATAATAACAACAGACCAAATGACGCACAAAAACTTTACAAGGTTGTCTGCCCGTCTGCGCCAATGTAATCGGATTGTGGGTGCAGGGTGGCAGGCGGAGGCTTCTCTGTACGTCATTGAGAAACTGAATGAAAATGAAAATGAAATTGGCGCACAGCAAACGCAACTGGGCACAAACACACACAAACACACCATAGCTGCTTTTACGTCAGCAGCTACTATTTCCATGTGATTTGCTGTTGTAGTTTTATTTATATTTTTTTTTCTTTTAGTTTCTTTCTGGTTTTTCCTTGTATTTAGATTACGATTATTTACATTAGAGCTGCGGGCGATGACGTTCTGTGACCATTGAGGGAGCCCAGAGCCCAGAGCCGAGCGCTTTGATTCGTTCAAATGTGCGCCTAATTATGGCAGACACTGGGCCAGTGCTGCCCATTCATTGCTAAATGCCACACACAATAACAGTTAATCGATAATTATCGAACACAGTGTGATAAAACGATCGAGCACAGGGTGTTCAAGAGCATGTGTTGAAAAGCTTTTCAAATTTGATTGTTTCCTTATATGTTTTCGTTTTTGTTTTGTTTTTTCTTGATATTTTTTTGATAAATGCGTAACATATCAAACTGGTTCAATTCTGTTGATAGTTTTTGTTGCTGTTGTGCGCCTCGGCTGTGCCAATCTTAATTGCGCATTTAAATGTGTTCGTATGTACATACTATAATAGAAAAACAACAACTATAAACACACACACACTCACACACACTCATGCACACACACACACACACACACACACATGCACACAGGCAAGGCAGCATACAAAAACAGCAAATTTACAGCCCATTGTGAACTTTGAGGCTTGAGGCACAGGCGCCTTCCCCAAAACGTGCGGCTGCCCCTTAAGCGCCCCGTGCCCGCCCATCCCGCTGACAGCGTTCGCGTTGCCAACCATGTGTCTGTCCCTCCGTATATTTTGAAGCTGCGCATATTGCGCCTTGGGCTATTTATTATGTATTATAGTTTATGGGCTTGCAAACAAAACAGAAGCGCAGTGCAAAACGTTTTTGCGCACTACTCTTAGCGCCGCGTGTCAGGTGGCAACGCTCACAATTAAAGCACGTGTGAATAATTTAACGAAAAATAATAATAAGAATAATAGTATGTCTGCGTTTGTTGTTAAACACAATTAATTAATTTGCTTTAATGAGGCATTGCCAATCATTAACTAGTTGAATTTTGCAACGCCAACAGTCTGGCAACGCCAAGAGCAAGGGCAGCCATGAAGAGAGCGGCGCGAGCTTAAGAGCGCAAATACAAAATGTACGACAAAGACAACGACAACTTGTTGCGCCTGCGACTGTGTGGGTGAGCAAGCAAATGTCGCTCTCTGTGTGCGTGAGATTTTGCATGTGTGTGAGTGAGCGTGAGAGCGAGCTTTTCGGCAGGCTGGCCTTGCTGTTGTCTGGGGCCGGCTGTCTGTCTGTCCGTTCGTTCAACTGTGAGTGTGTGCATGTGTGTGTGTGTGTGTGTGTATGTGTGCCTGTGCTTGTGTGTTTTTAAAATATTTTGGTGCGCAAAAAGCCCAGCGCACATGCAAGGACACATGGCCAGCGCAACGTGCGCACGTGTGCGTGTGCGTTTGTGTGAGTGCGGAGGACTCGCTGTCTGGCGGCTTAAGCTGCGCTGCTGCGCTGAGTTGCGCAGCGACGCGCCGTTGTGCTGCTGCTGCTGCTGCTGCAGCAGGCTGCACAAAACAGCTGTTTTCTGTTGTCAGTTTTGCAATGCACGGCCGGACAAGCGCAGCCAAAAACAGCTGTTGCGCTGCTGCGCAGCTGCATTTAGCCTGACCCCGTCAGCAAATTTATATATGCAAATGCAGATACATATATGTATTTATAGATATATATGGATAGATATGGGGTATGTATACGTTAAAACTAGTAAAAGTTTAAACAAATTGCTTGATACTTACAAACAAAGCCATTAGGCAGCCTGGCGATGGCGATGTCGTTGTTGATTATATAAGCAGCGTCGTCGAGCTCACACACACACACACAGGCAGTTGCGTGTGTGTGAGTGTGCCTGTATGTTGGAGTGCTGTGCTGTGCTGTGTGTGTGCGTGCGTGTGTTTGTGTTGGTGTGTGCCAGTTTAGTAAATGCTCAGCACACGCACTGAACTCAACCGAACGAAACGTCGACGGCAGCAGCAGCGGCAACAGCAGCAGCAGAAGCAGCAGCAGCGGCGGCGGCAGCGGCAGCGGCAGTAACAGATAGGCAAGTTTGCCTTTGTTGTTGATGTTGCTGTTTGCCGTTATTGTTGTTGTTGTTGTTGCTTGTGTAGTTTACTTTGTTGTTGTTGTTGTTGTTGTTGGTGTTGGTGTTGTTGCTGTTGCTGTTGGTCTGGCGGCGACATTTGTGTCGTATCTAAAACATTTGCGCTTTAAATAAATATACAGTGGTATTATAAAAAAAGAGGCAACTACAACAACTAAAAAATTGGTTCAATGCACGCCGCCAAAGTGGACGAGCCAGCAAAAAAAAAAACAAAAACTGCTTATCACAGATGATAGTAGCAGGGGGGGGGGGGGGTTGGCAGGGGTAGGGGTTGGCTTGGTGGAAATTAGTTTTCCCGAGTCTACTTAAGCGCCGATATTGCCAGATCATTGTAACTTTGATTGTTGTTGTAATTGATATTTGGCAGCTACTCGCTCATCATCATGATCATGTTCATCATCATGATCATCATCAACATGATCATCATCGGCAGCGTTGCCACTTGGCCAAAGTTCACTTGTTGTTCTTCTTGTTTTATATGCAATACATGCAAATAATTTTATTTATTTTATATTATTTTTTTGTTGTTGTTTTTTGATTGTATAAGTTTACAGTTGCCTTGTGCGCCATTTTTATTTTTTTGTTTAAATACATATCTATACCTGTATGCATATGTATGTAAGTCTGTATGCGTGCATACATTTCGATTCTTTATTTGAGTCTTTTTTTTCGCTTCTATTTTTTTTTTTTTTTTATTTCTTTTATTTACTTTTCCGCTTCTAATTTTAATTATTCAGTTGCGAAGCTCAAAAGTCGCGCGCTAGTTTGTTTTTAATTCTTCTTCTTGTTATTGTTGCAGTTGTTTTGTTTTCCCTCTTTCCATCTTTTTTTTTTATTTTTATTTTAAACGTCGTTTAAGCAGTTACGTTACGTTACGTTACGTTATGGCAATGGGCTACGTCTTTTGGGGGAGTGGGAAGTGAGGCGGGAGGCCTTCAAACTGCGTCGCAAATTTGCAAATTATAATTTTTGCTTGTTGTTGTTGTTTTTGTTGTTGCTGCTGTTGCTGTTGTTGTTGTTGTTGTATTGTTCGGTTGGCTCGATCGAGTTGAAATGGGATTCAGTTTTTAATTTTCTTTATGTTTGTTTAGCAATATAATTAAACGCAAGTTAAATGGCGACACACACACACACACAAACATACACACACACACAATCACACACGCACACACAAAAAGACACATGCACAGACGCCAACACCAACACCAACACCTTTGCACAGTTTTAATTGAAATTCACTTTGATGCCGCCGCCGCCGTTGCCGCCGTTGCCGTTGCTGTTGCCGTTGCCGTTGCCATTGCCGCTATCCAGAGACCAGGAGAAGAAGAGCCCAAGCAGTTTAGCCAAAGTAAGCCGCGCCCAGCCAGAGCAATTCACCGCCTCCTCCTTCTTGACGTTGGCGCTGTCGGTGACGTACTGAATCACCCAAAGTTTAGTTTCTGGCGCATGGTTACGCTGGCGGCGCACACACGCACACATACATAGGCACAGCACACAAACACAAGCACAGAGCCACAGCAAGAAGCAAGAGCAAGAGCAGCAGCAGCAGAGGCAGCGACTGAGCGAGAGCAGGCAGCCGCAGCCGCAGCCGCAGCAGCAGCAAGGTCTCTTGGTATCAATGAATTGCTTTGCTTTAGCATTGCCCCAGCCTCAGCCTCAGCCTCAGCCTCAGCCTCTGCCTCTCTGCCCCTGACTCTCTGCCTTAGGCACAGAATCGGTCGAAGCAACAAGTACAAAGTAGAAGCAGAGAGCTAAAACGTCGCGTGCGTCGAACACGACCGTCTTGAAATGTCTGAATGTTGAATGAATGTGCCGCGCAGCAGCTGCTGCTGCTGCTGCTGCCGCCGCCGCTGCTGCCCGACACTGTGAGTGTGACTTTGCATGTAATGGTTAACGCCATATGCCGCATTAGCGCTGAAAAAAAAAAATACAACAAAAAAAACAGCAAAAAACAATAGCAAAACAAACACACGGACACCTCACAATGGCACACACACACGCACGCGGGAGAGCGCGCGCGCTCACTCTCAAAAGCTTACGGCCGCGCTTGAGTGTGTGCGTGAGCGAGAGCGCTTGCTTTGGCACGGTAAAAAATTTTATTAACAAAGCAAAAAAGAAAATGGCGGCGCCAGCAATTGCATTTTTCGCATATCAAACGCGATTTTATGGCACAAAATAGCAATTTAAATGATTTATAGGTTTTGCACCAGCAGCATCAGGCAAAAATGCATCTATTTTCAATACATTAATTATAATTCTTGCAGCGAGCACTGAAAATAATGCAAAACAAGTCGCATCTAGCTACAGAAAATCAAACAATATATTGATTGAAAATGCACTAAAATTATAAAACAATTGTTTTTATGAGCTTTAATTTATTTTGCAAAGCTCCAGGAGGTTCCTTTATATGTTATAATATAAAACAAATTATAGAATTATTTGAATTAGGGCAATTTTTAACCTTTCGCCGCGATTAACATGTATTTTGAGTGTGCGAAAGACTAGATGAAATCTGATTGAATTGCAGACAAGGGTATAAAAATATGGATTTTACGAGCTCAGCGGGTTAATTATGAAGATCAGTGTTTGTAGATCCCGAGTTTCAATAAATAATGTTATATAAAATAGCTAATTTTGCCTTAAAAAAACGGTAAAATAGTTTATTTTGGCACAAATCGATTGTCATTAGACGAATATCCCGCAGCAACATGCGTAAATACTTATAAATTCGATTGCGAACTGATAAATTTAACTAGAAGTGAAGCCTGACTTCATACTAAAGCCAACTATACACGTTTTGTGCACAGTGTAAAGCACCCCAAAGCACTCATTCAGACACACACGCACATATACGATCGAAATCAACGAAAAAGAGCAACCAAAACCCCATCGAAATCTGTTGAATACAAGTAAGAGTGCTCTAGTCGAGTTTGCTCGACTAACAGCTACCCTGTACGTAGCAATTTAAGCATATGCAGGCACCAATAAACATGCTCATGTGGAAATTAGCTGCTTAGGCAGCTGTTTGTGGTATGTGAGAGGCATATTTGTATTTGGCTCTCATATGGGGCATGTGTATACCTTTGGGGGCTGCCTCCGGCTGCACTTGAGCACAACTTGGTTATACCTTTTCTTATAACCATTTTGAAAATGGGTACAGGGTATATAACACAATTCCTGTGCGTGTGTGTAGAGCCAGCCAAGAGGAGCTAGTTATTTCGCTTTACACCAACACGCACGCTGCCCGAGTGTGATGTGTGTGCTATATGAAATGTGTAACATCGGAGCACAAAGCGCTAGCGACTCACCGACACAGAGATACAGATATACTAGAAAACATTTCGATTTTGGGCTGGTGTGCGTGTGTGTGTGTGTGCGAGAGCTGTCTGATATGCCTATGAGTGTGCGTGTGTGTGCATGCGTGCGTGTGTGTGTGATTGCCATGGGGGCATTTTCAAATGGCAGGCATGAAATTGAAATGAATTTGATATCAAATAAATGTACTTACATTCAAATATGCAATTAAATAGGCACAATTATTTAAGCCGAAAATGGGCAACACTTTAACCAACACTGACAAGCACTGATACCCGAAACGGAAGTAATACAGTACATTAATTATGTACATACATCTAGACTCATTATGAAAGACTGGGCCCAACCTTTAACCGCGTCAAACTGATATCAGTTTACGAGTTGTCATCGTCCAGTCCAATGAAACGGCTCTCGGCGCAAATCAACGAAAACAGAACCGAATTCATCAAGCCACAAACCGAAGAGACAGACGGGTGCCCAAAAAAAACAGAAGCCCTTTCGAGCGTTTCGCTTCCCTTTATATTTAGTTTTATTTTTATTTATATTCTTATTTTCGTTTTGTCCCCCCTCTCAATTATGTATTAATTTGATCCTAAATGCTTCAAGTTAATTAAACGCTTTAATAATAGTCCACGTGCTAATGCTGACGTAAGGGTCGACAGTCGACAGTCGACAACTCATAGGGGCGTGCACAATATCAACGCATCTCTCTCTCACACACACACACACACACACACGCATGGACACACGTATAGACGCACACACGGATACACTAATAAAAGTGAACATTTTGTCAGCTATTCGAAAAACGCAGCATTTCTCACGCACACGCAGGCAGCAGGCAGCTCACACACACACGCGCGCACAAATAAGTTCAGCAAATTTCTTTCTCTAAAGATCGCAATATATATACATATATACATATATATATATATATATATATATATAATCAAGAGAGCTTCAAATGACGTGCCCAATATCGAACATGAATAATGGACAAAATGTCGTCGCTTTACAGAAAAATTCGTACCTAAAACAAAGGTCGCCAGCGATATCCTTTAGGGTCGCATTTGTGATCCTTTACACTTGGCCAGAATTCCCGTTGCCCATACTCGTAACGCCTACACACAGAGTTTTTGCCAAGAATTTTTCAAAGAGAGCATGTGCCCAAAAAAAAATAAAGAAAAAATCACATGTTCCCAATGTACTCCCGAAACGGCCAACGAATTTTACACTATGCTCGGCAACAGAGGAGAGCACCCGAAATTAGCAACAAATAAAAAACAACAACAACAACAAGAATAACAAAAACAGCAACAAAATTGGAATAAAATATGCTCGACACTCGCGGAGAGAAACCCACGCGTCGCTTTTAAAAACAAAATGGCCGCCAGGTAATTTCGTTGACGTGGTTTTCTGCTTTTTCTGCGGGGCACAAAACTAAATTGCTTTTAATTATTATTAACTATAATTAATAATCTGCAAATCTATGGCAAATTGAAGTTTATTTGAATTTTACAACTATTTCAAAAAGCTTTAATTGTAAAATGCCTGACAAATAGACAAAATGGCGTTCTATCTATACCTATAATTATCTATATATATAAGGCGCCGCCATTTTGTAAACTCTGATTTACTCAGTTGGAATACAGAGGTTGCCACCCTTCATAAGTTTCTTCTAATATATATCTAAAAGCGGCCGCCATTTTGTAAGCTCTGATCTGCCAAGCTAGAACAAGAAAACAAAGGCTGAAAACCTTTTCAAGTCAATATTTCTTTCATATTTATATAAAAAATGTCATTTTGTAAACTCTCATTTAGCAAAGTACAGTCGGAAAACTAAGGTTGCCACACTTTGCAGCTTTTTTTGGTCATGCTGAAACTACAAATTTGGCAATTGGAAAACTAATTATTTACCTAAGCGATTCGTTTCTTTCCCAACTTGTTTCATATTGAATTGATATAATGTATATCTCTTCTTTCTTTCTTATTTTAATATAATCATAATGCAAATAATGATCTTTTAATGAATTTAAATCTAGAATTTCAACTAACTTAAAGCATTATTGACATTATTGAAATTATTTTTTCTTTTATTAAGTCGAAATTCAATTTTTTTTCAAATTTAACATTGATTTATTTATTCTCATTAGATTCTAACTATCCGTCAGTTAAACTAACTGTCTAATTTGACACGAAGCTGAAAATTTAAGCTTTTTCAGTTTAGTAAAGCTCCAAAACAAATAACTAACTTTAAACGAATTTAATTCTCTATTATGGAAAAATTGCTCAACATCAAATGAGGATCTTTAAGCTAAATAATGTTTGCAACTAGCTTGAAATGAGTTCAAATATCTAACTTAACTTCCAGTTAAAAAGTCAAGTAATTGTCTTTTATTTATCTGAAATATGACGACCAGCAGATGCTTTGTCTGCCCGTTTTTAAATGGGAATTTTATACAAATTTAATATTGTAATAGAGAAAAGTCATCAAAAGGGTATTCAAATGCTTGTAATACGATGAAAAAAGATTAACCTCATTTAAAGTGATGGAAAATTGCCGAAGAAAACTCAGAAGGCAGAGCAGCTGCCCTTAAGAACAGGCAACATTTAGGCTAGGTTAACTGGGCTGTAAGGCCAACTAGTTGGCCATAAGGCCTAAAGCCTTCAGGTCCTAAGCCCACCTGGTTAGTCTTAAACGCTGTCGGAAGCCAACTGTTAGCCTTAAAGACTTTAGATCGTTGAGATCCTAAAGCCAACTAGTTAGCCTTAAAGCTGCCTGTTCTTAAGTCGATCTACACCAACGAATTCGTATTACAAAATATTCACGAGAAATCGAAAAGTAGCTAAAGTAATAGCTTTATTAGCTGACTTTCAGAGTCGCGATCAAATATGTGTACAATTAGATTTGGCCTCAATTGTTGGCTGGCCTGCAGCATGCGGCATGCAGCATGCAGCTAACTGCACTGAAAAATAGTTAAATGTTCGACTTCGATTGCTCTGATTCTAGCTTGGACGCGCACTTTGCATGGGGCAGGGTGGGCCAGTGCTGGGCTGAGCTGGGCTGGGCTGGGCTGGGCATGGCGTGGCGTCTAAGAGTGCGACAGCCTCCATTAAAAAATGCCCCACTAGCTGAATTCCAAGAATTCATAAGTCAAAGATCGAATGTGCTGCGCTCCAACGATAGTGACGGCTCCCAGCACCGATCTGCCCGTGCCCGGTTGCCCGGTTGCCCAGCTGGCGGTGTCGCTTAGTTGGTGCATTGTATCTGGCCAGGGCCACCGCAAGCGATCAGCAGCAGACAACAAAGACTCAAATTGAATAAATAAAGCGCAAGATTTATGCATACGAAATTAATAAATTGAAATATGTTTCGTGTGTGTGTGTCTGTCTCTCTCTCTGTGTGTGTGTGCACGGAATATTAGACACTAACGCTTAACAAGTGCATTGGGCATTTAATTTTAATGCGTGTGTGCCCGCTTTATCAGTGGACACCCCAACCCCCAGTCCGAGACCCAGCCCCAGTCCCAGACCCAGCCCCAGCCCCAGACCCAGTCCCAGCCCCAGTCACAGTTGCAGTCACAGCCCAACTCCCCCCCGTCTAACGAAACGACAAAAGAGATTAACAAGAGTAACCATCAACGGCAAGAAACCAGATATGAAATATGCGCGATAAGACCCAAAGTGCATTGGTGTCAAAAAAATACTTACAAGAAGTATGCAGGCCAACAGCCAACAGCCAACAGCCAACAGCAGCGAGTGCTACGAGTACCAGAACACGTATCTCTTGGTTCTTGGTTCTTATTTTTCCTCTTCTTATGCTAGTTTTATTCTTTTCTTTTTCATTTTTTTTTGTTCGTTTCGTTTGTGTTGAGTGGTAAAGTGATGAAATGCACTCTCACATATAAACATGAGAATGAACCAAGCCCCGTCACAGTCATAGCCGCAGTCGCAGTCGCCGTTGCAGTTGCAGCCGCAGTCGGAGTCGGAGTCGCATTCGCAGCCAGTTTCAGTTTGCCTCGTTTCATGAATGGGGCCTGGGAGCTGTGTTGGGGCTCTGGGCTGGCCGTTTGGTTGCATGAATGAATTGCTGTGGCGCCGGCGCGCATAGATCGAACTATTGTAATTACTATGAGATTATGCAAAATGCATATGCAATTAGTTGTGGCTGCTGCTGGTCTCGCAGTCTGGGTCTCGCGGTCTCAGACCTGGGCTCACGAGTCGCCACATTCAGAGTCAGACACTGAGTCATGGGGCAACTGGTTTGACTTGACTGAGAACAAGTACAAACCTACTAACTTGCAGTTGCATTGCAAATAACTAGTTGCCACACATGGCTGTAGCCCTGCATTCTATCAACGGGGTATCGTTTAATGTCTCACATACCTTCTTTTATGTAACTCCAGCTTGCTTTGCAACTGCAGACTGATCACCTTTTAAGCTGAAGATCCTGAAGATCAACAGATGCTTTTAGCTGAAGCCATTTTCTTCAAAGCCCTTTTATCCCTGATTCCTTTTAGGAAACTAAACCTTTTCCTTGTACAAAACCTTTTTGTCATGGATCTCTTACAGCTCCAAATTATAAAGCTATGCTAGGCAATATAAAACCCATGCGATGCAACATAGTATATCTGCTTTTGGCATACTCTTCGCCCGAATGCAACCCTGGGCGTGTCAACCCCTTTTGGGCTACGCCCATGCTAGCAGCGACTGTGTGATATGCAGTCACGATATTGGAATTTGTGTCTTGATGATGATGACGAACAAATGTTTGTTGTGCAAGCCAGAGAACTGCAACCTGTTGGCATTTAGCAATTAAAATTTCTTAGCTCGCAGCCAGAGTCGCAGCGCTCGGCGCAGCGCAGCGTTCGGCAACGTCTAATCAACAGAAAGTCTGCCCAATTTAGTAGAGGTAACAATATTAATTTGATGGTCCATTCTATTGTTTGTCGACATAAGCATTAAGATAGGTACGTCTAGCTGTATGCAGCAGGCAGACGGCTTCCCAACTTCTTTATGGTAAACGTGGAGATCAATGCCATTCAATAATAATAAATATAAAACGGTGTGCCGATGGCAACCTGACTGGAAATGTCATCAGCATTAACATGAATAGCATCAACAGCAGCAACAACAACTGCAATGCGCCCGGCCTATCGATAAGTATAATAATGTCTGTCCCAGTCGCTGGGTCTGTCCGGTGTCCCCTAAAAAACTGATAATAATGTCGCCTGCGGGAAATTCCTTTAGCGGCATTTAAGGCCACTTAATTATGCCCCGTTGCCCGAAACTGAACCGAACTGAACCGAGCTGAACTGAGCTGAGCTGACCAGGTCTCTGGTCTCTGGGCCGCTCTCTCAAACCAAAAACCAATCCTAAATTCCTGGAATTTTGACTCTTGTTAAATATCAACTGCTGTATTTGTACACGCCGGCTCTTCGACTCACCTTCCCGACCGTCTGTCTGTCTGTCCGTCTGTCTGTCCGTCTGTCTGTCGGACTCTGTCTTCCTCTCTGTCCCTGCTGTGTCTGCCGTCTGTCTATCTGTCTGTTTGTCTCTTCTCCTCTCCCCCGCTTGCTGCACTTTCCATCCATCCATTCGTCCGTCTGTCTGTCTATCTGTTTATCGGTTTGTTTTCTCAGTGTGTGTGTGACGCTCCCAGCTGAACTTTCATATGTGAAAAACGTACAGAATATTTACATCCTTTCTCCACTTGGCAGAATCTTAAAAAAGTGTGAACTTTTCCATTTTGTTCTTACAAGCACAAAATGTTTTTAAGAATTTGAATGTACACAAAACTCACATTTTCGCATTAAAATTTCATGTAATAGGTAAATTTTAGGCTTACTTTAAGCTGAAAAAGTCATGTGGTTGGTTTTAAAGTCAGTCTGGGCTTATTTTAAGTTAAATTTAAATGTTCCCCATGAAAATTTCACTGATAAATCATTGAACTTCAACAATTTGTGGAAAGTTCTGCTGGGGTCGTTGGACCCAAAAGTTTATTATCATTACGAAAATGTTCTGCTGATGAATGCAAACGCATCTTGTAGCAAATCATCTGCACAATAGTCCAAGGCAGGCAATTTGGGTTTGGTTTCCTTCTTCTTTTTCTTTTTTTGCGGACACCTTAGTGCAGCAAAGATCGCCCCAAGAAGCCGATGAGCGAACGAACCAATTAGATCAAACGTTTACTCCTGCTGAGTGGCAACAACTTGTGCACCAGCAGCTCGCCCTCGCTCAAGCCACAAAGCCACCAATGTAAATATATGTATGTACACACACACACACACACACACACACACACACGCACACACACTCAGATAGCAGACATTCTTTACGTAGCTCGCTCGGTCTACAGTCTACGGTCTACGGTCATCAAGTCAGCTTGTTCAACATGCAAGAGGCAAGGGGAGAAGGGAGCAGGGAGCAGGGCGCAGGGTGAAGGAAGGCATCGATGATAATATTCATTCATTTGATCAAACCGCCGAAGACGTCAACAACAAGCACGAAGCAACGACGACTTTCATTATGCCCCAATGGCCATTTCACCTCCTCAACCTCCGCCTCCTCCCTCTCCCCACACAGCGACTGCAACTGCAACAGCCGCTGCCGCAGCCGCAGCGAAGACCAGTCGATCGTCGGACCGCCCGAATGCAGTCCAAAATCAAATTGAAGCAGAGAAAAGAAATAACAAAATCATATTGCCAAAGTAGCAGCAGCAGCAGCAGCAGCAGCGGCAGCCACAACAAAATCAACAGCAACAACACTGAAAGAAATGCACGGGTAATAAGCAGAGATCAAGCCATTGATCTAGGCTGGGAGTTGAACTATAGATCAGGCAAATACGCGAGTTACAGTACATAAGGTTTCTTTCGATCAAGCAATAGCTTGAGATATAATTTGAACCATCAAACACTAGGCGGGGACTCGAACCTGGTACTCCATTCTCTCACTTTTCAGTGCATTTTTGACTGGAATTAGTATAAGTATGGGGTATACTTTTGGCATATATGTTTATACTAGTCAGGGGCCCGAACCCGATGCATTATTGTTTCTCTCTGTCTCTCTCTATGTCTTTTTGACTATAGTTATTATAAGGGAATATCGCATATAGGTATAAACTATATAGCACAACGGAGTATCGATCCCGGGACTTCATTGTCTCACTTTTCGATATCTCTTTGGCTGGATTTATATTATCACCTTGGGATATAGTTATCTTATAAGGATCAGTTCAGTAACCAGAGCAATAGACCTCACACACTAATCGGGGGTTCGAACCTAGAAGTTCTTCGTTCAGTTCCCTTTAATTCATATATGAAAAATTGTCTTTCTGTACTTGACGTCTTGCCCAGCAGCTATATAGAAAATGGCTTTTATGTACCTTAGTCCTTATTAAGAAGTCGGTTAATAAGCCTTTCGATCATTCCCATGGCTTTCCTTTTTGATCAGCCTGGACAAGAAGAGATCTAGAGCTTGCATAGGAATTGCAGGATTTCCCATATTCAAATTCGCGCTTATCCCACTTCCGCTCGCATCTGTGAAAGCTATTAAAGTGGATCTGCATTGATTACGTTCCAATTTCTCGCAGTGCACACAATCGACACATTCACTTATAGATATAAAAATCGATGAGAAAAGGAATATGTTGAACGGGCGTATGGTCTGCAGCACGGCTCAAAACTGCCGTCCGTTCTCCGCCCATGCACACACACACACACACGCACACAGATACACACACACAAACATACATGCACACGGAGGCACAAGACGAAGCAAAGACCTCTTTTTAATGTATTGCAATTCCAAGAATTTAGGAAGAGGAACGTGAGAAATTTTGTTTTTGTTATTTTCTTTTCTTTGCATTTCATTTCAAGATACGAAGCCTGTGTGCCCCAACCTTATAGCATATAACTATCTACCTCTTTCATGCGCTCTGCAGTCCCTAGCCGAAAGTCGCCGTCGTCGTCGTCGTCGTCGTCGTCGGCGGTGGCTCCTACTTTGGGCTCGGGCCATGGCCAATGTTTGATTGCAGTCGCTGCCTCAGTCGCAGCGCAGTCGCTGTCGCTGCCGTTGCCGTTGCTGTTGCAGTTGCCGCATGCCCCAGACATTCATATTGTATACACTTAAGTTCTTCTGGAATTTTGTATTGCAGCAGCCAAAAACGGCGCATTTTAAGGTGCAAACGTGTGTGTGTGTGTGTGTGTGTGAGTGTGTGTGGCAAGCAAGCCGAATCGCACGAGTCGGGAGTCGGGAGTCGGTTGTCGGTAGTCGGGGGAGTCGCCCCAATGTTGTGTGTTGCAGTGTGCCAGACTTGGCTAATAAAGCCGGCTGATCGGGGAGAAAGCCGAAAATTCCGCGACAACATTGTGGCACTTTGGGTAGAAAGCCAAGTGGGGGCGGCGGCTGTCAGGCGGGGCAGCAGTCTGGCAGGAGGGGATGACCAAGAGGGGGGAAGGGAGATTGGTCTTGCAACTGGCAGTTGCCGCATTTAGTTATTCTGTTTGCTTGCCACATTTTGTTTGCTTGCTTTTGGCTTGTTTTTGTTTTGGTTTGTTTTTGCATTTGCAGCGATTTTTGCGTGCGCGAGTGTGCGTGTATGTGAGTGTGTGTGTGAGTGTGTGTGTGAGTGTGTGTGTGAGTGTGTGTGTGAGTGTGTGTGTGAGTGTGTGGCAAGCAGTCCATTTCTTTTTGGGCTGCTGCTGCTGACGTTGCCTCTGGAATGTGCGCGCCGCCATCGACGTTGCTGCATAATTTTTAGCTTCTGCCTCTGCCTCTGCCGCGGCTGCCTCTGCTGCGGCTGCTGCTGGCGCAGGGCAGCGACAAAATAGCAGAATCCTGTTGCCATGATCGTTAACAAGATGCCAAGACAACGGCAGCCGGGCCGGGCCGGGCCGGGCGGAGCACAAGCTGGAATCTGGAATCTGTGGGAGCTTCGAACTGGCAGCCAAATTAAATAGGCGCAAGCGCTTCAGTTAGCCACGAGTTCGAGCCGAGCTGCCGCTTCTTGTTCTTCTCCCTCTGCTGCTGCTGCTGCTGCTTCTTCTTCTTGCTGCCGTTGCTGCTGCGGAGTTGATTGTCCTCTCACCTCAAGTTTGGCCCGAGTCTGCGGCAGTCGGGACTCTTTCGTGGCCCCTACACAGCTTTGTAGTTGTTGCCTTTTGCATGGAATGCTGCCTTACGAGTAGAGAAAAGCTTCTCACCTCACACCAGGTATCATTTCATTGGACCAATGTAGATCCGGATTCCGCCAGCAACAGCCAAGCAGATTTATTACTAAAGCCAAATCGTCATCCAATAGGCCGCAGCTCGTTACAATTTTGATAATTCCCATAGATATTTCCTGACTAGGATAACTCAAAAGGGAAAAAAGGGTTAATATCCAGAACAAGTTCTAGCCTACATTTTAAAGAGGTCTTAATCCTCCAACTCTTCTTCTTAAATTGTTAACATCCATAACTTTCGCAGCCCACAATTTTTGACATTATCAAGCTTATCCAAGTTCTAGGAATTCTTCTTCCAAGACTTGAATGACTCATTTTCAGCATCTCTTTAAGAAACTATCTAGTTTTTTTCTTGCCGTTTAATTTTAGTCAGAAATTTAATGTTTTTGTCAAAAAGATTTCGATGAGTAAGCAAATATTTATCCATTCGCTGCTCTGATTTGGCAATCAATTTCTCAAGAAAATGCTCGGTAAATTCTCAGTAAAATCTCATAAAATGTTGCCCATGTGGCTTAGTCTATACTATATAAATCTATGCCATAAGCTGGTCTATTTCTATAAAGTCAAGAGACTTTTCGTTTAACACATGCTATTTTCGCTGAAAAATCATCAGCCATCAATACTTCACCTAAAGTTCTGCTGGGCTATTTGGTCTGTTTAAGGCTTATTATCTCTGTGAGTTCTATCTAGATCTAGCTCTTATCGTAATTTAATGCAAGCGAATGCTTTTCTACATTAGTAAAATTCATCTATGATCTAGCAGAGATTCGCGAAGCATACTTTGCTTTATACTAGGCTAAAATTGAGGAACTGCTCTAAATGGAGTCCTTCAATTGCATATCATGTATAAAATATGTTTGTTCTATTAGCTGACTTTAAGATGTTTCTACTAGTTGAAGGCTTCAGCTTTGGAATATTTTAATATTATTGTATATCCTTCTTTTCAAGTCAGCTATAGAATATAATTATAAGCTATAAACCAAGCTAAATATGTTCTTTGGTCAAAAGAATCCTATATCTGTCTGGGTTACGAACTCTGATAATCCTTATTCAGTTTTCTGCTGGAGTAGGTTACACGGACCTCTCATGTTCAATCTTGAAATATGGAATGGTTATATAATAATAGACAAGCTGGGAGTTGGGGGATTTCAACATTAATCTCAAATGTTCCAATTGCAAATAGGCCTTTAACTATCTTCATGGATTGTTCAGATTGGGCTTTCAATCAGATTCAAGCCTTATATAAAGGCTTTCAGATGAAAGACTTAGCTTTGGTACCAACAATTCAAGCCAAGGGTTATCCTTATTATATATGCACTGTTCAGATTGGGACTTCAATCAGATATATCCCATTTATAAAGGCTTTCGGATGTATCCCTCCCCTCCATATATAAAGGCTATCAGATGAATTGGGTACCAATAATTCAGCCCATTTCAAGGATTATCCTTATAGCAAGGATTGTTCAGACTGAAATTTATAAACATATATGATATATAGATACGAGATTTAGCTTTGGCATTAACAATCTCAGTTAACATAAATAGGCTTTTTCGAAGGGTTGTCCTTTATTGTCTTGATAGACAAACTGGAAGCTTGGGTCCTACATTCTGCTCATTATGGCCATCATCAGGTTTATGGGCTGTTCATTAGGCAGTTAAAGCCGTGCAGCTACTCAGCCAGAAAAACTGGACGCGCTCAGCTGCAAGGAGCAGCCGCAGCAGCAGTAGCCGCAGCAGCAGCAGCAGCAGCAGCAGCAGCAGCAGTAGCAGTGGCAGTGGCAGTAGCAGTCGAGCCGGAGTGGCAGGCAAGGAGGCGTTGCTGTTTTTCTTTTGAATTCGGCTTTTGGCGGATGGTCAACGGGGCAAGTCTGTTATTCCTGGAGGCATGCGGCCTGTGCGCCGCATATTGTTCATTATGATTATTTCTGGCAGGCATTTTGGGCTCGTAGCTGCGACTGCGACTGCGGCTGCGGCTCGGCTGCGGCTGTGCAAAAATCCGCACATAATCTGGCAAAACCAGTAGAACAACAACAAGTCGATGTGGACGTGGTTGCTGCGGACATGGACCTGGACCTGGACATGGACGTGGATGCGGACACGGACGCAGCGCTCAGCTCATTTATAATGGGAAATGTGTGAGTGGCGCAGGCGCAAATCCCTTTTCTTACCTTGCCGCACGTTACCTTTTCTGTCAGTTGTTGTTTGTTGTTGTTGTTGCCGTTGTTGTTGTTGTTGTCGCGGTCGTCGGGGTCGCCGCTGTTGTTATTGTTATTGTTGTGCGTCTTGGTCTTGTCTGGATGTGTCTGAGTCTCAGTCTCCGTCTCCGTCTCCGTTTCAGTCGCAGCATCAGCCTCGGCAGCGGCAGCGGCTTTGGCTTTGGGTCTTTTGCCTTTTGTCCTGCGCATCGCATTCGAATTTTCCCAGAAATGTTAATTATAATACATACATAACACATATTCATACATAATTACTCGCATTTTTTCCATGTCCATATCCTGTTTATGCCTCTTTGCGTACCATTCCCCCCGCCCCGACCCTACGTGCCGCACCGCGCCTCGCCTCGCCACGCATCGCATCGCGTTGCGTTTGTTAATGCGCTAAATAAATTTGCATGCTATGCGTTTTTTTTTTTGTTTTTTAATGCTTTTTGTTTATTTGTTGTGCTTCTTTTTTTGCGCAAATAAAAAATAAATGAAAGGGGCGAGCGCAGCTTGTTCTGGACTGGAATTCGGTTTTGTTCTGTGTGGCAGGCTCCCCTCGCAGCGCCTCGCAGTATCTGGCAAAAGGTGTTCAGAGCCTGCTTCTAATGTGACCTGGCCAAAGGTGCTTAGCTATGGGAAAAGGATGTGAAATGCCGTTACTTCTAGTTTAACGAAACATTATGGGATTTCAATTTCTTGTTGGCCTGCATGTCAATCATTTATATGAAGCATTGTTTGACAATGAAAGTAAAAATCTATTGCTCAGCGAGGTGCGAATGGAAGACAGACGATGAACTATTCCATTTCTAGTAGTTATATAATAAGGGACTTTTCGCTTGAGATCTTGCTCGTTGTCCACTAAATAGACTTTTCACAGGAGTAAAGCTGCATTTAGGTGCATTTATTTTCATTACCAGCAAAAAAAAGTTCCTAAATGAAAAACTTTATGTATTTTTATGCCTTGAGTCAAAATGGACGAATGTTTGTTTCAAACGTTTCTTAACTATTGAAACCTAGTTTCTCTTAATTAATTGCAACTCTTTACATTTACATGCATTTGTTTTCTATATAACCAAAAGGCTTGACATGAAAAACTTATAGCCTAATAAATTTCTCGCTGACTTTTAACACGTGGACATCATTCGAAAGGTTATCAAATGTATATAAAAACAATATGGCTAGAAAAACAGGGTAATAAAAAAATGTATACAAATAAAATATGACATCAAAATGTTGTAAACAACTCGGAAAATAGCCCAATTACGCTGTAATAACTATTTTCAATAGAATGTCCAATTAGAAGTTTTTGTATTAGCTGGCGTCAATTATTTTAGAACTTTCAATAAACAATAAAATATAAATTTAATTATGTAGTTGCCCCGCCTTTTCGTATATATGAAAAATCGAATTCAGGCAAGAAAATGTTGAAAAGTTTAAACAATTTGCTACAACGCAATTTTTGAGTTTTCTATCAAATCGCCGCCATTATGTTTTTTTGTCGCTCTCAAAAAGAACAACAACAACAAAGACAACAACAACAACAACAACAACAACAACAACAGCAGCAGCAGCAAAGAGCAAATTCGAAGCCCTCCCACTTCTCGTGCACCCCAAGTCCAAAAAGCTGGGGCGGCTCTCCAAATGAACAACAACAACAAAAACAACAACAACAAATATGTCAAAACCCAACAAAAAGCTAGTATCTCTCACTCACACACACATACACGCGAGCTCCCGCACACGCGAGCACAAATACACACGAATAGCCTACACACACACACACACGCTCGCGCGCATACACACACACGCAAGCGCCAATTGATCGCTCACACGCGCACATGTGCGCCAATTTCTCACCTACACAAACGCGCGCTCTTTCACACGCACGCACCCATACCAGTGCAGCCGCTCTTATGCCACTAATCGTAGTGCAAACGTAGCTGAGACGTTAACGTAGGGTAGGGAAGGTTGGAAGTGGGGGGGTGAACAGAGACTTTGATCACGTAGTTTGCACTGCGCAGATACTCTTCGACTGGGGCTAGGTGAGAGGTGGGCGTCAAGGCGGTCGAGGAAGCGGCAAATACAAATACAAGCTGAGCGTGAGAGCAGCACACACACACACACACATATACGTACACACACACACACTCGCGCACGCACACATAGCATGGGGGCCAGCTAACGCCACACTTTCGTGCCAGCAAAGCGATAATGAACGAAAAGAGAGCTGGCAGCGACTGCAACTGCGACCGCAACTGCGACAGAGCAACAGACAGAGAGAGAGAGAGAGACAGAGAGAGAGAGAGAGTATAAGTGGGAGGGGGGACAGTGGGGAACTGCGGCGCTGCAAACCAGTTGCAGTGGCAACTCGCAATACCAATACCGCATTCCAAGCGAAAGAGGTTAGACCTCCGCCGTCATTTCATTCACAATTTTCAACATTGCAAGCAGCAGCAGCAGCAGGGATGAGGAAAGGAGAGAGGGGAGGGGGAGCGCTGCAGCAGACTGCACATTTTTGAAGTTGTTGCTGCCGCTGCTGCTGCAACTGCTGACAGTGACTGAGACTTGGCGCTTGGCATGCGACACGGACACGGACTTTGCTTGTGGTAGCAGCAGGGTGAGCTAGTGTGAGGTGGGGAGGGTAGGGAAGGGGGGAAACGATTGCCTGTCCAAAGCTATTTCAGCTATGCCTTTAATCACTCTCTCTCACACAGATCTATCGATATATTTGTTGAATTTATATATATATAGATACTTTTTGAATATGTTCTTTTAATACATTGCTGTCAACTTTTGCTGCCACGGCGGCAAGTCCAGCCGCTTCACATGATTCATTTGCCGCCTTGGCTTTGGCCAATTGTTTGTGCAACAACCTGTTGTCTTAATTTCTTACTCGAATGGCAAGCGAATTACAATAAATTCCTTAACCAGCCGTGTAATCGTGTTATCATCATTATTTACAATTACAACGACACACAAAGACACACACACACGGATACAGAGCACGACTGTAGACATTGGTCAGACACTGAGAGAAACGCACTAACCTTAGATCTTGAACATTTTCTGGGAAATCAACAATAATTATTATTTTTTTAGCTAAATATTTTATGAATGCAGACTTGATGAACATTTGTTGGACAAGCTTGTTGAAGTTAATGTTCTCTAGCTTTTCGCTCAGTGTAGACGTGCGTATCTCTCTTAGATATTTGGTCTTGGTTTTCATGCGTTCGCTGCGTGCCAAGAAGCAGTCTCTGTCTCTGTCGCTGTCGCTGTCACCGTCGCCTTTGCAGTTGCTCTGCCTAATAACAGCAACAGCTACGCAGCGACGGCAACAGCAGCAGCAGCAGAAGCAGCAGCAGCGACGGCAGCAGCGGTGGCAGCAACTTGCATACGAAACAATTTGTGGCGACTTTTGAAAGCTACACAGCAGCAACAACAACAATCAAGCGACGTGCCAGACGTGTGTACATACCTACACATACTTCAATGTTACCTAATTAGAGTTTACAAGAAGAAGTAGACGCTGTCGCAGTTAAAGCAACAACAGCAACAACAACAACAACAACAACAACAACAGCAGCAGCAGCAGCGGCAGCATGATTCATTGGAATGCAAAGAATTTTTATATGTTTCTATCTACA
This sequence comes from Drosophila kanekoi, assembly GCA_037075305.1. Taxonomy (NCBI): domain Eukaryota; kingdom Metazoa; phylum Arthropoda; class Insecta; order Diptera; family Drosophilidae; genus Drosophila; species Drosophila kanekoi. The sequence goes on from JBAMCE010000141.1 coordinate 9,696,461, forward strand.
TATGCACACACGCAGCCCACATACATACATACATACATACATGTATTTGTTGTTGTTGCTTTTTACAATTTTAATATGTACGATGAATGATTTTGTAACACAAGAGAAAAAAACAAAAAAAAAACAGCAACAACATCAACACCCTAAAAACATCAAGGCAAACAGTGCGCATGTGGAATGCAGTAATGTGGCCCAACCATAACAAAGCAGACGCAGTTCGGAGCAGCGAGCGGGACCGGGTCCGGGTCTGGGCTGACAGACAGCCGGAAAGACAGCCGGGCAGACGGACAGACGTAGCGACAGTTACGTCAAATAGATAGCCAGGGTTGAGGGGGGGTTGGCACAGTCAAACGAGACAAACAGCCCCCAATAGATAGACAAATATGCCCAAGGCTCGTTACTTTTAGATACCACACATGAAGAGGCAAATACAAAAGTAAAATAGAAGAATTTGATTGGGAAATCAACTGGCACAAAGATCAGATTGTCTTCTATACACACAATTGGGCGATATGCGTGAGCTTGGTTCACTTTAATATCCAGTCTATGAAAAACCTCCTAATTCAAGATTCAAGAGAATATCAAGGTATATTATTGTCGTATATCCCGACGTGTTTCTCTCCCATCCCTGCTTTTATTTAAGCTCTATTTGATCGAGTTAGGATACACAAGCTGTTGAGGATCTCGCGCATATTTACGCAAGATCCATCGATTTTGAGAATTGGACGAAGAACAATGTTATTTAAAACGGGCTCAACGAATGTGGAAATCCACAACGACAGCTGCAAATGGGGACTCAAAGAAGTAAAAACAGCTTACAACTTTTTCAGGAAATAAGTGGATCTCTTATGCATAGTTTATTTTAGTGCATAGTGAAACGTTTTCTGAAATCAAAATGCACCCCAAATTCACTTTCCGCTGCTCTGCAATTAAAAACAAACGCATTTCTAAATAGCGCCCTACTATGCGATTCTCAAGAATTCAACTAAGTCGGACAAGCTTTCATGCTTTCAGTACACATTTTTGTTCTTCCTATTTTCGTTTTTACTGGTCGCGTTTGCAGTCTAGTTAAATTTATTTGTGCATGTGTGCATGTATGTGTGTGTGTATGGATATGTATGTATGTTTGAACAAATGTGAGTATGTATGGCTATGTGCATATATGGAAGGTCTTTTTAGGGATAAGCATTAAAAGCAGCTAAGTGCTGAACTTAGGTGGACACATGGACGTTATTAAATCTGAATGTATCTGTGTAATGTTTTATAGGCATTACAAAGAGATATGTGCAGGACTTATGTGGACATAGATGTGTATGTAAATCTGAATACATGTATGTAAGGTTTTTATGGGATTGGGCAGTAAAAGCAGCAAGCACTGTTCAGATCTTCCCAGAATCACATGTGAGTTATTGTCAACTTTATCTGAATTTACATACCATTCTATTTCAATTCCTAACATATGTTACTTATAAGAATGTTATTAGTTCTAAGCCAGTTCCCACGAATTACCCCGAATTTTCTGTTATCCCAGCTCTCAGAACAGTTAAGGAAACAGAATCTAAATAGATCCAAGGTTTAGCTTGCTTGGATCATTTGTGTATTAATTCGATTTCATGAATCATTTTGAGCTTTCAAGAATTAATAATGCTACAGAGATGCATTCCAATCAAGGGAACTCCCAGCCTCGTCTTTCCACACAGACAAGGCGACACATGGACAGAGAATCCAGACGATCGACGACCTAGAACAGCCGACCAAATAGCATAGAAAGCCAGACTATAGGAAACTCAAGTGTCTGGGTTAATAATGCGATTGCATTGTAGGCGGTGTTTTTGAAAAATATCAATGTCGGCAAAATGCATAACAAACAAATTGGGCATATATCGCTGCTGGACCGTCCCCTGGCCCTTGCTCGGGCCTATCTCCCAGGGGCCTGTGCCTGTCCGCTTGAGTTAGCCGCTGCGATTTCGCTGCGTGTGACAGGCCAAGTGGCTGGTCAGCACTCGGTTTGGCATTAGAGGGTATCGGGGTATTGGGGTGTCGGGGTATCGGGGTATCGGAGCTGGTATCGCCATCGGCATCGGCATCGATGCATTGCAAAATTCGTAGAACTCATTCAGCAGGCATTTGAAATAGGAGGAGGTACGGGGTTTTCTCAAGAACCTAACGACAGCATCGGTCAGTTGCATTTATTGCATTGAATGGTTTTGTGGGTTATTCCTGGAAACGGCACCACCAACGGCACCAGCACCGCCCGGGCACAGCTCCGGGGACCACCACGGACCATTCAATTTAGCCAGCATGTAATCATTTCTGCTGACAACAACTTCCTGTGCCACAGATAACCAACAAAAATAAATGTGAAGTGATTAGAGCCTGCTTCTTCGTATCCCAGCTCCTGGGCTCAGCATGTGTGTGTCTGCGTGTGTGTGTGTGTGTGGGTGTGCCAATATCAAAGTGACATTGCCGCAATGTTGTGTCCTCCGTCTCAAGTGTGGGAAGTGATGTGTTGATTACAAACAATCCGACGGCAACACATGGATACCTTCAACCCGGCAACGAACTGACCGATTTAAGGACATCAAAGGGCGGTCCGTTTAGGTTCCAGGAACTGAGCAGAGCAGCGAAAGAGATTGGGGATTACTGTAAATACTGTAAATATGCAATCAATTCTTATCGAGCAGCGTGAGACACTTTTCTCACCAAGAAAAACCATTCATGAGCCCAAACATAAATTGCTTGTAACTCTTGGAACTAATTTGGGCTGTGTTATCGCTCAACTTGGACAATGGATCTATCACCCCTAATAAAATATAGGGGAACACAATGATGGAAAAACAATGAAATGTATACATATGAAATGAAAAATCAACGTTTGTAATACAATATTTGGCAGCACACACACACAAACACACGCACACACATATGTGGAATGTGGGAAACTAAGCTAAGTGGTTCCTGGGAATTCTCATAAAAACGATGCACATGATGCATAGCTTGGTCCAGCAGCAACTATTCTGTGAGATTTCTTATTAGTTTCAAGCATCTAATAAAATAATAAGTTAGGTTAAATAAATAACTATGTAGATTACACACGTTCTGCTCTGCTCTGTTATCATTACTGCGCTTGTAATTCTCAACAAGTGAAAGCTTTGGAAGGGTTTCAAGGCGTTTCTTGAAATAGCTACATGGCCTCTTTTGGTGTTTATATCTTGTTTATTTGTTGGTTATTTAATTTATATAGAAACTAAACAACATTGATCCCGAGTATGTCAGCTTTATATTAGTTGTGGGTGACTAGAGTACAACTTCTGCCTTAAGGCTTGAGCTGTGCCTGGATCGCCAGACAGATCAGTCTGTCAGTCAGTCAATCGGGACAAACTGTTTTATATACAACAATTCTAATTGATAATTATCTTATTATAATCATTATATGATAGATGCGAAGCATTGAACGCATCAGCAATGCATCGACAGAGAACTCTTTCCAGCCTCCCTTTGGCCAAGCTGGATTGGGCCTCGGCTGCAGCACAATGCACTTGCCCGCATCGAAGTCGCGCCTAGAGACGCCACAGCGCTCCAGCAGCTATCTCTTCCTCTCTCTCTTTCTACATATTTTCTTCTCGCTCCCACTGGCTCACACTTGAGTCTTCTATTTGCGTAGCTTTTGAAGTTGCAGCGACAACATCATCACCATTGCCAACGCCAGCGGCAGCTTCGCCCGCGTCAGCGTCTCCATTTGTCCACTGGAGTGCATTGTTGTTGTTGTTGTTGTTGTTGACGTTGTTGTTGTTATTGTTTTGTTAAGTGCGTGGCGCGTTGGGTCTGGGCCACGTCGCATTTGAATATGAAAAGCGTCGCCGTTGAATGCTGCCATGTGGTATGTGGTCTCTGGTATGCCTGGAATGCAGTTGCCTGTCCGTCCGCTCCGCTTTGCTCAGCTCGGCTCTTTGTTATCAGGCCCTGCATTTGGGTGTGCCATCTAGGTTATCCCTCCCGCCCCCTCTTAGCTAAGCTGCAACTGCAACAGCATCTGCATACAATGCAGCGCACAAAGGCATTGCTAATTTTTGCCAAATAAGGCCGGCATCATCAGTAGCCGCTGTTGTTGCAGCAGTAGCTCTCCAAGTCCAACTCTAAGTGCAACTCCAAGTCTAAGACCAGGTCCAACGGTCATTTTCATCCAAGAATGCGGAAGCATGACTCAAGAACTGTGCGCAATAATTCGAAAATAAATGCGCAGGAAAGAAAAAGCGCTTAGCGTTTCCATCTGCATCTGCACATGCAATTGCCAACGGATGTGTGTGTGTGTGTATGAGTGTGTGTGTGTGTGTGTGTGTGAAAGAGTGTGTGTGTGTGAGTGTGAGTGTGAGTGTGTGTGTGCGTGTGTGCCAAGAGCTGCAGCTGGATATTGACTAGAGATGGTCATGTAACTATTTCTAAGTCCAAAACACGACATACTCAAGCTTTATCAAGCCGATGATTTTCTGTGTTTCGAGCCCGCATTCTCATTTATCTACAAAAATCGAAGCAACCAAATCTTTAAATCAACTGATTAAACAAGGATACGGGCTCATATTCGAGGTCTAGGTGTGATTCATGAGGGTCTGGTGTCATATTCAAGACTGGGGTATGTTACTATTGAGACAAGTCATAAAAGTTAAGATAATAATAATCATAAACAGAAACATTTTAAGCATATTTATAATATAAAACTAATTACAATTACATTTTGGACATTTGGGAACTATAGATATAGAACTTATATATGCATAAAGAAAAATCATTTGCGGAAATGAGAAATAACTTTGCTTTTAAAATGATTTTCATGGAAACCATTTTTGTAGTCATATAGTTCTCTAGAGCCTGTATACTTTCCACCAGATATATCAATAGTCTTTAAAGCTATTTCGAATTGATCATGCATTAATCGTGCCTTTTTTGTTTTGTCACGCACGAGACAAAAGCTCGACTTGAGCTCATCTCTAAAATTGAGTTTTCGTGCTAAGCCAATTGGAGCCCGGAGTTGCCACCTTGGGCAGCTGCGGTGTCGGGGCAACAATCAATCAAAACATCAACAGCAGCAGCAGCAGCAGCAGCAGCGGCAGCGGCAGCAGCAGCCCCCGCCGTGCCCCGTCGCCTGTCGCTGTTGGCTATGTTTAGCCATGTTTGCCATATACACAGACACACACACACACACACGCACACACACTGGCACACACATCTGTGATCTAACAGTCTGTGACAAATTTTATTTCTGTAGCGGATCGGCGACGTCTGTCTCGTTCCGTTCAACCCCTGTCCCGCCCGTCTGCCCCGCCCGACCCCACCCGGCAGTCGGCAGCCAGCTGAAAAGCGCTCAAAAGCTAATGTCACTTCGCAGCATATTTAAAAGCACATAAAGATGTTTATACCAAAAATAACATGCAAAGCACAGCGCAAAGGCAAGAAGAACGACCAGCCCAGCACGCACACACACACACTCGAACACACACACACGCACACCCTCCCCCAACGCCGCCCAGCGATCCAACAGCTCGCCACCCAGCCCTCCCACCCCGCTCAGTCGGGACAGACGCGGCTGCGGCCCGTGGACGAAACAGTCAAAAAATAGCCTAGCGACAGGCCAAAAATAAACGAAGCAGCAGACAGACGCCGACGTCGCTGCCGCCGTCGAAGTCAGCGTCAGCGCCGGCCGAGTGGCGATAATGTCGCAACGGTGGCGCTTCGTACACATGAACTGCGATTGCCAGGGCTGCTCGCCAGTTCAGGGATGACTCATCCAGCCGGAGTTCGACTTGCCGAGCTGATCCTTGCCAGCGCTTGCTGTGACCCACATTCGTTGCCTACTTATAGGCGTGCTTCAATTATTAAGCCCCCCTTCTTGCGACTGCATACCCGCCCCCGGCCCTGGCCGGCCGAACTGCAGCCGTGTCCGCTGCTCTGCGCAAACAAATTAAATGCTTTTTTTTTTCGTCTGGTCTGGTCTGCTCTGATCTGGTCTGGTCGCGCCAGCGTTTCTTCGTATCTGCTTTGAGTAATGGACTCTGCGACTGCGACGAGCGTCGGGATACGGAACAGATCTGTGGGACAGACGCATACGCTATTTGCATGCACCATACAGTAAAGCTGCAATATAAGGAACTAAGTGTGGTACAGCGGGAGCTAGAGCGAATATTCATTGAGTATATTGAAATTCTTTGATTCCTCAGTTTCTTCTACTTCGGGAACCAACATAGTAGTTACAGCACGTCCCTCTTTCAATGCAAATGGAATATACTATGTACATGCAGTACAATATAGGGCTTACAATATTCAGAGATTCAATAATTTCCAAAGAGAATTAATATAAAACCCCGCTTCGTAGTCTTTTGCAGTCCAGATTTGAAGCACGCGCTGCAAATTCTGATTAAGCTAGTCCACTGTAGCCAAGCTGCACTGTACATACATATGTATGGTACATGCTAGATCATTCCTACAGCGTAAATTCAAATTCAGATTCACTTGCCCACAAAATTAGAAATTTAAACCAGCAACAACAACAACAACAACAACAAAATAGCAACATTTTTGAGCGTCTAAATAAAGTAGCGAAAAGAACCAAAAAAAAAAAAAAGAAAGAAAGGAAAACAGAATAGAAGATCCGAAAAACTAGAAAATTGAAAAGAAAGCAAAGAAATCATCAACAGCGAAAACAACAGGGAAAATCCATCCTAAGCAAATAAAAAATGCTGTGCGTGTGTGTGCGAGTGTGTGTATGTGTGTGTGTGCACAGCGAGCAAAAGTTTTATTTAAAGTTATATGTATTTGTATGTGTGCATATATAGAAGCTATATAGATCGCACAACCTTTGTCTCTAGCTCTCTAGCTCACTTCCCCCCCTCTATCTCGCTCCCGCCCACCCCCTCTTCCTCTCCCTTTGCCCTGTCTCTCTATTGGGGCATTGAGCATTGTCTGGGAATGCCCATTGCCCGCCGTTTGGCAACGGAATGCGGCGTCTGTCGCTGTCGGCCGGGCCCTTTGTTGCTCTGCGCGCTAGCTATTCCGGGGGCCCCCATATAGACAGACAAAATGGTACATATGCATTCCATGCTTCCGTATGGCCATATAGCCTATACTACATGGCTATAGCTATATATTCCCTAAATCATTGCAACTCAATCATCGGTCGAAAATAGCAAAAAAATGTCTAACGCACGCATTTCCGCTTATTTTTGGAAGCCATTGACTGGGGGAAAAGGCCGCATTTTCCACCCCACGAATGTGTTGTGCTAATCGTGTGTGTGCCTGTGTGTGTGTGTGTGTACGTGTGTGTACGTGTGTGCCGTGTTATGTTTGGAAATCTTCTTCAGTCGATGATTCAGCTAAAAGCTCTCAAGTGATTGCCAAGTAAAATCCTTAAGTAGCTTTACCTATAGGGTAGCAAGCCAGCAAAAGAGAAGTCGATGGTTCAAACCAACTTCTCGCTTTGAATGTAGGTACTTTAATCAATCTTCAGACCTTAGTTTCTTATATTATGATTATAGTTGCCCTTTCTACTGAAAATATTGCCTGTCCTCCATATTTTCATATAGAAGTTGGGGGCTATATTTGAACTCTACCCCGAAATTGGCATCTACCAAAATATGGCTAGATAAATCCAATGTGTGTGGGCCCAAGTATCGATAAGTCAAACATTTTCTTTCAAAATTCTTGTTTTTATTCAAGTTTCGGTTTAGCTTTTCATGTGAGCAACTCGTTTGGTTCAAGGTTCGGTTTATGGTTCAATAAAAACTAAAACCGGTTCGGTTTGCAGCCTCGGCAAGTAAAAAAAAAACTGGCTCATTTGTATTGATTGTCTCCATTTGGTTGATCTTGCCGCTGATCGTGCTGTGCATTAGGGTGTCCTCCTAAAAAGTCATAATCACCTGTCCACCCTACATCAGCTCAAACCCATGCAGACACCTTGAGAACGAATTTTTATGCACCGCTGGCAACGACATCAGCCACAGTCGCAGCCACAGTCTCTGCCTCTGCCTCTGCCTCGGCCTCGGCCACCGACTCCAACTCCAACTCCATCTCCAACTCCATCTACAGCGCCGTCTGGTTCACAGTCTCTGATCTGCCGTTGGGCATCGTTTTGGTCTCGTCGTGGTCCAGAGTGCAGCAACAGCAGCCGCAGCCGCAGCAGCAGCCGCAGCGAGAGCAAAAAGCAAAAACACAACGACCAAAGACAAATTCTTGCGTTTTTCCAGGAATTCACTCAATAAACTCAAACAAAACCCAAACATTTAACAAACGAACCAGAGGCAACAGCGGCACACAACTCAGACAAAGGCCAAGAAGACGAACACGACGTTGGCGCAGACGAAGACGAAGATGAAGACCAAGACCAAGACCCAGACCAAGACGAAGATGCAGACGCAGACGCAGACACAGACGAAGATGCTCGCTCAGAGACTCGCGAACAAAACACAAGCCAAAAGGCGGACCAGGAATTTCGAGCAAGAACACCAAAGCGACTAGGAAACGGAGTTCGAGTTGCAGATGAAGCTGTGAAATGGCCAGTCCCAGCTGGACGATAGATAGCAATGCGCTTCTTGAATATCATATTTTTCCAAAATTATCATTTAATCAAATAACGCAAGAAATCGGCATTAAAAATTTGATGCCCCCTTCAAATTGATTGAGTAAAGAAGAAGTTAAGGCCGCCTGAAGCTTTCCATTTGGGAAATTCAATATTTATGGCATCAATTTTGATAAGAACATTATAAAAAAAACCAATTCCTGTTATCTATATGGCTATATAACTGTTTTTCCGGACTGACTGACTAATTGATGATCAACTCACATCCCAAGACGTAGAAGGAATTTTCAGTCTAGTTACCTTAAGTGCTGCAAGTGCACGCTAGGACATGGAAGTTGGAATTTCCACCCGAAAGTGTGGAATAATCGTGAAAAAAGTTTTGCCTAAAACTTTATTTGTCAAGTCTAGGAAGAGCTTTAAGTATGAATTGAGGTTTTCTACACTCAACTTTTGTTTGCAAGCCATGATAAACGGATATCACTCATAGATATTTAAAGTCTAGAAAGAACCCATTAAAATCCCCTTATTTTTGATGAACTTATGAATGCTTGAGATAAAAGAAAATGCTTTATAGAATAACGTTTTCTCTAGATATATAGATTCTTAAAATAAGCATGACAAGAAGTTACAGATAATCTCAAATCGAACTCGAGGTCAAATCAGGATCGTAAAGTTATGCCTCATAAGAATTGATTCAGTTTTGACAAAGTTACATAAATTTGAAGTAGGGGAAGGGTTTTTTGCTCTGGACTTATTCATCCAAATTTCAGTCATAATAGACATTATCATCTAGATTGATTTATATATATAGAAAACGTTAATTTTTTCTAGCATACTTTTGGGCAAGCGTTTCGCTGCATAGTTTTAAGCATGGAGAAAATTAAATGGAGGTCAGTTCCGAATTTTACTTTCGATTTAGTTTGTAGTAATTTTTTTTTTTTTAAAAAGAGTTTCCTCTACCAAGAACGGATACTTAAAAATGGGAAATATTAAATGACACAGAACATTCGAAGAGAGTGCGAAACGCTTTTCCAACACTCATTTCTCATACAATATTGCATTACAGCTTTAGTGTTGGTAAACAGCAAACAAGCAATGAGAGAGCGTTGCCAGATAGATTGTTTTGCGAGCTGCCGTTGCCTAGTGCTGAGCGTGCACTATGAAGTGTTGACATGAAGTTGTGGGCGAGGCTGCCGCAGGCGCTGTCTGTCCGCATTTCGAGTCACACAGAGGCGGGCGGAGCAGCAGCAACAAGCCAAGACTAATCCAAAGACTGTCCAATGGCCAGAGGAGTCCACATTGTAGCCAAAGTCAACGACGTCGTCGTCGTCGTCGTCATCTTTGCTCCAATGTCCGGCTACTGCTGGCGCTGGCGCTGATGCGGTACTTCTGCTCCTGCTGCTGCTGCTGGCAACTCCTAAGCGTACAGACGAATCCTCTAAAAATTATTTATTAACATGGTTGAAATTCGCAAACAGGTTAAAACGACCAATCAAAACAACAACAACAGCAACTGCAACGACAACAACAACAACAACAAAAGCGGCGGCAGCCAAAGACCCAAAGTGCAGATAATATTAAAAGGCAGTCAGGCAGCCAGTCAGACAGACAGAGAGACTGAGAGACAGACGGGCAGACGGGCAGACGGCCAGTCAGCCGAGCAGCCAAGTTGGAGTTGGGCCGACCGACTGGCAGACACATTTCGAAAAGGGCCAACATGAAATTCCATGGGAGTCATTGACTTTATTATTATTGGTTGGCTGGCTGGCTAGCTGGCTAGCTGGGCTGCTTGACTTGGCTTGGTTTGGTTTGGTTTGCTTTGGCTCGGCTTGGCTCGGCGGCTCGGCGGCTCGGCTTGACTTGACTTGGTTGAGCTGGTTGCTTGGTTAATTTTCTTGGGAAAGTTTTTGTTGAAAGTTGGGCGGCCTTTTCATTTTTTTTTCGTTTTGTTTTGTTTTTTGCAACTGAAGTAGTTGGCGAAACGAAGGTAAATACTCAATAATCATTGGGTAGGACATATGTCAGTAGTTATCTATTGTAAGTTTATTTAGCTGCAATCGAAATCGAAATCGAATGCAGAGATCAATCAAATTAACTTTCTAGTCACGGTTTTATCTGTAATTAAAAGCAAATATTCGCAATGCTCATATTGCTAGAATATTTGTATTTAATTTAATATAAAGTAATTCCAAGGTGTCCTTTAATGAGATAAACAAATTCTAGAGTGAAAGTGAATAAATATAAAGGTTCTTGGAAGTAGACACAGATACGGATATAAACACGGATACAGATACAGATAGAGAATGTGATACGGATACATATGTAGGTAAGGATACAGATACAGATACTAATACAGATATAGATAAGATACGAATGCAGAAACAGATACATATATAGAAAGAGATACATTTATATATACAGATACTGATACAGATACATACACAGAAACAGCTACAGATGCAGATACAGATACCGATTCGGATACGGATACATACATAGATACGGATACAGATACAAATACGGATACACATACATATATAGATACGGATACAGATACCGATATAGATACTGATTTGGATAAAGACACAGATTCAGTAGATGCGGATACGTATACGGATACGGATAAAGATGCGGATACAGAAGCTCGCTTAAACCAGGCTATAAACTAGCCTAGAATTGAGGCTCGTTTCCCGGATAATTATTGTCCAGGTAAATCGCAAATCTTACTTTTCTTATGTTAAGCTAACTTTACGGGATCTATAACTAACGGAAATCTTTAGGAACTTCCTTTAAATATTGTCTTACCTCATTATAACAATTGTAAGATAAGACATACCCTTCATTTGCAAGCGCATAAAGAATATTTCAAGCTGGTGAACAACATTGCCCGTTGCTCAAAATGAAGTTTTTAGTGAATTCCAATCATACCTCGCCTTTTCTTGGTATCGCCGATTTGGCCCAAATAAATAATGCTGCATTCGGGGCCCTAACAAAATGACAGACAACAACAACAACAACAACAACAACAACAACAGCAGCAACAGCAAAGACATTAACAATGTCTGGCATTTATGGAATTTACAGAGTATGCTTTCGTTGGCCCTCTCGCCCTTCCATAGAAACCCGAACCTAAGCACGGGCTGAGGCATATTGATACTTTATTTATAGCGAAAACGAACAAAATTGGCAAATACCAAAAGTGCTGCGATCTGGGCGCAGCCCAAAGATTAAATAAGCAGAAAGTTTTACTTTGTTGTTGTTGTTGTTTTCGTCGTTGTTGTTGTCGTTGTTGTTGTTGGTTTTTGTGGGCGCGCAAGTCAACAAAAATCAGCGATCCGAGTCCCTGTCCGATCCCCGCATTGAAGTTTTCACAACAAAGAAGTTGCCCCTATGTGTGTGTGTGTGTGTGTGTGTGTATGGGTGTGTGTATGGGTGATTGGGCAGCACTTTTGGTCCATTGGGTTTGCGGCTGCTATTGTTGGTAGCTGTCGGTGTCGGTGCAGCCGCCGCTTTGGGTATGAATGAATTTATGCTTTTGTTATTTTTATGTGTGTTTTCACTGGAATTTCGTTGAATACCTTCTACGGCATTTCATTTGTGCATGTGTGTGTTGGCGTGTGTGTGTGAGTGTAGTTATTGTTGTTATGCTTTATATTTGTTGCCTCTCATGCTGCCGCTGGCCATCAATAAAAGGATACAAATTTGGCTGTCCCGCTACTTTCAACGTAATTGATCCTCGGCAATTGCAAGCTCCTGACATCACACCGAACAGCCAATACGCTTTCTGCAAGCATTAACTTCCTAAATACCAAATGAATAAGTTAAATACCATCATTAAATACCATTAGCAAAATGCACACAAGTTCGTATTGATGCAAGCTCAGCTGGTCACACTGATTGCAAATCAACATTATTATTTTGCATTTGCAGAATTGAAAGAAAAACAAAAATAATTCCGCAACTTGAGCCAGGTAGACACCAGGTAGGTCAAAACGGCAGATACGTGCAAGTTGTGTTGTCGTTGTTGTTGTTGTCGGCTGCTTGTTATTGCTTCCCACGAGCATTAATAAAACTGACACGTCTTCCATACGCGAAGTTGCCTCGCCACATATTTTGGCAAAAACGTAACCGACTGCTGCGTCGACCTCGAAACGACGGCGCCCCCAAAGCGCACGTTGCAGCTAACGAAAATTGAGTGCAGGCAATTCAAATTCATTTTCAAACTCGCGCGCCTTCTGGGCAGGTTTATGTCTTAGCTGAGCAGCAAAACTTGCAGCTGGCAATGCTGTGCAGCGTAGTTGCCAGCTGACTCTAGCTGGCAGCCAGCTGGCAACGCCACGTCACTAAGTGCGCGCGTTTCAAGCAAGAAAATCACAACAGATAAGCGATCGCTGAACAGGTTTTATTTATCAACATGTAATGCAAATCAATACAAAGTTTATTACTGATAATGACGAGCGACAGTTATGGGACTTGTCATTAATGAATTGCCAACCAGCTGGAGATACAAGCAAAACAAACAGCTAAACACACACACTCAAATAGATTCACAAATCTGTTTGCTGATAAGAACAACAGCAGCAGCAGCAGCAGCAGCGGTCATAGAAAACAATTATGGACTCGGCTCACGTAGTACGCGAACTGAACTCGGACGCAACGCAAGGCGCAGAAATCGACAAGTTATTCGGCAACAGGTCAGTTTAGAGAAGAGAGAAGACCCCAGCAAAGATGCGCAGCTTGAATCGCTTTCGTCTGATAACCTTCGACGTGACCAACACGCTGCTGCAGTTTCGCACCAGTCCCGGCAAGCAATACGGCGAAATCGGAGCGCTTTTCGGTGCGCGCTGCGACAACAATGAGCTGGCCAAGAACTTCAAAGCGAACTGGTGAGCAGAGCAATTGGCAGATAAGCTCCGCATTTTTAGCTACTCCTTGTGGCTTTCCAGGTACAAGATGAATCGGGACTATCCGAATTTTGGCATTGAGACGTCCCCGCGTCTTGAGTGGCAGCAGTGGTGGCGTCAGCTGATAGCAGGTAGGCGATAAACTGCAGCTGGTTCAAAGTGCAAAAGCTAAAATAATCATTGATTTGCTCTCAAGGCACTTTCGCGGAGAGCGGCGCACCCATACCCGATGCGAAGTTAGATAACTTTGTCAGCCATTTGCTGGAGCTGTACAAGACAACCATATGCTGGCAGCCGTGCAACGGCAGCGTGGAGCTGCTGCAGCAGCTGCGCAAGCACAACCAGCCGGATAAACACTGCAAGGTCGGCGTCATAGCCAACTTTGATCCGCGACTCGAAGCGCTACTGCGCAACACAAAACTTGATCGGTACTTGGACTTTGCGCTCAACTCGTATGCGGCGAAGGCAGAGAAGCCGCAGGCGGCGATATTTGAGCGTGCCATGGCTGAGTCGGGGCTGGAAAAGCTACGGCCGGAGGAGTGCCTGCACATTGGGGATGGACCCACCACGGACTATCTGGGCGCCAAGGAGGTGGGCTGGCATGCGGCGCTGGTGCACGAGAAGAGCTATTCGTATCTGGCCAAGAAGTATGGCGTGGACATCAACAGGAATCACGTCTTTCCCAGCCTCTATGACTTTCACAAAAAGCTGTCTGACGGTGCTGTCGTCTGGTAGACAATTATAATTAAATGTGATCTTAATTAACAAATTGTATACTACATTTTAAAAGGCTACGTTTCTTGCTTGGGCACCTGCGCAATGAATATGTTGCCCAGCGGGTTCTGTGGCTTTTGACTTTCGTGATCGTATTGGGGGCCGATGGCCCACAGGGACTCCAGATCATAGTCTTCGCGTGCCTTGGGCGAGAATATGTGCAGAGCAATGTTACCTGCGGGAATGGAACATAAATAAATGAATGGATTGTAGCCAGTGTAACAACGGCTCACCCAAATCCATGGCCATCCAGTCTCGACTCTTTTCGCCTTCGATGCGGGGCAGCAAATCCCCCTTCGCACGCTTGATTTTGAACATGCGGCGCACGAATTCCGCCGTGGCGAGCATGTGGCGATAGCTGCGTGCGCTGCAAACGACCAGATGATCCACATACTTTAGCTCCTCGGGCACATAGCAAACGAAAATATCGTCCACATTCTCCTTGCGCAAAAGCTCCACCAGATCCTCCACATCAAAAACGCCGCGAACGCCTCCTGGCAGGATAATAAGGATTAACAATGGACACAAAATATTACTGACCGTACTTACTCTTTAAATTGAGACCAAAGTACTGATCCTGCTCGACTCCCACGGGCAGTTCGCGCTCTTGATAACGCGCCTCCTCCACATCGAAGATCTCCGTTGCCTCCTCATCGCGGAATACTTTGTATTTATTTTGTATGCCGCCCGCAACAAAGGATTTCTTCTCTTGCTGTTCCTTTGCATTTGGATTAGTGGGCTGCGGCTCCGGTTTGCTGAACTCGTGATGGAATCCGCGCAAAAAGGGCACGCTCAATCGTTTGTCGTGTATCAAGCGAAAAATGCGTGTTTTTAACATATTTCAACCAACAATTATTACGCGACCAAAAACAGCTGTTAGTATATGGGCATGCCAACTTGTTCAAATTGCAGGCCAGTGTGACCGTGCTAACCACAACTTCGGTAATCGATAGATTAAGAGCGATAGCTTCTGTTGCTCGTCATCGAAACATCAATTACTGCTAATTTTGCGGAAAGAAAAAAGGCGAAAGAGAAAAACATTACTAATCAAAACTAAACGCACGCATTTAGTGTTTTAAACGCAAATTCCAGTGAATAATGTGGCAAATGCTGACCGCTTGCATTTAGTTATTAATATACAATTGCCGCCAGCACACGCGCTATAGCGTGTTAGCAACAGACAACACAACCGTCAGACCGTCGCCGCAGTAGTCAAATTTTCTTACGCACTATTTACTCGGTCGTTTCAGTCGTGTGTTGGTGTGTCGGTGTGTCGAAAACAAAACGCAAACGAAAGAAAGAAAAGCAAGCAGACATTACAAATAACTCCAAATTCTAAAATAACAAGCAACACACAAACCGAGTGTACAATGACTGAGACGAGTGCAGCAGTGTCGACAAGGGACAACACGCCCGCCAGGCTCAAAATCGAACAGGAATATAATGACAAAAAATCTGGATCGGGTTGGCTTCAATACTACAAGGTAAGTACCATATCATTGTACACCCATCGACAAGGAACGGCTACTGGCAAGAAGGGCACCAGCACACTCCAAAATGTACACATACACACACACACTCGGGCGCACACATACAATTTTATTCCTTTTTGATTCGATTTCCACGAAAATGTGATGAGTGCGCAAAAGGCTTCTGCAGATGCCGATGCCTCCAACACCACCACCACCAGCAGACACACACACATATACAGCAAAAAAAAAAAAAAACAACTATACAAATGTACATACATGGACGTGTGTCTGTGTAGGCACGCTGCTCACGGTCAGCCCCACTGCGCTATTATTTTTTTGTTGCTGTCATGTGAGCGTGCGCCTGTATTTGTAGCTTTTGGTGTCGGTGTTGGTCAGAAGCAGCCGCAGCAGCAGCAGCCCAACTCCGGTCTTTGGCTTTAGTTTGTGGCGCTCGCGCAACGTTTGGCCGAAAATTTCACAGGCACATTCTCTCAAACATACACAGACACATTCACCCGACTCACTCACATACACACACACATATACATTGAAAATGACGCTAACGCTCACCTGCTGCACTTTGCATGCGCTCTCGCTTGTTGCTCTTGGATGCTGCTTTTGCTTCTTCTTCTGCGTCTACTCTTTCCTTGCAATTCGCTCAAATTCTGATTACTGTAGCCATTTTCCTACACTTGTTCTCTGACTAGGCATGCACTCTGGCCACAGGCGGGGTGTTTACGATTAGGATTGCCAAAAATTGTTTCTACGTTTATTATTATTATTGATAAAAACAAAAAGCGATGTACGCGTCGCAAGCATTTGGAGTTCTGCGAATTCGTTGTCGGTATTTGTACACAATTCTACGGAAAATCCATACATACATATTTCTGTGTGTGTATGTTTAGAATTTCATTTGTTTTGATTGCTGATAATTGTAATTATTGCTTACACTACACACATATTTCTATAAGCATTTTACAACCCTTTATTTCCAGAGTTAAAAAGAAGGATCAGGGTTTCAAAAAAAAAATGCGTAAATTAGTATGGAAAAGTTCGATGAGCTATTGCTTAACAAAAATAAATTGGCAGTGCGGGACCTGCCAATGCGAGTAGTTGAAGTCTCACACACAGACATAAATAATTTTTGCGCTTGGCACAAAGGGCATACGTCTCGGTCTGGGCCTGGGTTTCTCTTTGCTTCTTCGCTAAATTCGTCTTTGCCAGAGCTGGAGTTTCTGCTTTATGGCCAGTTCCGGCGAATTGTGTCTTCAGCTGCTGCTTCAGCCCGCTTCATCGTCGCTTTGCGACTCACTTGAATTGGGATTTCACGGAATTTAACTTCGCAGTTAGGATGACATTGCCTGCTGCGTGTAGCTGTATCTGTATCGACATGTATCTGTGTGAGTGTGCGTGTGGGTGTGTGTTCGAATTTTTGTGTAATGAACTCAATTTGTTGGCGTTGTTTTTGCTCGGTTCATCCTTCGTGTGCGTGTGTCACTGCGGTCCTTTGTGCGCTGCGAGGATAATCTAACTTTCCAACTAACTCGGCAACAGCAGAGCCAAGCTTGATGAAATCAAAATTGTTTTTCGCTCGAAAGCATCGCCTAATGAATTCTAATGAATTATGCTCCTCCTCCGACAACACTAATCGGAGCAGCAATAAAAGTAATATTAATAATAGCAGCAAAAAACAGGCTAAATTGTTATGCTTTATGCGCACTTCAATACACGAATCTTCTGGCAGTACCGTTTCGTTGCTCTGCTTTCTTATGTTGTTTATCACCTCTGCTTCTGCTCGTTATGACAGAAGCAACAACAAAAAGAAAAACAACAAAAAATACCGCACAGACTGTGACGAACTCGATGCCCACATTCTATGTAGTTCGGCATTTGTTGTTGTTGCCGTTGCAATTCATGCAGCATGCAATTCCTATACCCCGTAAAACATGCGAATTCAAAGAAGTGTATATAAGTTGTAATGCTTTATATATTTAAGCATAACTGAATGTCGCCTCTATGCGATTCTCAAAAGTTCTTTTAAGCTCTATTTGAGTGAATTGGATATCTGGACTACAAACGAGTTGGTAATAAAGAGATTTTCGGGAAAATGGAGAGAGGGTGTTATATATGTACATTGATTATATTGCCACATAAGCTTACAATATTTCTATGTATGTATGTGTTAAATTGGTGTACAGCTAATTGAATCCGTTATTTTTGGATAAACCGTTGCTGATAAACGGGAACTGGTAACAGCTACGCTGCTGATAACCGCATTGATGCTCATCGCAATTTGTTGTTTTGTCTATACGCATATTGTAATTTGCCTGCCACTGCTTTATCTCTGCTGTTTCGCGCTCCCCTTCTTTCCCTCTGTTTCTCTCTCTCTCGCGCTCGCTACATACATATATACGTTATCGGGCAATGTTCTTTTCAATTAAATTTCGTAACACTCGCCAGTCGTCAGCCTCAATTTGTGCTGATTATCGAGGAGTGGCGGCTTGACGACTTAAAACTGATTCACCTACTTAATGACGAACTGACAATTAGCAACTGATTTTTTCGCGCTGCAATCAAAAACTGCGTCGCATACAATTCGCAGCACAAAATAAAGAAGGCAGAAACAATGTAATGTAAATTAACTGCTTTTATGCCGCCTGCCTTGTTAGTCATCTGCCCCGCGCTCCCCTTTCTCTCAGCTCTTTAAAATCTACTTATCAGCAACTTGGACGATTTATTGGCCAGCAATTGGCGTTAGCCAGCTCTTGGGTAGACGACATTGAACTTGTCGTTAGTTGCGATTTGATATTGAGCGTTAACAGTTACAGCTGCGAAAGCTGATAACAAAGATAATAGCGTTAGCCATGCATGCACATACATGTCGCGCTCGTTCTGACCAATTAGTCATGCTAACGTGGCCCAGCTCGACCCGACGGAGAAGCCAGCCAGTCGCTAGGCCAAGATAACAAACCGTTGAAGAGGGTAATGACGGATCGACAGTTGTGAGAGGGCAACCCCAAAAAATACTATCTATTTATCTATTAGACTGCATGTACTGTGAATCACACTGCGAAATTCCAGTCTTTTATATCGCTGTGCAATGCCATAATTCATTTTTAATAAACTTCCAGGAAATAAGTGATAAATGCGATCGTGAGGCTAAAGAGCAACAGTTTACTACGCTAGAATCGGAGCGTGCGCCGAATCGTGGATTGAACCGTTATAGGGATGTGAATCCCTATGATCATTCGCGAATCGTTCTGAAACGCAGCAGCGTAGATTACATCAATGCCAACCTGGTAAAGGTGAGTTGTAAGCACGTTATTCGAGCTAATGTCTTTGTATAATATCGATAATTTGTTGCAGGTGGAACGCGCCGATCGTCAATATATACTGACACAGGGTCCGCTGCTGGATACGGTGGGTCATTTCTGGCTGATGGTCTGGGAGCAGAACTCACGCGCCATTCTTATGCTCAACAAGCTGGTGGAGAAGAAGCAAGTTAAATGCCATCTATATTGGCCGGATCAGATGGGGCCCAAGCAGGCGCTCAATCTGAAGGATGTCAAATTGTCCGTGGAGCTAATTTGCTGCGAAAACTATCAGAACTTTGTGCGACGGTGGTTCAAGTGAGTATAGCCATAAATACGAGAAGATTAGTTCAGTTCTCAACTCACTTGATGCGAATTCTTTCACAGATTAACTGATCTCGAAACGCATAAAAGCCGTGAGGTTATGCAATTCCATTATACGACCTGGCCAGACTTTGGCATACCCAGCTCGCCGGATACTTTTCTAAAGTTCTTACAGCTGGTGCGCGACTCGGGCGCTCTGGCGGCGGATGTGGGCCCAGCCGTGGTACATTGCAGTGCCGGCATTGGTCGTTCCGGCACATTTTGCCTGGTCGACTGCTGTCTGGTGCTTGTGGAGAAGTACGGCGAGTGCAATGTGTCGCAAGTGCTGCGCGAGCTGCGCAGCTATCGAATGGGCCTCATCCAGACGGCCGATCAGTGGGACTTTTCATATCAGGCTATCATCGAAGGCATCAAAAAACTGAACGATCCCGTACGTACATTAACTTTGTCAAACTTAACAAATGCGCTCAAAACAAAATCTAAAACAGAGCAAGCTTGGAAAAGCAAGTGAAATATCGATGTCTTGTCACTAAGTCGGCTTTCATGGAGCAAAATTGAACATTTTGTTAAGGAATTCGTTACAGAAAACTTGAATTGTATAAATTATTTGTTGTTGAATTTTTGGTAAAAGTTTAAATCGTGCTCGAAATCAAAATCTTTTTTAACGCGCGTTTTAAATTTCGTGTTCCAAGTCGAATATAAGAATAATTGTAACTACATTAATTTTAATCCATTATGAGACACATCTTGCTAACCGTTCATGTTTTTGTAATTTGCAGAGCTTTCTGGGTGTCGAGGAGCCAATCATTAGTAGCGACATGGACTCACACGGGCAGGAGGAGCAGCCGCCGCCATTGCCACCGCGTTCACATTCGTTGAACTTGCCCTTGGCGCCCATCACGGGCGGTGTGCTCTCCCTGGACATGCATGCGGCACAGGCCAATGGGGATAACATAGGCGACGGGGATGGCATAGCCGACCAACAGACCTTGAGCAGCAAGGATGCGCTCAACAACATTATTATCAATCAACCGGAGATTGTCAATGCCGAAGTGGCAGACAGTCTGCTTAACAATCGTCCACTGCCACCGCTGCCCACGTTACCGCAGCATAGCGAACAGGAATCGGATAGCGATGACGATGAAGAATACGATGTAAACGAGGACGACGAGGACGAGGAGTACGAGAACATTAATGAGCAGCAAGCGAATGGCGATGTCATCATGTTGCAACCACACGTAGATGATGTCAATGCCAACAGCGAGAAGCCAACTGCAGTGGATCAGCATAAGGTCAATGGCATTGATTTGACAGCGAGGTACACCTGACTGCATAAATATACATATATACAAGGGTCAAACGCTATTAATATATCTTTATAACTTTCACAGTACCGGCGACGAGCTGAAGCGGCGAAAACGCAACGAATACCAGTCAAATCTGGAGCATAAAGTCAACGAAATTAAACGCAAACAGCGTGAGAACGAGGACAATCAGCAGGCGGCGAAAAAACGAAGGTCATTACTCACATATATTGCCGCTGGCGTTGTGGTGGGCGTCATTGCCGCCTACGCTTACACGAAGCTAGCCTAAGTCCTTGCCCCTATCAAGCCAGAAAGTAGCCCGTAGATGTAGCAATTATCAGCATGTAGTGGCATTAGCGTGACAATGATCCCAATTCTGGGCATATGTATGTATATGTATGTAGGTCTTATCGAGCTAACATCAAATGTCAGCGCGACACAAATACTTGCACACACACAGACACGAACAAACACACACAGAGACACTCCCACACACACACAGAGAGACACTCCCACACCCACACACACACGAGTTGGACAGCCGGCAATGCGAAAAAGTCGCATTCGTTGAAACGATAATGACAATGCATATTAGGGAATTTTTTTATATATATAAATTATAAAAAACAAGACAAGAGAACGGAGAAAACAAAATACAACTGCAACATTTAAACTTAGGAATTCGGTGTAGCAATAAGCCGAGCACAAAAGTAGATTCTTGCGCAATAGACTGACATTTTAGAACAAATTTTTCTCGATACACTTTAAAAGAAAAAAAAAAACGAAAACAAAAATAAAAATATAAGAAAAAACGGAATGAATCACCCAAGCAAAGTGGAACAGAACAAACCTTAAAAATTATATATATATATATATATCGACTTGAAATATCCGTGCAAATTCATCTTATTTTGCGCTCGCTAACTATGTACAATTTTTCACTAATTTGATAATTTTATAAAAAATAAAACAAACGAAAAGAAAAGAAAAGAGAAAGAAACGTTGCTATCTAAAATATTTTATATATTGTGCACACACACACTCACATACACATGCACGCACACACACACACACAGACGAGGACCACGCCCACGCTTCACTTGTTGTTAAACACTTACGTTTCGTAAACATTTAGAACTGTGAGTTGTTTATTTATGAAGAATTATGATGGAACACTTGTTTAACTAATTTCGACGAGTACGCACGGCAATGAATGCATTAATGTGCCAAAATGAGAAAAGAAACAATGAATAATGAGAAACTGAATTGATACGAAAATTGAGAATACCAATTGGCCATTTGTTTAGCACGCTTTAACTGTACTGTAACTAAACAAAACAGAAGAATTAACTAATCAAAAGTGAATTGAAATTGCAACTGGAAATTTTAGCACTTTGGAAAACTATGCAGGCGCCGATTAAAGCAATATTTAATGCAAATATATAGCACAAATATAAAAATAATGGCAAATATTATATGATACGAGCGAAACCATTTTGTATTCTAACAATAACATTTAATTTATGTAAACTTAATGCAGATAAGATGATGATGAAGAAAAAAGAAGAAAAGAAAAGAATGAGTTGAAACTATTTAATGGTTTTTAGTCGTAAGTCGTATGCCCTAGATACTATCTGCCTCCCTCACATTTTCCAGCATATACAAGTACATACACAACAAGTACATATAAATAAAGAAAAATATGAAATATACACACATAATATACGTGTAGCGTAAGAAAAACGCAAGTAAAACTGAAAAAAAATAATTATTTTTATATGTGTAATCCACAAATTTAACAACTAAATCTAACTACCACCCACAATGAGAAAGCGAGTGCGCTTAAAACGACGATGATGACGACGACGATGATGATGATGTTTTTTATAATATACATACATATATATATTTAAACCTATTACAAAAGTACATATTTATATAAAATATATAGATATATATATAAAAAAAGTAACAAATGAACAATACCTATAGTAATGCCTAGTTAACTGAACATTGGCTAAGTACACTGACACAAAATAAGCAAACACACACGCAAATTATATAACTATATACATATACATATATATATAAACTATATATATATATATATATATATATGTATATGGATATATGCATATATGCCTAATGAGTAAAGAGACAAAAACGAAAGTATTCAAATAAAGTTACATTTAAGATACAAAGCCAAGCCAATGTGGCGACTTTTCAATTTATTAAAAATTATGATTTCTGTGCTCTTATTTGTTTACAGACGCCCAAACGCCACATAGTTGTGCCTAAGACAAAGTTAACTGCCGGCAATCGCTCCATTTATCTGTCTGCATCAGCAGAAAGAAAGACGATGAACATATCATTTCTCCATATTTGTAGCAACTAATTAACAAATAAATAATCATTTTTTAAATGGCGTTTTGTATGCACAAACTTTAAAATCAATTTAATTTTTCTTCTAGCCATCCATTAATTGTATTTTGAATATTGTGAAATGTAACGCTTTCGTAACGTAACGTATAACGTATGCACTGATTATCGATACATAAAATGTTATCGTACATATGCGATAATTGTGTCAATGTACTCGATGCTAGCACATCAAAGTACTCAATCGACGACTTTGTTTTCGTTCTGCGACTATAAAGAAATTTGTTTTAAAATCATTGTTATAGCAGCAGGTGCTGACTCTAAATTCGACTTATTATTAACGACGTATAATGCCTGCCATAGAAGAGGCACAAATCACTAAATATCTATCAAAGGTACGATGAGTCATATTCTCGATGGGCATTATCCGTCCTGTTGCCCGTCACGCAATATAAAAATGTTGATTAATTAATGACCACCACACATTCGCAGTATAAAAATGTTGCGGCCACCAGGAAAGATGTTGTCGATGTCGTTACAACGTATCGCAGTCTGACATACGACCTGCAAAAATTTGGTGAGCAGTTGGCATTTTTGATGAGTAAGATTATACATATAATAATAATAAACAATTCTTCCCCAGTATTCAACGATGGAAGCTCTAAAGATTTGTTTGCTCTGCAGGGCACCATTCCGGTGGTCTATAAAAGTAAGTGTACTTTTCAGGCCATTTCAATGAAATCTAAGTATGTATATTGATTTCACAGACAACACCTACTACATTCCCATATGCATATGGCTGATGGATACCCATCCACAAAATGCGCCCATGTGTTTTGTGAAACCAACGCCAACTATGCAGATCAAGGTGTCTATGTATGTGGACCACAATGGTAAGGTGTACTTGCCCTACTTGCACGACTGGCAGCCGCATAGCTCGGATCTGCTATCGTTAATACAGGTTATGATTGTGACTTTCGGTGATCATCCGCCCGTTTACTCCAAACCAAAGGAACAGGTTGCCGCGCCATATCCATCGAATTGTAAGTACAAGTCATTCTTCAATGTTTTCATGCACTAATGCCTCGAATTTAAGCTTTCATGCCTCAGCCAGGCGGTCCAGGTGCGTCAAATCAGTTTCTACCTTATCCAAGCGCGACTGGCGCTAGCGGTGGTAGCTTTCCGCCATATCCCACTGGTGGCAACTTTATGCCCTATCCACCGACTGGTGGACCGACAGGTAACTCCACTGGCTATCAGCCCTACATGAATTACCCACAACCGGGAGTCTATCCGGGCGCCGCTGGATATGTGAGTTTTATGAAACTGCGATGGATACACAATATAGACATATATATATATACAAATTTTCCTGGTCTTAGAATCCCGCGGGTAATGCCAATCCCAGCTCAACGGGTACAATTACAGAGGAGCATATTAAGGCATCACTTATTAGCGCCGTCGAGGACAAGTTGAGGCGTCGCATACAGGAGAAGGTAAACCAGTATCAAGCTGAAATCGAAACATTGAATCGCACGAAACAAGAATTAGTGGAAGGCAGTGCCAAGATTGATGCCATCGTTACACGCTTGGAGCGGGAGGAAGTCGATTTGCAGAAGAACATTAGCATATTGAGGGATAAGGAGGAGGAATTGAAGAAAAGTCTGGAGACCCTTGAGAGTGCAGAAGCCATTGATCCTGACGAGGCAGTTACCACAACTGCACCATTATATAGACAGTTAGTGATTGGGACTATTCAATTTTGTGTCCAGTGTCTGATTTGCCTTTTTATAGATTACTTAATGCCTACGCTGATGAAGCTGCCACAGAGGATGCCATCTACTATTTAGGCGAGGGGCTGCGCGGTGGAGTTATTGATCTTGAGACGTTCTTGAAGCATGTGCGCACACTATCTCGCAAGCAATTTATTTTGCGCGCTACAATGCAAAAATGTAGACAAAAGGCGGGATTGGCCGGCTAGTAGAATGTGAATTGTCCAGTATATTGCAGTAATAATTTCATTTGCAGTTTTCAAGTGCAACTAATATTCAAGCCGCACACAATTGATATGTTATTAAAATATATTCGGTATTGCTTTAAGTTTAAATTGAATCTTTGAAATTACATACATGTATATGAATAAACCCAACGTACGTTCGCAGGCGCATTAATAATTTTATTCATGTATATATATTTATCTTAAAATCGGAATGCTAACAATTGATTCGGCTCTCATACATATATACCAACGGTTAGTAAAAGGAACAAAATGCCAAATCCAAGGAATATCGAGGCGCACAGACTTATTAACAGCTCCTTAATTAATGTGTTTTCTTTAGTGCTCTTCCGCGAGACAACAAAAACAAAGAACCAGGCTGTGAAAAATGTTCCAATAATGAGAAGCACTGTGGCTAGGTGGGGAAAGACCGCTGGGTTGATGGGCGAAACGTAGCGCTGCATAGTGTCCATGCTGCATAAACAAATGCAACAGGTAAGTGTTATTATGTTAAGATTTATTTGTTTAACTTACATTCAATTGATATTTTAATTTTTGTTAATTTCTTGTAGTTGTACGTGGCCGGCCTGCAAGCGGTAAGGGTGCTGTCAAACTTATCGATTTATTGCATTTTCCAGCACTGTTTGTCAAATCGATAATGCGATGTATCGTTACATGAGCAACAATTCTTTCATCTCTAGTCAAAACGTGGTTTTGTGTAAAATTAAAAAAAAATAATATTAAAATAACAAGAGACGCTTTTTAATGTCCAAAAGAAATACAGTGATATTAAAATATATCAAAGACTGGCATGATGAGTGATGTTAGTATATCTGCCACCAAAGAAATGTATGTGCAAGCATGTTCACTCGAATTCTCTTTGTTTGCAGCTTGAGGAAATGGACAGTGAGCGATTGAATGAGCTGGAATCAATTCTTTATGCGTCCATACACTACAATGATGCAACCAGCGAACAGCAGCAAACACAGACGACACTGGACATGGACATGGACGCACAGAGTATGCCACCACCGCCTCAGCAAAAGGAACAACAAAAACAACAGCACCGCATTGTCAGTGGCAAGCGGGTGATCAACAATGCGGTAGCAAAACCCCGTTATTGGGAAGAAGCAAAAATTGAGGCTGTAACGCATAACGATGCCTCAAAACCGAAGACAAACGAGCCTGTTGAATGTAAGTACGATTTTATATAGTATATGTGTATACATACAAATAGGAAAAAAAACAGTTGGCTCTGGCGTACCAAAAATGAAAATACTCTTGCAGAAGCATAGCGCAGGTCCAATCAGTGTTGCCAACTATGCTGTTTTCCAGCTAAATTAGGCTATTTACATCAACAGCTAATTTAACTATTCATTTGATGCAAAAGTTGGATACACTGTCCAATATTTATATTTGGAGGGACATAGTTGGCAACGCAGGTCGAATCAGTGTTGCAAATTCTGCTGTTTAAAAGCTAAATTTGGCTAATTCCAAAAGCTAATTTAGCTACTTGTTTGCAGCGGAAGTTGGCAGCACTGTGTCCAATATATATACATATGTATGTATGTATATATTTGGAACTATGACGAAATTGAAGGGGTCTTAAAATCAATAAATATCATGTCCATCTTCAATTAAGATTTTTTTAGGGGTGGAACATATGGATTTGATGTTGTCTAGAAAAATTCGAAATTTATTTTATAGCACAAGCATTAACATTCAAAATTACATATTTAATTCTTTGGCTGGTAATCATGCTCCGTATGTTGATGGCTATTCCTCGCGCCCTTCTCAGTCAGATAGGCGATGTCAATTACAATGTTGTTGTGCTTCTTATGCTAAAGCTGTTGTGTGTCGTAACATTAATGGACTATTATTATGTCCATTATGGCTACGATCTGATCCATTGGCTCGATGAGATTTGTCGGGAGCCGGTGCCATACCTGCTATCCGGCATTGTTCTGGCTGTCGCTGTGCATGTTGTGATGTCGTGTGTCGAGATCACAATACTCTCGACACTTATTAGACGCAACACGTACCGCTACAATAAACCCCGGCAATACTTTGAAGAGCGCTATAGAAGATTCGTAGTCATGCGTTTGGTGCAACAGCTCGAGAATGCTTTGCAAATGCAAAAACGCTTTACTGGACAGGGCCAGCAGAACGAACAGGAAATGGCAATGCTAGAGGACCTACACTCATCCCATCAGCAGATCCATCAAGCTGTCAACGATTTTCGCAGCTCAGTGGCTGTGCTGCTGTGGCCCAATCGATCTGATCTCCAAATGGACGCGTTCATACTCTATCACATCGATGAGGGTCAGCTGGACGAGCTCAAAAGACAGGGCTATAGTTTGGGTCAACCCGACAACAGAGATATTCGTAACGAGCATTTAAAATGTTTGCTCAATCCACCTGGATATTAACAATGATAAATAAATGTACATCGTTGACTTCACGCTATTAGTTAATAGCAATAAAACGTAAAACGTTTCTCGTTCTGCCAATAAACGACTTTTTCCCTTCTTAATATTCCTATAGCTGCCACATCAGAAGAGCCCAAATGCACTGCGGATCAGGAGAAGCCCGTTGCACCACCCGCTGCACCACCCGCTGCTGCTGCTGCTGCTCACGCCTTGCCAAAGAAGGTCAACGGTCCCAAAAAGCCTGCTCCACAACCGAAACAGCCCAAAGCTCTCAATCCAGTCCAACAGCTGCTGCAGCAACAACAACAAATGCGTCAACCACCAAAGATGCAGCAACAGCACCCCCACCAGAAGAAACAGCCACAAGTACAAAAACCACCGACACCACACTCAACCTCAATTACAAAAGCGAATGAGTACGATGAACCGGAACGTTTTGATCAACGCCTGCTGGTGGCCATACCACCAAATTGGTCGAAAGTGAAGCGTGAGCAAGGACCCTTTGGCAAGGCAAGTCGCAAGCTGGAGCAGTTCCAGCGTCTGGCAGAGAAGAGACAAAAGTCAAAGCGCGTACAGGTCAACAAGAAACTAAAGCCAAACGCGGCGGGCCAACCCTTGGAACTTATCAATCTCGTAGACAGTGAGAAATCCTCGGATGCCGACGACGTGATGATTGTGCCGTTGCCGCCAGTACCCATCATTGACGTGGACGCCAGCGACGACGAGGAGCAGAAGCAGCAGCAGCCGGCCACACAGCACTATCTGGAGGAGAACGCAATGGATGCGGCCGATGTTAGTCTGGGCGGCGAGTGCGTCACAGAGCAATTGACCATGGCGCCGCAGCTGCACTCGCCCAGCAGCTCGGTGTTGTCCAGCGATGATTTTATTGTGCAAAACGATACTTGCCGCCTGCTTGCCGAACGAGCACGCGCCACTGATGAGGATCTTCTGGTATTGACGGAAAATGCCATTAGAGACGCTGCCGAGCCATCCAACCAAGCGGAGCGGGAGCAGGCGGCTGACACCTCATCCGAATATGAATTCGTGCCGCCATCCAGGCTCGAAGAGATCAAGCAAAACTATCGTGTGGATGAGCAACAATTCCGCGCACTTGATGTCTACGAGAGCGAATCAGATCTCACCGAGAGCGGAGTATACTGTAAAGCCAAACAGAAGGTTGTGCCTACAATTATACGCAACATCGACTCCGAGTCGGATACAACGGACGTGGAGCAGGTCGTGGAGGTCCCTGTGAACAAAACGAAGCGTCTGCGCAAGCGACGCGCCTCAAGCACCAACCAAAGCCAGTCCGACCCGAACAATGAATGCGATAAGGATGACGACGACACGGACAGCGATGATGCTGGTGTCCAGGCAACGGGCGTGCCGGGCATAGCCCGTGGCATGGCTGTGGAGCGCTGCAAGCGTAAGATTCGACGCATAAGTCAAAGGCGCAGTTCGGATAGCGCCGTTCTAGCGGATGCTAAGAAAGCGCCCGTGCAGGAGGATGCCAGCTCGGAATCCGGGGCTGAAGAGTCTCTGCCCACGGCACGTCAAATTGCCGAGCGGCTGTTGCAACAGGAGCAGGATAAGGAGCACCCGCCGGAACAGCAGCAGCAGTCGGTACAACCGCAACCGGATTGTGAGAGCGATGAGGCAATGGACAGCATTGGCTCCGACGCGAACACTGAGGATGAGGCTGAGATGAATGATGCTATGACGGAGCGCATTAGCGCAGTCTTCAAACGCATTGACAAGAATACAAGACGCGCCAAAGCCAAGCTGAGTTCTCCGGATAACAGACAGCAGCAGGTGGTCAGCACCACGGATCCGGATCCGGAGCAAGAGTCAGAGCTGGAATTGCAAGCGGCGGATGCTGCAGCTGAAGTGAACAGCATGGATTTGCAGCCAGAGTCAGAACCAGAACCAGAACAAGCTTTGGTGCAAGTGGAGCACAATATGACGGGGCTCAACGAAAAGCTGCGCGGCGGAGATTTGGTTGGTTGGAATGATGAAATGTGTCGCTTCTACAATGACAGCTGGCATGGCGAGAATATTAGCTTACATAAGATACTAAAAGCCATGTCAGGTAGGTGTTGAATCCTGTATTCAAATACAACTGAAATCGCTTAAAGTTATGCTCTGCTCTTTTCCAGGACAACGTAGCGATTGGCGCATAGTTAATGCAGATCGTTTTCCTGTGATGCGAAAACGCTCGAATCTGAAGTGCACCAATTGCTTTGAAATGGGCCACATGCGCTCCAAGTGCCCGCGTCCACGCAAGCCCGTCGTTTGCTACACCTGCGGCATGACGGGTCACGCCGAACCGCGCTGCCCAAACGCCATCTGCCTGGGGGTAAGTTCCAAGTACATAAGGTACAGACTTCAGTTTGGGCATTATAGCTATATAACTGAATGTGTAAACTCTTAAAAAAGGCATCTCTGATGCCAGATGTTTGATGAGGGTCTATTGTCGAGTCGATATGGACACCATCTATTTCCATATACTTGTTTGTCTAAGACCTGTATTCCTGTGTACCTGTGCTCGATCAAATCTCTATATCATAGAGCATCTATTGGTTCTATCTATTTCCTTTACCATGTTGAGAAGAGTACAATCTTATGAATTGCCTTTTAGTTTTTCTATTTTAACACAAATAACAATAATTTGTATTTGCAGTGCGGCGCCAAACAGTCGATGTATGTGCAGAAGTGCAACAAATGCTCGTTTCACAGTCGCATGGTCTGCCAGTTGTGCAAGATGCGTGGCCACAGCACCGACATGTGTCCGGACAAATGGCGTCGCTATCACTCCACCGTAAGCTCAAAAGATTACTATCATTTTCCATCAAGCTTATCTCTCTCTTAATCTATCCACAGACCCGCACCAATGCACATCTGGAGAGCAATGTGCAGTATCGTGTGAAGCACTGCAGCTATTGCTCCTCGCGCGGGCATCTTTTTGAGGAATGTCGTCATCGCATTGGCGAGTACCGCAATACGAACTACACCAGTCGCATTATATCGCATCAGAAGGTCTACAAGGATCGCAGTGGACCTGTTAGCTATCTGACAGACTTGCATTCCTTTTTTGACATCGATACTCCTTTTCATTTCAACTGGAGCTCGGAGTTTTCAAGGAACAGCTGCTATGCGCGTTTTCTCAAAGCAGTTGGCTTGGCTCGACCCGTAGACAAGCGCAAGAAATTCGCTCCAACGATGCACCTGAAAGTCTACACGAACGACTATGTGCCCAATCCACAGGCGAGAGCCGCGCGTGGCACAGCACCAGCTACTTCGACTGTGACAATCGAGGAGCTGCCAGCGGAGCCCAATGAAACCAAATCAGTTGCGGTCGCTGAAGAGCCAGCAGCTGCTGCAGTTGAAGAGCCCGTGCAGATACAGCAGGAGGAGATAAGCAGCAATTATCAGAGCAAGCCCAAAGCAGCTAAAACGGCCAACAAGCCCAGCAGCAGCAAGCTCAGCACAGCAGCAAGCAGGTCAACAGTTACACCACACGACTTGGATTCCGATTCGAATTATAGCTTCTCGGAGCACTTTGAGGTGCCAAGCTCGACGACAACATCAAATGAAGCTGAGCACGTGCAGGCGCAGGCGCAGACAAAATCAGGACCCATGGAAAATCTGCCCGATATTATACCGCTCAGTACGGCTGCAGATGAGGATAGAGATGAGGCTAATGATGGGGATGAGGCTGATGATGGCGGCGACATAGGCAACAGCAGCCAAGGCATTTCCATGTGCGTAAATAGTAAGGCGTCATCATCATCGGCAACATCCGCGATCAACGAATCGGAGGGCTTGCCAGATCTGCCGTCGGAGGCCAAGATTCTGATGGCACGCGATCAAACCGAATATCTGTTCAGTCCAGAGGGTCGCGAGTTCCTAACGGCTTCGGCCAAACAGTGTAATGTGAATGTGCGCATGGACTTCAAGGAATACGGCTACGTGCTGGTCATATACGGTTTGAAAAAGAACCAGGAGGATCTGCAGCTAATGCTGTTGCGTCGCAATCAAGATGTCAAGCGCAAGAGCAGCGAATTCCAAAGCCAAAAGCCGCCCAAGCGCATCGATGTCCTCATACGCTTCATGCGCGATGGCATCAATAGCTTAACGGGCGATCTTGGCAATGCCAAGAGCCATTATTTTCGCATCAAGGAGCTGGAGCAAATGAATACCAAAAATGGCTACAAACTGGCCGAACGCAAACGGCGCCTCCTCAACATGATATTGTTCGGGCAGGCGGGCCTCTGCAATGGCAACATGCATCTCGACCAGTTGCTGATCATACTCAAGCGCCTGCTTGAGGAGCATGCTGCCGATGACAATGCCCCGCCCGCGCTGCGCAATGAAATCGAGGAGCACTGGCGCATCATCTTCAGTCCCTATCCGCATCCCAACTACGAAGGGCTGCTGCAGAGCTATGGCAAGCTGGATGTCAAGAATCGCATGTCCACCCTCAATATAGAACCGGCGCTGCTGGGTCAGCAAATCGCCTACAAGCCGCCGCCGGCAGGGCAGAAGCGTACAGATCATCGCATGGCCTCGCCGCCGCCGCCTGCACATGAGACTAACAAGAATCGTTCGCCCAAGCAACGTGCGTTGCTGCATGCCAAATGGTCAGATCAGCCGCAGCAGCTGCCGCCGCCGCCGCCAGTTTGGAAACAGGATGATCGAGCACAGGCCACGTCTGCCACGCAACAGCAGCAGCAACAAAACAACAATCGCACACCAAAGCCACGTACACAACTGCAGGCCAAGTTCGCAGGCCAGCAGAAACGGCCGCTGCCACCTATTTGGCAGCACGGGGATCAGCACAACAACAACAACAACAACAACCACAACAATAGGCAACGGCCGGGAAAGCAGCAGCGTTTGCAACCACATGCCAGATTGCCAGGTCCTGTCCAGCAGCAGCAACAACAACACCAACAGCATCAGCAGCAGCAGCATGTGCTGCCCTGCAACAATATGCAGCAACGTGCGCCCGCCAGGTTGCAACTACAACTGCAACGCAATCGTCCGTTGCAGTCGGAATGCTTTCGTTTGCTGGCTGGCATGGAGCGTGGGGATGCCCGCATCAATACGGATGCCTCCAAGCCGTCCATGTTTTGGTCGCGTGAGTCGCTTAAATATCTGGACGATCTGTTTAAGCTGACGGCAAATGGGGAGACTTTGGAGCGACTTCAGCGTGTGCTGGAGCGTTCGCGACGCGGTCAGCTATCGCATAATGACTACCGCGCTGTGATACGGCTGCACTCGCTAATGGAGCCCAATTACAGTTAATTAGTTTAGTTTAAGAGACGAGCTTAAAACGTGGATTCACTTGTGGGTATGTCAAGGATATTACCCAAATACCGAATAAATGAACTTTGGACTTTCAGTTTAACTAATGTAATAATGCACTTAAAGTTTATTTATTCTTTGGTTATGAAACATAAATTATGCTAAGATTATTAATACAAATAGTTAATACAGCATCATATTGGCAGTTTCCACGCTCCTTCGAGTCCACATCAGTCCAAAAGGAAACTGGATAAATGAGAGATTCAGCGCTTCGTAATTATTTTTTGTGAAGCTGATAGTAAAACGTATTATTTTTATTGACTAGACAAGGATTTACAGAAAATTGGGCTGACAAAGTAATTTACATAAATAGTTAAGTGGGACGTTTCTACTTTGTGGGAAAATCTGGCCAATAGTTTATGTAGTATCTGTGTGTTGTGCCCTCGAACAGACGATCGAGCCAGTTGCTAAGACCGTCCAACAAGTTGTCCTCGAACAGAACATTCGACTCAACGTCCGATTCCTCCGAATAGTTGACACCCAGAAAGTTTCCTATTTCCGGATCATCATTTCTATCCAGCAATTGCTTAGTCATTTTAATCATTCGCTTGGTGCCGCGCGCGCATTCTGGATGCTTTGCATGATATACGCAGAAATACTTTCGGTGTCCATTTAAAGCTATAACGGTGCCCACACAATTTCTCGGATTGATCTTTAGACTTTGATTTGTGCATAACGACAAGCGCAACAGCTCGGAGTACCAGGACAAGCCCTTCTCGATCAGCATGTGACCAAAGAGCAGAGTTTTGGTGCGCCTATAAGGCCAAACCGCGCGATGATAAGGCGGAATTAACTTTGTACGGCTCTGCATATCGGTTATCAGGAGGATAGTGCGACAGCCGGGCTTCAGCAGACGCACCAGACCATTGTATTTCTCGGCACGAAGCTCGTAGAGCTTCAGTTCCGGCACGGGCTTACTCGGCTTATTGCACTGGCCCTCGTTCAGGTGACCCTGGGCCTTAAGACTCTCCTCCTCGGCGCGCACAAAGTACATCATGACATACCCAATGCCGAACATAAATGCAATGGTGCCCAACAGCGATAGGGCGGCAAACAAATGTTCATCCTCAATGTTATCGGACAGATAATCGACCAGATAGAGTAATCTGGTGATCCATTTGCTTAATATACCTTGAGCGTGTTCGTCCAACAGGTTCTGCACGAATGCCTCATAGGTCAACGCCTCGGATGTCTTCAAAAGTCTCTGTATGGTAAGGTTGATCTCATGTTTTGTCGTATTGATTGCACTATTATTCAAAAAGTCTGTTGTTTTTATGTCCAGCTTGGCGCCATCGACCCATTCGTATTTGATTTGGGTGTTGTCACGCCGCCAGATGACCACAAGTCTTAGGAGATTATCTTCGAACGAACCCTTGGAAATTGCATTTAGAAACTCGGCCTGCTTCTCCTTGTACATATAGGCAAAGCGAACTCTTTCCATGCTGTAGCCCGACTCTAGAGCAATGTGTCGCAGTGCACCACGCGCTATATCATATTCTGGTGAGTTTTCTGTTATAAGTACGACGCACAATCGCTTCCTGGGCCTGTTCCACTCGGCCGGGCAGACGCCTTCGAGCACATCCTGCGACGATAGCCGGGGCAGTGATAGAAATTGATTTGTCGAGATTATATTGTCCAGCGTTTGAGTGGGTATATCAGCCATAGATATGCTAGCAACCGCCCGCAAGGAGTCCTCATTGAACAGAAAGAGCGTATCCAATTTGGGATTAACTTTAAAGCGATCCGCTATCAACTTGCTGTCCTTACTGGTCAGGTCGACAAAGCCGAATGCGACGCGATCATGAAAGGCGAAGGCGCTTATCAGATACCTCAATCTAGTTACACTCCTTGGCTCCAAGACCAGAGCACGCACCCGATTATCGGTCCAACCATTGAGAAATTCTGCGAGATTATCATCGTTGACACGCTGACCAATCTTAAAGGGCATCTTCTTGCGTATAAACTCGGCCAATTTTTGCTGCGTATAGATATTCTCGCGATAAACATAGCTATGCCCGGCCAGGACCAATACCATTCTGGGTATATCATCCGCGCCGGTCTTACGCAAAATAGTTGGCTCGTGCGCAGCATTGATGGTCGCAAAGTGAACGCCCAAGGGCTCAAACGTATCGATTAGCTTCTTGAATGCACCGACTATCCGTATACAGCCAAAGCACCAGTCATTGTAGAACATAATAATGTGCAGCTTGTTCTTGCTCTTCGGTATAATCGTGTGTTCAAAGTAGTTGGAGGTGACTGACAGCTTGTGGTACAGGCTAATGTCCTGGTCAAAGCCGAATTGCTTGCCAAAGAACTCCTCGACCGGATCGAATCCGAAGCGATTGTAGCCGCTGTAGTCATGCTTTTGTTTAAGATAATGCGAATCCTCACTGGTTATCCCATGTCGATCGTAGATACGACGCCGGTCCGCGTCACTCAGCAGTTCGTAGGCCTTTTTGATTTGCACAAACTTTCGCTCGGCCTCCGGATGGCTACTTTTGTCTGGATGCCATTCCTTGGCCAATTGTTTATAGGCGCGTCTTATTTCCTGCTGAGAGGCTGTGTGGCTAACGCCCAGCTCCTTGTAGGGATCATTAAACGCGCTCAGGCATAAGGCAGCTAATATGCAAAATACTAGCACGTGCAGCATATAAATTGGCTTAAACATGGTGACTGCTTTCTCGAATTTACAATATAAGTCCAATTCTTATATTTTTTCGGGTCTAGTACGCTGCATGCGCATTGGGGGTTGGTCCGTGCTCCAGATACGAGAATGACTGATGAGCTTATTGATTTTTAACTGGATATATTTTGTTCAAAACTTTAAGTGATGCTGGAAACGCACATGGCGTTCCAATAAAATTTGTTTTGTTTATTCTCTAAACACAAACTTTTTTTTGAATTCTTTTTCTGTGGCAGACAAATTATTACGCTAAACCCATCAGGGTTGCCGCGGAGTGTAAAACTGCAGTATTGCCATACGCGGAATAAATGCACAGTACGCTGATCATACAAAAATATCTAAATAACTAGAAGGGATGAAAAATGTATATTCATTGCTTTTAGATGAAATAATTAAACTAATAGCTTTATATATATCATTTTCTTCAATTATGTAATTATATATTCTAATAATGTAAGATGTTCGAACGATTAAGATTTAGTATTCTTATTAGTAGTGCTGCCAGACTGTTTCGACCCATAACAAGCTGGAATTGTTGTTAAAATACCAAATATACCGAATCAACGTTAGTCAACACTGTTGTGCTTGCCCAGCACTAGGCAAATTAAAGATAAAATTAAATAGCCAGAAATACGCGTGTGTGACGTGCTAATAGTTAAATAGTTGTGCTTGCAATTGTTATGCCTAAATAGACAACATTTTGAGCAAGTGTTTGTGCAATAAATACGGGCAGCGTTTGCAAAGCGCACAAATTATTAGAAACAAATTTTCAAGCTACGGCTACTGGCTGAAGCAGCAGTACAAGCCACTGCCTCTTGCCCCTGCCCCGTCGTTGTTGTCGTTGTCGTTTGTCTGCTGTGGCGTTGCGTCCCGTATGTAAATGTAACCGATGGACGACGAAGGCGACCCAAACAGATGATATTCATGCTGAGAAAAAAAAAACAACAACAACAAATACGAAGCGCAGCAAAAGCAGCCGCAGCCGCAGCCGTAGCAGCAGCAAACATGTACATATAGCCATATTATTCAATGAGTGTGTGCGCGAGCGTATAAAAGAAAATTAGATAAAAAATAAAATGAAATTAGCGCACGCCTGAATTTCGAGTTTGGCGCAAGGTGAACCGAACCGAACCGAACTGTGAATGTATATAAAAATTTAGTGCAAAAAGACGAAAAGAGTTTGCAATTTTCTCTTTGTGTGCGTTTGTCGTGCGTGTGCGAACCTGAAAGTGCTGCCACCTGCGATTGCAATTGCAATTGCATTGATTTACGCATACATACATAGCCGAGGATATATACAGCAGTATATAAATACATATATTTATATACATATATATATGTGCACACTAAACATACACACACACACATGCTGACTGACTGATAAAAGCCTGACACACACACACGCGCGCACACACACTGACGCCTTACACAGAGCTTTGTAAGTTTACGTTTATGATTATTTTGTAGCTGTTTATTTTTATATACATTTGCATTGTTGTTGTTCCGATTTAGTTGTTGTTGCTAACATATCGCTCTGCTTTCCGTCGTCTACGTTTTCTATTTGATTTTGCAAACTCATTGAAAAAAAAAGCAACAAAACTTAATTACATTCATGGCTTCGCTGCAGCAGTAATTGCCCCCTCCGCCGACTGCCGCATGGAAATTTCTTACGGTACGCAGCCAACAGAGCCAAATGTTAATTATGTGCCGCTACCAACTATTCCCGCTTGCCCCCTTCGACGCCTGCACTGTTTATAGTTGCCACAAAATGAAGCCCATATTGTTGACGCAGCTCGCGTCGCTTCGTATTTGTTTATGCTCCACAGAAACACACACCAACACATGCATTCACAAATTTTGGATCGTTGCACAGTGTTGCCAACCATAGTCAGAAATTTACATATATGTAGATTTTATGTTTTAATTGAATATATAATACAGTGAAGGCTCTTCTTAACGAACAGTTCTCTTTGGCGAAAATCTCATTTTGCTAGCACAGGGTCCGTCAACTTTGTCTGCTCAAAGGAGCTTCCACTGTACATTCAAAACTTTACGAAACAACATTGCGCATGCAAGCCAAAAGCGCATCAAGTACTAGACTTGCCATATGTCTTATCGATAGAAAAAATACTATAAACATTTTTCAACACTTTGCCTCAATACGAATATTTTTATGACTTTTAATGTTTGCATTTTTCTTCACACTTTTAAACCAAATTTCAATTAGTTGCGAGTCACTGTGCCGCGTTTCGCTCCTGTGTACGTCTTGGACACCGCGCCTAATGGCCGCATAGGTCATCGATTCTGATAAGACTGTGACATACGTGTATTTGCGCGGTTATACAGGCCTCTAAGGCCTTTACCCCACCGCCCCCAGATCTGGCCCACTAAGCAGTTCGAACCTTCAACAGTGACGACAGCAAATAACAAAGAAACTCAAATATATACGTTTCATATTAATGTTAATCGCTGTCGAATGCAATCGGGTATTTCGACATGTTTCGTTAATGACAGCGACAATTGTCGAGCAAGTTGAAG
The DNA here is from genome assembly GCA_037075305.1 of Drosophila kanekoi. NCBI lineage: Eukaryota > Metazoa > Arthropoda > Insecta > Diptera > Drosophilidae > Drosophila > Drosophila kanekoi. The sequence continues at coordinate 9,734,508 of JBAMCE010000141.1, forward strand.
GTCGGTCAGGATTAATTGACGGTTGGGTTGGGAGCTCTAACGGTTGCTGTCGTATTAATATGTTTCCTTTATATGGTGTAAGGGTGTAAGCACCTGGTTTCACCTGAACCTCAAGTGTTTTTCCCCATTTCCGACTGTTTTAATTGGTTTGTTGAAGTTTTGAGAACAGATCATAAATTTGTCCAACAACAATCTCTATGTTTATTGTTTTTATAGCTGCCAGGCTTTGACTGAATGTAAGACATATTTTATATTCATTTACTTCTAAATCTGTCAGTTTTACAACTCTGAACTTTAAGAAATATTCCAAAATACTTTTTTTTGGCCTTCAATAAAACAACAAGAACTTTTTTATGTGTTGCTTTTAAGTAGATTCCTAGTATTATAATGAATGTACCTACATATATGTTTTACTTTATGAAGCTGGTTGTTGCATGAGTAAACGGACTGTTATCGATGCAAAGATTATAAAATATTAGCTGTAATTTATTTTGACACGCTTGTTATTTTGATACTGTTTGCAGTGAACGACAAGAAGGCAGCGCGAGACACGATTGACTGATTGCCGTGGCAGGACGCAGGGCCGTCGAAGTGCTGTCGAAGTAGCATTTGGAGGCAACACATCTGAAAGATAGAACATCAAGCAAGTCCAATGTCCAATAAAATCAATCCAAAGCGCCGTGAACCGACAGTAGCAGCAGCAGTAGCAGCAGCCACGGCTGTGGTGGCCACCAATACGAGCAGCTCGACCGGCTCCAGTGCTGGCAACACATCCTCGGCGAACACATCGTCCTCGTCCAGCTCTTCACTGTCGTCCGCCGGTGGCGGTGATGCGGGCATGTCCGCCGACTTAACATCTCTATTCGAATGCCCCGTTTGCTTCGACTATGTGCTGCCGCCGATTCTGCAATGCTCCAGCGGGCATTTGGTGTGCGTCTCGTGCAGATCGAAGCTCACATGCTGCCCAACATGCCGCGGCCCATTGGCCAACATACGCAATCTGGCCATGGAGAAGGTCGCCTCCAATGTGAAGTTTCCGTGCAAGCACTCGGGCTACGGCTGCACCGCCTCGCTCGTTTACACAGAAAAGACCGAGCACGAGGAGACCTGCGAATGCCGGCCATACCTATGTCCCTGTCCGGGCGCCTCGTGCAAATGGCAGGGACCGCTCGATCTAGTCATGCAGCATCTGATGATGTCCCATAAGAGCATCACAACGCTGCAGGGCGAGGATATCGTCTTTCTGGCCACCGACATCAATCTGCCCGGCGCCGTCGACTGGGTTATGATGCAGTCCTGCTTTGGCCATCATTTCATGCTCGTGCTAGAGAAACAGGAGAAATACGATGGACATCAACAGTTCTTTGCCATTGTCCAGTTGATTGGATCACGCAAGGAGGCCGAGAACTTTGTCTATCGACTGGAACTAAATGGCAATCGACGCCGCCTAACATGGGAGGCAATGCCGCGTTCCATACACGAGGGCGTTGCCTCCGCCATACACAATTCGGATTGTCTGGTGTTTGATACATCGATTGCGCAACTGTTTGCCGACAACGGGAATCTGGGCATCAATGTAACCATATCTCTGGTCTAAATTATGATGATCGTTAAATGTGGCTTCTAAGAAGAAGACGATGATGTTGATGATGATGATGATGGATGATGATGATGATGGAGTCGATGATGATGAATATGCATCGTTTCTAAAACGATACTCGATATACATCATGTACATCAGGTACATCATGTATGTATATGTAGCTCGGCAGGTCTCTCTGTCTGTGTGTCAGTCTGTCGGCCTGTCGGTCTGTCAGTCTCGTCTGCCGTCTGGCGATAATTAGTAGATCTAGTGTTACATTTTCGAAAAAGAAAAGAGAAGGAAAAAAACAAACACATTTATTCAGCAGCGATTTAATATATACATCTATTTTTTTGTGGGTTTTAGTTTAATTTAGTTTGTAAGCCGAACGGCGTGGGCAGCTGCCACATAACGTACATCCATAAATACATAAATACATCCCTAAAAGAAAAACAAACAAACACACAAACACACTCACACACACACGTACACTATACGCAGCCTAGTTTAGTTAATGTAAATTATTTGATACAAACAACAACAACAAAATACTTGTAAATGCTATAAAAGTAAACATCACTTTTAACGAAATTAACAAGAATAAAATCTATAAATATATAAATATATATATAAATAATATGTAATAACTCGAGAGTTGTAAGCGATTGCGACAATTTTTGTTTATGCCAAAACCGAAACACACAAAACATCTTTTCCTTTGAACTACTTTCCCCTACGCCCCGCCCGCCCCGACACACAAAAAGACAGTCAGATTTTGTACTATCCCAACAAGAAACGAGAAACAACAAACAAAAGCAATCTAAAGTTTAAATTTATATAGTTTAGACCGATCTCCCGCACAGTTGATTTTGTTTTGTTTCGTTCGCACGCACTCGAAATTGCAATTGGAAATTGTGAATGAATGAAAAGCGGTTTTTCTTTTTTGATGCAACTGCAATGTATTTAGTTTTAATGAAAAACAACAAACAACAAATACACACACACACACACACGCGCGACAACAACAATTAAAGAAGAAGAAAAATAAACGTGATTAGTAAAATGAAAAGTCTTATCAATGGAAACGAATGTGAATACAAAAAGTTTATCTACGAACTGCGAAAGTTTTTATAAAATTGCACGCATATGGCATATTTACGATATATTTGTATGCCCTACTAGAGGGTATGTTGATCATGTCATGAAACGGAGACATCGCCGACAACATTAAGTATAAAGTAATATATTCCTGATCAGAATTAACAACCGGGGTGTAGCCACGTCTGTTTCTATGCAAATAAGTCGCTCGGCTTTAAGGCTTTCGTGTTAAAACTTTGCATAGGTTCGTCTTTCCTTTGTATGTCGGAATATGCCTGATCGGACCACTATATCATATAGTTTTCATAGTACAATCGGTCGAAAAGTGACTTCTTGTATTGGAAAGTTTTTTGTTTTTCAAGATATGTTGACCAAACTTTGCATTTATAAGTTTTTCTATGCTCTCTACATATATGAAAAATCTTATCAACATCGGACGACTATATAATATAGTTTTCATAGAACAATCGGTCGAAAAGTGACTTCTTGTATGGACAAGTTGTTTGTTTATCAAGATATCTTGACCAAACTTGGCATTTATAATTATTTGAATCGTATGAAGATTCATGTACAAAGATGTACGTATAAAGATGTAACTCTCTATTATATAGTTCTATGGGATGAATTGGTCGGTAAATAAGTTTTTTTATGGTTAAATATTCTGTTGCCAAGGTATTTTTACGAAACTCAACCCTAGCGAGCTTCACTGTGAGGCAAGTGCAAAGAAGGGTATTCGAGCTTCGTGGTGCTGAAGTTAGTCGTACTTTCTCGTTCTACACATACCACATAACGGTATTTTCGCACGATAAAGCCCATGGCAGCTATATGATAAGATAATCCTCCCCAGTTAAGAGCAATGTGCAGCTTGTCTGAAATGGTTGGCATACCTAGAAAAGCAGAAAATCTTTTATCCAACTATAATTAAGGGCGATTCTTACTGTGTGAAAAAGTAGTAAGATTTTGTGAGGAATGTGCTGTGCATATGCTGGAGTCATACTCAAGCTCGTTAGTCTTGAGTTTGGTCAAGATAGTTTTTGGGTTTATATACTCTATCTTTGATCTGTATAAGGTGTTAGCTATATAATAAAGGGGTTCGTTCTAGTCTGTAGGAAAAAAGGGCAAAGTTTCATCAAGGGAAGTTTCATCTCCACTGAGAGACAAGAGTCTAGAGCATAGAAACAGGTGGGGCTTCTGATCAACAAAATATATAATGTAATAGGTATATGTATATCTTCATGATATGCATTGGGTACAACTAAAACCCCCTTCCTCTAGGGGCATAAAATAGCACGAAAAAACTAGTGTAAGACTTTTAAGAACAAAAATTTTTAACATATTTATACTATGCTTTTTTTGATTGATGTGTGTGTGTGTGTGCGTGTGTGTGCTATTTGCTCTATAGTTATTTCCTTTGGAAATAATTTCATGATCTTCGATCTTAGATACTGGAAGCATGTGAGATGAATTGGAGCAGGCCAGGCCATTTCCATGAAACCGTTGCCACAAAACAGACGAATAAATTTTAGTAATCTTGAAAATCGACACAATTTTTTTAACAGAACAAAATTGCCAAGCGTACGAAAAATTAACTCTGAAACTTTCGATTTTATTTTTTATAGACCCCATTTCGGTAGATAGGCATACGCATACCGTTTCGCATGCTCTAATCGCGCCGCGCCAAATTACAAAGTGCTTCCACTTTTAGTCTAAGGGATTCGCACACACCCACACACACACACACACACACACACACACACACACGCACACACACACACACACACGCACACACACCCACACGCACACACACACACAAACACAAACACACGCACTCACACACACGTACATACACACGCACACACACACACACACGCTCACACACACGGACACGAACACACACACATACGCCCACACCCACACACCCACAACCACACCCTCACCGACACCCACACACACACACAGACCCACACACACATATGCACACACACTATATATATAGGATATATATATATATTGGGGTTCTTTTTAGAAACCAACGTGGTTGAAGGTGCTTGAGATGCAGCCACGTCGTCAGCGGCCGGCAACTGATGCCCCGCAGGCAGCGACAGTTGCGCTGCCGAAGGACAACAGCAACCAGGAGCAGGAGGCGCCGTTGGACCAGATCGAGAGCAGTGGCAGCAACAGCAGCAGCAGTGACTGCGAGAAACCAACCGAGACGGCAACAAGAGAGTTTCTGGTCTCGCTGCTGGAGTGCCCGGTATGCTTTGGCTATATGATGCCGCCCATAATGCAGTGTTCGCGGGGTCATTTGATCTGTTCGCAGTGCCGGAACAAGCTGAACGTGTGTCCCGTATGCCGCGTACCGATGAGCAATATACGCAATTTGGCAATGGAGAAGGTCGGCTCCAAATTGATATTCCCCTGTAAACATGCCTGCTATGGCTGCCGTGTGCGTCTCTCCTATGCGGATAAGAAAGCGCACGAGGAGGACTGTGAATTTCGTCCATATTTCTGCCCCTATCCGGATGAGAAGTGCGTGTGGCAGGGTGCGCTCAAGGATGTGTACAAGCATTTCGTTAGCACGCATCAAAATGTCATCACCATGGAGGGCACCGACATCATCTTTCTGGCCACCAACGTGAACCAGGTGGGCGCACTCGACTGGACCATGATACAGTCCTGTCACGGCAGACACTTTTTGCTCTCACTGGAAAAGGTGCAGCTAGGCGAGGGCTGTCAGCAGTATTTTGCCGCCTGTCGCATGATCGGCACGATGCGCGATGCCGCCGACTTTGACTATCTTATTTCATTGGAGGCCAACAATCGCACTCTAAAATGGAAGTCCAAGCCGCGTTCCATACGCGAAAGTTTCGTAACCTATACAAATGCCGATTTTCTGGTGCTCAACAAATCTACGGTGGAACTGTTTTCCGAGGATGGTAATTTGGCATTAAATATCATTATAAAAAGGGCCAACAATGGTGACTAGAATGGACTATGCAGCCAACTTCATATATATATATATATATATGTATATAAGTGGATATATATATGTATATATACCCTCTATGATCCCTGTGGCCCAGGAACGATCTGCCCCTTTGCTTCAGTCCAGTCTCAGCAGTAGTATCTACTCTCTATGTGCTCACATAATGTGTATATAACTTGTAAATGCTCCGTGGCCAGACAGAATTCATAATTCCGCCATGTCTGGGGTGGCAATTGGATAAGCGCTGTTAGGAGACACATCACTTGTTCCAATGTGCCAGATAAATAAATTGGTCAAGTTGGAAAACCATTTGCTAACTGTAATCCACTTACCTTTGTTGTTGTGTTTTTCTTTCGGCGTCCGAAATTTACATTATTCGGATGTTATATAAAGGGCAATTGCTGGCAAATATCATAAAATCTTAACGATCTTCAATGATAAAACGTCAATATGAATAGTTTATTTTCGAATTTAAATTCGTTTTTCAACTCCTTGTGAAGCCATGCATTTCCCTTTTTCAAATTCATCCGCTGTTCGCAGTGTTGTAAAATGTTCTCATTGTAGCAATCAGTATTTTATTGTTTTTATCGTGTTCGCGTTTCGCGGTGAGTGGCGCATTAGAGAAACTATCGATAACTACCTGCTCGTAATCGAAAAATAGACCAATTCAACTACAATGCCAAAATAATAGTAAATAAATGGAAAAATGGACGAAGTGGATAAAATAATTATGCACCAGCTGCAGCAAATCGATGACAGCATCGAGCCCACGGATCAATTGTCCAATTTCACGCCGGAGCAAGTGGTGCGCGCTGTGTCCAGTTGCTTACTGGAAATCAATCCTTCCATGTCGGAGCTGCCACGTTCCCTGCCCGGCGGCGCCATGGCGCAGCGCTTTAGTGTGGCAACAACTTTGGCTGAGCGTTGCAAGGAACATGGATATCGCGGTGATATTGGCTACCAGATATTTCTCTACCCCAACGCTGTGGAGCTGCGCCGCCTGCTCATGTATCTCATTGAACGTCTGCCACGGGAAAGGCAAAACCTTGATGTCGCCGCGAAGGCGCACGCACTTAGCGCCAGGGAGCAACTGCAGCGGGAGGTGCGCAAGAAATTGTCGGACCAATTGAAGGCGCCTTGGGTGCCGCAGTTCTGCCGCTCTGTGGCCAACCGGCGAAAGCAAGGATGCAGTTGTCAGTGCATTGAATTCAAGCCGCATCTGAATCTAAACGTGCCCGGCGCCAATCTGGCCGAGCGCAGCAAAGAGGTGCAACAGTATTTTGAGCAGCTGGCGCCCAACTTATTCCAGCAGGTGGATAGCAGCTCATTTGATCTCATCGCCTCGGTCTTGCACAAAAACGACCTGGAACGCTGGAGCGACCAGGTGCCCAAAGCGGTGCTGGGCACCACAGTGCCTGAGGAGGAAGTGCCGCCTAGCCCAGTGCTGCCTCCAGCCACAAGCTCCGCTGAGTCGGCGACGCCTGCGCAGCAGCTGGCTGACAAGGTGCAGGAGCTGCGCACCCAGTCCGAGACGCTGTTGGCGCAGCGTAAGACTCTCGGCGCCAGCATAGGCGCCTTAAAGGCACGCGAGTCTGCAGCAACGCTTGAATTGGAGCGCGTGCAAGCCGTGCTGAAGCTGCATGAGCGCAGCTGCCTGGTGCTGGCCGAGCCGGAGCAGAATGTTGCCAAGCTGGAGGCGCTGCTGCGCGCAACCGAGGCCAAGCGGCAGACATTGACGCAGCAGTGGCAGGATTACCGCAGGCCTTTGCTGAGCACGCTGGAGAGCCTTAAGTCGGTCAAGGAAACGCAGCAGGTGCAGAGCGTGCGGTTGGCCATAGAGCAGCTGGAGCAGGAGCTGTTGGCCAAGACCCAGCTGCACAACGAGCTGACCTTGCGCAGTGCCACCCAATCCCAGCTGGCGCCGCGCAAGGAGTACACGCGACGCATACACGAATTTATTGGGAACATACGCAAGCAGCGGGAGGACATCTATCGTGTGCTGGAGGACACGCGGCAGCTGCAGAAGCAGCTGAATGTGGTGGCTGCGCAACTGGAACGCCAATTCAACTATACGGACGACTTGCTCTTCCAGAGCGCCAAGCACGATCTGCACGCCAAGAAGGCATACAAACTGCTGGCCCAGTTGCATACCCATTGCAGCGAGCTGGTCGAGTGCGTCACCAACACGGGCAGCGTCAGCAAGGAGATACGCGAGCTGGAGGTGCAAATCGATGGCGAGAAGATGAAGAACGTTTTGGTGAGCCTGCAGCAGATAACGGGCGACATCAACAAGTTCGAGCAGCACATCCAGGAGCTGCAGTCCCAGATACGCACAGTGGAAAACGTAATTACAGTGGGTTAGCCGAGTGTTGGGAAAGGGGGGGAGAAGAAGGGGCGCCCGCTTAACGATATTAGTATATATTACTTATGTATTAGTGCCAATTACAACAGATCACTCACGCATAGCGTAGTTTCTTGTAGCCAATTCTCAATATATGTATATGCATTTTTTAAAGAGCTAAATAAACGGACCTGATACTTTCATAACGTAAATCGGCTTAAAAGCAAGCCTTTTTTTAAGTATCATTCACCATGCGCAGTGTGAACGCTCTCTAAATGTTTGTGCCAGTGTGAATGGGCCATTAGCCGGTTGCGCTCTCTTGCTGTTGCTCTCTTTTTGAGCATGCGCTCTTTATACACTCCCAAGGTGGTTACTATAACTTGCACATTGAACATGCCATGCTGCATATAAGTAATAACAGCATGTGCTTAACTTATACAAAAAAAAAATTAATTTATGCTAAATATTATTCAGAATTGACTGCATAGGTTGGTTTAGGTCTGATATTTCCTTAGAAAGTAAGTGCTAAAGAGTTTATACCTAATTACTGATTGGTAGAGTATGCAACTCTCGCTCTCTTACAGTTTGATTTTTCTCTTGTTTTACTCCCTCTGCTTTTTGAATCTGAAGCGGCAGTTATAACTGCCGGCCCCGGACCCGGCTGTTAGTTGTTGCTCGCCTTTTGAAGTGTTTGAAGCTGCAGCGCGTTGGCGGCTGGTCGTGTCGTGTTTTCGTTTCATTTTTGTTGATTTACTTTCGTTTGTTTTTAATTTAAAGTAAATTTCCAAGCATCCAGGCACTTGGCTTGGGCCTGAGTGCTCCAGCCTAGTGCTTAAGGGTTTATACATATATGTTTCTAAAATAAAATGAAAATAACTAAAATAACAACAACAACAAGAGCCAACATATCAAAATAAAGCACTTGAGTTGCTCGGTGCCCCTTTTGTTGCTGCCTTTGTTGTTGTTGTTGTTGTTGTTGCTGGTGTTGCCCTGTGCCGCTCCAGAACTCGTTTGTGGCCTAGAGTTTTAGGTTCTTTTGCATGCCGCGATAACAAGTTTAACCGGTGTGCGTGTGTTTGCCGCGTGTGTAATTGTGTGTGACTGTGCTTCTGCATGTGTGTTGTGCTCTGTGTTTGTGTGTGTGTGTGTGTGTGTGTGAGTGTATTTCGCCTTCAACAAACTGTTGCGCTTGGTCGCTGATGACGTTGCCGGCCCTTTTGCGACTGCTGCAGGTCATAAATACAACAAAAAAGAAACTTAAAAAACCGACGCTTAACCAATTAGAATTGCAAAAAAATATGCTGAAGGTCGTGGCTTCGCGGAGCTGCCCAAAATCAATTAGCCTTTCGTTGGTATTTAGCCGGCCGGCGTCGCATTCGAAGTCGAAAATAATGGTGAACGGTATAGAAAAACTAACGGTACACGTCACGCCATCTAGCGCCAATGCCAATCGTAAGACGCCATAATCAAAACGCCAATAAAAAAAATAATAAATAATAGAAAAAAAATCTTTAAAAAAAAGCAGTGAACAAATTTTTTTTGTTAGCGACATTTTTAGGCGACAACGCAATAATTTGTTTATAGCAAAAATGTGCAAAACTGATAAAAATGTTAATTCTACAGTGATCACTCGCGAAGCTAGAAGCGCAAAGTATATTGTGATTGAGAGAAAGAATCAATATAAGATTTATTTATTCATTAAATTCCTCTCTCTTGGAACTTCCAGAAATTCGAGTATTCTCTAACTTGAATCAGTTTTGGCGTTCTAGTTAGCGAGCGATCATTGTAAATCGAAGCACGGTTTTCCAGCACGCAATCGAAACGAACGCCTTGTTGTACAGTGTAACGAAAAGCAATATTACAAATTAATCAACAATAATTACACCTTCAAATTGCCTTCGAATTCGAAAAGAAGAAGAAAAGATGACACCATCGCCCACAAAGGAGCTCATGAATGCGCCAACAATTTCCCGACGTCCGCGCGAGGAGTTTGCCGAAAAGGTGAGTCGAGCCACATCCTTTTTTTAATAGTTTCCATAATTTAGCCAAGTGCTATTTTTATAGCCTGAACCCATTGAAAATGGGTAAAAGGGGTATAATGCAATTGTGCAAAATGTGAATGTATGTAACAGGCAGAAGGAAGCATCTCCGACCCCATAAGGTATATATATTCTTGATCAGCATCAATAGCCGAGTCGACCTAGCCATGTCCGTCTGTCCGTCTGTCCGTCCGTCCGTATGTATGAACGTATGGATCTCATAACATACATATAAGAGGTAGAAAAATTGAAATTTTAGCTGTAGGTCCTCCTAGTGCCTACCCAGATCGAGCTTGATTCCGATAATCGATAACTTGCTCCGTTTCCATGTAATCGATAAAAGTCGAAATCGACATCCTGTTCTGGTGGCTAATGCAACCAAACTTGACATCTAGCTTCTAGAATAGTATATATATCTGCATTTGGTGATGGAAGAAGACGGTCCAGAGTATCCCCTAGTCGGGAGCTCCCGACAAGAACCTCTTGCTTGTTAAATGCTACCAAATGTGTTTCCTGTGCTTTTATTGATCGACCTCAAAGACCAAATAAGACGAAAAAAAACTAAATTTGAAAAAAAAAATGGAAATGGAAATGTGCTTTGTATTCTTGGCATGGTTAAAAAATATAAACATTTGCCGGGCTTTTGTTTGTGCAATGTACAAATTACCCACATACTATACTACAATATACAGAACACGTGTACATATTTATATATAGTAAACATATAGTAATCCAACAGACGTATATATGTATATATATTTCTGTCTGCCCTGTGTCGTAATTTAGCCGGTTGCCAGGTAATCGAAAAGCTATTCCTGTTTAAAATCACATTTTGTGCCTCGGACTCTGACTAATCAAACGGCGCTTGTCGCGGCTCAAAGCGATATCTGATTGATAAGATATCGACAGTTACCGTTAACTGATAATCGATTGTGCGATCCAAGTAGCCATCATTCATTAGCTGTACTTCTCTGACTATCTATCTATATATATATTTATAGATATAGGCTTTGTTTATAGATACGTTTCGGCAACAATTCTATCATCACGTGTAACAGTTTTTTCCTCCTTTTCATGATGTACCAAATATGTTGATGGGAACTTTTGTTAATTTGATCGATAGAGATGAGAATAAGCTGCGTTTTACGCTTATCGAAATCTTATCGATAACAATGAAAAGCAATATTGTTATTGATATCGATATCGCATGTTATCGATAACAATGCATATCTATATTCTTTATAAAAGATCTCTTTTGAATGTTCGAACTGTTATTATTAGGGGCTTAGCTGAAATAGAAGAAATATGACATTTATCGATAACAATTTTAAGAGCCTAGGACAATGACTAGAAAAAGCTCAAATAGAATTCCACCAATACAAATTAAGCAATTACCAATAAGAATCATGCTCAAAGCATTTTCGGCCTGTTAACAAATTAGACCAACTTTTTGTTATACATATTTATTTATTTATTAGCTAAATTGCATTGTCTAAACATTCTGTGTAATATCATTAGCCAGGGACACATACCACATACATTGTTCATTAGCTTGTTTTGTTTTCTCTGCGTTGCAGTTGCACTTACGTCAAAAATCCATTTGGTATGCAAAATGCAAAAGAGCGAGAAAAAAGTACATAACAATAACAAAAGCAAGGCAAAGCTAAAGCTAAACGAGAGGTCAATGAGTTACAGACAGAACACGACTTGCGGCTAAATTCCTACACGTTGCGAGCTATTAGCAAATGTTTGGGCTTCTAATAAGCTTGTTCTACGGTTTTCGATACACAATATGGGAGATTTTTTTTCTAGACGGGGGCTTTTACAGTTATGAATTCATATGTTAATCAGATTATTTGTGCGCTGCTTTCACAAGATCCATTGTCAACGAAATGCTTTCAGATATGCATATTTATTTACTTCTCAATATGCCAAACGAACCAATCAGCAAATTCTTCTTCTTTTTATATATATAGTTTATTCATTGATTGATTTGCAACAATTCCACTTCGTGAGTTGAGACAGTGTTAATTTCATTTGAACCTGATGCAGATCAATCAAAGTTTAATGTAGAGTTTCTCGGGGAAATTACCCGGCATTGCCTGGGTCAAATTGTAAGGACTGATTGCTGGCTGCCAGATATGGTTGACATAACAATTAAAGCAAAAGGAATGTATTAATTATTCATTTGTTAACAGCCCTTGAATTTGCCTTTTAGAGGGTATTATAATTCTGTCAAAAAGTGTGTAACGATTTGCAGGAGACAACTACGACCCCATAAAGTATCTATATATTTGAGATCAGCATCAACAGCAGAGTTTATAAAGCTAGATCCGTCTGTTCGTCTGTCCGTCTGTCTGTTTCTAGTATAGTCTCTCAGTTATACTGCACATGTCCGTCATTCTCTTGCAAGCCGTATGTATTTCGGAACTGGCGGAATCGGGCCACTGTATCATATAGTTGTCATAAGAACAATCAGTCAAAAGGCAGGTTCTTATATGAAAAACCTTTGTTATCAAGACATTTTGATATTTTAGCTTCCAATGATCGGTCGTAAAGGTACTTGAATAAAATAAACATTTCGTTTTACCTGACCGGCCGCTCGTTAGCCAAAACTCACTCCCAGGTTGAAGGCTTTTTGCGAGAACTCCCTGTGGACTGTGCGTTGATCAACAAGCAGTCAGTCAGTCAATCAGTCAACCAGTAGGTCAGTCAGTCAGTCAATCAGTTAATCAGTCAATCAGTCAGTCAGTTAGTCAGTCAATCAGTATGTCAATCAGTCAGACAGTCACTCAGTCAGTCAGTCAGTCAGTCAGTCAGTCAGTCAGTCAGTCAGTCAGTCAGTCAGTCAGTCAGTCAGTCAGTCAATCAGTCAATCAGTCAGTAAGTTAGTCAGTCTGTCAATCAATCAGTCAGTCAGCCAGTCAGTCAGTCAATCAGTCGGTCAGTCAGTCAGTCCCTCAGTCAGTCAGTCAGTCAATCAGTCATTCAGGACATAATCTATTAGACATATACAGCTTTTCACATCCACATTTATCAAATGTTTATACATTTGTATGTTTTTATAGTCTCTTTTTTATTATCGTCCAATGCAGCTAATTTGATGGCATTGGCCATGAAGAAGACACAGCAAAAAAAAAAACATTAGCTTTTTAGCTGAGTTTTGGCGCGCCTTTAATGCGTTTCGCTATGAGGTTTCTTCTTTTTTTTATACTCGGCTCGGTATCATCAACGCCATTGTCGTGCTAACAGCTAATTTTGAATATTCTGCATATATGTGTTTTACTCAAAAAAAAAAAAACAAGAATTTCAGTTTAAATTGTGGGCCACATAACGACATGCCGTGCGAAATCTGATGCAATCGATGAGATCATCGCAGAACCTACAGAAAACAAGAACAACAGCAGCAGCAACAACAACAGCAACAGCAACAACAACAGCAACAGCAACAACAGCAGCAACAACAACAACAACAACAAAGACCAAAAACTGCTTAGCGTATCCGAACCAGAATCGCGCTTTATATTACTTTTACGTAAAACTCACACGAGCGTAATGAGCCGGCAATAATAACAACAATAACAACAACAATAACAACAAAGATAACAACAACAATGATAATAATAATAATGTTAATAATAATAATAATGAAAAGTCCATTTGTCGAGGCGTTAAGGTTAAGATTTTCGAATTCTTATGCAGTCACTTAAAATCCATCTCAGCTAAGAACTTGACTCATTTTCAAGTGTTATCTGCTCACTCTTGATGCTGTGATACCCAGTAGGCGATGTTGCTGAACGGGCATGCTTGGGTCGTCCAAATTTATTGCTAAAGCTCTTCGATTGAATTGCTTGAAGTATGGAGGGGATATTTGTCATATGCCTGATCTAAAACTTTGTCTTTTACGGCTTAAAGTCAATCTGAAGCTGGAAAAAGAAACAAAATAATAATTAACTTATTCTTTTATGAGCCAACTTTTATGGATTATGGTCAGTTTATTATCAACTTATTCTATTATAATCTAAATAAAATGGATTATAATCAGTCTAAGGCAAAATTAAAACAAGTAAGTGCTTCTAGGGGTACTAGGGCATACCCTGAACACGGGGAGGTGGCGATGGGTACGAAATGAAAGATACTTCATACATATATACTGTTTTAGAAGCTACATGTCAAGTTTGGGGACTCTAGCTCTTATAATTTACGCAAATTGCTCAAAAAACAGAATGTCGCTATCGATTCTTATCGATTGCTTGGAAACGGGACAAGTTATCGATTATCGGAGTCAAACTCGATCTGCGCAAGCACTAGGAGGACCTACAGCAAGGTTCTGATATCCTTGCGTTCATACTTACGGACAGACGGACGGACAGCTGGATGGACATGACTACATCGACTCGACCTTAGATGCTGATCGAGAATATATATACTTGATGGAGTCGGAGATGCTTTCTTCTGTCTGTTACATACATTTACATTTTGCACAAATGCATTATACCCCTTTTACCCGTTTTTAATGTCAGTTCGTTTGTCTGTTCGAATCCAGAAATTGACATACATATTTTTATTGTACGCCTTGAATCTGAAATTCAAATGAAATAGTTAAAAGTTGAGGATTTTCTTTGGCCTCGGCGTACGTTGAACTTGTTTGGTACATAAAATAAAATATTTGCTTCACATTTGTTTGTCACAAAAAGAAAACTGATTTGCATTGCAGAACTGTCGCACTCTAGGGTATCTCGTAGTCCAGCACGCTTGGCTGCAACATTTTATGCTGCCTGCCTTGCGCTTTGATGGTGCATCATCGTGTTGCACAGCGCTTCAGTTGCAACAGTTGCTGCAACTTTCCGTTTCTGGTGTCCGTGTGTTCGTGCTGCTGCTGCTGCTGGGCTCTTTTATTTATTTATTATGTTTTTGTTGTTGTTCTTGTCGGCATTTCTGCTGAAAACTAAAGCAACTTTTAACTTTGACTCATCAGCAGCAACGGCAGCGGCGGCAGCTCAGAGTCCCGTCCAGCAGCCGAACAAGACCCAGAGCCGCATCTCATATTTGACACGGGAAATCGTAGACGTCTATAATGGTTTTTTTTTTAGCCTAAGTGGGGTATTGCGCGTTTTGCGGCTTTGTCATGTACTTCATAAATATGAATATGTGAATATCTGAATAAATGTGTGAATGTGTGAATGTATATATATGTGCATGTGTGTGTGTGTGTGTGTGTGTGTGTCGAGCTCATTTGCGTTTTAAAAACCTTGCACTTGTTGAGTTACGTCTGACAATTGACAACTTTGTCAACTTTTTAATTGCATTATTATTGGATTTCATTCTAAACAGGAATTTGTGGCGCGAAATAAGTCTTTATTAAACCAAACGAAGGCTATAATATATATGTATATATAGTTATATGTATATATAATGCATATATTTGTAAAGTAGATAATCCTGCTAGACAGATCTTCTCGCTGCTCGCAGTCTATTCTTTGTGATTCCAATAATCCAAAGTTTCAGTTAAATGGAATGTCTTGAGTTGTTCCTCTGTTTTTTGCCAAATTCCACTCGGAAGCGTGGAAAAAGCGTGAAAAACTATTGTAGAAGATCTAAGAACCAATATCTTTGCTTAGCATGCGATAGATCTAAGAACTAATGTCTAAAACCTTTGTGAAATTTCATGAGAGACTTCTTTCTCTCTCGTTCTCTCTCTTGCCCCTCTCTCTCTCTCTCTCTCTCTCTCTCTCTCTCTCTCTCTCTCTCTCTCTCTATCTCTCCCTATCTCTCTCTCGCCCCTGTCTCCCTCTCTCCCTCTCTCTCTCTCTCTCTCGTCCCTCTCTCCCTCTCTTGCCCTCTTTTTCGTTCTCTCTTAAGCTCCAAGTGTGTTTCAAACTGATTAGATGAATTGTCGGGCTCAAAACTCTTGACTTTTGTATATGGAATTTGTCTTTTATGGACCCCTCTGCGAGTTGCTCGACATTCCATTGATTCAATCTAGAAAATTGCTGTATATGCCTCAAAGCTCATAACGTATACGAATACTAAATTTAACACCCGCTTGGCTCCATCTTAAGGTGGGCATGGCCCTCGGCCCTCGGCCCTTGGCTCGTTGGCCCGTTGCCATCAGCATAATCATCTGCTGGCCTGGTAATTGTTGCGTGTCGCTGTTATATTTCCCATGGGTGTGTTAGTCAAACTACATTGGGATACGCACTGGGTGGTTCCGGCTGTGTGCGTGTGTGTGTGTCGTGGAGGGGGAGGGGAGTGTGTGGGGGGGGAATGGTCTATCAGCTACAGCGCACCTTTCGTCGTTTCCAGCCAGGTTTGCTGCTGCCAGGTGGCCGGGCTGGCCAGTCAAATGGTTGGCCAGTTGAACGGTTGGCTTGTGTATGCCCCGGGTCTCGGGGGCCTGTCATATCATATGGCAGTGTTTGCGCAACGAGCTGGTTGCACGAACAGCGCCTCGCCGGTGGCAGCAGTGCCAAACCCGCCCACCCCTCGCCAAACCCTCCGCATTCAAAGTGTTTGCATTAGAGATGCGCGCGTGCCGATAAATTAATGAATGAATTTTAGGCTGAATTTATAATTTGTGTGCCAAGTATTAAGCAAAGTGCCAATCCCAAAATGACCTAATATCACACATAAAAGTCATAAATTAGTGGGAGAAATTCAAATGAGAATTTGATGCGAATAATGAACAAAGCTCAGGGCTGCAAAGCTAAGATTAAAAGTTGTTGTTGACTAGGCTCAAGGCGCGAAACAACTTTCTTTTCTCTAGGTTCTTAGTTCGTGGACCACTGGGTATTCAGATTCGTGAATACAGCTTTAAATCTTGTCTTGAAATTAATTTTAATTTGATTTAATTGAACTTTTTTAATACATTTTTATACCCTGAACCTATTGAAATGGGTAAAAGGGGTATAATGTATTTGTGCAAAATGTGAATGTGTGTAACAGGCAGAAGGAAGCATCTCCGACCCCATCAAGTATATATATTCTTGATCAGCATCAATAGCCGAGTCGATCTAGCCAGGTCCGTCTGTTTGTCCGTCCATATGTATGAACGCAAGGATATCAGAACCTAGCTGAAGGTTCTCCTAGTGCCTGCGCAGATCGAGTTTGCTTCCGATAATCGATAACTTGCCCCGTTTGCAAGCAATCGATAAAAATCGATATCGACATCCTGTTTTTTGAGCAAATTGGGTAAATAATAAGAGCCAGATCTACCAAACCCGACATCTAGCTTCTAGAATAGCATATATATCTGCATTTGGTGTTGGAAGAAGAGGGTTCAGGGTATCCCCTAGTCGGGAGCTCCCGATAAGAACCTCTTACTTGTTTTATACTTTCTTCTTGAATCAAATAGTATAGTAAAGTTTATAATTCTCTTGCCCATTATTGTTCTTGTAGTATATAGTATATAGCCCATCTCTGGTGGGCATCTTGCCTCTGCCTCTGGATGTCACTTTTTGGGCGTGGCATTTGGCGTGCGTGCCGCCCATCGGCAACGGGCAGGTCGCATAAATATTGTGACATTATTAATATAATTGATTTTGGCCAGAATGCTTTGATTTCTGAACCGGCAGCTGGGCAAATTGCGTTAGTTTATAGCTGACTTTTGCTATTTTTAGACGCTTTTAAGTTGAATGCGAATCGTTTAAAATAGCAATTTAATGTGAATATCAGATGCCAAACGCATGGCACGGCTTCCATCGCTCCAGCCAGCTGTTGGGCATCATCATTAGTTGGACCCAAATCCGAACTCACGTAACCCCGACGGCAAATGGCGTCAATTAGCATTAGATGAACATTTATGGAGCGCACATCACTTGTTTTTTTTGTTTTTTCGATATTTTTGCAATTTGTTTTGCTTAAAATACGCTTTAATTATTGCTAATCACCTGCGAAGTCAACGCCACAACAGTTGAGCGAAATTCGGGGAAAATGAGACGACTTTCAAATACTCTATACTTTGCAGCAATACTTGAAGTATATGAAATAGGTGAAAATAACAAATAATGAGGTATCCCAGAAGTTACACTCTATGAGAATCAAAAGTTTGGCAAGTGCTTCAGCTGAGAATTTGTTGGTCCTTTGTTGAAATTGTTTGTACAATTCTTGGAATTTGCTTTGTCTAATTTGAATGCCGAACTGATCTAGAGGTCAATAGGTTAATTTTTGACAAAGTTAAGAAAGTTGAAAGCTTAAAGCTCTCTAAGATGTTTTATATCAAATTCAGAGCTTGGAAGCTTCGCTTTTCTCACACATCTGCAGGAGGCAAATGTCTGCAAGGGTATCAATTCTTCGTCTTGTTGTCCTTAACTTCTCCTTTACAGTAATTTTGACCTGCTTAAATGCAGCTTTATTTAACAGGTTAAACAATGTCCAAAGTTGTATTCCTCATAAAAGTTAGCTAAGTCTAAGAGACTTTGAAGTTTTAGAAGAAGCCTTGAGCTTAGAAAAGCATTCAAGCTGGAGCTATGCTCATAGATTGCATTGTTGCTGTGCAATCATAATGATAATAACAATAATAATTATGTTATAATAACGTTCTGAATGGCAAAAGTTGTGTTTTTGACCATATCTCTGGAGTCTAATAATAGCTGTGCGTAAACAGTTTTCTTTTCAATTCAATTGCCAAAGTTTTGGAGAGATAACGCCAAGGGAAACGGGTTATGTTTGCCAATAAGTAAATTAAACAAAATTGTTTTCATTTGTTGTTAAAAATAAAATTCGACGTCATCGCCAAAGACTGGGAAAAACGTTTTTAGATTTCGTTAACGGTCCGCCAGCTCGAGCAGCACTCGAAGCCAGGCAACAGCTCAACAGCTCGAATCTCGTCGAGTCGAGTATCTGCAGTTGTTGCAGCTGCTCACCTTCTTCCACCTCCCCCACCCCCTCCTCCTCATTCACTAGCATAAAAAAACGCCATATGGCCTTTCTCCAAAATTCAAATAAAACAGTCATGAGGCACGTCATGAGGCGCTCGAGCCGTTGCAAGGCACTCGTCATGCGTGCCACTTGGCACCTTTGCAGATAAGAAGTGTATGTAAGTGGCAAGAGGGTGGCTTGATGGAAAAATGTTGCAGGTATTGCTCTCAAATATACCTCTATTGTCTGTTGAAAGTACGTGCGTATGTCTCTCCTCAAATGCCACCTCATGCTTAGGCGTCCAAGTCCAATAGCAAAAAGTGCTAAGAATTTCTTTGAAACTTATGTAGGGAATGTCTGAAGAATCTAAAAAGCGATTCGATCTCAACTGTTGTAATCGATAATTTGATCAAATTAGATCGATAATCTAAATATAGTTTCTATCAATAATAAGAATATCAGTTTCTATTGATAATCTAAGTATCGATAGTATGAATATCGATGTTTATCGACAATTTGTATGTCGAGTTTATCGATCATGTGAACTTAGATCTCTATCGATAGTCTGAACATCGCTTTTCATTGATAATTTGACTATCGATTTAATCGATAATCTGAATATCTCGATTTGATCGATTATATTACATATATTTCGATTCGTATCTGTAATCGGAGTATCGACATCTTTTTCAATAGAGTTCAGAGCATAAACTTATTTAATCAATTTGTTGAGCTACCCTCTCCTATTACTATCGCCATGTACCATGGTCTATTTTGTGCGCCGGCCGCTATGAGGCTACGTGCAGAGCCGGCAACCGGTCACGTTTATTGTCCGACTCGGAGCCAGAGTCGCAGTCAGAGTCAGTGGCAGAGACGTAGGCTGTGGCTGCAGCTCTGGCCCCAGTGGAGACCGACTGACTGAATAGCTGGCTGGCTGGCTTGCTGGCTGGCTGCCTGGCTGGTTGACTGGTTGGCCAGCTGTGCAGCCCGCTGCTCATAACTGTAAAAACACGCTCGCCCACTTCCTTGGAGCATGGGGTCTACGACTGCGACTGGGACTGGGTCGGAGGCAGCGCATTGTGTCCATGTGGCGTGTGTTTGATTTTTGGTTTCATTTATTGCTTCATTTCTAGCATTGTTGTGCGTGTGTGTGCGAGTGTGTGTGGGCATGTCATTGGCAAGCCCAATGCATGTGTGTGTGTGTGTGTGTGTGTGTTAATTTTTAATTGTGCTAAATGTGCACATAAATATTAACACAGATAAATACAAAAGCACGATATATATATGTATATATATATACAATGCAACAACAACAACAGCAACAACAGCAACAACAACAACAAAGCGACAATGTTCACAATTCACAATAATCAATTCACAATTTCAACACCCACCCATGATTTGGCTTATTTGTGGCTTTGACTCGTTGCGGGGCATGAATGGGAATATGTGCTGCCTTTTGTTAGCTGACATTGGCACCAGCAGCTGTCATTGTATCCATGTGTGTGTGCGCGTGTGTGTGTTGGTGTGTTGGGTATGACTTAATAGCTGATAAATAATGCTATTCGCCCATCGTAAACGGTCGTCACATGTGCGTCTTGTGTGTACGAAATGCATTCAAAATGTGTCAAATGCTCATTGGCCCATTATCGGCAGACGAAGATACAATTGTATCTCAAGGGATATAAGATACATTTTTATTGCGGCACTCGCATATGAAATAAATAACATTCTGTCTAGGAGGGTCCCAGCACATCGAACACTTCGCGCTGATGACCTATTCACAAAATTCACAAAATTGCTTTCATTTGCCAAAAATGGAAATATGTAATTGTGAATGAATGTGTGTGTGTGCGTGTGAGTGTGTGTGTGTGTGTGCGTTTATCCTTTATTTGCCTTGAATATAAATCAAATTTTAAATAAATATTGTTCGTATTATATGCCTGCCTTTTGGGATTCGAAGAGCTTTTAATCAATATTGATTTAAGTTATTTATAAATTTTAAATTTTGTTAGCATTCAACTAGCTTTTGTTTAGAGATTTTCCAGTATTATTTATAACTAAAACAATATTTTATGTAATTGCTTTATTTATAAATCAAACTTTAAACAAATCTTATTTTTATACCCTGAACCCATTGAAAATGGGTAAAAGGGGTATAATGTTTTTTGTGAATGTATGTAACAGGCAGAAGGAAGCATCTCCGACCCCATAAAGTATATATATTCTTGATCAGCATCTATAGTCGAGTTGACCTAGCCATGTCCGTCTGTCTGTCCGTCCGTCCGTCCGTATGTATGAACGCAACGATATCAGAACCTAGCTGTAGGTCCTCCTAGTGCCTTCGCAGATCGAGTTTGTTTCCGATAATCGATAACTTGCCCCGTTTCTAAGCAATCGATAAAGTCGATATCGACATCCTGTTTTTTGAGCAAATTGGTTAAATAATAAGAGCCAGATCTACCAAACCCGGCATCTAGATTCTAGAATAGTATATATATATCAAGTGTCTTTCATTTTGTACCTATCGCCACCTCCCCGGGTTCAGGGTATCCCCTAGCAGCCCCTATCCCCGGCAGCTCCCGTATAGAACCTCTTACTTGTTTCCTTTCAATTTATGCTCTTTGGCATAAAACTAAAGCCAGAATCAACCTTTTTCGGACTTGTTTTTCGATTTATTACTATTTATTATTGCAGCTGATTCGTATATTTATTATTTCAAGATTAAACAAAAATTTGAGAAATTCGCATAAATAAATTTATTGCACTTGTAAACATTTTTGTTTCTTGCCGCGGCAATAATATTGTGCGTGGTATTTCTGACCCACTGCTGCGCGAAGCACCAACATGTGGCAAGTACCACAATTCAACAAATATCGTGTTGTTCTTGGCCGTTGCAAGCATTCGCCTGGCTGGCGGGCGGTTGCCCCAAAAGTTGTAGAGTCTAGCGTGAACTTTTAAAAGTCGTTTAATAAACAAAACAAAGAATGTTATGATCATGATGCATTGCATAACCTGAAAGAGTTCAGCATAGTTCGAAGTTTTTTAAGCTGCGAACGAAATTCTTAGCTCAGGAACTTATTTTCTTGCCACATTGCCTTGAGTAGTAGAAGAGACTTAAGAAGCTTTCTTCAACTTCCAGGAAGTCTTGTCATTCGATTTATAAAGTCTCACGCTTTATTCAAGCTTTCAATCATGATCATAAGGATTTCGTAAGAAATCCATACATTTTACAGCCAATATTTATATAGTTTTCTGTAAGATGAACAATCGCATTTAAAGCCAAGAATCATTATAGAACTTTCTGCAATATAAACACTTTGTATAAAAGCCAAGATTTATATACATTTAGTTTTCTGTAAGATAAACAAACAGTTTTATGCATATTTTATCTAAAAAACTTCACGAAGAGTTATTGTATTCATGCTGAATATGTATAAAACATGTTTCGCACTCTGAGAACCTGTCGTACACACCTCGCTCATATTTGTGTGCGTGTATCCATGCTTTCTTGGATAATTCCTTTGTGTATTTATGCTTCTGCAAATAGCGTGAACTTTGCCAACGCCCGCTGCGAATTTCGATTGCTCGAGTGTGCTTATGACTTGATTTTCTCCAATGATTTCTAATGGTAGCTGCACTGCGTCCCCGTTTCATTTTCTTTTCCTAACAGCTAACAGCAAGATTTGAAATTTTGGCTTTGCTTTGTGGCCTGCTACAAATTTCGTTGCCTACTTTCGGGCTGCGGCGGTTATTGAGCCAGCGCGCGCCTAAAAGCAGGCAACAATAAATTTCCTGTTATATTCGCTTGCAGATTCGTATTGGAATACATTTTGACCATTGATTGCGAGCTTTTAATATTAAATTTATGGGTTTTTACAAACCTTAATATTCATTTGGGACTTACCCACGTGTACTTTACCCGCGGAGTCAACGTGAATAATTAAATGCGAACAGGGAATAGCTGCTGCTGCATTTAACAAGCATCAACTGGTTGTTCGCACTCGAGTCTCGCAGATACGATCTAATGACTGGCATTAAGCAGCTATTTTTTGCGGAATCGGAAGCGAAACAAATCAAATGCCATACAAAAGTGGGCACACGAAACTCAATCATTCATTAAGGCGAACAATGAGGCGTCTAGCATCAAAAGCCATCGATAATTCAGTCCAGAGCAGAACGCGGCGGCACAGTGGCACAAGACTACATGGTAAAGGCATGAAAAATAGTATATGTGAGGTAGATTTTGAGAAAAGGTACATAAAACTTGACTCAAACCAAGTTTTATACAAAACTACAACATGACGAAGGGTAAAGTTTCTTCTTCATTTCTTTTTTTATTAGAATTCTTCTTAATGTTCTGAAGAGCTACTTGATATAATTTTCAAAGAAATCTTATATGTGCCTGGATATAATTATTAAATTTGTATATAAAATAAAGCAAAACACGATTCTTTCGTTGTTCAACCAGCGTGAACCACTGTGCAGCCAACTGCTTGGTTGGCACTTCAAACAAATAAACAAAGGCAAAGTGTGCACAACAAAAACACACTACTTAACACAATTGAGGAGGTGTTGAGGTTGGTGTTAATGTGTGTTGTTGTTGTTGTTCTTAATGTTGTTGCTGTTGCATTGCGCTAGATGAGCTGTTGTTGATGCCACACAGCCGATCGCTAATTAGAGCGCTTTCTGTTGCATAAGTTATGAAAGAAAATGCAAAAATCCAAAATCTGGGCACAAACTCGTTTTTGGCCCTGTGACGCCCACGCAAACAGCTGCTGGTCGACACAAAATATGGCCATAATAACAAACACGATAATGATATTAAGTATACGCCAAATTGGTCAAAACAAGAGAGCAAAAACAAAAACAAATTAAACGAACGAACGAACAAACGAACGTTAAAAATAAATGCCGAGCGACGCAGAAATTCTAGTGATCCGGGTAATAGCTGAAGTTAATGCGACGCTCAATGGGCCCAAGTGGCTCAGTTGTGCCGTGGCAGTTGGCCGAGTCAGACGCGTAATTTAAGCCGAGATCTCAAGACTCGCAAGCGAACGAACCGCAACGCGACTTTTAGACTTTGTACGCGCCCGGAGGGGGAAGTCTCTCTCTCTCTCCCTCTCTCTCCCTCTCCCTCTCTCGCCGGCCTCAAGGTTAAACCGATGTCATTTTTTCGCAACATACGCTCGTCGCTGGCCTCGTCCAGAAAGAGCTCGTCGCGCGACACAACACCCGTGCGCAGCTGCGGCTCCCGGCCGGCGAGCGTGATCAGTTCTCGACGGGATTCCACGACCAGCTCGACGCTGCAGCGCGGCGATACCTTCATACTGAACGGCTCCGATGAGGAGCAACAGCAACAGCAACATCAGCGCGGCTCCGAGTCCAACAGCAGCACGCTGGAAAAGAAGTCGAAGAAGTCAAAGGTTTTCAGCAAATTCAGCACGTTCACCAAGCGCAAGAAGGCGCCCTCGCCGGAGGAGGTGGCCAGCTATGAGCATCATCCCAGCGATACGGCCACGAATACGTATTACAAATGGCGCAGCGACGGGGATCGCATGCTCGACTACGATGCGCAAACGGATCCATTCAATTTCCTCTACGAACAGGGCAGCCAGAAGTCCAGACAGTCTTCGGATGGCATGCAGCGGCAGCCCAGCCTCGGCTCCACGAGTAGCGGCAGCTTCGACAGCAGCACCTATCGCAAGAGCAAGACGCCGACGCATCTGCGCGAGCAGCTGGAGCAGCTGAAGACGCACTCCAATGACGATCTGCTCGAGGAGGATGAGCGCGACAAGTACAAGACGGTCACGCTGAACAGTTTTCGCAAATCCTTCAGGGATCGCCTGCTGCAGCAGCAGAAGGAGACGCCGCATAATCCCGCCTGGTTCGTGGAGGTGCCCGCGCCGCCGGCTGCAGCGCAGCAGTCGGGCAGCCATCGATGGGAGTCCAAGGAGAATCGACCCGATTTTCTCGTTTTCGAGAATGACAATTATCGGCCGCAGTCGCGATCGCCGCTGCGCGACAGACCCTCGCGCTCCGCCACCCGCTCGCCCGTCAAGCGCAACGAGACATTTCGCGTGGCGCAGCCCACGCTGCGGCACATGTCGCCATCGCCGACGCCGCCAACGCCCGCGTCTGCCATACGCATCGAGATCAAGAACTCCATATTGCCGCACTCGCCGGGCCGCCTGGTGCCGGTAGGCGTGGCCAAGCCCATGCCCACAACGGAGTACTATGCGCAGCGGCTCTTGGCCAACAGCATGGCGCGTCAGGCGCCGCCAGCGGGCAAATGGTATCGCAGCTCGAGTCAGCATTCGCCCACGCGGCATATGGGCGTGGCACAGCAGCAGCAACAACAGCCACAGCAGCCACAGCAGCGCAGCAGCGGTCGCTATCAGACGCTCGTGCAGATTGGCAGCGAGCAGGCCAAATTGTCGCCGGCGCCCGCCCGAGGACGTGCACCCACCCGCGTACAGCTCTACGGCAGCAAGCCGAGCAGTCGACAGCCACAGCCGCCCGCCCCGACCTACTTTGGCGGCCATTATAATGCACCTGTGCCCGCGGCGAAGCCGTTGACCAGTTCGCGTCAGAGTTCTGCCGGCGTGGGCGTTACCAGCACCAATTGGGGGCGTCGCGAGCAGCCGACGTCCCGAGCCGTTCACATACACGCCCCCGCGCCGCGACGCAATCGCTCGCCGATCAAGATTCCATGGCGATAGATCGAATGCACGACTGATCAAATACAATCAGCTAGAGCTGAGCGCGTGACACGAACACGAACACGAACACGAGTACGAGTACGAAACGAGACGTGTTTGCAAGAAAACACACACAAAAACAAACTCAAGCTAACTTTTAAAATAATACAAAATTAATTTAATAAATGAATTTTAAATTATACAAAGTAATAAATAGAAAATCTTACGCGTTTTTTATGTTCTAAATCCATATACAAAGGAGTAAAAGAGAACAAAAAGTTGTTCTAAGTTCCAAAATTTGTTCTTGAGTATCGCAGAGGGCGAAGCGTCGAGCACGAAGTTCAGGGTTCGAACTTTCGTCAAGCTGCTAAAAAAAAAAAAAACATATATTCTTCTCCTCAAATATTCTCAGTTAAGCATAAACTATGCTTATTCTGAAATGTTTTCAAGAAAAGTCTTGAATTCAAAAGTTTTAGCTACTTTTTTAACATTAACATTGACTTTTTTTCTTATAAATTGTGCCTTATCCAAGACTTTTTATATTATTATTATACTTATTATACTTAAACACAATTTTTCTTAAGATTTAGTTTTGGATACGGGCTGGAAAGAAGTTCTTGCAGTGAGAACTTTGTTAACATAATCATAAGCTGGGAACTTGGCTAGATTTTAAGATGTTTTGCACTTGATTTAAGTAAAAACTTAGGAACTTTTCGGGCTATATGCCTAGAAACATCGCAGGGCATATTTGACTATTCAAAACCGGGCTTCACCTGAAAAGACAGCTGAAAATGTCCTGCCATAAGCACGCCCAAAAACATCGCCTAGCACTTTATTTCGATAACTATCGCCACGCGCTCATCTCTAGCCACAACTCCTCATGTGAGAGTCATGAGCTAGGCGACAATTTGCGTCATTCGAAGCGAATATTATTTATTTTTATTATTGTTATTTACAAATTCTGCTAACAATTTATAAATGTTCAAAGTACCCGAAAATTTCGTGTGCTTGTACATTTTGTTGTTGTTCCTGTAGGTAAAAAACTGAAGATTAATTTAACAATGGGAATTGTTTACAAACAAGCTAATAAGAGAGAAAACAAATCCAAGTTTTGTTGTGTAAATTGATAATTATAATAACAAAATCTTGCCCAACCAACTCCTCATATGTTGAGCTTGGCTTCATTGAGAAACAAATCAACATGTGCAGAAATAAATTCATTCAGATATGGACAACTATATACATATATACGACATTTTTATCGAGATGTTAATTATGTCCGAGTTCGTGGTATTTGTTTTAAATACTTTACTTTACTTTAAGTTTTTTCTCATTGTGACTTGTATTTTGAACTTGTTTGTAGTTTTTGTTGATTCCTATTTTTGGTCAATATTAACTCCGTGTACGGGCCTTCGTGTCCCTCGTATGACTAACTGTGCATGACAATGCCTGAGCGTTACGTGACGAGCATTCGATTTGCTTGCGACCATATTTTCGCTTAACGGAGGGGTTAGTTAGAAAGCAGATGCGCCCGTTATGGCCGTATTTGGATGTTCAGAATACTACGCTTAACGGCCCCCTCAGAGATATATATACTATATACTATACTATATATACATATATATATATATACTTGATGTATGAACAAAAAATGACGTCAACAACCAGTCGATTTGTTCGAGCACCTTTTGTGAAAAAAACGATATACGGATATCTATATACATATATTCATATATTTATACATATGCATGAGGGCATAAATGACTTAACCCAAATATGTGTTCGAGTTGATCGAAGTGAATCATATTCATTATACGATTATATTGTTGCACGTCTGGGTTTTTCGCATATTAATTGGGCTTGAGCATTTGATTTTATAATGCATTCTTTTAGTTTTATAAAATATTCCTCGTATATATAATCTCGCTGACTATTTACATTAGGACAAGAGATGCAGCCAGCTGCAAGCTGCTCACGAAACCAACTGCATTAGAGGCATTCCATAAATATTTATTACTTGTTTTCATTGTTCATTACTCATTACTCATTGATCATTGTTTATTATTTACTAATACCTATTATGTATTAGTTTTTCTTCAGTATTTGTCATTTATTATTCATTATTATTATTATAATTCATTAACTATTATACATTATTCATTATTCATATTTCTATTTCTCTTTATTTATTTGTTCTTCAACTATTTCTTAAGTAGCTTCTTTTGAAAGCTTCTTGCGAGAGTTTCTCAATTACATTTAATTATATAAATGCATAATTGTCTTTCGTTCTGAGAATCTGAGTTGTTTACCTGCCGAAAGGGGCAAAGGTAATTGAACTAACGCCTTCCGCTGAATTATTATTAATGTATTCGAATTGATGTTTGCTGTCAAATTGCTTCTATTTCTTTCAATTTTTGCACCCACATCATTTTGTTTGTTTTTTCATAAGTCATCTTTGCTGCCGAAACTCTTGACGAGTTATTCAAGTATAGCCAAAACGATTTCCGTTGAATTGTATAAACATTTGTTTATTTGAATATGCAGTAATACGATATGCTGCGCCAAGATCAAGAAATTGAACTTAAGAAAATAGCTGCATAGCCGAGATGCCTGGGAACAAGATGCTCGAAACTGAAAGGGTCTTGAAATTAATGAATAATGAAAAATTACTAATGACTAATGAGTAATGGATAATGCATAATGAATAATGAATATTGAAAAATGAAAAAATAATGATGAATAATGAATAATGAAAAATGAACAATGAAAAATTAATAATGACTAATTAGTAATTGATAATGCATAATGAATAATGAATAATGAATAATGAAAAATAAATGATGAATAATTAAAGATAGATAAAGATAAAGATTCATAATGAATAATGAAAAATGAATAATGAATAATTAAAGATAGTTTCCAAAGCGCAACTTAAATTATTGGTATTATTTACTTAACCTAAGTTGTTTATTATTATTATATGAATAAAGACTCGGACCTCGAGCGAGCTAAACATATATATAATAATGAATATAATAATAATAATGATAATAACAATAATTTAACTTAATAATAGCAATCGCGATTGTAATTATACAAATGGCTTTTGAATCTTTTGAAAATTATTCCACTTTCTTCAATGCTTCCTCAATTAGTTATGTTTTAGCGAAGAGTCGATAGTCTCCAAAATATGCTTTGCCTTTCCCCCTAGTTCTCGTCATCGCTCTCTCTGTCCCCCAATCTCTTAACTAGTAAACTAGCTAATTAACAAATCTCTGCTCTAATATCATCAAGCTGAAACTTGAGCTTCGACTATTTATAACACTTTCTAATGTAGTCACAACGGGGTCGTTGTTAGTTGCTTTGACTATTCGCATTGAGCTTAGGCCAGATAAGTCAACTTAGCTTGGCAATAGCAACTAAAATAGCAACTAAAATAGCAACTAAGGCAGCAACTAAGGCAGCAACAACAGCTTTAGTTAGTCGCTGATCTACGCATGATCTTGAGCTACTTAAAAGTACGCCCAAGTTTGTTGCTATTTGGTTTGTTTTCGGTTAGGCTGGCATCGCATTTGGTTTGCTTTGTGGCATCTTAAGTAGACTGTGAAAAATAAATGTAATGTAAACTTTGGAGTCGTAGCCTCGCTTTGGATCCATTGCGTGGCCCATCTGCAAACAGGTTAAACGCTGAAAATCATCAGAGCCCAAACTCAAAAGTGTTAATTAATGCAAAATTTGACAAGCTACCAAACATAAAGTCAACTGAGCCAACTGAGTGCAGTAGACGGGACGTCACGACTGCGCGTTACCCTGTAACCAAATGTTGCCCTAATATACATTTACCAGCAATAAATCAAGTATAGATTCTATACAAATCCTATAATTGTTAGCTTAGACAGAAAAAAGTGTATAATAGAAGGCATATAAGTATTATATATGTGTATGTGTGTGTGTGTATGTGTGTGTGTGTGTGGGCGTGTTTGTGTAGTGTATGCATGTATGCATGTGTAAAGGTGTGCATGTAGCTTTGTTTTCTAATACCAAAAGCAGGCCAACGAATTTCTATCAAGTGCTCTCCTCCTCGATTCTCAAGAACTCAAGTAGACCTTGCTGAAATTCAACAAGGCAGCAAACGTTGCGACCTATGGAGGAGCAACTTGTGGCGGTGGAGCAGGAGGAGGTGAGGCGGTTATGTAGATGTATGTATGTAGATGTATGTATGTATGTGGATATATGTAGATGTATGTATGTATGTAGATGTATGTATGTATGTAGATGTATGTATGTATGTAGATGTATGTATGTATGTAGATGTATGTATGTATGTAGATGTATGTATGTATGTAGATGTATGTACGTAGATGCACGTATGTAGATGCATGCATGCATATATGCATGTATCTATGTGTGTATGTATGTATGTATGTATGCATATATGCATGTATGTAAGCACATCTGCATGTATGTAAGTATGTATGTATGTATGTAATGAAAGAATTTAGCTTAAATAAACCCTAGATTCGCCTCTCGAATCGTACGAACAGACTAGATCGATTGGAATGTTGTTGCTGATCGCCAATTCGAATGTGATTGTAGTTGCCGACTGCAGCCTGTCACATACACTTGCACAACTCCATGATACCTTTACCCACCAATTTTATAGGGTATCCAAAAAAAAGTAGCAAGCAAATTTTCGGCGAAATTCGGCGCTTCTGTAAAGTTGTTAACTTTGTACTTAAAGTAAGCTGTTCTTTTTGTTTATCCTCTCGTCTTTCCTTTTACTGTTGCTCTTTAATTGTTGTGCGCGCGTGTGTGTGTGTGTGTGTGTGTGTATTTTGTATTTTGCAATAAACAAATACTTTTCGGGCTCTGTGATTCTGTTGTTCTGCTGCTTTTTACGATATGTGGCTTATACGTAGATTGTTTTCCAAGTAATTCGGAGCCGGTTTTAAGTTGTGATTTTTGTTGTTGTTGTTGTTCTTGTCGTCGTCGACCTACGGACTCATTTTTTTTTGTAGACACACCGTCAACACTTGCATCGCGTCATAGCTTCAAAAAGTTGTTGCTCAAAGTTGACTGAGCTGATCGCTCAGAGATACATTTTTAGACGCAGATACAAATGTTCAAATTTGTTTGCCCAGAACTAAAAAGCAAGTGCGCGGGCGCTGCCCACACATTGACTGCGTGTGTGTGTGTGTGTGTGTGTGTGCGTGTGTGTGTGTGTGTGTGTGTGTGTGGGCCGAACTAGTTCTCATTCTGTCGAATTAGCCTATTTAGCTTGCATGTGAGTTACACGACACTTCAAATGGTAATTTCCACATTGTTTCCCAGCGTTATTTTGGACAGCATTTTACATTCAGAATTGGGTTTATTGCTTGGGCCGACTTTGGAGCATGACATCATTCTGCATGAAGCTGCAAATAAATTATATTTGTATGTTGTTGAGGCTTAACATATATTTAATTTATTATTGTCAATAGATTTTCGCTCGAACGGAAAGTTTTTCATTATTTGCGTTCGAACAGAAGTTGTTACTTTATTTATAACGATAAATTTATCGAAACAGCGCAGCCAACTTCAAGTCGATTGCGCGCAATTCTCAATCGATAACATTAGGGATATTCCATTTGTATTTTACATCAGTTAAACGTGTTGGAGGTACTCTTTATGGCCTACATATGCCTAGGAGTTATTTATAAGCTCGCACAGTTAAGTCTTAAGCCACAATTTTGATATTAAGCTTTACTTAGCACACATTAGTGGCATTCCCTCTACCATTATTGATTGGCCGCATATAAATTGCACATATTTGTTAAATAATTTATTATTTGTGCTTCATTTTCTATGCAACTTAAGTTTCTCTGGAGCTCAGAAATGATCATTTATTCGCTATAAATATTAATGGGACTTTACGTTTGGGGCGTTCCCTATATGTATGTATATATGGTCTCAGCCGAACTCAGCGCCAAATTTGTCAACTGTCAGCTTTGCGAATATGTAAATCTTTGAGAGTTTTTTTTTTCTTTGGCAAATTGGAAAACTTTCGCCGTTCGTTCTTGAATGTGGCAAGAACTCATTTGTCGCCGAACGAACGGCAGCGATTGGGTATAATGCATATGCCATGATGGGCTATATGTTGGCGTGACATGTGTTTAATTGGCAGATCATTAATCTGTGGGGACTTGCACGGGCAGAGGGGCGTAAGTGGGGGAGTGGTGGGAGTGGCAGCTCCGCTTAAGTGGCCGTCAAACATTTGCGCACTTAAGCCGTCAACTTGCAACTTAATGCCACATCCGTCAGTTTGAATGTTTGCTGCACGCCATTGTCGTCGGGCCTCTTGCCAGGGTTGTACCCCTTCTCTCCATATATATATATATAAATGTGTAGGGTTGCCAACGAACTGGGTCAGCATCGATTTTCAGCGCGACGTGTCACAATTATTGCGGCAGCAATGGATACGTTCGACTAGTTGCCCCAATGGACTGCCGCCAAAAAGGGCAAACACACTCACACACACACAGATACACTCACACGCACACACACTCACACAGACAGACACATTGTGAGGCGCCACTCAAAGGACAAAGCCCTGCCGCATCCTGCATATTAATGCTATGCAATGAAAAGTCAACTTATGCAGTTGAAAATCAGAAAAAAAAATTTGCTAAAATGCCTGCAAATGTTTGCTGCAGCCGCATTCAAACAAACAACACACCATACAGACACACACAACACACACAACACACACAGCACACACAGCACACACAACACACACACAACACACACAGCACACACACCATACAACACACATTAAGACAAAGAAACATGGCCAGAATTGCAGTGGAAACGTGCCAAGTTGTTGTTTTTTTTCGATACCCTGTAGCCGAATGTGTCTAAAGGGTATAATGATTGATAATGAAGGTGGCTTTACCGAATTAGAATGAAATGTTCTCGTGTCCAATAAGCTGATCAAACTTATTTCTAACTCTAGACAATCATTTTGTTGCCTTTCTTCCTTTTTGTCGATTTTCTTCTTCGGTTCACAAAATTATTCAAAGCTGAATTTGAGGAAAAGTTGTAGGTAAGGCAAGCAATAGCAGCTAGGCGCTAGTTGTAGGGTATCTGCTAGTCGGTCCTCTTTTACTCAGCCAGCTCGTTTGTTTTTTTTTCATGCTTGCTTTACATATATTTGCGTGTAATTTTGGAACAAGTGTTGCTGCCTGCAACAACAGCAGCAGCAGCAAACGCCGCAGCAGCAGCAGTAGAAGAAGCAGAGAAAGCGTCAGCAGCAGATGAAGAAGAAGAAGATGCAGCTGCAGCAGCAGCTGCCAACTGCAGCAATTTGACTGTGCTAAGCCTCTTTCTCTGACTGTTGACCTCTCTGGCAATGGGCACGATTACGGCAACGGATTCAAATTTCTCTGGCCCTTGGCCATGCAATTCCACGCCACAGCTGCGGGGGGCAGCGGAAGGCATGAGGCAGGGGGCGGGGAGCGGGACGCAATGGAGCGAAAATGGGCAAAATACAAATTAAGTTGTGCAATCGTAAATTGTACTTAGCGCGGCAATACCCTGTGAACAATGAACGAAGAGTATGCGGGGCTAAAAGTTGGGAAGAAATTGCCACGAAATATTGTCCTTAAATCAGGAAGAAATTTGGTCAAGTTCGCAATTGCCAAGCTTTATTTTTAGAATTTATATGCTACTTTTGACAAGTGTTTGGCCGAAGCATAAATTACCTTTAGTACTCTTTTTATAGGGTATAGCCTAGTCGTGCTTAAACTGTTTCATTGATAGTCGCTTCGATTTGGCATTCAAAGTCTTAAAGGGTATGCTTTACTCGAACTTCTTTAAGTATGAGTTTTTGTGCTCTTTCAGGAATCGTAAAAGTCATGCAAAATATCTAAATAGAAATATAGAAGCTCGACTAGATTATACCCTAAACAAGACTTTATTACATTCAATAAGTATATATATATAGATATATCCTTTCTTCTGTAAATATGATATATTACAGCCATATTACCTTATATTATCTATCCGAATTATCTGCTGCAATTAAAACAAATTTCGTAAATTCCAAAATTAGCTTCAGTTATACCCTGTATCAAGAGTCGTGTGTGTTTTGTACGTCAATTATCTAATTTATTGTTATAAAGTACCACGCTTATCAGCATTATCTAACTATAATTCATAAAGTTTCTATTGCATTTACTTAATTATCCAATTACAAAATTTCCACTTCCAGGGTGTCATCATACGCGAGGTGGACGACGGCGTGCGCTGCGAGCAATGCAAGACAGAATGCCCCGGCTTTGCGGCACACGATTGGAGGTGAGTTCTAGATGATATCCATGAAATATCCACCTTAAGTCAATTTGTTTTTGTTCAATGTGAGTTACACAATTTTTGTAAAATTTTTTTGCTATTCAAATTTGATTAATTTATTTACTACCCATTTTTAAACATTTAAACAATTTGCAATTGATTTCAATTCAGTTGCCACAATATTCTGTCACGCACTGTAAAAGCTTAACAGAAGCTTTGTGCGCGCTTGCTTTGTTAAAATGCCGCCAGGTGGCGTGCACTTGTCTCTCCATCTACGCTAGCCGCAATTTCGATCGAATCAATATAATTTTAGCGCATTTCCTCTTCCTTACCCCCCTCCGCCCAGTTAGCCCCGCCCACCTAGGGCTGAGCTCTGCTGGGATTAATAAATAATGCGTCAGCGTTGCCAAGAAAAAAGCCAGGAAATTGTCTGCCAGCGACAAAACGTTAGCCAAAAATATTTTGAACATAAAATATGGAAATAGAAACAAATCGTTAAATTGAAACCGCAAAAACCAAAGGCGGGCATATTTGGGGCCAAAAATACGTTTAAATGTGATTAATTAATTGGCATTTATTTATGTTAAATGCGTCATTTAAAGCGCATTTAATTGCAGTGCGTAAATAGTTAAGCACAAATGCAAATGAGAATGCAAAATGCCAATTGGAATTGGAAACGGGCGTCGTTTTGCCAATTGGGAAAAGCACTTAACGGTCGAACCGGGCGCAGGCCGCAAATTCAAATTACGCTATTAATTTGTAAAATTAGTTTGTCTGTCGGTTGCGTTCGCCTTTTGTCTAACTGCGGTTTTTTCTTTCTTTTGGTTGTTGTTGTTGTTTGCATTTTCATTTTGACGCTGGCCGTGCGCCAATTGCGCAGCTCGAGGGATGGAGCGGGGGGTTGTCCATGGGAAGGGGTAAAGGCAGACGTAAGCGCAACTTCTGCTAGATACGCGGGGCGGGGCCCGATTCGATTTGCACGCGTGTGTGTGCGCTTGTGTGTTCGTGTGTGTATACGTATGTGTGTGCATGTGTGTTCGTGTGTGTGTGTGCCTCATTGCTATAATTCAATTGCTTTTGTTTTCTTTTTGTTTTTGTTTTATTGTGTCTTGTTTTTATGGCGCTCTGTTTGACTTTAATGGTAAAAAAACATTGGGCATAAATTATAATTGAAAAAAATGCAAAATATCATGCGCGTATATATATAATCGTGTATATATAATCATGTGAATAGCCTGACAAATAAATGCTGCGGCATTTTATGATTATTTTGTTGAACGTTAATTAACTCGCTGAAATTAGGCATTAAAATTGTTAACACATTGCTGGAAATTAAATAGAAAAATCCTTAAAATTATGTATAAATTTAAAAATTTAGTTGTCAGCGCCCAGCGTCCTTTCTCTTATTTCTTCTAAATTCTCTTTGTCGTCAGCTCAAGAGAAATAGCTCAATATCGCCCCATCATAATATTTGCAGCATCATCTTCCCACAATAAACTTAGCATGACAAACAGTTATTTTGTTTTGAGTTGCTTGCAAATGCTCATAGGGGGCGTTACATGATAAGCAGCTGAGTGCGATCGTTCATTCCCCCCCTCCATGCATTCGTCGGCAACGATTGGTCGCCTCACTTGCTGCAACGGTAATTAAAGTGCTTGCGTAGACCTTGACTTGCTTCTTCTTGTTTATTCTGCTTCGCATAATTGCTCTCGCAGCTCTCTAAAAGCTTTGGCCTTAAATTGATTCCGATTGCGCCAATAAAAGCCGCAGCTTGCGTCGGCGCTTCCACTGAATTGTTGCAATTGCGCTGAGCTTTGGGTTCAGCTTAAGTTCAAGTTAAAAGGCACTGTTTGCAGTTTTTGTTGTTGCTTTCTTAACTTAGGGCCTGAGCTTGAGCAACGAACTGAGCCGAGGCTGACATTGAATTGCAAAACTGCGAGCACAACGGCATGACGGAGTGATGAATTGACAGACCTACTGACAGACGACTTCGTGTTTATACTTGGCCTATTAAGCTTTTTATTTTATGCAGCCGACGTTGTCTAACGGCGCTTCGTGCTTAGCTTTTGAGTTTTCGCAGCTGCGCTGACGCGCCTCTGCCGCTCTTCTGCCGCCTACAGACGCCTTACTTTTTGACTCACGCTCAATTCCAGGCTTAGTTTTTGTTTTTAGTTGTTTTGCAGCACTTGTGCGTTGCCCACGCGATCAGTCGGCGAATTGGCAAAGTTAGTTAATGTGCTGCTGCTAATTGGCGGCTGCAGGTGTATAAAATTAACCGAAACGAAACGAAACGAAACTTCAACTTGAATTTCGGTAACCGAGAACGGGCAGAGTGAGCGATCGACAGCCGCATTTTGCCATACGCGCTCCATATTCAACTCGCGCTCTCGCGCTCTCTTTTGCTCTCGCAGTCAGACGTCAATGCAAGTGAGAGAGGAGTTGTGTGTGTGTGTTTGGCTTATCAGTATCTGTCACACGCATTATATATGACCGCTATAGATAGCTGTCAACTGCTGTCATTGTTTACATTTTAAACTCGCGAGCTCAGTTGTTGTCGCGCTCTTTACACAGCAGCAGCAGCAACAGCAACAGCAACAACACAAAAGCCAGAACAAAATAAAAAACAACTAAAGTTTATGCAAGATGCAGTTGAAAATGGAGTCCGCGTCACGTGATGTGTTTGAGGTGCAGCCAGTGTTGGTCAAGAAACAGCCAAAGTTTCCCACACGCGAACGTCACATGGCCATCAGACGCAAGAAGTCTGCCGCTCTGACGTTAGCACTGACGACACCTGGCGGCAGTGACGACAAACAGTTATCCGAGCGGTAAGTGCCAAACGATATTCATCGCATCTGCTCGTAAGCTGTCAATAGCAATTTTTGGACATTTCTACTATTTGGCCAGAAATCACGTAAATGGTCTGCGACAAGTTTTCTTCTTCTTCTACTTTTCTGTAAATTGTGAATTAATTCCGTAGATCGTTAATGATAATTGCGAATGTTTTCACGTTCCCGAATCGCTAATCGCTAATCCAACTATGGCTAATGGGCAGCGTATAAACTGTGGCCACGGGCGCAATTTATGAGTTATTGTCCGATAATTATGAGCGAATAATTTTTGGCTGCCAGTTCGAAAAGTATTTTAATTGGTCATCAATCTTTTGGCAATCGTCGAAAAGGGTGGCGAAAAACATGAAAGATTGAAAATAAATTTCGCTTTGATTTTGGATGATGCTTTGGCGCATGTTTTGCATCATTTCGCACTTAGTGCTTCTTTATTTCATGTTCATTGGTGATATTATTCATTTGGAGGGTGTCGAAAACGTATTAAAGTTTCAAGGTTATCAAATAGTTTCTGGAGCACGCAGGGTAGATTTCTAGTTGTGTTAGTGTTGGAAAGCGTACTGAACTGAGGATATATGTGAAGGCATCTCAAATAATTCGTATGAAGGGTCCTAAAGAGCTCATTGCTGAGTTTTAGAGTTGTTAGTGTTGGAAAGTGTGCTAAACAGATTCAATCTGCTAACGCATGCTAAATTAATCGAGTATTAGTGTTGGAAAATGTTCTATACTACAGCTAATCGTATGGAGTGAGCTTTAAATAGATTCTGGAGGACATATTACATAGTTATAGTTTTGGTAGTGTTGGAAAACGTACTAAACTGACGCAATCTGCAAACGCATGCCAAATAAATCGCACTTTAGAGAGCGCCTTCGGCTGGAGAGACGTGCCCCCATTAAACCCAATTAGTTCGGTCGTCTCGTGTAGCAAATTAATGACCAGGCGTGAGTTAGAACCCGAAAAAAGAAAAACGCACACATAATAATACATTTAACGGCAATATGCGCAAATATGTTCAAACATGCTGAAAGCTGGCAAATGATATTTTACTTGGAACTAGAATAAACACAAGAATTGCGCTGTCTGAACATGTGATGTTCTCACAAATCAAGTCAAAAATATGCGTGGCGCGATGGAGAGGGGGTGGCCGGGGGTAAAATGTATAAAAACATTAGCTACCTTTTAGAGGCTACACGCAGTCGTGTAGCAGCTACCTGTACAGGCACATTATCTAATGTTAAATAATGGCCTTAATGGCAGCCCAAAACAGACTCATTTCGAGCCAAATGTATCTGCAAGATACATGTATCTAATGTGCCTACAAGTACGTAGCTGTATATTACACAATGTTACACGGTGGCCCCCACCCCCCAGCCTCCAAAAAGACGGCTGTAATTAAAAGCGGCAAATGACAGGCACATGCATCATAGACATGGACAGGTAAATAAACAAACCGAATGAACCCACATGAGTTTTTTCCAAAGGTTCACACACACATCTCTCTCGCTCTCGCTCTCCCCCTCTCTCTCTCTCTCTCTCTCTCTCTCACTCTCTGTATCTGTGTGTGTGTGTGTTTCGGCTTTGTATCTGTATTTATGGTCCGTAAGATCTATTGATAGATGGCTTTTGTAATAAACATTTTGGTCTGTCCGATATATACATTTATATATATCTATGTATTTGTGCAAAAAGCCATCTATAGTTGGTCAATGGCTGGACGGCCAAGTCCAAGGTTCATCAATTTGAAAAGTTCCAAAGTTTAAATAGTATTTGGTTTGTATTTACAATTCTCCTGGAATAATACTATGGAAATATGGCCCACGGGGCTATTTATAAAACGTTATATACCAAAGTTTATTTACCATCTGCATTATTTTTGGTAATTAAATGTTTTTCATTTTCCTTTATTTTTTTATGGACAATATCGTAGAGCCATATTTAAAACATAAACAAAGCATGCGAATATGTTAAATGGGAACAAATACAAAAATTAAATATCTATTAGATATTATTGCCAAATGTATTGTTTATCTAACCCATCTGCTTGTTCTGGCCAAGATTCTGGGGAAAGTTGTGCAAAACATTTTCGTTTACTATTTTTGACACAATTTTAAGACTTTGAATTCGGAGAATAAATTATAATAAGGGAATGTAATTATCGATACATTACGGCTGCAAATTCAACCAAGATTTGTCTCCGATTCGGTTCACGGTTCCCCAACTATCGTATTCTTTCGTAAACGAAGTTTTCCACATTCTTGTAACAAGTTTTTGCTTTAAAACTTTGTCGTATATTTCATAATTCAATTAAACAAATACATTCTTAATTGTAATTGCGCGCTTGTTCAGCGGAAAATATTGCAAGTCATAAATATTTTCATACAAAATGCGCGCTAAAGTTGTTCTTTAATCAATTCAATATAATTCAAATATTTGAGGCTTAAGCTATTTATGCTTTGTAGCTATACATTTTTTTTTAATATTGAACCATTAATCCTTCTTTTAATTTAACTGTTTTTCTGGCCAACTGTTTTGGCTTAACATTTCGATTCATAGCAAATAAAGTTAACTGGAAATCAGTCTAAAGCCGTGATATACATATGTTAGAGACGCGAAAGGTTGTACTCTGCAGCTTATTTCGTTACTTCGTCAGACAGTTAATCGGTCAGTCAGTCAATCAAGCAGTCAGTCAGTCAACCAGTCAGTCAGTCAGTCAGTCAGTCAGTCAGTCAGTCAGTCAGTCAGTCAGTCAGTCAGTCAGTCAGTCAGTCAGTCAATCAGTCAGTCAGTCAGTCAGTCAGTCAGTAGGTCAGTCATTTAGTCATTCAGTGAGCCAGTTAATCAGTCATTCAGTCTGTCAATCAGTCAGCTAGCCAGTCAGTCAATCAGTCAACCAGTCAGTCAAGCAGTCAGCTAGCCAGTCAGTCAATCAGTTAGTCAGGCAGGCAGTCAGGCAGTCAGTCGGTCAGTCAGTCAGTCAGTCAGTCAATCAGTCAGTCAGTCAGTCAGTCAATCAGTCAGTCAGTTAGTCAGTCAATCAGTCAGTTAGTCAGTCAATCAGTCAGAGAAACAGTCATTCATTTAGACATTCAGTGAGCCAGTCAATCAGTCATTCAGTCTATCAATCAGTCAATCAGTGAGTCAGTCGTTCAGTCAACACAATCATTTGATATATAGAGATATATGCTTAATCGTGCATCTTCCCAAGAGTTTATGACTTAAATCAACTAATTGGGGTTACGAACTCGTGACTTTATCACATTTCAAATCACATTTTAAAATCACACTTTCAATCACAATTGAAATCACATTTTAAGTCAAGCCATATCCGCGTTTGCACGCAATATATATTGCCTCTTGGTATCATCAACTTTTGCTTAGCCATTTTATTGTTTGTTGTTGTTGCTATTTTATTTATTTATTTACTTTTTTTTTATTTTTTTGTGCGATGCAGCGCCAACTTTTTCCGGCATTTAGCCATTTAAGCAGCCCCCATTCCCCATCAATTAATCAGCTGCGTCGCCAAAGTCACGTTTTGCATTTGGTAATCGAATATGAATACGTACTCGCATAAAATTACCTGATATATACACCTAGATACGGATAGATATATACGTATATATTTGTGGGCCATTTAATGGAGCTGCTTATCAAGCTGATGGACAAGCCGGAGACGGCGGCAGCTGTTTGTGGCAGTGCCACCTTCTGGGCCGGGTCTTAATAATGCATGCAATTTGTAGGGCGTGCCGGCCTCTAATTAACAGGGCTCTAGCTGGGAGAGAGGGGCAGGGGGTGGGGTAGGGTTGGGGCTGGTCACATCATCAATCTAAGGTGCACCTACGTCCAGGCAGCTGTTGGTAGTTGGCCCGCTGACATGGCTCATATATAGTGCCCTTTACTCTTGCCAATTGCGACCAATTAATCATTTATGTTTACAGCGATTTGTGCATTAAAACAAAATCTCATAAATAACACCCCACCTCCCCCTCCCCGCTGCCACAAAAGCACGCAATGAATCTCAAGCTTTTCGCTGATGATGATCAGCAGGGAGGAGGTTGCCGTGGGCGGTGGCTGGGGGTGGGCGGGTTCGGTCTTTGCTGCCGTCACGGCCGCGAAATGAGTTGTTCATCAGAGAAAGGGGGGGTTTGGGGGGGGAGAGTCGAATGGGGGCTGCCTATAGATATATGCGTGTGCTGTCCGTCAGAGATTCAGGGAGAGACTCTTGAGGGTCTGTTGACTTTTCGGGCGCGTACGCCATGAATGAAAGCACTTGGCCAAAACAATCAACACTCATTGCCATGCCCCCAAACCCCCCTCACACCCCCCAGCGACCACGCACCCAACCCCATGCACGTTTGTGTATTTCTTGTGCAAATATACAAAATTTAGCAAAGTGGCCGCAAAGTGAGCTAGTGAAAATATAAGTAAACATGATGAATATTATTCAAGCCGAAGCGCGCATACTCTTTATAAGTTCAGCAGGGCTGCAAATAACAAAAAGAACTAATTCGGTTCACTGCTTGAACCAGTTGCCTTTGGGTTCGGTTCGTGAACCTGGTTCACGCTTTCATTTAAACTAGATTTCTTTAAATTCTCAAATTTCTATATGAACTAGCTGGTATTGCTCGGCCTTGCTCGGTCCAAGTTTTTGCGTAGTAATACTTTTCCACGCTTTTTCCACGCGTGGAAAAGTCTGACTATGGCATCTTAGACTGCATTTGTATATAGGAAAATGGGTTTTATGGCTTAATGGAAAATCAACGTTTATCGAGAAACAGAAGATTTATTAGATTAAACATAGTAGGATGTTCTTTTTATTTAATATATATTCTTATATAACAGTTATAGTTGTTTTAAGTCTTCAAACAACTTTTATGCAATTTTACAAGAGGGTATGCGGGGTGATGATCGACGCAGTCAGAGCAATCAACATTATCGAATAGTAAAAATAATCGGTTGTCTAGTGTTTCTTACCAGCACTTCGATTTTGGTTGTTTGGATCTATCATCAGTTTACACTAATGAATCGAAAAGCCTTAAAACAATATCAATAAGTATGGCTTATCGAGAAGGAACAAGATATATAAATATATATATCATCATTTGATGAAGTAATCGGGAAATTCTTGTAGACAACCAGCTAATATATATGACTATGACAACGCTCGCTTCATAGAATATATTAAAACTAGCTGACATTGCCCGGCCTTGCGCGGTACAGGCTTAACGCTTTGTAATATAAAGCTGCCCGCTGAAGTCTATTTCGACGGATCTTCAACTCCAATCAAGAAGTCAAGTCGTATCAGGAATGTATATTTGGAATCAATATTTTCCCTCCCAAAATGTTGGACCTGAACGTATTTT
The DNA here is from genome assembly GCA_037075305.1 of Drosophila kanekoi. Taxonomy (NCBI): domain Eukaryota; kingdom Metazoa; phylum Arthropoda; class Insecta; order Diptera; family Drosophilidae; genus Drosophila; species Drosophila kanekoi. The sequence continues at coordinate 9,776,646 of JBAMCE010000141.1, forward strand.
CAACTTAGTCGCCTTTTCTTTATTGTCCAAAATTAATCGTACAAATTTGAAGTTTCTCCCGTTATTGAAAAGCAGCATGCAATGCGACGAAGGACTGGGAAGCAAGTGGCCCGCATGGCATAAATATTGTGTCTGGACTTTTTGTGCCTTCTGTATTATTGGCCTGTTTTTAGGTCTCGGCGTTGTGATTGTGTTGTCGCAGAACCATCAAAAGACACAATTGTAATACTTTTCATATCATCACGTTTATAAACATATCAAAATGTGAATACAAATATATATTGTATGTGAAACGGACCGAGGTACTATAGAAAAGATTTACTTTTTCATACTCGATATATCTTAACTAATAATCACAAAGATAATCTTAACCAATATCGATGTAATATATAGCTCTAGTATAGAAAGAATCTGTTGGGGGCTGAGTTTTTGTAGGGAAAAGTTTGGTCTGTTTGGTAAAGTTCGGCATTAGAATTCTTTTTCGAGCTTAGTTTATCTTAAAGCCACAAATGTAGGGTATTTCATTCCTAATATCACATATATATAGCTTATATTATCATTATCATTACCATTAGTCTAATGACAATTGCCCAAGATTCGAGAGCAGCAAATTGCTTCAAATAGTTATTTCACAATTCCAATATATCCCCCTTCCGGCCATATTCAGCTTACAGGGTATGCAGTTGTCGGTTGTCGCACGCGCAATCACATTGTTGCACATGCCACACGCAGTTAGGGTATGCGGCAAAGGCAACTGGGCGGCAATTCGGGCAACATTCAATGGCATCATAATATTTTTACGGGCCATTTGCGTTGTCTTTATGGATTTTGTATAGCTGCTGACAATGTGGGCTAACACCCCCCGCCAGCCGCCCCCCTCCGCGCTCTATGTGGACAGCAAGTAAAACATTTCAATTGGCCGCTTAGCTACTTTGTTTATAAATAAACGTAATTTGTTGCATGTGGTAATCAAAGCAAGCAACTTGTCGCAGCCACTGTGATAAATGTGGCCACAGTTGGCCGCTTCTGACTGTGACCTTGGCCGGCTTTCCTCCGCCAGCAGCAGCGGCAGCAGCAGCAGCTGCTACCAGCGGAAGCGTGGCATGCCACATGCCTGGTCTTTGCCTGGCCAGCTAATAAATGCAGCGCCCGCTGGCCATTAATTATGCCCGGCCACCGAAATGCAGCTCGCCTAGCCAAACGGGCCAAACTCCACTCGACTCCACTTTGGGGCAGCCAAGCGCACTACCTGTTGACTCATTAGCCGCCAACTGGCAGCGCGGTTCTCACACGTTTCTGCGTCGCGTTAATGAGGAATCGCCATAAAAACGAAAACGAGTCGCAAATGCTCGACTGGCAGATGCCCTGTACCCAGGCAGGCTATACAAAATGCGTATATACGAGTAGCTGTATTTCAAATGTTGTGTCTAGCATTTATTATATGAGAGTTATGCTCAAAAATCTATATAATCTGTTAATCGACAGTTATCGAAAGTTATCGATTTCGATGGGAAGAATGACGCGTGCCATAGGAGAGCCTACATTACAAATGTAGTATGCCTAGCTCTTATAATCTACGACCCTTGAACAATTTGCTTAGTTCCTGTTACAAACAGTACTATGTAATCAATATATCCACATTAAGGCACTTTACAAGGGTGCAGGGTATATTAAAACCCTAACGCATTCGCATTGCTAATAAGCGGTTGCGGCTGCAGCATAAAATGCAGCCCCATCTGCAGGCAGACGCAGCAGCAGCAGCAGCAGACGCAGCCAACACCATGGGCAAGTGCCATGTCATTATCGCTGCTCGCTGCCGGCGTCGCTGCCACGCTCCCACTCGCACTCTCTCCAAGGCACGCTCTTTGGCCATCTCCCACGATGCGTTGTTCTCGCTTGGCTTTCTTTTCTGTGGGAGCTTCGTTTATGCTACGCTTCGGCTGCGACGGCGTCGTTCGGCGTCGCCGCCGACGACGACAACAAACACAGCGTGGCGCAGCAGAGCAGGCCAGACCAGACGACGACGCGGACGACGCCGACGCAGAGTTCAGTTAGGATTGAATTGTGTTACGGTGCGGTTGGTCGCTCTCGCAGCGCCCCTTCAACTCGCTACGCAAACGCGCGCGTTTACCGCGCGACTATTTCGGCGCGGCTTTTAACGTTTTTCTTTTTGGTTTTCTTCTTCTTTCGGGCCGTGCGTTGACTTAAATACAAGAAATTAAGATAAAATAAATGTAATTCATTTAAAACATGCTATTTTGTGACGTCTGTGCGCGCTATTTTCACGGCTGCTCAAGTTCAAGTTCTCACAAATTGGCCAACTCATATTTTTGTTGCCGTCGAATATTCACAAACAAAATGCCAATTGCCGCTGCCAGACATACATATTTGTTTACATTTATCCAATTGCGGTTTCGTTATATGTATAAACATCTGAAAATCTGTTGTATAAAGCAACAGAACCCGATGTTGGCCCAAAGAAATTCTTGCAAATTCTCTGCTTGATCTTGTTGTTGTTCTTGTTGTTGTTGTTTACAAATGCGGTGACAGCCAGATCTGATCAAAAGTCAAATATTTTTGGCACGAACATTTTTATATGATAAGGAGGTGGTCGCTGTAAAGACATAATTCTTATAGAATGGGAACGTGAAATAAGCTCTTTGGAATTTCTTTTGCTTTGGCTTACAGTAAATGGCTTTCATTTACAGTTTTTATTAGTTCATAACTGATAAGCCCCTTGCCCCTTTTAGCCGTCGTTTTATGGCCAAAAGCTTCTTAATAACTGTATTAAAACTTGAAAGTGTTTTATAACGATGTTTCAGATTTCGTTAAGCTTAAATATAGCTATAAAATGTGATTAAAAGGAGAAATGTATTAAATGTGGAAGACAGAAGAAGACACACAAAAGACACGGACTATGCTTATATGCTTACCAAAAGTCAATAAGCTCTTCATTTTCAAGCGATTGTTCCGATAGGAGTTACTATAAGTAAAGCTAGTTCGACTTTGATAAGACTTAACACAGAATTCTTGAGCTATTGAGAAGGTTTTCCTTTGTGAAATATTCCCACTAGTACATCTTCTTATAATTCCTATAAGATTTTGATAAGATTCAGCTAATATAAGAGAATGCAGCGACTTAAAGCAAAACAGATTCTCAGATTTCTCAAAAGAACATAAAAGTTGTTAACACAGCAAGCAAATTATCTGCCAAAGCTGCCTGTGAAGAACAGTTTATAGAGTATTAAAAAGAAAACTGGGAACAGTTTCGTGTAAGGCAGCTTCGCTTGGCAGGGATTATACACTGTACATATATTTTTTTTTATGGGGTCGAAGATATTTCCTGCACATTTCGTGACAAGGGTATAAAAACTAAGAGGATCTTAATTGACTTGCCAACATTTTGGTTTATTTTTGCGCCCAGTGTATGCACACACACACACACGCACACACACACACATAACAAGCACTCTCACACACACACACACACTTACGCTCATATATATCAAAGTGCATCAGCCGGCTTTGTCATTTGTTGCGCCTCTTCTTTATTTTTGTGTTACACATTGTGGCCAGATTTCGCGGAACCGTAATCCCCTCTCCACCCCCCCGCCGCCCTGCACAGCCGAGTGACGAGCGTAAAGCTGAAGCAAAAGCTAAAGCTAAAGTAATGTGCATGCAAGGCCGTAATAATTCACAAAGCGCAATGCAATTTGGCATTTACATACACACGCACACACACACACACTTAAGTAAAGTAACAGTTGCAAAAGAAAATAATTCTTTTTATATGTATGTATACATATATAAATTTTAACGTGTGTGTGTGTGTGTGCGTGTGTCTGCAAGTCATAAACTAGAAGCTGCTTCTCCTGCGCTGTCATGACAACAGCCGCAGCTCAACTTCCAAGCGGGGGGCAGCTCTTCCCTCGCTCGCCCTCTCTCGCTCGCACTCTCTCGGTCTTCCCTATCCACTGCATATGTTAATTATCTACCTTGGGCGATGTTATCACTGTGTTCGCTGCTCACTGATTCAATTAGTGGCTGCCATCTACACGCATCATTTATAAACCGACTTTTATTTAGTTAAGTTTATGTGGGACAGTAGCCGCAGTCAAGTGCATAGAATACTGCACTCATTGTTGTTCTTGCCGTTGTTGTTGTTGTTCTTGTTGTTGTTGTTGTTGTTGCCGTAATCGCATTAAAAGTCATTTAATCGAAAGCGAAAAGAGAGCGCGCTTACGTCGCGTGGGTGAGTGAGCGCGAGCGCGAACGTTTGAGCTTTGAACTGCATTCACTCTATCATGGACGCCATCTCGCTCTCGCCCGCTCACTCTCTCTCTCTCTCTCTCACGCTCGCACACCTTGTCGCTGAGCTGGTAGCTCATAATTGAGATTTGTTGCACTCCGGCGTTGACTTTTATGCGCGCTTTTATTGTTTATGGTTTATTGTTTATGGCGCAACATGTTCAATTATAGTGGAAAATTGGATTTTGCTCTCCCAGTTGGCGAAGAAGGTCAGCGCGAAGAGACCAGCGGCAAGACAGATAATCAAACAGGCAGACCGACAGCTCTGTACACTGCAATTGCTTGTCCCCTGGTGAGGAGCGGCGGGGGGGTCCCTCTCTTTCGAATGTCGCCAAAAGTTTTCCAATTGCTCGCATCTAAATGGAAGTGACTTTGGTGCTTATCAATTGTAATTGTTGGCTGCCCTTGCCGCTATCCAAGCCCAAATTCCCTTCCCCCTTCTCCCTAGCCTGCCGCTTGTTCTAGCCTAACCTAAAAACTGCCAAATTCTGCGGGCAACAACAAGCGAAGTCTACTTGTGTGCGTGTGTGTTTGTGTGTGTGGAGCACTTTCTGGCTTTTAATTACATTTATCTGGCAGCAAAACTTTGGCAGCGACTTTTACGCTTTCTGTTGCCGCCGTGTTCGTTATGTTTCCATACGCTTTATGCCTCCGGCAAGCGGAATACGCCGGAATAGTGTACATATTGTATTCGTTGATATGTTGGCTAAACATTTTCTTTTATAACTAAAACTTTATTTGCAAAACCAGGCAGCATAGCCTAAAACTGGTCAAAGGTCTTGCATTAAAGTTTAAATCAAATATTATGTTGGTTGCCGAGCAATTAAAACTTTTAGAAGTTTGGAAAATTGGAAACGGATTTCGTTGGGAAGTTTACTTTTGAGTGGGATTTGCTAATAATATATTTTCTCATGTATAAATGAATGTATTTTATATATTATTTTAATACTTAACCTGTCCGTCGATCTGGCAACAACAAATAATTGATTACGAGCGGGCGTGCAGCGATCTGGCAACACTGTATGTTTGAATGCGTTCGTTAAGTTGGCTGCGCTTGAAAATATTGTTAAATGGGGCCTCAATCAGATAGATGTGATCTTAAAGATGTAATACTTATTAAATTCTCTTCAATTATATATGTTTTCTGATTGCTTAATAACATTTGCAGGGTATCTTTTACTTGTTTCAGCCCGTTAAAGTTCTTTTACGATTGACTGTGGCGCGTTCTGATTGTGATTGTGGAAAGCCTCTCAGTTATTTAACTTTAGTGATTCTGTCGCAATTCAATTATATAAAAGCTGCTCTTTTGTTGGCTTTTTTTCCTGGTTGATAAACGCATAACATACGTCCAGCTGATATGGACTGAAAACGCGAATGCAAACGCACATCTGCCCAATGTCGGGGGGCTTAATCTGGCGTGAACACGTTTTAATGGCATAGTAATTGTTTATTCTGCGATAAGGCTGCGCATCCCGCAGAGAACTAGACACACAACAATGACAACTTCATGAGCACAAACTGAGATTATTTACATAGTATATACGTGCATATATATACCTATATGTCGGGTACTAGGTAATGCCAATAGTTGCTTTAGTTATCTGTTTATAGAACGAAGCTGAATGTGCTCTATTTTGATATGAAAAGTTCACACAAATAATTTGCTAATTTGGGACTTTCTCTGGCTGTTCTTTCCTACGCTTTTGGCCTTTCGCAAATTCTAATTATAGCAAAATATATAAATATCGTTGACCTTTTGGCATTAGCTAGCTTTTATAAAGGGTGTATTCGATTGTGGCAATAGTTGAGGTTCTTAAGCCATAACTGAATGAAATAACTAATTAAAGAGACTTTTCCAATTTCGTAGCATTAGGCATTAGCTCATTACAATAGGGAATATATTATATTATCTTGTGGCTCAAATTAAGGTTTTTATAAAAGAATTAATCTTTTGATTTCTTATACCAAATATACTTTTATAGCTCCTCAGCCCCAAAATTCTGATTATATAGAATTCATAAATTTTGGTATTAGTTAAAGGCTGCATTTGCTTGATAGCAAAAGCTTTTCAATTCGCGCTTCCTAAAAACAATGTATCTTTAGCTAGAAATAATGAGAACTTTTACTTCTTCTTCACTTTTATGACAGCCTTTTAGGCATTAGCTAATTATGGGAGCTGCATTAGCTTGTTGCTCTTTGAATTTCTTAGTTTCTCACCTTGCACAAAATCTATCTTTAGCTGGAAAAACGTTGTAGAATTTCCATATCAAATAGACTTTTATGATACCCTTACTTATGCCACAGCTAGCTCTGTTTTGTCTGAGCTTCTCTTAAACTTTCTTTCCAAAGATTTCGAGTACTTTTCACTTGATAATAGTTAATCTCATGTGCTTACTCATCAACAGAAACCGCTTTTTTCTTTTCAAAAAAAGATCTCTTTGCACGATTCTTATCTAAATATTCTGTTTGACCTGAGCTTTTGGTTGGTTTTTCTAATATTATTCATACGCAAAGAAAACTTAAGTTGATCTCGTTCTCGATGGCAACAGACATGGCAAATAATGAATCATGCCATAATTCCAATTAATTTATGCCATGTTTGCATTACCCGAGCCAGAACCCGCAGTCCACCAACAGCACCCCCTCCCCTCTGTTCACCCTCCCAAGTCGTCGTGAGCTGCGACTTGCGCTTGCCTCTCGACTCTATAAAAGGTCAGCTCTGGCCTAGCGCATTTCCTCTTATTGGAATTGCGAGTGTCTTATTGGACTTATCTCTCTACACAGAGATAGCCTTTGCTCACGAGCTATTTTTTGATATTATTACGTACTTGACTTTATATCTTTTACGTTTTGCTACACTTTCGTGGCCGTTGACAATCTTTTAGGCTCTGCCACGCCCCGTCCCGCTCCACGCACAGCCCATGATGACATCAGGCAATCCAATTCGAATTCGTGTGTGTGCGCGCCTGACAGAAGCGACACTTTATTTTATGTTGTTGATTAATCTTATCGGAAAGTTGGAGCTGCTGCTGCCTCTAAATTGTTACCTTTACCTTCATTTGGTTTTATGTGCGTTCGCCGAGTGCCAGCGAATACCTTTCGAGTGTAGCCAAAGTGCTGGTCACTTAACTCGACTCCGTTCCGTTCCATTCCATTCCATTCCGTTCCCTTCGCTAGCTAAATGCCATTTGGCCAAATGAGCTCATGTTGGGGCGGGTTTGGGGGTCGTGTGATTACTTTTATCTAATTGCAAGAAACTAAATAAACAGTCAATTAATTGCAATCTAACACTAAATATTTTCCTAGTGCGTATTTATGTGTGTAAATAAATAGTAAACAAAGCCATCGTAAATTTGTGAGCACCCGCATAAGGGTTAAAATTAACACCTTCATCAAAATGTCAATGAGCAAATAATCCCCCACAAAACAGATGTGCCAAATGGCAGTTTAACTTATTCGTATATATATTTATGCATATATATATATTTTCCCCACTTCGGATTACGTATGAAGGCGCCCCGAGTGCTTATAGTGAGGCCGACCCCAGCAATACCCAAAATTTTGATGAGTCAAACGGCAGATAAAAACAGAAACAGAAACTGAAACCGAAAAAGAAGCCGCACAAAAGTGAAATAAATGGAAAAAGCAAAAAAGCAAAATACAAAATAATAAGCAATAATATTTAAAAGCAACAACAACAACAACTGGCAAATAATCGTAAACTAAAGCAAGCTCTTAAAGTACAGTACAGTTAACGTTAATGCAGAGTGTCGTAAACGTAAAATGGTGAAAATGCTCGACCTGGACCGTCACGCTGAGTGCCCACTGTGGGCGGCATTGGCCTCCTCCGATGTGCCCTGGACGGGCATGCATTATGCGTGCCTCAATGTCCTCAGCATTTACTGCAAAGTATTCGATAGGAAAGAAATTTACGATCTCATTGTAAGGTAAGCGACCGCAGTGTCCAAAAAGCTGACGCTAGATGGCGCCGCGCCGCGAGCTTGTGCTGGCGCTGCCCGCAAGCAGCGGCAAAAAAGTGTACTACGCAACGTTTTGTTTGATTGCAAATGAAAAATGCATGAAAAATAGATTGAATCCGTATTTATTTATTGTATTTCTTATCAAATAGGAATTATATTTATATTAAATTGTTCTTTTGTAATTGAAATACTTCCGTCTTGCAAAGCGACTCGAAGATTTTATATTAAATTATATGATAAAGTCAAGTTCTTATAATTGATCAATAATAATAATAATAATTTTGTTTGGTATTCATTCTTTGCAGAAAAACTTGCCAATCCTGCAAGTGTCCGCGCGAGGCGCACGCCATTTACCAGCAACAGACGACCAATGTGCACGAGCGGCTGGGCTTCAAGGTGGTCTCGCCGGCGGATTCGGGCGTGGAGCCACGGGATTTGGGCTATACGTGGGTGCCGCCAGGCGTGCGCGCCTCGTCCCGGGTGAATCGCTACTTTGACCAGCTGCCCGACGAGAAGGTGCCGCGACTGGGCAGCGAGGGAGCGCGCCTGCGTGAGCAGCAGATCGCGTACCAGCTGCCCAAGCAGGATCTGTCGCTGGAGCACTGCAAGCACCTGGAGGTGCAGCACGAGGCCTCCTTCGAGGACTTTGTGACGGCACGCAACGAAATCGCATTAGACATAGGTGGGTACATCTGCAAAGAGCCAAAGTTTCGGGTCTTAACTCCTAGATCTTTAGCCTACATCAAGGATGCACCTTACGATGAGCACTGTGCGCACTGTGATAACGAGATTGCAGCCGGCGATTTGATTGTGGCCGCGCCCAAGTTCGTGGAGAGCGTCATGTGGCACCCCAAGTGCTTCACCTGCAGCACCTGCAACGAGCTGCTCGTGGATCTCACCTACTGTGTTCACGATGACAAGGTCTACTGTGAACGCCATTATGCGGAAATGCTGAAACCCCGCTGCACGGGCTGTGATGAGGTGAGTCTCTTTCATCACCAAATTGCTCCCACACAATCACACACAATCAGACACAATCAGAGACACACACGCACACACATGCACACATTCGTCTCGTTGTTAAATGCTTAGCACACTTTCAGGCGGTCCTTTTAATTGTTCTGGTTTCTAATTGGCGCTCGGCCATGTCATCTAGTTTTCGCGGTCTAAGCTTTTATGGCCTGTCGCACGCATTCACCTTTAATGACAGAGGTGTGTCCGGCCCAATCCCTGCATGGGTGTCCTTACCTACTCTCATTGAACTTCATATCTTTGCCCAACGATAAGTCAGTCAATGCAACTTTTGGCCATTGCCTGGGCCAGTTGACAGTTCATTTGTGGCATTGTCTGCGTACGGCACGAATTTCAATTCGGAAGTAAGTGCAAGCAGTTCGTAGCAAAGTCAGTCAGTCGGTCAGGACTTGAGAGAAATTATACACAATATTGTCGAACAGGCTCTTTCGTTCTAGATTTAATTGTGTTCATTCGAACAGTGTTTTATTGGGCTAAAAGCTTAAGAATTTACATGATTTGCTTATGCTAATGCAGCAAATGTTAAAGCGATGTTAACGGCGTGTTAATAACAGAATGTTAGTAGCTCATAGGCAGCAGAGCTCGCAGTTTGAGAGGAGCAATATATTCATATATCTTTAAGATTGTGGTAAAGTATTTATAATCAAATTTATGCTCTTCATTCTTTATGCTCAGTTGGAGATATGTTTGGTGAACTATTTTTTCCCCAAATGTTAATCAATTTTGAGCTAGATTATACAATTTTCTTTCGACTCTAGAAATATTTTCTGTGATCACTTTTGCAGTTTGTTTGCAAATGAATCACATCATTATTTATTTTAATATTGGTTTGGTTCATGTTAATGATTTTATATTCTTAACAATTGTAAATTCGTGTACTTGTTATTTGCTCGAGCATCTTTTGAAAATATTTCAGTCTTCGAGAACTTCGTGTTAAACAGCTGTTGGCTTCAATATAAGTTCTATATTTCTATGCTCTAGGCCCCATTTTAAACTTATTCGTTTGCCATTGAAACTAATAAATATGTGGCATATGGCATATGCCACACCCTCTTCTTAGGTGCTCTGTCAGGCAATTTTCCTATGATTTTCTTGCGGCTGTCGCACACTTTCGCTTTCGCCACAAACAAATACAAACAAACAAACGGGCGACCCATTTATTTTTGGCACATTATCTCGATATTTATGAGAAAAACAAATAGAAAATTCTATAAAAATAGAAATTTTGTTTGTTTTATTTATTTTTCTGATACATATGCTGAAAGCCAACGATTTGTGTATCGTTTAATGTGATTAAAATAATTGATGATGGCCATAAGGCTGCAAATCTAATGTAGCTCGAACCGGCTCGAACCTGGCTTGACAAACCAAGGTTTGAATCAGACATATTCAAACCCGGTTTGAGAAACTAATTTTGAAACTAGACTGAATCAACCCTGATGCGATAAAGTAAGGTTTAAATTAAACTTGTTAAAATCCGGCTTGATAAACAAAGGTGTGAACCAAAATATATTCAAACCCGGTTCCATTTAATAAGGTTTGCTTCAAACCCGGTTCGACACATGTTGTTTTGAACAAAACTGATTCACATCTGGTTTGACAAGTGTTTGAACCTAAAAGACTAAAAAGTGGTTCGACAGATTAAGGTTCGAATCAAACTGGCTCAACTCCAAACTTATAAACTAGGGTTTGAACCAAGTTGGTTCAAATTGGGTTTGTCAAAGAGGGTTTGAACCAAGAATCTTGTTGTTATGTTTGTGAAAAATCAACTCCACAAATCGTAGCTAGAGGCATTTTGTTGGTTCGAACCATGAACAAATTATTGTTCGTCTTGCAGCCCTGGTAGGCAATGTTGTGCTTGTTGTTGCCACTCAAGTTTATGGCAGCTGCGTGGCAACTGCAACACTCGGTCGCGACATTGGCCATGCCGCAAATGGTGAAGGTCGCCCGCCGCACAAACGTATTAAAAAACATAAATAGCCAAAATGAAAAGCGTAACGAAACAAATGCGAAAATGCTTGGAAAACAAAAACGCAAAATGTGAAGCAAATATTTTCCTATAAAAATACATATCTCTATACATATATATATACATATGTTTGAGTGTGTGTGAGTGCTTGTGAGTGTATTCATTGCTGCTGCCGTTTCGAAAAATCACTCGCCATTTACATGGCGCGCTGATTAGAAACCGCGCGCGGTTCCGTTCGCCAATTTCGTTGCCAAAAAAAAATAGAAGCCCCCGCTGCCACGCCCCGTTTCGGCAATTAGCGCCTCAGCTCGTCTGTCTTTTGATTGTTGTTGCGAGGCATTCATTCGCTTGGCCGTGTGAATCACACCTCGGTCGTGTCGGCCCTTAGTCCCGGCCGCATTAATCAGTTGCAAGACGATCGATTAACTGGCAACAACTGCAACTCGGCGCCGCCCTCAGCTGCCCTCCGGCTGGCAAAAGTGAAAACTGTGCAAAGGAAAATAAAAATAAAAATATATATATTAAATATTTTTGAAATATTCGAAGAAAATTAAGAGAAAATTTAAATATATGCGAACTTTGCTTGAGACAACAATTTTCGACAAATTTTCGCGTGGCATAAAATTATAATTGAATTACCTAATCATCGAGTGAGTGTTGCGAGTGCTTCGAGTGCTTGCGAGTGAGTCTGTGAGTGCGTGGTGAATTTTATATAACACACACACACGCACACACAGACAAAGACACAGACAAGGCATTGCATTGCATTGCTGGGATATACTCTTTGGACGCTCGGCGCATTACGCAAGCGAACGTGAATGGCTGCGGACGAGGCGCTCACCGGCTTTGGGGAGCTGATCTTCTCCCTGCTGATTGGCTACTTGGGCGCGCTGGAGTTCGCCTTTGTGGCGCGTCATCTGTATCACTGGACGTGCCGGCATCCGGAAGGAAGCAATGAGCTAGTCGATGCCGCCGCCGATGCCGAGGAGCTGCCGCGTCTGCGCGAGCGCCTGGACAAGCAGCTGGTGGAGGCGGCGGAACGCGAGGCAGCCGCCGGCGGCCAGAATGTGATGCAGGATGGCGTTCTCTATAGCAACGGCTTCCGCGTGGACAAACGCGAGGCATTAGCCGTCGAGTTGGAGCGTCAGCGGCGCATCGAGGAGGAGACGCGCCAACAGCTGGCGGAGGCGGAGCACAAATTGGCTGAGGAGCGCAGGAAAGCCGAGGAACAGCGACTCGCCGCAGAAGCGGAGGAGAGCGCACGAAGGTTGTTGGAGGCGGAAAAACTGCGTGAAGAAAGCGAAAGGAAACGCGAGCAGGAAGAACAAGAGCGCGAGAATGAGAAAAAACTAATTGAGGCCGAAAAGCAACGCGAAACAGCGCAGCGAGAACGCGAGGAAAATGAAAGAAAGCTGCAAGAGGCTGAAAACGAGAGAAAGGAAAATGAAAGAAAACTGCAAAAGGCTGAAAACGAAAGAAAGGAAAATGAAAGAAAATTGCAAGAGATCGAACGCGAACACGAGGAAAATGAAAGAAAATTGAGAGAGGCAGAAAAAGAGCGTGAACTGGAAGAAGGGGCAAGAGAACGCAAAGAAGCAGAAGAACAGCGCGAACGAGAGGAAAATGAAAGAAAACTCAAGGAAGCAGAAGAACAGCGACAGGCAGCGCAGCGGAAAATAGAAGAGGAAGAGGCTCAGGCTGAGGCAGAGCGCAAACTGCTCGAGCTGGACGCCGAGCAGGCGCAGCGGGACGCGGAAATTGTGGAGCGTTTGCTGGCCGCAGAGCGGGAGCGCAAGCTGAGCGCGACCGAGAGTGAGCTGGAGGAGGAGGCGCTCGTGCTGGAGCAGTCCCGACGCCTGGTGGCGAGCCAAGCGGGCATGGAAAGGAAACAAAAGTCAATTGAGGAGAATGCGCGACTCTTCATGGAGGCCGAGGAGGAGATGGTGATGCTGCAGCAGCGCATGCTGCAGGCAGCACAGGAGCAGGAGGATGCGGAATATGCTGGCATGGTGCCGGTCGTCGAGGAGCCCTGCGTAAAGAAAATACTGCCGCCCCGGTTCGAGGAGCCAACGATCGAAGAGCCGCTGATCGTGCAACGGGTCAAGACGCAGTTTGGCCAAACGGGCGGCACCGAGGAGCCCTACACCCGCTCCAAGACACTCACGTTTCCGGGCGTCTCCGACGAGGGCTCCTCCGTGGAGCCCGATTCCAGTCAGCAATCCTCCTTCAGCACGCAGCTCTCCGAGGATCGTTCGCACCAGATGACGGAGGAGGAACGCCAGGAGCCCGAGGGTGAGGATTATGTGCCCGACGTCCAGTACACCGAGGATTACTTGCGCTCCTTGGATGGCATCAAGAGTCGGCCGCTGCAGCGCGAGGATGGCTCGGGTCGGCGACGCGCTTTTAAGAAGCGCAGATCGAGCGGCAGTTCGAATTCATCGCGTGACTCACGCGCTTCGCGCGACGAGGAGCTGAAGATGTTCACCTCGCTGGAGGAGGAGGAGCTGAGGCATGGCGAGAAGGCGGACTACAATCCCATCAAGTACAGCACAGAGCCGGCGCTGCGCGTCAAATCCCATCACAGACGCCACAAACGGAGTCCAGCTAAGGATTTGAAGCCGGCAACCGACGTGAGCAGCTCGCTGGAAATGCTTGGGGAGGAGGGCACAAATCCTTGGGGTGAGATGCTGCCCGAACCCTATAAGAACACTGAGTTTTGGAAGCGTGAGAAGGCCCTGTCCATTGACGAGGAGGAGCTCGATCTGGAGAGGCGAGCCTCGGGCGAAGAGGTGCCGGACGAGGCGCAAATCACGCCCAAAGAGTCTTCCTTCGAGCACGCAACGGACGAACAAAATGTCCTGGCGGCCAACACGCTGCTGCAGCAGCGCTCCAAGGAGCAACTGGTAAGTGGCGAATGAAGCAGCAGCATGGATCCATTTCGAATAATTCCCAATTGCCACACCAGGACAGGGACAACGCGGAGGCCGCGAAAGCCACGGAGCTGGAGCTGCAGTCAAAGCCGGAGCCCAGCGGCAGCGACATTAAGTCCAATGTAAGTGCTTTTGGCTTTGGTTAACACTCCCGCACGCACGCCCGATCCCAATCCGCAGCTGCTTTAACCGCTTTCCATTTGCCTTTCATATATGCCTCTGCTTTCGCTTATCGCTTTGCTTGCGCAGCTGCAAACCTCTCAAGCAACAGAGGAGCAGTCGAGAGGCGGATCGCCCGGCTTACGTCGCAGTCCGCGCATCGATGAAATGGATCACTACGAGGAGCGCTGGCGCGAATCCGCGGCAGCTAGCCACACGGCTAGCCAGTCGCCGCCGCCGCCGCCTAGCATTGCGGTGCAGCAGCCGGATACGGCGCCTTGGCGGGATCAATACGGTCTGCTCATGGAGGGCATCAGCGACTTTTACGATTTTACGGCATCTGTGAATCCGTCGCGTTCGCGCTCCACATCGCGCAATCCCTCGCCGCAACCCAAGAACGTCGCCCACCGCATGGACGTGGACGAGGCGCACACCTTGGAGGTCTACGATGACAGCCAGGAAGGCCTAATTCCCGGCGAGCTGAACTGCGAGCTCGTGCTGCAAATGCTGGAGGCGACCATCTCCGATGAAACCGAACAGCAGCTGCAGCTGCAGAATGTCGCAGACGATCTTCAGAATGGCAGCAGCCAGGTGCTGCCCATGGTCTACGAGACGCCGCCACAAGCCAGCGAAGAGCCCGAGCAGACAATGGAACACGACAGCTCTGCGAAGCTGGCAACCAATGGCTATGCCGAGGCTCATCCGGAAGTCGAACTGCCGCAGCCTGTTATCGAAATCAATGACATGGCTGAGGCAGCTAGCGACAGTCCGGAGCCGATGCCCACACGCGAGGAGATGCGTCTCTTTGTGGAGACAATGCGCGCCGAACGCGCCAATTCGCGGGATCGTTCCCACTCCCGCTCACGTTCCCGCTCGCCGCTGCCCACAGCTGACAACATTGCACGCAGCCTGGAAAGCCGAAGACAGAAGCGCATTCGGCACAACGATGACATCCGCGAGCAGCTCAGGGATGAGCAGGCAGCAGTGTCTGCTCCTCCAGTTATTTCGCTCAGTCCGCCGCCCTTGCCCACCATATCGATTGATGTCCCGGAGGAGCCCGATAGGGAGCAGCAGCAGGAACCGGAGGATACGCCCGAGTCGATGGCCCGGCTGTTCGAGCAGCTGCGTCTGAATCGCTGTCGCTCGCATTCGCGTTCCTGCTCCCGATCTCCCTTGCCCAGCGCCGCCAATCTGGAGCACAGTCTGCAGCACCGTCGCGAAAAGCTTATAGCCCAAAACGATGCCTTCTTCGAGCAGCTGAATCAGCGGGCGACAACACCGGAGCCGGAGTCTCCGACCGGTCGGGATATGCGCTCGCTGTCGCCCTCACGTTCGCGATCCGTGTCGCCCACCGCTGACATTGCAGCTGAGCAGGACTTTCAGCTGATGCTCAACCTGGAGGCTGCCGAGAATAGAACCTTGCGTCAGCAGAGCGCGGAGCTGGAGCAGATGCTGGCCAACTGTGCCAAGCAGCGTGACCTCGACCTGGAGGCGCTGCAAAAGCTAAAACATGCCAGCGAGGAGGTCGAGCTGCGTGTCGACGAATCGGAATACCCCTACGACTACGAGCGCAGCTTCTCGGAGGCGGTGCGTGATCTGAAGGACGAGCTAAACGTCAGTGGCTTCAAGCGCTCCACCTATGTGGGCGAATCCGTGGACCTGGGCAGCGAGCTTGAGCCGAACTTCAAGTTCCAGCGCTCGCGCACACCCTCGCCCTCCACCTCGCCATCGCTGGATCTGTCCGCGGCCCGGGAACAGGCCGCAGCGCAGCGGGAGATGCAGGCGGCAATACTCGATTCGCTGATCAGCGCCAGCGGCGTGGAGAACGAGAAGCGTCTGGGCGCCAAGCCCAAGACGAACGAGTACAGCGAGCGCAGCTTTTCCGAGGAGCTGAGGGATACGCAGCGCATGCAGCAGGAAGCGCTGTCCGGACGCTTTAAGCGCTCCACGTACGTGGGTGAATCTATCGATCTGGGCATAGCACCACAGCTGGATGATCTGCGACATCGCACGGCCGAGTTTCAGCGTTCGCGTAGCCAGAGTCGGTCGCCCGTGCGGGACGAGCAGGATGCGAATGCCCTGCGGAATATCGATGCCGAGGCGGTCAAGCGGGAGCAACAGGATCAGCTGCTGGATCAGCTGGCCGCGGCGAGCGTCAACTTCCAGAACTTTTCACGTTATTTGAATACCGATTTTCTGGACAGCGAGAGACGCGCCTCGGACTCGGCTATTATGCAGCTAGATCCCTTTGCGGATCTGGAGCCGGAGGAGTATCATCATTTCAGGCGCTACTCGCTGGCCCAGGAGCAGCCCGTTGAGGAGTATCCCAGTGATGAGTGCGTCTATATATCACAGATCGAAGTACGCTCTCTGACGGGCAAAAGAACCTGGCTAAAGGAGGATTTCTATACGCACGACCTGGCCAGCTTAGAGCTGGACCTTGAGGAAAGCAGCGAACTGCTCGAGAGTTCAGGCAGACAGCAACCTGAGGAGGGCTCCTGGGCACGCGCTGTGCTTGCCGCCGAGGCGGAGGCGGCGGAGTTCGACGAGACGAGCGCCATTTACAAGTTTGACATTTGCGGCGAGCAGCCGGTCAACGAGGATGCTTACAGCAGCAACGACAGCGAAGACGAACGACAGACGGTGGTCGGAATGGACGACGACGACGACGATGAATACGAATTTGAGCTGGACGAGGGCATCTCGGATAACAATGAGCGTACCCAGCCGACGGATGAGTCCCATCACGACACATCCGAGTGTGAGGAGGCTGAACGTAATGCCGATCGCTATGCGAATCGCGGTGCCAACGATTGGGAGGAAGTGGACAACGTGGAGGACTTTGCGGACTACAGCCTGGACGATGGGGCTGTGGGTGGCGGCGCCTACTCCGACCCGGATTCCTTCATAGAGCAAATCTACAATGAAGCCGTCAAGAACCGTAAGCAGAGCGGCATTCTCAGGGAGTTTGAGACGATGGTGCAGGAGCAGCTGCCGGCGGAAGGTGCCGACCAAAGCGAATCGGACAAGGAGAAATCCAGCTCGGACAGCGAACGCTATGCACTGTGGGCCAAGACCCGGGCGCTGGACAGATCCGAAGACAGCAGCGGCAGGCACAGCGACATAGACATCTCGCTGGGACTGCTCGAGGGCGATCGCCGGGACACCGAGATGCGTTACCTGGGCGATGCCCAGGTGGCGTCACGCCAATCCGCGCGCCTGCGCACGCGCTACGGCTACAGCCCCAAGCTGCAAGCGGGCGGCGTGGAGGAAGATATCGAGGTAGATCTGAATTACAAGCCCAAGCGGGAGTACAATTGGCGAAAGAACTTTAAACTGGACGAAGATGCTAGCGAGGATGCCACAGTTGAGTCACAGCCAGGCGAGGATCAGTTGGATTTGCTCCAGCAGGAAGAGGAGCAGGAAGAGGATCAGCAACAGGAACTGGATCTTTACGAGGTCCCACCAAGTGGCGAACTGGATCTACGTCGTTATAGCCTCGGCGGCGAGAGCATCACCCTGTTCAGTCGAAGTCCGGAGCGCGAGCTGTTGTCTGTTGTGGCCGAGGAAACGTTGCCAGAGCAGGAGACCGGACACATGGAGGTCGCAGCTGTTGACCAAGAAGATGCAGCGCCCAGCGAGAAGCCCAAAAAGAAGAAGAGCAAGAAAAAGACGCGCAAGGGCTCCAAGACGGAGGAGGAACTGCGCGACGACAACGACTCCGACAACCAGGAGTATAAACGACGTCCCTCCGCGACCAGAGACGAAGCCGAGAATCCAACCGATACGCCGACCAAGCGCAAAGTGCGCTCGCGACGCAGCTCCAAGAGCAGCTCCGCCAATGAGGAGGCCAACGGAGCGCTTTTCTCGCCGCGCAACAGCGTCGGGCTCATGCCGGAGGCGGCGTTGGAGGGCATTGCGGAGCTCGAGGCGCCGGAAGAGGGCGCGCTGAAGAAGAAAACCAAGAAGCGCAAGAAGTCAACCAAGGAGCAGCCCGCCGAGCCGGACATCGATGTGGCCCTGGCTGAGGCGCTGGCCCAGATTGCGCCCGTTAAGGTGTCGGCTTCCACGAATCTAACGCCAGCCTCCACGCAGCAGAATCTCCTGGCCAGCCTAAGTGCCGGGCACAGCCTGTGCCTCACTCCCGCCTCATCCATCGAGGAGCCGCCCAGCTCCGATCTGGCAGCGGCGACAGCTGCGCCCGCGGCGACTGCGCCTGCGCGATCCGTTGTGGACAGCTTTGACATACTCAAGGATGCAAATTTCTATCCGCTTTTCTAGGCTGCACACGCAACAATTTTTACCACGAATAATCTATACACTTACATTTCTTTTCGATTTCTATCTGTTTCTTATAGACATGTTCATAAGTCCAAAAAAAAGCACACAAAACGCGCACGCTGTACAAAAAACAATGCACGACTATTTTGCACCCAGTTCCAGTACCAGTTCCAGTTCCAGTTCCAGTTCCAGTTCCAGTACCAGTTCCAGCACCCACTCCGCCAGACTGAGGGTAGCCGAACCATGTATTATACTAACGACCAGACCCAGATCGAACGATATTTGAATCGAATGAGAGCTCAATTTAATTGTTATTTATTTATTATGATTGTGTCGCATATGATTTAAATTGATTCTTATCTAGTTTATCGCACAATAAACATATCAATATATATATATAGCATATATATATGATGGAATATAGTTTGTAACCGGTTCATTCAGAAACTGCATCTGACGCAACGCTCGACCCGGCGCAACAGCTGCTATAAATATTCCCCATCTATTTGTATCTCTGCGTGTTTTCTCCTCGATTCTTGATTCTCGTTTCTCGATTCTGCCAAAAAACAAAAAAATGCCCTAGCATTGAGATCACTTTGTTCAACAAATGCTCCCCAAATGCATGCGCCAAGTGCACTGACATTCAGCCAGAGACAATTGGCCATATAGTATATACATGTGGTCTATATGGCATATATATGTATGTATATACTATATATTTTTGGCCCATTTTGCATTTGGCTCATTTCGGTCACATGATGTCATCGATTTGAGTTCCGAGGCACAACACTTAAGTCATTTGATGGTTCTTATTTGAATGCTCGTGTCAACCCATCACAATATACTTAAACTGTCATGTTTCGGAGCACTTTTTAAGTAGCCCGAGTGTACGAGTGTATTCTGGCTATGCTGACCTGGAAATGTATATAATTACACTTTATTCTTAGTTTTTGGCTTAGGATGTGGTTGCAAAACGCGAACCTAACCCTCTACCTCATTGCCTGACGGAATACTTGGAGTTCGATGCTCGTTGACTCAGGGAATGAATCACAGACAAATAATATATTTTGATTGTATTACTTGGTTTCTTGATCAATTCTCCTTAGTACTATAGTTGTAATGGGTATACGCTAGTAAGATTCAACCTTTAGGTCAAAATTTAAAACAAATTTAAGTTCGCATTCTTAGGCCAATCTTCTGCCGATCAGACGATCTTCTTAGACAGGTACATCTTGATCTTCTGCCGAGTAGGACTCTATTTAAGAATATAATATAAATAATTATATGATATTAATATAAGATATTTCCATCGAGTATCTAGATGAATTTCTTGCTACTTCACCTATACAAAAACCTTTTGACTTCATTCGGAAGATATTCCTGTCCTTTGATCCAAAATTGTTCCCTCTACAAAGTCTAACCTTTCAATCCTGCTTATTCCTGCTCAGCTCTCCTTCAGCTTCTACTTTCTAGTTTGTTTTTACACTTCGTTTTCAGCTGGCGCCCAAAAGCATGCAACAGAATATGAAAATCCCAAAACAATTTTCTTGTTTTTCCCACTGAAGAGAAACCCCTTTGCTTTGATGAAAAGTGTTCCGTTTCGATCAGCTTTTAGAAATCATCTTTTGTTTTGGCGCTGAAATAATGCTGTCAGCTCTCTTATGTCATATCCTTTGTCAAATTAGGCGTCGGCCAACAGAAAGAAATGCTTTTGTCAGAAATTTTCGAAAAGAAATCTTTTTCAATTGAGTATGTTAAATGTGGCAAATATTTATGACAACAAACAGGAAAGTGTGTCACTCGGGTGATTTGTTTAGCTCACTTTGCGGACACTTTGGTCTGGGGGGTCCCCTTTTCATTGTGCTTGCCATTTGTTTCTATACCCTAAATCTACATTAGATGGGCAGAAGGGGGCTTAATGGTTATGTGTTAATATATGTAACAGGTGGTAGAGGATCGACCAAAGGAGGTTTTTTATGTTCTTGATAAGGAGCAGGTCCATTTTGTGTGTGAGACTATAAAGGACTGGGACTTGAATTTGAATTAAATTAATGTTCTAGAATATCAAGAAGTTTAGAAGTCTTTGAGTATGAGTTAATGAATATCTCTTTCCATTTTCATAATATCAAAAATTAATAGAGATAGTTTCTTAAGCATAACTCGAAGATTACGCGAGCTAGACACACCAAATTTGGTATGTAGGTACTTAAAAAGCAGATGAAGATTGAAAGTATTTCACTTTAAAGATAACTCAGCCAATTCCTTAAAAGAATTGCAAAACATTCAAAAGGTAGAGCCTTGCGCTAAGGTATACACTCTCTTTCGTATGCCATATTGAAGCTCTGCAAACTTCATAGCGATCGGACTATAAGCACCGAAGTTAGTCAAGAATGTATTAGTCAGTGTGTGAAGCTAAGGGAAGAAGATGAACAACAGCTGCAATAAGTTCGTGTAGATGTGTATAGAATGCAGCTTGCATTTATGTAATCTAATGAGCTAGGGTATCCCCCAGTCGGACCACTTTGAGCTGTTTGTTATTGCAATGAGCGCAGGGCCTTATTCAGAAGAAGAAGGCTTGTGTTTTCAATAAGAGTTTGTATTTGACAGTCGTGCGCGACCTAGAAATGACTATAGAATGACAGATACTTTATCTGCATATACTTTTCTAGAAGCTATGGTAGCTAGGGTATCCCCCGGTCGGATCACTTCGAGCTGTTTGTTCTTGCAATGAGCGCAGGGCCTTTGTGTTGTGTGTGTGCTCTGAAAAAAAAGAATGAAAATATACAAATATCCATTGCGTAATGGCATGTGGATGTACGTACGTACCAAAAATAATGTCTATCAACTACGTATGGTTCTCGTAGCACTCGGAAAAACATGCGAAATACGTTGCCAAAAAGTCTTATTCAATAGTTTGTCTTTGACATGAATTCATTTTTCTTTGCTGGGAGGGCAGAGGAGGGGTAGGGGGGATGGGCAAACATTTGGCGTACTTTAAAAGCTGGCGCATTTTATCATTTAATATTTTTCCACTGCTGGCACCCAAAATGCCGTCGGGTATATAAGACCTGTGCGAGGCATTGATTAGATGAGCTCTGCTTGAGAATCTGCAGGCAGTTCGGGTATATTTTGAATTTATTTGTTTAAGAAATTCTCGCTCGAAAATGAAAAACACCTTTTCATTAAAACTTTTGCATTTGTATTTATTTAGCAAACACACATTTTTCATTTCCAATTTCCAATTTCGAAATTCTTTCTTTCTTTTTATTTGTATTTGCTTTTTGCCACACTTTGCTTTTTATTGACGTGTTTTTCTGTGTATTTCCCAGCCAAATAATTGATGAGGTTTTGTGCCGCGTGCAATAATTGGCCAAATGTCATTTAATAGCCAATCTTCTATTTATATACATTCATATTAAATGCAAATTAAATTTCTGTTTCTTCCTATCCACAACAAACTTAAACTTGAACTCGCAGACGCCGACGCAGACGCAGACTTTTGCATTCTGTCAAAAGTATTTTTGAGCACCATTTCCATAAGTTGTCCATTTGCTGGTGCTCCGTTTGCGTATAATAAATATGAAATTATACAAAAATATAATCTGGAAAATTTATAAATTTATGACCCAATTAACGCCTTCATGCCGCCGAATGTTGAACGCGAACACGCAAGCTTCTATCAAAGATTCGCGGATTGCACTTATTTATAGAGACAAATATATATATATATATATATATATATATGTGAAATCAAATTAAATTTAAACAAGATTGCATTTCACTCTGCTCCATTGCTCGGCGTCTGCTGCATTAATAGCAGCAATTAGTTATACATATATACATCATATATACATTATATATATCTATATGTTATAGTATCTCAGTCGTGGACGCGACTCGGCCATTCGCTGCATGCATAAAATGTAATCGAAAAAAGTTTCGTTTATAATAAAACAACTTTTATGTTTTGTAAATTGCAAGAAATGTAATGAGCATAAGGACTAGCAGATACCCATTAGGCCACAGGGAATGATAAGATCATCAAAAGATGCTCGACAAGAAGATGCTCTGCATTCAGCTTGGCAAAGCCATAAAACTTATATAGAAGAAGCGTCTCTTCTTCTTCTTCCCTCATCTGCTTCTAAAACTATGTTTTTTTCAATAAGAGTTTGTATTTGTCAGTCGTGCCTGACTTAGATATAACTACAGAATGACGGATACTTTATCTGTATATACTATTCTAGAAGCTATGTCTCTCTCTCTGTCAAAGCCCGAGAGATTTGCGCAAAGAACAGTTTTTCGATAACGATTCTTATCGAAACGGAGCAAGTTATCGATTATCGGAAACTAGTTTGACCCACGTTTAACATTTCTAGTCTGTAGCTCATGTCCTCAATGGATTCTGAATACAGAAAGAACATCTAGGCTAGAACCTGACTTCTGCAGACCCTCCGTGCTCTCATCTATGTAATTGATATACTGTCTGATATGCCAATTCCCATTTATAGGGTATATAAAACTAGACAAAATAATCTTTAAAAACGAAATTGTACTTTTTACAAGACCATTTTCCATGTTTCGGTTTAGTTTTCGTAGCTGTGTTTTAGCTTTGCGACAATCTTATAACAACATTTTTGTTGGCAGTCGAATTTGAGAACTGTTTTCTCGCCTTTTTCCTAAACATTGCCAACTTTTTGCTACATTTTGTAATATTTGAGAATGCAAGAAATATTAACCTTAATAATTTTGTGCATATTTTGTTGTACTTGGCCCTGTCTGCGTCTGCAAATTAGCCGCTTTTCAGATGTCAACGCGAGAGTTGCCTCTGCCCAAAGCCCAAAGCCAGCTACATATATGTCCAATTGAGATTTCGCCGAGAGCTGTTTACCTTGGACATTTGCCCTTTGCGTGTCAAATTGGTTCATCTGTCAGAACTTGTCAGCTGTCAAATGTTCATTTACAAATTGGGCTAGCATTGAGAAGACATTTGGGTTTCAATGGCAATAACAATGCATCTTTTGCAATCGAAAATGAAACAATTTTCTTTGAATATACTTTTTCTTCTTCTATTACTTATCTTCATCTGTGTATACACTATGATGATATGATTTATAATTAATTCTCTTTTATTTTGCTGTTCTCTGGAGAATTTCCAGAACTGTTTCCAGTTTGTGTTTTTTCACTGCAGCTGTTTGCAATTTCATGTTACAATTTCCATTGGCATTTTAATGTGCGGTCTCTGTGCCAAAATGCTGTAACAATTTGTTGAGGAAAGCAAAGAAAAACAGCTCATATTAATCATATATACGGCCCACGCTGCCAGCCCCCCTCCCTACTCCCCCTGCCGCCCTTCTTCCGAGAAGATCAATTAAAAGTCTATATAGATCGACGTTGCAAGTGCGGGAGAAGCTGCTGCAGACAGCGGGAGCAGACACAAAATCAAGGAATTTATGCTCCAAATGAGCGAAAGTTCGACTGAGTGTGTGTGAGTGTGTGTGTGTGCCTGTGTGTGTGACTGTGTCTGTGTGTGTGACTTGTGTGTCGTGTGCACAAGCGCCAGGCAACAACAAAGGAAAACTGAATTTTCCGAAAATGCTTATTTGTATCTCTTTGGCGTGTGTGTGTGTGCGTGTGTGTGTGTGTGCGTGCAAATGACGTGAACAGCAGCTGTTGCAGGTGTGTGCCACACATACACACTCAGACACACGCACATACACCTGCAAATTAGAAATATTTATAGATTTGTGCATGAAATATAACAAACGATATTGCCAACTTGACGTTGCATTAACGATTCAATAATGTGATTAATGATTAGCCTGCTTGGCCATTGTCTAAGGTAATTTGTAAACCAGAGAGAGAGAGCAGCCAATCTCTCTCTCTCTCTCTCTCTCGCTGTCTCTGCCCCAGATCAGTCTCTCTCTGTTGCGCTCAGCGCTGTGCCGCGTCGCTCGCCGGCGCTCTGCGGCACTCCCCGAGATTTTATTTATACACTCGCCTCCGGGGGCGAAACTAGATACACGCAACGCGCAGCGAGATTTTGTATTCAGTTTTTTTTTCTGGCGTTGTTTTTTTTTGTTTTCTGAAATGATTTCGAATATTTTGTGAAAGAAACGCGCCAGTTGGCATCACGACTCGGAAAAGCTCAAAACGTTGCGCGAATATTGCGGCTGGTTCGGCACAAACCGTCAAGACGTGGACATAGTATAATAATAATCATTTTCGAAAGTTCAGTCGGTCAACAGAGTGCAATTCGGGTCTTTTTTTTTTCTTTCCTGGGGTCTAGATACGAGTAACGCGCGCGCGTGGCACAAAATGGCGGACGTGGAAATTATGCAAACGGTGACGGAAACCAAGAAAACGAAGAAGGTCAAAAAGTCGTCGAAGCGTCGCGAATCCGAAGTGCAAATCAGCGAGGTGGACGCCGCCAGCGAGGAAAGGGGGTAGGTGGAACGTGTTACGTGTGGTTCAGTTTTGTGGCAGTTCGTCTAGGGGCACAAAGTATATATAAAATAAAGATTAATAATGGCAAAATATCCAGCAGCCAGAACGGGCTAGGCTTCCATTTGGCTGGTATTTTTGCCAGCTTTTCTTGTCAGCAAGACTCGTATATATATGTATATGTATTGTATACTCGTTCAGCTAGAAATCATTCGATTTGTCCAAATTATTTATATATATCTATCGAATTTCTCATGCACATTCGCTCACAAAACTATATATCGATCACAAGCAAAACTATCCAAAAGTACTCGCATATCTCGAACTTGTACAAAACGACACGTTTACTACCTTCTTTCCTCGGCAAAACTGTTTACTAAAAGGTACCCACATGAAGCTGTCGTTGTCTATATATGTCTGTGTATGTCTATATATGTCTGTAACAAAACAAACCAAAAACATGCAACACATGCAACACATTCAACACATACAACATAAGAACCACAATTCAAAACAAACAAACAGTTCACTTCACACAAAACTCAAAATTCCAATAAGATAACTCAAAACTCAAAACTCAAAACTGAAAAACTGTACAAAACAAGTGTATACATACATACTATAGAGTATTGCCACAGAAACACGAATATACTATCCAAAAATATATATATCCGACTTGATGAGAAGATACAACACTTTACACTGACCCACACGCAAATTGAATACAAAGCAAACACTCGAATCAACTTTTTACATTAATCTCAATTTTTGATTGTTTATTTTCCTGTTTATGGAGTGCTTCCCTTCTTCGATTCTTTTTTTTTTTTGGTCTACATTGCATTTGTTTCTGTTTGCCTTGCAGTTAATTTTCAGTGGCGAGTACACAAAGGCCATGGACAAGGATTGGCATTCGGGACACTTTTGCTGCTGGCAGTGCGACGAGAGCCTGACCGGACAGCGTTACGTCATCCGGGACGATCATCCGTACTGCATCAAGTGCTACGAGAATGTGTTCGCGAATACGTGCGAGGAGTGCAACAAGATCATTGGCATCGATTCGAAGGTGAGTCCTACTCTATAAGAATGAGATCTAATAACTAAGCAATGAGTATTATATTTCCGAAACTGTATTCCGGATGAGATCATCTTATATATATATAGGAGTGGATCGTGAAATAATAAGAAACTATTATATTACATTTCCAAAATTATATTTTCTTGAGATCATCTTATATATATAGCATCTGGATCATGCAATAACTTGATAGTATGATAAAAGATAACAACATCTTAAGATATATGAAATGGATCTTCAAATACTTTTGTATATATATATATATATGGATGTATATACTTGAGATATATAAGATGATCTTATCTGGATCTTTACATATTTAAAGGAAATGGATTTCAATCAAATTAGACTCGTAATCTGGATTGTTTATCATTATAGGATCTATCCTACAAAGACAAGCACTGGCACGAGGCCTGTTTCCTGTGCTTCAAATGCAATTTGAACCTGGTCGATAAGCAGTTTGGCGCCAAGGCCGACAAGATCTACTGCGGCAACTGCTACGATTCGCAGTTTGCATCCCGTTGCGATGGCTGCGGCGAAGTGTTCCGTGCAGGTGAGTTGAGAACTGACCTCTGAATGTGGCATACTTTGCGGGGGCTTTATAAATAATATATAGAGACTAAGTCAAGTGATGAGGCTGCAACCGGTTTGCCGGGTGGGTGGCAGTGGGCAGGGGTGGGGAGTGAAGAGAAATTGGCATTTTTGGTATGTGCGCTTAATACTATGTCAAATTAATTGCACTCGCAGGGCAATTTGTTGCCAACTGGCGACACATTCCATAAATCTCCAATGTGCACTGCCATATAAACATAAATAACAGCCGCGCATTTGCATGCCCTGTGAATAACTCCAAATGGGGTAGATAGACAACAGAACTAGCTATGAAAGACTCGAAAATCACTTAAGCAAAGCTTTGAGCTTCTTCTGAAACGCACTTAAAGCTTAAAAAATGAAAAGTCCTGTGCTTTTTTGAAATGAGCTTTGGTAAAGAAAGGTCTTAAGATATATAAAAAGAGCTTAAAGCTTTTTCAAGTCAACTAAATCGATCTTTGAAAGTTTAAAGCTCTAATATAGACGTTGAATAATAGTTGAAAAGTCAACTTAGAGCTTTACAGATACTCAATCTGATTACAGTATTATAACGGATGGAAAGCTTCAGCTTAAGCTTTAACCATACGAGTGCTTAGATTTTATTGATACTTGAACTAATTATAGGGTATATTTATAGTCGCATTGGCTGCTTGTGCTCAACTAATGAACTTGCTACAGTTGAGTGCGTGCAACGTACGATGATGCCTGGGGGCCAGTTTTAGTGCAGAACGTAAATGTCCAATATCTGTTTTCATTACACGTTGACTTAGTTGCAATTTGCGCGTTACGAGCACTTTGTGTCCAAGTTTGTTTGCGCTGCTCGCGAGGCTCGAGACATAAGTCAGCGACTCGATGAACGTCAGTTGGTGGCACAAATGCAAGTTCATTGTCATCCACAGCTACCCACGCGGCCAGCCTAAAGACCCAAACCAGCTGCTAAGCTAAAGCCCGGCCAGATGCCAGATGCCAGATGCGTCTGTGTGTCAGGCCCTGAACCCGCGCAGGTGGACGACATTGTTGGTAGGGGTAGGGGGAGGGGGAGACTAACAAAAGGTGTTAAATATGACAAGCGGCCCAGTTGTGTGACTCCCATTCAATTGGAGCGTTGTGCAAATAAGTGTTGGTTAAGACAAATACCAGTTAAAATAAGAAGGATTAATTGCATATAGCATGCCGAACATTAAATACCCTTTAGCTGATGTGTGAAAAGCATATTGTTTGCATAAGCACAGAAACTAAATTGCATAGTTGCCGATAACTTTTAGGTATACATATATATATGCACTTTATGGGATCCAAAATGTCTTCTTATATGCGTTACAAGGGTATAAACATGTGTAGAGCATAGTAATGCCACGATTGCTGAGTTTGATCGAGATATATATACCCTATGTTGTCTAATATATCTTCCTTTATATATGTACATATATATATATCTCTTGTTATCTCTTATCTTATCTTATTGTCAAATATACCCTTTGTTATGTGTTACAAGTTGCATATCAAAATGTGAATACCCGCTACAAATGTTTAAGTGGAGAGCATTGTTTGCATAGATACATATACTGATCAAGCATACATACCTTATGAATTCCAAAATGTCTTCTTCTATGCGTCACACATTGCATATCAAAATGTGAATACCCGCTACAAGGGTATCAACCGTGTATTACGCATATGGTGTTATATATTTATTGAGATAAACAAAACGAGATCAACGCCGTCCGATTCTCATATCAATGAAGTGTTAAGCACGCTCCAAATTTGGCTCAGATACTTTCGTTGTCAATGCGGAACGTGGAACATTTATTAGCCGCAATTGCAGGCATTGCCCAAAATGGGGCTTGTTTCTTGTTTTTGTTATTGTCGTTGCTGGAAGTACACACGTTGACATTGCCAATTACGAGAGGAGGCAGTTGAATAAGCTGCAAGCCGCGGCCAGAGCTGAGATCAATGCCAGCAAACGCGGCCCACACGCTCGACTGCCAATCCGCGTGGCATTTGAATAGACATCTCTATGAATATGAAAATATGGCCATATTTACTTCTGTTTGGCAAAGGTGTTGCCTGTAAGTCAAAGCCGACAAGTGTCGTTTGCATTGCCAATTCAGGCATTAACTAATTGTCTAATCAAATACCTAACGTATTTGTTAATTTGCTAATTTGCTAATTTCATTGTGAACATTAAAAATTGGCTTTTAATTGTCAAACTGTCTGCCACAAGTTGCACCCACAACCAGGCTCGGAGCAGGCATCATCTGCCTTTCCATGTCATCTATGTTAATTCCGGCGAAAGGCTGGCAAATTGCGTAGACAGCCGCACGGCAGATGGATCCACATTTAAGCATATGTCTAATTCGATGCTCTGACTCATCAGAAAATTTGGAATTCATATTTGAATATGTTTTTTTAATGGAATGGAACTTGTTTTTAATTTATTTTCTGCGTTGGCTGCGTGTATGATTTGTGGCTTTTAAATAGCTTGGCCGAAAAATTATTATTATTATTAAAGATCGCTGAAAAGCGTGTGGAATGAAATTTTCATATGGCTTTTGTTTCTATTCAAGCGACGCGGCATCTTCTTCAGAAGTACTTGTGAGAATTAAGCAGAACCAAGCATATTATGCTATACAACAAATATCTGTTAGTTTAGCTGATTGAAGAGAGAAGCAACGGTATATACTTTAGTTTATTATTAAGATATGACCAATATGAATTTAGTTTTTGTTGGGGTTTTAACTGTGCTTCGAGATCAAAAGAAGTTGAGGTACTTAAAGGCAGGCGGACAGGCAGGGTATATGTGTATCTATGCACACTTATCTACTATACTAGGGTATAAAAGTATTATATAACTATGTATTATCCCTTCAAATACTTTTCAAACATCTTTTCCCATGATTGACCCCCATGAGAAACAAAAAGAATTTTTTTCTTCTACTCACCGCTAAAACCTTTTGGGAATTACAAGCGAAAAAGTTGAGTAAAGCGCACTGAGTGTCTTTTTGAGCAGTTTTTCTTCGGCTATCTCACGCTTTGCAATTGCAACTTCTTCGAAGTGCCACTTGCAGCCAGCTGCTAGTTTAATTGCTTAATTGCCTAATTGATTGCAGATAAAAACAAGCGCAGCGTAGTTAACCATTTTATTGCAGCTCAATTGATTTTGTTGTTGTTGTTTTTTATTTTGCTGGTAGCCGGGCAAAGCCCACGCAGCGCGTGTCTAAACATTTCCGTCTGAGGCCAACAATTAATCAGAGAACGTAACGCAACGCGGCAGATACAATGTGCCATACATGGAGAAAGGCCTTTAGGGCTGGCTGACAGTTGCCATAAAAGGGGGACAAACAACTGGGCTGCAACAAATGTGACATATTATGTACGCAGTTTAGCCACTGGGCGGGCATTTGAAAGTGTTTTCCGTTGACATTTCCATATCGCATTTCCCATATCCCCCAACCACTCGATAAATGCAAACTAAGTGCAGCTTCCCACACGGCGGCAGCATTGGCTGGCTTCCTCGAGCGGCTCACCTTAACGCCCCGGCGTGGCAATGTCAGGGCACTTGACTTGCAGCTGAGCAACTGCATAAAACATCATTCCTTCAATCAGTCAGTCAGTCAGTTAATCAGTCAGTGGCAGCAACCAGTTTCCGTCAGTCAAAATAATTCATAATTGCCTGAGGAGCCTAAATGGCACCTTGCCCCAGCCTTGTTATGTCTTTTGTGCCATGTTCGACAAGAAGATCTTTGTCTCAGTCAACGAATTCCACTCGAATCGAAACTCAAACTCAATTTAGCCAAACTCAACGCAACTCAACGAAACCCAACTCAACTCAGCTCAAGTCAACTCACCTCAACTCACCTCAGCGGCAGCGACTGTTTTTGTTTACGTTGTGGCTCTTTGTTTTTGTCGGCTATTCTCAGTCTCAAAACGGCTTTCAAAGCGCTTGGCCAGTGCCGCGGACGCAAACTGAGTGTTGACCCCAACTGAATATCAGTTTTGAACAGTGCAAAAAGCAACGTGTTGCATGTCCGATATTAATTGCCTGTAAACAGAGCAGCTGTTCGACTATTTATAACGCGCATTAATAAGTATATATCCGCACTTAATTTTTGTGCACTTCATTTCTCATAAACAAAGACAATTTGTTTAAAGAATTGTTGGGCTTGTAAACAATTTCTCAACTGCAGCAGCACAAGAAAAGTGGCAGCAGGCGACGTTAACTTGCAACTGATATGAAACAGTTGCACCCTGTTGCACCTGGCGTATGCGCAATATTTCAGCCCACACGCACAATGGGCGTATGCGCATTTTTGGGGACACTTGATATGAGTTTTGGCAGGCATTGCATAATATTCAGCCGCAACAGCTCTGCATGTTGCCAGCACAAAAAAAAGCAACAGCAACAATAATTTGAATAAAATTAAATATTAATAAACAGACGTGAGGGGAGGGTGGGGGGGGGGGCAACTGGAGACAGCGTAGCTCCAATTGGAGATCGGTTAGAAATTGCATACCCAAAACCGGAAATGAATTTGAGCTGCTTTTTTTGGGCTGCATTTAAAAAATGCGGCGATAGCATCGACATCGACGTGTGCCACATTTAAAGAGCTAAATGGAAAACATGAAAAGCAGCAAGGCACACACACACACGCACACACACACACAAGCATACAGAGTAATACAATCATGAATATGCACGCCAAGAGGCAGCTGTGGCAGGTCGCCCACTTGAGCTGGCATTTCTTTCTGTCTTTTTTTGTTTTTATAAATTTATTTATTGTTGGCACTGCAATTGAATGCCAATTGAAATGAAATCGAAATCAAAATGAAATCGCATTGAAATTATGACGAAAGCCTGCGCTGCAATTAATCGTAAAAGGTTTAAAGCAAAAGGTTGCCGAACCAACAAATCGAACTGTCTCAAGCCCTTGATAATGTAGCTCGGCGTTCAACTGCAAACAGATATCATTATTTATATATATATATAAATGTTCGTAAGCAAATGAATCGAATGTCATTTGGCTTTTGTGCGGTTTTTGCCGCTCGGCCTATCAAACAAGCCACAAAACAGCAACAACAACAACAACAACAACAAATTTCAATTCCAATTTAAATTTCTCTTTTCTTTTTTGTTTTTGTCGTCGTACTAATCTGACAAAACTAATAAATCTACACGGCAGTTTTGTGTGTGCCTTTTTTTTATTGGTTTTTTTTGCTTGTGCCCTGCAGCGGCTGACATTTGTACAGGCGGGTCAGACTCAGTCTGAAACAAAGCGACATCTTTGATAGGTTTACACGAGTCAGTTCGTGATATTGTCTTCCTTCCCAGCTTTGACAGTCTTAGCGATTGCCTAATAAACGGGCTCAGTTGGTCATCATGTGTGTGCATCGCTTGTAATGCCTCATTAAACATCCTTTTCATTTACCTCTAATTTCGCTGCGGGCAGCGTTGCCAGACTTTTGTACCTTTTCCTTTATAAGCTATGACGATTACTTCACATTTGCATTTATTGTTTCTTTAGCTTCTACAAGGATTGTATCTCAGCTTAATTTGAGTTGTATCACTTTACCTTTTTTGTGCACAAAAAGTCTTTTTATTTTCGCTCTTATTTCTCTACAATTTCGCCTTTTATGTTACAGCAGAGTTGCCAGACTTTTTTCCCTTTTGTAATGTTATAAAGATTACTTCTCATTAGTTTTTCGCTTCAATTTCTACATTTATGTTTGCTCAGATTAGTCTTTTGTACAGTCTACTTCATTTCGCTCTCATTTCGCTCTCATTTCTCTCTCATTTCGCCATTTATATTCGGGCTGCAATCGAAAACTCCAATTTGAAGGCACATTTTGTGTGATATAATAATGCAACAAATGCCCGTTTATGCATGTTAACAGCAGTAAAAAGACAACTTTTTTGTAATTTTTAAATTAAATTGGAGTAATTGAAATTCGAACCCACGCGACGACCGCCCGCAATGTCAGCGCACACACAGCGTCAATTTTCGCTGAGCACTGTGAAAAATTTCGAGTGTCGTTTAAAAATGCAGAACGCGTTATGCCATTTTTTTGTGACACTTTCCATTTCGGCGCTGTTCCAGGGGCCACGTAGTCAGTCCGTCAGTCAGCATTGTCTCAAGCCCGCAATCAATCAATCAATCAATCAATCCACTTAGATCACAGCTGGCTGTCAATGTGGAGTCAGATGATTCCACACACACACAGCCCGGCCGAGTGGCTGGCGAATTTCAATGTCGCCTTCAGCTCAGATCTACACTTGACCTCAGCTGCCGGCGGCGGCGGCGGCGGCGTCTCTCAGTGTTTTCTTGTGGGCGTTTTGGTGGCAAGTTGTGGGCGAAGTCTTTGGCTGCGCTTGGCAACCAGCTCGCTTCAATTAGTTATAATTATGTGACGTTGTGTTATAGCAAAAGCTAACCACAAAATGAGGTGACACAAACCTTATGAATGCTGCGCTGTGCTGCGGCTAACTAGAGAGAGAGAGGGAGAGATAGAGGGAGAGAGAGAGGGAGACTCTATCTCTAGAGAGAGAGAGTAAAAGAGAGGCAAATCCTATGAATGCTGCACTGCGGTTAACTGAGAAGAGATAGGTAGAGAGAGAGAGAGAGAGAGAGAGAGAGAGAGAGAGAGAGAGAGAGAGTGAGAGAGAGAGAGAGAGAGAGAGAGAGAAATAGAGGTAGAGCGGCAGAGGAAGAGAAATGGAGGGGAAGAGAGAGAAAAAGAGCTAGAGAGAGAGAGAGAGAGAGGCAAACCTTAGGAAGGCTGCGCTGCAGCTAAGAGAGAGACAATGAGAGAGAAATAGAGCGAAAGGCACAGATAGAGAGAAAGACAGAGATACAGATAGTTAGAGAGAGAGAGAGAGAGAGAGAGAGAGAGAGAGAGAGAGAGAGAGATAGGGAGACAGAATCAGTTAGATGCCGACGGACACTAATTTTCGTACTTCATTCCTAAACAAGGAATTTCTAAGATTTTGAAATAGAATCAAGTTAAAAATTCTTGAACCAAGCACAATAGGTGTTTTTCTTATAAACTTGGTCTTGGCATAGGTCAAAAAGTTCTTTATTGAAGTAAAATGCAAATATTGCAAGCATTAATTGTACTTGAATTTAAGCTCGAAAAAAGTCAAGAAGAATCAAAGTTGAATTTAGGCTCTAATTTCTTAAAGTTAGTCTTGTTTTGCGACTTGCAGAAGCAGAAGACGGAATCGGGCTTAACTTCTGGGCCAGATTCGACCAGATTTAATTGCTTGGCCATATTCACTGACTGAATTTCCTGTGCGCAAATCTTTCAATTTCCTGTCGCTCAGCTTTGCGCACGCGCTCTTGAAATTTTGAAGCAATTTATTTGCTTTTGTTTTGTGTAAAAAGTTAATTATTTAATGATTTATGAAGGCATTATTGTTGCCGTTGTTGTTCTTGTTGTTGTTGTTATTGTTGTTGTTCTCTCGTTGTTGTCTCGTTGTTATTTATAAACATTCTCTAACTTTTAATGAAACTTGTTGCTTAGCTAGTCAATTTTTGTGTGTTTTTTTTTGGTCGGGCGGGGCTTAGTGATGTCATTGCCTTGAAGGCAAAGCGAGATAGACCCGACGTCGCCAAATTTGTCAGCCCCTATTGTTTTTATAGAGTATCGACGGAGTTCGGTTAAGTGCGTGTGCTTAGCATTAGATTGTATCGCTGGCAACTGGTTTGCGCGCCTCTTGGGTGAGAGCATTGATCGGCGCTTGGCTGACCCAGTTGCCCGTGCACCAAATTGATGATGGCATCTTAGGCTGATGCGGCCATCAGTCGACTCTTTGGCTAAAAGCCGAAAAAAAGCTTAGCTCAAGTCGTGACTTATTAGGCCAGTTGCAAGTAGTCGTAGTCTGACACTTTAGGTTGTGCTGCAGTTGAAACGAAAAAATTCACTCACGGGTTAAAACTGCAGCCGTTCAATCGATCAATCATGACTGACGTGGATGTGCTGAGCGCCAGAATGAAGTCGCGCTTGCATTTGCAAAGCAAGACAATTGGCGCCGATCGCATCAAGAAGGCCAAGGATAACAACGAGGACATCGCCGTGCTGAGCATGTTCCTGCCGAATGCCAGCGCCGTCGAGGAGAATCGCAGCTTCTATTGCTCCCTCGGCGACTATTGCCGCCTGGGCGATCCCCGTGCCACCAAAGCAGGTAAAATGGTGCTCAACATGTTGCGCGCATGTTGCCCGTAAATTATGTTAATTAAATCCAGCGATACATCATAATTTATCAATATTACTGGCCATTTAATGCCCAACTTGTTGCCAAATTGGTAAAATACCAAAACAAAATAGACGCCCCCATGGATTAGCCGGAGATGTTGCGGCCAGCTCCCCATAACGTCATCGCAGCTTTCGTTGGGCCCAATGCTGGCCCGATGAGTAATGAGCGCCAAGAAATACACTCAAAGAAATATTAATAGACAAATGATATGATTAAGCAGGTGTTGCTCGCCAATGGGAACGGGCTTCGGTCTTTTAATACACATTCTTTTCAATTGAAAACTTAATATCATTTAACACGATATACAACTAACTATAATTATATCTTATTTTTTGTTATATCTGCTCTCAAATCCTACTTTCTATTCTATTATATTCTACTATAAGAATAAGCAATGCATTGGAAATGACATTGCTAATGTGAACAAGTTAATAATGGGAATTATACGTGTCAACCTTAGAGAAATAACTTAATTTCCCTAGAAATCCACGCGAATCTTGATGAGACATATAACATACATATGTATAAATACTTGGGAAATATAAATTTCAATTGCATTGAGAATCTACACTCACTTCGATTAAGCATATATGAGTAAATTTAAGGAGAGTAATAATGCAATTTCTTTAAGATTTACTCTGATTTTTATCAGACATTTTTGTATTATTTTTAGAAAGTTAACAAGTAAATTTCCTTAAGAATTACACAATTATCTTCATATCACAAACGATAATTTAATTTCCCTTAACAGCTAAGCACTAAATAAAATTGGGAAATAACAATTTAATTTCCCTTAAGAACTTAACACTGAAATATATCTGCCAATTTTAGGGAAATAACAACTAAATTTCCCTGAGACTTGCACACCTATTGTGATGAGACACATATATACATATATACCAATTCTAGGGAAATTACAATTTAATTTCCCTTCAGAGCTTAACACTGATTTTAGGGAAATAGCAACTAAACTTCCCTAAGACTGACACACCAATTGTGATGAGACACATACATATGTATATACCAATGCTAGGGAAATAACAAGTTAATTTCCCCTAAGAACTTTTCACTAATCTTATGACATGTACATATGTGCCAACTAAAGGGGAAATAACAATTTAATTTCCCTTAAGAACTTTACACTAATCATATGACATATTACACATATATGTGTATATTTAGGAAATAACAACAAAATGCCCCCTTCAAATCTTTGCTCCACACTGAGTTATTTAAGTTTATTCACACATACGAAATTACGACTCTCTGCAGATATTCAACATTTATATCGTTAACATCGTAAATTTGTCGTGCCAACTTTTTTTCGCCATAATTTGCCAAAAAACGAACTGTTGTTCTTTATGGGCTAAAATTAAAGCACAACAATAGAACAACAGCTGCCCTGACATTATTCCAGTCAATTACCCTTCTCTGGCACAGTGATGGGCGGCAGTCAGTGAACCCAGCAAAAGTTTTCGCTTCTGTCACATATTTGGCAACAAATTTTGAGCACGCAATAAATAATATAAACATATTTCTGTGCACACTTTTATATGGCAACTAATGAAACCATCTATCTATGTTATATAGCCCATGAGTGTAATGTCTCTCGAGACTCGCAAATTTGAATAATTTTTGCATTAATCGTTATGAAAATGCGATGTCGAGACACACGAGGCTCTGGGAGCAGGTGGGCTGTGCGCTGGGCATGGGCCGTGTCTTCGACAGTTGCATGTCAGTCGCACATAATAATATTGGCTTTTGTTGTTATTTTATTTTTGTTTCCTTCTTTTTTTTTTAGTTGTTGTTCAATATGAATTCTGATTGAGTTTCTGTGATGGTTTTGGCCTGAATATGTCGGGAATTTGGGGCTATTTAATAGATTGTGTTTCCCGGGCAGGCAAAGTTCAAGGCTGTCAGAAATTGATTTGTCTAATCTCCCTCTCTCTCTCTCTCTCTCTCTCTCTCCCTCCCTCCCTCTCCCTCTCTCACAGGTACCAAGAAAATGGAATACAAAACCCGGCAGTGGCACGAGAATTGCTTCTGCTGCTGCGTCTGCAAGACGGCCATTGGCACCAAGTCGTTTATACCGCGCGAGCAGGAGATCTACTGCGCCGGCTGCTACGAGGAGAAGTTTGCCACGCGCTGCATCAAGTGCAACAAGGTGAGATACCCTGCAGACATTTTCGAAAGTATTTGACTATTGACGAGTTGTTCGATTGCAGGTAATCACCTCGGGTGGCGTGACCTACAAGAACGAGCCGTGGCATCGTGAGTGCTTCACTTGCACCCACTGCAACATCACGCTGGCCGGGCAGCGCTTCACCAGCCGCGACGAGAAGCCCTACTGTGCCGAGTGTTTCGGTGAATTGTTTGCCAAGCGCTGCACATCGTGCGTGAAGCCCATTACGGGTAAGTTTTAGCTGAGCTGCACACCAACTGATCGGAATTCATTGACCGAACTTCTCTTGTTGCTCCACAGGCATCGGCGGCACACGCTTCATCTCGTTCGAGGAGCGCCATTGGCATCACGATTGCTTCGTGTGCGCCAGCTGCAAGGCCAGCCTGGTGGGACGCGGCTTCATCACCGACGGACCCGACATTCTCTGCCCGGACTGTGCCAAGCAGAAGCTGATGTAAATGGCAAACCAAACCGAGTCCCATCAAGTCAACCAAATGGCCACAGAAGAAGAGGGGAGGGAGAGCAGGGAGAGGAGCAGCTGGAGGGTGGACGAATGCCCAGCGTTAATTAGCCATAAAAATTCAGCAGAAATTCAACGAAAATGGATCAAAAATCAGAGAATGAGCGGAAGATGATGTATTAAACGATATATACAAACAAAATATTGCCTTACTCTTACACACATATATTATATATGAGAGAATTAGCTAAACAAAGTCCTAAAATCAAACAAAAACAAAAACAACTTCAAATCGAGAAGCAGCAAATTTTTGACTATTGTACGAGTGCTTGTATACTTATTAATATAGCTGCAAAGGCAAATGCTATAAAAAGAAAAGAAATCAAAATCAAAAAAAAAACTCGCTTGAAATTTGATATTTTATTTGTGCTTTATCGTCAAATTGTATAAAATATATACTTATTTATTGTTTGTAAATGCATTTGAGCGCGAAAACAAAACCTAAAATCTAAAATCTAAAGAAAAGAACAACAAATGGAATATATTGTAACTATTGTTGCCACATTTGCATAATGTATGTATGTTTATTTATTTATTTTAAGTTCTTCTAACCCACACACACACACACGCTCACACACGCTCACACACACACACACACACACACACACACAGACAGAGCGAAAAGTTTCCTAACCGCGGGTTTCAGTTAAATATATACTTATTTCAAATGTTATTAAACAAAGCAAACCATATTTAGATGTGTGTGTGTATGTCAACACACACACCCACACACACACACACACACGCACACGTCCTAGCAATTTAATTGTTTAGTTATATTTTTATGGTTTCGTTTTGTAAGTGGAAACACTTTGCGCTAACCAAGCAGCCGCACATTATTATTTTACATATGCCAACAAAATGTCAATGTCCTTAACTATTTAATGAAATTAAAGCTAAACAAATTAATAATTATATTTGGCGTCTGGTTTTTGCTCGCACACAAAAGGAAATAAGAACCTTTTTTGTTGATTCTTTGTTACATATCGGCCAGATAATGTCCGATTTTGGAGTAAGGACTCGTAAGGATCAGTTCTGTCGACTATCGAAACCCAATATCGATTTGGCATTCAAGTTAAAGTTAAATATGTATAACATTCCCTAATCGGGAATTTTTGACCCGAGATAATAAGACATGAACAAAATATGATCAGTAAATGATCTCTATTCATGGTACCTAGTTGACCCATATATCCTTGGTTATTCCATATCATTGATATAGTCCTAACGAACCTAAAGGACAAAGTTCTCGCCGAATTCGCAAGAACATGGTTCAAAATTATGTATGCTTCTCTTTTACAGCCGCCCCAGCAGCAGCTCCGCCCCCTGGCTGGTTTCTAGTTGACTAAACATATCCTTGGTTATACCATTCCATCGATATAGTCCTTGGGAACCTAAAGGACAAAGTTCTCGCCGGATGCGCAAGAACTTGGTTCAAAATAATGTATGCCTTTCTTTTACACCCGCCCCTCGCCCTCTGTCTGGTTTCTAGTTGACTTAACATATCCTTGGTTATACCACACCATCGATATAGTCCTTGGGAACCTAAAGGATCAGATTCCTGCAAAATGTGCATTGAAATGGTCCAAAAACATGTATGCTTTTTCTTTCAGGAGCCCTTTTAATTGACCTGCAGCTGCAGCTGTTGTTTAACAGCCAGCTTACTGCACTCATTTTACACAAACTGTTAGATTACAGAGCTCATTTTAATTGAGTTACATTTTTGCCCCTGAATGCTATGCAATGAAAATTTTTGTACAAGCCACTCGGCGACCTTCTGGTCATTTCTGTTCGCCTGGTACTTGAGTGGAATTTTAGTCCAAATTTGGGCCCCGCGGCGAGGCTGCCCTTCCTGTGACGTCAT
Organism: Drosophila kanekoi; assembly: GCA_037075305.1. Taxonomy (NCBI): domain Eukaryota; kingdom Metazoa; phylum Arthropoda; class Insecta; order Diptera; family Drosophilidae; genus Drosophila; species Drosophila kanekoi. The sequence goes on from JBAMCE010000141.1 coordinate 9,816,229, forward strand.
TTTTCGGGCTCAAAAATATTGTACGTCTACCTTCTGAGCATTTCTGTTCGCCTGGTACTTTTGGGAAATTTTAGCTCAAATTTGGGACCCAGCCGGCGACCAGGGCGCCCCTTTTGGGTATGCAATGAAATTTTTTCGCCAGCTAAAAATATTTTTTGTCGACCTTCTGAGCATTTCTGTTCGCCTGGTACTTGAGTGGAATTTTAGTGCAAATTTAGGCCCCGCGACGACGGTGCCCTTCCTGTGACGTCATTTTTCGGTCGCAAAAATTTTGTACGTCTACTTTCTGAGCATTTCTGTTCGCCTGGTACTTTTGGGAAATTTTAAGAAAAATCTCGGCAGCCAGCGGCTGCCAACAGACGCCCCAGGCGGGTATGCAATGAATTCCTAAAAACCGTCCAATTTTGCTTTTTTCAATAAAAAAACAGCAATTTCTCCTTTTTATATTAAATAATTGATTTATTTATGTTTCAATTCATAAAATTGTTGTTACTTATGCTAAAATTCTTAATTATTTCTCTTAAAATTACACAAATCGAGCATAAATTGTAATTTGAGCTTATTTCATCTTAAAATAACTTTATCTGGCTTAATTAAAGTCCGATCCTTTAAATATCTGCTTTGTCACTCGTGAAGGTCCTTAGATGTCCTCGTAGTCCTTAATTTGTCTGTCTGAAAAGATAAAAACACATTTAAATTTATAAAGTAAATAAACATATAAAAGCATTTTATGTAAGGAAAATAGGCCATAACTCGGGCATGTCCTTGCAGATTTTCAAAGGACATGGGGCGTTAGGATCCTATAGACCCCCTGCATCGATCTGCATCATAAAAATAGGGGGTCATCTAAGAATCATATAACTCGAAATTTGACTTGTAAAATTTCTCTCTCGGAGCGTACCGAAATGGCCCGAAAACACAAATCCTTAAATATCTCCAAAACTACAAGGACGATCTTAATGAAACTTGGCCAGGAGGTAGTCCTGGTCAACACAATTATTTTGACATATGACTCGACAGGACACGCAAGGATATGCTTGAGTTATGGCTTATTTTCTTAAAACAAATTCGTCCTTAAAACTTTTTTGTCTGAAGGACTTTCGTCCCTTGGGCTGTCAATTCTTCAATGGGAGCGCGAGGACTATCTACTGGCCAAAGGACATCCTGAAAGTCCTTCAAATGGCGAAGTTAGCCCGGAATTTTTCGACTTTGGACAATTTTCCGACTAACCCCCTAGGAAAAATTTCGAAATTTTTTTTTTTTTAATTCTGGAAATCTTTGAATGCCAATCGATAGTCCTGCTCTTCACGAGTTCAAAACGTTATATCCTTTTAAAATCCTTAAGGATTTGACCGAGCTATGGCTATTTAAAAAATGTCCTTTTTAGAAAATTGGCTATATATCGTAAACGGTAAGGACGATTTGGATGTCCTTTGGGCAGTTCATGGATCATACGATTTGTTTGACACAGGACTTGTCAGGATCTGCAAGGATATGACCGTGTTAAAGCCTTAATAATTTGTGAAAGAATTGTACTCACATCTAGGTTGTCTAAAGGACAAAATTACAATTTAGATAGAACTGAATTTTACGAGTCCAATATGGTATAAGATTCAAAACTCGGACATTTTTGGGACGTGATGTAACCCCTTTTCAATCAATTGATATTCGAAATATTGGAATGCCAATTTATAATAGGGATCCTTACGAATTCAAAATGGTATAATATTTAAAAATCGGACAATTTTCGGGCGAGATATTAAGAAAAAATGATCAAAAAGTTTTGATTTTCGACCAGACCCCGATTTTGACAAAAAACGTGATGTAACCCCTTGCCATTTTGGTCGATTTTGGTCAAAATTTAGATTTTCATTGTTTGAATGCCAATCGATAGTATCGATAATTACGAGTCCAAAATGGTATAAAATTTCAAAATCGGACATTTTTTGGCCGAGATATTAAGAAAAAATGATCAGAAAGGGTTGACTTCACAATCGAATCGCGTTTTGGTCCATAACTTTTTTCAATCCATCGATATTCGAAATGTTGGAACGCCAATTTATAATAGGGATCCTTACGAATTTAAAATGGTATAACATTAAAAAATCGGACAATTTTTGGGCGAGATATTAAGAAAAAATGATCAAAAAGTTTTGATTTTCGACCAGACCCCGATTTTGACAAAAAACGTGATGTAACCCCTTGCCATTTTGGTCGATTTTGGTCAAAATTTAGATTTTCATTGTTTGAATGCCAATCGATAGTATCGATAATTACGAGTCCAAAGTGGTATAAAATTTCAAAATCTGACATTTTTTGGGCGAGATATTAAGAAAAAATGATCAGAAAGGGTTGACTTCACAATCGAATTGCGTTTTGGTCCATAACTTTTTTCAATCCATCGATATTCGAAATGTTGGAACGCCAATTTATAATAGGGATCCTTACGAATTCAAAATGGTATAAAATTAAAAAATTAGACAATTTTTGGGCGAGATATTTAGAAAAAATGATCAAAAAGTTTTGATTTTCGACCCGACCCCGATTTTGACAAAAAACGTGATGTAACCCCTTGCCATTTTGGTCGATTTTGGTCAAAATTTAGATTTTCATTGTTTGAATGCCAATCGATAGTATCGATAATTACGAGTCCAAAATGGTATAAAATTTCAAAATCGGACATTTTTTGGCCGAGATATTAAGAAAAAATGATCAGAAAGGGTTGACTTCACAATCGAATCGCGTTTTGGTCCATAACTTTTTTCAATCCATCGATATTCGAAATGTTGGAACGCCAATTTATAATAGGGATCCTTACGAATTCAAAAAGGTATAAAATTAAAAAATTAGACAATTTTTGGGCGAGATATTTAGAAAAAATGATCAAAAAGTTTTGATTTTCGACCCGACCCCGATTTTGACAAAAAACGTGATGTAACCCCTTGCCATTTTGGTCGATTTTGGTCAAAATTTAGATTTTCATTGTTTGAATGCCAATCGATAGTATCGATAATGACGAGTCCAAAATGGTATAAAATTTCAAAATCGGACATTTTTTGGCCGAGATATTAAGAAAAAATGATCAGAAAGGGTTGACTTCACAATCGAATCGCGTTTTGGTCCATAACTTTTTTCAATCCATCGATATTCGAAATGTTGGAATGCCAATTTATAATAGGGATCCTTACGAATTCAAAATGGTATAACATTTCAAAATCGGACATTATTTGGCCGAGATATTAAGAAAAAATGATCAAAAAGTTTTGATTTTCGACCAGACCCCGATTTTGACAAAAAACGTGATGTAACCCCTTGCCATTTTGGTCGATTTTGGTCAAAATTTAGATTTTCATTGTTTGAATGCCAATCGATAGTATCGATAATTACGACTCCAAAATGGTATAAAATTTCAAAATCGGACATTTTTTGGCCGAGATATTAAGAAAAAATGATCAGAAAGGGTTGACTTCACAATCGAATCGCGTTTTGGTCCATAACTTTTTTCAATCCATCGATATTCGAAATGTTGGAACGCCAATTTATAATAGGGATCCTTACGAATTTAAAATGGTATAACATTAAAAAATCGGACAATTTTTGGGCGAGATATTAAGAAAAAATGATCAAAAAGTTTTGATTTTCGACCAGACCCCGATTTTGACAAAAAACGTGATGTAACCCCTTGCCATTTTGGTCGATTTTGGTCAAAATTTAGATTTTCATTGTTTGAATGCCAATCGATAGTATCGATAATTACGAGTCCAAAGTGGTATAAAATTTCAAAATCTGACATTTTTTGGGCGAGATATTAAGAAAAAATGATCAGAAAGGGTTGACTTCACAATCGAATCGCGTTTTGGTCCATAACTTTTTTCAATCCATCGATATTCGAAATGTTGGAACGCCAATTTATAATAGGGATCCTTACGAATTCAAAATGGTATAAAATTAAAAAATTAGACAATTTTTGGGCGAGATATTTAGAAAAAATGATCAAAAAGTTTTGATTTTCGACCCGACCCCGATTTTGACAAAAAACGTGATGTAACCCCTTGCCATTTTGGTCGATTTTGGTCAAAATTTAGATTTTCATTGTTTGAATGCCAATCGATAGTATCGATAATTACGAGTCCAAAATGGTATAAAATTTCAAAATCGGACATTTTTTGGCCGAGATATTAAGAAAAAATGATCAGAAAGGGTTGACTTCACAATCGAATCGCGTTTTGGTCCATAACTTTTTTCAATCCATCGATATTCGAAATGTTGGAACGCCAATTTATAATAGGGATCCTTACGAATTCAAAAAGGTATAAAATTAAAAAATTAGACAATTTTTGGGCGAGATATTTAGAAAAAATGATCAAAAAGTTTTGATTTTCGACCCGACCCCGATTTTGACAAAAAACGTGATGTAACCCCTTGCCATTTTGGTCGATTTTGGTCAAAATTTAGATTTTCATTGTTTGAATGCCAATCGATAGTATCGATAATGACGAGTCCAAAATGGTATAAAATTTCAAAATCGGACATTTTTTGGCCGAGATATTAAGAAAAAATGATCAGAAAGGGTTGACTTCACAATCGAATCGCGTTTTGGTCCATAACTTTTTTCAATCCATCGATATTCGAAATGTTGGAATGCCAATTTATAATAGGGATCCTTACGAATTCAAAATGGTATAACATTTCAAAATCGGACATTATTTGGCCGAGATATTAAGAAAAAATGATCAAAAAGTTTTGATTTTCGACCAGACCCCGATTTTGACAAAAAACGTGATGTAACCCCTTGCCATTTTGGTCGATTTTGGTCAAAATTTAGATTTTCATTGTTTGAATGCCAATCGATAGTATCGATAATTACGACTCCAAAATGGTATAAAATTTCAAAATCGGACATTTTTTGGCCGAGATATTAAGAAAAAATGATCAGAAAGGGTTGACTTCACAATCGAATCGCGTTTTGGTCCATAACTTTTTTCAATCCATCGATATTCGAAATGTTGGAATGCCAATTTATAATAGGGATCCTTACGAATTCAAAATGGTATAACATTTCAAAATCGGACATTATTTGGCCGAGATATTAAGAAAAAATGATCAAAAAGTTTTGATTTTCGACCAGACCCCGATTTTGACAAAAAACGTGATGTAACCCCTTGCCATTTTGGTCGATTTTGGTCAAAATTTAGATTTTCATTGTTTGAATGCCAATCGATAGTATCGATAATTACGAGTCCAAAATGGTATAAAATTTCAAAATCGGACATTTTTTGGCCGAGATATTAAGAAAAAATGATCAGAAAGGGTTGACTTCACAATCGAATCGCGTTTTGGTCCATAACTTTTTTCAATCCATCGATATTCGAAATGTTGGAACGCCAATTTATAATAGGGATCCTTACGAATTTAAAATGGTATAACATTAAAAAATCGGACAATTTTTGGGCGAGATATTAAGAAAAAATGATCAAAAAGTTTTGATTTTCGACCAGACCCCGATTTTGACAAAAAACGTGATGTAACCCCTTGCCATTTTGGTCGATTTTGGTCAAAATTTAGATTTTCATTGTTTGAATGCCAATCGATAGTATCGATAATTACGAGTCCAAAGTGGTATAAAATTTCAAAATCGGACATTTTTTGGGCGAGATATTAAGAAAAAATGATCAGAAAGGGTTGACTTCACAATCGAATTTCGTTTTGGTCCATAACTTTTTTCAATCCATCGATATTCGAAATGTTGGAATGCCAATTTATAATAGGGATCCTTACGAATTCAAAATGGTATAAAATTAAAAAATCAGACAATTTTTGGGCGAGATATTTAGAAAAAATGATCAAAAAGTTTTGATTTTCGACCCGACCCCGATTTTGACAAAAAACGTGATGTAACCCCTTGCCATTTTGGTCGATTTTGGTCAAAATTTAGATTTTCATTGTTTGAATGCCAATCGATAGTATCGATAATTACGAGCCCAAAGTGGTATAAAATTAAAAAATCTGACATTTTTTGGGCGAGATATTAAGAAAAAATGATCAGAAAGGGTTGACTTCACAATCGAATCGCGTTTTGGTCCATAACTATTTTCAATCCATCGATATTCGAAATGTTGGAAAGCCAATTTATAATAGGGATGCTTACGAATTCAAAATGGTATATAATTTAAAAATCGGACAATTTTTGGGCGAGATATTAAGAAAATATGATCAGAAAGGGCAAAGTTTGCCCGGAATTTTTCGATTTTGGGCAATTTTGTGACTACCTTTGGTAATTTACGAAAGAATTGTACTCATACCTCTGGTGTCTAAAGGATTTTCGTCCTTGTTATTACAAAGGACATCAGAATGGTTCGGTTGGAAAAGTAAAGCTTTTTGGATGATTGTTTTTAATATCCATCATTAAAAATGTTTGATTTGGGATGTTAATTTAGAAACGCAAAACGTGCTCATTAGCGCAAAAGACTGCTCTGTAAACGCAATATGAGTAACATTGCGCAAAACTGAGACGCTAACGCAATGTTAATGGTTGTCGTTCGTTGTGAATGCCAAATAACCAAAACAACATCAAATTGAATAAAGATAGCCAAAAGATGCCGGACTTAAAAATAATACTGGAGTTCAGGTAATATGTGCAGATATTCAAGCTTACCGTTATTAGAAGAAGCTTTTTCCCAGTGCTGGCGCAGAACTGCTCTTTGGCAATATCAAACGGCGGGAGCTTGCATTGGACGGTGGCCAAAAATGTGAGCATCCATCAGTACTTTCTACCAATTACTGGCAGCCGTAAAACGATTTATTGCAGGGACCATTGCGAATTTGCTTAAATGGATGCACGCCAACATTTTAACAGAACGTCCTGAGCTATTCATGCAGGGAAACACGGTGTAAGTGAGTCTTTGGCAGCAGCAATTGCACTTTTTGTTATGATTGTTGCCTCTTCTGTTTCATAGACGGCCCGGCATCCTGGTGTTGATAAATGATACGGACTGGGAACTGCTGGTAAAACGTCCTGAATATCTTATGTAGAAACGTCAGTTAAAGCTGTTGTTTTGTTCCAGGGCGAGCTAGACTATGAGCTGCAACAGAATGATAACGTGCTTTTCATATCAACACTGCACGGCGGCTAACAGAAGCGCTTTATGTTAACTAGTAATAAGTACAAAGTTCTGTATTTTTCGTAAAATAAAACATATATAAAAAAAACAAAATAAGCTGCATAAATCAGAATTACGTCCCTTTACCAAAAACGGCAAAGGCCCACACGATGGTTCGGGTTGTAAAATTATCTTCATATTGAATGCATTCTTATTCGTCTAGCTATTTATACCAGCAGGGCGGCGAATAAGCTGTTGGGAATTACAAACATACAACATTTTAACTGTCAAGCAGCATAAAGATTCTTGGCTTTTTAGCGCCCTGCTGATTTGTTTAGATATTCTAAATATTTCGAAGCAACATTTATTCAATTCTTTGCTTAATTGCATACATTATTCATATTTGTAAAGATATGCAATTATGTATGTATATTGTTTACGATAATCTAAAGATAGGCACTTAATTTACATATATTAACTAACTGTACGTTATAAATTTCGATTTCGATTGATTTTCTTTTCGGCTGGCACTTTGTTTGTGCCCCTCGATTTGTGTGTTGTGTGTGTGTTTTGTGTGTGGGTTGTACGTGTAGATTAAGGTTGATTAAGAGCTATGAAATATATTTCGACATTGACACATTGAATTCAATAATTTCAAATTTTCTAAAAACAGAGAATGTGATAAATGTAAGAAAATGCATCCAAGGCAAATAATACAATAGGATGAAAATTGATGACAAAAAAATTAACGCAACTAAAATCAAATAAATAATAAATAACAAAAAAATAATAATAATAATAAGTATGCATATGTATTATATGTAAATCTGAATCTGATGAAACCGTTTTTCGCTAAAGCTATGTATTCATTTTTCTCGTAACTAAGTATGCGGGCATCGAAAACTGAGATGAAAATTGCGACACTCCCACTTGGACTTCGACTTCGACTGCGTCTTCACTTGTTGCTCTCGGGCGCCGCTGCCTCGGCAGCGTGGGCGTACGACTTGTAGCGACGCAGGATCACCGTCGAGGTGGAGGCCGTGGCCGTGCCGGATGTGGACCAACTGCCCCGGCTGCCAGACAACTGCTCCGCGGCGTGGGTGTGGGCGTGCTCCTGATGATCCGGCGTGATGGACATGTCTGACAGAATGCCGCTCTCTAGATATGCATATGAGTATATATATAGAGGAAGAGCGTAAATTATGCACGAATAACATTTGAATCTACCCAGAAACAGACTAAGAACATGCAAATACAACTAGAGTTAGAGGTGAGCGACAGAGCGGGGGTTGGTTGTATATATAAAGTGGAGTGTCTAATAATACTGGGGTGAAGTGGGGTGTTTTTTATATACATGGGAAGGCAAACATTTAACAAAATACAATAAACAAACGACAAAAGCAACTGTTGGCCTCTAGAAGAAGTAGCACAATTCAAGCTCTATACCCATGGACAGCTGGCTGACAATTGTTGTGGAGCGCTTGTGGTTCCGCTTGTTGCTTCTGCTCGATCCGCTGCTGACGAGCGTGGGCGTGGAATGGCGTTGGCTGGAGCTGGCGTTGCCATTGTCCGGCTCGCTGTTGTTGCTCAGTTTCAGAGCCTGTGTTTCGTTGATCAGCTCCAAGGTGGCAGTAGGGTTGTTGTTGTTGTTGTTGCCGCTGCCGCTACAGCTGCTGATGCCCAAGTGGCTACCCGAGAGTTTGCTGAAGCTCAGGTTGAGGCTGTGGCGTCCGGTTTCGTGGGCAGCATGCATGCCCGAGGAGCAGCCGCCGCCGCCGCTGATAGAGGAGCTGCTGGTGGTGCTGGTGCTACTGGACAGCGAGCTCTCCGAGATGAGCGAATTGGGACGGCGCATGCTGGCCTTGCCCGGCTCCGCATGGCGCAGCTTGGGCGCTGTAAAAAGAAGAAAAATGTGGATAAGAGCTGCTGCTGTTTACGGGCCAGGAACTTACTTTTGTTTAGCTGGGTGAGGGGTATGGAGCGGTCGCTGATCTGATTGTTGCTGGGCCGTATGTCCAGGCAGGGCTTGCTGCCAATGCCCATCGAAGACATCTCCGCCAGGCGAATTTCTGCAGTAGTTAAACCTCGGGTAAAGATTTTGACTTGCGCTCTTTAGCTTTCTTGCTCACCTCGATTTCGCTTCGCCTGTTTCCAGAGCAGCTTGGATATCTCTTCGGTCCAGGCATTTTTGATGTCCTCCGACATGCACTGCAGCATCCAAGTGTCGTCCGGCTTGCGTTTTCTGAACCAAATCTCGAACTTGGTCGTCGAGTCGCCCGTATGCGCCGTCAGACCAATGTCCGAGGTCTTGATGCTGTTCTTGTATATATAAATGTCGAGATTCTGCAATGGAACCGGGATTAGTTGAGTTGGAATTGGTTTTCTGGTTTAGTCTGGCATGCGCACCTTGTGATCGGGAAAGCGTCGCGCCTTGCTGAACAGCACCAGCTCCTCGAAGAGGAACACCTGCCGCAGCGTCTTCTTGCCGCCGCGTCCCTGCCAGACGAGGAATTCGTTTTGGCGCAGCAGTCTTCCCTGCTCTTTGACATTGACGTCGCAGTCGCGCAGTGAGTCCATGGCAAGCAGATCGTTGCCGTGGCGCAGCTGAAACTTGACCATCTCCTCGGCGCGCTGCAGCTCCTCGACATCGGCGGCGATCTCCTGCAGCGCAGCGCCCTCTACGCTCTTCACCGCCTTGACCAGCTGCTGCAGGAGCAGAGCATATTTGCCCATGCGCTGCACTGGCTTCAGGAGGTACGAGGCCAGGTCCATCTTGTCCTGCAGCTGGATCTGCTTAGGCTTGAAGAACGAGCTGCCATACTCGCTCAGCAGCGTGTCGCTCTTGGGCTTGTTCTTGTTGTACAGCGCATACAAATAGAACTTGGACTCCATTTCGAGGAAGGCGGCGCCCACCTTAAGGGGATTGCGCTCGTAGCGCTCCAGCTCGCCCAGAAAGTGAGAATTGTGGAACTCAAAGATCTTCTCAATGTTGCCAAAGATGACGTTCCGTTGGCCGCGCAACGGCTGTGGAATATCCTCGCGCAGCAGCTCGTCGATGTAGTTCTCGATTACGTAGTACAGGGAGCGTACGTAGTCGCGTTCGGTACCAATCATTTCCCGCATGATCAATAGAAGCGTTCTGTCAACAAAAGATATGAATTTATGGATTGGAAGAATAATAATGGAATACAAAATATTAATAGTCTTTCAATCGGCAGACTGGGTTTATAAGACTCTCGCTGGAAAAGGAACCTAACAGCCCTTTATATGTAAAGCTCTTTTTTTCATAGGGACCTAGCCCCCTACAAATTTGGAAATTAAATTAGGATCTTAGGCTAGCATCGCAAGAAAGGGGCTGACCAAGGATCATGGCTAGGGTTTGCTTTATGGAAGAGCTGTGAGCTGTTAGACAACTTTTAAGTTTTTATTCGGTTAAGCTCGGCTTTTACTTTTATGTCTCACCAAGTTCACGCACTCACTTTTGTATTTTTGGTTCCAAACAGCTGAGCTCCTCCAGTTTGGTCAGCTCCAGATTGGAGGCATGGCACTGTAGATGGGCATTCGCCTCCATGGGCGAGTGCATGTCCATGTAGCGCTTTGTGGGCCGCTCGAAGCACTCGTCTTCAAGTAGCTCGTCGTGGCTGCAAGAAGTTATTCAGCATCACCTTGAATCTTGGCAATTGTCCAACACTTACCTCTTCTCGTTTAGACTCTGGCAGCTGCAGATGCGGGCCAGTTTCGGATTGCGTTCGCAGTTGTCGCAGACACCGACGCCTGAGTCGGCTATCTTGGACTGCTGCTCCTCGCCATCGCCATCGGCATCGCATTCCTGATCGTGCTCCTCTTCGGGCTCGTCCATGTCCTCCAGATTGCGACTCTCGCGCCAGCAGCTGCAGTGGCTGCCGCCGGTTGCACCCTCAAAGGAGCTGCCATTGCCGGAGCTGCAGCGGTAGCTGCCACGCTTTATGGCAGCCTGAGCTGGCGTGCTGCTCGCTCCCGGCTGGGAGCTGGCCCTGCGCATGGCCGGCAAATGTTTGTCTATGAGCGCCGTGGCGCCCAGCTCCGCGGCCAGGCGCTGCAGCTCCTCCAACGCGGCCGTTTCGCGCTGATGCTGCGTCAGCAAGTGCAGCAGCCGTGAGCCGCCCTCGATGCGTTCCCGCGTCTTCTCCAGCTTCTCCGCAAACTGATCCAGCGCCGTCTTCAGGTTGCCTGCGCTCTCGCTCAGCACGGCTATCTTCTGGGCCGCTAAGTGCAGGTCGCGACCCTTGGCCAAATGTTTCTGCAAGGGATAAATGTTTGTTCGTTAACTTAACTTTTATCTTTAGTAAAAGGCCTTTACTCACCCTGGCTATGAAATAGTATTTCTCGAACTCCAGCTCCTGCGCCTTCAGCTGCGCCTCGTTGTCCAACTGAAGCTGTGCGAATTTTTGCAAGTTTTCAGCACCGTCATTGGCCAGCCAAGAGGTGACCTAAAAATATATATAATAGATAGAGATTTAGTGTGGAACCTTCAAACCTGTTGCGAACGCGCCCACGCCGACCTCAAGGCTCAAGTTGATGAAAAGTGAAACTCATACAAAGCGATCGGCGATCTAATTAGGCTCCACTTTACAAATTAAAAACCAATCGCGCACAAATCAAATAAAATGATTCCTCAATGGAGGTATTACAAAGCTCCCAAAGGTATTGAAAGCAACAACGACAACGACAACGACAACAACAACAACCACGGGCCAATCAACGATCTCACATTGATAATTTCGTGGCTCTAACCAATTTTTAATCACCTGCTGCGTCCAATTGAATTGATACAATCGATGATGCGACGCATTATGGGAGGGGAGCAGGAGAACGGGAGCGGACTAAGACCCAACCTGAACTAACTAACCAGCTTCCAGCTGCAGCACCCGCTCCCAGCTCCCAGCTCCCAGCTCCCAGCTCCCAGCTGGAAACGCGTGTGCCGCACCGCATTCACTTTCCGTTTTTGGTCTGTGTTTTGTCGATCTTTGGCTTTGAGATAATGCCTGAGCCACTTTTGGGGGCATGTCCACGTCCACGTTCGCGTCCTCCCCAATGAATGAAACTGTCTGCCGGCTATGGAGGAGCGGGTGCTGTCGCTGAGCCAGCGTCAGCTGCTCCAGTTTCACAGTTGCCGCACAATCAGCAGCAGCAGCAGCAGCAGCAGAAGCAGCAGCAGAAGCAGTCGCAGCAGCCGGCTGACAGAGACTCTGACTCGGACTCGGACTTGGTCGGACGCTTCATGCTCATCAGATATGGCAGGCATGACCATACATACACATGTCTACGTATAAGCATGTACGAGTAATAATACAGGGTGTCGCAACTGTTCATTTGAGACGATAGTTGTTTTGTCTTTTTATGCTGCACATTATTGTTTTTCTAGTGGAAATTGTTACGAAATTAAATGTGGGCAAGTTTCTTCATGTCGTAAGATATTGATAGTTGTACATTTAAGAACTTTGAGAGTTATTGATGGTAATTATCACGCGAAAACATCGAATGGTTCTTTTTTGATTGTATCTTCAATCTTTCGCCTTTTAAAATTGTTTCCCAAATGCACTTTATAACATATAAACGAACTAAACTAAAACTTTGATCACTTTTTGAATGCTTCTTATTTCTCAGCACTTTCTAGATTTTATAAGATATTAAATATATCTAACCTCCGTGAATATTTTCTGCAAATACATTCCGAAATATTTAAAGTCTTTTTTGCTTGCTTAAACTATTACTTGCACATCATTTAAATTACTAAAGAATATCCATTTATATGTGAAAACTAAATCATTTAAATTATTTTTGCACATAATTTCTTAGCACTTTCGCGTCTTTCCTTTTTGGGCCTGGCACACCCTGTTTTATGTTGTGGAGCCGGCTCAGTTGCTGGCATTGTTTACATGACGGGGCGCAAGGCCTTTTTAGTTTTATTGGCTGATGGCATTTGAGAGATTGTTTCTGAGCGATTGCCACACACAGGCAAAAGTCAATAATAAATAAATTAATTGATTTAGTAAATCGCTGGTTCAATGAAATTTTTAATGCCAGCGATAAGAAGCCGCTGCAGCAGGCACAGCAAACGCCTTACGAGTGACTCGAGTGAAATCAAATGCAGCATCATAAAAAGCTAGCGATATAACAAATAAAAAATGAAAAAAAAAAACAAACAAAACAAACGAAACGAAATGAAACTTTAACAAGTTTCAGTTGGATGCACGTTGATGTGGCTGGTGAAGCTGCTGGAGGATGATGACTCACATAGTTGGCCATTTGGGCTGCCAATTGGCTGGCAGCTGTTTCACGCTCGCTGGCAGCTGACGAGCAGGAGGAGGAGGAGGAGGAAGAGGAGGCGGCGGCAGCAGCAGGAGGCCGCGGCGCGGGAGGAGGCGTAGCTGGCGACGTGGAGCCGGAGTCGGTGGAGATCATAACGCGTATTGAGCTCAAAATGCGATAACAATTAACGCTGCCCGCTAAGCGCGACAACATCAACAACAACATGCCACAGGCAGTTCAGAATTGCGACTGGAACTGGAATTGGAATTGGAACTGGAAAAGCCGCGCTGCCAAGCGCTAGCAGCCACTGGCAGTCACTGGCAGTCACTGCCAGTCCTCCTCATCGGCCAATCGGCCGCAGCTCGAACTGCGCTGCAAATGTGTTGCCCTTCTCCCCGCCTGTCGCCAGCCGTTTCTCAATGAAATTCAATCAAATCAAAACAATTAGTCTGTGCAAATAATGGGCACTTGGTTGTTGCTGGCACTGGAAATGTCGCTGGAATTGCAATTGGAATTGGAAGCTCCGAGCCGCTTGCAACCCGGCACAGAACACACAGCGAACATCATGATCTTGCTCATATTGATCGGTGTTGTCGACTTGGCTTGTTTACCGTCAAATTTGGCTAGTTTTATAATGCAAAGGCGGGATAACTTTTGACTGTATTCAACACTTGTTTTTCAAACTAACAAGGCCGTTCTTTTGATATTATTTATAGAAACATATTTTGTTAGCAGTGACTGAGTTTTTGATCAATTGACTGACGACTGACGACTGATTGAAAGACAACATGGCTTAATGACATTCTAAATGATTGACTGACTAATTTATTGATTGAATAACTGACTGTCTGACAGACAAACATGACTGCCTGACTGATTGACTGACTGTCTGATTGACTGACTGATTGATTGACTGAACACACACAAACTTCTGACTGTCTAGCTAACAGACTAGTTGATTGACATACTGACTGATTGATTGATTGAATGACTGACTAATTGATTGATGGACCGATTAACTGTCTGCTTAATAGATTCTTTGATCATCTGAATGACTGACTGACTACTTGACTGATTGATAGATTAAGTGACTGACCAACTGACGATTGACTGATTGAAGGACTGACCGACTGGCTGTAGCAACAAAGTAATTTTTGTATTCTTTTCTCATTTCCATAAGCAATATTTAGCCGTTTTCTCACACTTCTGCCGGGTAAAACAAGCTAGTTTTAATAGACAAAAGCTGACAGCAATGTTGGCTGTTGATTATGATTGTGATGTTGCTGATGTTGTCTGCTGGAAATTTGCTTAGCTAAGTAAATATGTGAGCTGCAGGCACATCTTCAACTGCAGCTGGGCGACTGCCTGATGATAAGCCCCGTCGCATTGACTCTATTACTCTATTTGCCAGCCGGTGGCAACTGTCGGCGGCAGCGTCGACAGCGGATGTTGTCTTTTGTCTTTTGTCAGCGCTGATAAGCGCCTGCAGCGGCCAGTTGACTGCACTCTATATCACAATGCGCCGATGATCGGCACATCATAGAGAAGCTGTTGTCGTTGGGGCATGTTGCTGTTGGGTGTTTGCTGTGACTGTTGTTGCTGCTCTTGGTGTTGGCTCTGACATAAAACGCAAATTTAACGTGACAGTTTAACAAGTTGATCGCATGCGCCATAAAACACATGCAACACCTACAACAGCAGCAACAACAACAACAACAACAACAACAGCAGGAATAACAACAACTGAGCATGCGTGGCTTCCAGCGCTCTGCGTGGCAAATGTTGCTGCTGCTGCTGCTGCGACGGCGGCAACTGTTGCTGCTGCGGCTGCTGCTGCTGGCTGCTGTCGTGTAATTTACGCAAATGTCGCGTATTTATCTCACAGCCATAAACATTTTTTAAGCCACAATATCGAATTTATTTTGACACTTTACAAAGTTGTCGCCATTGTTGCCGTTGTTGTCGTTGTTGTCGTTGTTGTCGTTGTTGCTGTTGCTGCTATCTTAGAAAATTCCGACAGCTATTGGGGATTTTGTCTCTGTCGGCTTTGGGGTTCTGTTTCTATTTCTGGTCTTGGGTAATTTATTTGAAGTGCGTCTTAAATGATATGCCTTTGCCATTTGCCATTGCTATTTGCCATTCGGACTGTCTCATTTCGGCTTGGCTAATTTGTGGCTCTTCATTCTGGTCCAAGCGTATCGCCGAGCTGCTTATCTCTGGCTCTTATGTTCTTTATTTTCCTATTTTCTATTTTAACAGCCATGTCGTGTAATTTGCCTGAAAATTTATGTCTGTTACTCAGCAACTATAGCGCCAATAACTAAGCCCTATATTGCTAAGTGTGTTTATAACAAAGCAGAGGGGGGTAGGTGGAGGGGTGAGGTGCTGGTCTACGACATCTGAGTAGCAGATGTGAGCGCCAAGTGAGCCATCAAACATGACTGTTACAATTGTCTATACCCTGGAAGGCAAGGGTCTTCAAAAGCAGACATTGCTTTGTGAAAGCCCAAAACCACGACGAGTACTAAATATCAAAGTTCTTTAGCTTAAGATAAGATTTGAAACTTTTTGATCATTTACCTAAAGATTGAATGCTTTTGCATTTCATGCCAAAGTTTACGATGGATATTCGGATTAAAGAAGTCCCAAAAGTTCTGCTCAGACTTGACAACTTTTGTGGATATATGTCATATTGAGTATTATTTGATCTGTAGATT
Source organism: Drosophila kanekoi (assembly GCA_037075305.1). Taxonomy (NCBI): domain Eukaryota; kingdom Metazoa; phylum Arthropoda; class Insecta; order Diptera; family Drosophilidae; genus Drosophila; species Drosophila kanekoi. The sequence continues at coordinate 9,832,337 of JBAMCE010000141.1, forward strand.
AATTCCCCATTTTTACATACACAGTTTATATAGGTTGTCTGTCTCCGCCTCCTTCAAACTCTCCTCCCCACAAAAACTGAAATGCTTTTCATGTTAAATGTCACTTTGGTCGTGTTTTGGGCTCCTGCTTAAGCCTCTCACGTTAAAGCACATTTTGAAACACAATCCTGCGAGTTGAGTTTTATACTCGAAATAAATGAACGGAATAGGAGCATAAAGTCATGCATTACGCGAGCTTAAAGTTAATGTCCGGGCTGAAATAGCTAATCTAAAGTGGACCCAACATAAATTTGAGCGGAGTCTGTGACTTTTAGAGGCGTCGTTAAACAGCGAACTCGTCGTGTTATTGCTGCCCGAGAAGTTGGCTTTAGTTTGACTTGGCCAGTCAAGCCAATAATGACATGGGCTTGGGGCGAGGCGCGCCTGGCTGCATTTTTTTGGTGAACTACAAAGAAAAAAACAACGGCTCGCATATGTATAATAAAGCAATTTCGTTAAACTATTTGCCGCGAAAAGGCGATTACAGTTTTACTTATTTTTCACTTTCCAAACGCAACACGCCCCAATAAGGGGCGAGATGGAGAGCGGGGTGAGCGGTGTGAGCAGAGAGCAAAGAGGAGGTGCACGCACAAAGTCATAAATTGTGGCCACAAAAGGCCAAGACGTTAATGTGGTGACAATATTGCATGCAACCGACTTGTCGCTGCTCGCAAAGCAGCTTTGCTGCGGCAAGTGCAGCTGTGGCACGGGCCAGGGGCATGGGGCACGGCGCAGGGGGGCAGACAGTGACAGTGACTGCAGCTTATCGCTGGAATCAGAGACGGAACGGACGTGACGACGCTTGAAATGAAAAACAAAATGTAAAGAAAAAAATGATGACAGCCGTTGATGAAGTTGACGATTTCTAAAAATGCGTGTAAAATTAGTGTTAAAAAACATGTCAAACTCAATACGACAGTTACATTTTGACATGCCCCAAACGATGTCGGCGGCGGCGGCGACAACAATTACGTTTTGTTCGCTGTCACTCCAACCTGGCCCGGCCCGGCACGGGCAGGTGAGCTTCTTGATTCAATAAACACTCGGATGCAAATGCAGATGCAGATGCAGACATTCTAGGCGGCAACTGTTGCCTTGCTGCCTTGTTGCCTTGCTGCCTTGCTGCCTCGGGGCGATGTCTGTCAAGCTAAGCGTATGATTAACGTCCACATTGATGACACACACAGCCAGAGCCGCAGCCGCTGCAGTTGAGGCACTTGGAGCAACAGTCGCATCAGTCGCAGTTGAAGGAGCCGCAGATGAAGTTGCATCTGTGCTGGCAGCACAGGCTGCAGCATGAGGCATTGTTTGTTCGCGTGGCGAATTTGCATGCATCAACCGGTTGCCCGTAGCCGTGTCTGCTGTGGGGGTTAATACACGCGGCTATTATTAATGCCACTGTGAATGGATCTTGGAATCTTCTCTCCTCCTTTACCATGTCGACACTAAATAAGCCTTCATATTTCATGGCCAGTTTTGGCCGCTGACCGAATTCTATGCTAGCCAGTTCTCAAACGCTGCAGCTGCTGCGGCAGTTATGCAAGTAGCTGCCACCGCATTCCTGTGCGCCACGAGGACCCCGGGTTCGTATGTCAAAGGCCATAAATAAGCGAGGCGTTGCTTCCGCCAAGCCAAGCCAAAACTTGTCCCTGGTCAGTGGTCAGCAGACGTCAGCAGCTCCTTCGGGCTGCCACTGCCACTGCCACTGCTGCTGCTGCAATTCAAGGCGCGAAACAATTAAACATAGTTTTCATTGCACAAAAGCTGCCGACAGCGCGCAAATTAATTTGAAGAAAAAAAAAATAATATAAATAGAAATAAACGGGCAAACGCTCAAAGAAAGCGCCCCAAACAAATCCAATTTCACCGCCAGCGCTTGTGTATTTTATCTCAATCTGCAGGCAGCTATCGGCCAAGACGCGTCAACTCTTTCACCAACCAGCAGCAGCAGCAGCAGCAACACCCAAGGCTACACACACACGCACACACACCCAGTCAACACTTGTGGCCATAACTGGAGCTAAATTCCACCCCGCAGCCCGCGCAACTAATGCAGCCGATCAACAATTTAGATATAATATCGCATATCGCATCATAATGTCGTCGTCGTTGTCGTCGTAGTTGTCGTTGTCATTGTCGCTGTCGTCGTCGTCGTCGTCGTCGTTGTTGTTGTTGCTGTTGTTGTTGCTGTTGTTGCAGCCGAACAAAATGGCGACGGCGGCATCTTTTTTCGCACCTTGTTTGAATGCGCGCCTAATGGACGACAGCGACATTTGTTAGGTGGCAGAGCTGCATTCACATTCGGACTCGGACTCGAACTGAGATTCGGATTCGGATTCGGATTTGGCATTGGTTAAGCAGTTGAAGCTCAGTTTAGTTGCGGTTTGTTAGCTAACTACATAAATATATTGATTTAATTAAGCAAAACAAGGCTAGCGAAGATTTAATACACTTCTTGGACATAAATTAACGAAGCAACATACAAATAAATATCACATAACAACTGCTGCAATATGCACTTGGCATCAGATTAGTGTGGATCCTTATAAGGTATTTATAGCTAGAAATAAAGCTCTATCTAACTTTAAGCTCTTGCGTCGACAATTTATGATCATGATGGATATTATTATCATAAGTGTTGGAAGAGTATAAAGTTATAAGATATTAGAGTTAGATTTCCTATAGCACATGGCTGCTAGATCCCTTGGGAAAGCCTTGCTTCGGCTACAAAAAAGACGTTTCCAGCTAAAACTAAATATACTCAATTGAATATAAGTAACATTCAATTTATAAACGATCAACATGTACAGCTAATTATCAGTTGTAACATCAAGAACTTTGCATGGGCGCCAACAAGAACCGGAGAAGTTACATAAATACAATAAACCTCCCTAAAGTAACAACAATATGTCAAGCAGCGCAAAGTTCAAGGGCCTTTTAAGCACTTAACTTGTTTAATTTCACAAATATCTCAACTAACTGATTAGAGCTGAAGATAGAGGCAACTTTCTAGAGAAGTGTGCTGCCTTCCAGCGGCGTCTTCCCACGGCAATTGTTTGGCTGCCTGTCGTGTGATTTGCGACGACAAGTTAAACAATACTCTGCACTAAAGTTAGAGCATTTCAAATGCGAAAGCAAAGCCCAAAAACTGGAGTAGATGTCAACGGCTTTTAATTGAAAGCGTGTGTTGTGGTGTTAAATGTTTATGCTATTTCTATGGCTTTTAGTATCTGTTGGTATGATTTTTGCGGCGATCGCGATATGACAGACATATGGTATGACAGAGAGCGACAGATCGATTGAGAGGCAGCCCAGTCAGTTAGTCAGTTGAACAGACAGACAGACAGACGAACGGACGGACAGACAGTCAGAGAGACAGTCTTTATCGCTGAACTACTTTTGAATGAAGCGAACTAATGAAATGCGCGAATCGCGAGCTGCCAGCCGAAGCCATCAATGAAGCAATCAATGGGCACCCGGACAGCTCCAGTTAGCAGCGGGCAAAAAGCTTATTGCAAAAAACAACAAAAACAACAACAAAATAACAAAATATAAACAAATCGATTGAAAATCGCACAAGAAACGTATTTAATTTCTTTAACCTTGCTTTCACTTTTCTCATTAACTTTTCGTCGGCAATTAAAATTCAATTTTTGGCCAAAGCCAAGTTTATTATTTTTATTTTTGATAAATTGCTGCGCATTGCTCAAAAAGCGGAGGAGCGTGTGAAAAATGTTCGAATACTGTAAACAGTAAAGCGAAAACTGAAGGCAACAACAACAACAACAGCAAGTGGAGGCCAGGCAGATACGTTAACAAGGCACGGCAAATTTTTAAATGCCAATTTCCGTAAATTATTAAATGAAATTGAAGATGCAGGAGCCGTTTATCTATGAGATACAAGCACAAGTATCTGCGTATCTGCGTGTCGTGTGTTTCCAATTTGACATACTTTTGTTGGCCAGCAACAACAACAACAACAGCAACACATGCAACAATCATAATAATAATGGCAAAAACTTAATAGTAGCGCGAAAGTATGACGAATATGTAAACGCATCCGAGTAGTCGTTGCTGTTGCAGTTGCAGTTGCAGTTGCAGTTGCTGCAGCTTCCTTTATGACTGCGCCAACTAATCCCACAACAAATTATTGTGATTAATCAGCGAAATTGCATTAGCGGAGTCTGCGTTGCATTTGGGCGTTGCTGCAACTGTCACTGGCGCTGATTAAGCGAAGCTGAAGCCGAAGATTACCCTGGCCAGATAACGCGCTGCTGGATGAGCGGAGCTCCAGCAGCCAGTTGTGGGTGCGTGCGTGCTCAATTATGCAGCCGGGCATTTGGCCTGGCAGCTGGGTTAAAGGTAGCAGCCGGCGCGAGACGCGAGATCATGCATAGTCATTCATCTGGCCAGGCGGCCCTTGGTAGCTGGCAGCAGGCATATCCATTAACAAGTCAATTAAAATGCCAGGAAATGGAATTGGCAACGAGGACGACAACGATTGCAACGACTGCCAACTGGCAACTGGTAACTTGCAACTGGCAACTGGCAAGTGGCAAGTGGCAACTGCCACTGGCAACTGTGATGCGCATCTTGGCAGGCTTATCTAACGGCTCCATTTGGCTGACCGACTCCGTTTGGCTACCAAAGCGAGCCCGTTGCGCGCACATTAAGCGGATGCGCGTAATAAATTAATAAAGCCAGCATTAAATGCAATGCATATTCAATTAACAATGTCGCCCGACCGCGCACCGCGTATCTGTCAGATACATTTGGCATTTCGAATGTGCTTGCGCGCATTTCCTGTCAACAGATACCCCCCCGTCCGTGTTAACCTCTTCCCCTCTTACAATGTTTGGCCCCTCCTCCTACTTCTTCTTCAACTTTGTTATTATCATCACATACGACACCAAACATCGAGCCTGGCACGTTTTCAGCATATCAATTGATGACAAAAAGAAATTTTTCTTGTTTTCAAACGGAAAATATAACAAAATTAATTGGAATTAATTTGGGTTTTTGTTTAAGAAGTGGACAAAATAAAGGAATGAGAAATTTCAACAGAAAAATTACAAATTAAAGCATTTTTTAAGCATAAAAAATGTTTTAAATAAAGTTTTCTATAAAGTATATCTTTTATCATGGCTTCAGTATTATAATTAACAGAAATTTAGCGTTCGATTTGAACCCGAGGAAAGAAGACGTTGTATGGAATCATACTGAGGAAATTGCATTGTGAAATTATAATACCCAGACAGTTTTAACATTGAGACAATGCCTCATATCCTTAAAGGATGTTCAGAATGAAGTTATCTAATAAGTATCAGATATTGGTATAAAAGTTCTATACTTTTATAAACAAAAGAAGTAGTTGGCCTGGAAGACGGCCACTTTGAGAACGCATTAAGAATGATGGATGAGAAACTGAGAATTCTCAAACAGCTCTAAAAGGGACTCTAAGGATACCCGAGGTGGAGAAATGTTTGACAGTAACATTTGAGCAATACTTTTGATTGATGCCCGAGTAAACCCTCTTAGAAACATATTTAAAACTTTACGATGCACAAACCATCAATATATTGGAAAAGTAATAAAACACACAACAAACTCACCTCGTTGATCTCATCCTCCAGGGCACGCTGTCGCGTCAGTTGGCGCAGGCGCTCGCGTCGCTGCTCCGTGAGCTGCTCGAGACGCTGCGCGGCACGATCCACCTCGCTGTAGAGCAGCGTCACCTTACGCAGCTTATGGGCCGCGTCCAGATGGTAGGCAGTTGGATCTGGAGCAGCAGCTGGCGCGGGCGCAGCTGTGGCTGGCGGCGCATTGATGGCACTGGCCGACGCCTGGAGGCGCACCAGCTGGGTGGCGCCGTGCTTGCGCAGATTGTGCAGCTGCGAGTCCATGAGGGCACGGCTGAGGGCACGATGCTGGCCATAAAGCTGACGGCGCGTTGGCAGACCCAACAGATCGGCGGCGCGTATGTCGCTCAAAGCGCCAACCAGACGACCGCCGGCCGCCGAGCATTGCCGCTGGAACGCCTCCAGCTGGGCAAAGAACTCGCGCCACTTGCGCGCGTCGTGATGATGCTGGCCCCGGAGCGCGCCGCTCGGCAAATGCGATGGCGCAACACTTGTCGTGACTTGGTCCACGCTAATGAATTTAACCAAATGCGATGGCTGCGACTGCAACTGCAACTGCGACTGCGACTGCAACTGCCACTGCTCCTGTATGTTTTAGTAGAGGGAGGGAGGAAGAGGTCAGAAAACGTAAAGCCGTCATTAGTGGCCAGAATCTGTGGCTCTTGGGCCGTGTAAAGCGGTTTAATTGGGTGTCTGTGTCCGCTGTGGGGCGTCAGCCCAAGCAGACGGCGGCCCTCCTAATGATTTCATTTTGTGTGCTGCAATCGCAAAGGTCAAAGCCTGAACTTACCGTTTGATCACAGCTATTGCTGCAGTTCTGCTGCTGCTGTTGCTGCTGCTGCTGCTGTTGTTGCTGTTGCTGGTTGCACAATTGCAGCAAATTCGCATCGAGGCAAACGGCCAAGATTTCACAATTGCCAATTTGCTTGCTTAACAATTTGAGGCTTTGGCAAATTAAGTCGATTACGCATAAATGTTGCGACTTCTCGATGGCAATTAAAATGGTAAATGTTTGCTGGGCGGGTTTCAGTTGCTGCTGCTGCTGCTCTGACTGCAACTGCAACTGTTGCTGTTGTGCACTTTTATGGGCAATGCTGCAAATACATAAGTTAAAAGGCAATGAGTCTCCGTTGTGGTCCACTAAGAAGTGCACGGTCAGGCGCCCATAAACAACGTCAAGTGTGTGCGGCCGTGTGTGGTGTAAATTGTGAATGTGGCAGGTTGCTGGTTGCCGGTTGCCGGTCGCTGCGCAGAACCCAGCGCTGGCAACGCCCAAAACAAGTTCAGCTTAATTGGCAATAAGCGGCCTCTGCCACTTGGCCACAGCACGGCCCACAACTAGATGCTGGCCTGTGGAGCTGTTGCTGCTGCTGCTGCTGCTGCTGCTGCTGCTGCTGCCACAAAGTCTGTACCTTTGAGTATATCAAGCTGTGGCCAGTTGTAAATATGACAAGTTGGTAGCCACTTTTAATCAGCGTAAATAAAAATTGAAAATTGCCGCTAATGGCAGCTAGCCTATTAATAAAAAGCCCAACAGGCACTTCTTAACACTTTAGCCAAAGTTTTATCCAGCTGCGAATAGTTTCTGACCTCCTGCCTCTCCCGCCTGCCTACATGTTGCAGCTCTAACTGTAAATGCATGCCAGCGTCTGGTTAGCCAGTTTTGTTCTCACAGAGCTCTGTGCGCGCGCGCGGTCCACCCCCGTCAGGAGTCCGCATTTCAGTTGATATTTGCACGCAATGCGCATGCGGCGGGTCGCGCTGCAAGTGGCAAGCGGCCAAAGCTGCGGGTTGCAAGTCTCAAGCTTCATCATCAGCGCTGGCATGTCTCGGGCTTAATGATGCCGCACACAGCACGGCCATCAAAAGCGTTTGGCATTTCAATTTTAAAGCAGCCTACACATGAACTTAGCTGCCAGCCACATCCAATTGCGAAATTCACAACGAATTTGCTATACTCTCTGAACTACTTAGTTTTTCAATATATTCTGTAAAATACGTATGCTTAACACAGCAGTCTAATGTTATTAACAGACCTTAACAGCGTTTCCAATATATTCCCCTGTTATTTTAAGTTTTCCTGCATCTACATTTCTTGTACATTTTATCAGCTGTCTGTTAAGTATATAAGTATGTACATACTATGCAATGTGCTCTTGCGCTGTTAATCAAATGTTGTGCATTCATCAAGTCTGTTATTACTGCACATAATTCTGCTTAGCATAGTTGGGCAATGTTATTAGAAAAGCTGTTACTATTTTAAATTGAAATGTTAAGCTTCCTGAGGGTAGCCTTGTTCTTCTTAACAGAAACAAATGTTATGTATATTTCAGAGTACTTCGCCTGAGGCGAGTGCAATAAAATATGAGTGCAGTCCTAGTCCGGGTCGTTCGTGTGTAACCCGAGCTTTCTTTATATTTGTATTATGCGCAGGCATGCATATTAATACCTTTGGCACTCGTACCAGGCGGCATTTAAAGATTCCCAGAAGTGCAGCCCCATAAAAACAAATTTAATTGCAGCAAGCTGTCACAAACACACACACAAGCCTGCATAGAGATGGATCATTGTCAGAGAGGCAGAGGAAGAGGGAGAAAGGGAGGGAACTCGTTGATGATGTAAGTTTTGGATAAGCGACAAGTTGCCAAAGACAACAACAAATGAAGTTTGCTGTTGACACTGCGCCCAGTCTAAGTTTAACTCTGAGTCTGGGTCTGGGTCTCTCTTGGTGAAAACTTTACACAGCTCAAATATTTAATATTTGCGTGCACAGTCGACTGGCATTTGGATTTGGACAGCCAAGCTAATGAATACCTTACACATGTCGACAAACAAACGCAAATAATGTCAATGGATGCGCTCTGCGTGCTGGCCAGTGGTAATGTGGGGGAGGGGGGGTAGCCAGGCAAAAGAGATGGCACACCAAGTGTGAGTGGCTGTCCGAGTCAAAAGCCTCAAGTCATTCACGTCGGACGCACGTCTGATGACGAGTTGTGCCAGTTTTGGGAGCGCAGTTTGAGTACGAATAATCAACGCAAATGTTTGTCAAAGTTTTCTACACGATTTGGCCGCATTTTAGCAATTGGCATTGAAGCAATTAACATGCAGCTGGAGCTCAAGCTGACAACGGGATTCTGCAGCAAGAATTAGAAGCAGAATCCGAATCAGAAGTGTAATCATGGGAAAGGGGAATCTCGTAAGTGGCCAACGAGTGTGTGTTCTACCTCTCCCTATCTCTCTCTCTCTCTCTCGGTCTGTCTCTCTCGCGCATGTCGATTTAGATCTCACAGATTGTGCTGTGATATTTCCAGGAATCGTGGTGGAGAAGCCAACACAACGAGCATTCAACGCTGGGCCACAAAAGTTCACATCATAAATTCAAAGTGTCACGAATCTGTCTGAAAGATCATTCATATGCCCGCAGCAGCAGCTTCCTCTCCCTCTCTCCCCCTATCTATCTCTGCCCCTCTCTCTCTCAGTCACTCCTGCTCTGCATTTGTCTCCTTCTCGCGTTCGCTACAAAGGGAAGCCGCAATCGCTGAGTCCCTCAAGCGACGTGTCTGCCATGCTTTAGTAGAGCCCGCAAATGTTGCCTGCCTGCCAGCTAAACTAGAATTCTAAGCTACACTAGGCAACAAAAGTGAGGGTGGGCCCAAGTTTAATCAACAATTCCAATAAATGGGTCACAAAAAATAGCAGGTCATTGAATTATGAATTCTAATGTGGGTCACATAACAAAAAATTGCTTTTAATCTAATCAATGTAAGTAGTAATTGAGGAGGTTTAGGCAAGTGTAGAAATATTCACGTTAACATCATGAGACTCTGCCCTAAAGTATAACTAACCTAGGCCCCAAACATTGGATTTATCTAACAATATTTGTTAGCTGCCAATTTTGGGTACTTATCAAATTTAGCCCGCAACTTCTATATGAAAATATCTACAGCTTGCGATATCTTCAGTAGAACGGGCAGCTATAAACAAAAAGTTCAAGGCTTGAAGCAAGCATAAACTTAAGCTGGGTTAGTTAGTTTGAACCAGCGACTTTTCGGAGTTTATAACCCAAATTGTTGTGGCCTACGGCTGACAAAATTTTAAAGAAAAAACTTCAATCTCAACTGCAAATCCAAATGCCATTTCTTTCTCTGCTTAGACAACATCTTACTATTTTTTCTGGTTTTCAGATTTGTTGCATAGTGTTATCGACTTTAAGCTGAAGCTTTTGTTCTATTTTCTATGGCAAAGTTCTCAGCATTGAATGCAAGTGCTGTTCGATGTTTTTGTTGCTGTTGTTGCTGTTGTTGTTGTTGCATGTTTCCTTTTAGCCAAAGTGGCAAATTGACTGGCATGCATATTCTTAAGCGGCAATGAGTTCGACTGCCTGATTGCCAGACAGCCAGACGACTGAGCGAGCGGAAGAGAGACAGCGAGAGGGTGCGAAGGAGATAGCTTCACTGGGCAAAAAGAGAGTCTCCCGTGCCCGTCTAGAACATCTTAGTGCAGCTTAAGTGCAGCGCCGTCTTGGTCTTGGTCTTGGTATTGGTATTGGTCGTTCCCAGCGCCAGTTGGGGCTCTTGGCCAGGCTTTAACTGCACATTTGCATATCTGCTCGTAAATATGGATGGGCTGCTTGTGAGTCTATGAACTTAGCTCTTTTTTCCTTTTTTTTTTTTTGTGTTATTGTGTTGCATGCCCCGGCGACGAGGTACAAATTGAAATGCCTGGACTGGAGTGCGGGGCACACACACACACACACAGACACACACACAGCTGCGCACGCTGTGCCCATTCCCATGCGTCTTGCATTTGACATTAAACTGGCCGATTCTGATTGAGGCAATGCCCCTCCCCCTAGGCCACCTAACCACGTAACCACCCACAATTTAACTCACCTGCGCTCCGGTATGGTGCTGTAGTAAAGCAACAGTGTGGCCAGCTCATAGCAATTGAGCCCCGCGCCGGCAACAGCGTCCGCATCCACATGGACAAGTGGGTCGCCTTGGAGGGTGCGTGTGCCTGCGAATAGACAAATCGACAAATCGAACTGAATCTCAATTGCTCTCTGGGTGGTCGACACAGCGTTAATGTGCGAAAAAGTGTGTGAATTAATTGAATTGAATGCGAGTCGGAATTGTGGCTTTCAGTTCGCATTGAAAAGCGCATTTCACCCAATCGCCCGGCAGGCAAGTTGCCTGACGGGGCGGGGCGTTGCCAGGTGATTCGAATTTTCCAATTTATATTTATAAGCCAAATTTCGGTTAGACTCGTTTCTAGCGAAAGTCTAGAATTATGCACAGCAGCGCGGCAAAATGGAAAGTCTAGATATATATGTATATATATTTACCTGGCAAATAGACGCCGCTGTTCAACAGTTTCTCGGGCAATTCGCTGATCGAGTTGGGCGGCAACAGTTCCGTCTCCGTCTCCGTCTCCATCGGCGACGACGGCTCCGGCTGCGACTCGCTGCTCACTGCGAACAAAAATTGACAAATTTGCGCACATAAAAATATTATATGTTTATATATGTATATAAATTTCAAATATGGGTTAATTGCACTTTAAACGCTTGACGAAACCTTGAAAACTGGTTGAGGAACTGCGAAGCTCTTTTTCTTTTGCATAATAATGCCGTTTGATTAATTTGGCGACAGCAGCTGCAGCAGCAGGAGCCACAGTAGCCCACACACATCACATCATGTCCGTTTGGGGGTGGGCGTGGCTGGTTTAACCAGTTGCCCCATAAATTTCGACCCGGCACTTTCGCGTGCGACAATTTCTGTGTTGTTTGTTGTTTTTTCTTATAAATGCGACACATTGCAGCGTCTGCAGAAATTCTCCATCTCTGGGCCCGTCGCCCCCTCTCGAATGCAGCACCGCCACCGCCACCTGTGCCGCATACAAATGCCAGGTGCTCGACGTTGCCATTGCATACATAAGTATGTAACTCAATACCCTGGCCACAAATGCCCCCGCACTTGTCAGCTGATTTATGTGCGCTTGCAAATTGCACCCACACACCCGAAATGCGACTGCGAGTCGATCGCATTCCGGCGCACAGTGGGCCAAGATAAGCATCTGCGATCCATTTGCTTTTGGGCAAAACCCTAAGCTTATCGCAGACCATAAATTGATCGAATGGAATGTAGCCGAAATTAGCTGTTGACCTGATTTGAGTTAAGGGAATCACGAAAATGCTTTTTGCAACATGAATGTACTCAGATTTTATAATGCCCATTAAGCATCGGGTGTCAATGAAATTAGGTTTTCGCAAGTAGTTTAAGACTTTATCCTTTGGAGCTCTTTAAAGAAAAAGACCTGGTGAGGATCTATGAAGGAAACAAACATGTGGCGACAAAGAAATCAAAGCATTGCTCATACCTTTGAAGCTCTTTATTTAAGTCCTAGTGAGATTCTTTGCATCCTTTCACAGACAAAGGTCGCTTAAAGGTTTGCACAACTTGTCCCACTGTGCATTGCACTGCTTTGGTTTCTCATTTAATTTTCATATTTTAGGCTTTGACAAATTAAAAGGCATTTGCACCGTTGTTGCTGCTGCTGCTGCTGCAGCTGTTGCAGTTGTTGTTGTTGTCGTGGAGACAACGATATTTTGTGGTTAACCAACGCCCGGCGGATGCTGTGGGCCGCCGTTGTTAATGGCTAATGGCTTTTTGTTGGCTTTTGTGGTCGAGCCGTGGGCGTTGGCAACGCATTCTAGTCCCCCCAGCTAACCGTGGCTGCAATTGAAACTGCAATTCAACACGCTTTCAAGCTGGACAACAAGATATTGAAACAACGAGACACAACAATGTAAAATTTTGTAAAAATCTGTTCTATATTGGGTTATGGCCTATGTACGTATTATATTACGCCGCCTCGCTCTTGCCCTTAGACATCGATTTAGTTTCCAGTGCGTAATGAGATTGACAGTGAACAGAACAAAGGCGAACCAATAGCAATTGGCGAAAACAAACCAGAACCAATGGTCCCGGGTCGCATAGAGACAGCCACGCTGATAGAGATTCTCTGGTTTCTCGTCCTGGTTGCGATAGCAGGTGACCGGCACATTCCAACTCGTGTTCACATTGCCATAGCTCTTGGGCCCATCAATGCCGCAGCATTGGTAGATGCTCTCGTAGGTCATCAAATTGTCGGTATAAAAACTGCGCACAACCACATAGATATCGGTATACTTCACCACACTCATGCTCCCGGCGATCAGCAGGAAGAAGCCCATCGTATAAGCAGGTATGATAGCCTGCGGGCAGGAATACGATTGAGGACTCTACGCTGGCTGAGTGTGTGTGTGTGTGTGTCGCTCGACTTACCGCCAACAGGAGGTTGCCCATTTTACAGCATACCCAGCACAAGTCGACGATGAGCAGCAATATGCATATGCCCTCCACCCAGGACAAGAGCACGTACAGGGTGCCAAACTCATAGGCGGTGCCCAGCTTGCAGAGCACGTAAACAAATTGGAATAGCGAACCAAGGTAGAGATACTGCACTGTGGCAACAGTTCAGCTAAGTTAACAACATATCACATATATACATATATATATATATATAATAGTTCTACAAATTTACCGTCAATACTCCGTTGAGCATGAGGCAGGCTCCGGTCAGCTGTTGACTGGTGCACTCCCACTCGGTTTTGATGCACATCTCACAGCTGCCGGAAAACCCAACTCGCAGCCAGTTTAAGTTTTTTCTCTCTCTCCTTCTCTCTCTCCCTCCCTCTCTATGTTGACATAATTATAAAAGGTACTTCTACGAAGTAATTTAGATAGTAAACATTTCACTTCAAGTAAAGCATATTCCTATTAGGATGTCTGCATTGGCTGCTAACTTGCTAGCTTAGATTAAGACTAGAAAACTCAAACATAACTTTGCGAATATGCAAAAGCAAACTCTCTCAGAACCTATCTCTATCCATGACTCACCGTATTTGTTGGCTTGCAAACTTTACATAAATAATTAGTTAAGGTACAAATCTTACAGCTCATTATGCAGACATTCGCAAACATTTGCTATACTTGTTTCTTATCACACTTTCGCAATTTCTATTTCTAGACAAAGTACAAAAACCAGCGAAAGTTACAACTGCGAAAGATAAATGAGTTTATCAATTTAGCATAGTACAAATAGCTGAAACACACTTTCACTAGAATTCTGTACGAAAATCAACAATCGCAGCGCATTAATTGAATTAAATGCTGGCAAATTTATGCGCTGAAAATATATCAAATTAACGCTAAATTTGCGCGCGATATCAAATCGTGTTATTAAACCAGCCCGAGCTTGACTTCAAAGCGCCAAGTCGAAATGCTCCCTTGTGGACTGCCCGACTACGAGATACCCTTGAACATAGGGTTGAGCTACAGTTACAAACATTTCAGCTTCCTTTCATATACACAAACTCTTATGAATGTTTGTTGCAACAAGGTGGCTGTGCTTCTTCTTCCCTTAGGAAAAATGTTCTTGATTAACTTCCGTGTTTATGTTCCGATCTTTATGAAGTTTGCAGGACTTTAATGTGATACTAATCAAAAGTCTACATACCTAAGTAGGTGTATCTAGCTCTTATAATCTTCGAGATATGCTTAAAATACCATGCCTCACATGCTTTATACATAGATATTAAGAAAATGGAAAGTTATATCGAAGAAAATGACAAATGAAAAGTTGCTTCCTTCTGCCTGTTACATGCATTTGCACAAAAGCAATAGATCCTCTTAGCCCAATTCTTATTAATTCCAGGGTATTAAAATGAGCTCAACTTTGGCTGCGGGGCGCTTAATTGAATATTTTTTTGAGTATTTTTGCTGGTGGGGGGCGCGACGGGGCGGTCCGATTTGCATAGCACAATTGCTGGCTGCATAAACGTTTTTTGCTCTTTTTCTTTGTGAGCTCCGGCGGTAAAGACAAATAAGCCAAACAACGCCCAGCAATTGAGATAAGCGTAGCTGGCCGCAAGTTGCAAGCTGCAAGTTGCTGCAAGTGCAACTGGGGCAAGCACACGGGCCACAACTGGTTGGCCCGCGCGGCGTATGCGTAATGCAACATTACGTATACGTATCAGTTCAGTTATTGTGCATGCACTTACCCAGCACTTGGCGCTTCTCGCCGCCGGTTGCCGCGTCGCTCGCCTCCTCGTCGCTGTCAATGTGCGGAAATGAGTTGCCCAGACAAAACAGCGGCAAGGCGGGCGATGTGGATGCCACAAGCTCCGTGTGGTTGTTATTGTTGTTGTTGCTGTTGATATTCAGGTGGCTGTGCAGCTCCTCCCCGGCGCTGCTGCTGCCGCTGGAACTGCTGCGCTCGCTGGCATTGCTGTTGCCCGACGAGGTGGAGTTCATGCTGTCCTGCCGATTGGTCAGGCGCCGGAGCATGTAACGATTGTTGAACAGTTTGTGTTTGGTAATTAAATCGCTGCGCCTCAGCGCGCACTTTGGCGACCCAATGTTGTTGCTGTTACTGTTATTGTTGTTGTTGTTGCTGTTACTGTTGTTGTTGGCCTCATCGAGCTGGTCCTCGCCCAGGGCGAGCGGCATCTGCAGCTCGTTTAGCGACACGCGCTCAATGCTGCGCTCCACGCTCACAAGCAAATTCTGCAGCAGCTGCGGCAACTCGATGCCATCGTTAGCCTGTCCCTGGCCCTGGCCCGGACTCTGTCCGTGTCCTGTTGCTGCCATTGCCGCCATGGACATCTCTAGCTGGAGCACACTCAGTGTCTGTTGTTGCGAATTATTGTAATCGATATGTAGGCAGTTACTCTGTCCCTGACTCCCCTCGTGCTCCTGCTGCTGCTGCTGCTGCTGGGACGAGCGCCAAACGACATAAAGCTGCGGTGTGGCCTCTGCGTCAGAATCTGCAAAGCCAAACAGAAAATATGAGTGCAACGAGCTGAGCTGGTGCGAGCATATAAAGCGTATATAAAAAGACATGGATCTATTGACAAAATGGAAGTATTTTGTAATTTGAGTAAGCTTGGGTAAGGTTGGAGCGGCTGTCGGATGCTTGAAACCTATATAAGGAAAACATTCGTAGGCGAATACGAAATTCAGAATGAGTTAGGAACTAGTACAAATATATCAGAGAATATCTCAAAGAATATCTAGCGCTTAATAAAGTAAGGCTTCAATACTTTCTTAACCTTTGCTTATTAATAAACGAAAGTTCATCTAACTTTATTGTTTAAGCCATACTCCTTTGGGAGCTAGACATTAGCAGGATATGGGCTTCAAATTTCGTCTGCCCTTTTATAAACTGCATTGATATAGTCATCTACAATATTATAGATCTATCTATGTCACTGAATGTTAATCGCATAGAAGGAGAAGTCTTTAACCCTATTAAGTATGATGAATGTATAATTATTATCGGTCATCCGTCAGCCTATCTATTTCTGTAAAGTTTTTTTCAATTTTTGAAAATTGAGGAAACAAATTTGGTTTCAGGTGTATATGTTTAGTTCAGAGAAGTAGAATTGCATTACATTCTAGGACATGCATGCACAATTGAAGTTCTCTCCAATTCTGGTAATTTGTTGTGTTTATAGTTGGCTTGTTGAGTGCCGACCCACTTACCCAATTTGACACACAGGTAGAGCTCGGCCGGTTGAAGTGCGTGCGCGATCTCAGAGTCGCTCAGCTGCAGTACGAGCGCTCCATTGGATGTGGCCAGCGGCCAGCCGGCATGCCATAACCAGGACTGTAACGAGAGATCGGAGATTGAGTAACGAAATCATTTGCAAATTTTTATTATTACAACGATTACATGTTTGCCGGTTGCTCGGTTGCGGCCCAAAAGGCTGCAGCTACAGTCAAATTAGGTAGACAACAACACCCGCAAGTGTTAAGCTGCAAAAAGGAAACCGAAACCGAAACCGAAAAAAAACAGAAAACTGAAAATCGCTTAGGCTGAAAAGCGCATTAAAAAATGGCCCAGGCTGTCAGATGTAGTTGGGGTCTACCTCCTGCTCTCCCCCTCCCCCCTCTATGTGTGTGTGTGTGTGTGCTTGACTGTGGGCCTATCAGATGGCGAGTGTGGCTGGACTGCCCCAGCTCGCAATGCGCCGAGTGGCGACTCGCGATGCAAAATTATAGATAAATCATGCAAGTCAAACTTTAGCAATTTTTGCTAATTTTTGGTTATTACCCACAGCGTTTTCGGCTCAAGAAAAACAACAAAAAACAAAAACGCGACGTACAAAAAATTCAGAAAGAAAAACCCGCAAAGATTTCACCCCTACGGGAATGTGAAATCGAACTTGCAACTCGAAGAAAAAAACCGAAAAACTAAAAACAAAATAAAACTCAAGAGACTTGCAACAGAGTTAAGAGGGAGAGAGCGAGAGAGAGGGAGAGAGAGGGAGAGAGAGAGAGACCTTTGGGTCTGCGGCGGGTCGACTGCGATCCTTGCTCGCTATTAATTGTTATGACGCGAAAATGTTTTTCGCATTGTTGTTAATTTGCCAGAGCCCGAGTGCGGAAAATGGTCAAAACGTTCACTCAAAAGCGAGCAAAAAATATTTAAGAGGTGCGCTCACATTTGTCTTGATTTATAGCACCTTTTGACTCAACACAAAAGCTCTGATATTTTATAGGTAACACACAACGTGGCTTTTGTTGTTGTTACTCTTGTTGTTGTTGTTGTTGTTGTTGTTGCACATGCCACAGACCCCACACAGCAGAGACAACAGCCAACATAAATCAATTGTTGTGCGGCCAGGCAGCGCGAGGGGTATGGCTAGCAGGGGGTCTGGAGAGGGGGGTGGGGGCGCTGTGCGCTTTGCGACTGCTCCAAAATCCATTCAAACAGAAAATGATCAATTTTGTCATTTGATCAAAGCCGCAGAGCAACGATCGCAACGCATCGTTTACAATCGATTGAACAAAATGATCATCGCCACACACAGCAAATGCCAGCAACAACAACAACAGCAACAGCAACAACAACAACGCCAACAACAACAACAAATAAGAATGTGGCAACCGGATGTAACCGACTGCATAATACTCGCTCAGAGCCACGTTTATGAAGGGATTCAGATTTGTGTGGCAAAATATGTTTGTGCTCTTAGAAGAGATCGAGAGCTTTCTTTTATGAAGGATGAAATTTTGTTTACATTTTTCAAATAAGTAATAATAAATAAACTTAGTTTCATCAATTTTTTTTTAAATTTCCATAACACTTATTTTTCAATTGAATACACCCATTTCCGCGCTGTGAACGAGTATAACAACAACAACATCAACAACAACAACAACTTCCCCACAGTCAGTTTCGGCTTGGCAGTGTATGGGTTGGTGGCGCGGGTGTGCTAGGGGTTGTGGGGGCAACATTATATAAGCCGCTGTCGCCACATGCTAAAATGATGCTTCTCGTGCAACATTTTCTGCTTGATTGACCGCCAATTCCAGGCCAGGCAGTGGTTGTTGTTGCTGCTGTTGTTGTTGCTGTTGTTGTCGATCTTCAACGCTGGGTTCTAAATCATGGGGCATAGTCGCCGCTTCGGTTTCGTCGTCATTGACCCAAATGCGCGCGTCGCTCGGACGCCGCTTGTCATTGTCATCGACGGCATCGCTGGCATCGCCTCCAAAAGCAGCCCCAGTCCCAGCCCCAGCCTCAGCCCCAGCCTCTGGCGGCTCAGTTGCTCAGTTCGATTTTTGTTCTTTTGAAATGTATTTTTAGATTTTTCTCTTTTTTGTTAGAATTTTTGCCCATTTTGGCTTTCAGAGTCAAGTCAGCAAATTTTGTTAGTGGATCGCTTCGCTGTTTTCAATTTGCTGCGGCGACAAATTTCCGTTCCATTGGCGGCATTTTGATACTTTTTTGTTTCAGTTTTTTTTGCGCAACCCATAAATATGGCAAGTTTTTTTCTTTTTTTTTGTTTTTGTCGAGGATTTGTCTGAATCCTTTCAGAATTTGGGCTCACAAAACAGACGCATTTATCATTGTGTTATTCTGTGCGGGTTTTTGCAACATTCCCACGCCTTTGATGTTGAAAACTAAATTACAGTCGTGCGGTCCACAAAAAGTCAGAATATATATGTATGTATGTGTGCGTGAATGGGCATTTAGTAAAAGTGAAAGTGAACGGCTAAGAGATACTCTGCAGGTATTTGATTGGACTCTTATTAGAGAGAACTTAGCAAACACGTTCATTTACTTTAAATATTGGATATGGGAAGTATAAAAAGAAGTTAATAATAGTTGCAAGCACGCTGGGTCTTTGCAACAGAATTACAGGGTATTTGTACAAGCGCTCTGTGAGTAATCAAGCTGACATGCATTGGCATTAGCATATATGCAGATATAGATATATGCACATATCTTTATGCATATACAAAAATACACACATCCGAATCCGAATCCAAATCCGAATCCATGTCCCGGACCCGGTCCGCTGTCGATCCGCTGTCGGCCCGCTGCCGGTATCGTGTGGCGCCCAGCCTATGCCAATTATTCAGTGCGGGTGCCGTCGCACCCGGATCGGGACAGGGACTGGGACAGCGACGATGACGATGACGGGGCCGTTGGGACCACCACGACGGCGCAACACAAATTACGCATGCAAAGGCGCACAAAGGCGTTGCACAAACAGAGACAGAGTCGTAGCCGCAGACTGGGGGTTGGGGAAAGAGAAAGAGAGAGAGAGAGAGAAAGAGAGAGAGAGGGAGGGAGAGGTAGACACACTCACACACTGCCACACATGCATTTGGCGTGTTTTCTTAATAAATTATAGAAATATAAAATGAAAACAGAGACAACTTGTTGGCCGCTGGCCTGTGGGTTATAAAAAGTGCGCCGACGCCCAGTTTATAAATTTGTTGAATTTATTTTTGCTATTTTTGTACTTTGTCTATTGGGAGATTTTGGTTGTTATTATTTTGTTTTTTTTTTTTGGAAATTTTTGTTTGGCTCTAACAATAATTAATATGTTGGCAAAAGGGCCACACCTGGTCAAAAGCGCCGCTGGCGCAAATTTTAATTACACATACGCCGCGTAAGCCGCCAAAGCAGCATGAGAAAACGTTTCGACAGAAGGCCGTTAATTTGGCGAATCAATTTGATATTCGCGTCCCTGACGGCTCCTCGAGAGCTTTGTGACTAATGCTTTATGGGAAATGCATCGAAACTCATTTGTTCAGTTTCGGTTTGGGTTGGTTAAGCCTAAAAAATAATGTGTAATAGATTATGAAATATGAGTGTGAACAAAATGAGACTTTTCCATTAACATAATTCAGTTACGCTTAGCGTAACGAGAAATAGACAGCGAAAAGTCAAATCTACGAGAGCTGCAAAATATTTGGCAATGTTAAATAACAAAATGCATAATAAGTAAAACCTATTTGATTAAACTAACAAAACTTAGCTAAAGGAAATTATTATTAACGCCTGAAATGTTCCCCCAGCTGGGATGAATTAACATATGTTAAAAGGCACTGTTTAGCTAAGCTAAGGCAATGCTAAGTTACATTATGTACGCAGTCGAGAATAATGTTAAAAAGGGCTGTTCAGCTTACATTAGGCAATGTTAAGCAACATAGAGTACGCAGCAATGTTAAAAACGGGACAATGTTACGATGCTTGAGAGGAAGAGATAACATCATTTGGCTCAAATGAAAATTATTCTACTATATCTATTATTGATAACAGAACGCTAGCTGCAGCTTAGCAGCGCAAGAGAATGTTAAGTAACATATCAAATCGTTATATTCAAAAATAAAAACCTTTAAGAAAAGTGTATTCCATTTGAACTGTAGCTAAAACTTGGAGCATTTCTTTCCTTTTGAAAATTTGTTATCATAATTTATTTTTATCACTGAAATGCATTTCCATTTGGCATTCCAATGAAAAGCATCTGCAAATCGCCTACCGCTGCAATTCTTTGAACTTTTGCACAAACAAAGCGAGTGAATTTATTGCAGTCAACGTCACATTTCCGCTTCATCTACCAGAACGGCCGTCAAGAGAATGGCACCACCAGCAGCAGAAGCAGCAGAAGCAGCGGCAGAAGCGGCACCACCAATGGCCAAAGCCAGGGCGCAGCCACACCTACAAATTGTTTGTTTTGCGGCAGCAGGAGCAGCACACACACACACACACACACATGCACCGTATGTATATTTTTGCATATCGCTGCCGCAGCTGACGTTGGGGCAGGGACAGGGGCAGGGGCACGGGCGGGGCGCAGCGTGACCAAAATAGATCAGGTCTAGGCTGTCATGCTTGTTGCATGGCCGGAATGCAAAGGCAGACGAACTCCTGCACCGCTCCCTGCCCCCCATCCCCACTCCCCGCCCCTCAATACACACTTTATACAGATGATGGCATGCCAAATTCAGCTGTTGTTGCTGTTGCTGTTGCTGTTCTTTGGCAGCTTTGGTGTGCATATTTTTCGTTGTTGTTGCAACTTCTTCAAAGCGGCACTGGCAGCTATATGATTTGGGCATCTGCAAGCAGGAAGTGTCTGCTTGCGCTGCCCGTCAATTGGGTGTTGAAATATTATAGGGCAGTCGAGATCAGAAAATAATATAAAAAAATAAAAATAAAAAAATATATGCGAATCAGGCACTTCACAGCCTGTCAACTTAACGGGCTTAAGATAACAACAAAAGCGCATTTTCGATTTCGTGGCAACTTCAAAGCCAGATGCTGCTGCTGCTGTTGCTGCTGCTGCTGTGGCAAGGCTGGCTGGCAGACAAAACTGCGGCAAGTTGCTGTTACATCAGTGCAGTGCACGTAATGCCACAGAGGGACCCGGGATTGAGACAATGATGCGATCCGATCCAAAGCGTTGCGATGCGATGCGCTGCGATGCGCTGCGAAGCGGCTCAATTACGAGCCCAATTGGCGGCGAGTAACAGCAAAAACCGGTACAAACTTAGAGGCTGGCTGAGAGCAGATATTCTTCTGCCGACAGTTTGTGGTTGTGCCGGGCTGCTGGTGCCTGCTGCTGGCTGCTGGCTGCCTACTGCCTGCTGGCTGCCTGCTCCAATCAACCACTTTCAGTTCACAGCTGATCATGAACTTCGGCAAAACAGCTGAAAACGAGTTTTTATAGCCCCATGGCATAATAACAGAAAAACAAGCAAGAACTAAGAAATGCCGCGCCACAACGAAAACTAAATACCCTTGCGGAGAAAGGGCCTTTAGTTGAATTTTACTCGATTGTGTCGATTTGAGACGTTTATGCAGATAAATTGAGGGTAAAATCTCGTAAAATCAGAGTTTGTTCGAGATTTCCTGAACAACACATTAACGTATTTACATGATGTAGTAAGATGATGTGTATACGATCGTATTTATATGTAAGAAGCATGGTAGTAGTCGGAATTCAAAATATATTGAAAAAACACAAAAGTTATTCACATGGAAATTTAATTCTTGAGCGTTCATTCCTGTGGCATCTATAGGATATAGTGCTCCGATCCTGCCCATCCCCTCACTTATTCTTTCTGCAGCCACAAGAAGCAGCTTCTGGAGACAGCTTCAATAGAGATAGCTTAAATGGCAGCTTAGTTCTCATAGGTATAGCTAAACAGATAGGCATATATATAAGCTGTATGTTACACACTACTCGACTAAGTAAACGAACCCTCTGAAAGGGTAAATTTAACGGCAAGCATAACAAACTGTGGACAAAAAGATGATCTGACTCGGTCTGCGACTTAGTCTTGGACTCTGATTCTTTCGGTCTGCGTCTCGCTGGATAATTGAAAAAGTTGTTAGCCACATCAATTCCAAAAACGGCCGTAAACTTGTTAATGCTGAAACACATTAAAAGCAACGCCAATAACTGCGTCTGGGCTATAACCGAAAGGGTTTTTCATTTCTAGCCGAGTAGCTGCCTTCGATTTGCTTTTGGCTTTTGCTTTTTTTTTTTTTTTGGTCAATAAGGAAGTCAAATTCAATATGAGAAAAATCACAAAATGAAAACCAACGAGTAGCTATTTGTTGAGCAGAAAATTTTCTCATTCTTAGATTCTAGGAAAGTTCTTAGCCGCAACCACGAAATGTAATTGTTTTCGGGGTTCGTTCTTGGTTTTCTTTTTTTTGTTTTTGGCGTTTTTATTGGGAAAAGACTATGACGTTGTTGGCGTTGACTTTGAGGTTGAGGTTGAGGATAAGGACGTGGCCAGCGACAAAGACAACGACAACAACAACAACAACAACAACAACGAAAACAACGACAACGACATCGCCGGGCAAATCGAAATAAACTTTATGCACGTAAAATTTTAATGAGCACAGCACGAAGTCAATTTCAATGCTAATCCGGCGGCCAAACGGACAAAGACACGGACATACAGACAGACAGACGGGGAGACATATAGACAGACAGACGGACGGACGAACGGACTCCCATTGAATTGACCAGGAGTCGGGACCACCGGGCGGCCACAGCTATGGCTGCGATGGTGGCTCAGCCGGCACATGTGCCCTTAAGCCACAAATCACGAAGGTGGCGCGATCTGACATCCTACTCACAACTGCGCCCCAGGCAAGGTGTCGCTGTTTGTCTACACAGAAAGCTCTATGTCGGACTACACTGTGCAACAAGTTTAAAAGTACAATTCTAGCAATAGATGTGATTGAGTTAAATGAAGGTTTCAATTGCAAGCAGCTTTGAAAGCTCATAAGAGCTTTAAGCGAAATAATCAAAAACTTAAAGCAAACTCAAACTCAAACTCAAATGCAAGTCTTTTGCTTAAGTCTCTGTTAAAGTTCAAGTTGTCAAGTTCAAGCCGCAATACCTTGTTGTTTAGTGTAATAAAGGTAACGCTTGAACTTGACAAATGCAGAAATAACGTGACGCCAAATACAATAATCCTGGCGGCAACTCTCTGGCCGCAATGCAGTCGAGTGTTATTTATTATTGAACCATTTAGTAGAGCGTGTCGTTCGTCGTGGTCTAGAGTACATACAATTGTCGCAAAGGGCTTGTCAGTCATTCATGGGATTTCGTTGTTGTTGCTGTTGCACAAATTTATAACAATTTATTTGGTGTGCCAGGCAAGCATTTGAGGCATTTGAAGCAGCCGATTCTCAGCGTTCACAGCGTTTTTGTCTACCTGTTGGCATTGCAGGAAGCATTCACCTTCGCCAGACGAGACGCCCCGAGACGGGCAGACAATGACGATAATGACATAAAAAACAAAGCAAAACAAACAGCGGGCAGCGGCAGACAACAACATAAAGCTGGCAGTCAGTCAGTCAAACAAAAAGGAACACAATGTATCCACACACACGCACACACATTTGTTGTGTCTCGGTTTCGGTGTCTGCCACTGCCACTTGACGTGGCCGCCGCCTCCAGCCCCAGCAACATGCACCAGCTATGGCCACAGCCACAGCAGCTGCGGCTCCACTCGCAGTCGCAGTCCCAGTCTCAAGCCCAGCTCCAGCTGCAGCTCCCCTCCCGACCCGTCCCGTCCCCCACTCAAAGTCAATCCAAACCGCGACTCATCATCAGCCTGCGGCTTTTGTGCTGGGTTAATTACTAAGCAAGTCACACGCGCTTGAATAATTCAAGGCTATCTTCTATGCACTTCTGGATGCCGTCCCCATCGCCGTTGCCATATCTATTGCCAACTGCACAGCTGCGCATCCACAAGTTGCAAGTCTTTTCTTTTTCTTATAGCCCAAACATCATTTCATCTTGTGGGTAACATAATCCTCCTGCCAGGGGCGGGTGCAGTACGCAGTACGCAGTGGACAGTGGGCAGGACAGCGAGATTGGGATTGGGCATTGGGATTCCGTTTGTCACTGTCATTAACTGCGCAGATGCTTTGAGGCGTCGCTAGTTATAGCTAAGTACCTTATAATGAAGTGGCAAAAGCAGCACAAAGCATCTCTTGCATGGCTCAAACAAAAGTGAAGAACAGGAATTCAAAGAGTTATGTCTATGGTAACTGATATATGAAATGGATATCAAGTATATTACAACAATTTGTATATCAATATGTAAAGAAGGAAAGCTGAGAAACCGAAAAAAGCGCCTTTAACATTTCTTGCATTTTGATTTAACTAACAAAAAGGTTGACAAATTAACTGAAGCTGGGTTTGCAAGCATTTTTTCAGAATTTTCTACTGTAAATAAACATATGTAGATTAATATTTACTAATATGAAAATATATTTTGAATAATGCTCGAAAGGTCGCCACCTTTCTCAAAAGATGTATCTATTCATTAGCCATGGCTTACTTTAGAGCACCGCTTTGAAAGCTCATTAAAGCTCAAAGCACGTTTAATTGTGGTAAGTGCTTGCAATAAGTCTTATTCAAAGCTGAGAGTTTGGCTTTAAAAACTCAAATAACTTAGTTATCTGTGCGAAGCGTGTGAAGAAACTATTCAAAGTATTCACAAACAAGACTGCAAACATGTTGAATAGATGTTTGCCACATAATTCATATTCAATGCGTATGCAAACATTATAATTCATCCATATCCATATCCTTAACGACAACTTCCTCTTCAACTCTAATTCGACATGTGATTGTCATGACTTTATAGCCAATTCACACTCGCAAACACACACACACACACACGAACACGCACACTCAGTCATGCACAACACGTGTCTGTTCATATGAATGTGAGTGCACACTCGTGAATGCATTTTACAAGTTATTTTATGCAAGCCATAAATATGCAGTTTACACTTTGCACATTTCTTTCTTTCTACACAACAAGGCGCTGTCTTTCTCTCTCTTTCCCTTTCTCTCTCGCGCTCCCTCTCTCTCTCTCTCTCTCTCTGTCTCTGTCTCTGTTAGCCTTTTTGTGTGTGCACACAAAACAAACAGCCATCCATAGGATACAGATCGAGTATCTTAGCTCTTAGTTAGACCAACACAAGCCAAGAGGGAGTGCGACTGTGAGACAGAGGAACAGCCAGACAGATGGACGGACAAATGGACAGATGGACGGACAGACAGATGGACGGACAGAGACAAGTCCCGTAGTGGTGCCGAGTGGTGCCTGCATACAAATTATGTACAAACATGTTTTCAGAAATGTTCAATTCATTATCGCTAACAAATGCCGATCATGTTGTGTTCAACACACAGTTCAAAGCACTTTTCCAGCAAAAATTATTGCCAGACTGCAAAAATCTGGCCGCAGTACGTACGTCTGGCAACCACAGCAACAACAGCAACTGCATTTGGAATTGGGTCTGGATAGAGTCTGTTTATCGGGGGATTGATGATGGGGCAACTGGAACTGCAACTGGCGCTGCTTTGGCTCAACTCGGAAGCTGTTTTCTATCTAAGCACTCGACGCTCAACGCTCGACAGTAATTGCTGTTACGCTAAGTGATATGCCATGTACTGCAGCTGCAGAGTTACAGAATCAGAAACTCTGTTCGGGGCCTAATCAGTTTGGACAGACAGACACAGACGGCAACAAAAGGCAGCTACCCCAAACACTCTCTATATATTTTTTTTTTTAGTTGTTTCCCCTGCGTCCACTTAATACACAATTTCCGCTTACGATTTGAGGCACTCGAACAAAGCACAGAGAACCCAACCTGATGAGAGTTTGCGACCCTTTTCCCTATGCGAGTGCGTCGCTGCGTCTGCGCACAAGCCCGAATTAAATTACAGAACGTGCTTCATTGAAGAATAAACAACAAGAGCAACAACAAAAAAGCATATATAATAAAAATAAACAAAGCAAGTTAAAGAGTTCGTTAAGCAGCTGCCAAACTGCGAGATACCCCGTGAAAGCTGCCAAAAGGGACTATATTCCCTCAAGTTGAGGTAGTTAAGGATCGGCTCGACTAGATTGAAGCTCGTAAAAACTGAGTTTGAAGAAAATATCTGGGCAAAACATAATGTGTCGTCCGATTCTTTCTATAGTCCTATATAATAAGGCAGTGGGATATTGAAATGATTTGGCTCTCTTCATATCTGTATAACAATATCTAAAGTAAACTTGAAAATATTAAATCTCAAGAAATTTCGCAAGAAGTTTAAGATAATGTGCAAATAATGTTTTCTGATTCCCTTTTTAAGAATTGGAGGAATAAATATATTTCATTTTTCTCATCTTCATCTTTCAATTCATTCCTATTAAAATTGTTTCATATTTCAATCCTTTCAATATTTCAATTCTTTCGTATTTATATCAAATCTTCAGCTTTTTCATATGCCAAATATTTTATATTTAAGTTGTAAACTGATTTCATTTTCGATCTATTTCCACGATTTCGTAAATGTATTTAATCTAATGTGTCAGAAGCTAACCAAATTTCAAGATATTTCAAGGTATTCTTTAATCTTCAATTTCAAGTCATAAACTGTCCAATTCTAGTTTCTAATCCTTTCATAGATGGTTTCTAATAGAGAATTTCAAACTGTGTGCTTATATCTATAATCTTAAGCCCCAATTTTTAATCCTTCATAAAGTGTTTTCTATTCTCAGGCATGCTAAGCCGCGAGATATCCTGTAAAAGGTTTGAAGGCGTCTTAAAACCAATGTGCAATGAGCTGACAGCATTTGATGTGAAAGAAAAACCCTTCTCAATCTTAAGTCTTGAGCTCACAATTTCTTATTTCTACTTCTTTGAGGTGAGAGAAAGCAAAGTGCGTCTCGAGCAGATAATGCCAAGAAGCGAGCAGGTAGATCAGCTATGATATGTATATATATGTGAATATATAAACTAAATATTTAAATAAAGAAACTAATAAAGTTATGAATTAACCAATTTGCTGGCTTCAGCTTATGCTAAACCAATAAATCGACTCTTTGCCAAGATACAAACTTGTTCAATTTTTTCCATCTTTAAAATTCTTCTTTTTATAGGGTATAAGAACGAAGCAGAAACAACAGACAGACAGACAGACGGTTAAGAATCTTTGCGGAGAATGCATTAAGTTTCATTATTAAGCACACACACATACGCACACACAGACGCACACACACAACGCACAGCTTGAGAAATTAAAAGGCAATTAACATGCAACAGGCAGCTGCAACTTGGCAGAAGTGGGGGTCAAGAAGGGGCGCCCTCTGCTGCTGCTGCTTCGCTGCTGCTGCTTCGCTGCTGCTGCTGGTGTGGCTGCCACGCTGTGGGTTCAGCATATGCCGCAACTTTTTACGGCTTCTCGAAAATCAGCTGCAAATGTGCGTAGTAATTTTTGCTGATTGATTCAAATAAAAAAGAACGTTTGTTCCACACACTGCCCGAGTCAAAGTTGCCGTAGTTGTTGCTCTTGTTGCTTGCGGCTTGTTCTATGTAGGTCATGTGGAGCACTTTAGAGACTCCCACAGTCGAATGTGCAACATGTGTTGAGCCAATCGCTGTGACTGTTGGCTGTGGCCAAACCGAGTGCCACACTGCGTATGCGTAACGCAAATTACCATAAATTACGGTTCAGGCACTGGCAACAGCTCGTTGTCTGCCGCTGATAAGCGGCATTTAACACAAATTCGTCAAGAACATATTTTGTAATGGACAAGATTTCGATTCAGATTTAACAAAATTGATTTTTTCTTTCCAAAGTCTGTTTTGAAAGGCAGCCCACACATTGTCTTTGGCTTTGTCATTGAAATCAAGTCAAATCCAAAGCCTATTTACGACTGCTTCGCCTCGCACTTTGTCGCACTCGTCGAGTCTTTTAAGTGAAGGTTCTTAAGAAAAAAAAAATAGAATACCTGAGCGTAGGTCGAAGGACGCAACTTGGGCTTTCATTTGGCTTCCGGCCTTTGTAATTGTCATGCAAATATGGCAAACACACGTTCCCAAATACATTGCTAATTGCCTGAGAGTTCAGGGGCGCCCGCCAACAACAGTTATGACAGCTGCTATTTATTATAATTCCCAACTATTGAGTCTGTTAATAATAAACTTGGTTTGCAATTGAGCTTTGACTTCTTGTAAATGATGGGTTTAAGTTATAAAAGCCAGAAATTACCTCAGACTATAAAAACAAATAAATTGCTTGATTTATGCGCATATAAAGCGTTAAGTAAGTATTATATAGGCACTTTTATAGGTACTTTGCTTGTGCTTTTTCTCTTTTTTTTTATAGTAACAAAAAGGCGATTATTCTTTCTTTTTTATTTACTTCGCATCACACTGTTAAGGCACACTTTTTGCTAAAAACGTTGTTGTTTTTCATATATTTTATTTACTTTTTATTTTTATCGGGCACTGCACTGGGATTTTTGATTTGTTTACCAAATGTTGTTATTCCTTGTTATTCCTAAAAACTGTTGCACATTTCGTTGTCGAGTCGCCGTTGAAAAAACATACGAAATACGAATGCGTTGCACGTTCCGCGCTGCACGTTCGTCTTCGTTTGGTTTCTGCCGCTCACAAGACTGCGCGCCGCGAATTCAAATCTCAAACTGACAACACGAATCCGAACGAAAACCAATTCGACCTATTCGAAGAATCGAAATTTTGTTCACTTCGTGTGGCTAGCACGACGCGCAGCTGTCCAATTGGCAAAGCGCATGCTGTTGTACTCAATTTGGCACTGTTATGCTCAGCATGGCACTGCTAAGCAGCTGTAACATGCTGCTGCACGCTGCTAGCTTTATACCTAATCTAACAGCTGCCAGGGCTGCGCTAACAGACTATACTTGAAGATAGGCAGAAAATGTAAAGCTTGTTTGGGATTTACTAACTAATTAGCTAGTTAATTAAATGGAAATACTATGGAGGTAATAGAGCAATTATGTGAATTGGAATGAAATATAAATATTTCAGAGCTAGCTGCAGAGATATGCATGGATTGTCAGTCACATTAAATTAACCTCCCGAAACAAGCTTATTTTTGAATAAAATTTAACTAAATTTTAGCTCAACTTGCAAAAATTGTGTAAAATTGTTTATAATTTTGTAGAATAACTAAAATTTTGTATTTCCCGCATCATAAACTAACTTTTTTTTGCAAGGCTCTTTAGCCTACGATATGCTGCATTCTGTTCCTGCTGTTCATAAATTATCTATCTTTTTTAGAGCCGATTTTTTGGGTCATCCGCCTGCTTTGTTGGCTTTGCAGAAAATAGATCTGCAGAATGTAGCCATAAAAACTTTGGCTATTGTTCGATTAAAAATGCATATGCATAAACCATCCCCAATCCCATTCCCATTCCCATTCCCGTGCCCATTCCCGTGCCCATTCCCGTGCCCATTCCCATTCCCGTTCCCGTTCCTATTCACATTCCTATTCTTGAACCCCATGCAATTCGCATTTGTTATTTTCATTTCCATAGCTGGGGATCGTTAAATTGCTCATGCGCTAATTTGCGAGCCTGGAGAAACGCACACACTAAATGATAGATCTGTAGCATTCTATCTGGCAATCTGTTGCGATCTCGAGGCAGGGTTCTCTCAGCTGGGGGATGGGGGAGGCATGTTGTCTGTGGGGCACTTACCTCGCCAATTTGATGAGTGGCGCGCAGCTTGGCGGCAATTTGCGCAAATTTGCATAGGTATCGCTGCTCGAAACTGGGCAGGCAGCCCTCGAAATGGCCTAGGAGGAGCTCACGTGCCTGGCGCATTAAAATCGCACGCGTGCGTGCCCAGTAGATGGGATAAATGTGCGACAGATGCCTGTCAATCAGTTCAGCCAGCATGACATCCACATCCACAGCCAGGTCTGTGTGGATGCCCGTCTCCGTCTCCGTCGCACTCCCAGCTCCAGCTCCAGCTCCAGTTACAATTGCCTGCTGTGGGCACATTAAGTACGCCCAAAAAGAGAAAAAGGGCCCATGTTAGTGGGCTAACAATTGTTGTTGTTGCATATAGGTATAGGTTACCTGGACAGGCTCCTCTTGCACCTCTTGCATCTCTTGCTGCTCCTGTGCCACCCTCAGCTCCTCTTCTGTTTCGCAGTCGCTGCTGTTGGCATCGCTGCTGGACTCCTGCGGCGCGGCTGGCGCTCGACGCAGACTCAAGTCGAGCGGCATGCAGTCGATATATGCGCTCGCTGAATCTCTGCTGCCACAGCTGGAGTCCTCCTCCTCCTCCTCATCCTCTTGCTCCTTCTCCTCGTTCCTGTGAGCAGCCTCCTCCTGGCACTCTATCTGCACTATTGTGGGTGCTGTTCCTTCGTTCTTGATCATTGTAATTGTTGTTGTTGTCGTTGTTGTTGCAGATGTTGTTGCAGTTGTTGCTGATGTTGTTGCTGCTGTTGCTGCATTTGTTGCTGCTGCTGTTGTTGCTGTTGTTGCTGTTGTCGCTGGTCTGCTCTGCTGACCCGTTAGGCGTTGCTTGCATTTCTTTAGATAGCTGCGTACCCGCGACTTGCTGCGGTTCACAGTTGTTGTTGTTGCTGCCGTTGCTGCAACAGTTGTTGCTGGGCATTGACAGCACACATAATTAGCATTTGGTTTGGCCAGCGCCGACAGCTGCTCCGCCTGCTCCGGCTGCTGCTGCATCGTCTCCAGTTGCGTCTCCTCTTCCAACTCCTCTACAAACTCGTCGCGCGCTATTGGCGCTGTGTGGCCCGCTCTGGCCTCGTTCATGTCGTTGTTGTTGTTGCTGGCCGTGTCCGTGTCCGTGTCCATGTCCGTGTTCATGTTGTCCATGTCGATGGCCACTGCTAGCGGCGCCGCCGTCGCGGCCTGGCCATCGATTTGAGTGTCACTCAGCACCAAGATCTCGCTTAAATGGCCCTGATCCACTAATTCGGCTCCTGGGTCGTCGTTTGTTGTTGTTGCAGCTGTTGCTGCTGCCTTGTTTGTGTCAGTCTGCATTGGGCGAAAAGACAGCAACAGAAAGAGAATATATATAAATAAAATACATGCAAGCAAAGGTAAAGAGTTAATGCATTTTGGGCATAGAACTATTCGACTTTACGGAACCCTTTTAACTTTTACGGCTCGGGGTTTCAAATATCCAATGGAATTACAACGAAAAGGAAGACAAGAAGGAGCACTCACTGGGAACTGAGTGCTGAATACTCTAACAAATATTGTTATTACTTAATGGGTTGGAAAGAATCAATTTATTTAACAGAGAAAAGGAAAGGGAGAGAGCTAAAAAGGTTAAGATAGCGAGAGATAAAGAGCGTGTAAGCAATGGTAAAATTCAATGATAGTAATAGAAGAGAGATCAAAGAACTTTGACTATTATAATAATAAGAACTACTCTTATAAGAATAAGAACCCATTGAAATAGGCATACATTTAATGCATGAAAAGCGCATAGAAAGGCGATATTTATCGCAAAAGTGTAAAAGTTAGAGTCAAACGAAGACTGAGGGAGCATCAATGTACCAGTTAAAGAGAGCTAAGAGAGAGAGAGAGAGAGAGAGAGAGAGAGAGAGAGAGAGAGAGAGAGAAAGAGAGAGAGATACAACTGGTGAGAGCGTGGGAGATGGCGAGCGAAAACTAAAGAGAGTTTCAGAGAACAAGTAGGTAAGAGAGAAAGAGACAGACTGTTTCTCCCTCAATGGGAGACAAATTAATTCAAAGAATGCTTCAAGATTTTGATGAGTTTTTTATAAATAAGTTAGAAGTGAGAGAAAAGGAAAGGCTAGAGAGGACAGAATGAACTAAGAGAGATCAAGGAATAGCGAGGGCCCAAGACACAACAGCTTTGACTTAATCTGATAAAATTGTCCCGAGCTCCCGAAGATTACAATTTTAAGAAACGCAACAAATGTTTAAAAAAACAATTATTTTTAATTCATATATATATATTTGTTTTTTTTTTTAAATATTTTTTCTGATATTTTGCAGTAATATAAATTGCTGGACTTGGCTGGTAAACATGTGTTTACCTAAAATAGGGTGTGCTTACAATTGGGGACACAAAAACAAACTAAAAAGGTTCTTCGAACACACACACACTCGCACACACACAGGGTTGGGTTGCCTGGGGCTACCCGGTGACCGGGTGCATGTTAAAAGTTAAACAAAAAATCAATTGGGGACAACATTGATCCGATTTCACACAGAGCCACAGACAACAGAATGGGCGTGGCGTGGCTGGGGCATGGAGGGGGCGGTTGCGCTTAAATAAAATACATGTAAAAACAAATGCAATCGCAGCAGTTGGCAGTTGCAGTTGCAGCCGCAGTCGCATTTGCATTGCATGACAATCAAATGACTTTGGCAAAGCTCAAAACGTCAAATGTTGTCGCTGTTGTTGTTGTTGTTGGTCTCCTTGTTGTTGTTACTGTCATAGGTCAAGTGTAGCACAGTAGAATTCACTTTCTTTTGCACACACTGCGCAAATTTGTGCAGTGAAAGTGGCCAAAAAGTGGCCAACGCCGTCGCCGCCGCCTCCTTATTGACCATAACACATAACAATGCCACTTTGGCTATGCGCCTCGGATTTGGTTTGGGATTTTGAATTTGAATTTTAGCTTTTAGCTAGCCGACCCACAACGAAAATGCTTAGAAATTTCGGCTGACAATGTGACACTTTTTGGCTAAGAGGCCGCTTGCCATATAAGCCGCAGAGACACGCACATGCAACACTTTTCTGCTGCTGCTGCTCACAAACGCCCACAACACACACTCACACACACACCTAGAGAATTGGCAAACGCGTTGTCCGCACCGCTTTGTGTTGGCCACTAACTGTTTGCTGTTTGGTGTCCTGTGCTTAGTCCTAGCCGGAGCTCTAGACTGGCCGCCAGATGTCGCCAGTGGCATGCGGCATGCAGCATGCGCATGCGCCACAATAAATTGCCAACAGCAGGCGGCTACTTTTGAAGTGCGCCCCAAAAATAAATACCAATAAATATATCAGCAAAAATATTGTACATTTGTGCCAGTTTCTGGCGAGCCACCATTGCCATGGCCACAAACAACAGCAGCAGCGGCGTCCAATTTGCAGCCGGACGCAGCTCATCAATTAATTACCCTGGCCCGGGCTGAGACTGGGGCCGCCCGGAGGCGTCTTTATGCGTGCGTGCGTGTCTGGTGCGGCAGGTCTTGGACTGGGTCTTGGTCTTGGGCAGTGGGTCGCGGCGAGTTGGCCAGCTTTTATTGGGCAGAGGCAAGCAAATCAAAGAAAAGTGTTGCGCCCAGCTCCGCAGCCAGCTTGGCCATTAAAGGAAGGTCGCTTCAGTGCATCGCGGACCAGTTACTAACCTTGCGGCGCGTTTGGAATTGCTTTTCATTTGATCCACACACAGACACACACACTAACATATATATATTAAATAGCTGGGAGACATTGGCTTCACACGCGTGTCCAGTTACCCGGCTGACCCACATCGGAAATCAAAAGCCCAAATCTAAGCTGGAAAATTAATTTCTTATGCGAGCTGCTTGTCACATTTGTGCTAATCAAAACATTATGACTGCGTTTTCTTTTATTAATTGGACAAGCCGATTGCCGCCGCCAGCATCCAGGTCTTCCACTCGGCAGCCTAGACACCTGCCCACTAAAAACAAATTAAATTTATTGCGTGTGATTTTGATAGTGGCAAAAGACAAGCGGAATACACGAAAATATTGCGTCAGTAACTAATTTGTTACCGGCTAACGGCTAACGGGGCGCCACATTTGTGTGTGTGTGCGAGTGTGTGTGTGTGTGTGTGTGTGTGCGAGTGTGTGTGGGGACATTGAATGTGGCCAAGTGGTTGCGTTGGCGGTGCAAATTGCAATTGCGCCCTCGCCACAAATGGACTCGCTTTGGAGACACATTCGAGTGCCTCTGTGTGTGTGTGTGTGTGTGTGTGTGTGCGTTTGTGTGTGCGTGGGTGGCCACTGCAACTGCTCCCGCTCCCCAAATTAAGCGACAGACGCAGCCAAAAAAGAAATTGAAAATTACTTGAGTCCACAACTCGGAACTCGTGGACTCCAGCTCCAACTGCGACGCGTTCCCCAGACTGCGTTAATGGCTTGGCCTAACCTCTGACTGCCTCAGCTCCCCTCCCCCCTTTCCAAACGAGAGAGAAATGAATTGGTCGAGTCTCCGGCTACGGTTGTAAATGGAAATGATGTGAGAAAACCCATTTGCATGCTAAGCAGCTACACAGAAAATCCAAAAAATTTTAAAATCAAAACAAGCAAAGAAACAAAATAAAAATGCTCGTAATATCGTGTGACAAGTGACAAGGTGTAAACGAATGTCGCATACCCTGCAAAGTGTATGCCCTAACGATGGCATGTCGAGCATTTTAAGTGGCCCAAAGCAGATGGAGATTCAATTTAAATCAATTCAACTTAAAACGATTAGCCAAGAGTGCAGCCAAAAAGGACTTAAAATAAATATAACAATAACAATAAAGATTAGGTGAAGTTGGCGCTCGAAGCAAAGGTGAACGTTTATGGCATTTGAACCTTAATTGGTTCACATTGTAAAATAATAGAAGAAAGTAGGCATAACTTTGACACGCCGAAGAACTAATACCCTTGCAGACATCTCCTATGTGAGAAGAGTAAAGCTCGTAAACGAATTGATCAAAGAAAAGCGACTGCTTTCTGATCGATTGCTCCTATGAAAACTACACGATATAGTGATCCGTCCGTGATCTGTCCACTTTTGACAAACGTACTGCCTGTTACAGAAAGACGTAACTCTGCAAAGTTTCAGACTAGTTCGAATAGAAAGAGACAGACGAACAGATGAACAGACGGGCAGTCGAACGAACGGACACTCAGACTCGGCTTTGTCAACTATAATATTATGCTACAAATGTGTCCTAATAATAATTTTAATAAGAAAATGTTATGAACTCCATGCTGTTAAAACTAGAAGAAACGATTTAAAAAAGCAACAAAAATATTTAAAAACCACTTTTAAGGCAGTTACAGGCCCAAAGTATGCATATAGCTTCGAGTCCAAACATTGCAAACCAAATTTTTGCAGATGCCAATTTAGGGCAGAGAACTAATTTAGCCCGCATTTTGTTTGTGAAAATATTTACTGGCTGGCAATATTTTCAGTACAAGGGGCAGTTGTCAATGGAAAATTGAATTGTTTAACATGAATTAAAAGGAATGGCATAGATTTGATATAAAAGCTGGGTGCAAGGATGTGGCAAATGAGCCGATGCTGATGGCGGGGCGCTGGTTCAAACTATGAACTTGAACAGAGCAGCTTTGCCTTGATAATGATAATCAATTGTTGCTGTTGGAGCAGCAATTGAGCCAACTTTTGTATATAGACTGCCTGCAGCTAAAAGTAGACGAAATGAGATGAGCACAGAGAGCTGGAAGAGCATAGGGAAGAGTATGTCGCCTTTTCTGATGATCAATGCTCTACTGGGAGGTCTGCTGCCATGAAGTAAACACTTCATGCCAAATTAGGGTATCTAATCATATTTGTAGCTCGTACAGCTGATCACTTTTCGCTCATTCGGCAATCGCGAGTCGGGTTACATTTTGATATATATATGTCTGCATATAATAATATGATATGATATAATGCGCTTATGATTTTTTTGAGCGCAGTTCTTCATGCATTTCCTTATGCCGTGCAGCTTATCAGTTGCGCCTTTTCCGGCTTTTGCCCTATCGTAGCTCCGGCCAAAGTCCGAGTTTGTGTTAAAAGAGACGCCGTTTTTTTTGCCTTTTGCCGTATTGCAATTGGGCATGCAAAATGTTTGTATTCAAACCGAATGCGTTGTTGAATTTTTCATGAGTTTTTCCCACGTTGTGCGTGCGCGCGCGGGAAAATATTAAACTTAAACAGTTTTCATGTCTCGCTGTCGCTCTCCGTGGCTCTTTCTTCAGTTAACAGCTTCGAAGGCGATTTGAAAGCCGTTCAGCGGCAGAGTTGTTGCTGCTGCTGCTGTTGCATGTCTCAGTTTTTTGCATGATTTCTGGTTAAAATGCAAAACTTACTTAGTTGCAATAAATAAATATGCATGGGATGGCTGCCAAACAATGTGGAAACGGGCAACCGAAAACTGACGAGCGGATGCACAAAGCAGCGCCAGCCGCTGCGGCCCCCACCTCACTCAGGCAACAACGTGGCAACAACAACAACTAAAACGAGGCAACAACCAACAACCAACAACCAACAACAACAACATTCATTGCAATTAGCCGCAACTGCTGGCAGTCAACAATTTTTATTTGCTTCTCCTCTTTTTTTTTTGGGTTTATTGGCCATCGAGTGCCACTGCGCCTGCCGCTGCCCCCACACCTGCCCCTGCCCCCACCCCTAGTCACTGTCCGTGCAACAAATGAGGCACTGATAAATATTATTAGCGCATTGGCGGCCGTTGCGCGGTTCACTGGCTCTGCTGCCTGCCACATTTGCGGCCATAATCGCAATTTATTTAAATGCGAGCGTGCGTCTAGCTTCGTCGGGGGGCTGGGGGGAACTGTGACAGGAGTCGCCGCCGCCGCTGCTGCTGCTGCTGCTGCTGCTGCTGCTGCAACCGGTGGCAGCCAGTCCACAATTAATATCGACATTTTAACACTTAGCGCTGACTTATTGCATCTCTTAGCTGTGTTTTTGTTTTTGTCTTTCGGCCAGATTGTTATTATCAATGGGGCAGACAGTACGTTTAAGCCGGCAAGCGAATCGGACAAATGCCCAAATGGCCATTGGCCAACAAAATCGCAGCTTGCGGCTCTCAGATCTCGGCTCTCGGCTCTCGAGTCTCGGGTCTGGCCTGTTGGTGGTCCCGTCTCCTGCTCTTCATATCATATCAATAAAAAAAAATTACGAGCACGTCAATTGCGGCAACTTTTTAGTTTGTCTTTTTGGCGCTTTCGTTTTTCTGCTTCATTTTTTTTCTTTCTACTCAAATCTGCTTCATTTCCTTCGCATTAATTGCGGCTCGTTTTGGCTTCGCTTTAATGTGCGGGAAATGTGCTGTCAATGTTTTCTACTCTATCTACTACAGTAACAAATATTAATTAACATTATTATTTTGAGAAAAATAAATTAAAATCAAATTAGCGCAAAAAGCATGTGTGAAAAAGCGATTCGCAAGGAAATCAATTGCATTTTCAGAAAGATTTTGGGAGAGTATAACTGATGCTAATGAATACATTTATACATACATACATACATCTATACATGCATTATATACGTACAACTATACATATATACATTGCATACACACATATATACATACATACATACATACATACATACATGCATACATACATACATACATACATACAAACATACATACATACATACATACATACATACATACATACATACATACAAACATACATACATACATACATACATACATACATACATACATACAAACATACATACATACATACACACATACATACATACATATGTACATGCACACAAACACATACAGAGAGACACTTTACTTATTATCGAAGTATGAAGAACTGCAAAGCCTACTTGAATTCATGAGAATCGCGTAGAAGGGCGACATTGAAATATACGTTAGATTTAAAATGCAGCTTGGCTCAAAGTAAACGGCTTTTGATAAACAGATATAGAAGAGCTATAGAATACATACATACGAGCAGACATTCATATATACCAGCATGCATGTTTTTTCGAAATTATGGAAATTTAAAATTTATGAAAAGCAAAGTAAGAAGTTTAGCAAAAGTCTTCGCTTAGTTTTGTAGTTTCTTTGATCAACATTTTTATAAAGAGTTCCACAATCAAAGAAAAAAAGCTCAAAGCATAGCCAAAAAAAACAAGGTATTCCCCGTGGGAATCGCTTGAGTTTTGCCGAAATGATGGGCGTCTGTTGTAAATGGGATTAATATGATATCGTGTCTTGATCTCTCAATTTGAGCGCTTAGTTATGAGTAATTGTACAACATAAATCAGCAATTACACGCGAGCTCGACTGGCAAATATGGATCTGTGCCGTTACAAATTACTCAATTTAAATCAATAAAAGCGCAGATCGGGCAACAGGCTGTTCCATATACCAGGTGACCCCCAAGTTGCCCAAGCCCATGCCCAGACCGAGACCCAATCCCGTAACCAATTCCAATTTCAATTCCATTTCCATAAGCTATTGTGGATGCCCCAAAGCGAAGCCACCTACCGTTGCAATGGCCGCATACGAATGCCAGATCAATGTCGGCCTCAGAGGCTGCTGCGTATTGTGGCCCAGGCCCAGGCGCAGGCGAGCATATTGCTTCATGAATAGTTTCCAGATTACATAAGACATCTTTCTGCTGCAGTTGACGGGGGCGCCGGTGCGCGGAGAGAGACTCATAAAGATCGATGCGCGCCGCTCGAGATATCCACATGCAAATTATATGCGTGCCACAGTGCCAGGAAACCGTCTCCAGACTGGGCCAGGGCCTGAGCTCGGCTCGAGGCTGGGCTCCAGGGGAGGATTGGAAGGGTCGCGGTTGTGTAGGGGCACGCTTAATGCGTAGTTTGTGTTGCGTTTATTGTTTTCATAAATAAAGAAAATGTTGAACGAAACGCGAGAAATGACTCGACTTGCCGCGACTCAACTCGACTTGCCTTGCCTCAACTCTCCTCGACTCTCCTCGTGTCTCCTCGTACTGCCTGCCACTCCGAAATTTGTCGGCTTACATTATTATTATTATTGCTTATTATTATGGCAATGGCGATTCACTTTACAAAAGACAGATTCACTTCATTTTTCACGAAAACAAAAAACCAACAAAGCCGCGCAGTCAGTCGGATTTTTGTATTATTTTAATATTTATTTACATTTGAGCATTTTGCATAACGCGCGGGTCACGACGGAAATCGTCGGCTGGCAATTTATCAATACATAGTTGTTGTTTTTTTTTTCTTTTTTCTCTTTTTTTAGCCTAGAGCCAAGAGACAGCGCCAGAAAGGTTCAGGTCCCCAGCTACGTGCAATGTGCGAGGGGCCACAAAAATAGTCGAGAAAGAAACCAAATGAAAAACGCGCCAAAAAATCAAAACGCGCACAAATTTTTGCGGGGGGCGTTGCGCGATGCGAGCGACGAGATCAATGGGAAAACGCGCCGGGATTTGGCTCTGGGCAGGGCCAGACACACAGCAATTGGGACTTGGTATACTCCGACTCCAACTACCACTCCGACTGGCTAACTGGGCGCTGCGAATGCGATGTGTCCGCGTCTGTCCGGTGGAAAACAAGTTCAAAGCGTTTGCGGCGCGCAACTAAATTGAAATGAGCCGAGCGCCAAATGGAAAAGCCGCACACACACGCCCCACACACACACACACACACAGAGAGAGAGACACACACATAGCTTAGAGGGTGCACACACAGAGGAATACACACCCAGAGCGTTGATACACTCGCCCATTGCCAGGCTTGAATGATTTTCCATGCGTGCGAACGGTTTTCAATGTGAATCCGCTGAACGAATGAATCGCGCTTGAATTGATTGAATGCCAGTCAGTCAGTCAAATTCCATATAAATAATTACACTGTGCTACAGCATAAGCTAAATATAATTATATAAATATAAATAAATAAATGTGAGTTTCTTGTGTTGTCTTGTTGCCAGACTCTAATCCGGGCTCAAACCGAATGTGTTTTCTTTAAATCAAACTATGCAAATATTAAAAAATTGTATTAATTATAAACTAAAAAGTTCAATTGCAATGGAAGGAAATTGGACGAGCAAAGGCTCGAACGCGGCCTTCGTTAACAGCTGTGAAAAACCAAATACATGAATCGAACCTTAGAACGAATCATTGAATCGAACCGAACCTTCGAACATGTTCGATGGGTTGTTGCAGCTCTTCTTGAATGTCCGGGGCTTGCTAAGAAGCTAGCTTTGAAATTTCTTCAATCATTAGTTGAAAATAACTTAATTTTATGATTGAGTATTCATTCCAATCTATATCTTGCTTAAGTTGACACTCGCTTTGTCAAACATTCGTGAGCAAATAAAAAACAGAGATGCTTTAAGTAAAGTTTTTGAAAATAGCAAATTGTATGAATACCTCGTTGTTAAGACTAAAACGCAATTGTGCTCGGAACGTATTATTAAACAATTCCCAAACAGAAATAGAAACGCGTCTCCAAGTAATATTCAAATTCTTTTATCACTTCGGGCACCCCATTCTTATGGACGTTGTTTTATTGTGTTGCACAGTGATGGATGAATTTGCCGCTAACAACAACACACCCACATTTGCTGGGCACAGGGGAGCGGGTATTTCGTTTTATTGTTAGTCTGTTTTGCTGTTTACCGAGGGGAGTCTCATTGTTTGCACTACACTCCCCTCGACCATGCCCCCGGCGGACATTGTTAGCCATAATTGCGAAGTGCCAAGCGCATAGAGCGACATCTGCCAGCGCCTTGAACTTGGCAAAAATAAAATACTCG
The DNA here is from genome assembly GCA_037075305.1 of Drosophila kanekoi. NCBI lineage: Eukaryota > Metazoa > Arthropoda > Insecta > Diptera > Drosophilidae > Drosophila > Drosophila kanekoi. The sequence goes on from JBAMCE010000141.1 coordinate 9,873,218, forward strand.
AATACTTTCCACACAACGCTCGGGTACTCGCTGTCCGTCTTTTGACAGGCCCTTTGTTTACCGCACACAGAATGGTTTTATGCTCGATTCCCCGGTATTCCGCGTGATTTCGATTATCGGAACATGCGATTTTTGTTTACAGCCAGGCCAGGCCGAACGCTTAAGTGATGGGAAATAAACATTTGGACAGCGTATAAATATTAAATTTTTCATTTACAACCAGACCGAAACTATGCGGAGAATGCGACACTCCAAATGCTCTCTCTCTCTTAAACTGGAACAAGAGCCTAAGATCTCCTAAATACCGATCACATCTCCGATCAGCTGTGCTTCAATTGAGATCTTTACTCATTCAATGTGCATTTCCGTCAGTTGTTACTCAATTAAATTGTGAGTCAATTAATGATGTCAGCACTTTTCTCATTAAATACAATATCTATAATTACTGTGTTGGAAATGCTTGAACCCAACAATGAGCTCATATGACATTAAACCTAGTTTAAAAACCTGATTTAGACATTTAGTATATGAGCTAAGCAAGGTACTTAGTCGGAAATAGGAATCTCAATTTACTTTTCGATGAACCGAATCTTAGGCAGGACATCGGAAAAACTAGCTTCACGAATCCAACGTAAAGGGCGCTGGTTCAAACTCTGAAGCGAACCAGCGAAATTTGTTATGAAGCTAACAGTCCTACAACTTATAACCTTTAATCTTAACCCCACTAAGCCAGTTCGACACGAGTCTAAGTACGATAGCTGCAATCGTGTACACTCGCTGCGCCATACTCTATTCACAAGTTAAGAGCTGAACCAGATCGAAAAGAATGCTTCTTGAATACAGTTTCTTAGACTCTATAACTGTAAATTGAAAGTGGTGACTTTCAAACTCTACAAATGATAAGAAGAAATTTCTAAACTATCTGGTGGATATATAGACAAGAACGCTTCTCGAACACCCTTTTTATAGGTTCTCTAACTGTACATTTAAAGCAGTGCATTTTTGATTGATGGCAATTATGCTGTCCCTATCCTTAAACTCTCTACAAGTGAGAACTGAACCCAATATGGACATAACATAGATATATATACATATATTCCAATTAACTGCATAACGAACAGCTGAAGATAACGTACAGCCCATATACTCGTTTGCATTTAACGAACAGGGTATGAAAACAAACTGCCGTTACTATAATACCAGCTGCTTTTGGTACACGCACACATGCACAACATACACACACGCGCAAACGTACGCACGCTGCGGCGTGCTAAGAGAAATATATTCTTGAATAACTTCAGTGTTTACAGTTCGATCTTCGTGCGATTTTCAGGGAATAAATATAGCCCCAGAATATGCATAAATACCAAAGACCAAGAGTTTACCTGCAAAACTGTTTATTTTTGGGAGGGGGAAAGGGGAAACTAATATTGTTTTAGAAGAAAACTGAGCTTAGTTACATTTGCCCAAAACCATTTGACCCTTGTTACCTAATTCAATGGGTTAAGGGTATTAACAGTCCATACTCTCTTTCTTGGCAATAGAAAACTCTTTGATATGCTCATAACGTCTGCCGTACTCTCCCCTTAAACGTGTTGTGCCTGCAATATGCCTGCTTATGAGCAGCTACTACAACACGCACAAACGAAACTATTTCGAAATCGCGCAAATAATTGCCAAAAATGCACAAAATATAGAAATTTAACAACAAAAAAACAAAAAAAATAACAACAAAACTTTCATAAAAATCGCATAAATTTGATTTCTAACAATGCGGCTAAAATGTTGTACAGTTAGTTTGAATTGATGATAAGAGACGCCATTCGCGGGCCCAGAACTGTTTTTCAAACTGACAGCGATAATCGCTCAAACTGGGGACAGGCTCAGGCGCAGGCACAGGCACAGGCCGAACATGCAAAATAGCAACAACAACAACAACAACAACGAAGCGGCTCATGGCCAGGCCGGTGGACACACCTACCTCTGGCGCGGCCCATAAGAGTGTTTAGCAAATAAAAGCGGAAACGGAACAAAGCGGCAGACAGTTGGCGACTGCGTCACGGCCAGGGGGAGAGTTGGAGTTGTTGTAACGGGGGTTGAGCTTTTGACGTCTGCAGTTTGGAGAAATTATAGCATGTCACGCCAATGCGAAAAGCTTGAACCCTTTCGCAGGAAAAACAAAATTAGCTGAAAATTACGCCGAAAATTATTGGCTTTAATTGAATTTATGCCGGGACGGACGCATTTAATTGAATTCCACAGAAATTGAGCGTTAGACAAAAATCAATTAGTTGATGGAGTTAAACAAATAAAATGGGGTTGAATTTACAGTTGACCCACTTTGGGCGCACTCAGGACACTCACCCGCTGCTGCGACCGCTGCTGCTGCTGTTGCTGCTGGCGTCGACGCGGCAGCGCCAAACGCTTTTTAATCCATTTGAGCGTCGTTTGACGACTGCGTGTTAGCGACATGCTGCAAAAGCTCCAGACGTGCAGGATCAGCACCAGGATGCACTGCAGCCACTCGAAGCACTGCTCGCGCGTTGGCAGACGCAACATTAAGCACAACAACACACTCCGGCTGTGAGCGGCAACAACAATTTCATCACTTTCCGGCAGAGCGACAAAGACAGAAACACTTTTAAACGCTTGCACTTGGCGCTCTTTTGGCAAAGCTTTTGCACAATATTTCGTGTGTGTTTACTTTAATCACTTTCGGCTGCTTCTTCTTATTTCTTAATAGCACTTGCGATTCACGAAACGCGGGAGCTGCGCGGGGGCTGCTGTTTAATATTATAGCCGTGGACGGGACGCGGACACCGTTGTTACTTCAGTTGCGATTGTTGTTTGACTGAGAATGCGGTCGCGTTTGGCGCTGCTGCTGCGACTTCGGCTGCGACAGCGCTGACTGCGAGAGCGGCTTAGACCGAGACCGAGAGTGTTGCAGTAGGCGCAAATTGTCACCAATGCGACACCTTGTAGTTGCTGTTGTTTTTGTAGCTTTTGCTATTGTCGTTGATATTGTCGCTGTCTGCGTGCACGTTTTGTTTATAGCTTGTGTGCGTGTGCGTGAGTAGCGCCCAAGAAAGTAAATGCGAGCGTATAAATAATGCAATAAGCAAAAGCGACACGAAAAAAAAACCCGAAACCTTAAACGGCACTTTTTTGCAGTCAGAGCACATCGCACTTCAAAGCCGGCGTCGCTGTCGCTGCCGATGCCACCGCCGCGCCGTCACAGTTAAATCCAGCCCTTCTCTAGGCCGCGGTCGCTGCCCAAACTGAAATTAAGCTTTGCACTCAATTTGATTGTCGGCAACAGAAACAAAAACAACATTAAAATATATGCAAGCCAGAGGAGCTTTTGTTGTTATTGTTGCTGTTATTAACAGCGGCGCTGGTAAAGTGTTATTGGAATAGACCCAAGCACAGTGGTTGAAAGTGAGAAAGAATTAGCATGAATTATACAAAGGCAATGTATCGAACACTATTTGTTACATTTAATACTTAACATTGCAGTCTTGAAATAAAATAAGTATCTCAATAATTTTAACATATTTTTTTGATTTTCATCAATAAATTAGAAGTTCTTGCATATGGCACCACAGTGCCTTGAACACATGTGGGTGCTTTACCTACTTCCTGTGAAGACGATTAGTGAGAGAGAGCTAGAAGGAGAGAGAACGAAAACAAAAGCTCGGTGTGCATTTTATGGCGATAGAAAGAAGAGGAAAGAGCTGCAAACGCAACAGAAGCCCAAAAGCTTTATCGGTACTTCTTGTTGTTGCCATTGTTATTGTTATTTACTAGCTCGCTCACGTTGCCAATGCACTTTATTGTTGCTGTTGACGTTGTCGTTGTTATTACGGTTATTTATTTATTTATGCTAATGTTGCAGTCGACGACGACGACGACGCCGCCGTCGCCGTCGCCGTCGCCGTCGACGCTGACGTTGCATTGTTTAGAATGAGAACAGCGAGACAACGGCAACAACAACAACAACAACGACAAGTGGCACTCACGCGACAAAGCCCATAAATAAAGTGTTCTCATAGTTATCTATGCGGCGTACTCTACAACAATATTTATTTATTTATGAAGAAAGTGCATTGAGAGTTTTGACTTTCCCATTGCGAACTGACTTTTCGAATTGTGGAAAATTCTCAACACGTTTCCCGACCCGACTCGGTTGCCAAACTGATCACGAAGGTGCACAGCTGATTCAGGTGACTGCCTCAGGTATCCAATGCAGAAACCACCCGTGCGGCTGATGTCGCCGCTGGGTACGGCCTGGGCTCTGCTGCGGGTACGTGCCACTTGCCACTGCCACTAAATGAATACTGTTGCCAGTTTTTTGTTGAATGAATTGTGATGCCGGTTCATTCATAAGTTAGCCAAAGCCTGGCACGGCTCGCAGGTGTTAAATGGATAGCATGGCGTCAGGTTTTAACCTTTAGCATGAGTATCTATCATAAATTCATAGCTCTAGAGTTTACAGCAAAACTGGCTTATGCTTAATAAAATACCCTTATTGCCGATAAAGTACCGTTATGCTAAATACACATGCACACTTGTTTTGTGTGTACAGCATTCTATACCTTGTTTACATGGGACAGCAAGGTATATTGGTTTTTGGGTAGTCTTCATCTGCCCGAATGAATACTTTATAACCGGTTATATAGATATACGCATATATATGTATATATATATATACTATAGGTGGGATATATCACGATAATCTATTGTTAGAGCTTAAGATTCGCAAAAGATATGTTGTTGTTGTTATTTAGACCTTGGGATATATATAGCTAGAGTGCTAGAAATCGGGTGAGTTACGAATATATTTAGCCCCATAGTTAGAGCTAGAGATTCGCAAAGTGATATCTAAAAGTTGGGATATACAGACGCCTACTAGAAGATATATCCAATAATCTATAGCTACATTAGTAAAAGGTTAAGATTCGGAAAGTAACGGGTTGATAACTGATAGTCTTCTATTTAGAACAAGCCTAAGATAAGTCGATCCCAGCTTATACAGTTGGACAGTCAATGTCTTAGAGCTACAGTTTAAGAATCACTTAGCCCATGGTCAATTAGCCGGACTCTAGCTACTTTTGAAACTCAAGCAGAGTATTGCAAAGTCGATAACAGCCGATTGCAAGGTTCTTAGTTCAGTTTCTTTACCCTGTATGATAGATAAAAGAGGGGGTATAGGGGTTTTTATGTGTGTGACAGGCAAAAGAAAGCTTTTTCGATCTTATAAGGTATACATATATATTTTTAATCATCCGAGTCGGCTTAGCCCTGCCTGTCCGACCTTCCGTTTGTAAATATCTCGAAGACTCTGATAGCCAGATGCATGCAATTTGGTAGGGAGAATCTCAAATAGCATACACAGATTAAGAATATTCCATTTCAGTAATAGCTTCTTCCGTTCGCCACAAAATTAAAACTTCCTTATTTTCGAGCTAAGCATAATGTAAATATATCCAACATTTTCGAAATCTACACAGCTTAGAGAAGTTTGTGCTCATAGAAAAAATAAACTGTTCAATTGAAAGCAAAGCAAAGGAAGGAATTCTGGAGAGAATCCCTTTACATTCGCTGGATTTTGAACGCATACTGCAGCAATAAATACACTTTTCCGTTTTAATCACAATAATAAAGATATATATATATATTTTTTACCCGATTGCCATTATGGAGTCTGAAGCATCAGAGAACGTGGCGCCGCGTGTGCGTTTCCGTTCGGGCAACGCTGAGGATAACGCGCCCACGGAGGTGTCGGCGGATGTAAAGGAATCCACGGAGGATGGGAGCACAGCTGGGCAGGCGCGTTTCAAGCGAAAGCTGGGCTCCTGGATATTCGAGAGCGTTGGCGGCTTCTACATGCCCACGGAGGACATCAGCAAGCTGCCGGTGCGACGGCAGGAGTATCTGCTCATACGAGATCTGATCTATGCGTTCTCGGGAGTGCCCTCCTCGCACATACGCCCGGAGATACCCTACAAGGAGATCTCCCAGCTGCGCACCGATCAGGTCGATAAGGTGCGCTTCAAGATCGACGAGAGCTTCAGCGGCGCCTTCCGCTCCCTGGCCAGCGAGCTACTGCCCCTGATCGGCTACTACATCAATGTGCAAAGCTTCATCGAGGACACCATCATGACGACCGGCTGCGCCCGCAACCTAGGCATTGCGCTGCACAAGAGCATGCAGCAATATTTTGACCTGCAGGCCGGGCTCGAGACGCAGCTCCAGGAGCGCAAGCTGGATCTGCAGCAGCTGGTGCATCAGCTGCGGCCCTGGCTGAAAACCATGCAGGCGCTGGCCAGCCTGACCTGCCGGGTACGCCGCTCGGAGCTGAACAGCGCTCAGCTGCTCTCGCTGATGGACGACCACCAAGCGCACTTCAAGTGCGACCGCCTCAAGCTGATCCTCACCGACGTCTCCCACTACTACATGAAGATGGTGCAGCTGTGGACGCAAAAGGGCGTGCTCTACGATGTGCGGCGCGAGTTTTTTATCGAGGACACCAGCGCCAGCGACATGAGCAGCACCCTACTCTCGCCCAAGCAGTGCTGCCACGCCTACTGGGCGCAACGCTATCGACTGCACATGGAGCGGCTGCCCAGCTTCCTTGTGGCGCATGCTGAGCGAATTTTCCTCGCCGGCAAGTATCTGAACGTGCTGCGCCAGTGCAATGTGCAGATGAAGCTGATGCAGGCCTCGCTCACCTATGTGCCCCAGGTGGAGGCGGAGGGAAAGGTGGAGGGGAAAGTGGATGGGGAGGCAGCACATCTGGCGCTCATCCGCAGCAGCTATGAGCTGCCGGCACGCAAGCTGCTCGAGCTGCTGGTCAAGGAGAAGCAGCTGCTGCAGCACCTGAACAATCTGCAGGATTACTTTCTGCTGCAGCGTCTGGAGCTGGTGGAGGCCGTGCTGGCCAACTGTGCGGAGCAGCTGCAGTGCAATGTGGACAGTCTGAAGCCGGAGAAGCTGCAGCAGATAATGTTGCAGCTGCTGCAGCAGAGCACCGATCCACACAAACATCTGCTGCGCAACCAGCTGATGGACTGCGATGTGGCCACGCAGCTGGCCAGACGCAACAAGCGTCTGACCAAGCCGGCAGCGAATACCGACGAGGAGCAGATCAGCGAGGTGAAAGCGGAAGCGGAAGCGGAGGCATCCAGTGAAACGGACTCCAGCCGGCTGCCGGCCCTGATGACGCTGAATGGCTATGAGGCGTTTACGCTGCGCTACGAGCCCAAGTGGCCCATCAGCCTGGTCATCCATGAGGATGCCGTGGAGCAGCTGCAGCTGCTGCATCGTGTGCTCTTCTATCTGCACTATGTGCTGCGACAATTGGGCGCCACGCCAAGGCAAAGCGCACGGGCTGATGCGCTGCTGGAGCGCATGACCGAGTGCATGCGACACCTGGAGCAGCACATGACCAGGGACATTGTGCAGCCACGCTGGGAGACGCTGCTGGAGAATGCGGAGAAGGCACAATTTGTTGATGAGCTGCTGAAACAGTTCCAGGATACGCTCGACCAGTGCCAGCTGCTGTGCCTGTCCTCCGCGCCGACGACCTTCGTTCGCGCCCTTCACACGCTGGGCCAGCTGTGCCTCAACTTCAGCAGCTTCATGGAGCGCCAGGGTGGCGAGACGGACTTCGAGGCTGGCGTTGCCGAGTACGAGCAGGAGCTCAACAGCCTGCTCATTGGCATCTTGGATCTGCTCATCGAGCTGGCGCGACCGAACAGCGCCAGCGGGCCTCAGGAGCGCGAGTCCTGCAAGCAATTGCTGCAGCGCCTCGAGCATGTTAGCAAGGAGCTCGGCGACAGTTCGGCCTCCAGCGAGAATTCGTTTTAGCTTTACTTTCATTTCATTTACTGTGTGTGTGTGTGTTTCAGCCATGCCAAATTAACCGTGGCCCCAAAATTCCCAGTGTTTGGCCAAGCATAATGCCCAAATGAGCTGTTCGGACTAGCTGGCAACAAGTCGCAACAATTTACAATAAGTTGCAGCAAGTTGCAGCAGTGCGCATTAACATCTAAAAACTATTGAGAACTTTTCCTTGAACTAGAAATAACTGGCGTTATCGACTAATATATGTGAATTATTCGAGTTCCTTTTAGTTAGGCAAAGTAAAAGATAAAAAAAAAGAAAAATAGTTCAGTTTAAGTTAACAAAAGTTGCTCAATTGTAAATTATAAAAAAAAAATTGTACTGTTTAACAAATAAAAATATGCGATTAGGTCATAGCTGCAGGCCAAGACAATGAGTTCTTTTGGTAGTGGGGGGATTTATCCAAGAAGTGGAGAATTTCTCATCTGTATATACCCTAGGCAAGCAAACATACCAAGTTTGACGGATCTAGCTGTTGGGTTCCTCAAGTTATGCTTAAGTAACCATGTTTACATATCGGTATATATCGATAATTAGACTTCTAAGATACCACAGTGGGGAAAGCTATTCAAAAAGTAAAGCATTTGTAATCTATTTACTCGATAAGAATCTACACAGCGATTATATCAAGTTTGATGGATCTAGATCTTATTATGCTCAATCCATATTCATATTGCGATATTTATCGATATGTTGAAAGTGGTCGAAGATATCGACAGAAAATGGTTAGCGGGTCCTACGTTTCGGGCATGAGAATATATATTTCAAATTTCAAGTAAAAAGCCCTTGTAGTTTCCGACTTCAACAGGAAAAGCAGAACTTTGATATGGAATTCACGAAACAATTGAAATGAATTTTAATACAGTTCATGCTCAAACTTGGCTACTTGGATATCCATAGACTTTGGTATATGGTATATGGTATAGATGCATAATTCCGGGTTCGAACCACTATCTTGGTCCGAGCACAGCATAGTCCACTTAGTGCGCACATTAATTCAGGCCCAAGGCTTCGAGCTGCGTACAATGGGCGTGAATAATCGATTTGTGTGCTTAATTTCTGTCCAGAGTGCGACTATTTATGCCAAGTCACGGCAGCGAATGCATCAAGCATCGATTTGCATAAGATCGTAAATTATTTTAAATGGCGGCAAAGGCGATTTTAGGCACTTGCTGTTCGCCTGTGCGCCTGGTCAGCTCCCCCCTTGCCCACTTGCCGAGGCAACAATTTCAATTCAAAGGCCAATTGTTATGTAAATCTGGAAAATGCGCTCACAGCCAGGTCGAATTCGCGGGCAGAGCCTCACGCAATGCTGTGCAGAAATCTTTTATGAATAAATATTAAAAAATATGAAAAAAGTCAGCTTGCGAGATAATTGGACAGACAGCTACCCTGTAGTCAAGCATATTAACCCACCAATTTTCCACACTTCCGAGTGGAATTCAAAGCTCCGATCTAATATGGTTTGTTTAAGCCATAAAATTGTATATAAGCCATATGCCGATGTTATTCAACATAAAGGGTATTCCCAAATGATGAACACATTGGTCAATTTAAAGCGAACGAACAAACAGAACGAACAAGGTATGAAAAGGGTGTAACTAAAACAAATTCAAAGTAAAAGCAAGAATCAAAAGTTAAGTACTCGGTTTAGCATTAAGGACATTCCCCGAAACACCCTGGGCAAAAGACAGACAAACGAACAAACACAGTCAATATACCCTTTTCACATTATAAACAGGGTATTAAAACGGCAACTGCAAAATAAAAAGTGCATCAAAAGGTAAACTGAACTCACTTTATATTTATCGCTTTGCGCTTTAAGGACAACAGGTGGTCGAGCTCGAAAGCTGATGATGACGACGATGTTGATGATGAAGATGACGATGACGATGATGATGATGACGATGATGATGATGTTGATGTTGATGATGCAACAATAAAGTGCGGCCGGCGGCAGAGCAACTCAACTCAACCAATAATAATGGTCGCAAAATTATGGTAAAGTTCAGATGCATTGCTTCCGAAATGTATATCATTATGTGCTTGCGAAAATGATGGACTGCCGCTGTCCAGATCCATTTACCAGATGAATGCGGCTCTCACTCTCGCCCAACTGAGCTGTGTCCATTGATATGTGCATTATGGCAGCCGGTCAGCCAGCTGATGCCCAGCAGCCGGCCGAGCGCCGTGGGAAACTGTGGTCCGGGCTGCGGTTTGGGCTGCGGTTTGGTTTGCGGCTCTGTCTGCGGCTGCGACGTCAATTCCGACTCCGACTGCGACTGCGACTGCGACGGCGGTTCAGTTCATTAAACCTGTGGCACGCCTCGGTCACGAGATGACTTCATTTGTGCGCCGCTTAGAAATGTCATAAACTTGAACTCTTGTTTGGCGGCTGCGGCGGAAGTGCGACGTCAAGGTTCACTGCACGTTTAATTAAGACACAAATTATTTGCCAAAGCCAACCCATTGAATTGATTTTAATGAATAGTTGGCAGACAATTCATAACATTTAAATATCAATTCACAATTTGCTGGAGCTGTTATTTAAAAACCGATTTGTTCAAGAACTTTCGGACATTGGTTCGTTACGGAAGTGCGCAAATCAAAAATCAGATTTAAATAATTACTAACCCTAAACAAAACTTGATTGAGCTTTTAATAAAAGGCCTAATTAATAATAAATAAGCTAATTGCCAAGCGAGCTTTTTGAAGGGCCTAATTTGCAGTTAGATATTTTAACCAATACCTTAACCAAGAAAATATAGCTCTCAGATATGAAAAGCCAGGGTCAGAAAGCGAACCTTAAGACGAGGCATTAACTAGAATCAATAATCGACAATTGCTTCAGGCATAAAGCCTAAAACTAAACCAAACATTGACAGTTAATTTTCCTCAAGTTCCTTTTTGAGCTAGTTCCAAATAAGTAAAAATCTTGATTTGCTTGGGCAACATCTGTTAGAGAAGGCTTACTTAACCGCATCCTTTCATGTTCTCTATTCGGAATTTGTTTCCCATTCAACAGTAAATATTTTGGAGCTAAGGCTGTTTTCAGGAAAAGCGTTTCGTACATTGAACCTAATATAAACAAAAAGAACCCCTCTTGCTTCTCGTAGTATACTTTAATTAACAATTATACCTCTATTCATTCTGGAGCGGCACCGGCAACTCCACTTCCACGGACTCCGCTGTGGCTACATCGGCTTCGGAGTCCGGATTGGTTTGTGGACCCAGCTTGCGTTTATTGTAGAGCAGATCGACACCAAAGTCGCATTCGAAGATCTGATTGTCACGCAACTTCTCCTTGTACCAGAGCAGGCGTTCGGTATTCCCGCCCAGCGATTGATCCAGCAGCTGGCGGCGCTGCAGGCCGCGCTCGAGCAGTTCGATGTAGTCGATGGACTTGAGTTCGGGGAAACTTTGAAGCTTCTTGAAAGCGTGCTGCTCGACACTCTCGTAGGACTCGGCCATGGCCAGTTCGTTCTTGACCCGCTCCGCGATCATCTCGCTGCGCTGCAGGTCCTGCACCTCGGCGGGCAGGATGCGCGAGCGTATGGTGGCCACATCGTCCTCGACAGTCTGCAGCAGTTGGGCATGCGACTCCTTCTTGGCCATCTCATAGCTGAGGCGCTCCTTTTCCAGTGCCGTTTCGCGTGCCAGCTTCTCAGGATCCATTTGCTTGCGCGACATGAGTATGGTCATCATGCGATTGAGATTCAGTTCGTCCCACTTCTTGGCCATGCGTTCATTGTAGTTGGCGCCTCCTTTGTAATTACCACTAGGATTCAAGTAGCTGGATTAACCATCTCCCTCGAATCGCTCTCATCCCTTAGACTTACGGTTGCTCCTCGTCCGCTTCGGAGGCGCGTTTGCGTGAATTTAGCTGTTCCCGTTCCAAGCGTTCCATTTCCTTGCGTGCCTCCTCCTCAGCCTCGCGCTTTGCCTCGATAATGTCCTTGTTCAATTCATAGTACTTCTGCTCCCAGGCTCGAATGTTCATTTTGCGCGTGATTTGACGCAGTACATATTTCATTAGTTTCTGTGGAAGAGTGGGAAGTGTGAATCAGGGGATTTCGCCAGCCAGTTAGACTCACGGCCAGCTCATTGTCCAGCGGCACATCGAAGCTGTGCGGCAGCTTGACCATGCGTATACTGCTGTTGTAGTCGCCTATGCCCAGGATCTTGTTGGGCATCGAGGGGCGATGCTCGGTGACAGCTGTGATGATGCCGCCGCCCAGTACCTCAGTCAGGACTGCATCATCGTCACGAGCTGCGGTCAAGGGATACATGTGGAACAAGCTCTGGAAAATGACTATTGGTTAGTTACCCAAAATATCCCAAGCTTCCAGAATGCCATCCATGCGTGTTATGTACAAGACAGCCGGACGCGTCTCGCTCCAGGCGACGGCAGTCAGATCGCAGGGACGCTTGCGCCAAATAATGGGTGAATCGTGATAGTCCTCTTTCCATAGCGCAAACACGGTGCGACCTATGGACGCAAACAGTTCCGGATAGAAGGGATTCTTGCTCATGGCCACCACGGGTCCATCGTGCACCATGGCAAAGTTGACGGAAGCGTTCACCTGCTCCTTGGCGCCCGCCTCGTTGTACATGCCCTGCCACTCGACGCGTATAATGTGCCCATAATAGGTGGACAGTATGAGGGACTGACGCAGCTCGGGCGGATCTTTGGGCACAACCTGAATGGGATAGTTGCTGGGCGAGCTGGCAATCACCTTGGGCGAGGGTGTACGTATCGAGAATACCGAACTGTCCGCAATGAGGCCAGTCAGCGGCTCATTGTAGAAGATGCTGTAGGTGGGCTTGATGGTCTTCGACTTAAACACCGACTCGTTTTGGGTTAGCTCCTTGGGGAGGTTTTTGGTGCGCTGCTGCGCCTCCTTCTCCTTCTTGGATGCCTCACCCTCCAAATTCCAGAAGGAGACGGTGCCGTCAAAGGCGCAAGTGATGAAGAAATGGTGCCGACTGCGTTTATCCGGATCGACGAAGACCTTGCCAAAGTGATTCAAATAAAAGTTCTTGGCCAGCCAGTAGATGCCGGTGATGGCGCCGTTGGGCGACTGCTCCAACGGTGACATGGTTGCCGGCGCCACCACCACCTCCTCGTTGATGTCCAGTGTCCAGTTGAGAAATTCGCCAATCAGCGCTCGGTACTTGGCCTGCGCCGGCGTCAAGTACTCCTCCTCCTCTAGGTGATCGCAGCGCCCTTGCAGATCCCACACCACCACCTGACCATTGTGGGAACCGCCCAGCAAAATATCTCCATTATACGGACAAAACGAGAGCGTCGTCACCTCAAACGGTGCCTCAAACTCCAGCTTATAATTCAGATTGTCGGCGAAGCTCCAGAGCAGCACGGGGTTCGGTTCCAGCACCGCGCGCTGCACAAAGTTCACCTGATGTGTGGCCAGATCTACGGTCACGGGTGTGCTGAACGCATAGGAGACAGCGATGAGACCGGACAGCTTGGGATACCAATCGCAGCTGGCCACGAAGCGTTTGTCACTCTTCGAGATATTGGCAAAGCAGATGAACTCCTGCAGAAACGGATTGGTATAGTGCACCACATGCTTGAGCGAAATCAGCTGATAGTCGTTGCTGCAAGTTATTCCGATTAGGTTCGGGTTATTGGGAACAAAAAAAAGGTGCTCTAGTCGGGGATATCCGACGAGGGGCTATCCTGTACCTGGCGCGAAGCTAGCTTTACAAGCATTCGTCTTCCATCTTCCACATTGCCCCACAAAATGGGACGAGGTATCGACAGGATAAAAAGCTCGCTCTGCCTAGGTCATATGTGAACAAATATATCAATTATCAAGTATCCTGCTGATGTAGTTGCCGAGATTGGAGAGACAGACAGACGGACATAGCTTAGTTGACTTCTTCTGCTTATTACATAGATGGGCGCACAGCCAGTACAACCTTTGCCCACATATTCAATACCCATTGAATACCCACCGATAGCTGTCTATTTGGTTGAAGTCGAGCGTCTCGAGCAGCAGTTGCATTTGATTCGACATTTCGGGAACTGGTTTCGGTTTGATTGGCTCTTTGGCCGGTGAACCGGGCCGCTGAACGGCGCCCTCCTCCTCCTCCACATCCGATTCATCCAGCTCCAGATCTAAGCGCGTTATCAGTAGAGTATCCAGAAATATAAATGCAATTAAATAACCCACCTGCATCGTCAATCTCATAGAGATACTGGGACCAGGCGTTCGAAGGGAATGTCGGATTGGTCTGCTGCTCCCGGCTGATGCACGCCGGCGCCGACTGCACGCCCACGGATAAGCGCCGCTTGGTTATGTTTTCATACTTGAGATCCTCCTTGGGCAGCAACTCGATGACGCCATCGCGCACATCGCGTGCCATGCGATATTCGAATGCAATGTGACGCGGCTGCTGTATCGGATAGACACTTTGGATCTCCACGTCGACGGGCTCGTCACGAAAGCGCTCCACGAGCACGGTCATCTCGTCCTCTGTGCCCATGCTGACCCAGCGGCGCGGCTTCTTGCGCAGGCGGCGCTGCATGCGCCAGCGCTCGAAAGCCTCCATGTTCTGAACGATGCCCATGGCCAGTTTGGTGTCCTTGGTGCTAACGTAGAAGATGAACGGATCGCCCTCGGGTGGATGCTCTTCGGCCTCGGTTAGCGTGGGACAGTAGCCGATCAGCACATAATTCTCCGGATTGAAGCCCTTGAAGAGCTTGTGCAGGTCCGCCGAGTTCTCCAGCTCCTCGAAGAGCACATCGCGCATATCCTTGTACTTCAGCTGCTTCCATGGAAACTCCTGTGTGACATTCACGCCCACCTGAATTTTCAGCGCCTTCTGCACGGACTCGCTGCGTGGCATGGACTGTGATTAGAAGATATCTTAACATGCAACTTGCAACACCTACACGACCATAATCTTCTGGCAGGTGGGCAGCGACAGCAGCGTGCGCCACGACTCCTGCAAATTGTACAGCTTCTGCATGTCGTCGATTTCCTCATCGGAGCCGGGCTGCAGAAACTTCTTGATATAGGGCCGGCGCTTCTGTATGCCCCCAGACTCTGTGCCCAAATCCCAATCGCCGGTGTCCGCGCCATCATCCATTTTGTATATTTGAATTAGTTAAATATTAAATATCGGTTTATATTTGTTTATTCTAGCTACAGACTTGTTGTTGTTTACGTTTGACTCGAACTCAAATATTTCAATTCTGTCATGGCAATGGCTGGGCATGCGCCGTTTGGGCTTTCATCCACAAATTGCCTGTGTATACAGCCAGAAAAACAACATAACGAACTAAGCATTATTTGTCGAAAATCCCTCTTGGAATTGGTCTCAAACGATTCGCTTTAGTTTTTAACAAACAGTTGACCAATTCGTAAATTTACTAGAAAGTAAAAGGCGTTTCTGAAAAGTGAAAAGTTTTTCCAAAAAAACAACGAAAATTTCTTGAATATAGAACAAATTTCTAACTTTCAGCAAGTGAATTTCTTTAAACTAGTCAAGTCTTTAGATTTTCGATTTCTTATTGATTTATAATATCGATTCAAACTACATCAAACTATATTTCGAGCTCGTAGAAAGAGCTGCCATATAAAACCTTGCTCAATTTAAGAATATATTCGCCCTGATATATAGAAATGGGAGCTTTCTATGATTTGGGGTAAATTTGCAGTTGGCTGTACACATGTGTGTGTGAGTGTGTGTTTGTGTGTGCGTGTTTGGCATCTGTGGCAACTTCTTTTGGGGCATGTGGCACACGCACAGCTAACGAAATTAAGTTGGAAAAGATTTTCACTCATTTACATGCATTGGCCAAGTCGAGGCCTCGCAATTTTTCTCTCAACAATTTTTGAGTGGGTGATTGTTGTCGTTGCTCTCGTTGCCGTTGTCGTTGTTGTTGTTGTTGTTGCTGTTGTGGTTGTTGCTGCATTTCACATCATTATCTTTGACCAAATACGGAACTATGCGCCGCAAATCAAAATAAAAAGCAACGCAATTGTGTGTCAGTCACGGGCGCTTCAAAAAAGCGCTGGCAGAAATATGTGTTTTTCTTGTGACCATGCCACACCGCCCCCTCCCACTCTTCTTCATTGCCTGAACATGATCTGTGGCAGTCGGGGCAGTTCAACAAACGGCAATGTGGAAAGCGTTCGATGCGGCAGCGCTACGCAATCGAAATCGAAAGTTCTGTGATGGACAGGCCGCCGAGCATGGGGCCGCATGTGGATGTCAATGCACCACCGATGTGTTGCCTGTGTTGCCGGTGCCACCATTGCAACTGCAACTGCAACTGACACACATTTAATGGATGCACGTCGCTCACTTTCATTTTCGTAAGCATTCTGACCGACGACAACCAACTGGGCGCAACTTTCGGTTTTCAGTTTTTGAAACGCAATTTATGCACCTGTCAGCTGATAACTTGCACCTCCGATTAGTTCGCCAGCCGCGACTCCCGACTCCCGACTCGCGACTCTCGACTCTCGACACTCGGCTAACCAAATAAATCACTCGACAAATTGTTGACAAAACATTTCGTAATTTAAATAAAAAACGCGACAAGCTGCCGATGATAGTTGTCTACCGATAGTTGTGGCAGCATGCAATGCAGCTCAAATCCCAGTTCAAACCCAAAAAAAAGACAGAAAAACAAACAAACCAACAACTTCCTCATCCGCCGACAGGCAAACCAAGCCAAAGCCAGGCACAACAATGACGACGACGACGTCCACGACGTGGCCCAGGCTGATAATTTTTTTTGATTGTGCGCCGCAGCTCGCGAGCTGCTCATATGCAAAGTGAGTCCAAGGCGGACCCAAAAAACAAGGGGCACACAATAGCCGGCTACTACAGCTACGTAGTACGTACTCCCCCCTTGACCTTATTGACAGTCTGACTAAAGACAAACGGGGCGCAACATTTTTGCTCTTTCGCAACAGCAAATACGTGATACTCTCTCTGCAGGCACAGACTTCAATTGCATACACTTTTTATCAAGGCGGCAAAAGGGTTTGAACCGAACCGCTACAAGCCTGGAGTTACATATCTTATATTCATACATCTACATACATGTCAACTTACAAGTTCTACCTCCTCCTGCTCCAATGCCACAAGTTGCTTCAGCACAGGCAACTTTTGCTGCCTTGTTGAATTGAAGCAAGGACAACTTGACTTCTTGAGAATCGAGGAGAAGAGCAATTGGTAGAAATTAGTTGTAGCTTGGTCTGCGTTTGGTATTAGAAAACACGTCGGCATCCAAAATAAACCAAAAGTTATTTCTGCAGGATTTTCAGCAGCTAATAAGCAAATTCATTAAAGAATCTAGATTGATTAAGCCTGAAGGCTGCAAAGCAAATTTATAAGTAGATTGAAGATTAGATTAAGCGCCAGAAAGTTGAAATAAGTCCAAAATATACCCAAGTTCCCCAGAAACAGACGTTACAAATCTTTCAAAATCAAGTTTGAATACTTCATTAAAGACCTTTGATATAATTATGATTATAATTAATGCATGCATATTAATCACAATCACAAACAGAAAATTAACTTATATATTTCTGAAATGATTCATAATTATGAAGGAAGAAAGAAATATCCGAAATATCTTCATAATAGAGCTCTTTCCTTGAATTTGGCCAAACAACGTATATCTTTCAACCATAAACAGCTGCAACAAAATAATTAAATATTTCAGGGCGATTTTAATTAATATTCATCAAGATATCCGTAAGTTTATTTGAACTGTTTGCCACTTGCAACAGGCAAGCTATTTAAAATTTTGAAAAACCAGCCAGATACACAGACACACACACACACACACATATATATATATATATAAATCTGTTAGATTACGATATATGCCTGTCACAAACATCATAAGAAATTATGAGATACTCGGCAAAGACAAGCAATTGGCCGAGCGGGGGCCAGATCCGGGCTGGGTTCAGCTGAGCTGAGCAGCATAATCGGCAGGCAGTATGGGGCAGAGCCAATGCCATGCAACGTGAGTGAGGCAGTCGGGCGGCGAGTTGTACAACTGGCGACAAAATGTTGCATGTTTGTGGCTGTCACCAGCGACTGCCGTTCCGTTGCATGCCGCCTGCTGCCTGCTGCCTGCCGCCAGTTGCTTGCAATATATGCAAAAAGGTGCTAAAAAGATCAGAGGCAGCGATTTATCTTCATTTGCATTTGACGTCGTTGGCTGTGTGTCAAAAAGGTGTTAAGTGCCACACGGCCGCAGTTGCAGTTGCAGCCACAGCCACAGCCACAGCCACAGCCAGAGTTGCCACGTTTGACTCTGCGGCGCCGCTTTTGATGACAACCGACAGCAACGGTAGTCGAAGCGCATAATTTTCGATATTTTATAACTTTGCGGTAGCCAAAAAATGGCTGTACTCTGGCACATCAATCCAATGGACCGACCGCCCAATAAGGCAAACCCACCAAGCACCGTTATTAGCTGCTGCCAAATTGGCCAAATCCAGCATCAACAACTGCAACAACAACTGCAACAACAACAACAACAACAGCAGCAGCAGCAACAACAACCCAAACAATGCCCACTTCTAGGCTGAGCTTAGATAGTCGCACCGATAAAAGGGACATGAAATTCAAATTTGAGCGCCAAATTTACTTTGCGACTTATCAGCGAGTGAAATTTAGCAGCAATCGGCTTCCGTATTACGACGTTTTGTGAATTATGTGAGAAATTTGTTAGTGAGCTAAATGCTTTACTGATTTCCAAGCCCATTGACTCGCCAGCTCCGGCTCTGGCCGCACACAGCGGCCCCATGGCGTATGCGCAATAAGCTCAGCGGCGCGGTAGCGAAAGGGGGGGAGGGGGCGCAATTGGATTAGAGCTTGAAATTGGGGCCACCCACAGTGCGCCATTAAGGCTGAAGACCGCCACAAATGGCGAATTGTGATAAAAAGCGATCAATTTAGATTAGGCCAGATTTTCATGCATATTTGTGCAGTGTTGGGCAGCGCGAAAGTGCCAAAAGAAATGTTGGAAATCGATGTCAGAAGCGGGAGATACTAAAGCAAAAAGTAGAAATACTTCTGAAATAAATTCCCAATTATCCAATTCTGATCATTTGGGGAGAAATTATACTTGAGTAAAATATGAACAAAAAATAGAAAACAATTTGACAGTTTCCCGTATATTCGCAAAAAGGCGACAGCTTTACAATTTTGGCTTAGATAGTATTCAAAAAGCTAAAAGCGTAAATTTGGTACGTCTCGTTCATAAATCCTAGGATATTACTCAAACAACTGGATTCTGATATCGATTCTTTAAGAAAACTTTTAAAACTGGACAAATTCTCGACTATCGAATACAAGCTGCGCGGGCAATACGAGTACCTTCGTTCAAAATTTCAAGTCTCTAGCTCTTATAGGTTCATAGATCGAAGGGTTAATACATACGGAAAGACGGTAGGACAGACGGGCGGACAGACGAACGTACATACGAACGGAAAGACGAACCAACAGACGGAAAGGCAGGCGGACAGACAGACGGACAGAAGGACGGACAGGCAGTCGGACGGTCATTCTATCTAGATCGTCTCGGCTATATATCCCGACCTAGAATATTTATATTTATGGTGTCGGAGATGATTCTTTCTGCATGTTACATAAATTCGGACAAACCCATTTTACCCTTGTTCAGGGTTCAGGGTAACCAGAATAATATTAAATAGTAAATATAAAAAATAGGAACTCTTAAAATAACAATAATAAGAAGAGATATCTTTCCTATTTGAATGGCTCGCTCTCGCCGCTTGCAACAACAAATAATTAATTAATTAATTAATAGTTTCAATTTTCAATAAGTGAGAATATTTGCGTCGAGTATTAGCCCGAGCTAATTCCATATTAACCCCAAGCAGAGACTTTCCCCTTTGGCTCGCTGGCGGCATACTGTGAAAATTTGTGGTAATCTGTTGAGGAAAATCTGTAAATTAGAATTCACATGTGGCCAAATGTGGCTGCCGCATCGAATTGGCGGTGGCAGTGTGTCTGGTTGTGACAATGATAATCCCTGCAAAAATATGCGCACAAATTAAGTATCCAAAGTGCGGCGATCCAAAACGATGGCGATGGCGATGGCGAGGGCGATGTCGAGGGCGATGGCGGTGGCGATGGCGATGGCGATGGCGGATTTTGTGGTGGTGCTTAGCAGCGGTTCCCCGTCCATTGTTGGCATATTTAAAGTTGTAAAATAGCGAAAAACACGTTTGACCGACATTCGTGACCAAAGTGCGGCTGCTGTGGCTAATGCTCCGCCTGGAACTTGGAGACAGAGACTGAGACCGAGACCGAGACTTGGGACTTGAGACTTGAGAGCTGAGATCTGAGACTGCGCCAGCAGCACCAGGATTTCAATTTCGATTTCGATTTCGCTTTGGCCGGCGACAAATGTGCTACGTCCGTCTGTGGCAGTCCACGTCCACGTCCACGTCCACGTCTTCGTCCCAGCCAATTGACCGTGTGACTACTTTAGCAAATGAAAATGGTTAGCACAAAGAAATAGGAAAAAAAAAGGTTTACTGAGCGCCAAGCCAAACATAATTTATGATGCACTTTTGTGGGGCTTGGGCGCCCGTTGACAGCCTGTGTGACTCATGTGCTGGGTGCTGTTCCATAGTTCGTCGCCAGGTGTCGCTCAGCATTCAAACAAAAGTGAAAATGGAAAATGAAAAAACACAGAGTCCACATAGACCCTAAATTGTGGCGCATTTGATATTTATGATGGTCTTGCGTTTTAGCTTTTAATCACATGTGAATGCGACGACGAGTACGAGTTTCAGTTTGGGTTCGGATGTGAGTCGACCGGGTGCACTGACCTCAACCTCAACCTACGTAGTACGGTGCAGCGGCTACTGTATTGCGGTGAAAATCCCTCGCGCGCACTCCAGCTTAACTATGTTAAACAGCGAAATCTGACTCAGGCTCCAGCTCTGGCCGTGGCTCTGGCTAAGGCTCAGGCGCTGGCGCATGACTCCCGACGACAGCGGCATCAAGATAAAACCGCATGACATACGGCGACAAGAAGCTACCAGAGCTTGCGCCAACGCCAGGCCACGAGCAGGAGCTGCAGCTGGAGCAGCAATGAGAAAGAGGAGGCGGAGAAGCAGGAGGGAGAGTATGAGCAGCAGGCGTTAACGTTGCCAGCCCAGCAGCAGTCAGCGGCGTCATCGTCATCGTCATCACCATTTGGCCACAGCGGTCGCCCGAACTGTTGTGAGGCCCAAATTTGGTCAAACGTGCAAAATTTTAGCCGCACGCTGTCAAACTTTCTGCCATAGAAAGCGAAATTTAGCTTTGTGGCTAAGTCTGTAGACTTTTGGTCTGCTTGCCGGCGAGCTGCACCGCGTGCCCCTCTGCTAAATCAGCTGCTGAGGTAATCTTTGTGGCAGCCAGACCAAGTAGCCAGAAGGCGAGAATCCCAAAGAACTACTGAAAGCGAAAGTATGTTTTATACCCTGTAAAACAGGTAGAAGATGGGCTTACGCAAGAATTCTTCAAAAATTGCGATTCGAACACTTGGATCTTTTTATGAATCTATGTCTCTCATGAAATTCCTTCCGATTTTCTGTTACTTTGGTTCTCCCTTTTACAATGCGATCTTCCTAGCATCGCTCTTCTTTACGATTCTCATGAATACCAGTTATGCATTTGGCTTTGGGTACATCTCTCTAATGCCCTTTATCAGCGGATTCATGCCCACCAGACCTGTAACCTTTCTCACTGACACTCCAGCTATTTCTAACAAACCTTTCTATGCAATTCTCAGGATTTGGTGTAAGTACTTAAAAATTAATTGATAAAGTAATTGCAAAAATGCTGCTAACGGGTATGACACCCCCACATACCATTTCCTCCACTCTCTCACCCTCTCTTTCCGTCTCTCCGCCACTTTCTATACCCTCCCTTAAGCAGTATAGTCTGTGATTTTAAGTAGTACATTAAAAAAAAAATTTACATATTTTCAATTATAGTTTTTATGCTTAGGAATAATGTGCATAAGATATTAAAAACTACAAAAATTTGTGAATGGCGCCAAAGAAAAGTGAACCATTAGCTATGAAAAGCCACTTTCAGTTTGTAGCACGCTGCATGCATTCGCTTAAAGACTTTACAAAGGAGTTAAATGTGGATTCGTTAGTTATCTTTTTATTGCAAACATTGCTGTTAGCTGTGACATGACGTCATGCCAGTGTGTTGCATATATAGATAAAAGTTGTTGTGGCAACGTGGCAACATTAACATTAACGGCGACCCACGCGGCGCATGTGTAATCAATCAAAATGGCCATCGTTCGGGCAGTGGCTGCGGCTGCTGCTGCGACTGTGGCAGAGGCAGAGGCAGAGGCCAAGGCAGAAGCCACAGGGCGTTGTTAATGTTGATGGTTGCCACAGTGTCAGGGGCATAGGCCGGGCAACGGCTGCAGTTGCCACTTGTTGCCGCCTGTGTGTGGCATTAGAGGGCGTAATTACATTTTTATTGCGCGACTCAAGCGGCAGATGCTGCAGGTGCATGCGGCAGTTGCATGCGGCAGTTGCATGTGGCAGTTGCATGTGGCAGCAGTGCGTCTGGCCGTTAAAACTCCCATGAAAAAAGCGAAACACAAATTAATGCCAATTTCCTGTTAAACGAAAATTAGCATTTGCCACCACCCGCGGCAAGTTTAATGATTAATTTTCCCAGCCAATTGGCCAGCATTTGACAATGACAATAAACTAAAACTAATGCCCGCCAGTCGTGGGCTGAGAATGTTGCACAAATCGAATCGAAATCAAGCCACATTTTTATTTACAATTTTATTTGGCCAACAGCAGCACTCGCATGAATCGGCGAGGCGATAAACATCGGCATGCACGACTCCAGCGCCAGAAGTGATCTTGGCCAGGCCCAAGCAGCTAGCCAAAATCAAGCGGAGCCAAAGCCGTACAGCACTCGACATTTTGCTGGGTGTGTACCAGAATCAGTACGAATAAAATGAAGAAAAACAACACACAAAAAACTACAACACAAAAAAGGTCAACGGGCTGCAATCAAAATAACTCAAAATAACTCAATTTTCGGGAGCAATTAAAATGCTGGCGCTGATCTGCGGCAAGCCGATAAAAGCCCACACATCGATCGGCGGCAACTTGCAACATTTGTCTTTGACGCCAAGAAAAAAATTAAAGAAATGATATATTGAAGAAATAACCAAAGAAGTGAGAACAGCAGCACGCCGAATACTAGATACCCTAGCAGACATTTGATTTAGATGTTCACTTTTTTGCTTATACAATTTCGCATATAAATTATAAGAGGTAAGTTATAGTTGAAGCTTGAGCAAAGAGAGGAGCTTAAGATACACTAAGAAAAACAAATGCTGCCGCATATTAACAATCAGAAGTTCGTTTGAAAGAAAAACTCTATTATTCATACAATATTGCATAAGTATAAGAAATAAAAGTTGTTCATAGAAGAACTCAACGAAGAAACTTAGAATCTTCGAGTTCTGCTTGATGTGCCTCATAACGATATTTATTGACATAATGAAGAGGGAGAATATCTTTTCATGACAAATGATAGCATTGTTCTGTGCATGATGCAAGCTTATCTTTGCGCATGTTTACGCTCTTCTCAAATATTCCACCATGATGTCAGACAAGATATATTTGCTTTTTCCTGTGCCACCGACTAAAGAACTCAGATATTAACTTAATATTAACTCAAAGTCCCGACAAACTCGTCTTTCTGGCACCAGGAAAGCGTCTCTCTTAGTCGCCTCATACGACAAGCGTTGGACATGCTGTGGTGGTATTCTGTGCCCCGCCAACCACACGGGTGAGACTTCTATCTATATACCCTGATAATGGGTTAAATAGGGTATAATGTGTGTGACAGGCAAAAGGAAACATCTCTGGCAGATGAAAGTTTAGGGTATATCAAAGTCGGGCCCTCCCGTCTAGTGTACCCTTTTTAATTATGTTCGTAACATATTTTGCGACAAAATTATAATACCCGCGGCAACAATATGTAGGCAAGGTAAAAATTGCATGTAATTAACAGTCAATAATCAAAAATTACGTATACGCATACGTGAGTATGTGGCCCGGCAGTCGGCGGCAATTAATATGCCCATCGATTTTGTCTGGCCGCTCATCTGGCACCAGCGCTTGGCCTTTAGCTGCAAGTGAGCAAGTGAGGGGTGAGAGAAGGTCGGGCGGCAGGGAAGTCAGGGTGGAGATGCAGCGGTAGATGGCGGCATCTTCACCCGCAACGAAAGTTGCGAATTCTTGGCTCGCTTTTGAGTGAAATGAAAAGTGAAATTACTTATTATTAATGAAATTAATATATAAGCATGTTTGGGTGCGTGTACTCGCATATGTGTGACAGCAACACGTACATATGTTAAATCATAAAAAAAGCGACGATAAATAAGAGGCTCCAGCTCCAGGTCCAGCTTCGGGCCAGGCCAGGCCATTCCATGGAACACGTTTCGGAGGCAGCATCACAGATAAAAATGCTTTGGCTTTGGCCCCGCCATTAAAAAGTTCACTTTCGTTTGTGTCCAAAAAACTACGTTGTACATACGGCATACGGCATGCGGCATGCGGCATGTGGCATGTGGACGTCGATGTCGATGTCGATGTCGTTGTGACTGTGCATCTGCTCAGTACTCTCCATTTGTATGATAATGAACACGTAAAAATTGCGCAAAACCAGTCGCCGAACGAACCAAAAAACTTTGCAAATTGTTGCGGATGCTCAACCAGCAGCAGCAGCAGCTGTCCCACTGCCAGATAGCCCCTGTCCCAGTTCGAATCAGTTGAGCTGAACCCAATTTAAGGTTTATGCAGCATCTCGGACAGCGTCCAGTGACAAACTGACTGACCGAACGCATGAAGGTCGCATTGTCATCCAGAAATGTGTTATGATGAAATATGATCTTGTCCGATTAACCCACGAAATGCAATCAGCAGCGATGACTCCTCCAGATAAGCCTGAACTAATTAGTCAGCTCAGCTGTCAGACAACAAAACTAAAATAAAACATATATGCGATAAGCTCTTATGTAAGCAGCTCAGAGTTTCTAGTTTCTGGGAAGCTTAACAAGCTTGAAAATGAAGAAGATATTACTCAAGAAGAGAAGAAAATAAATTACACTTTTTTTGTAAAGAAATAACAGAAAATTTAAGAAAAGAGGCTAAAAATATGGCTAAAGGGTTTCCGGAGGTAAGCTAATTGGACACAAAGTACGGCTGGAAGTCGGCTTAAAACAGGCCGATAAACATTAGCGTATAGAGAGGGTGCTGGTTCAACTTATGAGCCAAGCAATCAATAACTTTTTTCAGATTTACAGCCCTTATCATAAAAAGTATATTCCTCCAGCTAATGACTATTCAATGTTAATTGATAGAGAATAGGAAAATCTGTTCTTATTGTCGCATAGCCTGCCTGAATATGTTCCCCTTCAGCTCAATGATCAATGATCAATGATCAGTGATCCACTATTCTACATTACACTTTCTTCACTCTTTCCAAAATGTTATCTCCTCTTCTCTTATTTTCAAATTTTATATCCCATATCAAATCATCACAATGTATTATGTGTATCATAACACATTCCTTCCACGTTTTTATAATTTTCTATTTTTAGCTGGAATGCGTTTTCTGCTGTTGGAATCTGTTGACCTATTTCTTATTGGGCCTCAGCTGGCTCTAGGATGGGTATCTCATAGTTTCTCTAATGTATTTCAGAGCTTATCACCATATTATCAAAGCCTTTGGCTGCCATTTGCTATAGATTATAAATTTCTTTCACTTGCTCTCCAGAGCACATTCAAGTTTGTCGCCATAATCATTGTAAGCCAAATAACACGCATCTGGATTGTAAATTACGTGCAATTATCCAACTTAATTTGGATTAATGGCATTCATAAATTGCAGCCTATAAAATCGAAATAAATGCCACAATTTCCTGGCCGTGCAGCGTGGAAAATGCGTTGCAAATGTATTGCCAAATTTATGTAATTTTCAATTTCCTTGTGGCCTTTTTAATTAAAACATAAATATTTATATGGAATATATCACATTTCGGCCGGGCCATGCGATGTGCTGCGAGTCGTTTGCGAGCCAATGGAAATTAATTCGCCAAATAAATAATAAAATCATTTACAATATAATTGCAAGCGGAGAGTCAGAAAAACACTTTCACCTTCGCCACGATTTGCTGTGAATGTTCGCGCGGGGCAGGGGGGCAATTGCAGGCATAGGGAGTGGCAGGGGGCGAGGGCGGGTCTCAGTTGTTGCCGTTGTTATTTATGCATTGTGGGTGTTCAACATGCAGCATTTTTGAGTCTTTACCACAGTTTTTTATTGTTGCATTCGCAGTTGCATTCGCAGTTGCCCGGCCGCGGCGCCCGACATAAATATATTTATGTTTTGTACACTAAAAATCTTTATGGCATGCAAGTGGCTGCAATTAGCCAAGACCAAAACAAGCCAACAACTGCAGCATTCAAAAGTATTTCAAGTTGCACTTTTAACATCGCTTTGACGTGTCAATTTGAGGCGGCCCTGGTGGCCAAATGAACACACCCCTTGCATAACCATCAAGATCCAAAGTTGCCAGCATCGTCGCATAGAATCTAACATTTTCACCTGCCAATTGACAGTTGCTGTTAAATCGCTAGCTGGCAATCAATAAGTGTTTGATTAGCCCAAAGCACATACATAAAACATGACTAAGATGAGATCATAATGGTTATGATTATGAGCCAAAGACTGACTGCGCCTGCTGATTGGCCAAATAAACCTTAACAACTGTGCACTGTGGTACAGAACTCACGAACAGAACAGATTTTCCAGCTGGCAAACTTCATGGTAGCCGGGGAGGGTATAAATTTATCTTGAGGATAAATTGTGCTTAAAAACTTTTTGCTGCTTTTGCCAGGAAGATTTTGCTGTCACGAACATGTTAAACTTGCAAAGCTCAAGAGAACACATATTCTATACTCTATAATCAAAAAAGAAAACTTAGGAGCTTGCAATTAACTTGTAAAGTGGATCTGAAAGATACAAGCTACATATTTAACTCTAGTTCTGACATGTTGTCTATTATTATACATTGACCATAATGTTTCAATACGCAAGAATAAGCAATTGTTGCTTGCGATTAAATTGCGCTCATTTTCAAACACTTTTGAGTCAGTGTCTGTGGAAGGCTGGCTGGTTAACTGCTCAACTGAAGGCGCATAACTCATAAGCGTATAGGCACCAGGCATTTGTTATGTGGCACAAAATGCCAATGAACCCGCGAGGCGGCACCAATTTGCTGTGGATGGCTTAGAAGCGCGCCACAAAGCGACTCATTGCACAAAACGGAAGCGACCTCAAGTGCCATCCGAGGCGGGCGATAATTTGCGGCCGCTTGACATGCATATCAGAGCAGTTACAGTGTCTGAGCTGTGGACATGGGACCAGGAGGGCCATGGTCGGGCGGGCAGGCAGCCAGGCAGCCAGGCACAAAAAACAACAGCAGCCGACGGCCGTAGAGTCCGAGACGCACTTGAAGGCCGCAGAGCCACAAAGTTGCAGTTGCAAGTAAAGTCAGAGTTGGCGTCGCTGGCAGAAGCCGGGTCTCAGCAGGCAAAGTGCATGCTCAAAGCGCGTTAAACGTTGATTTAATGCCAATAAATAAGTGTAAACGTTCATTACAGATAATTAATGTATCTGCGCTCTGCGCTGCGGCCAGAGGTCAGCTAGGGGTCTCGATCTGTGCCAACCCAGACACAGACTCGAGTTGCGTTTCGCCAAAAAAAAAGATGAAAAAAGTGAAACTTCAATTAGACGCTGAACAACCTTATGGCGTGGACGATTAAGACTTAAATTACGAGCATGGAGTCGACGCCAAGTGTAAAATGTGCAGAGGATTTGACATTTCACCTGCAGAAGAGCGAGCATGTGGGAGAGAGAAAGAGTGAGAGGGAGGTGAGAGACAGAGAGAGAGAGAGAGAGAGAGAGAGAGAAAGAGAGAGAGAGGTGAGACAGCCCAGACAGGCAAAACTCTGCCATTGATCTCTTTATCAGCTTGAGGCGGCTGTGCATATGCCCCACAATCCATAAACATGCAACAGCAGCAACAAACATCAAGTCAGAGTGCTCTAGTGGGCAGTGAACGACTGGCAGATACCCTGGATACAATGCCGAGCTGCCATTACAAGCAGATAAACTTGTATCCTTTACAACCCTCTATAAGAAATGCATTCTTAAGTAGCTTCGGAGCCTATTGTCCGATCTTAAGAACATTTTTAAGGCAACATCTCTAGAAATTTTGTATATAAGATGAAAGAAAGCCTTATCAATATTTATTGATTTCGTGCTAATAGGGAGGATTAGCGAGAGGATCAATTCTAGGAACCTAGGGACATTCAGAATGTAAAGTAGCTAACACACAATCTCTGAGCTCCTTGCTATGATACACACAGCCAAACTAACCAAGATCACATAAGACTTATGTATGCAGAGTTTGCTTTCTCTGTCTGCATTTGAACACAACGAATATGCACTCTTTGAGCAAATTCCAATGGGTACAGGGTATAACAATTTCCACAGACTTGCCCTGACAATGTCGCCCAATTCGTCTTGCAGTTTTCATGCCCGCCGGCCTGGAAATTGTCTGGGCTGTGGCGCACCGGCTCCGGCAACGATATACACTTTATTTTGGCTCGAATTTCGGTTTCAGTTTCGGCCGTTTTCAATTTAAAATGTAAATCAAGTGTGAAAAACACAACAAATCTGCAGCGAAAGTGTTGCAATTGCAATTTGCTTGTTGCAACTTTTGACACATTTTTGCTTTGGGGCTGTGTATTGATTTATTTTGATTGTTAATCAATTTGGCGCGACTGTTGTTGTTGCTGTCTGCCTGCCTGCCTGCCAGCCTGCCAGCAAGGCTCGGTAATAGTTCAATGAAATTATAAATCAGTCGCACAGTCGCGGGAGTCCAATAAATCCAGCTGAGCTGCCACAACGGCTGCCGCATCCTCCTACCCTGTTGCTTCTGGTTGGTGGTAATTCGAGCTGCAACAAGAATGCAAGTGACACACTTTTCAATCGACCTGCCTCATTTGTCAGCAGGAAGCTGCAACATGGCAACAAAAAAACACGCCCAGCCCCAAAAAAAAAGGCTGTGCCGCAATTTGCGCATGCGCACGCAAATTATGTGCCATAAATCATGCAACGGCCGCGATTTTTGTTTTTGTGGCAAGTAGGAGTAGCCGCAACTGTCACCGTTTGCTGATTGCCAGCCTGGCGATTAGCAAGAAGCGATAAACACACACACACACACACACTCACACACACACACACACGGTAACTCATATAAATTGCAAAGAAAGTGGCTGCAGACACATATGAATACACTCATTCGCATTCGCATATTCGAATGAGTCGCTTGCGTGTGCAATTGGCCGCGCTTGCCCCGCCCGTGTTGCATGTGTTAGTTTGACATTTGTCTGGCTGACCCTGACCCACAAAAGTCAATTGCAGCTGGCATTGCCACCGCTAGCTGCAAACTGCCAGCCGCCAGTTGGCAGGTTCAATTTGTGTGCGCTCACAGATCTCGAATTGAAGAGGAAAAGAAAAGTCAGCGTTGCAAGACGTCAATCACTTTGCCACTTTTGTTTGCCACCGCGTCGCGCTCGCTTCAGACGCGGCATGCAAAACAAAAACTTCTTTTGCTGCTCCGATCCGCTGGCCCCAAGGTTAACGCAAACAGGCCAAAACAGCAAATGGAACGAAATCAAATGAAGCGCAGGCCTCAAGTCCGCGCACATTCCGTCGCCGACCGCTCCTGGCTAGAGATGGACAATAAGTCGTAGCTAGCGCGTTTTAGATGTGGAACTAATATATATATTGAAAGTTTATGAGCTGGGTCAGAAAAGGATGAAAATTGTGATCCTTATGCCAAAAAAACATTTAAGCTAGTTATTGAATTCAATTCATGACAAGTTGAAAGGTTTGAGCATTGAGAGAATCTAGTTTTCGAATCCAGAAGTTCCCATTTATTTTTACTATGAATTGAACCTTTAACCTAACTAGTTAAACAAACTCTTTGTTAACTGGTTTGTTTGAAATCTAGATTTAGAACTTCTTTAAAATCGAAAAACTAAAGTCAGAGACTCTTGGGACTACTTGCCACATTTGATGCATGTCTATTTTGGTAAGAGCACAAATCTAGCCCTCATTTTGTATACGAAAATATTAGAAGTTTTAATATTTTCAAAACAACGGGCAATGGACTTAAATTGGCATTCTTGCATTAATGTTTTTCAAAATATATGAATAGCTAAGTTTTGAACCAAAAGCTGGGTTCAGGATGTGGTAAACCAACTTGAAGAAACAAACTTAAGAGCAAGGATTTGGCTTAAGCCATGCATCAGCGACATTTGTATTCTTAGGGTATGCCAAGAATGTATATGACGATAAATGATGATATTTTGTATAAAGCCAGTTACTTTATACTTAGAACATAATATAAAGAATATCTCTATAAGATATATAGATATATCTCTATAAATAAAACTAGTTCACGGCTTTCATTAGCGATGGCTACGAAAGAGAGATAAACGAGAACTTGTTCATTGATTCTATAGCTTAACTAGTTCCCATCTACTTAAATGCTCAGTTACCAGTTCACTTTGCTTGACATTCAGTTAAGATACGGTAAAAACAAAGATATTCTTGAGCTTGAACTCTTCATTGACAGTCCACAGTTGATCTAGTCGTAGCTCTCACGATCCGTCACGCTGCCGTCTCTAGGTCCCTCGGGCAATGGAGCAGCGCTTCGGCGCTGGCTTTTGTTCTTCTGAATGCCAAGCCCGAAACGTCACTCCAAAAATAAAAAGAAAGAAGAAGGAAAACCAAACACACTCTCGAGTTCGTTGGTTCTTGTTTTTGCATCTCTTTTTTGAGTAGCCGTCTCAAGAACAGCGCCGTTGCCTTTTGACAGCCGCCTGGCATGTTCATTTTTATGGGCTTTCGGGCTCATCTACTCATCTAAGCCCCTCCCCCACAACCTCTCCAAGTCCGTCAGCTAAGCCGAAGTGCATTCTTAGAAGCTATGGCTATGCTATTCCTTGATTCTGGGCACCTAAGACTCTTGCGGTATTTCTGGCTGTGGCTGATTGAAGCCGCAGATTCTTCTTTGTGTAGGGCGTTGCAGGCGTCGTTCTTCTTTTTCTTTTATAATTTTTCTATATTTTGATTACAAATTGAATTTTATTCGTTTGCTTTCGCACTGCATTGATTTATGATATTTCTACAAAAATCTCGCTCTAAGCCCAAGTTCAGCTCTCGAGCGTTTTTTAATTAAGTTCAAGTGTGAGCTGCCCGTCAGCATTTGATTTATGCTGCACAGGTTCTATACATTTTATACATTTTAGATATGTATATAATTAAAAGCGAAAGAAAAGAAAAGAGAAGAAAAAAAAAAGCTCACCCAAGCCAAGAGCCAAGTGGCTAGAAACGTCGCGCCGCTTTCCCTTTGGCACACAGGAGGAGCGCTCTGGTAATTCAGATCTTGTCTTGGACCTTGGACATTGCGTGCGATTGCATTACGGGTGAAATTTTGTTCGCTGCCTGCCATTTCACTGGCGATCTTGAGACATCGATAACCTTTTTGCTTAGGTTTTGTATTGCCTGCGCTGCAATGGCCGACTTGGCCGGCCATCTAAAGCTGACATCATCAAAGCGCGGAGCTGGCAATTCAATGCCGTGCTAAAGTTGGCCTTTTTTTTATTTTGCTTCGTTTTTGATTTGATTTGGTTTTGGTTTTTGATTACATAAATTTGGCGCCTCTGACCGCGAATCGCGGCTCCATTTGCATCTTCAAACGCAGGCGAATGTGTGTCAACATCGGGGGCCGGGGCGCGGCATTTTGGTCAGCGGCATATCGTGTGTAATTACAATAAGTGCAATTGCAACTGCAACTGCATCAATGCAAATAACGCAGAATGTCTTGGAAACCTGTCGCTTTTAATTAAAGGCTGCCACGACGCGGTGCCCCGATCTCTAAGTAACTTTTCATGTTTTAAGTTATGCGCACAATTTTAAGCGACAGCAGCCACAACAACAACAACAACAACAGCAACAACAACAACAATCACAACAACAGCTCCATAAAAATAACTTTTGCATTTAGTCATAACTGCATTAAAAAATGTGTCTTTCGATTGTTGCCACCACACTCACATATCCAAGCTTGCCTTTGCGAGTATTTTGATTTTATTTGGGATATTTGTTAACTCCCCCCATATGCAAAAAGTAGGTAAATAAGAATGCCCGCCTGGAAGATACCCTTAACCCATGCTGCCAAACCTCAAGCTGCCTACTATACACAGCTAAGGCATAGGCATAGTGCTTCTTCTTCCTTTGCCCCACACTATTGATAGGAAATGCATTCTTGATTAACTCTGGTAGTTATAGTCCGATCTTGATGCAATTTTCAGTTCTTATCTATGGTATACAACAATCTGTAAGATGCAAGTCGCTGTCTTCAAAAACGAGGGTTCTAACAATACTGGAAGGGATAAACGAGAAATTCGAAAAATAAAACATGGACCATCTGTGTATACTGTACAAGAACTAAGTTTACTAAGTTTAACTTAATCTAGCTCAGATAATCTTCGACCTATGCTTAAAAGAGCAAGCCAGGGAACAGATATTAAGAAAAGAAACTATTATAATGTCTGCCTGGATAAGCTATTAGCTCTAGATTTTACAGATTCCGACAGACGGAAAGACAGCGATGTCGACTGACTCCTGATGAAAAAGTTGTGCTTTATGGGCACGAAGAAGTTTCCTTTTACCCGTTGCACACATTTGCACAAAACCATTCTACCCTTTTTGCCCATTTTTTAGGGTATAACAAAGCGCGGAGGAAAAAATAGGGTAGGCGCTAGCTGAATGCAATTGTATCCCAGCCCAGGTACGACCCACTTCTGTCATGTTGCACGATAAATACTTTGAGATTTATTGTTTGCCACAGTGGCAGGCATAATTACAATTTATGCCCCTTTGGGGCAGCAGCAAGCAACTTGTACAATCTACTGCGAAGCCAAGTTCAAAGCATTTTTGAGGAAGCTGTCGCCAAAGACAAAAGCCCATACAAATCGCAAGAGGAAGCAGTCCGTCTCTTTGTCTCCCTCCGTTTGTCAGTCAGCTTGTCTACCTGTCTGACAATTGCCATTATTCTTGTGTGTATTGAAAGTGAACACGAATACCACCAACAGTTATTAGACTGTTGACAAACATGTCGAACTTTTAATGCCCTTGAATATTGGAATGGAATAAGTATTAAGATGTATTAAATTGATTAATTAAAAAGGATGGAGCTTCGTTGTGTTCGTCAGAAGGAGCTTTCAATTTAGTTTTACATTATGTGAGAGCTTTCATGAGCTTTATTTACACATAAGTTGCTGGTACCATTTTCGTGTGTTTATTGTGCTTTAATAAGCTTTCAAGTCACTTCACAAGCTTTCATGAGCTTCTTATCCTAGTTGTTAGCTTAACTAGCTTAACTACTATATAATATGCTCTCGGTAGCTTTTGCTTAATGTTGTGCTACATAAAACTACTTTCAATGGACTTTGCGAGCAATCATCACTTTCTTGCTTGTAAACTACTATGTCACATGCGTTTTTGTGATATATTTAAAAACATTTAATTAGATATGAAAGCTGCGACACTTCCACGCGTAACAAGCCTGCCCAGCTAGCTGAGTTAACCTGCGGCCAGGGTATAGAAACAATTAACTTTCGCATACCGTTTGGGGTGAGGGCATTACATCATGTGGAGTTTAAGCACTTGGGTGCTATTGTTGAGCACATAATTAAGCGCCGCTTAGCTTATGTAATTAACGTCAGACAGACAAGAGCCAAGAGACGAAGTCTAATGAACCTCGACGCGCTCAGCTTTTGGCCAGCTGCGTGCGCTGATTTATATGCGAGTTGGTCGAGTGTCGTTTTTCGTACCGACCAAATTGTGTTTTGTCACAATTCGATCGCGCACTTAAGCCCCGTTTATACGCAGGCCTCTCCAATGGAGCACTCATATTTGTATTCGCATTTGAAAAGTCAAAGTCAGATGGAGTCGCAGCTGAAGCCGGAGCGGAACATGTGACATAAGTCGCCGGGTGTATGGCAATGATATATGAATATGACAAAGCGACATGGACAACTTTATTGGCTCATGAAAAGCGCTGTCACTGCCTGACTGACATAAATCACGCGCAAAAAGCCATTCGACGAACCCATCGAGCTGCAAACTCAACGCAGTCAGCGCCAATCGCCGGACGTTGCCGTTGATCGCAAAATGAGCAAAAACAAGAGCGCTCCAGTCGGGAGGATCCGTCCTTAAAATACCCTGAACCCAAAGGTGAGCAGTCGTGAGACAAATACAACTTTCTGAGGAATGGGAGGAGGTATTCAAAAAGTATTCTTCATATGTCTACACCCCATATCTTAAGATCGATATCTATCGATATTTTGTAAATAGGTAAAGATATAGAAAAAATAACTTCAAGTCTCTGCCTCTTAAAGTTTCCATCGACGAGCTTATACAGAAACCATAACTCGAAGTGCGAATACAAGAATATACATTTGATAATTTAAGCCCCTAGCTCCCCTGGTTTCCCAGATCGACGTGTTTATAAAGACGCACGGACGGACAGATGGATATAACTAGAAGGACTCAGTCAAGCTGATCCAGAATAGGTATACACACTTTATAAGGTCAGGTACGCTACCTTCTGTATTTTGTGTACTTAACTTATACACCCTTGATAACAATTGGGCTTAGGGTATAAAAAGCAAAACAAGAAACCAAAAAATAAATCAAAAATCAATTTTCGTAAATGTTCAGCGACAAAAAGAATAACGCGACGCGACGTCAAAATCTTAACTGGCAACCATCGTGAAGATCTTGATCTTAGTAGCAGAATATAAATATATGTATGTGTGTGTGGGTTTTGACTAGTTCCAGCTAACTAGCACAGAAGATAATAAGACAATTGTCTTGGAAAAAAAACTAAAAAAATACAAAGAGAGAGAAACTGTTGTGCAAAAAATCAAGAAGAGGCGAAGTAAAAAGCAATAAAGATGTGGCACAGATATTTATATAAATTTTGACAGGTCGAGGACAAGTTCTTTAAATGTTAAAGATATATTCCATGTAATCAAAACTAAAACCGATTTAGTTAGAACAGTTTTGGGAATGAAAAAAACTATTAGCTTAGCCATTTAAATTAAAGTTCATGCTGTTAATCTAAGGGATGATGAACTTTCTATGAGATAGATAAGCAACCTGAGCTAGTCTGCAGCTCGAACGTGTAAGACCCTCAAAGTTCAGTTGCCTAATGAACTCATCTGCATGGTTCAGCGGATAGAAACAAGGCTGAGAAATATAAGAGCATTAGATGTCAAAGTTCTCAAGACGAAGAGACGCCAAAATCTTACCCATTTGATCCCGATAATCTTCATATATCTTCATATATCATAATATCAACATGGGCTAGGTTCAATCCTAAAGCGGATACAGGAGCGACTGGTATTTCATTTAGTTCCTTTGCTCTTCGAAATAATTTGACAAAAGCTCTCAAAATTGATTGTTGTGGCAGGATATGAGTGGAATCAGGGCAATATTAGACTACCATAATGAATATATTTCATAGACAGAATCGGGGGAAAGGGTACCTGGTTTTTGGCACCCTGCAGAGAACTGTGCCTTCTTGGTTTTGTATACCATGGCCAAACTAGACCAACAAGTGAAAAACGACGTCATATGTGTTGGTGGCACAACATTTCACTGCACACACACATACGCACACACACATGTGAAGGCGCGCCACCTGTCGGCGGGGCAAAGCGTAGCCAGACACGCCACCTAGACACGCCACAAGTACCCACAGTGGGTACTCATATTTAGCCTATTTTAGCTGGTTTTTATGCTAGTTGTGTTTTTGTTGTTGCTTTTTTTAAGCAGCAACAGAAGTGAAACCCTTTAGCCTATAAAATGTGCGCACAACGCGCATGACCTCAACAATTTGGTTCACTTGAAGTGGCAAACGCACACGAACCTACACACAAATGGGCAAAGACTCTGGCTCTGAACCGAGGTCCTGTTGCGTGCCCCAACGAGTGCTCATTGTATATGTAAGTAGTTGTTGCCGTTGTTGTTGTCGTTGTTGTTGTTGTTGTTGTTGTCGTTATTGTTGTTGCTGGTGTACTATTGCCATTGCTAAATGACCAAGCCAGACCGAACTGACCCTCTGCCTGTGTCCCGTACTTTTGGGCCAGTTCAGTTGCGTTGAGTTCGTGACCAAAGGCGGGCGCGTTGTGTTCTATTCATATTTAGCAGTTTCTTTTTTTATATCACTTGCATTCTATGAATATGATTTGAAAATTGTGCGCTGCAACCAAAACAACAGCCAACTGCAGTTCCATAAAAATATATATATATATAGAGTATATATACTCGAGAGCAGCCATGGGCTGCGCCAGCAGCACTCCAATGGTGGCAACCGCGGGCAGTGAAATGCTAAAAGCCGCCACTCATGTGGCAGGCGATGTCAAGAAGCAAGGCGAGGCGGCTGTTGAAGGTGTGTGTGCGATTGTGTGTGTGTGTGTGTGTGTGTGTGTGTGTGTGTGTGTTGGTTGACATTTAGAAGCGCATTTCTCAATACCAACCAACCGAGTGCATTCAGGCCGCAAATGTTAAACACTAGACGTATACTTAATATTTGCATAGTGCGTCGTGACAGCAAATCAATCGGGCATATTATTCATTAACCTTATGAAACCAACCGCAATACACACTATTAAACCTTTGACCGCACGCTTTCTATTGTGCTAGTCCCATCATAAGGAGCTCACATAATGAGCCTGGCCAAAATAATAATGTCAGCTAATCAAGAGCAATTGAGCAGCAGCAAAGGCCAAAAAGCTGCGTGTCCTGCGTTTCGACACGTTTTTTCCCTTTTTTTTTATGAGCACTACTTACTATTTACACACACACACACACACACATATACACACATATTTATACATATTTATGCATATATTACACACATATTTCTATTAAAAGCATATGAAGAAAAACGAGTTTATTGCGTGACCAGCAAATTGGAGCAGACGGCCTCTGTTTTAAATAATATAAGTCGAAATTTACATATACATACGTGTTGCTGGCATTTCGCTAGGCCAATTGCCAAATTGATTGATTCATTCACTTTGGCAAATTACACGGCAAACAAGTGAGAGTCTATTTCATTAGATGGCGAAACCAACTAATTGTGGCCTTGCCACGCAAAGGACCTACAGACTTTTATCATTAATTTTCCAGGTTGAATCAATGGGAGGAAAAGCTTTTAAAGTTTGGAGCAGTGAGCCACTAAAGAGTATGGTTTGGCCAATTGGACTACTTCTAGGAAGTTTTTGCAAAGATTTTCTGACAGTTATCATCAACTGTGGACTTTAGCTACTAGACTTTTCATTTTTCTCTTAGATTCAAGATACTCTAATTAGTTAATATAATAAATATATCTTGTTGGCCTTATACGAAACATAAAACATCTCGTATATCATATAGGGATCTTAATCGTAAATCGATGAAAATCGATATTCAAAAGATTCTTTGTCGCGATTTTGGATACAATGCCATGTTATTCCAATAGTCCCCCTTGGATTTAATTCATGGTATTTTGTTTGTATTTATATATAAATAACTTGGGCAAGGTATCTCTTTAGCGTAAAGTCCCGACACCACACATATCGATTGATTGACAGCAGGTTAATGACCTTATTAATCAATACGTCCACGAATAGCACAAATGTTTACCAATTGTCAACATTCTGTCATTTAGATGCCACCCAAGCGCTTAGTTCGACCATTGACACGGCAAAGGAAACGGTGAGCACCGCCGTGGCGGGCATCACCAATGAGCTGGGCAGCGCCTTTAAGGATGGCACCGAAGCACTGGACGAGGCCAAGCACAAGGTAATGGAGGGTCTGCACTTGGAGACAAAAGCCGAGGCAGCGCCCGCGGCCGAGCCAAGTACGTCAAGAGCGCCCACGCCCGCGCTGGAGCCAGATGCGGATGCGGACAGTCTGAAGACGTCGACGCCGGAGCCGGAGATTGAGCGAGCGCTGGCCAACGAAGAGGAGGCGCCGCCAACGCCAAAGCCATCGCTGCAGGAGCTCGCCGAGCTGAGCGCCCATGCGATGAGCGATACGAGTGCCGTGCCGCCAGCTGCCACAACTGTGGCAGCCACAGCGGACGCAGTGGAGGCAGTACCTGGGCAGGCGGCGGCCAGCGTGGAGTAAGTAAGCCTAGCGAGCACACCCGTTGCATAGAGCCCGTAGAGTCCACTGAATCAAACGTAGAAACTGTTGCACCCAGATGCATATAAGCGCGTAGTTTGTATTTAAGCTTTTGTAGTGCCCGTTTGTAGCTCAAAGTAAATACCTATCATATAATATTATATAATTATCTTATATATATATATATATATCCAACTACTCTCTTTTCTCTCTTTTCAACAATGTGTAAATTGTAAATAAATAACTTTTATCTCTATGTACATATCATATACTCTGCATTTCTTATTATTGCGAGCTAGCAATTAGCTAACTAACAAGAACAACAGCAACAAGTCTTGTACGTAGTATTGGTAATACATAACTATATATCTTTTTAAATACTATACATACACAACTATAAACAAAACTTTGGCCTGTCCAAGTTTCTAAGAGCTCTTGCTTAATTGTTGCTCAATGGAGGGGTCAAATAT
Organism: Drosophila kanekoi; assembly: GCA_037075305.1. Lineage (NCBI taxonomy): Eukaryota > Metazoa > Arthropoda > Insecta > Diptera > Drosophilidae > Drosophila > Drosophila kanekoi. Next base: position 9,911,989 of record JBAMCE010000141.1, read on the forward strand.
AGATCACTTTAAGTTGGGGAATTGTGAATTTAATCGTTGTCTGAAACTTAACATAACTATCAAGAAAGAGAATTATCATGTCTCTCATGAATTACGTCTCTTTGTAACTCTTTCTCAACCCTTTCCTTTCATTGGGATCTTTGGGGTATAAATTAAGGGCTTTAATCGGTTGGATCAAAAAGGGCTCATGTTCTTGCGCAGAATTAAATTTCCAACTTAAACTTACCTTGATGCCCAGTCCGGGCGGGTTCAGAAAGATTCTCCGTCGTGTTTTTCCGATTATTGTAACAAAGGCCATAAGCTATTTCTATAATCCATAAGCTCCGCAATTATCCTGAGTTCCAATATAAATCATATTGAGTTTGGCAAGAGCTTAATCAAGCAGAGCTCCTCACATACAAAGCACACAGAACAGCTGCCTGAAAAAAAAGAAAAGAAATCCGTATTAACATACACATACACAAACGCACCCCACCCACAAAAAAACAACCCCCCACCCGTCCACACACACACACAAATGCAGTAATCGTTGGCAGCAGAAGGAGAAGCAGCAGGAAGAGGAGGAGCTGCGTCGCCCCAGCACCACCGAATGGGAAAAGCTGGCCGACCAGCTGGCCAAGAGTCGCAAGTTTAGGCCCTACGAGAGCTTTGCGCATAGCCAAAATCACTTTTCCGTCTACAAGGACTACACCAGCCTGCGCGACAAGCCGGGCCATTACGATGGCCACTTCAGCTTCGAGGGCAACTCACAGTCGAGCGCCTCCCAGTCGCAGTCGGACCTGTCCAGCGGGCAACCGACACCAGCACCGCCCAGACGACGCGGCGGGCAGCGTGAATATGCCAAGTTCGTGGGCGCCGAGCAGCCGGTCAGTGTGTCACGCGCCAGTTCGAGGCTCTCGAATGTGGGCGGCGGCATCCGAGCCTTTGACTTTAATCCGCAACGCGAACGCATCAGTCTGCCCATTGCCAAGACCGTGGCCACGACAACACGTGTCGGCAGTCGCTCCCTTTGGGCCAGGGGGCAGCCGGCTGTGCTGCCCGAGGAGCCAATCACATACAGTCCAGTTAGGCGCAGCAGCCTGGTCGCAGGACTGGGCTTGCGTGCTGCTGCGGCTGGCGACATTCAACTGCCCTTAGCCAGATCTACCTCGAACTTGTCCCGCTCCACGCTGCCACGCAAGCAGAAGCCACAGTCCCGTCTGCCCACAGCAGAGGCGCCCGTGCCAGGCAGTCGACGAGTCCTGGACTTAACCCACTCAGAGATGGAGCCCACAAGAGGTGAGCGCCTAATCGTACCACGACCTGTACAACACGCCCAGGAGCGCAGCAAGCCGGCCAAAGATCAAGCCAAGCACCAGCTAAGTGAGACGCTCAAATCTATGTTGGACTCGTCAAGAGACATCAGCTCCGCGCTGCTGCTGGCCACGCCCTTAACGGTTAACTCGTTGCTGCACAGCCCCTCGGCAGCGGATCGAGCTGACACCAGCTTTAAAATGCCGACGCCTTTGGTGGCACGTGCCACAACAGCGGCAACACGCGGCAACGGCAAACGAACTGACGCACAAGCCACGCCCAGCACAACGCCTTTAAGGCGGTCTCCTGCATCATTTACAAAGCATTCGCTAGAAAATGGAACACATATCCTGCCCAAGTCCAGCTCAAAAACAACTACAACAACAACACCTCAGAGAAATAACACCTTGCCACACTCACCTCAAAGAGCCAAGCCGAATGCAGCTACTCCAATCTTTAGCGCAACTGTCACCAGATCGCCCGCCGCCTCGCGTGCCTCTTCGCGCCTCTCCTCCAACAGCAGCAGCACTGAGGTGGTCATCAGACCCTTGAGTCATCTGAACACGCCCAGCGCCGTCTCGCTGTCACCCGATCAGGTTGTCATGATGGAGTACGATGACAGCGACTTGGAGGCAGCCCTGGCCCGCCTGGCCGACTGGCGTGGCTCGACCATAACGCTGCAGTCCATGCGTTCCGGCAGTTCGCGTTTGGGTCGCAACTCAACTGCCTCGCGACGCACTTCACCCTGGATTAGACGTCAAGTGGAGCACAATGGCAGTCAGGAGTTGAAAGACTTCGGCAGTTGTGGCATAATTGAGCTGACCTCGCCAGCTAAAGCAGCTCCCCAGCTGCTCGAGCGCTGTGAAATCTGTTGTAATGAATTTGTGATGAAATAGATAAATGTTAGAAAGAGTTTTTTCTATAATTATAAATGTTATTTTATAATGTTTAGATAATGTGTTTATATAAATTAAAGAAGGTTATCTTTTGAGAAGAATTCCGAAAATTAGTTAAAATACAATATTTAGATAAAATGTTTTTAGGAAAATCTAACGAAAAATGATTTTGTATTTAGACTAATAATAACCGAAATACCTATAGAAACAATTAATAAAATAAGCAGCCCAGCGATTTTAGTACCTCGATATAAAATGTTTTATAGATTCCTAAAACATAAATGATATTAGGATAAACATGCAAAAGCTTTGAACCATGGAAAGCTTCCGAATGTAAAACGAACCATGCATAAATGAACAGAGGCAAATTTCAATCAAATCAAATTGAACCAAAGAAAACTTTATTTAAATGAACTTTGCTCTGAATTACTCATGCAACAAATTTCCATAGTACCAATTATCACAAGGAACAACTATCTATTGAAGTACAGCCTCCCATTAAAATAAGGCCAATTTGTAGTAAGTTGGCGAATTAACCTTTATAGCTGAATGTATGTATAAAATTGTAAGATCTGTTTTTTCTAATTGATGACTTAATAACAAAAGAGCTAAAATTGAATTGTTTATCTTTGCCGTTCACTCAATTATTCTGCCACTTGGAGTTTGGTTTTTGTGTTTTATGTTCGTTTTATGTTTCATGTTTCACGTACCACATGCGCCACGTCTGCCGTCCGTGACTTAATGAACTATTAACAGCAATGATAGTAATTTGTTGTAGCAGTCGCGGCCGCAGCCGCAGCAGCAGCAGCCTGGCAAGGCAACAAATGAAATTGCTTTCAGGCAGCAATTGCAACAACAGCAACAACAGCAACAACTGCAACAACAACAACAACAACTTGTCTTCATGGCACTTTTTGGCAAACAAATAGACAATTCAACAAAGCGACATGCAGACAAATGACTACAGCAGAGAGCAACAAGCAGTCGGCCAAACGAATACAAATACGAATGCGAATACAAATACGAATACGAATGCGAATACGAATACAAATACTTATTTACAGATAGTCAAGCATTTTGCGGGGGTGTCATATCGTTAGACCCCGTCGCACCTGTAGCCAGCAGCAGCAGCAGCAGCAGCAGCAGCCGTCGCACTCGCAATTGGCTTTGCAACTATTTTGGCACGATTTTCAAATTACGTACATTGACTCGCAAAATGTTTGGTTTATGCCGCAATTAATTTCCAGGCGGAAGAAGCAGCAACAGCAGCAGCGGCACAAGTGGCCCCCAGAGTTAGTTCAGGTGGAAGTGGAAGTGCCTGCGCTTGTGTAGGCGGCTGCAGCCAAAAACTAAAGTTGAAGGTCTTCTGTTTCTGTTTGTGTTTTGTTTTCTGTTTTCTGTTTTCATTTTTTGTTTTGTTTTTGTGGCGTGACATTGAAAGTGAAAGAACAAGTTTTGTACGCTGTGGCGGCAGCGGGCATTTCTATTTTTAATGACGCTGACTTTTACAAGGCAGCTAACTGACTGACTGACTGTCTCAGCTGTATGGCTGGCTGGGGGTTCATTGAACGCGCCACGCATACGTGGCAGCCACAAGCAGCCACAAGCAGCGGCAACAGCAACAACAAGCACAACTAACGCTAATGATCTATGAAGTGTAAGTGTTTTTGTACTTTTACTTTCATTTATCATAAATGGAGGCGTCATTTGTGCTCAAGACATTTGAAATTAGCAATGCACCGAAAACTACATTTTAGCACTTCATTTGTGCTTCGTTTCGTTTTCTTTTCATTGCTGTTGTTTTTTTCTTGTGGTTGTTGCTGTGTGGTAAAACTAGCTTTTAATCAAATTTACATGCGCCAACAATGTTTATGCCATACGCACTGTGGGCCGTGCCACAAGAGCAGCAACAACAGCGGCGCCAGCTACACTTTTTTTGCCGTTTTTGTTTTTCTGGTGTAAAATTGATTTATGCAATTGTTTGTTAGCCACCAGCTGATTTGTTTATATGTGCAACGACAGCAACAACCAGTAACAACAGCAGCCAGGCAAATCAATAAGTTTATGCAACATGCGGCTGATTGTAGATTTTTGAGCGATAAAATCAAAAAGACAGCCAGAAGACAATGGCCGTAGCCGAGTTGCAGGCTTCCGCTACAAGTTGTTACAATTATACGAACAGGCTAACAGCAACAGGCAAGCACTTAACAGCAACAGCTAACAGTTAACAGCGCTGTTAACCCACTGTTGGCATTAACATTTTTCGACCAAAATTGCTCGCACTCAAAAAGATTGAAATTCAAAAGTTTTTTTGGCGGCCGCGCATGCGAATTTTCAATTAATATTGCAACTGGATAGTTGCAACTGGCAGCCGGCAATTGCTGGTAGCTGGCGGAATGGAACGCACTTGGTCTGCAAAATGGCAATCATTTGTTAGGCAAACATTTCTACAATTGGCGGCTGCTTTCGTTTGGCCTTTTGCGCTAACATTTTGCATAACGGCGGGTCAAGACGGAAATGGAAGACGTTCGCCAGCCATTAATAATTTTTATTATACGCTCGGCGACGTGGACATCTTCAATGCGTTTCGAGAGCCTTTTGTTTTTAATGGACTGTGCAGAAAACGTGCCCCGGCCACAAGCCAAACAGACAAGCCACAAGCCGCCGCATGCAACACACACACACACACACACACACACACATAAACATCTGCTTTTTATCTGACTGCGCCTGCGACTTTACCTTTTACAGTGCTTTCAGTTGTTTATCTTTTTTGGCTGCTATTTCGGTAGCCGTATGGCATAATCCAAATTAAATTGTCAAAAGAAATGACAATTCAATATACAGCACAATAACAACAGCTAAGAAATCTTGTTAAGCAAATGCGAAGGAAAATTGGAAAGAAACATAAAGCACTCTGTCATCTTTCTCCCTCCAAAAGTCAAACTTGGCGAGCGTAAAAAGCGAAATGTCAAATTAAACTGTCAGAGTTAACTTTTAACCCATTTTTGTTTTTGTTTTTTGGGCTATTACATAAGCTACTTATCAGCTCTGATAACTGGGAAAACTCAAAGTGCATAAATATGTGCATGAAATATTAATGGGCAACTATGTGTTTGTGAGTGCGAGCGAGTGTTTGTGTGTGTGTAGGTGCGTAGGTGTCTTGTGCGGTCAAGCACATAAATCAGTGCGACAGTCAGACATATTCAAGCATTGCAAGCGGCCATTCGTCCATTCGGGCATTCGCTCATGCGTCAGCAAACAAAAGACTTAGGCAACGAACGCGCGACACTGTTGCAACCAAAATGCGTTTTATGGCTGAGACCTACTTGCCACGGCACATGTGGCAACAGCTGCATCTGGAACAAGCATATTCTTAACCATATGTCTGCGACTATAACTATTCAGCTTCAGCCACAGCCACAGCCCCAATCCCAGTGTCTGCCTCTTGCAAGCTGAACTGCGCTAATTCGTGACTACTTTGTTGTACATTGTTGTTGCTGTTTGTTGCTGTTGTTGTTGTTGTTATGCTGCTGCCAAGCAAAAGCCCTAAATTTAACAATAATAGCAAATAAAGAAAATGGAGCATATGTTAAGCGAAGAGTGCATGCACTTTGTAAATTAAGAGAATATGTGCTATAGAGAAGACCTGACCTTCATGACATCTGACCTTCTATATCAACGTTTCTTAACCTACAAATTTGTGCTATTTATTTGTTTTGACGCTTAAAAATGTTGAATACGGAGCTGAAGGCCTCGATACTACTTGCTTGGTATGAAATATTTCTTGAGTAAAATAACTTTTATAATCAATTTGTGAAACATAATTCTTCGACTTTTGCGATTCCATTCTTCAATTTCTCACTTAATTCAGTTATTTGTTGTCATATTAAAGATTTTGCATTTATCTTAAACAAAAATTTAGCTTCAAGATAGAAAACAAAAGTTATATTAATAAGTCTTTTTGATGGCATTTTGTGCTTCCTTCATTAGAAGAGCATTAGGTACTCTAGCTCAAGGCCTTGAGCTATGCCGCATTATCATTAAACATTCAGTTCTAACAAACACTTTTATATGCAATTTTCTTTATCTTCAATCAAACGTGTTAACAAAGTTATGACACCCCAATGGAAGTAAGCGCAACGCAAATTGAGGGAGTCGGATGCTAAGCTCTCCTGCCAGACCCTGTCAGAGGCCTGGCAGGCCCAGGCCGTAAACCGTTTTTGACTTGCTACCGCGACGTGTGAGTCATGTGCTAGATCATTTTTAACTATATACAAAACTATATACAAATAAAAAACAAACAATGTGTGTGTGTGTGGCTCATATGGAGAGCAGGCACTTTACTTTTGTTTTCAAAGAGTCGCGCCAGTCCCAGACCCAGTGCCAGACCCAGTCCCAGTCCCAGCCTCAGTCCTCAGTTATATTCCCAGTTGTCAGTTGTTGGGCTTGTTTCGATTTCAGTTGTTTTTTTGTTGTTGTTTTGTTTCGTTTCTGTTTGTTTATTTTTCAAGAGTTTTTCTTCTTCAGCAATTCGACAGCATTGGTTGTCGCCGACGACAAAGATAGAAATCGCATGACACGATCTTGTAGCCCGAAACAGGCGCCAGTAACCCAGTTTTCAGGTTTTGGCAACGGCCACAACGACAACGCCAGCAACAACAACAACAAGCGACTCCCTTGGCCAAATGAAAATGAAACGTTTTGGGCATAAATAAATAATGACAATACTCGTACTCGTACTCGTACTCGAACTCGTACAACAGCCACCAAAACAGGCAACAACAAATGATCGCAGTCTCTCGCCCTCGCGCTCTCTCTCTCTCTCTCTCCCTCTCTCTTTCACTCGCTCGTATTTGCATTTGTTTTTTATACCCTAAAAAGGGTATACTATGTTAGTTTCAAAGGTATGTAACAAGAGGAAGGTTGTACCCCATAAAGTCTCTCTGTTCTTGATCGGGCTAATGAGCTGACACGATAGATGTCCATGTCTGTTATGTTCCACGCCTTGGTTTCGGCAGCTTCAAAAGCTTGAGACCTTAAATTTGAAATATATATCCTTACACACCAGACGCTGGAAGAGTTTGGAATAAGATTTTCGATATTTTTATATAATATCAATGAGTCTCTACTTTGAGACAAGGTTCTTTAAAAGCATAACTAAAAGTTTATAAGAGATGGAAGGTTATAAGAGCATCATAAAAATAAAATATCCAAATAGCATAGTATTGTATATACATATATATAGTATATACAGGTTATAATGTTGTCAGCCATTGGATACATTCCAGAAATTCCCCAAAATGTAAAGTTAAAAAAAACAACACGCTAGAGCCATACGCTGATGTCAAGCCCTGAAGCGAAGATCAGACTCTAAGTACCGAACTTAAGCAAGAACACATTTCCTATACATAGTCGGAGGCAATGGGAATAAGAAGAAGCGCAGCGGCTGCATAAAGTGCTCAGTAATATGGTATAAGGAATCTTAAGTGCTTGTAATGGCAGCTTGTGGCTGTGTACAGGGCATCTGCTAGTCGTGCGCACCCGATTAGAGCACTCTTACTTGTTTTTGTTATTGTTTGTTGTTGCTGCGGCGTTTGCTTGTTTGTTTCAAGTTGTTGTTTGAGCCCAGGCCTAACAAGCCGCACCAACGTCTCCCCATTGTGTGTTTTATTTCATTTTTTTTCTCTCAACTCTTTTGGCTGGCATTTTTCTAGATTTGCCAACCACCCCCAAAAAACATGCGCTGAACTCTGACATCGCACAAACAAAAAAAAACTGCCAAGCTGCTCCTGTTCCCTGACTGCACACACACACAACTGTAGTATGTGTGTGTGTCTACACTGGGCAAAATTGACTTGCCTTGAGCCATCCAGTTCGAGTTAGTCGAGCCATTGAGTGGGTGCATTGAACTTCAAAGCCAAGCCCATAAATTGATTGATTTCGCTAACAATGAACGCTGATTTATTGGCATCGCCTTTTGCTCAATTCTAAGTTTCACTTTCGTTTGGCAGTTGTCCGTCACCCACTCGGATAGCCATCGGATGGCTGGGAAAGCCGTTTTCTATGTGGATGCACCCTACGCGTCCGCGCCGGTAGCCGACGGACCATCGTCAGCATCGTCGTCATCGTCATCGTCGACGTCGACGTCGGGCGACAGCAGCGATGCCAAAAGTTGCATTTTCTACAACAAATCAAGGTGACTGGACATCAAGATAAAAACATAACAAACGATTTGACTAAGCCAAACAGTAATAGGCAACAGCAACAGCAACAACAACCGCCGACCGTTATTGTTATTGCTATTGCAATTGCTATTGGCCTGGCTTGGCCCAGGCTAACTCTCTGGCTCTGGCTCTGGCTCGGTCTGGCTCCTACTCCTTCTCCTTGAGCCGGGCGCACCAAATTTGGTGCGAAACTGAAGCTGCGTTGTCGCGTTCGCCTATTTTCTTCTCTCCGCCTCCTCGCAGGCTGTCATGGACATCGCACAGTGGTTAACAAGCAGAAATCTAAAAACTTGAGAAGCGCGCCTTGAATCAAGGCTCAATTCCAGCCTGAGCAATAAACGTGCATAAACTATTATGGAAATTCGACTTGATATTGTTTAAATTGAATGCTTAACATGTAGCATTGGATGACGAAGATTCCACTGATGTATTTCTCTAATAACAAAAGGAAGGCAAAGATTGCAATAATTTGTTAGCCATAAAATAACTATAAAGAAACCTTATAACTGCAATTCCCATATTACACCTATATTACACCCCCACAAAGGATTTGTTAAGATGTGTGCACCAGTGTGCCAGAGTCGTGGCTGTCGTCGTCATATTGAAATTGAAAATAAGAATCGTATTTGGTAATTGCAATGAAAGCGAAAGGAGTGAAAACTTTTTTGTAGTAAGTACGCGAGTGCGACTTGGACTATGTGTATACATAGTTTTTTGGTCACAAAGATAGATCACCAAGGATTGTCGCGGCAGCCACTTTCTATACACACAATTAGATGTACGCACACACACACACACACATATATATATATATATAGACAGAGTGCGGTTCAATGACACACAACAGCAGCAGGGATCAAAGCTGGCAATCTGAAGTGGTCTTGTGCTGGGGGCCCAACACTTATCGCGGCTTAGCCAGCTAAATAGCAATAACAGCAACAACAACAACAACAACAGCGAACGAAAAAATACCAATCGAAACCTTTTGACATTTTTATCACGCACAGCCACAGCCGAATGCTAATTGACCTTGACATGCGGAAGATTTTGGTCGAATGCGTGCGGCGATGTGCGGCTGATGCACTTCAGAAATAAACGAAAGACTCAGGCAACGAACTTGAACGCGCTGTTAGCCAAGAGCAGGCCCTGGCTGCACCTGGTAAGTGCCAGTGTGTGCGTGTGTGCGTTTTGTTGCAACACAGCGCTAACAAAACGCCGATCGGCTAGTGTTAATTGCAATTGAATTCAGTGTGACCAGATTGCGTAAAGCGGCCAGCCAAAAAAGCAACTTTTACATTTTTCATCGTGTTGATTCGTTGTAATTTCTTGGCTTAATTCCAATTAACAGCAGACAAACAAATTTATCGATCATAAGTAGCTGTTAATTTAAGCCATAATTAAACGGGATGGATTGTTTTCTTTCCTCTTGTTAATTATAGTTTTTAGCTTGTTTTTTGTTTTATGAGCGTGCGGTCACACTAATTAACATATGCAACAAAAACGAATCTTTGACAAGTGCATATTAAAAATGTGATAAATAAACAAAATTGTAAAAGTGCAGCGCGTCGGGGGGCGGCGGTAGGCGGGGCCATAAAAATGACACCAGTCGGCGAGGCAGACGCTCAAGAGGCGACACTTCACCTTGAGCAGTTGTTGAGCGGCGTGGCAAGTTGTTGTTGTTGTTGCTGTTGTTGTTGGTGTTGATTTTACTTTATCTCCTTTCGGCTACAACTTTATTTTGTTTGCCGACTTTAAATGTCTGGCACTATAAAATGAAATTTTACACACTGCGACGCGGCATTTAAGTGAAATACAAACAAAACTGCAGCCAAGGTTGCCACAAACTTGCCCCAACCATCCCACCCCCACCCCGCACACTCTCCGATTCCGTCTGGTTTGTGTCCAATTTGGCGACACATTGTGACACATTGGCACTAAAATTGATAACTCTATTGGCCATTTTGCTGCCGGCGGGCGCCCGTCAATTGCTCACCTGTTGATTGATTTCGCTGATTGCCAACAAGTTTTCCATTTGCATTTCACGTGCCACATGCAGCACAAGCACATGCATGCAATTATGGCGGCCAATTATAATTAATTTCCATGCTTCATTCGCTGCCAACGGCTCTGGCTGCGGCTCTCACCTGCCGCCTGTCGCAGCATCACAGAATGCGCTGCATTTTGTCAACATGCAAAAAAATACCAAAAGCGATCAAAAAAAGAAAACGAAAGTCAATTGACTAACTGACCAACTGACTGACAGCAGCCGCTCTCACAAAAGACCAAACAACGCGGCCTGTTTTACAGTTTGTTGTCCAATAAACGACCCCGACCCAGACCCAGACCCAGACTCAGACTCTGAGCCAGGCCCACAACAAGTGCGTCGGCTTAACCCATCAGCGGGCCTTAGACGTTAAGTGTTGGAAAATTTCCATGCACTTGCTTAAAAACCTATAATTTAACAATCATTTCTTTCATTGATGTAAAGAAATTCCAATGTGTTAAATGAAGCTATGCAGCACAGAATTTAACAACACTTTAACAAGACTAAACAGTGTTGGAAAACTGCAGTTAAAAAGCACTTCATTTAATATAACAGTGTTTTACAACACTGACAAAGTATCCTTAAAGAATTAACATAAGCTATAGCATTGGTCATAGTCAGCATATCTTTAAAGCACATTAAAGCTTCATTATAGCTTGGTGCGCTATAAACAGCTTACACGGAAAGCTTTTGACTGAATTTTGAGATTATCCAGTTAAAGTTTTATAATATGAGGTAAATGAAACAATATTCCTCTGAGCTTAATTGCAAGTTCTAAATACAGCAAAGCTCAAAGAAAAACTTTGAAATACGCACACAGTTTTTACCAAATGGGTTAAGCTTGAAGCTCTTTGTGTTGGAGCAGCCACAAATAGTTTCGCACGCTCCGAAGAACTTTCAATTGCAGTGAAAAGCAAACAAACAAACGGGCCAAGTCACAGCGCAGACCTTGTCCGTCAATCTACAGTTGGTTGCAGTGAATGTGATTGGATGCCGAGTCCGATCAAATTGGCAGGAGACTGGAACGCAAAGGTCGCCACATTTTGCGTAGATCTTGCATTTGCAAATTGCAATTTACAATTGAAATGCGTTGTTGTTTTTCACGGATTTTTATTATGAAAGTTGCAAGTTATCAATGAAACAAAAGTTGTTTTCAGTTGAGACTCGAAGTCTCATGCATGTTGCTGGCAATTGAATTAAAACCCTTTTCATGTTGCCACAACATTTGTTTGGCTCTAAGAAAACAGCAACAACAACAACAACAACAACAATTGCTTTTGGCGGCGCTTTGGCTTTGTACTTGTCTCTGTTGCAGTTTTTTTGTTGTTGTTTGTTTGTTGTCTGTTTGTTGTTGCTGTTGTTGCTTTAGTTGTTTCCTATTAACGATAAAATCACATGACACGAACTGGTTGGCGATTTGGCCTCGACTGCAGCTACGTCTGTTTGCTTATTTTGTATTTATTTGGTTTTGTTTTTTTTATTTTCGATTTTGGCGCCGGCGCCACTAACCCACTTAAGTCCTCCGCCGAGATTTGCGTTGGCCAATTATGCCACATTAAGCGCAGTCGCCGCTTATCGCACAGGATAAGCGGGGCCAAGGGGTCGAGGAAGCGAGGAATCGGGCTGCTTGGCGTTCATTCGGTCTGCTGCACATTACGCAACGCCAGCGTCAATTAAATCAGTTTTACTCCAAATATTTTATGCCAATGTCAACATAAAGGATGCAGCTAAACGGTCCCCAACATACAATATATATGCCTCAATATATTGACAGGGGCCGCCCGCCTTTGGCCGGCCACGCCTGATCGAATTTATGGCTGCCCTGCATTGCACTCCAATTGTTTACACAAAACTTTCACAAATTAACCCAAGCCCAAAAAACCTGTGAACTAAAAAACAAGACTAAAATAAAAAAAGCCTCCGTCATGCTGCATCGGCGACTCGATTAAAATGCTGCACATTTAATTGGAAGCAAACGGGTCGCGTATTCTGGGTGGCCAGTGGACAGTGGAAGACTTTGGAGATTTGCTGCTCAAAAAATTGATCTAACATCTCAATATGAGTGTGCTTTGGATAACAGAATAGAATAGGGAATACAAGTTGTTGTTGCCAAGCAAAACCAAGCCAACTTTCGGCTTGATATACGACATATAAAAGCTTAAACAAGATCATGCAAATAGTTTGTCAATTCGTCCCACTGTGCAGTGTGTTTCAAATTGGTTTTCCGCCGATCGGTCAAGTGCAAGTGGTAATTTAAAGAATCGGTTGAAGAGCGTCGCATCGAGTGTCCAATGTTGGCGCCCCCATATGCGCATAAATTCGATTGCCTGTCCAGTCGCAGGTTTTTTTGTTTTTGGGGAAGAAAGTTGAGCGACAGTGGCAGCAACAACAACAGCAACAACAACAACAGGGGCTGCGGCAGCGTTTCATGTGCTGTTAAGTGAAATGAAAAGTGCATAAATAAATCTGCCGCCTCGTGTTGCAGCAGCATTCACTGCGCTTGCAACGCGACGATGCGACGATGCGACGACGCGACGATAAGAATCGAAGCTGGCCAAAAAAGCAATGCAACACACAAAAGAACTTTCGCTTTCGATTGGGGCACCTTCATTTCTTTTTCTGTTTTGGTTATTTGCTTGGCAGCAAGTAAAAGTGCGAGTGCATTATTTAAGCCACGTTTGGTTATGGAAATGCAACCGGTCGCCCATGTGAAAATTGTCAGACAGCCCGGACAGAGGCGACATACATACATACAAACATATATCTCTATGTTTGTACCTGCATTTAACAACAATTATGTGCTCTTTAATGAGCCGCTGAAGTTGCCCGTCATGCGGCTGACTGATGTGATTGCATAAGCCTTGTGCACAAGCCACAACATTGTCAACATTGTCCGGGACCCCACTTCCCCCCCTCCGCCATGACGACCCACTGCCGATCGCTTTCACTGTAGAATCGCTTAGAAGTGCAGGCTCAAATGATATTCGCTTGTTAGGTTTATGTGCGCGCTCGTTCGTGGGGTGCAGGCGACGAGTGATAGTAAAAGTGATAGTCGTTTTTCAATACCAGATTATTATGGCTTAAATATTTTACGACTTATATAACCACAAACGCACACACACACACACACATACACATGGGCACATCCCATCCAGTTACACACGTCAAAGCAATTAAGCTACCAAAACACACACTCACACACACACACACACGCATACGCAGGCACTTTTCTAATTAATTTCGAAATAAAAAAAAAATCTCAATAAAATTTCATTTTCATTGACAGCCGCTTTTCAACTGCACTCGCCTGATGAGGCCTCAACGACACCAACAACAACAACAACAACTTTGGTACACTTAATTGACAAGTGTGAAACTTTCGATTTCTATATACACCCATTGACATACAAAACAAGTAAGAGTGCTCTAGTCGGGCATACACGACTAACAGATACCCTCAACCCAACGCCGAGCTGCAGTTAGAAGCTGACTTCTGTACACACAGTCCCAAGAAGGACACAGAGGCAGCTGTGCCTCTTCTTTCCTTGGTCCCAGATCACGCAAGGATTGATTAACTTTATTCTGTCGGTACTTGCCGTCCGATCTCTGTTAAGTGTTCAGGTTAGAACCCAAGATTGACACAGACGAAGAAACGGACATACTGTCTGGGATAGATCAACTCATGTCTTCATTCTGATGCTGCTTTCTACTGTTTGTTAAACACATTTGTACAAAAACCTCATACCCCTTCACCCATTTATTCAACTTATACAGGGTATTTAAATACCAAAGCAGAGCAGCAACAACAACTACAGCCAAGTGCCTAATGATGCCCGCCTGCTATGATTTGTTGTGTCTAAATGTCACAATTTTCCAAAATGACGGCTTGGCACACACACACACTCACACACGCACACACACACACACACACACACACACACACACACACACACACACACACACACACACACACACATTCACACACACACACACACACACTGTAGAAAAACAGCGTTAGGCAGCGGGCGGGCGGTTGGCTACTTGCAACAAGGTGTGCTGCCTGCCTCGCTGCCTCGCTGCCACACTGCCTCGCTTGGTTGCCGGGCTCTGCTATCGGCTTCTCTGATGGCTTTGCTGATAATTATTGATATGGCTGGAACGGGTGTTAAACTGGCTGCTCCCGCAGCTGCCGAATCTCCGAATCGGACTTGACAAAAAGCCGGCGCGCGCGCAAATGAAATTAAATGATTAACTAACATTGCCGCGACGAGGTCTCTCGTTTTGGTTACGGCTTTGGCTTTGGCTTTGGCTTTGGCTCTTTGGGCTGCTGTTTGCTTTGCCGCCGTGGAACGTGCAAAATGGGTGAAATTTCTGACTATATGTCGCGCCCGGGTTTAGTCTCGTGTCGTGCTCGAGTGCGGCTCTGGCGTGATTTTTATGCTACTACTAAATATATGTTTCAATTATCGCTGGCGGCGGCACAAAATGTTTTTGAAAATGAAAGTTGCCATATTTCAATTGAACAGCTTAATTGTGACCGAGCAGCTGTCTCTCCTCGGTCTTCGCAGCCATTAAATATGAAGAACTATGGGAAATTTGTTAGATAAGACTCTGTTGGTCTACGAAACCATTAAATATTATGAAGAACGATGAGAAATTTGTTAGATCAGACTTGAGTGACGGTCGGCGTAGTTATACATATGGTTATCTATCAAATAACAGACTCTGGAGTTACCTTATAAGGGAAAGCAGCAAGTACATAAACATGTAGAAATGTTTCTACAAGTCCTTGTATAAAGTTTTGCAAATAAGTTTGACTCAAATCAGACAAATATACATCTCGATAACTGCTTTACATATATCATTATCTGTATATTTCTTACTACTTTACATATACAAGAAATTTCCCATCATAAAAATGTATATACATTGCGGATATCATTAGAAGACACGCGATTTAAAGCCTGTCAGATCTACCTAAGGCCGCTTTAGAATATTTCTATTCATATTGGGGATGAGAAAACGATTTGCGTCTTTTGTTTTTATTGTCTACTCAAGCGAACGGCGCACAGCTTGCGAATACGCTCAAGGATTGATTTCCCAGAAATGAGAACAGCAACTCGTTTATATTTCATCTTTTGACAAGCCATAATTAAAAATCAATTTGGCGCGCTTAGAAGCGGCTCATGTCAGCCGCAAACAAACACACAAAGCGTGTATTATGCAACAGTTGACAGGCAAGCAAAATTAATAAAAATAAAAAAGACCAAAAACGGTTAGCCGAAGTGTAGATACCCTAGAGAATAGATATGTGGAGACAACTGTGTAGCTAGAAATTGCCGACTTTTGGCTAAGATGTGCAGAAAAATGGGGTAATATTCGTACCCATAGCAGCTATATGTTAAAGGATTCCGATACAGATTGCAACAGAAAAACGGATCTATGCAAAGTTATGGGCCGACAGCGAGACAAGCTTGCACAGATGATAAAGCCAAAACGGACATTGATGCTGATCAGGCATATATATATATATATATATCTATATGCTGTATAGGGTCGAACTTATTTCCCTTTGTGCCTTACAAATCGCCTGGCAAAATTCAAACACTCTCGACAAGGGCAAGACAATATATATATACAAAATAATAATAATCGAGTTCGTTGCCTGAGTCTTTTGTTTTGTCAAAGGTGCAGGCAAGATGCCTAGCAGTCGCATCAGCGTGAGCTGAACATATCAAGCCAAATATCTTAAACATACACATACAAGCATATAGCACACACATATATACATATATATATATATATGTATATATATTCGCTTAGCTAGTCTGTCGTATATGCGGAGTTCACGCTATGTCAAGCATGATTTTGTTGTTGCTTCGGGGCTGAGTGGTTAAGTGCAGCCGCCGTCGCCTCCCAACTGCCATAGAAACTCATTAATGAGCCCACAAACTGGCATTTGACAGATTTTTTAATTAAAGCATACAAATTGCAATTTCTCATGGTTTTCAACTGTAGACTGCTGACGGCACTAAATAGTTTTGCTTGCCATTTCATATTTATAATCGCAACACGAGCAGGCATCTGCCCTATTTAACCTTAAAATGTTATGCTAACCAAATGTTATTCATTATTCATTTCATGCTTGATTAATGTTCAATATGCATAAGCATTAGCTGTATAGTAGCAAAAGCTCAGATAAGCTTTTGGCGTGCAGGCTTAGACCGGACTTAAAAATCTTTTTAGCTTTAAGACTTTACTATTTCAGCTAGAAGCTTAACAACACTGTTTGCTTGTGCTTGTTTAAGCAGTTATGCCTTCTGTATAAAAATGTCAGCAAAAGCTTCCGACAGCTTTCAATTCATCTTAAAGCTCACCTTAATCTTAAAGCTCTATCAATAAGCAATTCTCTCTTTGCATAACGCTTGAGGCTGTTAATTGGACTTTAACTTGGAAGGTATATATTTATATAAATAAATTCAGTTTGAGCTCACGAAAGCTTTCAATTTACCAGCTCAAAGTTCACTTAAAGCTCTGCTGTATGTATTTGTCTCTCTCTCTCTAAAAGACTTTAAGCTGTTCTGTGGACTTTTAATGATTACATGCTGGCATTTTCCTAATTACATTGATTGTAAAGGAAGGAGTCCCGCTTGCTGGTAAAAAATATTTACATACGCATCCAGCTAATGAATTACGCTGTATTTACATAATCATCATCATCATTATTATCATCATGATTGCATCCAGGCTGTGTTGCTCCTTTCACTTTCCGCACAGCGACTGCCTAATTATTCCTAGCCGCCTACACAGCTCCTATCTACCCCCCTCCCATCCCCTGTCCACATGCATTGTCTAGCTGAGATTTCGCACATAATTAAATTGCGCAAAAATTTACATGAAATTAATCGTTTTATTGTTGTGTCTCGCTGGCATGTGCCATGCGGAAGCGGCGCCCTACCAAAAATGGCAAAAAAAAAATAAAAAAAGAAACAGTAGCCAATGTCCAAGTCCAGCTCCTCCAGCAACAGCAGCAGCAGCAGCAGCAAAAAGCCAAACACGCAAGATTTATGCGCTGGCAGCGACCAATTGCCAGCGGAGCCGAAATTATTGAGGAATTTGCGCAAAAAGCGGTAGAAAGAAAACAAAAACCAAAACGAAAAAAAATTCATTAGATTTCTGGCTTGGCACATTTCACTTTCGCGGCCAATTACATCACCCGCAGATAGATGCAGAAGTTGAGCCAGAAATTGTGTCGCCCCTCCAACATATGCTCAGGGGGGAAGCACGAAGGGATCGAAGCAAAGAAAACATAATGTTAATTTATGCAATGCTTCAAATGTGGAACAGTCACAAATTATAATTAGCTTAAGCTGCGAGCGTTCACAGGTCGAAAGTTGAAATTCTGCAGACTGTTCTGGTTCAGTTGCTTAGCGAAAGTCGCGCGACGAGGATCGACAATGCTTGGAAGTGGACTACTTGGCATCTGTGTGCTGCTCTTGCGGCTGCTTGGCGGCACAGCTCAGGACTACACCGACTGGGGCACACACTTTGTGGACATGCCATACGGTCGGGTAACACCATCCAGCCTGACCAACATCTCCAGCAATCCGTACATCAATGCGATTGAGCATCTGGAGGATCCGCCGACGCGCATTGTCAACGGCATACGCATACCCTGCGAGCGTGCACCCTACCAGGTTGCGCTGCGCTACGAGGGTCGGTTCATATGCGGCGGCAGCATATTGTCCCGCTATTGGGTGCTCACGGCCGCCCACTGTGTCGTCGGCTACAGGGGCAACTATCGGGTGCGTGTGGGCTCCGTGCTGCAGCCGACTGGCGGCCAGCTACATCGGGTCCTGTTTGTTGTGCCCCATCGCGGCTACAATAAGAAGACCATGCAGAACGATCTGGCGCTGTTGCGCCTGGCCACGCCCTTACGCTATGGGCGCTGCGTGCAGCCGGCGCGCCTGCCCAGCAGCAGCCAGGAAAAGCAATCGCCGCCGCCGAGCTGCTTTATGGTCAGCGGCTGGGGCTTGCGCAAGGCGACGGCACAGAATGTCCAGCGGCATCTGCGTGCCACCGTCGTGTGCAGGGTAGCAGGTAGTCGGTGTAACGGCATGTACAAAAAGGGCGGCGTGCGCATCTACAGCCAAATGCTGTGCGCCCAGCGCCTGGGCCACGACAGCTGCTCCGGCGACTCGGGCGGACCGTTGGCATTTGGACGCACGCTCTACGGCGTCGTCTCCTTTGGCATTGGCTGCGCCAACAAAAACTATCCGGGCGTCTATGTAAATGTCAAGCGATTCAGGGGCTGGATACGCTATGTCACTGAGAGCTTCTCTTAATAAAATAAACTTTTGCAAAACTCAAAAACGATTTTCTATTTACACATGACTCGAATATAGATGAGAGAAACGGGGAAGAAGGAGTGACGTGGTCATCTAGGCAACTAAACAAGGAGCATCCGAGTTCTATGCCCAGACTGTGGTGTTATCTTAGCCAAAGTTCTTGATAGTCAGGGCTATTTATACAAAAGTTAGGTTTAGTTTTGTAACAAACAAAAACCATATCCAATGGGACTTCCTTTAAGTCCCTACAATCAAACATATCAGCCCCTACTTCGAAATCTTAAAGTTTAAACCCATATTGACGTAGGTCGAAATTTCCTACTCCCATAACTTGGTCAAAAAACATTCGATTTTCACGAGGTTTGCCTCATTGTTCCTGGATTAGCCTCTTTATCAATTTGGCATCTAAATCTGGCGACATTATTCTTGTATATTCACATATTCAGAATCGATAGGTCAATCAATAAGTAGAGGTCAATCAATAAGTAGAGATTTCTGACAAATGGAACTCTTGTTTTCGTTATAGGCAGTGCATATTTAGAAGTCGGATGGATATACAAGTCCGATCCTATCATAAAGCTGCCAAAGATATGATTGGTCGAAAAACCTTCTAACATATGAGATATAGCAAAAATTGATCGTCCTTTTACTGCAAGGGTATTTTACGTTCGGACTACCCAAGTTAGCTATGTTCACACGTTTTTAGACTTAAGCGTTATAAAAGAGTTATAAAACTTACCCGGCTATTTGATATTGTCATCTTCCTTCCTTGATCTAACATCAATATACGCCAGCTCCGCAGATATTTTGTGTTGTCTTAGGTTTTCGCCTCTCACACTTGTAAAGCTGCTGTTGCAAATTTGTGTAAATTATGTATTTGTGCACTTTTGATTTCATTTAAACGAAGTTTCCTGATGGCCCCCAGCGCATGTCAAATATCAAAACCAAATCGCGTCGGGCAGCCACTTGCGCAACACCACATCCACATCCACATTCACGTACCATCCCATCTCCGACCAGGCTGGCCAAATATCACTGCCATATGCGGTGGGCGTGCTCCGTTAATGCTGCTGCTGCTGCTGCAGCTGCCTGTCGCCTGTTGCCCCCTCTTATGAAATTAACATAATCGTGCTCAGCCTCTGCCCATTGCCTACCTCCTCCTTCCCCTCATCCACACACTAACACACATACAACAAAGTGTTGAGAGCTGGCGCTGGCTGTCAAGTGGTGGCTGCCGGGCATACGAGATGAGGGTGAGGTGCCTGCGCCGGAGGATCGTTTAGCACTTTATTCGTCCCAACGTGTTGTGCAATGCGAGCATCCAAAATTTGTAGGATTCGTGTTGTGATTCGCTTTTGTTTTTGTTGTTACAGTAAAGTGTTTAATTTTATGAAAATATGCTTTACAATTTTACTTGCTTTAGCACGTGTACGAATGTATATGTATATGTGCATGTGTATGTATATGTGTGTGTGTGAGTTGTGTATGTTTAGCTATATGTATATATGTATATTTACATATATATATATATAAATCTTAAGCCTTTCCACATCAGTTTGATTTTTCTTCTTTTTCTTTTTCTTCTAATATTTGTTGTTTATCATTAAGTTACGCTTAGACAATTTTTACGTATTCTAACCTAAATGTATACCATTCTCTTTTAGCTGTTTGTTTAATAATTATAATAATATTAATAATAATAATATTTTGTTTATGTTTTGTAAATTTTAAACTATGCGCTATAAAAATGTTCAACAGCAAAAATTATATGCATTGCATTTGGTTTTTTTGTTTTTGTTATTTGTTTTCTTTTTTATCGAAAGGTGGCCCAAAACACACACAAAACGCACATAAATTCTATTTTGAAAAATTTCATAAAAAATGTGTTTAAAAACTTATTATTATTAACTTTTGCGTTCGCTTTTTTTCTGCTGCTGCAAGAAACAAATATCGCAAAAACGTTTAAAAAAAAACTTTTTAAAAAATTTACAATTACAAAGCACATACACAAAAAATGTTTGTTGTTTGTTGTTGTTGTTGTTGTTAGATGTGAATATCTCTGCACAGATCTTTAAAGCTATATAACAATTCAATTTTCTTATCGCACTGCGCTGCATTTACAATTTAGTTTCTGTTTGTTTGTATTGAACTGATCTTTAAATATTGTTTAGTTTTCTTTACTTTACGCTCGTTTTTGGTTTCGACAACAACGTTCAACAGCTATGAATTAACTTAAATGTGGGCTGCCAATTTGAATTGCGACTTGCGACTCAACTCGATTGCGTTGCGTTCGCAGTTGAGCTCTGGCTGTGGACCCTCAGTGCTCGTATTATTATAATTAACTATACATTTGGAGCTGGTTTTTTTCATCGAAAAGCTATTACAATTAAAAAAAAACGTTTAAAACTGTTGAAGCCTACACATTGCACGTAACTCTGTTTAAACTTTGTGTTTTGTTTCTGTTGCAGCTGTTGTTGTTGTTGTTGTTGTTGTTGTTGTTGTTTGTTGTTGTTCAATCATACAACACATCACATATTTTACAGTTTAATAATACTTTCTTACACATAATTTTGTTATCAATTAATTCATATTTTCAGTTTTGTTGTTGTTGTTGTTGCTATATTTGTGGCCGTTGTTGTCGCTCGATGCACCACCCCGTCAATGTGTTATTGTTGTTGCTGCTGTTGTTATTTTATTAGCTGCTGCTGCTGATTGATTGGTTGATTGGTTGATTGATTGATTCCTTATGACAGAAACGGATTTGTAGCTGCCGCCTCCGGCTTTATCCACGGCATGTTGTTGTTTTGCTGCAAGAATTTCAAATATGAATATTAGTTTCAACAAATTCCCAAAATTACTTGCACAATGGAGCTAAAGTAAGCAAAACTAACTACATGCAGTTTCTAGCAGCTAAATTTGTTAATGTTTGATAATTAGTTTGTTAGCTTTAGTGGGCATTTATGTATACAAGATTGCGGCTAGGTTCTAGGAGTTATATTTTATGGATAGCAGAGCATGCACATTCGAAAAAAACATTTTACCCATTTGCATTGTATTTTGCATATTTGTATGTGTTTTATTTAAGCGTCCAAGCCTCCATTGTTAGCTACAATTAGAAAATATTATGATCAACTGTGTTTGGCAGAGAGCAGCAGCTGCTTGTTAACATGAGTACGTTATTATTAGGCGCAGGGAACGAAACCGAAAGAAATGATTAGAGTTTTTTAAAAAATAGTAATAACTAAGCTAGGTTGTCAGAAATAGTTGGAGCAGTCACCATCAAGTTAAGAAGTCGATTCTGTTTTTAGTTATTGAAAAAAGCGAGTTTCAGCTATTGACAATGATTACAGTCAGCATTTTTGGTATGAATTTCGAGATGTAGGTTATCTAGAAGTTAAGCCTTATGCAAATGGCATCCCTCCTGAAAATCAAATCAGTTTGGACAGGGGTATGAAAGTTGAAAATCCAGACAGAGATTGTACCACGGATCTGGGATTTCTAGACATTGATTTATATGAATTTCAACAAAATGTTGAATCTAGAGGGCACACCGTGGCCAAAAAGAATTTCAATCGTAAGGAGCAAGTAAACATATCTAAGGCATGCAAAAGATGTAATACCTTCCCCATAAAAGATCCTTTTATTCCAACGGTCTCTCCTATGCCTAAGCAAAGTTTGAGGACGATAGCTTTTAAATTCAGAGACTACTTCGCATAGAAGCAGACAGACGGAAGGACGGACAGACGGAAGGACGGACAGACGGAAGGAAGGACAGACGGAAGGACGAACAGATGGAAGGACGTACAGACGGAGAAGGCTGCATCAACTCGGCTGTTGATGCTGATCTAGAATATGCATACTTTATGGGATCGGATCGGATTCATTATAACCACAATAACCACTCCAAGGGTATAAAAACAGGTTCAAGGGGAACTTTGAATTGAGACCTGAAATATTCAGACATGTTTTACATGAATTTAAACAAAGTTCTATAAAATGAAGTCATATTTAAGCTAGAGATCAACCCTGGTCCAAAATGTTGTGGAAGTATGAAATCTACAGAGAGGCCTCTCACTATGGATCTGAGGTTTCCATGAGGAGCTCCCCTCTTTTTAATTTTGAATTGTAAAAAAGTGCAAGACTTAAGTTAATTCGGTTTCATTCCCTGTGGGGCGAATGGGGACATTCTGTAGCACTTGCTGGCTTGTAAATCATACAATATTAAAACAAAAATTAATAAGAAAATCAATAAACAAACAAACAAACTAGCTAAAAACTCAAGCAAAGCAACAACAAATCACAAATCTGTTTCTGGCAATAACAACAACGACAGCAGCAGCAGCAGCAGCAAATAGTTAACAGCAACAAGGACAACAGGAGAACGACGAGCGACAGGATTCGAGCGGCTGCTCCTTAGTTCGCACTCACTTCCAGTTTGCAGTAGTGTCCAGCGGATGCGCTGGAATTGCCGTAGAAGCTGCCAGTTGGAGTTGCCGTAATGTTGCTATCGTAGCCCAATGGTGAAATGCTGATGCCCGGCGTATCGGCCAGGGAATCGGAGAGGGCGCTGCTGTAGCAGTGCGTGTAGGTGGAATAGCCCGGAGTGCTGTGATTGCTATACGGGCCAGCGGGTGCCGATGGGCTGGGGAAAAAGGAAAGCGGCTGTGGCTGCGCCTCATTCATGATATCCAAGTTGCGTATGTTGTCAATGGACGGACTATCATTGTAGCTTTGGCTGAAGCCATAGCTATAAATGTTGTTGTTCTCGCTCGGCGGATTGTTGTAGCTCGGCTGTGGGCGGGACGGGACAGGTTTATTGAAGGCGCCCAACAGATCAAAGTCGTCGATCAGCCTCAGGCTGGTCGGACGCAGCGGTTTCAGCGGCCCTGGCTATGTTTGCGGTTACGAATGTCGATTTGGATTTCGATTTGGATTTGGATGTTGCATGCAACAGTTGCTCAAAATGTAAGGTAACGACAATAAGGCAAAGCAAATAGAGGGAAACAAAATGCAATGTTCAGAATGGAAACGATAAAGTAAAGTAAAGATTACCAATAAAAATTATTAGAGATCTGGGTTAACCTCAAACAATAGAAATTTAGAAATTTATATATGCATATATGTTTATATAATAATATATAGTAAGTAAAAGTAGGAGAGAATTTGTTTTCAATTAAATACCTAAACGTACTCCGCTCAGACAAACGAAAAAATAAAGTAAGAATGACTAACAGCGGCACGCCGAAGTTTGAATACCCTTATAGAGGCGAATAATAAAGCTAGCTAGTGCTGTGCTTGCTCGAGAAATATATCTTATGGAGACATATAGAAGTCTGGTAATGTTACGATATAGTAAGCCGATCATCTGATCTGCTTCTGATATAGCACTACGAACCTAAGTAAAGTTTGACGATGAAAGCTTCAAATCCGAGAGAAAACTTTGTATGGAAACAGACGAACGGATGACCTATAGACTCGGCTGTTGAAACAGATCAAAAGTATATATACTTTATAGGCTCTTCAACTTCTAGATATTACTCTCCATAAGGGTATACAAACACTGTCCGCTGCACGCACACTCATAGGAACACACCTTACACACACTCACACTCACCTGAGAGGCTGCACTGACGCCGCCGCTCGCCGGCGCCCAGGGATCCTGATTCATGTTGACGGGGAAGGGCGGCTGCTGTTTCAACTGATTGATGGACGGCACCTGAACAAAAAATGGAACAGCAACAATTAAACAACTCTACAACTATACTATACGCAGTACTCACGGCTGGCTGCTGTTGCTGGAATAGATTCGTTTTGGGTGGCATCACATTGTCCGCAAACGGATTGTAGGCTGGCACAAGGCCGGACTGTGTCTGCGGCGTATTTGGCTTAATTAAATTATCCAAATTGACCAACGCCGAATTCTCGCCGAGGAATGCAAGCGGATCGCGATAGGGCTTCTTGGTGGTGGCACCCGTCGACGGATGCACCGAGCCGCCGCTGTTGCCGTAATTCGTCGAAAGCGGATCCATATCGTCCAGCAGCGAAGCTATTGGCAAGATAAAACTTATTAATAAAACGGAGCAAACACTTGGACGCGCATTTGGTCTGCTCACCATTGTTGTTGTTATTGGAGGCATTGTTGGAATTATTCTGTTCGGCGCTTTTATTGCGATTGGTTATCAAATCGAACTCATCAAAGTCGGGCGATTGTTTCTGCAAGCGCAAGAGATTAACTTTAAAAGTTCTTTCTTTATTGTTATTAGACACTTACCTTGATGGCGCCCGTTTGCATTGCCTTCCAGGGATCATCAAGCGCTCCGGTGCTCGGCTGCGCTGCTGCCCAGGGATCCGCCGGAGCGGCTGCCGCTGCTGCGCTGGCTGCTGGCTGCGCTTCCGCGAGCCAAGGATCGGCTGAGCTGCCATTGCTGGCCGCGTATTTTGTAGGAGGTGCTGCCAGGGCGGCGCTCGCTGTTGATTTCGTCAGCCAGGCATCGACGGGCGCAGGGGCGGCCATACGGCCATTTTGGCTGGCATTGCCGTTGGTTTGCAGCCAGCCCTCGTTGGAGGAGCCCGATGCCACGGATGGCGACTGTGTACGCAGACCCCAGGCATCGCCTGGTGCGGCCAAAGGCTGAGCCTGTGCAGCAGCTGCGCCCAGCGGCACACCGGCGCTCATAATAGTACGCGGCGCGGCCGAGGGATGCCAGGGATCCACATGCGGCGAGGCGGCGCCTGCCCACGGATCCGATAGTTGACTAGCTGCTCGGCTAGAAGGCGTAGCCCAGGGATCGACAACAGCAGCGGGAGCACCGCCTGCAGCGCCCAAGGGTGGACTCGAAATGCTGGTCGCGCCCAGCGAGATATCCAGCAGGTCCAGCAAATGGCTCTGTTGCTCCTCCTTTTTGGGCGCCGCTATGGGTCGTCCACTGGTGTCCCTGTCGAGGCAGGGTCTTATTTAGAAATTGCGGTAGCTGTACTTTAATTGCGAGCACTCACTTGAAGTCCTGTTCGCTCTGGCTGAGCGCTAGTTGGAGACGCACATCGTCGCTGCGCCGCTTGGCCTCCTCCTGCTCGGCCTCCTCGCGCGACATGGCCATGGCCAGCTGCAGCTGTAGCTCCTCCTCGCCGGCAGTCTGCGGCCGCACCATTTCCAGTTCGGAGGCGTTTTTGGGCGGCTCCTCCTGCCACCCCGGCGGCATGTCGCGCTGCGACGGCCCATCGATGTAGCCGTCGCTGCCAAAGCCGCTCGGATGCAGTGCGAAACGCTCTTTGGCTTTTAGCGCCTTGACGCGCTCATTCCTGAGGCGCTCGTCGTCCTTGAGCAGATTGACCAGCTGTTTGGCCTTCTCGCGCACATGGGTGCCCTGATCCTTGCCCTCCTCGAAGTAGACAAACTCGCGCAGCGTTTGTATGGCAAAAATATTCTCCTTGCATTGCTGCGCGACCTTTTCGGTGCCCGTCTTAATCAGATACTCGAGCAATATGAGCGCCTTGTAGACATGACGCCAATTCTTGCCGTGATCGTTGAGACGCTTCCATATCATTTGCATTATCTCCGAAAAGGCAACCACATTGTACGTTAAATCGGCTATTTCGGCCATAATTGTGGCCGATGGCCCCCATGGATCATTGGAAGTAGCCTCGCGCACCTTGACCTGTAAATTCAAAAGAGCAGATGTGAGACGGATTATGGATATTGGTTATTGGAGGTGGATTTACCTGTGCATCGGAATAGTTGTGCGCGAGATTCTTGATGTTTCTGCGTAGTCCGGCGACATTGACCTGCATATCGTCTTTTTGTTTTCTCACTGTGTGACGAGAAGAGTGAAAAGAGGTGTTAACATGGCTAGAACTAAGTTGAATTGGCTGCGACTACAGATAATGTTTGTAATTTTAATATATCTGTTCTATATATCTTCTGTTTCTTTATCTTATCCCGTTTAACTGAAATTTTTGATTGTTTTAATTTTGTCTTTACGTTAAACGCTACCAAAACAAAATGAAATTCTGTGTTGAAATGAATGTCACGTTACAATACATATATATATATATATATATGCATATATATATATAAATGTTTATAAGGAAAAATGATCAACACAAACACGAGAACACAAATAAATTCCAATATATCGCACAAGGGCGCATCCGATTTCCGAGACTGTGCTTATTTCAATATTTTGATCAATATATTACGTGTGTTTGTCTGTGTGTGAGTGTGTGGGTGTATCTGTATCTGTGTGTTGTGTTGTGTTCAAAACTCAAAAACAAATGCGTGTTGTTTTTACTTTTCAAAACAAGGCAAATACATGGCTACTTTTGTATATTATTGCATGTGACTGGAGTCTGAAGATTAAGCTTAAAGCTCTACTTAAAGTTCCGTGGAAATGCTTGCCACACGAGCTGCAGCTTGAGCAGACACTTAAATTAAGTGTCTCTGGGCTTAAAGCTTCTTCAGGTCCGTCGCAAAAGCTTCTGCTTGAGCAGACACTTAAATGAAGTGCCTGTGAGCTCAAAGCTTCTTCAGACTCTTCGCAAAAGCTTCTGCTTGAGCAGACACTTAAATGTATTGCGTGTGAGCTTAAAGCTTCTTCAGACTCGTCGCATACAAAACATTATAAGCCACGTTCACATTAAATTAGTGTCATTTTACAAGTAGTTTATTAATATGTATACAATTAATCATAGGCGGTGTATATTTTAGTAAATGATTATGCAAAGAAAACATTAAGACTTACTTTTCGGTTTGTTTTTTTTTTTGTTTTATTGCGTTTGACTTATACAAGTAGATTTGTTTTCGGTAAATATTTTGCTTTGCTTTCTCTATATGCTATATATAGAAGGTGTTTTTTTTTTAATTGCTTGAATTTGTTCTTTAGCTTTATATTTTGTTTTTGGTTTTAGTTTTGTTTTGCTGTTTAAGTGCTCCAAAGCAAGCTAAGTATGAGATACAAGATAATACAGTCAAAATACGTAGTATAAAAGTACATATGTATATATAGTTATGTATATATAAGATAAATAATTTGTCGTTGTGGTTAAATATACATATGTGCACGAGTAAAGCACACCAAAAGATTAGTTAGAAATATATGTATATCAACTGTGCAACAAAGAAATATAAATTTAAAAACTTATTAATAACGAAACCAAACAAAGCCCGCCGCAGGATCCAAGTTCAAGTCTGGAAAACACCTCAACAGAGCGAGAAGAAGACTTTTACTAGGCAAAATAGAGGAGTAGGAACTTGTAATTCAATTTGCAAAGAAAATGAAGGGAAATTTCGAAATGCTGCGGAAAAGGTCGCATCTGAAATACCCTGGAAAGCACAGACAGACAAAAACCGGCTGCTATACTGTACTTGTCTACATTTAGTATACAAAAGAAGATACATATAAGAGGGAGAATGAAGAGATAAACATCTGCCAGCTGATTTAATATTAAAGTAAACACACTTCTGGAACTCACGACCCCGCTAATATGCCCTTTCGCTATGCCCCCGACTATGCAAATTTCTAAGAAGCCACAAAAATGCCACAGACAGCGAGAATGGGTAAGGGTATTTTTAAGTACCGGAAATAATGGGAAAACATGTTTGGAATAGGCAAAATTGCAGCTAAGCGGCGTTATGCAAAATGCAAAATTATAATAATTACACTTTTAATCAGCGAAAGAAGAGGAAACTGTGCAGAAGGCCTTCAACTTTTAAGGGGAAATAAATAAATAAAACCAAAGTCCAACAAAAAGTTCTAATTTCGAATACATTACAAAGGGGAATGTTTTCTGAAGAACAGTAAAAAAAACAGCTCAAGCTAATCAACAATTGTGTACGTCACAAATCTGCGAAAACACGCACACACACACGCACATTCTTTATGGCGTAGCTCACTTTAAGCTGATAAGATATCAGCCAGTATTAAGAGTTTAGTTTATTTATTTCACTCGCAGTCAGGTAAACACAGATATTTCATCATTAAGATTCTAGAACGAGTTGGAATGCGTAGTTGCCACCGAAGTGTGAGGAACGCACTTGACACATATTGAAGCCGGCTTGAAAAAAACTACGTGCAGAACTCGAACTCGAACTCGAACTGGAGCTCGAAAAGCTCTGTTCGAAACTAGTCGAACGGGTATTCGTATATGTACATACATATATGCACAATTGTGTGTGTTTGTGTTTTTGTGAATGCTGCGGGATTCATTGACCGCTGCCGAGTTGTAATAATGGGCCGTGCGTGAAGATCAGAGAGAGAAAGAGAGAGAGCGAGCTTTAAATGCGGGCCGGTCGTTAACGGTTTGTTTTGTTTGTGTTTGTCTTGTTTGTGGTTTGCTCTCAGTCTCTGGCTCTCTGCTTGCTGCAGCAGAAATAGAAGAAAAAGGCAGCACGAATAATTCAATTAAATGTCGCACCAGAAAACAAAAACAAAAAGGAAAAGGAAAACAAGCAAGTGAAATCAAAGGAATCGAAAATGAGGGGGAGGTGCATTGGCCTGAACTTGGGCAATTGAATGCCAGACGCAAACAAGCAATAAGCTAGAAAGAGAGAGCAAGCGTTACGAATCGCGCACTTTCTTTGTTGTGGCGCTTTATTTGTGCACTTGACTTTTTCAACGACGGCGACGTTTTTATTGCCAAAAATATATTAGTGTATACGTATGTGTGTGTGGATAAACCGAACGGCTTGTGTTGTACTTTCTGCTAAGGAGAGCCTTGAATTTAACGTCAAGTTCAATGAACGTAGGCTAAAAAACAATTCGCGCAGCGGAAGCACACTGCAGCAGCGGACGAGAGCTTTGCCGAGATCGAGATCACAAGCGAGACTGAGCGAGCGAGTGAGTGCGTGATGCGAATTGATACGAACGTGATTTAAATGGCGTTCAGCAGCAGCAGCAACAACAACGGCCACTTGCGCACATTAGAACAAATTATTATGTGCTCTTTGTTTGTGCTGTGAGCTGTGTGCTGCTAGCTGTGTGTTGTCTAATGCTATTAGGAACCCCTTTGTCTGTCCGTTTTATCGTTTAGCGCAACGTTGCGAATGTGTGGAATCGATAATGGGGGAATGTCTAGTCGAAGGTCAGCGCGTTTGCATAGTGCACAGCCCACTGTGCAGGCATCTGATCTTAAGCGCGCTCTCTCTCACTCTCTCTCTCTCATCTTCAATTCTAATGTTGCATTTTGGTGCATGCGGGCGTACAATTTGGGGCGTGTGCATTGTGTGTGTGTGGGTTGCGCGTGTGTGTGCGTGTGCCTTTTTGATAACAAATCGAAAGGAAAAATGCGATTAGATTTCATAACTACATATTTGTGTGCACATTTGTATATATATATGTCCATGTTGGTATGCACTGACAACCGATATATACGACACCTCCATTCATTAGTCACTTCTAATACGGCGAAATGGGCAACATAAACCAGTTCCAAATGGCCGGCTATGACTAAGCCGCGGCGCGGCGGAACGGCGAAACGAGCCGGCGAAAATACAGCAGCAACTGTTATCAACAAAATGATAAATACGAAAAGACAAAAGAAGAAGAAAAAAAGAACTACAACGACTACAGCTACAACTAATAAATCCACAGTTTATATATTTTTATATACAAATAATAACAACTTCCGTTAAGTGAAGTATAGTATAAGATGACGTACACGCACACACATACACATACACATATGTATATGTACAATATGCTTGGCATACGCTGCCAAATGCATAAACAAATGGCAACTATTTCGAAATCAGTAATAACAAAATAAAACACAAAAAAATAGTTGCTGCCAAATGCCAGCAACAAATACAAATGAAAAGAAAACTAAAGAGAAATGCTCGCCCCAAACGCTGCCCACGTCCGCTTACCTGCTGCAATACTTCTGACTTCTCTCCGCACTGCGCGTTGTGTTGCCTGCAGTTGGCTAGTCCGTGTGTGTCTTTGTTGTGTGCGTGAATGTATGTCTATGTGTAGGTGTCTGTATGTGTATGTGTGCGTGTGTGTGGTGTGATGTGTGTGGGGCTCCAAGAAACAACGACAACTACTCCTCCCAGCTAGTTTTATATTTTTACGACTTTCTTTTTAAATATGCCCGACAGTCACAAGACGATGACAACAACGGCGACGTCAACAGAATTGCAGTGGAAACTAATTGTATATGTCGAAGTGCACGCGTGGGCGTTATTTACACTTTTTGCACGGAACACGGATATTAGCCAAATATAATAATATGAAACAGAGCAATGATTTTCTTGTTTTGTATGGCTTTTGCGTTTGCTTTCTTTTTCTGCTGCTGTTTTGTTCCGTCTCCACTCGCTGACGATGGTATTACTAAAACAAAAGGCAAAGACACGATATATCGATATATCGCAGATTAGCAACTACGTGTTGCCAGCTATCGATTGCGGAGCATGGCTGAGTAGTCGATTAAATAAAGCTAAAAAAATAAAATGCCAAGCAAAATATAGCTAAAAATTGTAACATAATTTTGACAGCATATTTTATAAATATAGCTATTGGCAGAAGATAAAACTTGACCAAAATATAAGATGTCATTATTTCAACGACTGCACTTAGATAACAGCGTGAAAAATATGTTGCACATCTATAACGTTATGCATTTACAGATTGCTGCTATAGCGATAACATCGATAGGTCGATTTACTTTACTCTGTAAATAACACACATTTTTAACACTACTTTATCGACTCGATTTAAAGGCGGCAAGATTTGAAATTTGAATTTTGCGCCTGAGTTGATTAGCAAACTCTAAATTGTTATTTCGAACCGATCTCTTTCTGTTTATTTACGACTTTATTTAGAATACCATTTTCATTTTTTTGTTTATATAATTACGCGCTACAAACTAAATTCATTTGTTAACCAACTGATAACAATATATATTTTTCTTTCGTGTGTATGTGCGTTGCTACGTTTGTGTGAGTGTATGTGTGTTTTGCTCGTTCTTTAACATTAACTCGATGTTTATTTTGTTTATATTTTTTTGTTGTTTTCGCTTTTTCTGTTTGTTTAATTCTAAGTACCTACTTGTAAACTTTTCAACGTACATATGGTGTATACAGTTATTAAATATTTATATTCGCTGTCACTTATTGGCCAGACAAGCTGCCCCCGCGCCCCCTCGCCACGCCTACCCCACCCGCCCGGCAATCAACTTAAAACTTAAGCCTGTCCCCGGTCGCCGTCCGTCGATCTGTCCTTGGGTCCACGTAAATTGCAAACGAATTTTCCGGTTTTCCCTCGTTTTTCTCGTTCTGTTTTTCTACTTTTGAAAACTGAAACACTCGAAAGGCTTAAATCGCAAACATAGAAACTAAATTAACTTAAAACATACAATCCAAATTGTTCGTTACGCTGCTCGATGCATGCCACGCCCCCACACCCAACGCCCACGCCTGCCAGCGCCTATTTTTTATTTAAATAATTGTTGTGCGTTTTTTTCTGTTTTTTTTTGTTTGTTTTTGTTTTTCTGGCACACTCTCCGCTCACTCCTCCGGTGGCTCCTCGGGTATTTGGAGATTCTGTGCCGCATGCTCCGAGTCGCCCAGCAGCACCGACGGATACTCCTCGTGCACCGAATTGGACTGCGAATCTGCGTCCTCCTCGAGCAGATTCGATTTGCTCGTCGGCGGCGGCGTCGTCGCCAGCAGCACATTCGGTATATACTCGACTGTCTCATACTCTGTTTTGGCCACCGTATCGGCGACGCGCTGCTCGTGCTGCTCGGCCACGACAGCTGGCATCAGCGGCGGCTGCTCCTGCTCCAGCTCCAACTGCTTCTGCTTCTGCTCCTCCAACTGCTCCAGTGTGCTGGACAAATCGCCAGCTGTGGCATTCATATGTCCCGGCTTGACAGAATCCGTCAGATTGGGCTCCTCTATGTCCAGGACAACGGGCAGCGTATCGTTTGGTTGCGGCGTCGTTGTGCTCGTCGTGGTTGTTGTCGGCGCTGTGGTGGTCACCATTTCCGGCGATGCCAGTGGCTGACTTACGGGCGCAGGCGTTGTTGCCGGACTAATTACGGGCGGATTCGTTGTCGTCGTCGTTGTTGTTGTTGTTGTCGATGTGCTTGTCGTCGTGTTGTCCAGCTGCAAGTGCAGTAAGGGCGCCGGCGGCGTTGTGGCGGCCAGCAGCAGCGGCGGCGGCGGTTGGGCAGCTATTATAACCGGATTGATCAGTGGCTGGCCCAGCGTCGCAATTAACGGCGGCAAGAGCTCATCGTTGTTCTTGATCAGGATGGGCGACGGCACCAGCATCTGGACCAGCGGCTTGGCGTCCTCGGCATCGCCGATCTTCAGCTTGGTCACCAGCAGCGGCAGATCGATCTTGTACAGCATCGGGAGCACCGTGCAGACCTCCTGGTCGTTCTCGAAGCACTGCGAACGGCCGCGGATGCGCGCATCCTGTGCGGCCATCAAACGGCACAGCTCGTTCAGGCGCACATCACACATGATGGGATTGTCTGAGCGAAAGTAATACAATACGATTAAAATAAAAGTTTAACTACAGACCAAATACGCTGCCCCTAGCTCTTTTGGTTCCGGAAATATGCTTAAGAAATACTTTTCAAAATCGATATTTATCGATATTGGGAGCACGGGCGTATATATAGGGAAGGATAAACGTATTCTACACATGAATATGAATAATATTTAGTTCAAGTATTTCACGGTAGATGATTTGTTCAAACGACTCTCGTTTTAGGCAGAAGGAGAAGGAGCCCGGCTCGAATCCAGCGGCAGCTGGACAACATTCCAAATTCAGATCTCCAGTTCTTATAGGGTCTGATATCGATACATTGTATATATCGATAAAGTGTCTCGATAACTTTGTTTAACGTGGCTTGTTCCTAATTTGGTTCCTAATTTCCTAACATCGCACAGTCAGACGAATTCCACACATGATACTCCCACAAGGAGGCCTACCTCAATGGGCATTCTTTGAGAAGAGATTTACTCGTGGTACCGACTAAGGGAATTGGTGAAGCTTTCTGAATCGGATTCGAACTCGGATTTGGAGCAACAGGAAAGTGTATCTATACAACAAACCCGGGACATACTGTAAGGGTATTCTATTATCCGGCTGAGACAGACGGACTTAGCTTTTACATTGACTCATTTCTTCTTCCTGATCAATCATATAGATAATTCTTATTTGAATTAAAACCTTTTTTTAATAAAGACGAACTTGCATTGATGCACAATCATTGAGGTATAAAATCTGTTTTTTCTCAGTGTATTTGGGGTACTCACCATCCAGATGTATCTCCAGTTTGCCGGGCACATTGTGATTCTTGCACCGCGTGTTGGTGACGAGTTCGCTGGAGATGGTCGTGATTTGATTGTTGGTCAAGTTGACCTGGCAGAGCACGGGCAGCCCATAAAAGTCGTGCTCCAGCTTGCTGATATTGTTGTAGGCCACCTTCAGGATCTTCAGGTTGGGCAGCAGAGTCTGCGAAAATAAGCGAAATGTTGCTTAAAGCTCAATGCAAAGGGAACTTAGACGTTTGACCTACCGTTTCCAGCTGCTTCAGTTCCACCAGTTGATTGCTAGTCAAGTCGAGAATCTCCAGGCGATTCATGCCGTTCAGGTCGCCCGGCATAATGTACTCGATGCGGTTCTCCGGCAGGCTGAGTATGCGCAGATTGCTCAAACCGGCCAGCGCCGAGTCCAGGGTTATGATCTGATTGTGATCGAGACGCAGATCGATCAGGGGCAGCTCCGACATGTGCTTGTGGCCCGGCAGCAGGCGCTGTATGCGATTGTAGGAGAGATCGAGTATCTTGAGGGAGCGCAGGCCGTGCAGCTCCTCCATGGAGAACTCGTCAATGTCGTTGAACGAAAAGTTGCCAATCTTCAGTTTGGACATGGGATGCAGCGAGGAGTTCAGCGAGCGTATATGATTGCACGCCAGATTGAGGGTCTCCATCTGGCGACATGTCTGAAAGTCATCCTGCGCCAAAAACTCCAGCTCATTGTTGTTCGCAAACAGTTCGTTCAGATACTGCGCATTCCTCAGCACGCGATCGAACGATCTCAGCCGATTGAAGTGCAGATGTATCGTCTCCAGATCGTTCATGCTGGCCATGTTGAGGGGCAGCCTTTCCAGCCGATTGTTGTGCGCCATCAGCAGACGCAGCTTGCTGTTATCCGGCAGCTCTCCGTCCAGGTCGCTGATGTTGTTCGCATTGATGAAGAGCGACTGCAGCTTGGTCAGTTCGTGGAGCGAGCCGTTCAGGGACTCGATTTGATTGCGGCCCAAATGCAAGATGAGCAGGCTGAGCGGAAAGGCGCCACGATCCAGCCGGGTTATATTGTTGCTAGGCAAGATCAGATTCGTTACCATTTGGATGCCCTTCAGATCGTCCTGCTGCACGGCTCGTATGTTACAGCGCCCAATGTCCAGGGTCTGGAGCAGCGGCATGTGATTCAAGACGTGCTTCGGAATCTCGTCGAGTTCGTTGTCGCCGACGCTTAAGTAGGTGACATTCGATAACCCGCGAAATGGCAGCTCTGGCAGCGATCTATAAATAGCATCCAAAATAAATAAGTACAGAAAATAGAATAATTAAATGCCATTACCAAAAAATTAGATTCGGAAATAACAAAAATGCATCATCTATAATTGTCTCTAACTAGGTTCGAGTGGGATGGAATTGAACCTTTGGAGGCTGCATAGTTTATCAGCATAGAGTTAGGGATATTTCACAAATCTGTTCAAATCTAATCATCGAGTTTTCTATTGCATACTTTTTGGCTCGCACGTGACAATGACACTGGCTGAAAGCGGCAATTATGTATGGGGATATGGCTTAAGCAAAATAGACAGTGTTGAACAATGCATTAGAAAGAGCTTTGAGAGAGCTTTGAGCTTTAAGATAAATGAACTGAATTTACTTTAATTTCAATTGCTTTACTTACAGAACAGTAAGCTTTAAGTAATTACAACTATTTTAGTGATACAATAATCAACTTAAAAGGTCGTATCTGTATCTGTATCTGTATCTGTGTCTGTATCTGTATCTGTATCTGTATCTGTATCTGTATCTGTATCTGTATCTGTATCTGTATCTGTATCTGTATCTGTATCTGTATCTGTATCTGTATCTGTATCTGTATCTGTATCTGTATCTGTATCTGTATCTGTATCTGTATCTGTATCTGTATCTGTATCTGTATCTGTATCTGTATCTGTATCTGTATCTGTATCTGTATCTGTATCTGTATCTGTATCTGTATCTGTATCTGTATCTGTATCTGTATCTGTATCTGTATCTGTATCTGTATCTGTATCTGTATCTGTATCTGTATCTGTATCTGTATCTGTATCTGTATCTGTATCTGTATCTGTATCTGTATCTGTATCTGTATCTGTATCTGTATCTGTATCTGTATCTGTATCTGTATCTGTATCTGTATCTGTATCTGTATCTGTATCTGTATCTGTATCTGTATCTGTATCTGTATCTGTATCTGTATCTGTATCTGTATCTGTATCTGTATCTGTATCTGTATCTTTGTCTGCATATGTATCTAAATCTATATATGTATGTGAATCGGTATCTGTATCAGAATCGGCATCTGTACCTGTATCTCTCCCCGTCCCCGTCTATTTCTATTCGTTTTTGTATATCTTTATCGATGGCTGCAAGCGGCTATTAAGTTGTCGCCGTCGGGGCGCCAAATGGTCGCATTATTCATGATGGGAACTGGGCTGGGAACTGGCTGCTGGTGCCGCTGCTGGCCGGCTGCCTGGCTGGAATGATGGCGTGCAAATTGCCCGCTGGCAGCCAGTGGACATCCTTGGCGCCGTTATTGGCAGCAGCCTCCAATAGCCTCCTGCACTGATTGGCAGGCATCTATTTATAGAAGCGCCTGAGCGTTCCGAGACACTTGATCTTGATTGATTGCCCGCGGCGCGGAGCGAGTTGCTTGTCAAGCGTTGATTATGTAATGAGGAAAAACAGACTCAACGATAGCAAGGATGATGCATGTACGATATACCCAGCCGGCTGCA
This sequence comes from Drosophila kanekoi, assembly GCA_037075305.1. Classification (NCBI taxonomy): domain Eukaryota; kingdom Metazoa; phylum Arthropoda; class Insecta; order Diptera; family Drosophilidae; genus Drosophila; species Drosophila kanekoi. The sequence continues at coordinate 9,948,827 of JBAMCE010000141.1, forward strand.
ATAGATACCAACTATATTGTATCTATAATGAGTGGATGCAGAGCGCGCGTTGAACTTGAGCGCGTATCAAACGAGATACACATGTATCTATATACATACATATATATACACACATATATATATAGAAGAGATATGTATATGTAGATATACGGACAATTCCTTAACGTCAGTCATATAATTGTCACACGACCTAACTTGGCCTCTTGATCATTGATTGAACGTAATAATAAAATTCAATTGGGTCTCTCCCGCGCTCGCTCTCTCTCTCTCCCTCTCACTCTCTCCCTCTCTCTCTTTCGCGCACGCTGTCACCGTCTCCTTCCCGCTCATTTTTCACAAACTGAACTGACCCCAGGGAGACCAAAAAAAAAACAACAATAATAACAATAACAATTACAAATAACAATAACAGAAACAACGGAACATTCCATTTCCAAGTATTCATTAGGTCTCAATTTTTTGTTCACTTTTTCAGCTAAATGAGAAGAAAAACATTAACGAAAATAAAGAACCAAGTTAGTGTAAACTTTCTTGTTGATTGTTTACTTTCTCATAGCAAAACATTGCGCAGCATATTCATAAGTACATATAAATATATACGCTCGATTGAAGTAGTTGGCTTGTTATCACTTGGCCGGTTTGTACTTGGAATATTCCATAATAAATTATGTAGCTATCGTACTCAACACTTTTCGCACTTTTGTCAGGGCTGCACTCATTGAACTACTCCTCAACTGTATAATCAGGCACATATACATATACATATGCATATGTATATATATATGCAATTTGATGAGCTCTGTAGACATCAAGACATTGGCATGTCGCATGGCTCGCGGCTTATCAGCCTGAGAAAACAAAACAAAAGTAATCAATGCATCAATCGCACAATCCACACGTCCCATTCAATTGGCAGTCTCTGGACCCGACTTAAGAGCACGCTTAACTACTTCTATCTATTTCGTTAGAAAACCCCAGAACGAATGCAAAAAATATTGTTGACAAAAATTGAAACATTTCATTTTGAATTCAAGTCGCATTGTGATCAGTCGGCGATCGTAAAAACGATCATTAAAATCACATTATAAAGTTGGCGCCAGCCATAAACTTATGACGAGCTCGTCGAATCGTTAAAACAGCTGCTCTTATCACAGCCAACTCACATACTCGCATTTATGTATATACACCTCACACACACACACTCGAGAGACCACAAATATGCTGCCATTTGGCTTTTTTTAGCCTAAGGCAGCGAATTTTGTGAATTTCGCTAAGTTGAATTGAAATCAATCAGTTCTCCTGCTCCTGCGGCAAGAAGTGCATTAGAATGGGAAGACTGGCAGAGTGTCAGCCAAAGGATCTACATGCCAGGATTCTCTCATTAGAAAAGTATTGTTATTAAACTAAAGAGTTTCTGTTTAAAATATCGACAAACTATTATTTTATTTGATAATATTTCTATATATATATATGTATGCAACAGGCAGAAGGAAGCATCTCAGACCCCATAATGTATATATATTCTTGATCAGCATCAATAGCCGAGTCGATCTAGCCATGTCCGTCTGTTCGTCTGTCCATCTGTCCGTCCATCTGTCCATCTGTCCGTCTGTCCGTCCGTCTGTATGTATGAACTCAAGGATCTCAGAACCTATAAGAGCTAGAGAAAGTTGAAATTTTAGCTGTGGGTCCTCCTAGCGCCTACGCAGATCGAGTTTGTTTTCGATAAACGATAACTTGCCCCCTTTCCAAGCAATCGATCTAAATCGATATCGACATCCTGTTTTTTAAGCAATTTTGGTAACTAATAAGAGCTAGAGTCTGCAAACTTGACATCTAGCTTCTCGAATAGTGAATATATCTGCATTTGGTATTGGAAGAAGAGGGTTCAGGGGTTCAGGGTTCCCCTGTCAACTTGTTTGGGCTAAAACATCCCAGGTAGCGTACCTATGTATTGTCAACTGGACATAGCTTAATTAAACTCTATAATCAAAGATGTTTTGATTTTGTAAAACATGATACATAGTTATTAACTATTCCCATTATTAACTATAGCCCATTGACTAAAAAGCGTTCAAAGGAAATTCAAGTTTGTTGTATCTTCTTTCATGCTAGCCTATATGCTGGGTATGTATATATGTTTATATATATCAGATAGAGAGTTAATTTCGACCATTCATAATGAAATGAATCAAAAATCTATTCATATATAGAAAACATTTGGCCTGACACCTGACTGAAGGTAAGCTTAGAGCATATGGCAATAGAATATGAGCTTTAGGTCGAGTCATTGGAAAATTGGGCACATTTTGAAAGGAAGTGGGAAATTGGACAGCTTGCCCGAATTGCCTGAAGTTAAACTGAAGAGTTATAACTCGTTTATCCTACATTATTATTACAAGTAAGATAAAATTCCTTTTCTCCATAAAACAAATGGAAAGAACTAGATTTCTAAGCTTCTAGGAAAGAAAGCTTTGTTTGTTAAAGCATTTTCGATCGAAAGGCCAAACGTTGTTGATACGGACCCAAAAGCATATCACACACACGCACACTCAGCTCCCACACACACTCAGGCACACACACACACACTCAGGCACACACACACATACACACTTGCAGCGGAGCGTATGTTTTCCTGGCTGACTCGCTGATGTGGCCTGGCCTGTGGCATGATTTGGTCAGAGCGCGATATTAAGGCAATAGGTCAATTATATTAAATTGACATCAATGTAAAAAGTTTTCACTGGGCAGCAGCAGAGGCAGCGGCAGCGGCAGAGGCAGCGGCAGCAGCAGCACGCGCTCGCGCCGCGGGCAATCGAATCGAACCGAATTGGCGTTGCATATGCGCTACACTCAAAAAAACCAAGAAGTGAGTTGTCAAAAAACAAAAAGCAGTTAAACAATAATCGATTAGTCAAGATCTGATATATGTTTGCGTTAAGAAATTTCATCAAATACCTTTTGAAAATATTTCAAGTATAATAAATAATATTGCAATCAATTAATTGTGCTTAAAACAAGTTTCTTTTTGCTTCAAATAAATTGAACAATAACAAAACTTTAGAAACTTTAGCTAAAGTAAATGTGCTGGAAATGTAAAGAAATTCCTGTTCGATCATAAGTTGAGCATATTTTCGCGCAGTGTACCTAATATGTATGTAGGCATATATATAAGACTGATTCGATTAGGTTCTAGTACACACACACACACACACACACACACACACACAGAGAAATTGCAACTGTTGGCTGACGTTTGACAAATGACAAATGGATGCGGCCCGCTGATAAAGCGGTTGTCAGGCGAAATTGTATAACCCGATGCCAGTTAACTGGCAGTTAAATAATTTTTGTTTTTTTTTTGAGAAATTTCTTTGCACATATCGGGCAATAATTGTTTTGAATGTTTATTGCTGCTGTTGTTGTTGTTGTTGTTGTAGATATTTTATTGTATTTATTGTTTTTGATTTTGCGGCTGATTAAGAGACAAAAGTCAAATATCAATGAACCCCGCTTATGAAATAGGCCTGCATATATATATATATATATAAATGTATATTAATATTGTTTCATTGTGCATCAATATTTATTTATATTTGCTATTTTTAATGTGTGTGAGGGTGTGCGTGAGTGTGTGTGCGTGTGTGTGTTAAATTGAAATTCATTCAGAGTCGCAGCCAACAGAGAAAACGTGCAAGTCGCGCTCGCTCCAAGCCCGAATCGAATAAGAAATTGCAATTATCAGCTTTTGCATACGCATTAAGTATACGTCGGATGTCTCTGGGGAATTACTATATACAAATACCCATTAGCTCGGCTATGTAGGAGACTCTGCCAGAGAGCGAGAGCGAGAGAGAGAGAGAGAGCGAGCGTGAGAGAGAGAGACGTATTTATATAGAAAATTGATAAGAGACAGTGTCCAATTATCAATAAAATAAAAAGATGACAGAAGAAAAAAAAAGCAAAAATAATCGAAGCACGAAGCGAAATGTTTGTGTTTGGCTTCGTCCAAGATCTTCTAATCTTCGAGAACTTGGAAACTTTCGGAAACTTTGGTAGACGCGTGTCGCAATGCCACAACTGCCAAACTAGTTGTAATTCGTCTCAATTGCATGTGGCACGTCGGATCGCAGCCCAAGTCAACTAATTGACAAAATTAAATCATTTACTTTCAGGCCAGGTCATAATTAGACGCCTGCGCCCAGGTCTCAATTGAGACCCAATTTAAGTCCAGTTGATAATTGCTCTTCTTCTTGTTTCTGTTCTTCTTCTTGTTGTTATTGTTTTAGTATCCAAGAAATTGGCTGCGCGCACGTGAAGCGCATTTTCTTGAAATTTGTATTTATTTGTATTTAAGTACATTGTACTCGTATTTTGTATATTTTCTTGTTATTTTCGAGTTGTTTTTCTCTTTTTTTTTGATTGGGTTTAAGGAACCTAAATTGATAGGCAGCGAGCGGAAAATTCTGTACGCCAGATATGGGGAAAGGCCTGGCCTTGAAATTTAGCCGATAATTGAGTTGATGGGGCCGCAAGGCGAAAGGGGAAAGGGGAAAGAAGGGGCGGAAAGGTATCTGTGTAATCAATTGGCACTCACCTGAGTCCGTTCCATTGCATGCGCAGCTTATACAGATTGAAATTCATATCCCGAAATGATCTCATCTCCAGATCGTCCAGTTGCGAATGGGTTATCTTCAGATCGATGCTAACGTCGGGATTCAGCTTATTGGCCAGGCTATCGACGACCGCGTTGAAGGACTCCAGCTTCTCGCAGGAGAGCTCCACGTGATTGAAGGCCTTGCCCGTTTCGCAGGTGCACGGCGATATCTCCGGCCGTACCGAGCATTGCAGCGTTGCAATATGAAATACGGCGTACACCAGGGAAGTCATTTTGTCGGTTGCTCGCAAAAACGAACCGTACTCAAAGAACTTTGCACAATCTCAATATGATTATTCTTTATTGTTATTATCCTTTCGTTGCGATGAGGCTGAAGTTCGGCACACAGGACTTTTGGGCTGGACCAACGGCAGCGGGCGGTCGGAGAAATGTTTTGGTTAGTTTTTCCGTGTGCGTGGGAAAACTGTCAGCGCGTTGCGAACATATGTGCGGGAGTTTCCATGCTTATGTATGTGGTGTTTTTCCCACTCCCTCTCTCCCTCTCTCTTCCCCTCTCTCTCCGGCTTGATTTTTGACAGCGAGATTCTTTTGAAATTTCAATCACTTTTCAGGCCGCAGGCGGCATCGGATTTCACTCAAAAACGCGCTTTAAAAAACCCGCACACAGTTCAGATTGTACAGATGTGAAATGAATATGTTTTTGTTTTTGTTTTTGTTTTTGTTTCTTTTTTTTTTGTGGAGACTGCACTCTCGCCTCTCGTCTTTCGTCTCTCGCTCAATCGTTTGGTTGACCTCTTAATCTTCTAAGAACAAAACAAAAAAAATAATATAACACACACACATGCACGCAACGTATTGTTGTTGTTGTTGTTGTTGTTTCTTTTTCAATTTTATTAAATTTTTTATTTGAATTATTTTTGTTTTTGTTTCGAAAATGCCGCGAGTTTTGAGCGAGATTGTGAGTGTAAAGTATGGAGTCGATTTCTATATAGTATTATTTATTTTTTATTGCATATGGTATATTATATTCGTTTATTAATTGTATTTGTTTTTGATTTTTGTTGCTTCTCTTTAGCACTAGCGATTTCTAGACCCGATGTTCACGTCTTTAGCCCAACACGGTCCGTTTGCGACTGGGAAAAATAATGAAAACGCTGAGGATCCGTATGCTGGCTGCGTCGGCAGCGGCAACGGCAACGGCGACGGCGACAGCGACAGCGACAGCGACGTCGACGCCAGTTGCTGCTGCTGCTGTTGTTATTTGCTGCTGCTGCTTCTGCTGCTGACGACAACTTCGCTGCTGCTGCTGTAGAACTTTGAGCGCGTTTTTGAATGCAAAAGTTGGCTCTTTCTTTTGGTATTGCCACAAATTGTTGCTGCTGCCACTGTTGCTGCTGCTGCTGCTGCTGCTGCTGTTACCTGTGTAATTGGGCAGCGCCAACACTCAATTAGATGTGTTCCTGTGTGCGGCGCCAGGCGTCAATCTCAATCTGAAGTCGGCGCCGGCGCCGCTGTCTGTTTGGTGCGTGTTTCAGTTGCCCCCTTTGAGCGGTTGTTGCTGCCGTTGGGTGTTGCAGCCACATGTGCATCATGTTGTAAGTTGAGTTGTGCGAGCTGCTCGGTTGATTTCTCAGGAACCTAGGCCTAGCTAGCTACAGGCCATGCATTGGTGCGCGTACTCGTATATCTATGTATGGGGCATCATTATCATCATCATGTGTTTACATCTGTTGCTGCTGCTGTTCTTCTTCTTGTTGTTGTTGTTGTAGTTGGCTTCTACTCTTACGCACTGCTGTTAAATTGTCCTTTACACGCACACACGCGCACGCACACGCACACATGTTAACGGCTGCCACATGCGTTCTAAAAATCAGAGCTGCGCACTCTGTTCCATTCGTATCTACATATGTTTACGCAGTATCTTTATCTTTCGCATCTTTGAGTAATGTTTTCAATTATGACGTTCCAACTGCACAAAAAACACGCACACACACAAACACAAGCTTGAAGTGCTTCAAGCACGTCAACTGAATGAGCCGGCTTGTTATGATTTGTTGTTCCCGTTGTTCTTGTTGTTGTTGTTCTTGTTGCTGTGCCGCCTCATCGATGATAATCATGCATAAAGATTCTACACATTTGGCAGACGAATTAAATACCCTGCAAAAATGTATATGCTTGCATAAAATGGCAGCTGCTTTCGTCTACCACAACTGGAAAACAAAACTAAAAAGTGATTACTTTTCTTTTTCAATGAAATAAAATTAACTTTTAGAGCAAATGTCGAATTCATAATACAGCTTTGACCATATAGATTTAAATTTATAAGCTCAGCTTAAATTAACAGGCAATGTTTATAGTTGTTCGATTTCAATTATGTGTTAACTTCCAGCATTTCTCAAACATTAAAGTTACCCAAAAATTACAGGGTATTTAAAGAGCGTGCAACGTTTTCGCCATTTTCTAAACATATGCAAAACTGCATTAACGGTGCATAGTTTGCCATTTTGAGCTAGATATCGATTATCGATAAGCAGAGCTTAGTATTTAATTTGGTATTTAATTGCAGCTGCACTGGCAGCCGAAAAATTTCAACTTGCTCGTAAATAAATCAACAATAATTGCCCACTGTCAGCTACTGTGGCAACTGGCGCCACCTCATTGCAGTTCGCCAGGCGCCACATTAAAACGAGAGATGCATGCGGCAAGCGGCAAGCGGCAGCAGCAGCAGCAGCATGCACCATGCATCAAAGTCCGCAGTCTTAATTTATTTTGAAGTTCTGGCCGTTGCCATTGCTGGGCACAGCGCATACATAATTAACCAAAGCCCCCTTAAAAAATGCCGTCTGTCGCCGCGAATTCCTCACCAAATTCCTACGGCTGCAATGCGCGTGCCAACGCAGGCAGGCAGCCAGGCCGGGTGCCCCCACCCCCCTGGCGCAGCCCTTGCCCCACCGCGCTCTTCTGCCGCTGCCGCTGCTGCTGCTGCTGTTGCAATTAATCATTGGCTGCCGGCAAGTGGCAATTTTCTTGTGGCTTGTTGCAAGAGTGCCACTCGGACTCGATCTCGGTCCCGGCTTGATGACTGACACACACACACACACATACATACACCGGCGTAGAGGCAAATATGGACAGGCGTTGCACGGTTATTTTTAGTGTGACCGTTACACGCCCCCTTGTGACAACTAGATATATGTGTATATGTATAATCGATTAATCGTATTCGTATTAAAAATACACAACGATTGCGTAGATGGGCTATTTTTAAATTTCAATCATGCCCAGTATTAAAGCAGAAATTATTTAAAAAGCCAACGAAATCAACAACAAATATTAATAATTATTACTTATTCATATTTTTGTGCCTGCCACATAAATTATTTCAACATTTTTATGTGACAAATTTTTCGTGTTTCCTTTTTTTTTTCGTTCTTAAATATTTTATGGAAACGTCAAGTTGTGCCGTTATGGCCAGATGCCGTAGCATTATCAAGTCATGTGGCATGAATTTTTGATATATTTTCTTGTGATAGTTGTTGTAATATCAATGAACAATTTACGGCGCATTCCTCGTTTAGGCACTCGAGGAAGATGCTGCAAATTCCAGAGATCAACAACGGAAATGATCATGTGGCAAAGGCCCGTATTTGCACAATCCGTGCACGTCAATGGGGCCTGGCCGCGTTAATTGCGGCTAAAATATTTGGCTGGAATTTGTTTGTCGTCACGGCTTTGTCTGCTGGCCAGTGTGGCCACTGCGTCATCCGACACGGGGACGCCATCGATCAATTGAGCCAATTTGCCGTACAGCCAGATATGGCAACAGTGTGGCCAACTACCTTTACAGAAAACAGTCAAAAATAGCTAAAAAAAATAGCCATGTTAGGTTATTGAGCGAAGTGTCAAATAAAAATGGCTTTAATCATGAAGAAGCCAAAAGTAGCTAGATCAGCTTGAAATGTTACTGTTTACGGCTGATGAAAACAGCCAAAATAGTTAAACTGGCAACTCGGCTTTGGAAGCCCATCATTTAACTTAGTTCGTGGCTTAATTTATTTATGTACTTTTATTTAGCTTTCTTCTTTAATGCAGAGTTGTCCTAAAATGTTTCGACCTTCAATTTCGTGTAGCTTTTCAGTTAAATATGTATATGTATGTATATATATATATATATATATATATATATATATTTATATATATATATTGAATCGAAGCAGCATCCAGTTCCCGAGCACGTGATGTGACTGCGTGGACCGCCCATTGGTCAGGCTGCAATCGAGCCGCTTTTAAACAGAACTTATCCAATTAACTAAATTAAATACAATATTTTAGTTAAAGTAACATTTACAATAAAGCACTAAGCACTAATCGCCCGCCTACCCGCCAACTACTTCTGTTCAGTGAACTTGGCGATCTGCGGATATTTGCCCGGCTTGTAATCGATGTCCTGTTTAAGGCGTTCCCGGGCATTGGTGCGCACGGCCTCTGTGTAGGATGCCTGAACCACAGCGTCATGTGCAATAGCATTGATCACAACATCCGGATTGACGGCCGTATTGGCGCCAGGTCCGTTCGGTCCGCTCAGACCGGTGCTCTGTAAGGCACGCTGCACTCCGCTGGCGATCAGACACTCAACGTTGGGCGGCTTTTCCGACTGGATGATCTTGCGGCGCTTGGCAGACATACCCGATATGTAGGCATCGGAGTACGGTGGCTGAGGCCGGTTTTGCTGCAAGGCCAGGAGAGATTGATTAAGCGAATCGGATGTCAATGGGCAGCCACTCACCTCCGCTTGGGTCTGCAGATCCCGCGTTATCACAGGCAGCCAGTCATTGGGAAAATTGTTGTGCCATGGCTCCGAGCCGACCGTCACGGCGGGCAATGGTGGCTCCATTTCTGTGGCGCTGCTGCTGCTGCTGGCCACCTCGGCCATTTCAACGTCGCTGTCGAGTGATTGCACTGCCGGCGGCAACTGCTGCTGCTGCTGCAGCGGCTGTGGATGAAAAGCAAGCGGTGGCGGCGCCACAAAAGGCTGCTATTAGTTGCGAGTGAGACTCTACCCCGCCCTCTCCACTCAGCGGCGACTCTCTCACTTACATCTAAGGGCAGCGATGACTGTGCATCGCGCAGCACCAGGAACTGTTGGGCATCGGCGGTGTCCGTGTGCGCCGGTATTGTCGGATCAATGTAGATGCACAGAAACTGCAAAGCTTCGTTGCGGAAATCTGCAGAGGATCGGGCACAATTAGTTTCGGTTGCTTAAACAGACTCCAAAGATCTCACTCACTTGAGCGCAGTGGCACGCAGAGCAGGCGCATCAGCTGGCGCCAATAGAGCTCCGCATTGACGCTGCCCAGGCACAGGAAGAGCACACTGTAGAGTCGCTTGCGGAACTGCTCGCAGATCTGTTTGAGCTGCTGCTCGAAGTGGCTGCCGCAGCTGTTGGATCTGTAGCACAGCTCGATGACCAAGCGTAGGCTCTGGCGCAGCGTATTGCACACCGAGTCGCGCGAATTGTATTCCGGCCGTTCGTACTGCGGCAAATAGAGCAGGCTGTCGCCGAACCAGTCCAGGGCGCGACCAATGGCCGAGGGCATCGTCTCCTCGTTAATGGGCGCACCCTCGAAGACGCTGTGATTCAGAAAGCTGCGCAGCTGGGCACGCAAATCGCTCGACTGCTCCCTTACCACCACAGCTGCTCCTGCTCCTCCAGCTGCTCCTACTCCCGCTGCTGCTGGTACGGCTGATGTGACTGGTCCGATGCTGGTCAAGCTGTTGCTGGCAATCTGTGTGCTAGCGACCTCCACGGCTGCTCCTGCGGATAAGGATACGGTGGGATTGGCTCCCCCGGTGTTGCCGGCGACGTTGTTGCTGGCGGCCCCATTGCCGGCCAAAGCTGTTTGCGCATGATTTCTCATATTAGTTACCAAAAAATTGTCAAACATAGCGGATATAAGTCTGGATATGGTTCTTTGCATGGGCCGTACGTTCGGCGGGAGAGCGCGGCGATTGAGCGTGTAGCTCGCATTGCTGCTCGCAGCTGCAACGGTGCTCCCGCCGCCACCACCACCTCCACCTCCACCACCACCGGCATTAGCAACGGTTGCCATTCCCGGCACGCTTCCGCTTCGGTTCTCACGGCTGATGGCGGCACGTCGACGCGACGACAATGGACGCGAGAGGCTCGTGCCGCTCTGGCTACGCGGCGGCAAGCGACTAGCGATGACTATGATGACACGGATAGAATGCAAATTAGATGTCAGAGATGCAAACCGGCGCGACTAAGATTCCTGCCAAGATTCCTATCTGTGTACGTGTGCGAGTGTGTGTTTCTGTGTTTGTGTGTGTGTTTCTTTGTGTGTGTGTGTGTGTTTCTGTGTGTGTGTGTGTGTTACTCGGGTACTTTTAAGTTTGTTGAAGTGGTCAAAGCTGTGTCCTGAGACTTATATTATCAGCCGGCAGCTGATATCGACTAACTAATTATATATTCTATTCTAAGCTTCCATCCGTTCCCTCCTTTGGGACTCGATGTTCAAGGATGAATTATTTACAGCGAAAAGAGAACTTTGCTTCGGAGAATACAAATTTGTATATATATAGATATCCTGATTGTCTGACTGACTGACGCATTGACGCACAGTACAAGCCGCAATTGCGGTGGAAAACTATTGAAATAAGTTTTTTGTCCTTTTATAGAACTTTCCTAAAGTTAATTTTAAGATATTAAAATATATGAATACGCATTTCACCGACATGCGATAAAGTGAAAGGACAACTGATTAAAAATGTATCGGTTAATGTTTCGCCCGGGCAAAGCCGGGTTATTTGATACACACAACAAGATTACATTCAGAATTGTTTATATCATATTATAGTTATATAATACTGAGAAGGCGGAAACTGAGGATCAGATGTCGTTGGTTCTATTGAAATGGGTTGCTAATCGCTTGGGTTGGGATTTGTTCTCTTTGTTTGGGTCTGATTAAAACCCGGTTTACATCTCTGGTGAATGATGTTAGGATGAGGAGGAAAGCAAACAACGTGGCGAGGCGAAGCCGTGCAGTGCCCGAGGCAAAGCTAGTGCTCTCTCTTTCTATATATATATATATATATAGACTATATATATAAAGATACATACTTATTCGTACTACGACTAAGCGAATTGAGGTTTTAGGCTAGGGCATAGGACTTACCCGCTGCATTGCCGGCTGCTACATTGGCAGATCTTCGATTGCTGCCCGTGTTGATGTTGTTGCTGTTGTTATTATTGTTGTTGTTGTGCTGGATCAGCGTCTCGGGCTCGCGTATATGATGGCTATTGCAGGGCAAGAAGCGATCGAAGGCGGTGTGCGTGGGCGCAATGCGTCCGGCCCAATTGTTGTTGCCGCCAATCTGTATCTGCGGCCGGGACGTCGAGCGCGTCTGCGTGGCCGTTGTGGGCAATGTATTTGCGCGCTGCTCGCCGCTGCGTGTGCCGCTCGAGGTGGATGCGGCGGCTGGAGGCGCTCCACCCGCAGCAACAGCACCGCCAGCAGCTGGTGTTGCACCGGTAGCTCCTGCTGCATTCGCATCGCTAGTTCCAGTTCCAATGCTGTCGGTGGCAGCTGCTGGGCGTCCCTGAGGATGCACAGCAGCGGTCATCACATGCACCGGCAAGTTGATGGACATCACATTGGGCACATTGAACTCCAGACGCAGATCCGTATCGTTTGTGGCACTATTGACCACAGCCTGTATCAAGCGAGCCATCTGCACGTGTGGATCTGCAAGCAAGCGAATGAGTTAGAAAATGTAATTCAACTGAAACGAAAGCTAACTGCGCAGCAACGGGGCCAAGAGGTCATCCAGGAGGCATTTAGTAGAGCAACAACAAGAGGAACACAACAAATTGGAGCTTTAAGAGTTTGAGCTTGCAATTGAATTGATTTTTAGTTAGATGCGGATGCGGGAAATGGAAGCATGATTAGAAATCAACGGAAAGCGGAGCGTAACAAAGGCGGGGATTGGAACCTACTGGGCGGTGGCATTGGCACGGGCATATACAGGCGAAACCTTGGCCTGGGTGCTGCATCACCCTCAGCTAAATGCTGCTCGCGCTCATCTGGAGAAAATCGACAAGGAATTGGTTTTCTTTTTGTGTAATCCGTGCAGTTGCTTTTGCATCTAATCATAATTGGCCACTTACCCATTTCTCCCATTTCTGGACGCGGCTGCGGCTGGGCGCCAGCGGCTGCGGTGACATTTGTTGGTGCCACCATGGGCTCATCCACCGGATCCTCGACGTTGTCGTTGTTGCGCGTCAAAAGGCCAGCGACGACAGCAGCTGCAGCATCTGCCTCGGCAGCTGCCATTGAGTCATCGTGAGCGGCACGCTCCAGATCATTTTGTGGTTGCGTTGGAGTTGTGGCTGCTGCGCCGGCTGCCCGAGGAGCTCCGCTTCGTAAAGCCAGCATTTCCGTAGCAAAGTCATTGGCAAAAGAGCGTGCATAGAGCTCATTCATTTGCTGCTGTTCGTTTGGCGGGTTCTGCGACTGATCCGGAGCGGGGGCTGCGTTGGCTTGTGCTGCATTGTCGGCCATGATGGCAGAAAGTGGTAATGGCACGCCCGTTCGGACAGCGCGTGCATATGAATCAAGTTGCTGCTGCTGTTCCATGCTCAGCTGTTCCGGCTGCTGTGTGGCAACTGCAGCTGTGGCCGCAGTCGAAGCGGCGCCGGCGCCGGCGCCTTGTTGCGGCACAGTCGTCGGCGGCACCTGGGCGATGAGCTCGGCGAGCGGCGTAGCCACCAGATTGGGCGTGAATATATTGTTAGAGCGTATGTAGCCGCTCTGCTCGACGAGTATGGGCCGGCAGGTGAGCACGCGCGGACCCGGCTGCGAGAGGTCCAGCATCAGATCCGAGATGGCGTGCTGTGCATGGGACAGATAGTGCAGGGCTTCCGAGACGCGATCGTAGATGCGCTGGGCGCTCTCGCGGCCAGCCGTGTCCTGCTCTTCGAAGTTGGGATCCTGCTGCAGTATCTCATAGTAGCGATCCAGGAAGGGGGACAGGCGCGTCTCCACGCTGCGATAGCGCTGAAAGACACTCGCCAGCACCTGGGGGCGAGTCCGGCGGCGTGGACCAATGCCTGCCGCCGACGCTGCATTGGTTGCATTGTCATCGGCAGCTCCTGCAGTTGCTGGCGCTGATCCTACTGCTCCATCAGTTGCTTGTGGCGAGTTCGAACGCTCGTCCTCGCCTGACGGCGTGGCGCCACCCTCAGCAGCCTCGTCGTCCGTCTCGATCACATCCTCAATGATGACCGCAGCAGCTGCTGTCGTCTCCTCGCTGGTATCGCTACCGGTCACAGCGCCGCTGGCGGCGCCTTCGCTGCTGCTGCTCGCCTGGGTCGAGCGCTGCTGCTGCTGCTGCTCGCCCTCCTCGTTGGTGTACACCGTGGGCAGCTGCACCACGGTGTAGTTGCGGCCGGGTGTGTTGCGGGAGAGGGCCGCGGTGACCGCATCCTGTACCATGTCGATGATGTTATTGTTGCGCGGCAAGTCCGTCGAGGAAACGCCGACCTCGACCACAGTGGACTCCATGGTCCAGTGACCGCGTTGCAGTATATCCAACGGTTGATTGTTTAGACCGATCTCCGGATTCTCCAGATAGGCGGCTATATTGTTGGCACAGTCGATCATGTGCTGGGCAACGGTAATGCGGTTAATGCAGAAGGACGACGAGTTCGGAAAGCGATTCGGGGGTGTCCGGGTCTGCAAGGGATTGCAACAGAGATAAGACAAGGAAGCGAGGGATATGGTTTAAGACTTACTCCGGCGGCGGTCAAGGGCCCGTTGTTTACGGGTATGGCCATGGTGCCCACCAGCATGCCATCGAGTGCCCGGAAGTATGGTGCATTGCGTAAATTGCGCGGCGTTGGGCGGCCGGGCATGCCGCGAAAGCCGCGCATCGGCTCGTCGTTGTTGGTGGCGTTGGCGCCGCGCTGTGAGAACGGCGGACGCTCGGCGACGTGCAGCACCTTCCCGTCGACATCTGGCAGGAGGTGGAAGAGGTAATGAGTGTGACCAAAGCTGTGTGTGCAGACCATCTGGTCATGACTCACCGTATTCCTTGACCTGCTTGTCATCCGCCAGCACGCGACCCTGGTAGATGATGCGCTGGTTCTCCGCGGCGATGTTCGTCTTCTCCGCAATCTGCTCCTTGAACTGGCGTATGGTTAACTGCAAAAATGGCCAAAGAAAAGCGGTTTTGGAAGCTTCTGGTCATACCACAACCTCAAAAAAAAAAAAAAAATACCACACACACGCACACACATTCACACTTACCTCATTGTCGATGCTGAAGTCGTGTGTGCGAGCATCTAGAGTTTTCACCTTTAGGTTTATTAACATTTTTTCGGCCGTCTGTATCGTAATTAGCCCGTGTTGTCAATTGCGGCGTAAATGCTGTTAAATTAGTTTCCTCTGAATGCAAAAACTTAAAACAGACGGCTGGCTAGCTGCTGGATGCCAACGGGAACGGCGCGGGTGGAAGAAGAAAATCGGTGCCGTGCCGATGTGCGATGGCTATCGTTGTGTCGTTTCTGCCAATCGAATCGCATTCGCATTCGCATTCGGATTCGGATTCGCCCTTGCTCTCACTCTCACTCTCACTCTCTTTTTGCGCTGTGTTTTCCAATCCGGTGTAGCCAAGTGTGCTTTTTTTCTTCTTGTTTTATTTATATATTTTTTTGTTTTCTTGCGATTGCGAATCGTCGGAGCCGCTGTGTCGCAATTGCACCGTATGCCAGGCTATTTCCAAGCAACTAATTCGAAATATATATCAGGTTAATTTTGACAAACAATTACACAAAAATAGCTAGCGGCTGCGACTGAGAATTCTTAACTTCTGCTTTTTTTCAAATATACTGTATACAATTTGTTTGGAATTCACTAAATTGGTGTTAAAAATTAAAACAATATGGGCACACTACAAATATCTTGCACATCAAACGATACATCGACCAACTGCCAATAATCGTTTGCTGCGCTATAATATATTTTTAAAAATCTGGCAAGGCTTTCATTGCACAGCAGCCCTGTTAAGCTGACACTTGGCGCGAATATTTGAAAGCATATTCAGAGCAACTAGAAAGTTTTCAATCATCTGGCAAGCCTGTCGTTGTGCAGCAGCCCTTGCATATTGCCAATTTGGCGCGCAATTTGAAAGCACATCCAGCGCATTCGCGTGTATTATTCATTTCCCTCACATGGGCACAAGTAAAATGTTGACTTGCACGTCCATAAAAACACTTGACGTGCTCGCCGCATATATTAACCCACCCGCGGGCCAAAGGTAACCCGGCCTGGCCCCCTTGCGACGTCGGCTTTGAGTTGCATCCTGTGGGAATTTTTTTGGGCGCTGCACACACACACACAACAAACAGAAAAAAAGGCGCCGTATGAATAATAAGAAATAAACCAGGCAAAGCAAAAGGTGTAGAACAACTTTTTGCTTTGAATATTTAAGTGGCAGAGCCGCAGCGGAAAAGGGAGTTGAGCTGGGGCTAACACAATATTCCTTATACCCCAAGAAATGTGCGGAAATGTGATTTAATGTCGGCGATTGTGAGATCCACGGGCTCAAAATGATTGCCGAATCTTATTTTTGGTTGGGGCCTTTGTTAAAGGGGCATAAATTGTGTAAATACGAAATGCTTAAATAATAAGTCTTTAATATATCTACAATTCTTATAAATATAATTATTAATTATGTATAAATATTTTTGTACCTTTAATCTGTTGTTGGCTTTAATTTAGACACTTTACTTAACGCCTTGCAATTTACAAATTGCTTTTAAATGGGCTGTAAAAAAGTTTTAATGACTTTTCGACACTTTACGCCACGCCCTCTAAGCAGCCCCGCCTCCCTCCCCCTTCCACAACTCGGTTTATGCATTTTCATTTTCATTATCTTTTCTTTTTTTTCGCCTGTTTTCCTATTTGTTATGTATATTTTCATGTAATTTCTTCACAGTTCCCAACCCGAAAAACTTGGTCCTGCCAGTGTTGCAAATGGCGCGAAATATGGGAGTGACGCCTTCGCTGACATTTCCCTGAGAGTGTCACAGAGCGAAAAAAATAAAATGAATAACAGCAATAATTGCTTGGCAGTTGGTTTTTTTGGGGGACTTAATGAAATTATATCAATCGGGAGTTGTTGTTGTTGTTGTCGTGCGACTGGCAGCTGGCAAATGACTTTTACTTTTGTTATTGTTAATATTTTCATTAGGAAATTTGAATTTCAACGCATTGAATATAACTTGTAATCATTGCTTGCCCAACTTTTTCGATTTGCCCGTCGCTTTTCTTGGCATTTTCTCATTTCACGTGGCGGTCAAGAACGGGCAGAGCAGCTCCAAAGTCTCACGTCAAATTAAATCAAGCTATAATATAAAGAAAATTGAAGCCAACTCCCTTTTGTGCCATAACACACACAGTCAAAGGCATGGGCCTGGCCAGGGGATGGGGCATTGGGCAGGGGGTGTGGCAAGTGGCAAGTGGCAAGTAAGGCTGGCGCAGGGGTTGCTTGTGTCTAAGGCCAAGACAGAGGGCAGCTGATTGGCAATATAACACCCGGGAAACCAAAACGCGGCATTAACCCCCAAGCGAACGGGTATTTCTGCTGGTAAAGTATTTTTCCTACATACAAGTTTTTGGATTGTATAATTACAGCTTCAACTTGTTGAGAATTACAACGGGTCAATCAACAAGATTCAGCAAAGGGAGCAATCCATTTATAGATTAGATGGAATACACAAAAACAAGAAACTTATCAAATGGTATTAAATATAGACAGATGTCTCACATAAGGGTTAAGGTAAGAAGACTTTGCAATTATTGCCCTGACTTGTTGAGAATTGCAACGGATCAATCAACGAGATTGAGCAAAGTAACCAAAACATATAGACACATGTCTCACATAAGGGTTAAGCTGAGAGCCCTTTGCAAGGCTAAATTATAAGTGTGTGTGCTTGTGTGTGTGTGATTGTGTATGTGTTTGTGTGCGTGTGCATGTGTGTGGTTGGTTAGTTGGTTGGCTGCAATATGCTTTACGGCTTATACTTGTAATTGCTGGTAAATAATTTCCAGTTGCAAGTGGCAATTGCATTGGCCTCATAAATATCGCCAACTCGGGCGAGAACTAAAAGCTGAACCACAAAATTTATAGTCAACACTTAATCTAAGCTGTCAATGCGCCCGCAACAGCAGAAACAAAACAACAATAGAAACAATGGCAACTAACGTAATTGCTGCACATTACGACAATACGTAAAAATGGCACAGTTGTTGACCAACACTGGCTAGCTTACACACACACACAGGCGCATATGTGTGCGCACAGAGAAGTCGTAAAGTTTTAGTTGCATTCAGCCTTCCCACAATTTCGTCTTCGACTACGTTTTCGTCTTCGTCTTCGTTTTCGTCTTTGACTTTTAATTTATGTTTCAATTCCAATTAGCAGACGAGGCGCGTGGAGCTTTTATGCGAGTCCCGTTAATTGACTTTCGGCCTGGCGCTGGCGCGTCATTTGTAATTGTATACGATAGAGAGAGATGAGAGAGTGAGAGAGCGCGCGGCAGAGTGAGCGCATGAGAGAGTGGGCGAGATCGGGAGAGTGAGGTTAAGTGGCACGTTTATTAGCCCGGCCAATGCAGCTAATTGAAGTTCAAATTGTGCTCGGGCATTGAGTAAGGCGCTTAGCCAAGGAAACCGTTCAAATGTAAGCACTTGCACACACACACACACACACACATGCACACACATGACTGAGTGTGACCAGGCGAAAAAAAATTGGCAGACGAAGACGAATTCACAGCAAATTCACTTAAGCGACGTAAAAGCAACTAAAGCCAATTTAACAGTCAATACAAAGGGACACACACACACAGACACACATACACAGACACACACACATGCACACTAAGGCGGTTAAGCGCCCACACAATCACATGGCAATTGTAAGGCAAACGGAAATAAAATCAAGCATAAATGCAATAATACAATTTATGTGCCAAATTTCATAAGAGCCATAATGGACTCACACACACACACTCGCACACACACACACTCGTACACACACACAAATCAAGCAAAAGTCATCAACAAACAAAGGTGACTCCTTGCCGAAGTTGAACGTAATCGTAATCACGTTTGTGTTCCCAAGATCCTGAATGTTGATGCTATTTATGTGTCATTTTCATTGCGCAAAACTTTTGCAGACGGTCAAGGCAACAATGTCCCGAATTTCTACTTGAAAACGGACTATGCTTCTTTATACTTCTCTCTCTTTCCCCTTCCCCATACCCCCTCCCTTTCCACTACTCGCTGTCTTTCGCAAGTTAACAACATTTGCTTTACGTTTGCCAATTGCATTATAACTCAATTGTAGTTGAGCGATTTTTATGGTATCGAATGGAAGTATCGAATGGACTCCTTTACTATTCGAGTGCCGGGCTATTGAGTAGGCAACAATAGCAAAAACTTGACTTCAGCTGCGGCAAGCGTAACAACACGAAACTATACTAAGTGCAAATACCCTGCAAAATTTTGTATGCAGAATAAAGTTTATAAATTGTAAGTCCTTTATATGTTAAAGTAAGTTGATGCTTCAAATATTGTTTAAACTGTAATCCCAATTCCAAAGGAAGACATCTATAAAAAATTAACATTTGGTTCGCTTCATTTGAGCCAGCGACTTTTCGCTCGTTAATTCGACGCTCAGAAACCTGAGCTAAGGCTTACTATAAAAAGACACCTATAAAGAAATAGATAATTGTTACTGCTTCATTTGAGCCAGCGACCTCTCGCTCGTTAGTTCGACGCTCAAACGCCCAGAAACCTAAGGCTAAAGCTATATCATGTATGCATATATGCTTACCTCTTTTATGATTTGGCTTAGATATTTTTCGTTTGTGAATCCATTGTTATGATGCTTTGCCCCAGATATCCGCATGCCGGAGTAAGTACCACAAAGACATCTCAGAGCAGTTGAACTCGTGCTGTCGAGATGCATTAACAATTTGCCAGCCTTAATGCATCTCCAATGGGCCATAAATTGTGCTGGCTCTTACATTTTGGGCATGGCCAGCGCTTGAGGGCACTTCAGCGGCCAGGTAGCCAGGTAGTCAGAGATATGTGGAGCAGGTGAGCCGAACAATTGTTGGTTATGCAATGGGCAATAAGTGATCCGGTGACACGCCCTCCATTTGCTGTCACATTGTGCTGTGTAAATTGATTTGCCACGATCTCGAGATAGAAATGGATTTATGAAAGTCACGCCGAAAGCCAGCCCGAAACTGGGCCAACACATGAGTAATTGACCGGGCCAAGTGCGTGTAGCTATTTATAAGACCTGGCCGAAGTTAGAAAATAGCAACAGTTGATAGACTTCTTTTACGGCTTCAACATGGCACATCAAATCCTGGCTCTGAGCGCAGCTCTGCTCCTGCTCCTCTCGCCCGCCTGGGCGGGCATCAGCTATCTGGGCGATGAGCATGCCGTGGCGCATACACAGCAGAATGTGGTCAGAAGCTACGATGGCACCGTCTCGCACTATGCCAAGTCCGTGGCCACGCCCTACTCCCAGGTGCACAAGCAGGACACGCGCATCAGCAACAATGTCTACCAGCCGGCTATTGCCAAGACCGTCAGCTATGCCGCTCCAGCGCCCCTCTCCGTAGGTTATGCATCGCATCAGCCCACGCTCTTCACCCAGGCAGCTCCAGTGGCTCCGGTCTACCACCACCAGCAGCAGCAGCAGCAGCAGCATCAGCTGCAGCACATTCCAGCTGGCCATGTTGCCTATGCCAGCCAGCAGCCCGTCGTGGTTCATTACTCGCCCGCGGAGACCGTTTCCCACATGAGCTTCGATGGATTCGGCACCCATTGGGGCTACTAAGCAACTTTTTAATGTTTGTTCAACTATCTCTAAGATTTTGCATTCAATAAAAGATATTTTTAATATGTGAGCAGAAGTAACTGGAGACTTTTGAAGTTGTGGAGCAGGAAGTTGAGGGTTCGAACTTCTAGTTCTTCTAATATAATCCCCCTATCTAATTATTCTAAGCTTTAGCTTAATTAGCTCTCTTTACTATTAAGTAAAATTTATAAAAAAGTCGAACTCTGCTTGATATATAAGACGAGGTTCGAACTCATTTGGACATTTGGAGGTATTCGGTATGATTATGGGCTTGTCTAGCTTCACAGATCGAGAGGAACCTTGGGATGCTTATCAATTTCTAAGTTTTCTGCTTTTCAATAGCTAGAGAAACCCTTCAAATTCTAAAGAAAATCGAGTAATAATGTGGTATATTTAATTTCCTTAATCTGGCCTCAATCTGAGTTCATAGTTTCCTCACATTTCGCTCACGTCTTCGTGTTGCTGGCTAAACAAATCATAAAAATCCACACAAAGTGCACTACAAATAGCCTCAAGTAGGACATTAGACGCGCTGTTGTGCTAATGCCACGCCCCACGACAACCAACCGCCCATCCGCCCATCTAGATGGTCGGGTTACGTGATTTGTGCAGCGCAAACTTAAAAATCGGACATGAACGCTACGTGACTCGCATAGGAAGTGCCCAAGGAGCGGCAAACGGAAGCCAAAGGACACAGCATCAACTGAACTAATCGGATTTTTATTTTCGATTTCTTTCTTCTTCATTTTTTTTCCTGTTCAGAAGCTCGCTCGTCATAAATTATGCACATTGACAATTGCATGGAGCCAACCTGGAGCTCTTGAGGGTCATAATCTATAAATTGAAATCACATTTTTGCTAGCTCATTAATTTTGCAACTGAGAATGGAAAAACTTGAGCCAAGCGGGCCGAAAGTCAATTTCGGCATCGAGTTCTTTTCAGCTCATCAGTTGGCCATAAATGATAGCTCCATTAGATGGCAATCAGCTGAAAAGGACTGCAAATTGTTCAATTGAAATGTGCCCGCAGGCTAAAACGCAAAACTATGCGAATAAATTTCTATTTAAATAGCCAGAAACTGGTTGCAACAAATTGCCAAGAGTAGTTGGCTAAAAAGTAGTTGGTAAACGGTAGCTGGCTAAAAGGTACTTGGTAAATGGTAGCTGGCATAAAGTAGCTGGTGAACGGTAGCTGGTAAATAGTAACTGCCAAATGGTGGCTGGCAAAAAGTAGCTGGTAAATGGTAGCTGGCTAAAAGTAGCTGCCAAATTGTTGCAGCTAGCGCTAGAAGCAAAACAAGAAAGAATAACTAACTGCAAATAAATTAACAGCTGAGTAGCCAACTATTAGCTGGTAAAACGTAGCTGGCAAATAGTTGAAGATATAAGGTGGCTGGCAAAAAGTAGCTGGTAAAAAGTTACTGTCAAAATGTAACTGTAACTGTGAGTAGCTGCTAACAAGTAGCTGCTAAGAAGAAGCTGTTAAAAAGTAGGTGTAAAATAGTTGCTTGTAAAATGTAGCTGGTAAATAGTAGCTGGCGAATAGTTACTGTCAAAAATTGGCTGACAGCAAACGCTAGAAACCAAACAAGACAAAACAAGACATTATTCTCGGCACGCCGAAAGCTAAATACCCTTCTGTGCATAAGTATAGATGTGAATAGCCAGAAGCTGTTCGAAAACTGGTAAAAAGTGGCTGGCAAAATGAAACTGGCAACGATTTGCAGCAGGCACTAAAAACTAAACGAGGAAGAATAACTATCTTCGGCACGCCGAAATCCAAATACCCTTGTGAAGCTGAGAAATGCGTCTACGTTCATTTCTATTTAGATTTTCCCACCGATGGTTCCCATATGCATCATATATGTCTTTTTACCCAGGTCGATTTAAAACGGCTTTGCGGATAAGTAAGAAGCATTGTGATGCTCAAAATAGTTGAGCTTCGCTCAGATATCTTGTAAAACAGAAAATTTCTTCGTACAAGAACTTCATTTTCGACCGAAATGGAGAAGATAAGACATATACAAGAAGTATACGAAATCCTATGAATGCCGAGCTATACCAAGACATATTTTCATCTAAGAACTTAACTTACAAACGATCTTTCCAATGACTGCTATAAGATAATATGTTTCGATACCTGGCGATTCCCACATATGTGTTGTCTAGTAGAGAAAAGCGGTTCAAGCTTAGACACTATTCAGCATGGCAACAGATACTGATCAAGAATGTATATATATATATATAGCTTTATGGCGTCGGAGATGTCCGTTTCTATGCCTTGCAAATTTACAAAATCCTCCAGAAAAGAAAAACAAAATGTTGCCATAAACAGCGCTTAAATGCAACAGTCAGCGGCTGCAATTTGAGCGACCTCCAGCAGCAGCAGCAGCAGCAGGAGCAGGAGGAGCGGGAGCGAGAGCTGGAGCTGCAGCTGGTCCTGCCTCTGGCTGAGGTCCTGGCTCGCCACTTGACTGCGAAAAGGCGCAATGATAAAATATTTGCGCCGCCAAGTAAATTGTTGCCTGAAACTTGGCTGGCAGAAAAAATGAAGAAAGGCCGAAGTGCGGTTGTTGTTGTTGTAGTTGCTGCTCTTGTTTTGGCCATGTTGTTGTTGTTGGCCATGTTGTTGTTTTGCTGTTGCGGCCAAAGTTGAGTGGCAACAAGCCCCGTGCTCGTCCTTAGCCACATGGCCCCTGCCCAGCGATGCCGTCGTCAAAAGGAAGTTGAAAAAAAGTTAAAAAAAAAATACAGCGAAGGGAAAATAAAAATGCAAAATGCCCAGTAAGACGTATTTATCAACATAATTACATTTTTTAATGGCTTTTTAAACCGCAAAATGGCCAAAGCCGCACACTGAGATAAAAGTAGAGCATAAAACTAGAAGATATAGTGGCAAGTCGCTTTATAAGCTTTGTTGTTGTTGTTGCCGCCTTTCCGCGTCTTGGCCAGTTGTGCAGCTGATGAAAAATGTTTGAAAAGTGCCAACGTTAACTCAATTAGCCGTTTCAGCGAATTGGAATCGCTTGTTGCCCCGACTGATGGCTGAAAAAGTTGGCTAAAAGAACACATGCATGAAAGAGAAATAAATTATATCATGCTGCAAATGTGTTTTTGTAGGAAGCTGGTTTGAGCCCGGCATGAATCGAAGCAATGTTTCAAAAGCCAGGTAGTTGCCTTTAGCCGCGAACAGAACCAGCAACTACTTTTATTTTGGTTTACAAGCCTGACTACATCATTTTAAAATGTATCAATGTTTCATGCTCAACACACAAAACATTATGCCCGCTAGATGTCTTGAGTACAGGGTATTTAAACAATAGCGCAAAGTGCAAGGCAGGGAAATACCCAGACAATGCATTGTATCTCTAGCCAACAAGTGTGACACGCACTTACTCTGCATAAACACGAGTATATGAATTGCTTGGAGCTTTTGCAACTCATGCTGCCAAGGCAACAGCATAATAACATATTTCGAGAGAGTGCGAGGGAGAGAGAGATAAGGCGAATTGGCATGAAAAAAAAGCAGATAGTGGAAGTATTTTTAATGCATTACCCAATATATAAAGCATGTGTTTTTATTTATGGGAAAGGGTATCCAAGCAATCTCAGCAGCAAATACATACATACATATGGCTCTCAGCCAGATAGAGGAAATCGGGAATCAGCAAGAGAGCGTGAGGGAGAGCAAGAGATATATATAAAGGGAGAGAGTAAGACAGGGGCAAAGAGAGAGAGCTGTCGAACTGCTGATCGCGCAGATTGTAAACAGAACATCGAATCGACAGAATTCAGTCGTTGTTTGTCATTTTGAGAGAACGGTTCTCATTTTGTTGCACCAAGAACCGCAAAGTTCGCGCTTGCGAAACGGGTTTATTTATTTTCGTCAGCCAAGTGCACACACACACACAAACGCATGCATAAAAGCACATGCACATGTGCGTGCCGTATGTGACGTCATGAATGCGCTCCCATTGGCTACTCGAAGCTTTTTCGAATGGCGATTAGTTTGGCGCGAAAATGTGTAAAATGCGAAGAATCGATAACACCCTGCTTTTCGCTCTGTGCGCGCTTCTCGTATTGATAGCTCAGTTCGATCGATCGCTGGCCTTTGGAGCCTCGCGTCTGGAGGCGTTCAAGCAGCGGCTGCGCAGTCGGCGTCACGCGGCCACGCCCCACACTTTGAACACCGATGAGTACCTCAGCTACGATGGCATGTTGGACTATTTGGAGGAGCTGAGCGGCGCCTACAGCCAGCGCGTGCTGCTGCAAGATGTGGGCGTCACGTATGAGAATCGCACCCTCAAGACCATAACGATCACCAACGGCGATGGACGAACGGGCAAGAAGGCAATCTTTGTGGCGGCCGGCGCACATGCGCGCGAGTGGCTGACGCCGGTGGCTGCCTTGTATACCGTGGAGCAGCTGGTGGTTAACTACGAGCTGCACGCACACCTGCTGAAGGACTACGATTGGACCATAATGCCACTGGTCAATCCGGATGGTTACACCTTTTCCCGCACCACAGACAAATGGTGGCGGAACACGCGTTCGCCGAACGGTGCCAATTGCTACGGCACCAACATCAATCGCAACTACGATATTGGCTGGCAGCATGGCTATGCGGAGCTAACCGATCCCTGTCACGATCACTATGCCGGCAGCGAGCCCTTCTCGGAGCCAGAGACACGAGCCGTGCGCGATATAATGCTCGATCTGGTCCACGCCGGACGCGCTGTCATGTTCATCTCATTGCACTCCCATCACACAAGTGTGTTCTATCCCTGGGTCTACAAGGAGTATGTTTAGTTGCCTTTTAATCAAGTCGTCTTGTCCTAATCTTATATCTGTCTTCCAGTTCGCCAGCTGACAATGCCCAGGAACTACGCGAGGTGGCCAAGTTTGGCGCAGAGGCTATGTACAAGGCGACGGGCACAAAGTTCACCCACGAACAGGTTGGCCTAACTGATACATTCGGTGGCACCAGCCTGGACTATGCCTATTCCATTGGCTTTCCGCTCTCCTTTGCGCTGGAACTGTCCGGCGACCGACGTGGCGACATCTTCGATTTCTGGCCACCCACCTCGCTGCTCAAGGAACTGGCTGATGAGTCGTGGGTGGGCATAAGTGCCATGGCCGAGAAGGCCATTGAATTGTATCCGCTGAGCAGATCCACGTCTGCAGCTAGTCACATTTCTTCTTCGTTTAGTCTAGCAAATATCATGAAAATTCTATTGCTGATGACGGCTATATCTTTATGCTCTCGCTAACCCGAGTGCTGGGCAATGCTTTAGTCCGAGCCAGTGTTGATAAAGTAAGTTATTTAAGTCAAATAAAAGTTGCATACTATATAAATTCAATCTTCACTCTAGTATTTGCCAGACAATGAATGTTTAGAGTTGTCTTGGCAAGGGAAATCCAAGCAAATAATCAAACCTTTTTCCCTATATAACAAAGTGCTACTTAATCAAATTATACGAATTTGTATATCTTATGTGTCTTAAAAGTTTTCTAAGTAAGAAAATAAGTTGTGTCCTTAATTTATATTATTTTTATATATAAATATATATGTCCATATGTACTTACTCATTCACAAGCATTTCCACGGTTTCTTCAATTCCATCTGTTAGTGGGAGGTGAGATAGGTTTCCATATAAGCACAACACTAAAAGAACAAAATAAGAAGAGAGCAAAAGAAACAAAAGGCTTAAATTGAGAGATATTTAAAAGATATTGAGAATAAGTACCTGTTTCCAATGGCCAGACACCAACATTGACGCTGCCTCATTCACAGAAACCATGTTCCCTGTTTCCACCAATTTTAAAACCGTCGCCTCCTTCTTAGATGATGCCGCTTATCCAAAGCACAAGTCGGTGTCTCCTCTTATGCTCAAGCATCCGCCATCTCCAAAGTAAAGCCGTCTCCTCCTATGCTCAAGCTGCCTCCTTCTCTATAAATACATACATACATACATATAAGCATGCATATATATATATATATACATATAAGCATGCATATATATATATATATACACATAACTACATACATACATACATACATACATACATACATACATACATACATACATACATACATACATACATACATACATACATACATACATACATACATACATACATACATACATACATACATACATACATACATACATACATACATACATACATACATACATACATACATACATACATACAAACATACATACATACATACATACAAACATGCATACATCTACATACATACATCTACATACATACATCTACATACATACATCTACATACATTCATCTACATACATACATCTACATACATACATCTATATACATATCTACTTACACGCCCACCTCCTCCTGGTCCGCCGCCTCCAGGTTGCTCCTCCTCCGGCCGCTGGAGCCAACTGACTGCCTTCTTGAATTTCAGCATGGCCTACTTAAATTTTTGAGAATCGAGGAGGAGAGCATTTAATGCTTTTAATTTAAAGTCGCAGCGCAGCAGTATGAAACTTAGACTGTGTTAAGTTAAAGAAAACATTCTTGTATACGTACACATACATCCACATGCACGCACACATGCATACATACATTCACACATTCGCACATACACACACACATGCATACATACATACATACATGCATACACACAAACGTAAAGCTTTCCTTTACTTATGCTGTCGCCTCCTCTATTGTTGCCTGCTCCTCCAATATTGAAGCCGCCGCCTCCTGCGCTATATTAATAAACTTCGCTTAATAAAAAGATATAGACGGGATATAGGATACATACATACTTATGTAGATACGAACAGACATTCATATAAACATCCTTGCATGGATATTGACACACTTACGTGCATTGATATGCCCATAAAGGAGGTCGCTTGCGGCGTTTAAAGTCTGCTAATTATCAAAACTGATTTTGCATCGATAATATACTACTTTTGTATTAAGTATCCCAATACTATCTCTAGCTTAAAGTTAAGGCATGGACTTTAAAAGCACTTTTATTTTGAATTTGCAGTTCGAGCGCTCGATGTGCCATTTATATCAATTTCTGAACAGTTGGCGCCTTAACCGAAATATCGGTTGGCATTTAAAAATAATTTAAAATCCGCAACAAACCGAGGCTGCAACTGTAGTTGCTCACGTGTCGGGGCGATACACACACCCCCTCCTACACACACCCCCTCCCACACACACACGCACAGACAATCGGACTTGCTCGTATTACTCATTCGCCGCGTTGTTCGCGTGCGGGCGGCTTGTTTGCGCCGGCTATCAACGTGACTTGGCCGCATCGAGGCTGAAATGAAACTCTGGGCGGTCTCTGGGTTTCTGGCTGTGCTATCGCTGGGATTGTCTGATACATTTCACATGCTGCAATTAACGCAACAAATTGCATTTTTAATATGCAGAAATTAATGTGGAAAATCTTCCTCTTTTTTTTCGCCTCTCTTCTGTATTTTTTTGCCGTCGCCCAGAGTTTTATTTATAACAGTCATTGTGAAAATTGAAAATGCACAATTAAAAGTACGTTTATGTGCAAGATATGTGTATATGTATATATAGATATCTATGTATAGCTATCTGTAGCTGTTTTTGTGTTCAGTTACTGACCCTTTTGCCATTTAAAATAATATGATAAAATGCCATTACAAAGTCAAAGTTTCTGGCGCTCCGCCGGCTCCAGGAAGCAACTGTTAATTAGTTTTTTCGAGTGCAGCTCTCGGACTTGCCGCGGCTTGGCTTTGGCTTGGCAGCTATCCATCCCCAGTGCAAATGTTTTAATTTCCGCACGAATGTCTCTAACGGAAATTACTTCAAAAAAAAAAAGAAAAGTTTTCCCAATGCCAGCAATGACTCAATGCTGGATCCCCCCCTCGTCAACGTTAGTGTATTCGAAACAATTAACATACTCGTTTGTTCTCAATACGATTCATTTGTTGCCGAAAGAATCACACTCAGTACGTGCTAATCGCTGAATTAACGCACAAGTGTTCGGCCCCGTTCCGGATGGGGGGGTGGCGGCGGTACTGAGAGTGGGCGGGTCCGCTGCAGCGGGCGTAATTGGCCAGCAATAGATGATTAGATAAGCAGCTTGTACTATAGCCGGCGCCTATGCATTCCCGGATTAGTAGAGCAGCCGGAGTCAGTTCATATTGCAAAATGCTGCTGATCGCAATAGTCGTGTTTCTGCTCACGGCCGCCTTTCGCTTTCATCGTAGCCAGGGGGCGCGTCGGGCGGCGGTCGCCAATCTGCCCGGTCCCTACTGCCCGCCCGTCATCGGAGCTGTGCATCGCATGATCAAACTGAATCCAAAGAGTAGGTATTACCCACAGTTGATGTGACAGTGAAACGCTGATAACTTTCATTGAAACGAAGTAACAAAGTGCACTTAAAAGTTCTCTAAAGTATCAACAAAACAAACAAAACAGTTAATATAATTATAACCAAAATAATACGTCTATAATATTGCCAAAAAAGCTAATCAAAGTTCGCTGTTGAGTACATGAAAATTTCATAATCAGTTGTTCTTAAGCTTTCAATCTCAGTGAAACTAGAAAACTATTATAATATATTTTATAGTTCCAGTTGGTCTTGTTCTTGTTCGACAACAAACTTAAACTTAGCAAAAGCTGAGCTCATTTTGAATTTGAATTAGCCAAAGGCTAAATCTTGGTTCAGAAGCTTCGAGAAACTGTCTCAATGAAGATTTTGTAAACAATGTTTTGTATAACTACATTTAATTAATGAACTGTTTTAGAATTGCAAAGCTTCCAATCTTATGATAATATTATTATATTATGTGCATAAAAAGCAAGTCGAGTGAGCTAGTTCGGAATGCGCGACTGGAAGAAAGTCGAACTCTAGCCAGATTTAGATTATGTGAATGATTATAATAACTAATATGATCTAAACTCAAGACAAGGACAATTTAACTAACTAACTAACTATAGATAATGAAAGAACTCAATTAATTATGTTAATTAACTTACATAATTGAACCTCAAAAAATAACAAGTTGAGTTGAGATAAGTTAGGTATTTATGCCCCCAGGAAACTGAGCAAATGCTCCTTCAATGAAGTCTTATCAAAATACGATTGATTACTGGACCTATTTATAAATGTTATCACGTTGCATTGTTGTTTTGCATGCCAATAAAAATTGTTTATAAACAAATAGTTGAAGCACTCATGAACTTTGTATTGTTATCGCTACCGTAGTAGCTGCTTTTATTAATATTTATCAATATGATTTAGCTTAAACGTCTTGGCTTACCGCAGGTTTTATACGGGAGTCCCGCAAGCAAGTGGAGAAACATGGCAATTTGCAGCGGGTCTGGATCCTGAATCGTCTGCTGATCACCAGCAGCGATACGGAGTTCAATGAGCAGCTGCTCTCCAGCCAGGAGCACCTGGTCAAGCATCAGCTGTACCAGGTGCTGGGCCAGTGGCTGGGCAACGGACTCCTGCTCAGCCATGGCAGAGTGTGGCATCAGCGGCGCAAGATAATCACGCCCACCTTTCACTTCTCGATACTGGAGCAGTTCGTGGAGGTCTTTGACCAGCAGTCGAACATCTGCATTCAGCGACTGGAGCAGCGCGCCGATGGCCAAACGTGCTTCGATGTCTATCCCTTCATCTGCCTGGCCGCCTTGGACATCATTGCGGAGACGGCGATGGGCACCAAGGTGAATGCCCAACTGGCGGAGAGCACGCCCTATGCCAATGCTGTGAACGAGTAAGTATCGAGTATTTTGGGATATAGATGCAAATTTTAATAAATATATAGAGGTTCGATCAGTTTTCGATTCAGAAAACTGGTTCGGTTCCAAGAGCGAATAATGGCGGAGATTCGTTTCACTTTTCGAACCAATGGAACCCAATTTTCTTGATCGATGAAGTCAACTTCTTCTCAAATTGTAACATTACAAAAGTTGTTTATGGCTCGAACCGGCTTAGCTTGAACATGTCTTAAATCCTTGCATGCATATCTACTTACCCCATACTTATATTGCCCAATACCCTGCAACTTTCTCAACAGATGCACCGCGTTGATGGCCTGGCGCTTCATGTCCATCTATCTGCAGAACGAGCTGCTCTTCACGCTGACGCATCCGCATCTGAAGTGGCGTCAAACACAACTGATACGCATCATGCACGAGTTTACCATCGGAGTGATCGAGCAGCGCCGCCAGGCTTTGGAGCAGGCGCAGCAGATGGGCGGCGGCCCACAGAGGAGCGAGAATGAGGTGGGCAGCAAGCGCCGTATGGCGCTGCTTGATGTGCTCCTGCAGGCCAGCGTGAATGGACGGCCGTTGAGGAACGAGGAGATACGCGAGGAGGTGGACACGTTCATGTTCGAGGGGCACGATACCACGACCAGCGCCATATCCTTCTGCCTATGGTGCATCTCGCGGCATGCCGACGTCCAGGCCAAATTGCTGGCCGAGATTATGCGGGTGCTGGGCACTGATCGCAGCCGGGCGATCAATATGCGTGATCTGGGCGAACTAAAGTACATGGAGTGTGTCATAAAGGAGTCGCTGCGTCAATATCCTCCAGTGCCGCTGGTGGGACGTACGCTCCAAGCGGACTTTAAGTATAGTAAGTGGACGGGCTCAAGAACTGGGGTGACAAATGCTAAGAGAACACTTTTCGCCTACAGCACATTCTAAGGTGGGCGCCGGTGTCATACCCGCTGGCTCCGAGGTTATCATGGGCATCATTGGCATGCACAATGATCCAGCCTTTTTCCCGGAACCGCAGCGCTTCCAGCCGGAGCGCCACGAGAGCGGCGAACGTGCCGCGACCTTTGCCTTTGTGCCCTTCAGCGCCGGACCACGCAACTGCATTGGCCAGAAGTTTGCCCAGCTGGAGATGAAGATGCTGCTGGCCAAGATTGTGCGCGAGTTCGAGCTGCTGCCCCTGGGTGAACCAGTGCAGCCGGTGGTCAACATTGTTCTGCGCTCCGACAACGGCTTCCAGCTGGGCATGCGCAGGCGCAACGACGCCAGCGGCAGCACGCAATAAAAGTCGTATTTTTGTTATTATTTATATAAATGTTATTAGTATCATAGTATAGAGCTATAAGCAAGGTTGAAGTCGCATATCCAATATTTTATACACCATGAACCAAACTTTAAGCCGGGTAATTTGGATAGAGAATAGCTACACCTAAGCCGTAAAGAAGTCCTAGCTGAATGGCAATATTTGTCAAGGTTCGAGTCCTAAGTTAAGTTCAAAGATATGCAAAATTGAATTTACGAACCGAAGGTCAAGATGAGTCTTTGGATATCAGCTGATTAACTGAAAACAAAGAGTTTCTAGAATAGTTCTGTCTCTATGACCATGGGCTTATACCCTTCTACATCTATAGCGAAGGCTCCCAGTCCGAGTTGTTATTTGTGCTCATCCAGGGAGAATTGCAGGCAATAAAAGTATTTCGATAAGCAGTATTTCGATAAGCAATTTTACTCCTATACTATTCAATCGTCTTAGTTTCTACTGCCTCACGTGGCTGCAGCGCCAGTTGAAAGCCATTGCGCGAGCCGAGAGCCAGGCGCAGATTCGGACGTACTGCATCGCCGTAGGGCAGCAGCTCGAACTGCAGCAACAGCGGCGCCAGCAGTGCCTTCAGCAGGCTTAGGCTCAGCTCACGTGCCGGACAGCTGCGCGGACCCAGGCCAAAGCTGAGCAGCTCCGGTGGCTGGGCCAGGAAGCGTTCCGGCAGGAAAAGATGCGCCTGATTGCCATATTGCTGTTCGGAACGCTGCAGCTCATAGAGATTTATGTAAACCTCTGCGCCGGCGGGCAGAGCGCCATTCCCCACCAAGGAGTGAGCTGTGAATGCAATCAAATGTGGCATTAATATAAAGTTGTCAGCAATTTCTGCATTCACATACTGTAGTTGAAATCCTGGCTTAGCTGTCGCCCCACAATCAGCTGTGGCGGCTGCAGCCGCAAGCTCTCCTTAAGCACCGCATCCAGGTAGGGCAATCTCTGCAGATGCCAATCCTCTGAGCTGCGTGCATTGCGCAGCTCCTCCAGACAACGCTGCTGCACGGCCGGATGACGCGCAATCAGCACTAAGGTAAAGCAGAGCGTCGAGCTGCATAGCAGATAACCCAGGTAGTTGCAGGTGTTCAGCTCGGCGCACAGCTCCGCATCGGTCAGCTTGCCGCCTGACAGCAGCATCTCGAGCAGCGTTTGGTGCTCCAGTTTTGGTGCTGGCTCAATCCGATCTATAGTTATGACCTCGCTCTTCATCTGACTCTCGGTCAGCTGCTGCTGTCTCCACTTAGCCAACATCTGTTTGTTCTCATCGTTCAGGAGTCTGATGAGGCGTTGCTGGCGTCGTCGCATCAGCGGAGATGCCAGCCAAAAGGTAAAGCGGTTGGCTGACTTTATGCTCAAAAAACGCTTGCGATAGATATCTGTAAGGCTGGTATTATTTTCAAATAGATGTGAGATTATTTAGCAGATAATCAGGCTAATGGGTTCGAACCCGTAATTTTACTTAATGTACTTTATACCATGAACCAAACTTTAATGTTAACCAATATTTACTAAAAGACGGCAAAATGTACATTTATCTAAGCCATTTTGGGCAGAGATAAAATCTAGTCCGCTTCTTGTATATGAAAGTAAGCAGAGCTTGCTTATTTTCAGCACAAAGGGCATTTATAAAATAAAGATTATGTTTGAAAATATATGACAAGACTTAGATTTGTATCAAAGCCTGTTTGCAAGAGTTTCGGAATTCCAATTGTGAGGAGAATCAAGGGCCTTTGAAATTCTGATAGACTACTTAACTTAAATAATCAAAGAATTTGTATAGGAACAGACTGAAAGCAAAATTGTTTGAAGATTAAAAAGTCTTCGACATAGCTGGAGTCAAGATATGGTCAAGCCGGGCATCTACAAAGCTCCAAGCTTTCAAACTGAAAGACAAGCTCGAATGGAAACAAACAGACGTATAGACGGACAGAAGTATATGGCTATATGAGGCCTTATGGGGAGGAGCTATCTTCATTTATGCGTAACATATATCATGACAAGCTTATAAGACCTTCTCCGAGGGTGTAAAAAGCCAAGACTCGAACCAATTTTGGATTGGTTGATGCGAAGAACCAGGTTCACGCTTGAGAAGTGAGCTTAACTGGTAAGGTACTCTATTATTATATTATGTTATTAAAACTATAGTATTATAATCATTATTAAGATTATTATCATTATTAAATTTGTTTTATTATAATCGCGTACTCACTCAGTAAATGCCTGTTTGTATTGCTCGCTTGGTTGCATGCCGCAGCTTGTGGCCAGCATCAGGTCTAGCACGTTGCCAGACACTGGCTGCCACACATCAAAGATCTGGCGAGTTGCGGCATATGCCTCCAGCTGTTGACAGAGCTGTACTGCCTGCTGCTGAAACAGTTTCGTAAGCTGCAACAGGTTGTCTGGGCTGGAGAGAGAGGCCAGCTGCTTATGTCGCTGTGGCCAGTGCTCCGGCTGGCACATGAGCACGCCTTCGCCCAGCCAGTCGCTCATCAGCTCGTGGCCCGTTTCCAGGTGCGACTCACTGAGCAGCAGCTGCTGCGCCAGCTCCCAGTCAGCGACTGGTATGAAAAGTCTGTGAAAAACCCAACAGCGACTCAGAGCTCCATACTTGGCCAGGTAGTCGGCGCTGCGCTGAAAGAAATCTGTTGAAATAACAAAAGTAGACTTGGCTTCAGCTGAAAATCTCTACATACTGTTTGGCGACAGCAGCACAATCTTGTGCATGGCGCCCATTAGGGGCCAGGTGAAGGGTCCGTTCAGGTTCACCACGAAGCCGCGCTGGCGACGCTGGCGAAAATAATTGAAAGCCGACGCCAGGCAGAAACACACAAAAATGCTGGCCAAGATCATTTTGTGTACTGCGAACGCAACTGGCAAATGCAAGTGCGATAGACTCTCCATGATTAGAACCGGTTTATGGCTCAACTCGATGGGGGACATTGGCTATCTCAAGTGCTTTACGATTCGATAACTTTTATCGCTGCCGATCAACTTTTGCCGAACTCATTTGCATCGTTCAAATGGTTCAAACAATGTATTTCTAATTGCAACTAATATGCTTTCTAGCAATTATTCAATTGTTCAACAGTTATATTTGCTTAATTTAATTTCAGTTTGTTCTGGTTAACATATCTATTTAGTAATATTTAAGGTTTTAACTTTCATTGGATGTAAATAAAATGTCGCATGTTGCTTTGGGTTTTGTTTAGTCAGATACGTTCCACAAAATGTTGCTAGCAACATGTTTGCTTGCAACTCATCCAATTGCCAGCAACATTTTAATTTTCAATTAACTGATGCTTAACTTTGAACAGTCATACTTAAAGCTAATGGCAAAAAGCAAATATGTAAAAGATATTATTGATTGAATGAAATCTGTAGAGTAATCAAAGCTAATGAATGTATAAAGTCAGCAAGAAATCATTGCAGATATGGCAAATCTACAAAGAAATGCTTTTGGAAGGTATTGCAATACATTTACTTTGCATAAGCAATGTTTTGATTGGCCAGAACAATAGCAGATCCAATTGCATTAGCTGCAGATACAGTTACAGCTACAAATATGTACATTTGGATTGGTAGCAAATCCCACATTGATAAAATATTTAGGCACTTGGCTAACATTTATTGCTGCTGCTACAGTTTGCTGCAGGCAAAACCATTTCACAACTATTAGAAGTAAGCCCAGCAATTTGGGGCTGGCCAAGAGTTTTGGCCACATGGCCAGGGGGGTAGGCCCAGGCCCTTGCTCTGGCCCCCAGCGGCATTATCAAATGGCAGCTGTTGCTGTTCAGAGCCAGAAATTTAAATCTTTTGCATTGTGGAAAGTTTTCTGTGTGTGTGTGAGTGTGTGTTGTCGGTTGTCGGTCAACCCTTTCAAGAGTCCAACTGTCAAAAGTACATTTGCCTTGGTTACGCCACAGAAATATCCTCGAAGCATGTAATGACAATATCAGCTGCACAAGCGACCCTTCAGCTTGCCGCCCCTGGACCAGGACCTGGCCGCGGGGGCTTTGGGGATTTGGCGAGGTTTGCGGCGCTGATGAAACTTTAATGGCAGAAACACGCACTCCCAGGCCAGGGCCATGTGTCCAAGCAATTTAAGCTAGCTTTCACAGCGCTTTCACAGCGCTTTCTCTTTGTGCACAATTTAATATCGTGTGAAATGTGATGCACATTCCAGTTGTCTAATGGCGGCTAATGAAGGCACTTTTATTGCGGTGTTCTGGGTTTGTTGAACCCCCAGGTTGATCATTGCTGTGCCCAGATACACAAGCACAAATGTAAATTCATACGTCAATGTCAGGAGCAACCGAAAATGGCGTTGGCTTCCCTGCAAGCACTGCACGTATGCAAATTAACAAAACAGCAAAAAGAAAATCAAATAGAAAAACATTTTCCGGCAACGGCGACAATGAAAACCTAAGCGAACAGCAAAGCCAAAAGTCTGACCATTCTTATTGTTCTGCTTGCTTGTTGCAATGCGACTGTTGAGTGGCAAACGCAAAAAACCAAATGGCAAATACGTGGCATGCAACGCGGGCAACACAAGCGGCAACGGGCGGCAACGAATCCCTTTCACAGAGGCCTGCCGACTATCAAAGTCGCTTCGTGTTGCCTGGCGAAAAATTAAAAACAAAGACATAAAAACAATTTACATTTCCATTGTTTCCCTTTGCAAGCAACACACAACAACAACTGGAGGAAAGTCAGCTGTGCTTTAAAAAACTGTGTGTAGCTACAAGCTAACAAAAAATGCACAGATACTAGACACACAGATACTCGCCCATACATATACGCTTATAAATTGCAAATGCAGTCGGTCAGCCGGCAAGTTAGAGACAGCAAAAGACACACGACGAGCGACAAAAAAAAACGAATCCTGGGCTATAACCCAACCAAACAAAATGGGACAGATGACAACGAACTCTGCAGTGCGCTGCAATGACACTAGCTGACAGCTAAAAGCTCTTTGCTTAAAGCGACTTTAAAGCTTTACTTAAAGCTAAAGCTCTTATGTTCTTAGTTTCATCAGGCATTGATCTTATGTCGTTATAGCGACGTATTGGAGCATAAAAATGAGCTTTTGGGCTTGCAAATAAGAAAAACCAAGACTGCAAACCAGCTTTGAAAAAACTATTTAAAATATGAAAAGGTCTCCATACATATGTTGTACTTAAATTGAGAAAAGATATGACAAGTCTTTTGACCCTGAACTCTTACCTGGATGGATGAACTTGGAAAGCCTGGGGCACGAGCCGAACGTCAAGCCAATGAGCATGAGCTGTTATACCCGAAGAATATAAAAAAATGTTATGTGCACAATTATTGTTTATGAAAATGTTATATATATGTGCCAGAATATGTTCAGCTTGAGCGTAGGGCACTTACCATTCGCTGTGGCTGATGCGGTGGCCGGGAGCTGCTGCGGCTGCGGCTGGAGCTGGAGCTGGAGCTGTCGTTGGTGACAGGAAGCATTTTGCATGAAATGCCCATAAAAATGATATGCACATCAACGCTGTCTGATATCAATGGCGCGATAAGCGCGGAAAATTTGCTAACTTCGCAGTGCTCTAATTGAGGCGAAGTTCGGAATTTGGATTGAGGACATGCACGTTGGCTGCTCGGTTAATCAAGACAAATAGTAAGTCGACGCTCTGACTGTTGTTGACTAACTACATTTTGGCTAGACATTTAATTTGGTTGTGCGGCTAAAAGGTTGCCATCACTCACAGGCGAATGGAATAGGGGGATTGCCACACCCATGCCAACGAACGCGCACATATGCCATTATGACATTGACTTTTGTCTCATTTTGGTATTTGCCGACGCCCACATATTAATTCCCAGTTGTCATATGTCAGGCAGACCCTAATAATACAAGCTGATGCGTGCGTTATGATTACTGTCAGCGGCAGGCACTCAGACAGACTATGAATAAGCACTCATGGCACTCACTCACTCATCTGGCACTCATATCCTTGTGCTCCGTGGCGACTTAAGGTGCCCCGCAGCGCAACTGTGGCAACAACTTTGACTGCGCGACAATTTATCACAGCCAATTTAACCACTTAAGTGTGAAATACGTTGCCGGCGCAAAAATACACTATGCATATGCATGCGTTACATACAAATACACACACCTATATACACACATGCATATGTATATATGTACATGTATAAAATATGTAAAGTCAAGCGCTGCGCGTTTCACATTTGCAGGCACTGTGCCAATGGCCTCCAGCGGCGTCCTGGATCCAGCTGCAGATTGCCACAACGCTGACCACTCGGTGTGTGTGTCTGTGTGTGTGTGTGTGTTTGTGTGTGTGTGTGTGTGGATAGGGGTGTGCCGCTGTGTGTGTTGGTGTCTTTGTATTTCTGCTGTTGGCATTTATTTGTTTACAATCTGTTTGCGAAAAGCTGCCGCAAGGCTTAAAAATCTGCATTTGCATTTTAAGCGAAGCGCCACATTTGTCTGCCACTGCCACGCCATTGCTGTGCGCGTGTGTGTGTGTGCGTGTGTGTGTGTGTGGCATTTGTATTAATTGAAAAAGACAGTTGCAATATACGCATTCACATATCGCACTGGTTTGGTTAGCCAAAAAACTATAACCAATTGATTTTTATGCAAATTGACAGCATTTAAGCGTTTATTTTGCGAATCCGCTTGCCAAAATAAATCGCAGGTTGAAACTAGTGTAGCACGCGGCGTATGCGTTATATTAAATGGAAATTTAATTCATTCATTATATGGAAATTTAAAAACAATCAAAACTTGGTTATTTACCGAAAAACGTCTAAGGCATCAGGTTGATCAGGTTGAAAGGGGAGATGCTGGTAGTCTATGACTAGAAGATACCCTGTACCTAGCGTGAAGTGGGAGGTAGAAGCATTCGAGCTAACTTCTGCACTTTACGCTCGTTGAGTTTCATCATTCTCCAGTTACATACACACAGTATGGCATATTGTGGCATATTGATCGTATTCATGGCCCAAATATGTGCGTGCGTGTATACCAAAAAGGAGTTTTACGAAAAGTGAGAAGGGGTAGGCTATACCAGAACCTACATACCAAGTAAGGTGAGGTTAGAGAAGAAATTGAAAAGAAATGATAAACTGCAAACATATTACAAAATAAAGGTCCTTATCGTTGTGTTTAAACATACCCAACTAGCTCGAATCAGCTTGTCGTCTTGACCAGGAATATTCATACTTTATGTAGCTGGAGATGCTGTCTCTTACCTGCTGCATACATTTGCCATAAAAACATGTTAACCTATTTAGCTTTTTTAAGTCAATAAATAGAATCTGTAATAGTATAATTAACTGTAACGGATTGCGACTAAATCAACGAGCTAAACGGCTAAACTAACTAGCCGAATTTTAATAATAATCGACTCTGCGTTTTATGGTTATTATTCCATAGAAATTTGGAAATTCTATTCATAGAGATCTCGTCATGCTGTGCTACCTGTCCATTCAGTCAAGCCCCTGCCCCAAGGTCTGGGTTTTGTGTGTACATATGTGTGTGGTCTGCTGACTGAAAAGCGCTTACCCTTAAAGCTTTTGGCCACTTCAATAGGCCAATGTAGTGTGCGTCGCTTTCATGAAATCGGCTTTCAGCAGTTCGCATATATAAAAGTGCAGAATCATGTTTTGTTTGACAAAATCCGTATAAATCTAAAGAGCAAATGCCGTAACAAGCAGCAGTCAGTTAACTGGCTCGCACATGAGCCGGATTTCTGCCAGCAGGGAATGAGAGGAAGGAGGAGGATGAGATGCAGCAGGTTGGGAATTGGTAGCCAAAGCTGCTAAATGGAATTAGCCGCAGTCAATGATGGCTCAGTCAGGTGGCCGGCGGCGGCAGGAGTCTCTCGCACGTGTTGCGCTCAAATACAATTTTCACACTCATTAAAAATTTGCATAATTACAGAAGGGAGCCACGGGAACGCCAACGCCGAAAAAAAAGAAACGCGCCTCATTAGCGCATTGCGCATACGCCGCGTTGTGTCAGTCGCTTTGAAGTAGACAACACTTCGACGTGCGGCCACTCGACACACCTAACCTGGTGGCAAAACGGCGGCCGTTTGTTTATTTATGTGGCACAAAGTAAATGAGCTTTTCATGACACTCAAGAGCCGCGCGGCGCTAAGCGCGTCGCGAGTGTTGAATTATAAATGCATGGAAATTAAAAACAATTACATGAAATTACAACATAAATATGAATATGCACATACATATACACATATATATAGATGGAGTAAACAAATAAACTGCGCATAATGATGCTAATCCCTTAAGCCAACCCCCTCCCCCCCAGCCACGACAAGAGCCAACACTCGACTAGTTGCGTGGGCGTTGAGTGGAGGGGGAGGGGAGGGCGCGCCCCGCGTATAGCCACAAAAAGTGCTATCAATTTGCATTGCGTTTGGCTCATTAGCAGCGGCAAATTCGATGGACACTTTGGAATTTGTGTGTGCCTATCTCGCACATTAATAATATTTATAGTTATGCATATATATTCTATCAAAATGCGAGGTGTGTTTCAAGAGTCCAAGAATTCCATAGATGTTACACATAAAGAACTTGGCGCTGGGTTAAAGCTCTTATCTTATTTTTAGAATTGATTAAAATGCTTTTATCAGCAGAGAGCCAAAATATTTATAATTACTTTTAAACGCAACTATATATCATTTCATATAATCTTATGATTTTTGTATCTTGAAAGTGCTCGAAATATTTTTGTGCTTTGTTCGAAGCAGTCGTGGCCGAGCGGTTAAGGCGTCTGACTAGAAATCAGATTCCCTCTGGGAGCGTAGGTTCGAATCCTACCGGCTGCGATCGGAATATGTTTTTCTTTTGTATAAACATAGTTTCTCAGCATTCTTTGCTCATATTTATCTACAATTTTCTCAACTATTTTTTTAGAAATCAAACAATTTCCATATTCTTGGCAATTAAATACTTTTGAAATATCACTGGAAACTTCTGTAGATATTCATTTAATTGGAACGAACGGCAAAAAAACGGAGTCGAGCAGTTGGCATTGTGCAAAATATTGCGGTTTGCCTTTGGTCAGACAGAGAGACATACAGACAGCACATAAAATTTAAGCTTGAATTACAGCTCATTTCGGGCAAGTTAAATATTTATATAATATATATTCGTGCGTGCATTTTGCAATAATAATTAAATGTCAACAGTATTAAATGGCGCCAAGCAAACAGTTGGCCATGCCATAAGAATGCAATTGACAGTTGATAAAAAAAAAAACATAATTTGTATGAGTAAGAAACATTTTTGTGGTAACATATTTCATTTTGCTCAGACTCAAGCGCAAATTGTTGAACTTTAATATGGTCGAATAGCTTAACTAAACAAATATTTAAAGTCAGAGTCAAAATGATGACAAACATTTAAATAACACAATGGCCGC
The DNA here is from genome assembly GCA_037075305.1 of Drosophila kanekoi. Lineage (NCBI taxonomy): Eukaryota > Metazoa > Arthropoda > Insecta > Diptera > Drosophilidae > Drosophila > Drosophila kanekoi. The sequence goes on from JBAMCE010000141.1 coordinate 9,989,916, forward strand.
TGCTTTATTTAAGTATCCGATCAATCGAGTGGATTTCCGTTTTCCGCAGCCAACTTTCCACCTATTATCAAAATCGCAGACGTCGCTGGAGAAATTTGCTGCGTCGCTAAGCCGAAAGTCCAACAAGAAAAATCACTTTTCGACATTCGCCGTGGGGTTGGGCGGGTTTGGCAGGGGAAGTTCAGACAAGTTGAGTGGAGATTTGCTTTCGATTTTCGAATGAATTTCGTTTAATATGCCAAACACAATTTGACTTTTTATTCAATATGCAAAAGATACACGTCAATTTGTCGTTTGATTTCTCTTCTTTTTCTTTTCTGTGCAGCTTTTTAATCTCATCTTAAAGCCAAGATCTGGCCGAGATGCTGGCGCTCACGTGCTGGACTGGGCCAAATGGCATTAACATTAACTTCTTGCTAGTGCGAACATAAAAGATGTTGTGGCTAGATTTATGTTGGCAGTTTTACAGTTATTTTAAGCACTACCTAAAGACGGTATTCCGCGCACAACCAACACACACAGCCACACACACACACCTAGAAAGGAGACAAGGAGAGAAACAAACAAACGGTTCAACAAGCAAAGTAACAGCTACTTAAGCGAATGCCGGGCAAACTTTTGCAACTATTAAAGTATTAAGTAGATGTGCATCAAGAAGCTGCTGCAGCAGCAACACGACACCGACTCTCTACATAACTGTAAATGCATTTCTTCAACAACAGCAGCAACAGCAACAACAACAGCAACAACAACAACATCAGCAGCAACAACAACAATGGCAACAAGATGTTGTTGCAATGGAAACTTTTGCCCATTGGCCAGGCTTGTGCCTGGTCTAGTCCTACTTATGCGTCATGCTTAACACTTTTTGTTGTTCTGGCTAAAATGAAAGCTGGCTTAAGTGTATAATAAGTGGAATATGTATTTATGTGAATAATTGTGTGCCAGCCAGAGTTGCCACCTATGCCAAAAACAGAGAGAGAGAGAGAGAGAGAGAGAGAAAGAGTTATGCCGACTTTACATTGTTTTATAATATTTTATATCAGGTTTAGAATTTTGATCCTAGAAACATTTAATTCTTTGAACGCGTCGAGCGCAGAAAGAAAGAGTAATTAGTTATGCAGGTTAGGAAACATAAAAGTGCACATACATATATATGAATACCTACACAGATGCATGCATACAAACATGCATGCATGCGTACGTGCAAACATACATTGATGCATAAGTATATACATACATACGTACATGAATACAAGGATTCAAGTGCATACGTATTTACATACTAACATACTTGCAAGGACTAAAGACTATTAACTTGCCAAACACACTTGTTAATGTAACAATTCACTTGATATTAAAGCATGAAGAACTGCAAGGCCTACTTAAATTTATGAGAATCGAGTAGTAGGGCACTGTTTAAGAATACGTCATGTTTAATTTGCAGCGAGGCGGCAAGTTAACTTTGTCCATGTTTGGAAAAAGTAAACATACATACATACTTGCAAACAAGCATACATACATACATGCATACATACATGCATACATGCATACATGCATACATACATGCATGAAAGCATGAATACATACATTCATGTATACGCGTATTAACTTACGTACATACAAAAGAGTTTTATGCTGATATATAGGAAACCTAATCTATGTAAAAGATAGTATGATACAAAAGAGGTTAAATATCTATTACCTGGCCCTGAAATGGACTAGTTTTTATATATTTTTAAATTTAAGCAAGTCTTTTCACACATTTTCCGTCCGTGAAATTGAAATCTCTAACGGAGTGGAAATTTTGGGGTACATAATTTCACTATTCATTATTCACATTTGGGGATCACAATAGATAGATCAATTATCTTTGTATAAAATTTGAAATCTATAGATTTGCAAATTTCAATATATCTCTGCTTATTCCGCATGTTTCCAGCATGTTTGGAAGCACGATGAAAACAAACAGACATCACAGATAGTGGGCGAGCTGCCGCCTTGTTTTTGTTTGATATATGCGTTCGTCTCAGCTTTAAATCAATGTTGACAAACTTTTATTGGATAAGTTTGTTTAACGACAGGCAAAAGAACAGAATCGCAAAACGCAGGTAAAAGTTGAGAGTTGCTTCATTTTGTTTGTTTTTTTTTATATTTTATTCTTTTTGCGTACTTTGTTGAAAAATCAAATTGAGCAAAAGTTGAACTTACAAAAAACTTTTGTGCAAACGCGTAGTAAAAAAGCGAAAGAGGCAAAATAAAGGGGTGGCAGCTACGTAATTTGATTTGTGCGCAAAGTGCGCGCAATTGATTAGCCATTCTGCGAGTTCATGAGTACCCAAACAGCGACTCACACTCACACCCACTATCGCATTCACACTCACTCTGGCACTCACTTATGATTGGCCTCTCACCTTTTGGCGGCCGGCAGCTGCTGCTTGGCTTCCGTATCTTCGAGCCGACAAAGTTTGCTTGGAAATTTGTTTGCGATTTGCGGTGGCAACGACAACAACTGTTGCACTAGGTTGCAACTAGGTGAGCTCACTTTGTGGCACAGACTCCAGCTGTTTAATATGCTGTGAAATTGCATTACATTTTGAAAAGAGTTGGGCTTGCGGTTCGCCTGCCCGCCAGCTCCACGCCTTCCGCCTGCTGTCTGCTGCCTGTTGGCATTTGCGAGCTGCAGATAAGCGCATTAGCATAAGAATCTACACACACTAGTCTTGGGTGTGTGCCTGTGTGTGTGTGTGTTGTCTACTGTTACCATTTACTTAAATTTGTATAATTAAAAGCAGTCCAGCTGCAGCTCGCCAGGATAGCTTTTAGTTTTAAGTGAGCTTTAATCTACTGTTGCGCTTTTACTTATATTCAGATTTTCAATGTTGTTTTGAGTGTGCTTTATGTGCTTTTGAAAATAGATTGAGTTTTTGTTATTCAAGCTTAAATTGCGCTTTCAGTGAGCTTTAATAAAGCTTTAGTCTTAATCCGTTAATGAATCTTGTTGCTTAAGTGGGCTTCAGTATGCTTTTAGAGATATTCCTAAAATGATTAATGAGAGCTTTAAGTGATATTTGATATGACTTTACAGTTAACTTTACACTAAGTTATTCGAGCTTTTAACTTGAAATAAGCATTAATATCGTTTTGTTATATTGCGAAAATGTGCTTACTCTTACCAATATTAATTCGTAGCTGAGCTTTCATTTTCAGCCGGTGTCATTTATTATGCCCAAAATAAAACGACCGTATTGGCTAGCTTAAATCCTGGCATTGCCCACAGGCGTTCAACGCGTCGCTTGTCGCTGCCGTTGGGGCTAACAAAATGAAAGCTTGTAACGCATTTAAAATGCAATAACCGGATTAGATTGTGTTGTTGCCATATCAGCATGTCCTTGCTGCTGCTGCCGCAGTTGTAGTTGTTGTTGTTGTTGTTGCATGTTACTTTGGTATTTATAGAGTTTTAACGCAATCGCAATTTCAGTTGACATTGTTCGCTTTTGGCCATTGTCAGCGCAGTTGCCGTTGCCGCTGCCCTGCCCTGTCGATAGCCGTCTGCAGGTATGCCAACTGGCCATACGACCCCCCCACCCCTCCCTCAGTACACTTACTGGACATCCATTGGACTGTGGACTGTGTACCTTAGTGTGTGTGTGTGTGTGCAATCTATCGCTGTCTACCTTATGAAAAATGCATTTGCCTGCTGTTACATGATGTGAACTGCAACCAGTTGCCCGAATAGCTTCATTTGGAATATTGCCATGTTAATGTTGCCTTTTTCATGGACTTCGCATATGAACTTAAGAGACGAAAATTAACCTTTGAGCTTGTGATTTGCAGTCAATTCATTTGGGATCCAAACCAAAGTTAAGAGCTTAAGCTTACGACATCATTTATCAAAAAGAAATGTGATGAGCATAGTCTTTGAATTAAAATCTCACTTTTTAGTTTAAACACGTTTTAGCCAGCATTTTCATACAACTAAGTGAAGCCTCTTCAATGAATTTTAAAAATTTCCAGATTTGCTTAAAATCAATCAAGCCCAAAAGATTTTCTTGTTGTTTTTTATCTATAAGAAGGCGCGCAAGAAATCTCATAATTTGCCAGCCTTTTTTTCTTTTCCATCAATCACAATTTTGACACTTGCAGCACCTGTGGCTGCGGCCCCGCCCCCCACTGCCGAGGTATAAAGAGAATGCCTTTTCTCTTACGCCTCATTGATGGCCATACAAATTAAAGAGAATGCAAATAAGTCAATTCCCGTTTCGAACATGAGATGAAATTAATGCGCTACAAAATAAATACGACAAGATAAATGTTTCCTCTTTTTTTCCTTGGGGGGGAGGAAGGGTAACAAGATAAAGCGATGAAGAGGGTTGTCGGGGCGGGGGCCAGGGTGGCTAATAAAAATACACGAGTCCTGTGCGCGTCCTGGCAGAGTGTGAAGAGCGCCTTTGGCAGTGACAGTGTGCAGATGTGTGTGCGTGTGTGCATGTGTGTGTGTGTGTGTGTGCGTGTGTGTGCCACGTTTAGCATTTCAAAAGGCGTATTGTTTATTTTTTCTTCTACTTTTTTTGGTTCCCTTCCTTTTTCTCTGTATTTTCGCATTCAATGTTATTTATCTGCGTTTTTATACGCACCCCCTGCTCAGCCCCTCGTCCTTGTCAGCCTTTGTAACCCAAGTTCACTTTCACAGTACGCTTTTGTAGTTAACTTCTTTGTAGTTTTCGCTTACTTATTCATTTCTTTTCCACACACACGCACACACACACACTCTCATGGCTAGCTTGTTTTCTTTTTGCTTACAATGGAAATGAAACGCATTCTCTATGTGCGTGTGTGTGTGTGTGTGTGAAGCTTGTCATGTGATAAACTTGGCTAGCAGGAGAATGTCACGTACGGCTACAACCTTTGCCACTTAAAGTTTTAAGTTCTTCGGCGGCGAAAAATATGTTTTAATTCCATAATCAGTTCCCCGGCACTTGGCCAAAAGCCGAAATCAATTCCCCATTGTTTGAGAGTCCAAAAAATCATAGCATACTTTGCTGCGCGACAAATGCTGGTCACGTACAATCCCTAGGAGGGAAGGTGGGAGGTGTGAGGTGGGAGGGGCCTGTTGGCTGTACGTTGGGGCAGCTGTCGCTGTTTGGGTGCACTTAGCATTGCGACATAATTTCAGATGGCGTCGTTTTAAGAATTATGAATGCCACGTGACTTTTGCTGGGCAAATAAAAGCAAACCAGAAATGGGGTTGGAAATTTCAGCTGAACCGAAACATTACATTTTATGTTCAGACGAACCAAAAGTAAGTTAAATAAAATTTATCATAATATATAACATGATTAATCCTCCGAAGTTTGAGCATATTTTTTTTGGTTTACCAAAAGCGAAGCTGAAAATAACCTTAAAGCGGGGCTCAAGACAAACTATGCAATAGTTTTTGTGCTAAGGAAATATACTTATAATAATATAAAGCTGTCGTCTTTAAGGATTGTTATCTTCCATATGGAAAGTGTATTACAAGAGTCCAGTCTGCTAGCTAACCAGTTAAACGAATCGTTAAATCCCAGCCCAGCTGCAGCTCAGCTTGGTTTGTATCTCAGCCAAGGGAATCTTTCGCATATAGCTTAAAGCTGTTCAGCTTGCAGTCGGGGGCTTAATTTATACTGCCGGCAACTTGACCCGACCGGTCAAAGGTGTCACACATAAACCATTCAATCTGACAGTCCACAACTGTGGGAGGCACACGGCACGGACAGACGGACAGGGGGACGGGGGGACAGATAGAGCTACGTTGACCGCAGCCAAAACTTTCGATTTCAGTTCGTTAACGTGCAAAGTGAACACGTTTCTCGACAATGCATGGAACTTTTCTTTTTTTTTTGTGTTTTATTCCTGGATTTACCACGTGAGTTGCCCGGCTGCAATTTACCATAGTCTTTTTTCTTTTGGCGTTGCTCGTTTTGTACATTTGTTGAGTGGTTACGTTTTTTGTTTTCTTTCATCTGGCAGAGGGCTGCAAATTGCGCACGAAACATGCGAGCGAGTGCAGAAAACCAATTTGTAATAAAGACTACGAATGAGAAGGACATAAAAGTGGACATGCAGCCGGACAGGCTGGACAGCCCGTCCAGCAGCATATTCCGGATTATGCGGCAAGCGAAAGATGTTGACACATCACGCAGCAGCAGAAGCGGTAGCAGCAGCAGAGACGGCGCCAGGACGAGATCCATTTGAATGTTTTCAATTAACTTTATGTAGATAAATAGCAACAACTAGCCGTTGATTGTCTCAAAGGCGCTTTAAAAAATTGCCTCAGCGGGCTGAGGGGTGGGTGAAATAAAATGAAACATTGCATAACAGTAAATTACGGGCAGCGCGGAAATTGCATTATCAGCGTCAAAAGGCGACAGGCAACCAGAAACATCCAGCACCCAAGCCCAGCCAGGACGATGCCAGGACCACGCCGGCTGCTTTGGCTCGCGGCGCTTTGGCACTTCCTGCGCGTCGAGACAATGACAACGCGAATGAGAACGAGCATGAGGATGTGAACGTGGATGAGGATGAGGCTGAGGATGCGAATGATAGTAAAGTTTTTGCAACAGCGTTGCGCATAATTACAGCCAAGAGTGGGGCTAGGGTTGTCAACTTCACCCAAATCCCCAACACCCAACCGTAGCCCCAAGACTGATGAGCAGTTTATGACTTGACGGTTTTGCGCTGCATTTAATATATTTTGTTATTGTATTGTTTACTTGACACTGGCTGCACATTTGTAAATGGCAGTTAATAACAAAGTGGATTACTTTGCTGCGCTCGCTAATGCGCTTTCTTCCTCGTTCTTGATGCGGCTATTGCAGCAGCATTTATATGAAATTTTAATGAATTTGTTAAAGCCAAGATACATTTGAGCACATGTGCTCGGGCCACATTATCAGAGCGACGCACACACTGGGCCAACTTTCGATTCCAATAAAGTTGAGTGCCCCCCGCAAATAGAAATTTTACGCAGCCGGAGAAAAGTGCCCTTTAAAATCACTTTATTATGCATGCGTGTGAATGGCTGTGTGGACACATTTGTTACCATACACGATAATTTATATAAGAATATACTCATCGAACCGAACCGAACCGAACGCAGGCGAACTGAACCGGCGACGTTTCACATTGCCGGAATGGCGCTGTCTTTGGGCGATAAAATGCCGGGCGACACGCGCTTTAATCATGAAAATTCATATTGAGAGGCGGCACATGTTGGCATGCGCTTGATAACGATAGATACTTTTAGACACATATACATATACATATACATATACATATATGTATATACGTTATAGGTAATGACATACTTACATATGTAAATGTAACGAGCTCTTCTTTCAGCCTTGCCATTGAATTAAAATTTCAAGAAATTTGCAAGACACTTGCTGTCTACATCTAAATATCTATGGACTATGTGTATGTTGGGGGCAGCCAACAAGTGCTGGCAATGCCACTCCCCCGTTTTCTGCCCCTGCCACATCCTTGTCGTCGGCACACAAAACAGCTGCACAATTTCCGTTAAAAACTTTGCGCTCAAAGTTTTTGTGTGCGACTTTTGGCAGTGCCGCAATGCCAACAACAACAAACAGCGCTTGAATACCCTAACATGGGGCACATGTGATCAGGAACTGAACTTTTGGTATTCAAATGTTTATCACTAAATCAAGCAAAGATCTATCTAATACTAATTATGATAAAAAGAAATACCTTGGGGAAATTTGAAGAAAAGTCCCGAGCACATGCAATTCCGCCTAGGTGGCAACGCCTTGGAATCAACGGGCAAGGAAGAGAGTTCTAAAGAGGAGAAAGAAGGAGCATTTGATTGCCAGGCTATATATGCACAAAATAATATGCGCTGGTTCAATTTGCAGTTCGAACCAGCTGCCTGTCTTTAGGTTTTATTCGTACATCTGATCTCCCACTTCTAGATGCTGGTTCAAACCTTGATACAACATAAATACAAATTCAAGGACTGAATGACTCCTTGTCCAATTGAAGAAAGCTTCGAAATAAAATACAAACTGAAAATAGGAAAACCCGTTTTGACGCTTTACGCTTGTCAAACCTAATGAGAAACGAGTCAGGCTCATTGTATACTTAAGTTATAGCTAGTTGGAAGTTTCCGCCGCATGCATTTCAATTGCGTCGACATTTACATGCCCAAGTCAGGCGAGAACCGAGCCACCCAACCGCCCAACCAGCGACAGTTGGGTGTCTTACATCTCTTTGACTCTAATAGATTTTAATCAGCCGCAGGATATGCGCCTGGACGCTGGCAAGAACAGCGACAACATGCTGTTTTTGGGGGGGCCAGCTGCTGCTGGGCGACAATTGGAATTTCCGCATTGGCCCAGACCCACGCGCAGAGGACAATGACGAAAATCGCCCACGGCGCAGGGCTTTAATTACGCGTTTGTGAAAGTGGACTCACACCGACATTTCGGACATTTATCTATTTATATGCTTGGCTAGCTTAAATTTTTTAAAGTGTACGGCGCGGGGTATGGGGCGTGTGGTGCAAGTTTTTCCGCACAATTTACCCGCAACACCTTGGGGCCAGCCTGACGCCTAATGAGCCACTCAGCTGCCGCCGCACACTGCTCGAAAAGCTGTTGCATTTTTCAGCACTTTGACACGTTTTCCACATAAGTAGACGCGAGAGCTGGTAACATTTTCTTTTATTTGCGTAATTGGCTGAGTGCTCCTGGCGCTGGCTGAGTTTATGGCCAGCAAAAGTGCTGCATCAATTTAATGGCCTTATCGGTTGATATATCCGTAACCGCATCCGCATCCGCATCCGTTTCTGGCTATAAAATGACCCGCATAAATGTTGCCCAGCATTTACGCATTCCCCCCATCTCTCGCCATTTGCCCCACCCCGCCGGAGAGTGTGAAATATCAGACTGGGCCAATAAAAGTGTCAAATGGAAATGCGTATAATGAGCATCTGAGTTCAGAGCTCAGAGCAGCAGCAGGACATCAGGGTCCTGCGCGCCCGCGTCCAAATTGAATGTCAATGTCGCATCCGTTCGCTTTTGACTTTTGACCGCCTCGGCAGTCGTTAAAGTGTTTTAAAATGCAAAGTGCCATTATTTCTGTGCATCGTTAAATTTCATTTAAAGCAGACACAACCAGCGACAATTTGCCCCCTTGCCCCTTGCCGCTTGCCACTTGCCACAAACTTTCGTTTATCTTGTCATCGTCATCTTTATTGGCTGCCACGGCGGCTGCTGCTGCTGCTGCTGCTGCTGCTGCTGCTGCTGCTGCTGCTGCTGCTGCTGCTGCTGCTGCTGCTGCTGCTGCTGCTGCTGCTGCTGCTGCTGGTGTTGTTATCCTGCGGGCGTGTTGTGTCCATAATGCCGCATGTAATTTGATAACCCACACAAGCCGCACAGATTGCCACGCATTTCGCTATCTGAAACGCCGCATCGAAAGTCTTAGCCATTATGTTGGCTATGTTGGCTTAAATCACTTAAGAAATAAAACGAAATATAACATTTATACTAAATAAAAGGCGTTTCCCTTTCAAGCCGAACTGATTCAAGTTTGCCAATTTGGATCCCACTTTAAGCTATATTCGTGGCTCAAAAACAGCCGAATCGAAGTCCGAACAGAAGAGACCCAGCTACAGAGTATAAATAACTTCGGCCTCAACTATTGCGTTTATCTAACCATATTTGGCATATGCCAATTTTGGTAAGAGATCAAATCTTGCGCGCCTTTTGTTTATGAAAATATGAATGTATGGCAATATTTTCAGTAGAACAAACGCGCATAAAATCAAATAAATTCAAATCAAAATCAAAAACCAAATGTATACCTCGCCCAAGGAAATTTGATTGGAAAGAAGGAAGTGTGCGAAAAGTAATACGAAATGCCGCATCTAAGGGAACTTTTTGGGAGCCTGAAATGCAAATTTGATCACTTATATTGATCACTTTTATGACTATATCGCTTATCGATAACTTGTTTCTTGGTAATTTAATTTGGAAAGAATTTTAAACTGTACTTATTACACTTTGCACTGGAATTTCGGGTGAATTCTTCTTCTCCAATAGCTTTAGGCAAAAGGGAATTGCGAACACAAAACACAAGCCCTGCAATAAACGATTGTCAATAGTTGGAAATCTTCTGTGATATACAACTTACGGAGGTCACGACGGTAAGCTGATACCATATCTGAATAACCAGTTCGATATCCGTTTTATTGAGGTCGTCAATCGTTTTCGACAGCCCTATTTTGGCGAAGAAGAAGATCAACATTGCAGCTAAGAACTGAAAAGGATTGATAAGTTTATGCAACTGCAAGGACTTTCAAGTAATTAAGACTCACCTGCTTTACCTTAAATATATCATTGTGAAGGGATCCATTGATGCCGATGAAAATTGCAAAACTCACCAAACTGTTCAGCACAATCGATGAGAAGAGCGTAATCTTGAGATTATGTTTGGCCTCGCATAAGGTTATTAAAGCCGTGGCCAGGTCCAGAGTATTAAATAACTGGGTAGAGTAAAATCACGCAAAGACTCTTATTTTTTGCTTCAATAGTACTTACTGCAAGGCACACGGTTAGGCCTATGGTTATAATCTTGACTACCTTCAATTGGCACAAACACATTTCTACGATTTTCCAAACACTTCGATTGTCAATGTTAATAACGATTATAGTATTTTTGACAATAAACAACGAATTTAAACGGTCTACTTCGTGACAAGCAACAATTTCGAAAGCTCGCGAGAGCTTTTGAAAGCACATTAAAGCATCAGGTAATTAAATGCCTATGCAGCAAAGCTTGACAAATGTCTGCAGCCATTGGTTGAGTCCAAATCTGACAGGCAGATACCATGCAACCTTTAAAGTTAAAGTCAAAATTATTAGTTTGTATTTATTATTATGGAAGATAATCTTGGAAGGAATCGATTACAACATGTAAATAGACAAGAATCGCTTTACCTCAAATCTGCTTCCGATAATCGCAAATAAAGGGCTGTCACAAAAATTAAACAAAGCAGCTGAAATATCAGGGAAAAACCAATGAAAACATTTATCTATGATTGGACGTATTGACGAGTCTATCTACCGAAAGAGCCGTGTCCAGATGATACCAGGGACTTGCCAGGAGTAGGTACATTTTCTTATTGGTGCCATCGACTATTTCCGCAAGCATCAGCTTGCAGATGAAGAAGGTCGCCAATGTGAATAAAAGCTAGATGGAATCAATAAGATGTTCAAAAAACTCTCATAACACCAGTTAACTTCCACTTACTATTCTTAGGGGCCATTTCTTTTGACGAATAACTCCATAACTGCCGAAACTAATTGCGAAAGTTAGGAAAGTGTTCAGCGCAATGGATATGATAAAGGCACTCTGTGCAGAACCTTGGTAAGTGGCCAAATTTCCAACGGCCTTCACGATATCCATAGTATTGCATATCTAACCCGAAAGGGGATTCAAAAGTTATATACTTATGTGTACTTCAGCCGAATTGTTAACAAGCTTACCAGAATAATGATAGATGTAACTATTGTATGGGCCTTGAGTAAAGCAATTCCCAGAAAGCACATTGGAACTTAGATAAATATGAATGTTGAATGTGACAGAAAACCCTTAGCTACGCTTTCGTACTACATACAACCTGACGATTATAATCAGACTCAATGCCTAAAAAGGGGAAAACAAATGTTATCACACGCCTGAACATTTCGTAATTACACTTACGGCCCAGAAGATCGTTAATGCAAAACAAATGTGGAGGTTTGGGTACGCTTCCTTATGGTTTTCTTTAGTCGCACAAAGTATCCAAATATTGCATTTGGTAAATATGAATAAACCAATGCCAATTACCAACTGTGAAGACAGTTAACAAATTCAATATATCAATGTTGATTAACTGCAGTTAAGTAAGCTTTAAGTAAGCTTTAAGCTTTACTGAATTTGATGAAGATCGTAATCTTGAGAAAGCTAAGGCCAAATTTGCACAATTTGTTGTTGTTTTAATTTAACCTTAAGAAAGCTTTAAAGTAAATTTATTGAATTCAATGAACTGATATTAAGCTCGCATTAAGCTCGTCATATTGAGAAAGCTTTAAGTCAAGTTTATACAATCAAGCAATCGTAATCTTGCCAAAGCTTTCATTAACATTTGTTGAATTTGTAGGCACAGTTAAGCATGCTTTTAAGCTAATATTAAACTAAGTTTATTGAATTTGATTCTTAAGCCTTACCACCAGCAGCAGAAATATTGCTTCACTAAACACCACACAAAATCCAAAACATGCGATTGCGATCATAAAAATTGACGTAGTCAGGTTTGATACCAAGAGCACAGTCCTCTTCCGGCTATCTATTATTCCATTGTCGAGAGTCAAACCTATTTCTATGCAGCAAAATTGCTGGATGAAAATTATATTGACGGCCATCAGAGGGCAATAGACTTTTTCAGCGCTTACCAAAAGGATGGTCAGGCAAATGGCAGCCAGAGATTTAAGACAGAGCTGCGAACGCATGCACATCACCAGGATATCAAATACAGCTTGTGTATGTAGTAGAAAAGTGTATAACATAAATGACAAGTATTCCAAGTGAAACATAGTTATTTACAAGTGCTAACCCACAAGATGTTTCAAGTGGCCGGGCCACATGTGCAACACCAGCAGCAGAAGCAGCAGAGGCAGCAGAGGCAGCGAAAGAGGCGGCAGCAACAACAATGACAACATTGTTGACAATTTCCAGTTGAACGCACAAAGCAGGAGAAGGCAACGCCGACTCCTTCTGAACAGGCTGAGGCCCTGGGCTGAAGTCAATAGCAGAGCCCTGCCCCTAGCCAGGATAGCATGGCCTGTCCCTGTGCCAGTGTCTGTCCCAAAGTCCTTGCCTCTTGGTTGTTGTCGGTCCTTTTGCTTTGTGTGTAAGTGTATGTGCGTGCGTGTGTGTGTGTGTAGCCCAAACGCTGTCTGCTAAAATAATCGCCACAATAATCTGTCAACGACAGCTGTTGATGTCATAAAAACCTTTTGAAGATGTAAAGATGTCGTTGTCAAGGCACACAAACACAAACACACACACACACACAACATCAACAACAACAACAGGCTAATGATAATTTGCCACAATTTACACTCAAACCAGCCACAGCGAACAGCGAACAGCCCCAGCCCCGGTCGCAGACCCAACCCTCTTCTAATGGCTGCGATAAAATCATTGATGAAGCCAAAAGCTAATTGAATGTTAATCGCTTGGCATTGACATTGCACGTGGCAGTGGCTGTGGCTGTGGCAGTGGCAGTTAAAGCGGGCCAAATGGCCAACCTTGCCGCAGATGCGCGGCGACAAGCTTAAGGTGAGTGTGGAATTTGCATAGAATAATGATAAATCAACAGACGGGGGGGCCGCTCGCTCATTTATTTATGCCACAACAAGGCGCAAATAAAACGCAAATACAGTCTTTAAATTAAAAATTAAATTTTAATCTACACGGGCAGCAGCAGCAGCCCGAGGGCCAGGCAATGATCCGTATCAGTTAGTACGAGAATCTTTAGCATTCGTGCATTTTCTCAAACCAAGCCCCGCCCCCTCTCCACCCTTAGTCGACCACCTTGGGCTGCCCTTTGTCTGCGGCTATGACATATCGCGATGGGAGCCGTCTGAGTTCCTTGGGTTTTCATTTCTTTTCTTTTCTACTTCTGCTTCAGTTCGTCTGGCATTTGCGTTAAACATGCTCAAATTTGTTTAAACTGCAAGAGCTTAGGAATTGTCTGAGTTCCAGCAAACAGTTTCGCCCAACAAATTGACCAATTTTTACCCCAAAGCAATTATAATAATAATTCCTCGACTATAAACAAATCCTTGATGGGCATTTGAGCAGGAAGATGAATTAATTATTTGGTTTCATTTGGTCAAAATTCATGTAAAAATGGTGCTCTCAAATATCCTATATAGGCATGGATTTTTAGTCGAAATTCATGTCAAAATCTTAGCCCAAGATTCGTATATAGACATGGGTCAAAATTTCCCAACCCCATAACTAGGTCAAATCTCATCCGATTTTCACGAGGTTAGGCTTTTTGCTCATGGTTTTGCCCCCAAATTAATCTGGCATTCCAGCCTGAATACATATTTTTTGGTCGAAATTCATGTCAAAATCTTAGCCCAAGATTCGTATATAGACATGGGTCAAAATTTCCCACCCCCATAGCTTGGTCAAATCTCATCGGATTTTCACGAGGTTATGCTTTTTGCTCATGGTTTTGCCCCCAGTAAAATGTGGCATTCAAGTCTGAATACATATTTTTTGGTCGAAATTCATGTCAAAATCTTAGCCCAAGATTCGTATATAGACATGGGTCAAAATTTCCCAACCCCATAACTTGGTCAAATCTCATCCGATTTTCACGAGGTTAGGCTTTTTGCTCATGGTTTTGCCCGAGATTAATGTGGCATTCAAATCTGAATACATATTTTTTGGTCGAAATTCATGTCAAAATCTTAGCCCAAGATTCGTATATAGACATGGGTCAAAATTTCCCAACCCCATAACTTGGTCAAATCTCATCCGATTTTCACGAGGTTAGGCTTTTTGCTCATGGTTTTGCCCCGAGATTAATGTGGCATTCAAATCTGAATACATATTTTTTGGTCGAAATTCATGTCAAAATCTTAGCCCAAGATTCGTATATAGACATGGGTCAAAATTTCCCACCCCCATAGCTTGGTCAAATCTCATCGGATTTTCACGAGGTTATGCTTTTTGTTCATGGTTTTCCCTCCTTATTTATTTGGCATTCAAGTCTGAATACAAATTTTTCAGTCGAAATTCATGTTTAAATCTTAGCCCAAGATTCGTACATAGACATGGGTCAAAATTTCCCAACCCCATAACTGGGTCAAATTTCATCCGATTTTCACGAGGTTAGGCTTTTTGTTCATGGTTTTGCCCCCAGTAAAATGTGGCATTCAAGTCTGAATACATATTTTTTGGTCGAAATTCATGTCAAAATCTTAGCCCAAGATTCGTATAGACATGGGTCAAAATTTCCCACCCCCATAACTTGGTCAAATTTCATCCGATTTTCACGAGGTTAGGCTTTTTGTTCATGGTTTTGCCCCCAGTAAAATGTGGCATTCAAGTCTGAATACATATTTTTTGGTCGAAATTCATGTCAAAATCTTAGCCCAAGATTCGTATAGACATGGGTCAAAATTTCCCACCCCCATAACTTGGTCAAATTTCATCCGATTTTCACGAGGTTAGGCTTTTTGTTCATGGTTTTGCCCCCAGTAAAATGTGGCATTCAAGTCTGAATACATATTTTTCAGTCGAAATTCATGTTTAAATCTTAGCCCAAGATTCGTACATAGACATGGGTCAAAATTTCCCACCCCCAAAACTTGGTCAAATCTCATCCGATTTTCACGAGGTTAGGCTTTTTGTTCATGATTTGCCCTCCTTATTTATCTGGCATTCAAGTCTGAATACATATTTCTTAGTCGAAATTCATGCCAAAATCTTAGCTCAAGATTCGTATATCGACATGGGTCAAAATTTCCCACCCCCATAACTTGGTCAAATCTCATCCGATTTTCACGAGGTTAGGCTTTTTGCTCATGGTTTTGCCCCCAGATTAATCTGGCATTCAAATCTGAATACATATTTTTTGGTCGAAATTCTTCTCAAAATCTTAGCCCAAGATTCGTATATCACATGGGTCAAAATTTCCCAACCCCATAACTTGGTCAAATCTCATCCGATTTTCACGAGGTTAGGCTTTTTGTGCATGGGGTGCCCTCCTGATTAATCTGGCATTCAAGCCTGAATACATATTTTTTGGTCGAAATTCTTCTCAAAATCTTAGCCCAAGATTCGTATATCACATGGGTCAAAATTTCCCAACCCCATAACTTGGTCAAATCTCATCCGATTTTCACGAGGTTAGGCTTTTTGCTCATGGTTTTGCCCCCAGATTAATCTGGCATTCAAGCCTGAATACATATTTTTTGGTCGAAATTCTTCTCAAAATCTTAGCCCAAGATTCGTATATCACATGGGTCAAAATTTCCCAACCCCATAACTAGGTCAAATTTCATCCGATTTTCACGAGGTTAGGCTTTTTGTTCATGGTTTTGCCCCCAGATTAATCTGATATTCAAGTCTGAACACAAATTTTTCAGTCGAAATTCTTCTCAAAATCTTAGCCCAAGATTCGTATATAGACATGGGTCAAAATTTCCCAACCTCATAACTTGGTCAAATCTCATCCGATTTTCACGAGGTTAGGCTTTTTGCTCATGGTTTTGCCCCGAGATTAATGTGGCATTCAAATCTGAATACATATTTTTTGGTCGAAATTCATGTCAAAATCTTAGCCCAAGATTCGTATATAGACATGGGTCAAAATTTCCCAACCCCCTAACTTGGTCAAATCTCATCCGATTTTCACGAGGTTAGGCTTTTTGCTCATGGTTTTGCCCCGAGATTAATGTGGCATTCAAATCTGAATACATATTTTTTGGTCGAAATTCATGTCAAAATCTTAGACCAAGATTCGTATATACACATGGGTCAAAATTTCCCAACCCCATAACTTGGTCAAATCTCATCCGATTTTCACGAGGTTAGGCTTTTTGCTCATGGTTTTGCCCCCAAATTAATCTGGCATTCCAGCCTGAATACATATTTTTTGGTCGAAATTCATGTCAAAATCTTAGCCCAAGACTCGTATATACACATGGGTCAAAATTTCCCAACCCCATAACTTGGTCAAATCTCATCCGATTTTCATGAGAGTAGGCTTTTTGCTCATGGTTTTCCCCCCAAATTAATCTGGCATTCAAGCCAGAATACATATTTTTTGGTCGAAATTCTTCTCAAAATCTTAGCCCAAGATTCGTATATAGACATGGGTCAAAATTTCCCAACCCCATAACTTGGTCAAATCTCATCCGATTTTCATGAGAGTAGGCTTTTTGCTCATGGTTTTGCCCCGAGATTAATGTGGCATTCAAGCCTGAATACATATTTTTTGGTCGAAATTCATGTCAAAATCTTAGCCCAAGATTCGTATATACACATGGGTCAAAATTTCCCAACCCCATAACTTGGTCAAATCTCATCCGATTTTCACGAGGTTAGGCTTTTTGCTCATGGTTTTGCCCCGAGATTAATGTGGCATTCAAATCTGAATACATATTTTTTGGTCGAAATTCATGTCAAAATCTTAGCCCAAGATTCGTATATAGACATGGGTCAAAATTTCCCAACCCCCTAACTTGGTCAAATCTCATCCGATTTTCACGAGGTTAGGCTTTTTGCTCATGGTTTTGCCCCGAGATTAATGTGGCATTCAAATCTGAATACATATTTTTTGGTCGAAATTCATGTCAAAATCTTAGACCAAGATTCGTATATACGAATGGGTCAAAATTTCCCAACCCCATAACTTGGTCAAATCTCATCCGATTTTCACGAGGTTAGGCTTTTTGCTCATGGTTTTGCCCCCAGATTAATCTGGCATTCAAGTCTGAATACATATTTTTTGGTCGAAATTCATGTCAAAATCTTAGCCCAAGATTCGTATATACACATGGGTCAAAATTTCCCAACCCCATAACTTGGTCAAATCTCATCCGATTTTCATGAGAGTAGGCTTTTTGCTCATGGTTTTGCCCCGAGATTAATGTGGCATTCAAGCCTGAATACATATTTTTTGGTCGAAATTCATGTCAAAATCTTAGCCCAAGATTCGTATATACACATGGGTCAAAATTTCCCAACCCCATAACTTGGTCAAATCTCATCCGATTTTCATTAGGCTAGGCTTTTGGTTCATGGTTTTCCCTCCTTATTTATCTGGCATTCAAGTCTGAATACATATTTTTTGGTCGAAATCATGCCAAAATCTTAGCCCAAGATTCGTACATAGACACGGGTCAAATTTTTTAGCAGAAGCAACCCGGGGTACACTCGCTAGTTTTTCTGTAATTTTCTTTGAATATAATTTGAGCGCATTCAAAAAACCCGTGTCAAAATTGAGAGCTCGCTGTAAATGCAATTTCGTGTAATTGTCAATGGCTGAATTGAGCCAGGCCAATGTTGGGCAACAGGGGGAAACAGCAAAAACAGCAGCACAGCAACACTGGCATATTGCAACACTCTGGCAACGCCGCTTGCTGCACACAATCACACAAAATTTACATTTGCTGTTGCGGAAATTTTTCAATTGCACACTCGAAACAGCGTCTGGCCATGACGTGAACAACATAAAATGCATTCGCAGTTGCAGTTGCAGTCAGGAGTCACAGTCACAGCTGTCCTGTTCTGTTGGGGCCATTTGGGGTCGGCCCTTTTCACGTTTGTGATGTGTCCATGTCCGAAACAAATAGAAAACGGCTTTGGCCAAACAGCCACAGAGATGCATCAATTGTCTAATTGTTTGCCGAGACAGAGTCGTCATAATGTCCATCAAATTAGGGTCGAGTTGAGGCCACAATATTGTAAGTCTGTCTGGCACCAAGGTTTGCTGTCTGGCTGCCAGCCAACCAGCCTCCTTGGCTGCCTGCTGCCCGTTTCAGTGGATACCCGTGGGATAGGTAAATTTGATTTATGACTTATTATGCGTCTTATGTCCTTTCATAATTTAATTATACCAGGACATAGCTGTACAGACGCCAGACAACAGCCAGCTGGCCATACCGAATGCTGAGCTTGGTGTGGGAATTGCAGTTTTTCACTTTCTCATTCCAGCTGCCTCTCTCTCTCTCTCTCTCCCTGTCTGTCTCTCTCTCGGATAAGCACAGTAAACCATAATGTTATGTTATTTAAATCATGAAAATTCGCTTACGTAAATTGGATTGCAGCAATTGTTTGTGCTCAGCTGCATGCGCAAGCAGTTTGTGCAAAAACCAAAGCGACAAGCACAAGCACAAGCACAAGCCAAATGCAAATGTAATTAAACTGCACTTAGGCCAGTTCTCTTTCTTTCTGTGTGTGTGTGTGTGTGTGTGTGTGTGTGTGTGCTTGGCATGCCAAATGAAATAGAAATAAATTATTGACTAATTGTCAAGGCAGACAGACAACAACAACAATATGACACAAGAGTGTGCGATTTCTGGCCCACATAGCGTATGCGCAATCTTAGCTCCTATAAGCCCCCTCCCTCACACACGCACACACACACTCACGCACAACAATCGCAGCTAATTTGCCAAAGAAAAACGTATGACTGTTGCCCCTTCCAGATTTTTAATGCATATCTTCGTTTAATTTGATTGTTTATGTCCGCATTAGCCAGGGAATTGCCAGAAATCAAAGTCACATCAAGTCTTAAATCAAGCGTTCCACAATCACTTTTTAATCAGTTTTCAATTAGATGATTGAACAGACGCATGCCCAAATTTAAGAGTACGAGCTACTTATGAGTGTCATCTATACACCTGAGAGCATGACGAGGCACTTTCATAAATTGGCCACGCTGGCGACTTGAGCTATTTGCCAAGTACATATCGAAATTCGCATTTGGCTTACTTTTGACTTACGAAAATGATTATTTGATCTTTAAATTCATTTGATTGAGTAATTTAACTATTAAAATTTTTAATTGTATTTAAATAAAAGCAATCCAAAGAGCATTGTGAGCAAATGATCAACATTATTTCAATGCAAAATCATTAGGTCGTCAAACTTTAAGTTTTATAAAAATCCTTTCAATTCAGAAATTTCAGTTCCAAGCCTTTGGTTGTTTGAATATTTAGCTTAAGTGCGGACAAAAAGAGTTTGCATGCAAAAATATTTCCAAATCCTGATCAATCTTGAGTTAAAAACTTTAACAAACAAATTATTTCCTCTTAAAGTTGTTTCAGTTTTGCCCAGGCTATCTATGCTTAACGTATATTATTATCTATTAGACTTAAGAATTTGTTCACTTGAAATTGAGAGCGGGAATTATAAAGACTTCAAACCTCTTAGAAAAATCTAGAGCTCCCACCATGGACAAGAGGCAGTACATCGCGTTTCCTGTGTGTTTGAAGACTATAAAGAGATTTTGCTGTGGTATATATATAATTATATTATAACTTTGTTAGTTATAAATAGGAAGGCTTTTGGAATAACGAATGAACAAACAATCATGCTCATATTGTGTATATTCAAAGTGCCTAAGCCTTGTCTTTTGTTTCTGGGCAACTTCAAGATCGCGCGCAGAGCATTAACCCTTATTACATTGGACTGAATAGCCCAAAATTGAGGTGTTTCTTTCTATGGAGCTCAGTCCATTAGTCCATTGGTTGACTTTAATGTCAAGTTTGAAATCGGGCCATGCACAGGCAAAATAAATGTATTTCAGATATTGTTATTGCTGTTATATCAGCCGAAACAGCCGTTAGCCGAGACTAATTATAACAAGTGCAAAAAACACAGCCAACTGGGCCGCAATTGTGTGTATATATCCGGCCACATTTGAGTGGCAATGAGGCTGATTTTGATTTCGATTTCAATTCCATAGATCAACAGGGCAGCCAAAAGAGCTGGAGGTGTGCAAAATTATTAAATCCAATTAATGGCACATAATGTAATGCGCAAACAGACTCGAGCAGAGCCCAGCCGACACGCCCCCGCCACGCCCCCGCCACAAGTTATCAGAAAGCCGCTTAACGACCAGCGAAGGCCGCCCACAAAGCCCAAGATGACGTCGCAGAAACCGGCTACAGCTCCAATTTTGTTTTCTGATATAATTCATTGAGTACTTTTGGACAATTGCGCGTTTATTGCTTGTTAGGCTTCATTTTGCTTAGCCCGCGCTGCTTTCGGGCCCAACCTCGAAACGGAAGCTTTGCCAAGGTTTTACTTGCAATAATAATTTGTGGATTTTTTATTAACAACGTGCAGCATTAACAAGCGGCTTTACTAATGCGCGAGTCGTGCGCCTAGAAGCCCCAGTGGGTGCCGAAGCCATCGAAGCTCATGTGCGAGACGCTCTCCGCGGGCGAATAGTGCACCGTCTGGGCGCTGCCATAGCTGGAGACGCCCAAGGCTGGGGAATTGTGGCTGTAGGTGGTGGCAGATGGACCATGGTTCACATTGGTGGTGGCCAGTGGAGCAGCATAGCTAACAGCGGGTGCTGCATACGACTTGGCATACACGGGAGCAGCAGAATAGATGGTCTTGGCAACGACGGGAGCGGGTGCAGCGTACACGGTCTTGGTCACAACAGGAGCCGGTGCAGCGTAGACAGTCTTAACGGGAGCAGCATAGCTGACAGCCGGAGCAGCATACGATACGGTCTTGACGGGAGCAGCATAGCTGATAGCTGGAGCGCCATACGAGACAGTCTTGGCCAGCACGGGAGCTGGAGCAGCATAAGAGACAGTCTTGGCCAGGACGGGGGCTTGAGCAGCGTACACACTCTTCTGCACAATGGGCGTGGCCTGAGTGTACAGTGGCGCCGCATAGGTTGTTTTGGCAATAGCCGGCGTGTAGACATTGTTCTGGATACGAGTGTCCGACTTGCGCACGCTGGAGTAGGGCGTATCCACAGCCTTGGAGTAGCTGGAGACGGTACCGGCAAAGGAGCGCACCACATTGTGCTGCGTAGAGGCCACAGCATCCACAGAAGGATTAGCCACAGCCACATGGCTGGCCAGTAGGCCGGCTTGGGCAGAGGCCAGCAGGGCGCACAGGGCGAGGATGACGTAACGGAAGGCCATGGTGAACGATAGAAACTGGGTGTGGAAACTGAAACTGTTATCGGCTGGCTGACTGAGCTGCGACTGTTGTTGATTTGGCCAAAATGTTGCGGCTTTTATACGCAACTGACGCGTGCCAAACGGCATTTTGGTTAATTGGGAACCTGCCCACAATGAGAGATGCGAATTTCGTGAGCCGATTGTCTGTCTGTCGAGTGTGTGGCAAATTATTTGAAAGCCAATTTGTGGCCATAAATTAAACGTCGTAATTAGGTTTAGAGAGCGACTCAATGGCACACGTGTAATATTAATAACAATTTGCCAAAAAACAAAACTAAGACAGTCAGCGAGAGGGGGGGCGGTAAGTGGGCGTGCAGGCATCCCAAGTTGGCAACACAATTCAATTTGAGGCAAGCGGCAACTTTGGTAATTTCAATAAATATTCATCATGCGCCCCGTGAGCCACAGCAGAAGCAGCAGCAGGGATATTCATTTTGAAAAACTTGCACGAAAGTACAAAAATCATAAACAACAACAAAAAGTGAAAAAACACCCCCCAAAAAAAAAAGAAAAAGGAAAAGTTGACACAAGCTGGAAGAGTCCTTGAGTTTTCCGAGGCGCGGGGTCATATTTGCTGCTTGACTTGAACTCAATTTAATGGAAAAATACGCGAACGCAATAAAAGTTTTTGCCCACTGTTGTTTTCTGGAAAATTTATGACCTGCTGATAGTATTCAAAATAATTCACTTTTTCGTACGGGGCGGGCAGCTGCTCGAAACTCGAAACTCGAACTCCTCCATTGAGTTGCTTTTGGCATGCGCCCCGTCATTTGCCGACCCATTGAACCAGTTTCTGTTTGGTTTGCTTGTTGCTGGGCGGGGGCTTAGGCCTAAGTCGGTCTGTCACAAATTTGAGGCCATTGTGACCGTGAAATTTGGCCAAACATTTTGATTTTGGCTATTTAAGCTGCGCAGCTGGCCCAGTTAAGCATCAGTAACATTTCCAGTTGCAGCTAACCAACATGGCATTCAAGTACGTCCTATTGTCCTTCTGCGCTCTGCTCGGTGCGGCCAGTGCTGGCTTCCTGGCGCCAGCCACCTATGTGGCTCAGCCCCATTACGATGCGGTGGGCACCACGCAGCAGAATGTGGTGCGCTCGTTCGGCGGCACCGTCTCCACCTACTCAAAGAACGTGGTCACGCCCTACTCCAGCGTCAGCAAGGTGGACTCACGCACCACCAATAATGTGTATACGCCCAAGACTGTCTATAGCGCACCCGCTGCTGTGGTCACCAAGTCCGTCTATGCTGCTGCTGCTCCACATGTCACCTATGCTGCTCCAGCTCCCGTCCTGGCCAAGACTGTCTCGTATGCTGCTCCAGCTCCCGTGCTGGCCAAGACCGTCTCATATGCCGCTCCAGCTGTCGCCTATGCGGCACCAGTTGCTGCACCCACTGCCTATGTGAAGTACTCGCCCGCCATTGGTGTGGCCCACGTCAGCTTCGATGGCTTTGGCTCACACTGGGGCTACTAAGCTAGAGTCCAGCACTTAACAATTGTTGAAACTGTTGTTGATTAATTACACGAAATAAAACTATTAATAAAAACATTTGTTTCTATTAAGTCGCCTCATGATTGTCGTAAAGCTCATTGCAAAGCTCATGGCAAAATTTATGGCAAATAGTAGATATTGATCTTAATCCTGTGGCGTTAAGCTTAGCCTGATGCGGCCGTAGTTAATCGACAGAATTGCTCAACATTTAATAACTTCATTGCAAAGCTTATCACAAAGTTCATTGCAAATGGCAGAAGTTGCTGTCAATGACTGTAAAAAGCTAGTTGTCATGTGCATGGCAAAGCTCTTGGCAACGTTCATTGCAAGCAGCATAAATTGCTTGCAATGCTGCGTCGATCGTTTGGCAACATCAATAGAGTTGCCAGATTGATTTATAAGCAATTGTTTTTCCGATAACATATTGTTTTTCGATAATTACTTTAAGGAAAATAAATTTAGCATGAAGCACCACAACCCCCTGGCTTAGCTCAGGTTGTTTGTTTTTCTCTTGCTGCCGCCATCCGGCCTGACCCCTTTTTCCCCTAGACGCTGCCCTTCACATTTGTCTAACACTTAATGGGCCATATGTGTGCCATAATTTTATGCCTCACGCCCGACCTCATCCGCATGAATCGCTACTTACTTTATGTATATAGTGCATATATAAATATACATATATTTTTTTTTCGTAGGGTCGCAAAATATTTAGTGCTAAACTTTTTGTTTGTCTTTGTTGATGGTGGGGCGCACAAAAAATTGTTGGCCAAAGTTTAATGAGCCACATGACCCCTTTTGGTTTTCAGTTAGCCCGTTGCCTTCGCCGCCATAAACTCTGCGCTGGGACCCATCAGCAGCTTGACCAAAGTGTTGTTGTTATTGTTATGGTTATGGGGCGGAAAACTTTTGCCAAATCGTCGGCACTGGCTCAGATAAGGGCTGTGGGAGGGCATAAAAAAAGTATTAACTGCTTGGGCCGCAGCAAACTATTTAGCCATAAAGTTGGTCGTTCTGTTGGGCATTTTGTATGCATATTTTATGCATTTCGCATTGCTTGAAAATTGCTTTCGATTTAATGTTGACAACAATAAAATTTATATGCACTTACATACATATAAAAATGAAAACATCCAGGATCTGTGCATTGAGATTGTCCTTGAACATGTGCTTAGTCGCTTGGCTGCATTTTCTTTCCTTTCCTTTGGCATATTGTTTCGAGTGTCCACTGTGTGTTCTGGTGTTTGGGTATTTGCAATAGTTGGGATTCGCCTTTGTTGATTTCTTTATTGGCTCATGCATATGCAGAGCGGACACTCGGACAAGGGCTCCGACGAGGATTTCGCTTTGGCCAGACACTCGAGTGTTTATCGTTATTGATTGCAGCTGTTGGTGAAATATGAGAAGTGTAAGCCCTGCTGCCAATACCCAACCCATTGCCAATTTCAATGTCATCCAATTTGTCTTGAAAATGCAAATTCAATTTGTTGCTTGAGACACGAATAAAAAAAAGAGAACACCTAGAGTATGATGCGATCTTTCCACAAGTCGCGAAAGCTACGCTCTGGCGCTTTGTTTTGCTTCAGAAATATATAAAAAAACAACAACATGACGCAGAAAATAAACTGCAATTGATACACCTTAGGGATTAATCGCATTGACTGCGATTGCCATCTATCCGCTTACCTGTAACAATGACGTGACCATCTCCTCACGCACGACGGTGGACTCTATATCATCCTTACTTAGGCAGCCAGTTTTGAAAAGATCCTTGGATTCCATGGTGCTATCGCTGAAGCAGCTGCTTGGCAACTTGCCGTATTGGAGCAGATAATCATCGGGGCCAAACCGGCCACAGCAATTGTACTGAAGAGGCGCCAGTTGGCGAATAGCAATTGGAATAGTTTCACGTTAATCAACTCACCATGATCTCATACTTATTGATGCTTTCTCTCTTTGCCCATTTGCTGTGGACCACATGGACAAGCGGATATCTCTGTGTCAGCACGAGGATTATCATCAAGTGCAGCAAGCTAAATATGAACAGAAACGTAAGGTACTGCAAAGGATAAATATCACTCTGTTGTTAGGCACCAAAAAGGATTGCAATCGGATTGCTTCACTCACACCGCGCAATTTCACAAGCTGCTGCTTGAGCACCAAGCAACCTCCTACAGTCGTGGTAAACACCATTAAAATACTTGCCACGACCACCATTATTTCAAATTTAACAAAATCACATTCCGGGATTTCGTAGTACTGATTGATTATCCCGCTATAGCATATTATATCGCTTATGTTGGCATACTAAGGACGGATAATGACTATTGAACTGCAACATAGACAAATACTGCATAACTAACAATGCAGCTGATTGCGAGCAATAAGACAACCCAGCGAAATGCAATCAATTTCCAATTTCTTTTATCGAGCTCATCGTTCTCCAAAGACCCGGGCCACCTCGAAGTACTGGCTTTATTTGCCATTATGTGTACATAATTACTTTTTCTTTTGAAATATAGCTCTAGGCAAGTTTAAATCATTCAAAATATGGAAACAAAATGTAAGCGACACCTTGCATATAAACCGAAAGAAATGTCGCTTCCCTATCAAATAATTGCCAAGCACAAGCGATTTCTGGTATTTGCATAGATTTGATGTGGTCTACACTTGGCTTGTGCCCGGTTCAGCTTAGTTGAGACCAGTTCGGTTCATATATGAATGTATCCGGAGCATGGAATTTTTTAATCAAACAGTTGCCATTAATTACTGCAAAATTCTGCCAGCCACATAACAGACATTTTTTCGACGGAGTCGAAATGAATGAAACCCGAAGATGCAAGGAATGAAACGCTGCCAAGGCGTGGCCAATCCTCGTGAGCTCCCACATGTTTTTGTTGCTTTCGCTGTGTGGCAACAACAAAAAGATTGCCACGGGGCAAACCGCAGCGCAGCCAGAGCTGAAGCGTTGGGCGATGGCCGTAACCAGAGACGGGTCCGGGTACGGGTCCGGGTACGGGTCCGGGTACGGGTCGGAGTCCGGGAAGCCAGCAGCCATTCAACACAACCAAAAATCAAATTAGGTGCAAACGAGCAGCCGTCAGCGGCTGCTCCTGCTGCTGTTTGTGGGCGTTGGCGTGGGCGTGGTCGCGCCCAATGTAATGAATAATTTATAATGCAAAGCGCTGATATTTTTGCCCTCGCTTTTAGCTGAAATTAAAATTTTGTGGCTTCTTTTCATGCCCAACTTAAAGCGCCAACGAAAGCCAAAGATTTGCCGCGTCCTTCTTTGTTTCTGCTCCAGACTGCGACTGCGACTGCGACTGAGACTGCGACTGCGACTGCATTCGGCAAAGGCAACTACCCATAAGGAGGGGGCGGCGGCTGATAAATGTGCGTGTGCTGGTGTCAAGTGCACGCTCGTGAATTCAATTTGATATACAAACTGATTTATCGATGCTGAGCAGAGCCCGAGCCGGAGACCCGCCCACTCGCAACTGCCACACGCCATTCATAAGTCAGTCAGTCAGTGGGCTAAGTTGCTGCAGCTTCTTGAGGCGGCGGGGGGCTGGCGGCTGGGCGCGGCGTGTCTGCTCGGGAGACGATAAAAAATTACATACACTTGTAACTGTTGCTGGCTGCAGCCCCTAACAAGGTTAATTTGTTGCGATCGCACAGCGCACTGTCATTTATCTTCGCTGTCAGCGGCAACTCTATGAAAGCGCAAGGCTCTAATTTGAATTTAACAAGCTCCGCATCGAGAGCGTGTCCTCAGTCCGTCAGTCAGTCAGCCCGGCTGGATGGCAGGCGGGCCATAAGAGAGTCAGCCCGTAGTCTATCACGGCGCTTTGAAAATTAAAAATTTATTGCCAGACGAGGTGTCAATCATCGCCTCGCACAGCAATAAAAAGTAATATGTAACGTTGACGAATTGGAATGTTGCAAGTCGAAGCACGAATGCTCTACCCAACAAGCAAGAGTTACTTTGCAATGAACATGACAAGCAAAGCTGGCCTGAAAATGGGAGTTACTATGAAGTTTGCAATGAACATGGGAAAACGGAATTTGAAACATTTGCCATGAACTTTGTAAAGAGCCTGAGAAAACGAAATGTTATTACATTATATAAGACATTGAAACAATATTTAACATTTATATGTTAATGGGACAATACAGTACTTATGATCGGAAAAGAAACTACATTCAAGAACTAGAAACAAAATATACCATGAACTTTGCAATGGACATGGGAAAACGTGCTGTACACACACTTATAATTCAAGACTGTAATATGTAAGATTAATATTTGATTGAGAGTTGCCATGAACTTTGCAATGAACATACAAATCCTTGCCAAGAATATCAAAACAGTTTGAGTACAACACAAAGCAATCAACATAGTCGCCATGTCCTCTGCGTGCGGCTATAAAAAGTCCGAGAAAAAAAACAATCCCAGAGGACACCCGAGCACACTTCATCATCAATTTGTAGCCGTGCAATGTTTCAATTTCACTTGTTGGCTTCGATTGTCGTTTGTCGCTTTCGGGTTTTGGCCACACAATTGAAAGCGACACTTTTATGGTTTTGCAGATTTGTGCAATGCATCCGCAGCTATCATTTCTCTGGTTTTTCTCTTTTATTAGCCCTTCTTTTTGCCGAGAGCTTTGCTTGTATTCTAATTGGGTGAAATTCTTAGACAAATTTCCAAGTTTCATAGGGCTGTACTTGAAATGTTTGCGATTCGCTTTACAGAACATTAGATAATAGTTTTTATTTTTATTTATCCAGTGCAGCTGTGCGGAGCTCTGGAAATAAAATTTTGTTGCATATTTTGTGGCGTCAAATGGCAGCCACAAAAATGAATGAAATCGTAAAATCCAGACACGCCGGACAGCCACAGCAGCGGGCTAATAACGTACACTCAAAAACCGGATACGCCGCAGACCAATGCCGCACAAAAGCTGCCCCAACCCCCTGCCCAGCCCCCTGCCTTCCCTCATCAACCACCACTCAAACCTGCCTTCCATATCTAAGCTCAGCCACGATGTGTGTGTGTGTGCATGAGTGTGTGTGTGCATTGGCATTTAAGTGCCGAAACGAGTTTTTGGGGCCAAAGCAACGTCTAACATAACCTCAATTTGTGTGTATGTGCGTGTATGTGCAGGCTTTGTTTGTGTTTGTTTGTCTTTCATCTGTATGTCTGTTTATCTGGCTGTCTGACTGTCTGACTGTCTGGCTGCTGTCTCTGCATGCCTTCCCCGCATTACAATTGCATTGGCTTCAGTTTTTCTCGCGCTGTGTAAATATTTGATTTTTGCATTAAAGTCAATTTGCTTTCATGATTCCGTAATTCATTGTTTACCCGCGCTAACTTCTATTACGCCTTCCGCCACGCCCAGCACTTGGCGTGTTTAATTTCTCCAACATTTGCCCGGCTCTCGCGCGCGCTTTTATTGTTTCTCTTCGGGATTCCCCACATGCCTCTGTCGCCTCCGTCGCCTCCATCAGCCAGCAATCGGCCCTCATCCTCGCGTAGCCCCTCGACCATGGGCCGGAGTCCCGCATCCGTTGCACTTCCAGCAACAGCAGACGCAGTGATATCCGCATCATCTTTGTTTGTTGCCCGGAGCCACATTGCCTTTGGCTTTCGTCCTTGCAGCAACGCCTCGTCCTGTTGCCTGTTTTAATATGCGCACTCAACGTTAGAAATTAAATCTGGCGCTCAAATGTTATTTGCGCTTTTCGTTTATTTATTTATTTATTATTTGCTTACGCCTCGCCCCCTGTCAGCCCCACTGAGAGTTCCAGCCGTGCCTGCTGCTGCCCAGCTCCCAGCCAGCCCCCTTTTCATTAGGTAATGCATAATAAGTACGAGTATCTGAGTCTGTATGCGAGTGTATTTAATTTATGTTCCTTGGGCCAACAGAGCCCAGCCCTCGTAAAGATGTGGATAAACAATTTGGAATGAGTCACAGCTAGTGGAGCAAAAGGTTTTGTTGCCTTTGATTCTATTCTCCGAAACGCTTAGCACACTTTCCTACAAAGTTAAGTTCATTGTTCTTATATGCCAATAGCTGTCCTTATCGGCATTTTTACCTTGGCAACCATTCAAGAATTAATTATATCTTTAAAAACTAATCTGAAGAGTATTTGAGGTAACCCTTAAGAAGCTCTGAATTGCTTTATACCCATAACTATATATTTAAAATATGTACTTACCTGCAACTTGACACTCGAGTATTCTTTGCCATTTGATGGTAGAAGGGCGATAGACTTTGGTAAATGCACATTCCTGTAAAAACAAAAGATATTGAGATGTGTTTAGTTTATGCGAACAAACAATTAAAGATATCTAATTTGCGATTGTTTATATAAAATGCACTTGCAACAAAGGCAAGAAACTAGGACTACTTGACTACGAGACGAAAAGTAAATCTGATCTACGTTTAGGTTGCATACATACAGCTGTGAACTAAATAATAGCACCGGCACCACAAGCAATTTTTAATTAGTTGCCACACCCTCATTTTTAACATTAAGGAAACTGGAACCACATTTTTAGAAATAGTAGACTCTTTCAAACATGGGTCTACAAAAGAAAATCGTCCTATTGTTTAACGCTTTTAAGTTATTGAAGGAACTTTGTAAAAATTGATAAATTTAGGCGAAACAAATAATAGCACCTCTTTTCAAAAATGGATTTGAAATGAAAAAAAATGGCCAATAAGGGAGGAATTCATAAGTTAACAATTTTGAACTATTAATACTAAATCTATATTCGTCATTTAATATTATTACAGTGTCCTTTATTGGCATTGCAAACATGCATGCATATATACATACATGCATACATACATACTTCCACACATACACTATTCTAGAATATAACCTTGATTCGGTGTCTACAGTATTTGGACACTCCAGATAGTGCACCTCGACATTAGTTTTCGCTTTACGATACTCGTAAGAGCATACAAATTTACATGTCACACGCATCTGTTTTGCCAGACAAGTTTTACAGGCCACAAATTTGCCGTTAAGACCTCATTTAACAGGCATTTCACACGCTCATCAACAATTTATGCGCGAGCCCAACTCGACGAAGGACTGGTGGGGGAGTTATTGATATCCTACCCCGACCGAGGCAATAGCAAACATTTCGCTATGCATTACGCAAGGCGCCGCACGCAAAAGTCAAATCAATACCAGCCGCTGAGGCGGCGACCTCTCTCGCCCATCGCTCGATCATTATTCGTATTATAAAAGGAGCGACGCCTGCAATTTTAACGAGCTTACGCATTTTATCGTCCGTGCTGCTGTTGCTGCAAGGACAACGCCAGCGAGTCAATCTAAGTATATCCGCATCCTGGATGGCTGCTTGTCATCAACAACAGGCGATGCCAATGCAGTAAAAAAGAATCTAATTTAGTGCGCGGTTTGCATACAAATTCCAACCAAGCCACAACAGCGCCGCGATGTTTACGTGACAATGTGAGAGGAAGTGAACGTATATGTACACTTAAAAAAATTGGGTTAACATAAGTAGTTTTGAAATCGAACAATAATATAGTTACGAATGGAATCCAAGATTTAAATAATCAAAAGCTGAGAGGCCAGTGAAATGTAATCTCTCGCTTAAATTAAGTTCTGTGTTCTTGAGCATAGCTTGTTTTAAGATAAATGTAATCCAAACATGCTGAAAATAGCCAATTTCACTCTTAAATCCAACCCTAACATAATCCCGATTAAAACAAGACTTATTTCAAAAGCGCAGGCATAAAAATGAAAACGTATTTCAAGTATTTTGTACTTCGTTTAAGACAATTGGAATTCATGATATTTCTGACTATATCATTGAAGATTCATGGACTTTTTTGTTCAGTGTACATATGTGTATGTCTCTGGCATATGTAGGTGGCTGTCAATTCGCCATTGATGTCACGATAAACATTGATTTGCCATTTTGTGAGGCTATATGCATTTTTCATTAATTGTCTTGCCGCAACGTCTTCGAGTCGCGGAACGCGATTTAATCAAAAATTTCGAGAATTCGCATTTAAAGTTGTTGCGCACAAGTTTTTAATGACTTTTCGAAACTTGACTGCATCTAAAACTGCAATTACAGTTTGTTGTTGTTGCTGCTGTTGTTGTTGTTGTTGTTGTTGTTGTTGTTGTTGTTGTTGTTGTTGCTGTTGTGTGTTGCAGTTGTTGTTTGCTGCAGCCGGCTGTCTCTTATGCATATGCAAACGGCATTTGGGGCTCAGACACAGAGGCAAACAAAACGCAAACCGCTAATCGTGTTACACAAAACTTTCTGCCCCAAAGGTGCGCCTGGCAATCGAGTGCGAAATTCCGCATACGCCACGTGTGACACACGTGTGTGAGTGTGTCGTGCACCGTGTGTGTGTGTGTGTGTGTGTGTGCCTGGAAAAGCATTCAAGTCATTTCCGCTTAAGCAGTCAGCCAAAAGTCAACTAACTAGCAGAGCCAGCCATGAGCCGCCTGACATGACAGCCGCGTGCTGTTGCATGCCGCAAAATGTTGCTCAGGAACCGACTTAAATACAAACAAACATGGCCGCCAATGGCGACCAGTGTGTGGCAGCGAACGACCAGTGTGGTGCAGCGCCTAAAACCGGAAACCGGAAATTTAAAGCTATGCCAAGCAAATGAGGCGAACGTTGGCCAATGCCGCGTTAGTTTGTTTGTTGTTTTCTTGTTTTCTTGTTTGGCTGCCTGTTGCCAGGCATTTTGATTGTTGTTTTTGTTGGCATTGGCGTTGTCGCTGCCAGACACTGCGGACAGCAGCAGCGGGCTGCATTGTGGAAAAGTTTAATTACAAATTCCCAGCAATTTCTTGCAATTGCTACAAAACAACTGCAAACAACTTTTTATTGATATTGTTATAGAGTTTGCCCTGTCAAGTCCTCAGCTACAGTTGCACTCGCTGCCAATGTCAAATGTCATGTTCCTACCAAAGTTATACTCACTTTATTGCCGTCTGCTGTCTGGCTTTTTAAATGCAAATTGATTACTGACATCGCCCAAAGTTGACGAGCTGCTTTCAGTCGCTAATAGCCAATGACACATTATGCACATTTGCTCTGTTAATGCGACAAACAGATACAAGCACTCACAAGCTGCGAGAGTTGCTCCACAACTTTTCGAATATATACTTGAGTTTATAGCTGGTACATAGTACAAAATATATTTTAGGCTATTTTGCAAAAGGTTTCGATATTATATATATAGCATTGGATACGATATAAGCTGACTCTGGCTTATCAAAGATTTATTCGTTATCGTTGCTTGTCACTTAAAATTCCCAACAAGTTAAAGCTTCGCAAGTGGGAAAAAGTGTTTGCAAACATGGAATAAGAAACGAATACAGTATGAATACAGTACCTCATTCGTTTATTCTCCTTAACAATTCTCCTTCTATTGAGAGAATGTTCCATGATCTCCAAATGCTCACCATGCTCCACATGTATGTGATCAATAATGCTCTGGAGACAGCCTCGTCAGACATCAATATAAAATTGTCATAAATTTTATTTTAACCTTTTTTTTTTGCACATATGAATAAAATTGCCGTGCACGAATGCAGCGTTGAAGTGGCAAGTGGCAAGTGGCAAGTGGCAAGTGCATGCACACACACACACACACGTAGGCATGGCACTTTCATGCCTGCCACTGAATGCGGCGGGAAAAGGCTGCGCCGCATGGTGCCCGAGCGTGGTGGCGCCCCATTGTTGCAATCGTAACTTTTCCACATGTGCATGGAAAATTTTATTAGGTATGCAAATGTGTCAACTTTATTTGCAATATTTCGACACATTTCGACACTTGTTGCCATAATGAACTCAACGTTGCGTGTGTACTGGTGGTGTGTGTGTGTGTGAGAGTTTTCATGCATATTTCAGCAGTTGGCGGCACGTAGCCGGCACACAACTGTTGCACAACAGTTGCAAATGATATGCTAATAATGGCCGCGAGTCGTGCATGCAAATTGAATTAAACTAAATGACAACTGCAGCTCATAGTTTAAACTTTAAAGCAGCTAGTGGCTGACCGGGTGTGTGTGGGTGGGTGTGTGGTGTGCATAAATTGCTGCTATTGTTTAAATATTTGCCAACATAATTAACTTAATTCAATTGGATTTCCATTAGAGCCGCACGCACACAACTCGAGCTAAGCCAAGCCGAACTGTTTGCACAGCTAAAGGTACGGGTGCAGCCCATCCTCACAGGCTGTGGAAGGAGCTCTTGCCAACTGACGAGTCAATTGGCAGCAGCCAGAGACGCTGCCAAATCAAAAGGCCTGTCCTTGCATAACATATGAGACTGGAGATGAGTCCTTGGCTGTGCTTCTGGCTTCTGGCGCCGACTTGCGTCTGTTGACTTACGACAATCGAATTGAATTGCAGCAGCAAATCACACACAATAAAATAATTGATTCCATTTGAAATGCACACACAACAACCAGCCACAACGTTTGACTTTGCCAGAATATGCGGGCACCATTCCCTCTATTCCCAGACAACGGCTCCGATTGCTGACTGTGCTAAGAGTACAAATTTATTTCCATTGTTTGCAGTTAAAACACAACACACACACACACACGCACACCGAGATAGAGATTACTATGGAGAATCCTTTTCAATTGCCACTGGTTTATTGATAAGCGGCAGTCTTCATTTTGGCGTTTACTAGGCCTCCTTGCTGGCGGCCAGGGACAGCTCCTTGCGTGTCCTGCGGCGCATACGCAAATTGGAAACCAAACGCACCGTACAGAAATAGACCAGCTCCACAATGCTGAGCGTCGAGACGCCCATAAAGAGGCCCAGCAGACCGCCACAATTGGCCAGAAAGTCTGTGGTGCCGTAGAGTTCCGAGCGACGCGAGGTGAGGAACTGCGCCTCCTTGAAGAATATCGAAACCCGTGACATTTTCATGCTGCGAGAATTATACCAAAAAGGGTTCAGGTTTTGAGTGAAAGCTAAGGAAGTCGGTCTTACCCCTCGCGCTTTGTCTCCTCGCCCTCGGCCTTGTCCTTGCTGGCAACTGTCTTGTAATCGAAATCAGCCTGCGAAATTTCCGCTTCATATGCAATGGAGGTGCAGGAGGGCAGGCAATTGCAGTCCGTCTGGCCACGATAGTTCTCGCCCTCGGTGGCCATACCCTGCTCGAACTCCTTCAGTAGCAGCTCATCCTCGGCATCGTTATAGCACTTCAAGTTGCCGGCTCCACAAACGGGCACATTCACATTGCCTGGCACAAAAACCACATTAGTTTATCAAAGCAGGCGCGAGCTGCAGCTCGGAACTCACGCGGCATGGAGAACTTAACGCAGCCGCATTTGGCCAACGTGAAATTGGCCAGGCACTCCAGCTCACAATTGGTCTGCGAATAGATGTTAAAGTAGCGCAAATGACGCTCCTTCTGAAAGTAACACTGACGCCTGTGTGGCTCATAGTGCTTCAGGCCATCCGAGGTGGTGATAATCTTGGGTCGTATGGATATGAGCACCTCCTGATCGAAGGGTATGCGAAAGTATTGACGCGTAACCTGCGCCACCTCACCTGGCGTGTGCAGCAGAATCTGTGAGGGAATATATGGAAGCAATTGCAATCACATATACTCTCGGCTACCCACCTTAAAGCCCTGCACGGGTCCACGGCACATGTCATCAAAATCGACTTCAATGCCGCCCATGAACAAGTACAGACCCGCCTTGGCGCCCGGGCCTAAAACACGATGCGGATAGGTCTCGGTGTTGGCGCTAATGCTGTAGCCATCCTCCACATTCCACTCCGTGGCCAGACGATTCTCCTCGCGGAATATAATATCAGGTATGATGCTGCAGAAATCCGCAGCTTAAGACTGGATCTCTTGCAATGGCTGCAACTTACCCCTCCGCACGAAAGATCTCGGCGGGACTCAGCGAGTTGAAGCTGTAGCAGACGCCGTCTTCGGTGACGAACTTGTGAAAGATCTCATTGCATTTGATGGGCGCATTGCGCCACTTACAGTCCAAGTAGGTCTCATCAAAGAGGGGTATCACCTCGCTGAGTGCATCGATGATCTCGATGCCCTTTCGCGTCTTGTTACCAAAGTCGATGTCGTGCAAGGGTGCATCGCATACTTGACTCACAGCACCGTATGTTGATTTTCTGTGCATTTTTTTTTTTTTTTTTTATTATATTTTATATTAGATATTTTACAGCTTAGAGCTGTCAACAATATCGATAACAATGCCAAGGAAAACATTCGTATTTATGATAATACGTTATGAAAACTAAAAATTAGGGAACCTGATAGATCAAGACTGGAAACCGAATTTGAATCAACCGATCGGTTCTTGAATACATTTTTCGCTATGAATCGAACCTTAAGCAGAACGAAATGTAATTAACAAATCTCCCAAACCTCGTCCCAAACATTGCATTTAACTACCATTTTTGATAGAAGCAGCTTTTGGGTAGAAATCAAATTTAGCCCGCATTTTGTTTATGAAAATATTTACGGCTTTCAATATTCTCAGTACAGCGGGCAATTGTTATGTAAAATTGAAATTACATTTATGACAAAGCAAAGGTTAAGCCAAAAACTGGGCATCGAGTTGGTTCAAACTGTGAAACGGACCAATGACAACTTTCGTTTGGCTTTGCAACCCTTACGAAAATGACTTTTGCTAAAAATGCTGCCAACTTCTAGCTAGGTAATGTTATATGACTCAGTTCCTATAAGGATATAAGATTCAGCTCCGATTCATTATAAGCACACCTACAAAATAGCTTTGTTCTACTCGAATACTGTCTGGGGCATTAACTGCCAGGAATTTAAACGTATGAGGTTAATCCTTGGGCAATTTACTCACTGCTTATCGGTCAAATCGGCAATACCGCTGACATTGTTGCGGAAATCGCGAAGTTGCCAGTAGAGGTCCGTAAAGTTGAATGCCCGCTGACGTGACTTGGTCTCGGGACAGACGGTGACGGAGGGAAAGGGTATTTGCCAGACGGGCGTTGATTTCTCCGCGAAGCTGACAATCACCGGATTGTTGTTCCACTTGTCCCAGATGTTGAGTGTCAGCTTGCAGCAGGTGAAGATCGAGAGCATAAACACGCTGACCCAGAACAAACGCTCCAGCCACGGTCGCTTCTTCTCGCCCAGATAACGGATGCCATGGATCGTGCTGTAGTCGCAGTACTCGTGGATGATGGCCTTGGCCGCTTGGAAGCCGCTGCCGTACTTGATCTGCTGCTTGGTGTCCACCTCGTCCTCGCTGTCATCCGAATTGGTCTCCCGGCAGGCGGACGCAGACTTGGCCATCAGCGCCGCTCGCTTCCACTGATTCGAAGTGGCCAGCGTACCAAGATTGGCCTGCCTGGGCACCTCCAGACCATTGATGGGCGTCTGTGGCTGTGTGCTGTTCGACGACATGACCGACGCGTTCCGGCTACGTTGACTGAATCAGGCGAGCGGCTGCCAGGTCCTGGCCTTATATAGCTTATGCTGAACGGGCGTTCCATTATTATACCATTGGGATGCACTGCCAGACCCCCAAGGAACTAGCCATAGACGCGCACGCAGCTGCCGCATCACGCATACGCCGTGTGAAACGTACGTTTGTGTGTGTGAGTGTGTGTGGAAATGGTGTGAAATGTTGCTAGTTCACGCTAGTTTTTGGTGTCATTTCAATTACTTCATTGGCTAAGCTCGCGTAATTTGCGACCAGGTACCCAACCCAATGGGAGCTGCCACTCGTATTTTCAACTGGCTAAATGTTACCTTTGCGGCAGCCGCCCTGCTGGACTGGGGCAACTGGCAACTGGCAGCCGGCAAATGGCAACTGGCAACTGGGCGAGGCATTCTAATTAGCCGCTGCGCACTTTAAGTTTTGCCGAGCCCCGGCCAAATTGAATAGCGGCTGCTGCAGTGCCTCCGCCTGCTGCCTGCTTACTGCTGCCTGCGCCCTTTGCTCATGCATTTTAAATCCTGGACTCGACTCGACCGCAGGCGCTTAGCTCGACCTCGAAACAGAAGCTAAACGGCCGGCACACGTTACAAATGCAGACGCAGTTGAGCTGGAGCCGCAGTTAAGCGGCAATAAAATTGTTTTTTCCCTTTAATTTTTTGGGTGCCGGCAGTTCTCCTGCACCCAGCGGCAAGGACAACAAACAGTTGCCCTTTTCGTTGCGCATTTTAATAAAGTTAACTGCATTTTGGCATTGTGTGCCGAAAGTTTTGGAGGACGAGCATCCTGGGCCTCGCCCCCT
This sequence comes from Drosophila kanekoi, assembly GCA_037075305.1. Lineage (NCBI taxonomy): Eukaryota > Metazoa > Arthropoda > Insecta > Diptera > Drosophilidae > Drosophila > Drosophila kanekoi. The sequence continues at coordinate 10,027,462 of JBAMCE010000141.1, forward strand.
GCACAACTCTGGCTCACCTTTTGTTGGCGCTTTTCATTAACGTGGCGCTTTGCTTTCAACATTGTTTGCAATGTCCTTGTTGTTGTCCTGTTTACAGACTGCGTCGTCGCCGTCGTGTGCAGTTGATCATCATTTATTTTAATGAGCTTCCAAATAGAATTTCCAATGTGTTCCGAAACTGAAAACTCCGCCGTAGAGTCCCTGCCGCCTGTTTGCATTTGAAATTTGTTGAGCAACTTTCACTTTTCCGCAGGATTTTGATCTTGGCTTAAAGTTCTTCTCAGCGCTGTAAGCCCAACAGAAATTTGCTCGGTGTGAACGTTTTTTTTTCCTTTTTGTAAGTTCCTGAATCAGGTTCAGAAGTTGGGCTCACTTTTTTTCCACTTTTTAATAGAGCTATGCGATTTGTTATAATAAAATTAAAAATAAATATTAAAAAATATTAAAAATATTAAAAAAACAAATATTAAAAAAACATAGTATTGAAAAAGTGTTTGGCAAAATATGTTTGTCTGTTCTTTAGTCAACTAATCCGATCAAAGGACCGGCTCATAGCAAGAAAGCTATCAAGTAAGGGTTTGAACCAGCCGATTTGCAACCTTGGTTCAACTCTTGTGAACCAAAGACCTTGGTTCATCTCTTGTGAACCAAAGACCTTGTTTCATCTCTTGTGAACCAAAGAACTTGGTTCAACTCTTATGAACCAAAGTTCAAACATTTCAATTTGTTTTGTTTTTTATAATATTCATTTATTAAATACACTTTCTTTTTTTTTTGTTTCTTGCCTGTTTACATGTTTAACTGGAGGACACTGAATTGAATGTTGTTACTGTTTACAATATGTTTGTGTTTAAATTTTTGTAATATAACTAAACTATTTACATAGCAGCTACTATTTGTGTACGTAAGTAGAATATATTAATGTTAAATATCAATCCGTTTGGGTAATTATAACTTTTTTAAGCCTTTTGGTTTTTCTGGGGTTTACTTTCTTTTTTTACTGCTGTTGTTTTTGAAACACCTGTTGTCACTATGCTACATTTGATACACGTGGTACGTACTTTGAATAATAATATTGTTGGCTTGTTAAATATATATACATATATATGTATGTATATTAACTATAAGTTAAATTATGTTATGTATATAAAATATAAGTTTTGGGTTTATTCTGTCAGCTAACAATAATTAATTCGTTTGTTATTTGTAACTATATACAAAGCTCATTTGTCCTACACAATGCCGTTTAACTAGTCCTTGAACTGGATTTAAACAACTTTCCAGGACTATTTCCAGCTAGTTTTTTAGTATAATCAATTTAGTTATGTTTTGTTTTTACCTATATGTTCTCATATGCAGTTTTGAAACCCAAAATACGCTTTGCTTCAAAAACAAAATGGAAAACGAACAGAAGGACAAGACAGGCAATACAATACAATATATATATATATAGTATTTGGTACACATAGATATTATTATTTAGTTAGTTGTAATTGTTATAGCTACTGTAATACCTAGTTGCTACATTTAAAATGATATGTTTTGCTGTAATTTACGTTTATGTTGTTTTGTTTTTGTTTTGTTTTTCAATTGTTTGGTTTAAACATTTCTCAGTTTAAGTCTAGTACAAAAATACTGAATAAATTGCACTTGCACTCGCACTCACGACTACACTCTCAATACACAAAGCCAAAAGCAACGCGAGTATTTTAAATACTCTTTTTGTTTACCTGCACACAAATCTAAAACTTTATAGTACCTAAAATCTGAATATATCTGGTTTCTGATTCACACGCTTTTGATTCTAATTAAGTCCAGCCTCATTGTTATGTTTGGTTGGCCTATTGCGGCGCCAGTGCCAAGCTGAGACCATTCGACATCAGGCTCAAGGCATTCGCAGTGGGCGTGGTCGTAGCACCAGCAGCCTCCTGAAAATACGACAAGATAACAACGAAAGTTTATAGCTGCTCCAGAAATCCATCCGATTTTAATAAAGTTTCCAAAAAGTGCTCAAAATAAGATGCTTAACTGCAGCTCCTACGGTGTGTTCTAGCTCTCAATTCAATCAGTCATTCCGTCAATCAGTCAGGCCAATCCATTTGTCATTTGAACAGTCAGGCAGTGCTCAGACAGTCGGCTAGTCCATCAATCACTCACTTTACCACTCACTTAGACAATCAATCAATCTGTCTGGCAGTCCGTCAATCATCAGTCACTTAGTCCGTTTTTCAGTCAGTCAATCAGACACGTCAATCTCATTTAATCAGCCTGCCAGTCAGTCGGTCCATCATCCTATATGTCAGTCACTTCGTCAATCTTCAATCAATTAGTTAGTCCGTCAATATATCAGCCAGTCAGTCTTTTAGTCAGCCCGTCAATCAGCTATATAGTTCGTCAATTTGTCCATCATCCTATCTGTCAGTCATTCCGTCAATCTTCAATCAACTAGTTAATCAGTCAATATATCAGTCAGTCTGTAAGTCAGCCCGTCAATCAGCTATTCAGTTCGTCAATTGGTCAGTCTATTGTCGAGTCTAAACGTCAATCATTCCGTCAGTCAATCAGTTGGACAATCAAACAGCTGTTTTATATATTTATATAATTAAATTTCTCTGCCCATACTCACAATGCTCAGGGTACGCACAATGCAGGCGCGCGTTGCCGGCGGCTCGTCCGACTCCAAGCCGGGCGAGCTGCCGCGCGAGGACACCGAACCGTTAATTAGCTTAATATTCATATTGATGTCATCCGAGTGATGGGTCTGTGAGCTGCTGGACAGGCGTCCATCCAGCGACAGATCGTCACGCTGCGGATCCTGCAAGAACAAAGCATTTGACTCTAGCAAAAGAAACGGCAATTGGCGGTCCATTAGACGCACCTCCTTGGGGCTGGGGCAGAGCCCAAACTTGATGTCCATACAGTGCGAAGTCTCCGTATCACTGCTGGCCTGACCATCGTGGACTACCGCAGCGGCAGCTGCATCGACGTCGGCGTCAGCGTCGACAGCAGCAGCAACATCAATGCCATTTGCTGCAACTGCAACGACGGCAATGTTGTTGCCGTGGGCTGTGGGTGACATGTGGCCATTGATGATGGTGTTGTTGTTGTTGTTGTTGTTGTTGTTGTTGTTATTGTTGCTAATTTTGTTATTGTTATTTGGCTCCTTGTTAAGTGTTGCTGACGTTGGCATGTGCTTTGTTATGCTTGTTGCCTCATCATCAGCAACAGCAACAGCAGCAGCCACGGCCGTGGCCATTCCATGTCCATTGGCTGCAATTGCAGTCGGATCGTTGGCATTGTTGTTGTTGTTGTTATTGCTGGTGGTGTTGGGGCTGGGATTGCCGTTGCCGTTGCCGTTGCCGTCGCCGTTGCCGTTGCCATTGCCATTGGCGACGACCTCATCGCCCAGCTCGTAAATGTTAACCATGTGTGCGGCCTGTGCGTGCACCATCAAATCCCAGGGATTGGCGAATGCATCCTTGCAAACGGCGCAAAGCAATTTGGCGCTCGTTGGCGGCGTTTCTGTGCGTGTTTGTGTGGGCGAAACATGCAAGAATTAATTAGTTATTTAAGTTGGAATTTTGCGTACTGGGCGCTGGCTTAGACTCGCATAAATAACTCAATTTTAAATGAATTTTCAGGCAGCCGCAGCAACAGACAGATGTTGCTGACTTGCAACAAGGCCGGAGCCTTAGATAAACACAGACACATGGACACTTGACCAGGGGAAGGGCCTCAAAAAGTGTTTAACAATCATAAATTAATGGCCACGCCCACGCCCACGCCCAAGTCCCTCGTGAGGAATTGTATGACTTACTTGCTGCAAAGGCCACATCCTGGCACTTGCATGTGAACCTCAGCTTGCAGTAACTTTTCTTGTGGTCCAATAACTCAGACAGCTCGTTGAAGCATTCCCGGCAATTGCCGCAGATTAATGTGTCCGGATTGCCTAGAATAAAGAAGATATATTCACATAAAATATGGACTTGAATGCAATTATTAGCAATAATTTGCTGGCAATGCAACTGGGAAAATGTGCAACTATGTGAAAAGAAATCACGCCTAGTCAAGAGGATTAGTCCTTTATAAATTGATCTGATTATATCTTTTGCTGACTGGCAGAAAACAGAAAAGTTAATATTTACAATGGGCATTAGGAAAGCGACACAATTTATCCTCAAGATATAGTTTATGATATTTGAATAAACATGTAAAAACCATATTATTTAACAGATAAGTTACAATGAAGTCAGGCTAGAAAAGTCGGCACAATTTATCCTCTTGGTAAATTTACCATGAGCCATGTTATGAACATGAACTAACCGCCCTTATATATTTTCCTCGATATCTTCATTTAAGATATAGCTACAAATATTTCTCTCATTATCCTCCTGGTAAATTTGTTGCCACGTACTTAACAATAAACATGATTTTAACTGAAGTTCTGATCTGCTTTTGTTGCATATATTGTATATTATAAAATATATATATTGTAAATAAAAATGTCCATTATACAGGCTCAAGTTGATATCTTAATGGGCCATATTTTGGTCTCAGCCTGCAGCAGCTGCTTTCTAGTGACGATGCCGCGTTGTTTGCGTAACGTCATCTTACGCCTTTTTATTTGTTTTCTCTTTTTCTTCCATGGGCGTGTCTGTTGCACTTGTGGCTCCTTCACCCGATCCGGCTCCTTATGCTCTGTCTGAGCTAGTTCGCTGTGGCTATTGCGATACTGCAACAATGTGGCAATTGCTTCGATTCGCAGATTGGGTTTGATGCCGCTCTTTGCACGTCGATGGACCCGATGCTGTGCCTGCCGTTGCTGTTTCTTGAGGTTCGGCAGTTTTAACGCTCTTTGCACTTTGGATTGAGGCTTTGTGCAGCAGTGAAGCTTCTGGATGGTGGTTTTCCCGGTGGTTATTGTGGAACTAGGCCGCGTCATGGCCGTGGTCGTTGGCTGTGTCTGCGTTTCGGTCATTGTTGCAGCTGTGCTTCTTGTTGGTTGGGTTGTGGGCTTCGTTTCGGGCTTCGGAACCAGGGTGAGCTTCAGTTCGGGCTTGGTTTCAGCCTTGGTTGTATCAGGTTCCACACGCACTGTCACGGGCTCTTCATTCTTGGGCGGCTTCGTGGTGGGCTCTCTTGTGCTCGCCGTGGTGGCAGGCAACGTATTGTCACATTCTTTCTGCTCATCCGCATCCATTGTTTCTTCCTCATCTTTGTCGTCAGCGTCGTCGTCTGCATCAATCGGCGTCGCGTTTAAGCGCACCCGTTGCTGTTGCGTTTGCGGCAGTTGCTGCTGCTGGTGCTGCTGTTGCCTCAGCTGCTCTTGTTGCTGCTGCTCCTGTTGCTGCTGTTCATGCCCAAAAACGTCAGCTAGCTGCTGCAGCAGCTGCATCTTGACATCGTTATTTGATCCAGCTTCCGTTTGAGGCGAATCCCGCAAGGGGAGCTCTTGCTGCGCCTGCGACTGCACTGACGGCTGCAGGCCCATGGACTGTGGCAGGATCTGCGACTGCACAGGCTGGCTGCTCGGGGATTGCACCTCAAGCTGCTCGTAGGGCAATTGCTCTGGCTCATGCATTTGCTCCAGCTGCTGAGGCAGCTCTGAGGACACATGGGCAGCCAGTTGCAGTTCCCGCTGATGCAGCTGATTATCCTGTTCTTGCAGATCCGCTTCCAGCTGGTCCAGCTGCTCGTGCAGCCGATCCTTGGCCTGGGCACGCTCCTTGGCCGCCTCCTCCCGATGCATGTCGAGCCCCAAATGAAGATCAGAGATCGCCTCACGAAAATTATGTTGCACACGCGACAGCTGCGAGCTCGACTGTGGGCTGTTCGAGTTAAGAGGGGGCTTCAGCTGAAGGTTGTTCTGCTGCACGTTCGACTGCTGTGGACGCCACTGAAGGCTGTTGAGGTTGTTGGGGTTATTGAGGTTGTTGAGGTTGTTGGGGTTGTAGGCGGGCCTTAACTGAACGTTGTTGGCCAGCAGCCTGCCCTTGAGAGTGAGCAGTCCTTTTAGATAATCGGGCGGCAATCGGTGCAGCTGTTGTCCTGCAAATCGAGCACTTTGCATTGGCTGCGACTGCGACTGTGCCTGAAATGGCGGCTGTATCTCTTCGGGGTGGACGACTTGCAGGATAGTTGCGATCAGAACGGCGAAATGATATATATTAGCGCCTAGCCTGTGACTTTGACACATTTCTCATTTTCAGAGACACAAGCGCTTCATCGTCCTCAACAGGCGTCATTTTTGACAAGCTTAACAAAGCAATTTTGCTCTATCGAGGGTGCCCGACTAGAAGATGCCCTAACATAACGATACAGGCAGCAGATGGACATGTTTCTTAACTGTCCTAGCTGTGCGTTGAACACCGATCGGTCAGTCATCCCATCAATCAGTCAGTCGATCCGACAAGCAGTCCATCAGTCAATGGGTCAACTAGTCCATGAATTAGTCACGTCTATCAGTCAGCCAATCATTCAGTCAGTCAGACAGTCAGTCAGACAGTCCTTCAGTCAGTCTGTCAGCCAATTGATCATCAGTCACTAAGTCAGCCTATCAGTCAGGCGATGAGTCAGGCGATGAGTCAGGCAATTGATCAGTCCATCAATCAGTAACTCAGTCTATCAATCTGGCCGACAGTCAATAAATCGCCCAGTCACTCAATCAGCCAATCCGTTAGTCGCTCAGTCTTAGTCAGTTATTCGAAAAGTCAATCAGTCAGTCAATCAATTGGGTCTCTACCCCAACTATCTTCGTATATCTCCTACAGATTTTTTGTTTTGGGAATTAGGATGAGGTATACAGAAAGTAAAATTCGCACAATTAGATAAAACGTCAAATGTTGTTTTCTACTTTTGATAACTTAAACTTAAACTAACTTAAATCAAATGCCAGCTGATAAGAGAAAAAAGTGTTTAAAAAAGTAGCTAGCTTTCGCCCCTATTTCACGCTTGTCGGTGGAATTGGCCAAATCGTATCTTTGAGCTACGTAGCTAACTCGTTTGAGATAGTAAATCATTTTAAATATGGTTACTTTAAATGAGTGACAAGCTAGCAAATAATTGCTAATCAATGCAGGAATCTTAAATTGCCAATATTGAGCCGGACAATGCCAGCAAATCAAGTCAATACTCACTGTAGACTTTGAATGGTCCCCAGTGTTGATGCAAACTTAATTGCTCCTGTGCATGTTGCTGCTGTTGATGCTGATGCTGCTGCTGCTGCTGCTGTAGCTGATGTTGCTGTTGTTGCTGTTGTTGCTGTTGTTGGTGTTGTTGCTGTTGATGCTGTTGTTGCTGCATCATTTGGCTATGCAATTGTAGCGGCTGCGGTTGCTGTGGGGACAATGCCAAAGTCAACGGCTGCAGAAGGCAGCCCAATTGCTGTTGTTGTTGTTGCTGTTGTTGTTGATGCTGCTGGTGATGCGACGGCTGCTGGGAAAAGGCACCGTACGTTTCCACGAGCGCTGTTTGATTAGCAATTATTGCTGACTTTGCATTCTGTGGCGAAGTCGTTGACTGCCCGGCGATGACGCTCTTCAACTGGAAACCTGTGGCAGCGGCCACAAATTGCTGCTGCTGATGTTGTTGTTGCTGCTGCTGCTGTTGTTGCTGCTGCTGCTGCTGCTGTTGCTCCTGTTTGTATTGCGACCAGTGTAGAGCGCCGGGCGCCGCTGTTGTTGCCGCCGTGCTGGCCACGGCTGCCGCATTCGACAACAGATTCTGCTGATGCAGCAACAGCTGCTGCTGTGGCAACAAATTGGCCATGGCCGCCATGGCAACAGCTGCCACCTGCTGCTGGTGATGATGATGGTGCTGCTGCTGCTGCTGCTGCTGATGCTGCTGCTGTTGCTGCACCGCCTGCGCCTGCTGCTGGTGATGCACCGCAGCAGCTGCCGCAGCGGCCACGGCAGCGGCGCTGTGATGATGCTGGCCATGTTGCTGCTGCTGCTGCTGTTGCTGTTGCTGTTGCACCGCAGCAGCAAGGCTGTTGTTGCTGGTCATCAGACGCTTGCGTTTCTTGGCACGCACTCCGTTGACGCCGCCGCCGCCACCGCCGCGCAGTAGCGCCGAGGAGCAGTAGCTGTCATAGAAGTAGTCCCTGCAAAGCATTTAAATTGTGACAAGCTCATTAATTGTGCGCCAAAGCTCTAATTGAAGTGTCAACTTGGCTGCTCCAAGGCCTAAATTGTGGCAACACATCAGAGAAAAAAATGAACAGCCTGCCAACTGTTGCCTGTCTGTCAGCCCAGCTGCCCAGCTGCCTGGCTGCCAGTCAATATTTGTTTAGGACTCACCCTGAGCCGGTGACGCCGTTTCAATTGTCATTTGCCAATTATGTGCCACGCCCCCTCTACACAGAGTCCCCGTCCACATCAACTGGCTGATTGTGTGCCTTGCCTGTGATTGATACAATTGCCAGCGTCCGTATCCATTTGTGGTTCAATATTCGGTTCAGTTTTCATATCGTTCGGCACAACCTCAAAACGTGCGGCAGGGCAGGGGGGCGACAGCAATTGTGGCTTTTACGGTCAGTTTGTGTGCGGTCAATGGACTGAGCTGGCATTTAAATGACAAACACGAGCCCGTGTGGAACAGCCAGCCAACAATCCACCTGGGCGGCGGCAGGAGCAGCAGAAATGTTTGCGTTTTAATTACAATCAAGTTGCTGTCAGTGCCTTTTTAAAGCCTTAACGCACTTCCTTTCGGCGTCATTAAGCTTAAATTAAATATTTCCACACGAGTGGCAAGTCGACGTTGGCCCCCCGAAAAAAATAAATTGTGAATGCGCCGCCTGGTAGCCCGCTCAGTCATCATTAAGGCAGCGCCAGGGACAAACAAGTGCACATGTCAGCGCCAGGAGCCCGAGCCAAAAGGATATTATAGCATACATTGCAGCTGTCAGTCACAGTCACAGTCACAGAGAGCCAGGCGCTATTTTTTCACAGTTTGAGTGAGTGTGTGTGTTGACGCAGCACTCGAAACAACACACAACTGACCCAGACACAGACACAGACGGAGACGGAGACGGAGATGAACTGGGAGTCGGAATTGGAGTCGGAGTTGGAGTTGGAGAGTTGGCAACAAAAAAGTTCTCGCATAGCGTTGACAGCCAAAATATTTTATGTGTGGCAGAGACAAAGGATACGAATGCGTCCATGTCCATGCCCTGATGGATTGCGCCTTATTTATTTATATATTTGTGCGCCTGTCAACCAACCCCCACCCACCCCCTTTCAGCCTAGTCCCGAGCCAGAGCCCGGCCGGTTAAATGATATGTAAATAAACTCTAAATGAGCGTCAGATGGCCGCATTAAATTGTGCGCAAGAAGCTTGCATTTGTCTTAAATTAAAATGTCAAGCATGAAATTGTATTTTCAAAAATTGTTTTCCATTTTAATTCAGTTTTTGCTCTACTCACCAATCGTTGCCCGTTTTGCTGACATTCTGGCGTTTTCTGCCAATTTGATGCGCCTTCGGCTCGGCCACCATGTTGACATCTGCAATGATAATAAAAGCAAAATCAGAAATAAACAAAACAAAAAAAAAAAGGCACAACAATCAGATAAATAACTCTGCTCTTAGAGCATCTAATCCGGGCAACAATGGAAAAGCCGCTTTGTGCCAAATACACACAGAGAAAACAAAACATTTTGTGCGCCTTTGAAGTGCAATGCTAAGTAAAATTTAGACAATGGCATTTTTTCGGCTTCTATTCGGTTTTATTTCTATTTAGTTTTTGTTGATTTTTCATTATGCAAATGTTGAGCTCTAAGTGATTAAAACATAAACAGGGCCGAACGTGTGCCTTTTGCTGCGTTTTCATAATTTAATCGGACTTTGTATCATTAATCTTAATAAAAACGCGGCCAAAAACATGGCCAGATCTTGGCATTAGACAAGGGGCAAAGTGATAAATTCATTTTATAACCGAAGTTTATATACTCTACTTTATGCAAGAAATAATTGTCATCAAGGCTGCGCCTCAAGAGTTCGAATCGATAGACCCAATCTAGAATCAAATTAGTTGGGATTAAGAAACAAACGAATCAAGCAATTCCTTTTATAAACTTCTTCTTAATTTAGTTAACTTTTACTTTATGCGAAAAGAGTTATTTACTAGTTTAGAGCCCTAAAGACCGGAGAGACAGACATTCTTAGCTTAAGTCAGAACTTCAGCTAACAAAAGTTGTTATACTGGGAGAAGAAGGAAGACCAAATTTACATTATCAAAGTCAGAAAGCCAGCAATATCTTCTATATTTATGTATAAAAGCAGTTAATAAACTGAAAGTTTACTCAGTAGTTAATCAACTTTATATATTAACCCAGTTAAGATCACATGAGTAAAAGCACTTTCATCCAATCTCAAGCATTTTATAAAATATTCCCAGACAAACCTTGCCCGGCAAACGCACTCCGCGAATACCCTGCCCGCTCTGCATGCCAAGCCCAAGTGGAAGTCAAAATCATGCCCGAATGCATTAAACATTTCATTTTTCAATGAAAAGGGTGCGACGTGCGGCTGTGTTTTTTTTTTACGTTGGATTCTGTGGCCGCGCGCGCTCGTTCATCATAATTCATGACAAAGTTTGAAGTGCGCCGCGGGGTGGCTAAAAAGCGCCCAACAAAAAAAAAAAAAAAACCAAATGAAGACAAGCCACAGCTGGGGGTGGGCGGGGCAAGGGCGCAGTTGCTATAACTACAAATTACTGGACTGGGGTGTGGCAGCTTTGCATTTTTCTTGTTCGTTTCGGCTGCTGCTCAAGAATTTTCGCTGTTTGTCTGGAAAAGCTGGCTGCCAGGCAATAATTAAGATTAAGGATAAAAGCGTAAGAAGGATTTGCGCAAGTTTAAAAAGGCATTGCCGCACTGCAAATCGGTTTACACGCCGGCCAGGCCACATTTTGCTGTGGCGTCTCCGAAAAGTCAATGGCGCGTGGCACACTGAAATATTACACAGCGGCCGGCCACTCGACTCGAGGGCGGAACTGTGTCTCCTTTTTACCGCATTTAAATATTATTATTTTTTGTTTTATTTTTGTTAAAGCTGCCGCTCTCTAATCAGCGCGAAATTAGCATGCTGCATTTGCATAAGCGCTGCCAGAGGACAGCACAGAATGCTTTTTATGTGCGACGTAAAAGTTTTATTCATTGCACGCCAACGGGCCGTATGAGTTATATGAATTATATGACAGCATCCGCATACGCAGCGTTGTCATTTTTCGTATCGACTGACATCGCGCGCTAAGTGCATTAAGTTGTTCGCTCGCACGAGAGACACGCACGAAAGTATTGCCAAGACTTTCAGCCAGTCAGTCCTCAGTCCTCAGTCTGTCTGTCCGTCTGTCTATCTGACAGTCTATCTGTCTGTCTGTCTGTCTGTCTGTTTGGCCTGTTGCATTGCAGCTGCAAGTGACGCGGCTTGAAATTTCATTAAGCGCTTAAATTAAATCGACAAACAGTCAGTTGTCAGGCAGCCAGCCAGGTAGACACACACACACGCGCGCACACTCGTACACACATATTTCCGCACAACATTGAAATTTCATTAAAAGTATCGCGGCAGGATTTATGTCGGGCCGCACTTTAAGTTGCGGCCTGCAGCGACTTCCGTTGCACAGAAATACGCAGACAGGCTAAGATATGGCTACTACACATGCCAGGGCCGCAGCTCTATAGCCAGGGCTGCTATAGCTCTATTACCACACAGCCCCCTGCCCCCAACTACTCCCCTTGCGCTGATGTTTTTTCGCGCGCTTGTTCGATTTTAGTGCTGCGCTTCCGGCAACGGCGGCCATTAACCTGGCGGCCCAACCACATCGGACATGCAGCTATGCGAGGGTTAAGGTCTGCCATGTCTATGCAAAAGACTTACCCCCCACCCCCCACCCGCACACTCAAGCTAACCAAGAATTTACTAACCAACAATCTGGGCGCTATAGGGATAGAACATTTCAAGTTCCTTGTATATAAACGCAGCTGTACGCAAGTTGCCGAAGGTTCATAACATAACATACTTAAAATTAAGGAAACTTTGATTTCTTGAGAAATAAAAATAGTTTTTAAAAGCAAAATCGATCTCCAGGTCAAACTATGGCTAAAACTATAACCCTTTAAAATATCGTTTTAGTTTTAACACAGTTCACCTTTTGAAAATTTGGGAAATATCAAGTAGGCATTATCTCTAAAAGATTGAATCTAGAGATCAAATCAAGTTATATAAAGTTGTATTCTTTGAGATAATCTGTTCAGGTTTCGTAAAGTTGTGGAAAATGTAACTACAGAAAGGCTGCTTACGATGAACGTTGTAAACATTCCCATAAGCATATAGCCATAATGAATGGAATGCCTTTTGACAAGAAATTTCTATACAAACTTAGATCAAAATCATCGAAGAGGTCTAACTATGAAGTACAAAAGGAAGGTAAACTTTTTGATAATGACTGACAATATGTTAAGACTGCAGACCACCTTTTAGGGACTTGTGATCCTAAGGTTCTTTTGCTAGTAAGCCGGGATGAACTTTGAAGTTTGATGTTTTTAAGAGCTGAGTGGAATATCCCTAAACATAGTTAACAGTAGTCAAAGGTAGTATAAGGAGACTCACCCAACGTCTGGCTGAGCACCGTCTTGCCGTCCTCGCCGTGGCAGGCGTTGCGGGCATCGAAGGGGTTGGTGAACTGCACAAAGGCATAGCCCTTGTGCATGGAGATGCCTGCGGGTGAAGGGACACGTGTATATATAAAGTTATAGAGGTATGTCTGGGTTAGGCCGAGTAGATGCCGTTGGCATTTGGCGACTCACCTGCCAGTCGGCCGTAGATCTGAAACATGCGCTCCACATCCGTTTTGGAGCATTGAAATGTATTCAGATTGCCCACAAAGATGCGCGAGTTGACCGCCTGCGGATCCTGTGAGTTCGTCTGGTTGGACAGTTTTGACAGCTTCATTGTGGCCGCCGTTGCCGAAGGCGATGCGATTGACGATGGCGCTGGCAAGGACACGGGCAACGGGCACGGCAACGGCGCAGCCGCGGCGCACGTGTGTCCAAAATACAAGAAAGCAATTCTGGCGGCTGCTCCTCCCACTCCTGCTGCTGTTGCTGTTGCTCTTGCTCTTGCTGGGTGGGTGGAGAAGGTGGGGCGGAGGCAGGACTGCGCTTTGTTTATGGCTTTGTGTGCGTGGCTGCAGCTTATTGCATTTGGCCTTGGTTTGCCGAAGCGGATTGCGGATTTGCAGCTGCCCTGTGTGTGTCCTGTGTATGTCCTGTGTATCCTTTGTGTGCGGCTGATTTTTCACTTTTCAACGTGTCCCCGCAGCTTGTCGCTTTGTTGTTAAATCTGTAAAATAAGAACAACAGCCGGAAACAGCCAACATAAATACAAATTGACAATCGCGTTTTGTCTGTGTCTCCCTCGCTCCCCTGTCTCATCCTCCCTCCGTTCCTCCCTTCTCTCTGTTGTTGCTGCGGCTTAAATATCAATGGGTATCTATAGCATTGCAATGCGTGTCATATCGTTTGCCGTCTGCGTATTTGTATTTCATTTATCCAAGCACTGTTTGTTTTTGTGAATTTAATCTTATCGCCATGCAATTAAAATGCAAAAATGCCTTTTTAATTGAAAGTCAAATATATATTTGTTTTTCAAAAAAAAAACCAACGTTTGCCAACACTGAAAGTTGCGAGCCCAACAAAAAATTGATAAAGCTTTAACTACGTAACAATTTGTGGGTAAAGCTCATGTCAAAAGTGATTTATAAAAAATTGTATAAAGTATCTGCTTTGTTGCGCTTTCAATTATGTTTCGGTTGATGTCGAAATTAACTCTTAGCAATTGAATTGAATTGTTCTCTGTAACATATCGATAAATATCGATCTTCAAGCAAACACATTTAGCATTTATTGGATCTTAAAGGAGATTTAGTTTAGATTAAGTTGAGAAATGTTCAACTTCTTTAAGTAAATGCCATACTTTATGCACAATATGGCAACCCTTTTAAACATTTATAAACAATAGCTAAATATTACTTAAGTACTTCGATAACAACATAAATGCCTGTTGAGATGTGCATAAAAATATGCTGGCAAATGCATTTGAGTAAGCTTCGCATATATGTATGTATATATGTGCTGTGCGGCAAGAAGTGGCACCTACGACCAGCCCAGCGACTGCCGCGCCCCTCCCCCTTGGCCAACCAACCCCCTTCTGCAAGGACTGTTGCCACATTTTAGTCGCCATCGCAAGAGCAATATGTGTGCGAAAGTGTGTCTCATATTTATGTTCGTTTGCTTTTACTTGGAACATGTTTTGTGCGTGTTATTAAATTAAATAACTTTTAAATGGCTTACATACAAGCGACAGCACACTCAACAGCAGCAATAACAACAACAACAACAACAACAACAACAACAGCAACAACAACAACAACAACAAGAGCAACAACAACAATGGAGGCGTTATTCACGTTCGTGTAAAAGTGAAAAATTAAGCGTTTTTATTGCGCTTTTCGATGGCAACACTGCACAACATAGCACTGATCCCGGCAGCAACTGCTTCCTGCTGCTGACAACATGTGTGTACAATGTGTGTGTGTGTGTGTCTGTGTGTGTGTGTGCTTTGCATAGCGTAAGAGGCGCCGCATGAAATACAAATAAAACAAGCAGCAATAAAAATAAAATACTCTTGTAGCAGCAAATTGTTAATGTGATTTTTATGCAATAGCCGCTGGCAGCAAAGTAAGTGTGAATGTGTGTGTGTGTGTGCACGTGTACATGTGTGTGAGTGTGTGCATGTGTGTGCGTATATTTATTGCATATTTATGAGCGCAGCAGTTGTCTTTAATTGCCAAAGGCACACCTCAAGTCGCAGCTGATTAAAGTCTTCGATACGAAAACCAGTTGCCATCAGCTATATTAAAAGTGTGCGCATTGTTCAAGCTCAAACAGCGCACAGATACAGATAAAGATACAAATGCAGATACAGGCACAGCTACAAATGCAGATACAGGCACAGCTACGAATGCAGATACAGATACAGCTACGGCTATAGACAAGAGATGTTCAGTGCTTTTGTGCGGCAGTTATGAGTGAAAGGCGCTTTATTTATTATAATAGCATTCCTGGCGGCTGTCATCAGTGTATGCTGCCAGTCCCCCCCCCCCCCCCTCGACTGTCTGCCCAGATTCAGTCAGTCGTTGCATTCATTCAACGCTTTCTATTCTGCCCAACCCATCCCTGTTGTTGTGCCGCCCGTTGTCGCATTGTCCTTGCAAATGAAGGAATGTCGCCGCTGGCGGCTTTGCATAACAGCTCGCAGCTTCCTTGACGGCTAACATGCCCCATTGTTGCAGCCACAACAACGGCAAACGTGCCACACGCCATGCCAAATCCGAATGCCGTATTGAATAACCGTCGGAGCCTTTGAATATGCAACACTTTTTGTGGCCTACTTTTTGGGGCGCTGGCAACAAACATTTTTTAATGAACGCAGCTTTAATTAAAGCCAACAAATAACAACAGCCCAGGCGCAACGCTGCTGACAAATTTAAATTGCACACACACCCTTCCCCCTACCCCCTTTCCCTCATTCCCATAACCCCTCCGCCGCTGAGAGCAGAGCTCTTCAAGTGCCTGGCAAGTGGTTAGTTAACTCGTCTTAATTATAATTAACTGCACTGCTGAGCGCTAGCTAAAAAAAACTATATGTACGTGTGTGTGTTTGTGTGTGAGTGTGTGTGTGTGCGTGTGTGTTTGTGTTTCTGTGTGCTTGTGAGTGTGTCTCGGTCTCGTCTGTTAACATACGCTGCTGCCAGGCAAGTTCAACCACAAGAAATTGTGCAGGAAATTGCCGTAATTCTTTGCAACTCCCACACCCTAACCCCCCGCCACCACCTCCTCCCTGCTCCACTAACCCGGCCGTTGTTTTAGGCCGGGTCTGCACTTCTTTTTCCAGCTGCCTGAGTGCAAAAGTAAATTAAGATGCTGGGCGTAAAGTAAAAGTCGTCGCGGGTAAACTTGAAAAACGCCAATTCAACAGGCCCGGGCACATGTGCCAGCTTTGTAATTGAGTGTGAAAAATGTGCAAATTAGACGAATTTGAGATACCCTTCAAACTAAATCTATCTACATTTACTAAATAGCTGAATAGGTAAACTGTGAATGTAGTCTGCAATTGGTTTGAAAGGACAAATCTTTATGGAAACTTCATATTCTTATGTAGACTTTTTCATGTTTTCCTTCTACTTTCCTTATTGAAAACCTCAAACAACTTCTACAATATATATTTGTCTGATTCGGCATACATTTGCCTTAAACAAAGTAACTTTTCACTTAAAACACATTTGATACTCGAAACAATTTGATATAGAGCTGAATGCTAGCCTACATTAAAAGCGTATTATGCCGCATTTTATGGCTGAGCGTAATTACCGGCTGACAGATCCTTGTTGGCCTGGCAAGCAGGACGCTTAATGCGCTGCATTGTCTACGGCTTAAAGTCAACAAGTTGACGGGAATGTGCTTTAAAGCAATGTTTATTGGCCTGCGATATGCTAAATAATGCATCAGGCCATTAAGCGCAGCCGAAAAGCTGTTCAAAAGCCAGCCAGCCCGCCCTCTGTGTGCGTTGCCGGCCAGGATAATCAGGCATCAAATGTCAAAGGACACATTTCGTCACCGTGCCTTGTTGCTATTTACTGCCTACAAATATGGGCAGCACATATCATTTTTTGTCTTCCTTTTTTTCACTTCTTACAATACATGTATGTTTATATGGCAAGCCAACTTTTCATTTCAAATTGCTTGAGGCTCTGACTGAGGGTGGGCGCCAGCTCGAAAGCTGCTTCTGTGGTTGGGTTGTTTAGCGATGTACACAAAAAAAAAACTGAATAGACGCTGGGGCCATTCAGAGCCAAAAAGTCAACAAAGCGTAGCCGTCCGTGCTAGATAGAGCGACAAATAACCCCAATTGAATGGGGGGCTCCGCTGATGATGGCGATGGGTGGCAGGCATACATGTGTGTGTGTGAGTGTGTGTGTGTGTCTGTGTATTGACAGGCCAACAACTTTATTCATAAGCAGTTCCAGACAGACAAATGGACAGACGGACAGACAGACGTGACCCCAGCCAAACCAAACAGATGCTGGCAAAACTATGAAGCTGCCTGCACAGGCATTTATATGTATGTATACATATATATGTATATATATATATGTGTATGTATGGTCAGCATTCGGAGATGACGACACGTCTGCGAGCGATAACTCAGCTGAGTTTATGGAAGCGTAAGAGCCAAAGCGCCGCACGGTATGCAACATAGTTTTTAAATTCCAGAAATGCGCTCGACAAGACCTGCCACGTTGTCGATAAGCAGGAAACGTGTCAGAAATTGTTGTTGTTGTTGTTGTTGTTGCTGTTGCCGCTCGCTTATGCTGTTAATTTATTGTAATGCGCAAAGCAATTTGCTGAAAAAAGAGAAACATTTACAAGCGTATTAAGTGCCAACTATTTGCATAAATAACAAGAAATTAATAACAAACACACGGTGCCATGGCAGCAGCCGCATAAAAGTTAATAATTGCTGCATGTCAACAGGCGGCGGCGGCGGCGGCCAACGGAGGCCAATGAAAAATATGTACCACACACACACACACACACACACACATACATATATATATATCTATATAGATATATGTGTGTGAAATAATAAAAGTGCAGGCAATCCGAGTGAAATGACACTTTATCACTTGACAGTAAATGCGTTTTATTGCGCTACTCATTAAACAAATTTAATTTGCAAACGGCGCAGCCGAACCGAACAAGTGTTAAATAAATTAATCTGGAGAACTTTTCAAAAGTTCAACTTAAATTTGTTACATATGCATTTAAAACGTTTTCCTTAAGTATTTGCAGAAGTTTACATTGCTTAACGATTAAAAGGAATATCTAGTGTTGTAAAATGCATTTGACTTTCCGCTTTGGCTAAGCGCTGCTGACTTCAAGTCGATCGCAAGCTTTGTCCCTAACACTCGAGTCCAACATTATGGGCATACCTTGTATATACTTGAATACAACATATTGAATGGTTGGCATTTAAGGAGATTACGTCTATGGGAACACATGCGAGTGCCTGCATTACCGTTAGCAACTGTGGATTGCACTCAGTTGTTTACACAGCAGTTAAAGTGTTAAATTTATTGTTGGTCAGCAGTCATGCGGCTTATATTTGTTTTTTGGGTCGGCATCGGTTCAGGCTGCGGTTCTTTAGCTGCGCATTCATTCATTATAGTCGCACAATACGATTGTGTGTGCGTGGGCCTGTGTCTGTGTGTGTGTGTGTGTGAGTGTGGCCGTCTGGTGTGGCAATAAAAATGGCGTGCATATTTTTCAGTTTGTTATGCATTTCCCTGCCACTTTTGTTGCAACAACAATTATGAATAACTCTTTTGCTTCTCGCACTCACTCGTAATGGCCCCCGGCTGTGGCAACGTGTGGGCGTGGGCGTGGGCGCGAGCGTCTGTGTTATGTACTCATATTTGCGTATATATTTCACTTCGCCAATTACGAGGCAACGACTACGACAGTAATCAAATAATTGTTGCATTTGCTGTCATATATTTCCCTTCACTTTAATTATTTGCCCAGTTTTCCATTTGTTTAATGTTTCCTTTTATTTGCTAAAAACGAATGCTTTTCCAAATGTTATCTGACTCAAACAAAAGGCTTTTGGTCATAATCTGTCGCAGAGTTTGAAATGATAACACACTTTGGCAAAAAAATCTGATTGTGTTATTCAATACAATCATGACTCAATCGCATTAACTGTGGCACATAACCTCAAAAGTGTTTCAAAAAAAAATCCCCCACCGATAACGATAACGATAACACGCAGCATTTTTGTCACTCGAACAATTGTTAATTGTTCTGCATATCTATACACATGCATTTTTTTCTCATTATTATCGCATGCATTATCCACTTAATATATTTATGTAAATTTATTATAAACAACCATTTTCAGCGGCTATTTAATTATCCAATTACCGGCGCCAAAGAAATTAACCGAAAAAAATGTGCAAATATTTCACGAGCCGCTGAAGTTGTTGTTGAATCGCGTTTAATTCGAAACGCGCCGCTTTAACAATTTCGCCCATGCATAGTGTGCAGGGCGTTGGGTAGGAAAGGGGTTGGGTGGGGGTGGGGGTGGGGGCGTGGTCACAGTGGCGGAAACATGCACAGGCAGCGTTTTGCGTTGCATTTTCGGCTATCGCGTTTTGGCCGTCGCGGATGCGGATTTTGGTTTTGCGTTTTTGGGGGATTTCGGTTTTGGTTTTAGTTTTGGTTTCGGGGTCGGTTTTGGGGCTGCGGTGGTTTGGGTCGATTGTCGATAAATTGGGCAAACGCGTACATTTTTGCGGTCCATTAAAACAGTCAGCAGCAGTTACAACAACAACAATAATGCGTGCGCTGTGCGCAAAGAAAATTTCATGGAAAGCGGCGTACAAATTTAGAAGAAAATTCTCATCAAATAAGACCAAAGCAAGGTCAACTGAACGCGCCGAGCGACAAGTGCGGCGCGTCACAGTTACTCTCGATCGCTTGCTCTCTCTCTCGTTGAGCTCTCTTTGCGTTGAGCAGATCAGACGTCACCAACAGCAACTGATGACTCACGCAGCGTTTGAGCACTGTACACACTATGCGCGACGCCACTGTTGTCGGTTGCTGTTTTGTGTGTGGGAGCGTGCGCGGCATACTTTGCGCAGGTCGCTAGCACAAGTGCGAGCAAAAGAGACAGCTAGTGTGTGTGTGTGGTTTGTGTGCAGCTGTTAAGCCAGAGTAATAACAACACCAACAACGATAGCAACACATATTTTTTCTGTTTAACGCTCTCTGGCTGTCCGCTCGCTCGCTCAGTGACAGCGTCGATTTCACAGCGTTTGGGTGTGTTTTTATTTTGCTGCTCGTGCAAAATTTCTCCATGCGGGCCACAAGTTAATTGCAAACAAGTGAACAAAAAGGGCAGGCAAAATCGTAATCGCAATCGAATGCAAAGATTAACTGCACATGCAAAACTACAACTGTGTGTGCGTATTTGTGTGTACCTGTGTGTATCTGTGTGAGTGCGTGAGCAAAAAATAAAAGCAGATACGAGTTGTATAATCGCCAAAACTTGTTGAATTCGCTGCCTCCCTCGCACTTCTGTGTGTGAGTGTAAATTAATAAGCTACCTACAAAAGATACACAAAGAAACTAAAGCAGCAACAACAACAGCAGCAACAGCAACTACTACAAAAACTGAGACGACGTCATGCAGGCAATCAAATGTGTTGTTGTTGGCGACGGCGCCGTGGGCAAGACCTGCCTGCTGATCAGCTATACGACCAATGCCTTCCCCGGCGAATATATACCAACTGTATTCGATAACTATTCGGCGAATGTGATGGTCGATGCGAAACCGATTAATCTCGGTCTGTGGGATACGGCCGGGCAGGAGGATTATGATAGGCTGCGACCGCTCTCGTATCCGCAGACGGACGTGTTTCTCATTTGCTTCTCATTGGTGAATCCCGCCTCCTTTGAGAATGTGCGCGCCAAATGGTTTCCCGAGGTGCGTCATCATTGCAACAATGTGCCCATCATTCTGGTGGGTACAAAGCTCGATCTGCGCGACGATAAACAGACCATTGAGAAGCTGAAGGACAAGAAGCTAACGCCCATTACCTATCCCCAGGGATTGGCCATGGCCAAGGAAATCGCCGCGGTCAAATATTTAGAGTGCTCGGCGCTGACGCAGAAGGGTCTGAAAACGGTGTTTGATGAGGCCATCCGTTCGGTGCTCTGTCCGCCCATACGTAACACACGCAAACGCAAATGCATACTGCTATAGATGAGTGCGAGGGAGGGGGCGCAGCAACAAAGTGCACTAAATTGTTTGTCGCTGCGTGAGCGAGAAGGAGAGCGAAAGCGCGAGAAGAGAGCGAACGAAGCACAAAAAGCTTGCAAAAAAAAAATCATTCGCTTTAGTTACAGTTACAATTACAGCTACATACATGTGTGTGCGTGCGTGCGTGCGAGAGAGTGGGTGAGCATGGCCACGCACAAGAACAAAGTATTCTTTTTGTTTTTGTTGTTGTCTAGTAACATGTGTGTGTGGGGGGCAACGCATTAAATTAGAGGGGGGCCAGAGTTGACAGGCATTAGCAACATATGCATATAAACATGTGTATATGCATACGCACACAACAACAATTGTATGACAAATGCGTTGAAAATATTTCTTTTGAAATGATTATAAAAAATAAATTGCTATAATTAATTGTAAATAAATCTAGATGATTTGAAACTTGGCGCAAAGCAATACGCAACGATAACGGCTTATCAAAGCCGAACAAATTTGTTGCACATGCCTATAAATAAATACCTGGAAGAAAAAAGTGGAAAAAAAACCTGCCTCTTTTCAAGCAAATTGATTAGTTTTCATTAAATTTAAACATCAACTTATTAATTGTGCTTCCAAATGTGCAAAGTGCAATAAAACGAAAGTAATAATATTATTAATAATAATAATCAAATTGTAAACAATTAGAGGGCAGATGTAATGCATTTTCCGTTTTGCCTTTAAATGCGCTTAGGTTTTTAGTTTATTTAATTTGATTTTAATGTACACTAAATACATAAATAATTAATAAGCAGAGAACACACATAAATATGACAAATGTTAATGGAATGCAACAACTATTGCCAAAATGTGCTCTATTTTCGCTTATTTTTTTTATATAATCTTTATGTTTAATGAACACACACATTTTCTATCGATTTATACAATGCAAATAAACACACACACGCAATTTATTTATATTAACACATAATTTACTGTTAAAAAGTGTAATAAATGCATATTGTAAATAAAACAAACAGAAAATTGAAGTTTTATCTCTATCTCTTTGAGTCTGACAACGTTTGCATACTTTTGGGCGGCGCATTTAAATCCGATAAGCCCTTATCTTAACTGTTTGTTATCGGCCAACAGATAATTAACTATTTTTGCCGCTATCAACAAATTCTGATATGGACTTCCGCTAGCCGAGCGGAAGTTCTGTCCCATCAGCCTAATCATAAACAATATATGAATATTTGTACACGGCTCATTATGAGCGAAACGCCGCAGCTCTTGATTGATTGCCAATTGTTGGCTCTGAGTGTGGGGGGGTAGTGGCGCAGGGGTGAAGGGGGAGGGGTATTGGGAGCAACATGTTTGCCCGTCTGCCTGTTGCTCGTTAGTGGCCGGTCGCCGTGTGAATTTGACAAATAATTACGCAAGGCAACCTGCTGTGCGGCTGGCAAAGACAGCTCTCATGCACCAGGCTCTGACTAGCCCCAGCCACGCCCCCTATTTTGGGGGCAGAGGCAATTCAATGCCAGTGACACATGTGCGTGTGTGCGTACTGATGGATGTGCCACGTCGTCGTCATGTTTTGTCTGTGGCGCGACAAATCGCATAATTGACCCAAATTTCAAAGCGTCAACAGCTAAAATGCAACCCCCGACAAAGGTGTGCGGGTGTGCGTGCCAGTGTGTGTGTGTGCCTGTGTGTGTGTGTGTGTGTGTGTACTTGTGTGTGGCAGACAGCTCGCGCCCAAATGGCACATGCAACACATAGCAATTGTAGCTGGCAAATTTGTTGTTTCTCAGTTTTAGTTGATTTAATTAGCTGAACAAACACACGCCAGATATCCGCAGATATAATATGCATCTAGATATAGATAGGTAGATAGATAGATAGATAGATAGATAGATATGTAGATAGATCGAGTACAAGTGCGACATGCACCTTTGGCAGGCACGATGGCAGCCGCAATAAAAATGCCGCTAAATTGTGTTGTCGCTGACAGCCGTGGAATTTACGGCAATTATTTGTTGTTATTTTTATGTTAACATGCAACATTTTGGGCTCCCCCCAAAACTGATGCACCTGCAACACACGCAAAAGCTGAATTCACACCTGAGCTTGAAGAACATTTGGTTAACTTGGAGTTGAAGCTAACCTGAACTATGAACTGACCGAGCAGCAAGCAAATCCCGCTGCAGCGACATATGTTATATAAAATTCAATTGAATTGCATTTTAATCAGCTGGATAAAAGTTAAGCGGACGCTAGATCGTTTAAGCTGCCACTAATAAATTCTTATTGTTAAAAAACATGAAATAATTATCCACAAAAAAAAAAAAATACGCAATTGGATTAGACTTAAGCGGGGGGCTAGAACCTTTAACCTGCCACTAAACAAGTTAATTGTTTTGCCGAGCATAAAAAGAATATACTAATTATACCCATTACAAATGGGTAGAAGGGGTATAATGTTATTGTGCAAAATGTGAATGTATGTAACAGGCAGAAAGAAGCATCTCCGACCCCATAAAGTGTATATATTCTTGATCAGCATCAACAGCCGAGTCGATCTAGCCATGTCCGGCTGTCCGTCCGTCCGTCCATGCGCTCGTCCGTCTGTCCGTATGTATGAACGTAAGGATCTCAGAAGCTATAAGAGCTAGAGAAAGCTGAAATTTTAGCTGTAGGTCCTCCAAGTTCCTACGCAGATCGAGTTTGTTTTCGATAATAGATAACTTACTCCGTTTCCAAGCAATCGATTAGAATCGATATCGAAATCCTGTTTTTGAGCAATTTTGGTAGATAATAAAAGCTGGAGTCACCTAACTAGAAATGAAGCTTCTGGAATAGTAATTATATCTGCATTTTGGGGTTGGAAGAAGAGGGTTCAGGGTATCCCCTAGTCGGGTGCTCCCAACGGGAATCAATAAGCAAAAAATTGCTTTACGAACCACACAAAATATGTCAAAATAAAAACTAATTGAAATACTTAAATTAATAATCTCATTATCTCAAGCCAACTAGCGCTTGGCCTTAAGTCTTTCACCCCACAAATTTTCTTGCATTTCCCTGAGCAGAAAAGAAATTTCCAAAGAAGCGAGAAAAACTATAATAAAATATAAGAAATCGAGCTGGATTTCAATGTTAATGATCCTCAATAGTATGCGATCATAAATGTTCCACAAAATTGTTAAATGGATTTTCGGCGAATAATATTTTAATTGTTGCCGCAAACCGTTGAATACCTGCCACGGCCTGTTGACTGCGGCAAATTCCGTTGCGCTCCGTCTGTTGCAAGTTGCAAGTTGCAAGTTGCATATGTAATTGTAATTGTATTGGTAATTGGTAATTGAATTTTGGTGAAATTGTCGCGAAATCAAACGAAATCTCTGGTGTAAACTTGGACAAAAATGAAAATTGCGAACGCATGCAAATTCATTGACAACCGACGCATAATTATGCAACATGCCACCAAATTATGCAACGTGTGCTTCACGAAAATTAAAAGGATTTCGCCCGCTGCGCCAGTTGTCGTCCTTTTGTGGGCCAGGACATGTGCGTTTACACATTGGCCCCAACTTTGATGCGTTTAAACAATTTGGCTAAACCAATTAAAAGCCAAATCCACATTGCAAATGTGCCCCACGAAAAGAAAGAGATAGAAAGAAAGAAAAAAAGTGAAAAGGGAATGTAATTTGAAAATTGCTGAGCCGCCAAGTGTAGAAGGCAATTTGTGGCATTTTCATAGCATCGGCCACAAATTTTCTGCAAAATGCCAATAAAATACGCTCGAGCGCAAAAATTCCATTTGAAGAAGGTTGGAAAAAAGTGAGCTCTAAAAATATTTCACACTTCCGCCGAGAGACAAAGGCAGACGGGGCCACCTGAGCGGCGACCGTCAACAGGATATGACAAGGTTGCCCACCCAACCCGTTCCCCCTGCACCAACCGCCCCTTCGATCTACTGGCTACTTGTTTCGAACATATTTTCAACGGCAACTTCCTGCCGGCAACAGCGCCTTTCACAAATTATGATGATGCGGCTTGTGGCTGCTGCAAACAGCCAAAATGCCAAACATCCCGGCACACGAATATGTTTATGCGTTCGCAAAGTCCTCCACGGGCCAACATAAAACAGACGCCCGCCTCTGAGCACACCCTTACGGCGCCAAAGTAGCCGCAACATTGTCATCAAGTTTGCAACATGCGCGTCTCGGCTTTAAGATGTTTAAATATGTAATCTTTCTATATGAAAAAATGTATGTAATTGAAAAATATGTAAGATTTATCTAAGGAAAGTATGGTAGATATATTTTTAAATTTACAGAGCCGCATTTGCCAGCGATCTGGCAGCACCAAAACTTGATAGTGTGCGTTAAGTTGGCTGCGGTTCATTAGTTCATGAACTAGCACTGAATAGAAGATACATTTTAGTTAGTTGTAAAGCTGTACACATTAACACTATAGAAAACACAATAAGATGAATAATTATATCTGTTAGCGATCTGGCAGCACCAAATGTTGCTTGAGTGCATTAAGTTGGTTACGCTTGATTAGTTCATGAACTAGCACTGATTAGAATAAGATTTTGAATAAGATTTCTATTTGTGCTAAATAAAATTCAACGACTATTTCCTTGTATATTTATAATTACATCTGTTAACTATCTGGCAGCACCAAATGTGGCTTTTGCGAGTTAAGTTGGCTGCGCTTAATTAGTTCATGAACACACATTGAATCTCAAGAAATTAACATTAGGTCAATTATTGTTCCAAAATATTTGGAATTTTGGACTTTTGACTTGAATGCAATGAAAATAATATTATATACGATATAAATGGTTATAAAGATATTGTTGATAATTTGAATATAAGAAGAAAAAAAAGACAACTTCTGTCAAAATATGCAATATGCTCGATATTTGTTGAGAGTATCTGTTGATTTGTTAAAATATTTGTTTGTCCCATTGTTGTGGGGCTTGAATGACCCAAAGGGTTGCCTGGGGACCTGGGGACGCTTCAGCTAAATATGGTAATAACAATTTAACGTTTAATCGATGAGCATGCCACGAAGCAGCCATAGAAATGCTCGGCATAAACAAAATGTAGAGCCCGGCGATTGGGCTGGCGATTGATATTGATGTGGAAATGGCGAATGTGGGATTAAGGCTGACAACAAGTCTGAAGCGTGGCCAATATCCGCAGCAGTCAATGGGTACAACGTGTCTTTGGCTTGGCTATTGATAATCTTTGTCATGGCTTGACGTGAGCCAAAAGGATAACACGACGTTGCGTGGCATGGCAAAAATATGAGCATGAAAAGTCACTGCACAGTCACACACACACACACACACAGGCTGGCCACAGGACATGGCTGGAGGAGTAATGAACTGCGGCTGGCAGACAACGACAGGCGCCTTGTTTGTCCTGGCGATCGATGCAACGGCCACTGGAGTGTATTAAAAACAAAGTCACAGTGCGTGGAGTGTGTGTGTGTGTGTGTGTGTGGTGTGTGTCCTGTTGCTGCACATGCACAACGTAGTCCTGGCTGTTGTTGCTGCCAAAGTCAATGAACAGCGACGGGGACAACGGCAATGGGACAGGCGACTCACCAAACACAGACAGGCAGGCAGGCTGGCTGGCTGTAAGGCAGGCTGAGAGGACGCACACACTATCACGGCCAGAGCAGGATATGAAAGTTGGCCACAATTAGGATGCTGCTGCGGCTGCAGCAACTCTCAAAGCAATAAAAAAGTTTAAAGTTACGTTTAAAAATGCATTTCATAAATTTAGAGACGAGTCACGATGAGAGGAGAGACAAAAACTTTGATTCAAGTGTCTGGCAACGTCAACGGCGACGCCGACAGCGACACGTTTCCGCCATTTTGTTGCTGGCAACTTGTTGCGTCGTTGGCGCGTTTCAAAAATGTCGACAGCTTCCAACACTGCACGAAATTTCCGCTCTGCCTCTCTCGCTCTCTCGCACTGACAACAAGCAGCGCGCAGCCCGAGGCTGAAAAGTTGCCAGCCTGACATTCAAATCGCCGCCTCAATGCACATTTTTTTCATGCAGGTGTGCGAGTGTGTGTGTTTGTGTGTGTGTGTGTGTGAGCGTTTGTTCAACTGACAGTTTTTAGTTAATAATGAAAATTGCGCTAAAAATACATGTAAAGCACATATTGAAATGGACAGACCCAAAGATGATGATGATGATGATGTTGTGACAATGCTCATCATGATGTTGACGATGATGATGAGGCAGGCAGTTGCCTGAGGCACTTGGACGCGCCGCAGGTGGATAACGAGTGCCACACACAAATGCAGAAACTTGTCTTTATTTTCGGTTTGTTGTAGCTGCTGCTATTTCTTTTCTTGTTGTTGTTCTTGTTGTTGTTGTTGTTGTTGTAACACAGTTCAAGTATTTTTCGTTGTTTGCCACTTTTATTTATTTAATTATATTTCTGCTTAGCCGTTATGTGTAAATATTTAAATAAGCCACACACATTGCGCAAGCATTTTTATTTAAACAAATAAATGCACAAAGGCAAACGGCAATAAGGCTGAAATTCAATTAGTTTGATTAGCCCGAATTGTGGAAATGAAGCATAATTATTTAGCTCGTCTGCAGCTTGACATTAATTGTTTAAATTGCAGCCAAAATAAACTAACTTAATTGCAAGTCAAGTCGGCAGGAAAAATTGTTATGGACAACATTTCCTGCTTGGATTTGCAACAAATGCAATTTTATTTTAATTAAGCAGAAGTTACTGCAACTTAATTAACATAACTTAGACCTTTGAGGCTTCAAGACTCAAGACTTATATGATTTTTCATTTTTGCAATTTGTTAAAGCTTTCTCAGAACCTATAATATCTGCAGTCTTTGAGTTTTGAACTAAGCTCCTATATATAGCACGCGCAGAAGAAGAAGTTTGTTTCCGATAATCGATAACTTGCTTCGTTTGCATGCAATCGATACAGTATTATATCGAAATCGTGATTTCTAAGCAATTCCCTAAGGCCTTAAAGGCTAGAGTCACCAAATTTGACACTGGAGACTAAGTTTTGAACTAAGGTACTCATATTTCCGATATTCGATAACTTGCTTCGTTTTCAAGCAATCGATACAGTATTATATCGAAATCCTGTGAGGCCTTAAAGGCTAGAGTCACCAAATTTGACATTTGGCTTCTGGAATAGTATATCAAGTATATTTAATCTTATAGCTGCCACTTTTCCCCTTTAGAGTGAGCTGCATTTGGTGTTGGTAGAAGAATATTAGGCCTATCCCTAAGTCGGGTTCTGCCGACTAGAACATTCTGTATCTTTGTACTAGTTTCTATAGTGTATTATTGAATGCTTTTATTATTCGTAACAGATAAGCGGGTCTTCATGCTTAACAAGACTCTCAACTCTCTTTTACAAGTATCACAGTTGCATCTGAGTATCCCAAGTTCTCTATACCCTACCCATTAATCTCTGGGGACACTTTAACATGCTATGCCCGGGTTTTAGCAATTGTCAAAAAATGAAGCGGCCGCTAAGTGGTTTTATTTTAAATCTTTCACGTACACAACAAAACGCTTTTCCGTTCAAGAAAAAAAAAAACACAATGCTCGCGTCTCGGCCTTATGACAACAAGTTGCTTTTAAAAACTCAACTGTCGCGACAAGTTGCACGAGAAAATGATTTGGTTTTGTTTTTCAGCTGTTTTGTAAATTGTCAGTCTTCATTTGTCAGTCGCACCCAGTCAGGACTGGATGCGGGTGCGCAACTGCTCCCCCTGCTCCTGTTCCTGCTCCTGCTGACGCTCCTGATCCCACTCCTTCTCCCACTCCCACTCCTGCTCCAGCTCAGTGTGCCGCCTCGAAGTTGGCTTAAGTGGCTTCGTTGTCAGAGCGAGTTCATGTCCCGGCTTTGTACGTGTATATATATCCAGCATATCTATCTGGCGGGCATGAAATATGGCCCCGCCAAGTTTGAGTTTAATCTGTGCTTTAACGTTTTGTTGGCGATTTGCCCGTCCGGAACAGCCGACTGCCGACTGCCTCTCCGGGTTATTGATGGACGTTTAAATTGCAGTTGAAATTGAAAATTTTTATTTACTGCGCCAGAGACACGCCACACTTCGAAGGACTTGGCTTGGCTGGCATACTAATGCTATAAATATTTATTATGCACTTCTCAAGGCCTAATTTTGATTAATTTATCAATCGATTCGCCGTTGAGCCTTGACATGAAATGTCAGCGTTGAATTTATGGCCCAACATTTCCTCAGTTAGTTGCTAATTATTTCGCTGCGGCTTTGCGAGTGCCTCACACCAGCAATCAATAAAAGAAAACTCGATACAAATCCTTGGCACAACAAACCAAACACGTAAACCCCCCACAACATCCGTTTCCCCTCACCCTCGGGTCGCCCACAACAAAGTACAAAAGCAGTGAGAGTACATTTCACGCCATTGGCAAATCATTTCCTGACGGAAAAACATCAATCAGATAATAATTTATTTATATGCCGTATTTTTGTATTTAGCCATTTAATACGAGCGCATTTATGTGAATTTCATATGGCCCTGCACTGTTCGCCAAACCGAAAAGGGGCATATAGGTTGGCTAATTGACTTCCAGCCATGTTTGGTATATAGCCCTTTAATTGCTTATGATAGTATTTATGACACACCATATTTGCAGCACAACGGGCAGTAGAAAATAAGCAACATAGAACCAGAAAACTAGTTCGAATTGTGATCTTACCCAAAACTGTTTATTTTTGCATTTTACAACACTAATTCGCCTGTTAAACCAGACGGTTTAAGTTAAGAGAAAATTAAAAGCAGCTGCATTTGAATTGAAACATGGAACCAGAAAGCTGGTTCAAATCGTCAATTGAACCACCAACTAGTTCCTCTTGCATTTTACAGCACTAATTAAACAACACTAAATTGAAAGCAAATGTAATTCAAATCGTGTAATTAACCAAGATATGTTTCAGTTTGCACTTTAAGGCAGTCATTTTAATCTAGAACCAGAAAGCTGGTTCAAATCGTGAACTAACCCATCAACTCTTCTACTCTTGCATTTTACAACACTAATTAAACAACACTCAATTGAAATCAAATTGAATTCAAATCGTGTATTTAACCAAGAAATGTTTCAGTTTGCACTTTAAGGCAGTCATTTTAATCTAGAACCAGAAAGCTGGTTCAAATCGTGAACCGAACCACCAACTAGTTCCTCTTGCATTTTACAACACTAATTACACAACACTAAATTGAAAGCAAATTGAATTCGAATCGTGTAATTAACCAAAAAATGTTTCAGTTTGCACTTTAAGGCAGTCATTTTAATCTAGAACCAGAAAGCTGGTTCAAATCGTGAACCGAACCACCAACTAGTTTCTCTTGCACTTTGCAGCACTTATTAAACAACACTAAATTGAAAGCAAATTGAATTCAAATCGTGTAATTAACCAAGAAATGTTTCAGTTTGCACTTTAAGGCAGTCATTTTAATATAATAATAATAATATAATAGAAATATCGCCGTGAACAATTTAAATTCCTTTGTAGATTATTTTCCTGACCATTTAAAACAATCGAAACTGTTTAACAAAAGACTTGATTAATCGAAATTTAGCGTTGTTTTAGCTCAATTCCAATTAGCAGCCTGTTGGCCGCTTGCCTCGTTTTCACACTCAGTGGCCAATTTGGGGCATGCACCTTTGTGGCCCGATTTTGCCGCATGTGCTGGCAAACGACCTTGCCCGTGTGCAGGACAAGGCATGGGGGAGGGAATGGAAGGGGTGGGAGTGCTGGGCATCTTGTTTAATTCAAAGTGGCAATTGACGGTTACATTTACCCACAATGCACGGCTCATAAATTAGCGAGCATCTCGCGGCAGCCGCAATTGCAATTACAATTGTGGCCCAAATGGTTTTGATATGCTTGGAATTTTCCATTTCCCGGCCGCGCCTCACCTGCCATAAACACACAAATTTTTGATTTTAATAGCTGCAACGGCTTTCGCCTGCCTGTTTAGATGAAAAGTTAATACGACGGCTGCTTTGATGATGCAGCAAAGAAGAACTCGGGTCGCGGGCCAGGCAGAGCCAGATGCTGGGGCAGCTGCAGGTGCAGGTGCAGGTGCTGGGACAGGTGCTGGGGCAGGAGCTGATGCTGTAACTGCACAAATATGCGCAGGTAATGTGATTGAGATTTTCATCTTCAATTTTTGCTGCTCTGTCCCGCTGGCTGTATTTCCTCTTAATTTTTATTTTTTTTTTGTTAATTATAGCGCGCAGCGGGGCGACGATGACAAAGCCGTTGAAATTTTTATATTATCATTACAAATTGGGCTATCATGTGTGCAAAAGCAGCTAACCAGACTGAAAATATAAATTAAGCGCGCATAAATAAACAGCTTGCCGGAAAACGGCGAAGAAAACTTGATTGTCTAAGTGACTGACTCAGAGCCGAACTGGAAGGCACATGCTGCTCCCATTTACCCAACACGTATTCGCCCTGCTGCACGTCACGGTGTAGCAATTCCTCCAAATACAATTAAAACGCCATAAACTTCTTTACGCACCTATTGATGGCATAAACTATTTCTCACATGTATAAACTATATGCCAGACTATTTATTTGGACAATCGTCACTTGGAAACACATGCTCCCAAGGACAGCAGAAACAACAACAGCAAATGCTCATTCTGTGCTCATTCTGTTCCAAATAAAACGCCCTTCTATGCGATTTTCATAAATTCAAGTAATAGTTATTTAAAGGGCGACAATGCAATGACAATAAGTGAGAAAGGAATGGTAAAGAAATAGATGAAGACAGAGAGAGAGAGAGAGATAATAGACAGGAAGCAAAAGAGAGAGATAGAGAGAGAAATAGAAAGAAAGAGAGAGAGAGAGAGAGAAAGACAGTAACTGATATAAAAAAATTAAGAAAGTGACGGGCAATAAAGGCAAGAAATTGAGGCCTGGGAGCAAGTGATCGAAAGTGTATAAATTGTACATTAACTATGAGAAATAAACAATACTCAGTATTAAAACATCTAACTAAAATATTATAAGAATCTACTTGGTACTTGAAGTCTTGAAAATCGCATAGAAAGGTGATTTATTTACAAAAGTATAAGGTAATCTTTCTTAATCTTAAGTAAAATCGCAGCTTTCTGCCGAATCTGATAAGAAAAGTCAGTTCTCTCTCAAAAACCCCAACTATGGAAAATTATACATATATTAAAGATTGCCATGACTAAAGTCTGGTTTCCAAATAGTTTCTATCTTTCTGTGTTTCGTTTACGTTTATATGGTCGTAATACTTATTGTATTACATAAATGGGAATGCAATAAAAGCTATTGCCTGCTGTTAGGCGCCCAATAAGTCGCAATTCGATTTTAATAAACAAACCTCGTCAAGCGGAATGGGCGGTGAGGGGGAGGAGGGTAGGGGGGACGGTACTTGAGCCGACATTTGTCAGGCCTAGACCCATTTGCTGGGACCATGTGGGGCGAGTTTTGGTCGTTTCATTTGTGTGCTTCGCTGTCATATCGCTCCGTTCATCGGCAATAACCAAAAACTAATAGCAATAAATGTTGGGATTTTTACCCAGAATAGGCTGTAAAAACTGCGCTACCCTCCCGCCCCCCTGGTGTGTGTTTAACAACTTGTTAACTTGTTAACATATCGACTGTGTGTGTGTGTGTGTGTGTGTGTGTGCAAATCAGGCAATCGTCTGTAAGCCACAAACCAAATAAACACCCTTGACATTCCCAGCCACAGGCGGCAAATTTGCGGTTGTTTTCCATAATAAAATTTGCAAATTGCGGTTTAAAAATGTTGCATGCACTTATTGTATTTTTGCGAGGCATCAGCAAATATTTCGTCCTCGATCTCTGCAGTAATTTATTGTCAATTTCATAAAAAATGACTGATAATTAGATTTAGATAATTAGCTTGTTTTTGTGTTGTTTTAGACAACATTAATCTATGCATTTGGCACTTGGCGCGCATAAAGCGCCAGTCCAATAAGATTTATGGCCAGAAATACTGTGGAACACGCCTTTCGGCAGATGTTTCGCATATAATCGATTCGAACGAATCAAAAGTCTCACATTATTTTAAACGGAAAGGCGCATAAAACTGGAAAAAAGATCGCACACAATTAAATTTATTAACCAATCTTCAAATAGACGGCCACGTGGCGTATGTGCAATATGTGCGCTTTGTCTTTATTATAAACATAAACACGTATCAAATTCGGGCTAAGTTGAAATCTTGGAAATTGTTAAGAGCGAGAACGTAATTCTACGCGTAAATTGATTTTGTGAGTGTACCAGGTAAATGTGCTCTAAAAAGAAAACAATGAAATTTGTTCAAATTGTGGCAACGAGAGATTTCATTTTAATAAAAAAACAAACGGCGAACACTCAAAACCCTTGCAGACGGAGTATGTTTGGCAGATATGTGATATCTTCCAAACTGAACGATGTTGATATGATTTTGCATATTTATAAGGATCACAGTTGATATAAATCCTACGTTTGTCAAGCTAACATTACCAGGACCTGATTTTCGAATGATATAGTGTTCCGATCCAGCCAGTTCCAAAGTATGCAGAAAGATGGACCTCAGCAAAGTTGCAAGACGATGGCTTTAAGACTGAGAGACTAGTTCGCAAGGAAACAGACGGACAGGAGAGATACGACGGATGAACAGCAAACGGACTGATGAATAGATAGACAGAAGGACGGTCGGATGGACAGACGGGAGACGGATGGATGGGCAGACGGGCAAACGGACGGGCGGGCGGGCGGATGCACGGACATGTCTATATCAACTCGGCTGTTGAAGCTGATCTATAATATGTCTATACAATGTCGCTTTCCATATGATGACAAAATAATACCCTAAGTTAGGCTATAATTGAAAGCTTCAGGCATAGCAACAGTAATAAATTCTAAACTTTTTTCTCTTGAAAAAGCCTCAATTGAAAATCACAGAAATGAGAAATTTAAGAAACAAATATATCAAATAAATATAAGCTCTTTAAATTTGCCACAAATTAAACACAAAATGTCATTGCATTCGCCCATGTGCCACACACAAACACACAGAGACACACACTCACACACAGAGACACACACTCGAACACACAGAGACACACACTCACACACAGAGACACACACTCACACACACTTGCATGGGCTGCAAGACTGCAACATTGGAATTTATATTGTTCTCTCACATTATTATGCTGTTATTTATATTTGTATATAACATATTTCGGCAAAGTTGTTGTCTTTGTAAGCCCGCCCCGCTCTGATATTCGGATGTCGTCAGATAATCGTGTTGCGTGTTTTGCCGCCGTGTGGTGCAGGCCCGAAAACTTTTGCCACGTAAATGATTTGTTTTGTCAATTATTTTGTTAGCCCAACATGCAAGAAACAGGCCCGCAGCAAAGCCAAAACTAACCAGCAACAACAACAAGAGGTAGAAGGAGTAGAGAGGCGGCTACGAGAGGTGCCTCAGCTGATAAGATCAAAACAATTGTGGGGCAGATGTATTGGGGCATGCAACTGCCAGCCGCAACTGGGCTGGATATTCAACTTATAATTGAGTGGGCGTGGCCAGGCAGTAAAGTATTTGATTTGTGTGTGCTTGGATATGCCAACTGTTAGCTTTAGACGTAATTGAACCGTGACGGATCAATCGGGCCAAGATACTTATGAAGTGCTGCGCCTGTTTAAACAAGTGCGTCCAGTTGCATAAATATTTATGGCACCCAGACGGAGGCAAATCAAAGCGGCTGCTGATTATTTATTGTTAACGGCCAAACGAGATGGGGTCTGGCCCCGGACTCCGGGTTCCGGGCAACGGGCAATGGGCTACGGGCTACGGGCTCCGGAATTGGTATTTGGCGAGTGGGCCTGCGAATGGTTCTGTGACTGACGCAATGGAACACAATACAATAACAATAACAAAAATACAACAAAAAAAAACCAAAACTAAAGAAAACTAAAAGAAAACACAAAGAAAAACACATGTGCATTGTATTGTGTGTGCTCAGTTTGTGCTCTCAATTTAAATTTCAAAAATTTAATTTAATGCACAGTTGTTAAGGGGCGTTAGCCAAAAGCAAAAACAACAACAAAAAAACAAAACAAATTCGGGCAGCAACAAATAGAGAATTATTCGTGTCGCAAGCAAGAAATAAAACGAGAAGGCCCAAAAATTACTGAACAGGCAATTGAGTGATGGATGGATTGGCCCTGGCAGCTCCTCCCTGCAGATAGCATTTCCCATACAACTTTTCCCTCCCATTTTTTTTTTTGGAAATTTTTTGCGCCTGTCTTTAATTAACATGCGCGGTTTGTGTTGCTGTCACAAAACAAGGCGAGATTTCTGTTTTTTTGTTGAATGAAAGTAGAGGTTTACCTTTTTGTTTGATGCCAGCTGTTGGAATCGCTAGAAAAAACAGAACACAGAAGCACACAATTTTCAAAAATGTTTGACACTTTTCTCTTCAATCAATCGGCAATTTTATTTGTGCATCGGGCAATCGCTCAATTCATTGCACACAAAAATTTCTCAATATTGCGACACTAATTGCACTTATTTCGGACGCAAATCGCGATAACTGAAAATAACACAGAAACGCCTCAAAAATGCTTTATTTGAAAAATGTTGACTGTAAACTCGTGCGAATAACACGTCCGTATCAGCGTGCGGGCCGTTGCCAACTGATGCCGATATTCGAAACGTTTCGGAACAAATGCGAACGCGAACGCGAAACGACAGCCCAGCCGAAGGGCTGTTCGCGTTCGGCTGCGCAGCGTTCGGCTTTGATCGGGCGTTGTGCGCGAAGCAGAAAAGCCGGCAAAACAAAATGTAAATAACAGTTCTGTGTGTGTGTGTGTGTGTTGGTGCGAGGGGGCGTGGGGGGCCAGTTGCCGGCTTTTGGTTTCAGCTTGAGCTTTGAGCAGATTTTATGCTCTTACCGTACGAAATGGCAGCCGATGTAGCGTCAGGTGACGACTAACCTAACCCAACCCAAACGAAAACCCACTCGACCCACCCCCACACGCCTTGTTTGCTTTGCGGCTTTTCGGGGTTGCTACAGTGTGCCAGTGTATGTGTGTGTGTGCGTGTGTGTGTGTGTGCGTTTGTTTGTATACACTTCGGCTTGGCCTGCAATTGGCGGGAAACTTTGTGGATGCTATTCATGTTGTCTCTTTATAGCTTGGCAACATTTTGTATACTTAATGGCAACACAATTCATAATTGGCCCAAAGCTAACGCACAATTGTTTTGGCCATAAATATGAAGAGTTAGGAGTGTTTGCCTTTATCTAAAAACCACATTTTATTTCAATTCAAGGCGCACATCACGTGTACTTTCTTGCTTGGCAACATTTTTCACATGTTGCCAGCGACAAAGGCATTGCTCATGCGCCCTGTTGCCACCTCCTCGTTTATGGACTTCTTCGGTTTTTTTTCTTTTCTTATTATGTGCCTCCCCTCGCCCCACCACCCTCCTTCTTACCATACAACAACACGAAACGAGCGACCGCCTAACGCCTCCAAAGTGACAACCTTTCAGTTTTATCGTAGCCTCAGTTCGTGTCTGTGTGTGAGTGTGTGTGTGTATGTATGTATGTAAATAATGTAACAGTAAATTAGCGTGTTTGACACACAGTGGGCGTGGCCAAGCGATGCGTGCGTTGGGCAATCTGTTTAACGTTGACTTTTCAACTTTTTAAAGGCCAAACCACATTGATTGCCCCACAATTGAGTGGTTCAACGATTTGTGGACCACTTTGAAGTGCAATTAGATGAAAAGATGCTCGGAAAATTGTGCTTGATAAATATTTAAATGCTAATTTGTTAGCAAATAAATGCATATTATATAATAATAATAATAATAATAGTAATAATAATGATAATGATAATGATAAGGATAAGGATAGTGATAATGATAATGATAATGATAATGATAATGATAATGATAGTGATAATGATAATGATAATGATAATGATAATGATAATGATAATGATAATAACTAATAATAAAAGAAAATAATAATATTATATATTAAAACTGAAAAGCCTGCGCCTTTAAGGGCCGAATCTCAGAAGGGGCCAAAGAAACGGGCCAATAGCCATCAAGTCGGATTTTCCGACACGCTGATCACAGAGTTTTCGCACCTGTACAAATCAGTTGTTTTTGTTGTTGCCGCGGCCGCTTATTTTTGGTTCATTGCCAAATTGTCTAACAACAAAAACAGCACTTCTAGATTAAAAACAAAAAAAAAACTATCTAGAAATCTTCATTGGGCAGCGTTCATGCGTGCGAGCAAATAATTTTTTATGCACGTTCTCAAGAATTTATATACTTGGTTTTTTTTCGCTGCACACCCTGTACCCAAATACCTGAAACGGGCATAACAAATTCAATTAATCAATGCTAAATCAACCTGATCTAAATGCTGTATACTGCGTACAGGGTATCGGCTAGTCGTGCCCTGTCGACTTAGGCATGCCTACTTGTTGTCTTTTGCTTGTTTATTGTAGCTCTGGGCTGTTGCAACTAATTACATTATGCTTAGACCTCAAAATACGACACGACACAAACACCTGGCGAACAGCCAAAGAGCAATCAGGAGTTTAAAAGTAGCTCATGTCCAGTCTAGATCTCTGAGGGAAGACACTTACTTCTGTGTCAAAACAACTAACAAAAGTAAGTTTTATACATTAACTTTATATATAAAACAGTTTGTCCTGCCTGACTGAATAACAGAATGACTAACTGGCTGACTGACTGAATGACAGAATGACAGGACGACTGACTAAGCGCTGATCAACGAAAGGCCCAAACCGTAAAAGCTAGGAATCTGTAGTTACCTTATGTGATAGGGGTCCACCTTAAGACGGGGCTTTGGGAAATTCTCACCCGCATGTGTGGAAAAATCGGGAAAAAGTTTGTATGAAACTCTGTTCAAATTCATTTGAGGGGTGTTTCACACTTATCGCAAGCTGCATTCCTCCTTCGTGGAAATGGGGGTCAAAGATTTGGTGTACGAAGTTTTGAATTTGCATATATATATATATACATACATACATACATACATACATTCATAAATTCATACATACATGCATGCATGCATGTATACGCATACGCATAAATTCATACATTCATACATACATGCATGCATGCATGCATTCATGCATACCTACATACATATGTAAATGCATGCAAACACTTACACAAACCCCCACATACACACACAAACATGCATACATATACATACATACACACATACACACACATCCATACATACACACACACACATACATACACACAGACATATATAATAAGTATATGCCTTCGTTCAAAATACTTATATTTATTTATATATATATATTTAAAATTAATTCTTGTTTCTTTATTTTGTGACGTCACGACTGCAGACGGATATGTCTGGGCCGCTGCCAGTTGTTGTCATTTTTAATGTTTCATTATTTCGCGTAGATTTATGTCGAATGAATGGCTAGCTAATTCGCCAGCCTATATATCATATCAGCACAGAAATATGCGAGGCACTTTCAAGACTTAATTGTTACAATTATAAATGTGATTTGTGCTTGCAAACCTTGATAGCCCAGAGAGTGCATGCTATGCAAAATATTAACGGAGCTAATGGGATGAGGGATCCATTAGGGTACAGTAGGCATTGTAGGCATGTTTCTCCTAAGAATATAATTAAATAAATTATTTATGATTTTAAGTATTTCTTTTGCCATGCCCACCTCTTCTTCATTCGATGGATGCCAAGAATCGTAGGAGCACAATTGTAATGGCTCTTGAATTTCGATATTGCGAACCTTCCGTAGTATATCGAAGACATCAGCTATAAACTGTGCCGACAGTTTACAGTTTATATGTAGACGCTGCAGTTTTTTGCAAGATCTGAGAATATTCAGGCATTCGTTGCCGCCAGGTCCATTGCGAGGCAGCATGATGTAAAGACCCTGCAGTTCAGTTAGATTGACCAAGAGATCAATGCAGCTTGCATCTTCGAATGAACAGTGCAGTTCTTTTAAGAATTTCAATTCGATTAGTTTAGTGGTAACTTCAAAGTTAATTCTTGGGTACAACGTCAAGCTTTCTAATTGGGTTTTTTTCTGTTGAACGGCAAATGCGCTGAAAAACTCCATAAGCCTAGGCCATGGAGGCGACGTTGAACTACAGGAATATATGACAACTTTCCTTATATGGGGCAGCTCCGCTAGTCCAGCAAATGATGAACAACTAATTGGAAAGCAAATTTCTTCCATGTACGGGCAATGCGGCACAATTCCGTTGAGCTCTCCGTTGCCCATTTCGATTTTTAAAATACGCAGATTTGCATTCGATTTGCATATGGCAATAAGATTCTTCACAGCTATTCCATAAAACAATTCAAGCTCTGTCAGACAATTAAGCCTTATTAATTTGCACACGCCGAACCTAATAATAGCAGACGTTAAAACATGACCAAGGCAATAATCAACATTTCAAGTCTCAAGTCACCTTTGTTTGCCACACTTGACAATAAGGCTCTTTAATTTCGGTAAATTCCTCAGGGAACTCAACACTTTCTCTACAATTCCGGATGGCCATGCCTCTCGATATCCTATGTATATGGTAAAGTATTCCAAGCTATCCATGCTCTTCACATGATTACAAAATCTATTCACAGGAAAAGCTAGCTCTGTAACGGAGTAGTCAACTAATGTATTCTCCTCTTTGATTCAGGCATAAATATAGTTAAATAACTATTGAAAATGAATCAAAAGTTATTGTTCTTTAAATGTACACTCACTGGTTGTCCAATAGCGAACTTCATTCTTTTAATGGCGCCATGAACCATGAAAAACAGTTTTAACTCCCATTCAATTTCATGCAAAGCGTAAGATTCCATGATCTCGAACTCTGGGTAGAGCACATTAATCCATTCTCCTAAGACCTCACTAAAACGCAAGCAGATTTCTCCAAAACTAACGAGATCTTCAACTTCCAGATGCTTTAGTATCTGACCAAAACAATCGTTATTTAAATCCGTTATATTAAACTGTTCCGAATCCATATTACACGTCTGATAGCCTTAACACCTCTGCTACAACTGTTGTGTTTCTCAGCGATACGCGAACATTTTCCTTAATCTGCTTGTTAAAGTTATGTATATGTATATTTGCCGTGTTTTTTTTTATTGATATCGATAAAGAATTGCCCTGCTTGGCATTGTATAGTTCTTATCTATTCCATGCTTAGATTGAAACCCTCCAGGGCAATGGACGTAGATACTCTGAGTGATTCACTATAGTACAGTATGCATTGTCAACCAGTTTCTCCTAAAATAAGAGCTAATAAATAATAGTTTGTAGGTAGTTTTGCCCATAGTCTCACCTCTCCTTCCTCGCACAGATGCATAACCCCTGTGGAATACAATTGTAATGGCTTTTGCTTTTCGGTATTGCGAACCTGTCGCAATACTGCCAGCGCCTTATCTACAAAGAGTGTCGATAGATTAGAATTAATGTGCAGCCGCTGTAGTTTTTTGCATGATCTGAGAACATTTAGGCATTCCTTGGAGCCGGCTCCAGAGCGCCCCAGCATGATGTAAAGACCTTCCAGTTCCGTTAGATCGGACAAGAGATCAATGCAGCTTGCATCATCGAATGCACAGCGCAGTTCTTTTAGGAATTTCAATTCGATTAGTTTTGTGGTCTCTTCAAAGTTCAAACTTGAAAGCAATATCAAGCTCTGTAATTGGGTTTTCTGCCGTTGAGCTGCAAATGCGTTGAAGAGCTCTATAAGCTTGGCGCAAGGCGATTTTGAATTTGTGGATTTTATGACAATTTTTTTTATGTTCGGCAGCTCCGCAAGTCCAGCGTATGTTGTGTGACTACTAAACATTGGAAAAACAATTTCCTCCAGGTTCTGGCAATGCGGCGCAATCTCATTTAGCTCTCCGACAACCTCTCGTAACCATAAAGTACGCAGATTTGCATTCGATTTGCATATCTCAACAAGATCCTCTGCAGCTATTTTGGTATTTAATGAAACCTCTTGCAGGCATTTCATCTGAATCAAGCAGCTCGCGTTGTAACTAAAAAAAAATAACAGAAATTCAAGCATGACTATGACCATAATATGGAGGAAAATTCTCACCTGTTGGCTCCACACGTTACACTAATGCTCTTCAATTTTGGTAAGTGCTGCAGGGCCTTAAATGTTTTCTCTATTATTCGGTCACGCGCAGGATTCGCTGTCTTACACATTCGCCCCAGGCCGCTTCCTTCGTTGATGATAAAGCATTCCAAGCTGTCCATGGTCTGGACATGATTGCAGAATTGATCGACAGGAAAGCCGCCTTGTAATGAGCTTTCCCCAATATCCAGAAACAGTCTTTTAACGACATCACAAACAACGAAGAAAAGTTTTAATTGCAATTTAATGTCTTCTTCACTTTGCCTTATCTCAAACACTGGATAGAGTACGTAGGACCAGTCTCTTAAGACCTCCCGAAAACGTGTGCAGGCTTGTCCAAAATTAACATGATCTTCGATTTCCAGGTACTTAAGTATGCGACCAAGGCAATAATCATTTAAGTCCAATATATTTAACACAGTTGATTCCATATTTTATGGGGCTATAGTTTCTACACCTGCTGCAACCGATACGATTCGACTGATACGACGTGGATACATATTACTCACTAATATGTTTACCGACACTCGCTCGCAAAATATAATTATTAACCATATATGGGTAAATGACTAATAGATCAGATAACATTCTGCACAACAAATCTCAAAGCACATGCAGTCAGCAATTTTGTTAAGAATCAGCTGATTTTGAGCTCTGCTGTCCAACACTTATCGTATCGTAGCTACATGTATCGGCCCAATGCAACACTTGAATCATGCGATATATCGATAAGTCAAGATCGATAGGACAATCGTAGTTACTAAATGGCGCCCAATAGCTGAGTAGACTGAGAAGCTCTAAAATGTAACTGAATTTTGAATAAGAAATAAACGAAATAGATCGAAAATGTAAACGAGAATAAAAAGACATTGTTTTATATGGCATAATTGGTGTAATGCCTCTGAGTAATTGATAAACATTCAATTACGTAGTTAATCACAAGTTTCAGCAGCTCAGCATTAACCTCATTTGACATTTAGACAAATGCCCAAAAGTTTCTGACACAAATGAAATGCATTCCATATAGCAAGAGCGCATGAAATATACACATCGAAATGCCTCGGAAATATCACTTACGAGAGTCATTCAAAATAATTGCATAATGAATAGGCAAGCCGGATGCGACTTTGGGTGTTTCGGTGCTGGGGACTGGGGACTGGGACGAGGTCTTCTGCATGGGGTCTGCGTGCGGTTAATCAGGTCGATTAATCTAGGCAAGTTTAGTGTACGGACACGGACACGAGCACGGGCATCAGCACGGGCAGGGGCACTCATTCTTATTGCTGTTGCTTGTTGATGATAATGTTAATTTACACGAGGCAGAAAGTCAGGAACATGAAAATGGGAACAGGTCCCTGACAAAG
Organism: Drosophila kanekoi; assembly: GCA_037075305.1. Classification (NCBI taxonomy): domain Eukaryota; kingdom Metazoa; phylum Arthropoda; class Insecta; order Diptera; family Drosophilidae; genus Drosophila; species Drosophila kanekoi. Next base: position 10,069,977 of record JBAMCE010000141.1, read on the forward strand.
GTCTGCAATTAATTTACTTTGGCAGGACATGCAAGGAGCACACGCTGCGACTGAGTGAATGACTTGTGTCCTGTCGTTTTGCTTAGCTGGCGTTGCCTTATTACCACTGCGCCATTGTCATCTGAATGAATCCCTTTGCCTTACGGCCAGCCCCGCATGACAATTCTGCAGGCGACTTTTAATTGGCACCGGGAATTTGCCAGCTGAATGACAAACAAATGTGGCCGACATCCTGCAGTGAGCGTCACAGTTGGAGATTTTTGATTGACATGCGGTAAGTGCAGACGTAAATATACTTCTGCTATATAGACATGGTAACTGGTCTATATTTAATGTACTCAATATATATATATATATCATTTGTATATATGTGAAAACATTTGCCTAGTCAAGCGAACGGAAGTGTCTGACATTGCGAATCGCTAGCGTTTGCTTTTCCTAAAATGTATTTTTGATCATTAAGTGAATAATGAGATTGCACTGCCTTATAAATAGATCGCATAATTGCCCAGGTGTGCAACAATAATATGCGAAGAAAAACTAAAGTAAAAGAATACCGTAATGCATTAAAAAGGGAACTCAAGAATTTACATTTCATTTGGAATTTTGCAAGTAAATTTTGCGAAAAATGCGCTGAAAGAGGGCTGCCATTTAGAGGGCAACTGCCGCATACGCGAGGCTAAACAGCCGTAAAATATATGCAACCACCTCAAGCCAAGCACACGCACCCCCCCATACACACACCCACACACACACCTCACACACACACTCCCCACACACACACCCCCCACACACACCCTTACAGCTCGCACGCACGCACAGCAAAGACAATTAGTGAAAGCCAAGCGCACGTTTGCCTTTAGCTGGCACTCTACAGACGAGTTTTGGGGGGGTTTGTCAAGACACCTCTCCCCGCCCCTTCCTCTACTCCTCCTCTACCTCAAACTCGCCCTGGCAGCGTTCCGTTCTGGCCCACTTCGTGACTTTGAGCGCTTGATGTGAATATGTTTGGCTTCCTTTTTGGCTTTTTACCATTCAGCTTTGGCCCAAACTGCCTTTTCACACATGAGCAAAGCAGCAGAATTTTTTTTTTATATGCCAGCTCTTTGTTTGTTCAAAATGAAATAAGGTGCGGCAGCGCCCATAAAGCCAAATTAAATATATAAAAAACAGGCCCAGAAAGATGAAGAAGAAGCGTAACCATTGCATACAGGAAACGCGCAAGGATGCGTGCGGCACGTCTTTTACCTGGGATTTAATTTGCATGAGCATGTTTTTAAAATGAAAACGCAAATGTTTCACAAATGTTGTGTGTAATTCGTAATTCGCTATTAAGCTTTGCCTTTTCCCAAATGGAGTTTACTTCTGCGACCTAATAAAATGCACAATTTCAGGCCACGACGATGACAAAGGCTTTCAAATTTCAAACTTGATTGCGGATTTGTCAAAGATGAAAGCAGTTTCAGCAGGAAGCGGAAAAAGGCTACAAAAATATATTTTCCATAGCATTCATTTCAGGACTGCAGTTCTGGTATTTATATCAAGGCTACAAAGTCGATCCGGTTCGAGGCTGAAGTTCCAATGATATATTTGACATGAGCCCAATTCTGAACTAAATATGTTTACCAAAAACAATTTGGGTTACGAACCAAGGCTTTAACATGAACCCAGCTCTTAAGTAATTCAGCATAGCAAACAGAAAGAAACCTAAGCCAGACTTTGACTAGATCCAAAGGCTTACCTGAATATTTGGAATGAATAGAGTTCATTTCAATTTGGCAGACAGGAGAAGAACAAAGGCTTGAAAATGAGCCCAGCTCTGAACTGAAGCAGTACATAAATTAAACTAGGAGTATTCAAACCAGCTTTTGGTTTAAAGGAATATTTGGAATGAATGGAAATTAATCAAAATTGGCAGAAATGGGTTGAAGCCAGGCTCGAGCCGAAATCAGAGCTCATGACTCTCGAACCTCAGCTTGAGACGAGTCGTTGGTTCCAATTGTGAACCGAACCAGTGAAATGGAACCATTATTCATTCATATTCAAATTGCACTTAAAGGTTATTTTCTGGCAACTTGTGTGACCTGAGCAGAGAGTCTCTTAACTGGCAGCATTTCAGCAATTAGCTTTTTAGCCAAAATGCGCCTACCAACTATTATTGAGCTAATGTCCATATATTAACGGCATTACGAGCCAGCACACACGCCATTGCCACATCGTAGCCATTGAGCTGTGGACCAAGTTAAGTCGGGAGCTGACTTAAATTAATGAATGCGGAGCAGGCGCCGGGCAACACGCACCACGCACCACGCACCACGTAACCACCAAGTGCTGCAGCTTTAATATAAATTTGGTAGAGAATCCCTCTAATCGAATTAGTGAAATTAATTTTTGATGATATTGAAATTAGTTGCAGACACCACAAAAGTCAGGCCGCAACCGCAACAGCAGGGGGTTGGCCAGGACTGGGGTGAATAGAAAATACTTTTAGTTTGCCCCTACATTCCGTTTCTCCGAGTGTATGGGGCATGGGTGCATAAATTTACTTTGACAGTGGCAAGCGGCACGTTTGACATTCCACTTGGGCACTAAGGTTCAGCCCACACTTCGATATATTTTTTTGGCCTGTCGATTTTCATTGTATTGTGGCTGCAATGCCACATGAATGTGGCATCCAGCTACATTATTAATGACTGCTCGACATGTGTGTCAGGTTCGCTAAGAGTTTTGTTGAAAAGCAATTTTATTTACTTTTTCGATTTGTGTGCTTATAAATTACGTTTGATATGTGTCATGTTATTATTTATTGTGTGCTCGAAATTAAATGCCAAAATATCTTAAATATTTAATGGCAGCTCAAGAGAGAGAGAGAGAGAGAAACAGAGAGAGGGAGAGAGACACACCCACGCGAGTTAAAGTCGGCGCCATTTGCCCTGCCCAGAATGTCCTTGTCCTTGGCATCAGCGCAGACAGCTATTAAAGTGAGATGGGCTTTGTTAGCCAGAGAGAGAGCGCAAGTGTTTGCATGTCAGCAAGTAATAAGCACAGAGGCCATAATAGTTTTGCCAGTTATTCCCCTCTATACATATATACATAGATACATAGATATTTCGCCTGAAATGCAGCCGCGATTACTTGGCTGGCGGCGCCCATGGAGCCAAGACATGGTCGCCTGCACTTCTGGCTTTCAGAGCAACGTCTTCGAGTCGGGCCATAAATGTTGGACATTAACGGGTAATTTTCTTGCAATTTTGTAGTCGTTAGCGTTCTGTGGCAAGGACGACGACGACGACAACGACAACAAGAAATGCCAAAAATTTAATTTTCGCCACATTTTTTGAGGCCGCATAAATTTCGCAGCTAATCAACGCGAAGTGCAAAGTTTCGCACAAACCAAAATTTTCAGCACTTTAAAATGCGCATAAAAAATGGGTGGAAATTTGAAAAACTCTTGCCAAAGCAGTGCAAATTGAAATGGAAATCCATTAGCGCCGGACAAATTTGTAATTTCCGCTCTTTAATACAACTTTGCACACACACACACTTACACACGCACACACACGCAACGCTGTGAAAGGGAAGCGGAAATAAAAAAACACACGCACAACTGGACACACTGTATGTGTGTGTGTGAGTGTGCGTGTGTGTGTCCACTTTTGAGGTGTGTTCGGTCAGGTAATTTCATTTACCTTACTCATTTAGCACTTTTTTTGTGTGCCAACTAGTTAGTGGGCGGCAGGGTGTGGGCGTGGCTCGGTCATTTTCCGGCTGTTTGCATGATAAAAATCACATACACACTCCTTGAATTTCAGCAGCACGCGATGTTGAATGATTATCCTTGAACCGAAAAGGGGAAAAAGGTAAAAAACTTTGAGCCTGGAATTTGTCTGTTCGTGTTTATTTCGTCGTTGGAGCACCCATGAAAATGCTGGGTCTGTCCTTTGACTTTTGCTTCACGCCAAAAACGAAAAAAATAGCCTCATAAATTTGTACATCGTTGTCTGCGTGGACGGCTTTTAATTTGGCTGGCACATGCAAGCATCCTCGACATTAGCTTTAAACTGGACGGAGGACAGTCTTCCCCCGGCCTGGACGGAGGACACATTGCCCGGGCTGGTCACAGGACAGACTCCCCGGGCTGGGCACATGTGTGAGCTTTTAATCAAATTCCATAAATGAACAGACAACAACTGGCAATCAAAATCAACGCCCTAAAATATGCTCACCAACTCAAATTGAACGGGGTGGCATAAATTTTTAAAGTTACCACCACACACTATGCACACAGTCGAGGGTTGCCACAAACCTACTCGAGATCTGGGAAGGTTGCTGGTTCAAAGTCGAAGCAAATGTATTAAAAGTGTAAGCTAAAAGCTCAACGAATCGATAAGCTTGGTGTAAACCTTTTGAACACTATTACAGTGAGGGTTAAGTCTGAAAAGCTACTTAAAGCTCAGCAAATGTGAAAGCTCATGGCAAAGCTTTAACTTAATCTACAGAATTCAAAGCTTAGTCTGAAAAGTCACTTAAAGCTCAGCTTATCTGAAAGCTTACTGCAAAACTTTTACTTAATCTACATATATAACTCAAAGTTGTAAGCTTTATCTTAATCTATGGAACTGGGGCATAAATCTGAAGAGCTACTTAAAAAAGTAATGTAAGCTGCCCTCGTTTCAGTAGTTTCCTCACACACAGACACACACCTAGGACCCCATTTTTTGTTGGCCACTTGGGTGTGTCAAAAATCAACGCCAGTTAAAACGTGTGCCATCTGGCTGCCAGCACAGCCGAGTCCATCCTGTGGCTGTGCCCCTTGAACATTGTTTAATTTACATTTATCCGCACGCTTAGCCTACCGGGCAAGTTCATATGCAGGTGTCTATGTGTGTGTGTGTGTGAGAGAGTGTTAAGGTCCCTCAGGTGCACACACACACAGGAAGAGGAAGCAACTGACACCGTAGAAAATGTTAAACACTTGGCAACATTTTGCTTAAAACTTTTGCCACAACCCCTCTCACTGCAGCAGGCTTTGCTTTCTATTTGCGGTTGCAGCACACACAGCACACAAAAAGTCACAGTGCAGTTAAACCAACAGCAGCAGCAGCAGCAGCAGCAGCAGTAGCAGTAAAGGCAACAGCAACAACAATGAAAAAGGTAAACGAGCAAACAAAAGGCACGCCCGGAAATGGCAAAGCTGCTTGACTATAACAACCCAAGCCCAGGCCCAAAAGAAAACCCCAACCCCATCCCCAAACCAAACAAGCATCCAAGCAGCTGGCGGAGCAGCAGCCGCCACTTGGCCACTCATTGTTGGTCGCCTGGTCGCCATGGTGAATCCTCAGGTGTTTTGCGCACAGTTTACTACGTTTTTCATTTAACCCAGCGACCGGTTGCAGGTTCAGCTCGTTTGTTCTGGTTGTCCTCGTTGTCCATATTGTCCTCTGGTTGTGCCCGGTGCTGTTTGCTGCTTTGTTGTTTGTTTGGTTTGCGGTCGCCGACAACTCGACAACCCGACAGACCAGCCAAATGGCCAGCGAAGGATGCAGTCGTCTTGTTGCTCCGACATAATTAAAAATTCACATAAATTTAGCTTAGCGTTGACACACACACATTCTAATTGGGTTAATTATGTGTCGCCTGGACTTTAAAAATGTCAGCCACCATCCGAGTGCGTCCATGTGTGTGTGCGTGTGTGTGTACATGTGCGTGTACGTGTGTGTGTGTCAGCTGCTGGACGAGTGCCAGTTCCGAGTCCCGAGTACATTAACAACAAATTATGTTGTCGCACATGTGACAACAGCGTCTGCGTCTCTGGGGCATCCACAGCACAAAAATACATCTATAGACACAAATAACACGTTAAATTAAAAATATAAAAAATTACAGGTTAAAATTGTATTTAATAGCCAGCGGCTCTTAGAATTTACATTTTGCGTTTAATCTTTGGCCAATTAGGAGAGTGTACTACATTAAGATAGAACGCAGCGAAGAAAGCAAAAGATTTAGATATATTGTGTGTTTTGCAAGCTAAGCAACGATTTTCGCTGGTTCAAACCGCGATTCGAGCCAAGGTCGTGCGTTAAGTTTCAATTGGTAAACCTGGTTGAGTACTAAGAAAAACAGGACTTGGTTTCAAAGCTCGGTTCGTTAAATAAATATAAGTTATATACTTAAAGCCAGCTGCCTTTTAGTATAATTCCGCATCTAACCCCCTAAAATGCTTCTTTCACAGTGCAAAAGTAGCCTTAAGCTGTCAAATAGAGTCTGGATTAAGACCCCGAAGCAGAGAATCTTAAATATGTGACCACAAGTTTCTTTAGTCTAGGACACCTCATCGACCGCAAAATTGGTTTCATTACAAAACTTGGAAATACTTGTAAATAAAGGGGCAAAAGTTAAATAAATTTTAAATTAAATTGTTGTGCAACTTGCAGCCTCCTGCTGCCCATCTTAAAAATTGTGCTTAATTACACATACGCCACGTTGACATTTGACAGGCCATGGACTCCGTTTTATGGCCAGCCGCTTGCATAATTTATGCCGCAATTTTTGGGCTACCTGGCAAACGACTTAAGTAGCCAGCAAAAGGTTTTTATGGTTGCCCCTCTACGTGTGGGCGTGTGTGTTTGTGTGTGTGTGTGTGTGTGTGGTCCCCAAGGGGCAGCTGCTGGGAATGGGTTCGTGCAACAGATTTAGCTTAAGAGAATTATATGAAAATTGTGACCCAACCAGCTGGCTGGCCTATTAAAGCGCTCATCAAATAATAAAACATAATAATAATAATAATGCGGGCGTGGTGGCTGCAACTAATCCGAATGCGAAGCCAACGTTTTGTGACATTTAACGACAGCAAAAAGCGCACAAAAGCATGCAACACATAATGGCAAATGTCAACGGCAGCGCCACGAGGCGTGGCGTGGCAAGGCGAGGGGAGGCGCGGGGAGGCATGGCGAGTTTCGAAACGGGGGCCAAACCAAAGCGAGACAAAATTAATTACTCTACGTGGAAATGTAATTACGAAAATATTTAGCCCAAGCTCAGCGGCACGTCGTGCCACCAAAAATGCCATTTGTCAAGCCGTGTGCGAGGCGGGCGATTTCCTTGGGTTAGACTAAAGTCTTAATGTGTGTGTGTGTGTGTGTGAGTGTGTGTGTGTCTCCTTTGGACATCGGCTCGATGGCACCAATAATATGCTGCATGTTATTTATGATTAATGAGACCCCGCCAATTAATCAAATTAATCAAATTTTCATTAAACTTTGCCGCAATGCAGCAACACCTCTGCCCCCAACCCCTTTGCCCCTGCCTGCCTAAGACACATGCCCGTTCAGGTAATCCTGCCCCACACACACGGTGCGTGCCGCATGCACATTAATTCTGCGGGCCTACAAAAGTTTTGTGTGTAAAAAGTTTGTTTTATGGCCCACTTACAAGAACCACTATGCGGTTTCTCTTTATAGCGGTAATTATGCATCGCCAGGTGCGCAATTGAGTTTCTATTTAAAAACGAAGAACTGAGGGGAGGAAGGAAATGCCAGTGCAGATCTGCATGCAAATGAGAATGCAAATAGCGCAATCATAAAGCAGGCCATTCTCATTTCATTTAGCTGCTTTATATTTCTAGACATCCCTCGACGATCTCGTTAAACTCTGCTTTTTGGCATAGTTTTCAAGTCAAATAGCTCGCGGCACGTTTTTCATGCTCAGCCACTGAAAAGTAATTAGCTTTTGGGAAGCGTAAAACTTCTCAGTGAAATATAAATAAATAATTATAATATGTTTATATTTATGATAGCGAAAAATAAATAAATCATAATTATGAAATTCTTAAATTATTGCTCATAAGCTGCTGCTGCTTTTAAAACCCAAAATATACCGCAAATAAATTCTGAAATGTCTATAGGCCATATTAAGGTGGGGTAACACTGCACGCTTTTAACAGTTATTTTGATGTGGTCGAACTGTGCAGTATATGAATATACATCATTAAACACATTGCGATGTGGCAACACTGCAGATTAAGTGCTAGAATATTGATGTGGCAACGCTGTAGCTGAAATGCCTAGTTATTTGATGGGGCAGCACTGTAGCTTAAGTGCTACCCATTTAATTCAAATTCACAGTTCAATTTAAACTTAAAGGAATCTCGTTCCCATTTTAATTAGCTTAATTTGCAAACAATTTGACGAATTCGACATTCAGTTGACCTTTAGCTCGCAAAATTAATATTCTAGTGATGTGCTTTCGCGTATATCGAAACCGTATCGATAACACATTATCGATTTCTCACAGCTTATCTAGATAAGCACAAAGATTTCATAAAGATCTATTTATGAGAATTGATATCTTTATAAAGCTGTCCATTGCTTGACAAGGACCTAAACTGTGGCACGACTTCCTTTTGTTTTTAGATCGCAAACCAGCGCAAATTCAATAAGCGGCTATAATAAAGGGGATGCTGTTGACAGCGACGTCTCAGTTTGGTTTACAGCGTTGACAGCACGCGGCATAAACACGGCCAATAACCAGCGGCAGCAGCCAGAGCCTGGGGCACGTGCTGTTTATGGGAGAGGGGGTGGAGGGACTTGTGTGCCGGCAGCGTTAAACCGCAAAATTTAATTCCCTTATCAAAAAGTGACAAGCGTGCGTATTTAATGCAATTTTGCAGCGCATTTAACATGACGTGTCTGGGCAGAATGGTGCGTGGGGGGAGGGGGTGAGAGCTGCGGAAAGAAGCGTAGAAAAGCTGGGGCTAGCTGGCCGTCTGGCATTTGCCATTATCTAGCGGAAGTTGTTTACTTGCGAGCTGCTTTTTGTTGTTGGCTCGGGAAAACTGCAAAAACCTCAATTTGCGCTGCCGCAACTTCCTTTTACGCTAAATTACAATTCCGCTGATTGCATTCCCGGGGCCCCCAGAACCACGTAATACTGAGACCGACTGGGCTGCGCCTCAAAGCGCCGTCAGCTCATTCACATTGCTACGCGTTATTCACACTTTACGCCTAGATTTGAGCGCCATGAATCCTTTAACTGTTTTGCATATTTGTGTGCCAGCTTGGCATGCCCCCTTCCTCGTACTCCTCACCATTTCCTTTTGCAGCTCTGTTGGATTCGTTTCGTTTCGTTTCGTAGTTTCGCATTCATTGCGAAAGATAAAAATAATGAACATACCAAAGCAAAAGTCAGCGGAAAAAACAACAAGGAGCAACTCAACAGCCCGCAGTCAAAGTCCTGACCCACCGATCCCCAGCCCAATCCCCGCCCACTTCTGAGCTGTGTCTGTGCGTGCAGGATTCGGATTCAGTGCAGAAACTGCGCCACGTTTTTGTCGGCATAGGATTTATAGTATGTTTGCAGATGTGTTTGTCTTTCACTGTGCTTGTGTGTGTGTGTGTGAGTGAGAAATGGGCGTGTCTCTGGCATGGGCTGTATGGCGGGTAATGCATAAGGCAAATTGCTTGTAAGTTCAACTCGTATTTTGCATTGTGTTTCACTTCCGACAGTTAAATTAAAGCCATTGTCTGCTGCCCGCTTTGGTGTTAGTTTGTGCGCCTAACGTAACAATTGCCAGTCGGACGCGTTTTTTATCTACAACTAACCGCAACAACAACTACAATAACAACAACAACAACAATTGCGAGCTGTCCACCCAAACAGCGAAAATAATTTGTTAGCCTAGAAGTATGCTACAAATCTTTGGTTGGCCCGTTTCCGGTTACCCTCTAATTACATATACAACTGAGGCCTATCTTGGGATATCTTTGGGCTATATTTGCTAGCTTTTGCGGTTTTAATTAGTCAAGCACTCGTCGACATAGGCTTATCGCAATCTAAAGAGGATCTGAAAGTATATACCGAGAGTGAGGGAGAGAGGGAGAAAGAGGGAGACAGAGAGAGAGAGAGGGAGCGCCACAATGAGAGAAAAGGATATAGATATCGTAAGGTATAGTCCTGACAACAAAAGTTATCGAGCAGCTTCGAGTTTGATTTTAACGTAAGTTATTATGATCAAGGCTGCGAGCCTTGGGCAAACTAGTTGCCCAAATATCAGCAAAGCATAAACCAAAACATCTTTCTTTTAGAAATTATGGTTTGGGATCAAATTTAGCCCGCATTTGCATATGAAAATATTTATAGCTTGCAATATTCTCAATACAACGGGCAATTTATTTGGTATTATTTAACAAAAGCTAGCTAGAACCAAAAACCCAGATTCAATGTTCACGAATTGAACTTAAAAATGTTTCGAACCTTCAACCAAACCAAGGAACATTTTCTAGGAGCTTATAGCCCTGATGTTGATGCCCAACTGATGGAGATTAAATTCGTAAGCTTTGTGCCAATGCTTTAGCTCCAGCTTGGTTTATCAAACACGCCAAATAAAGCAGGTTAGAAAGAGACGAAGCTAGTCTCAAACTGCGCTTAAAGCTTTACAGCTTTTAATGTGCTTTTCAAGCACTTGCAGCCAAAAGCTCATTGCCATACAAAAGCTGTTTAATAAGCAAAGTTTGATTTCTGTTCCCCAATTTCACAAATAAATTCATACGCACCTACATGTGTATATGCATTTATGTATATTGTAACCTAAGCCCGCTGAAAAAAAAAACTAGTGCTGGAAAACGACCCACTCAATGCAAAAAAAAAAGAGTACTGAAAAATTGCATTCATTATGTGGCAGTGGCACAAAAGCTGGCAACGGAAAACGAGGCTAGAGCCAGCGGCGGTTGCTGCCACAATGCAGACACCACAATGACACAGAAAGTGTTGAGCTGCAAATGAGGAAACAATGCAACAACAACGATAACAACAACAACAACAGCGAGAACTACAACAACCACAGCGACAACAATGGGAAAAATGCAAAATGGGAAATGCTTGAAGTGGCAGGGCATGCGTGGAAAAGCAAACAGTGCAAATGCAAAACGGATGTGTAAATAATTGCCAACTGCCACACACACACACACACACACACACATGCATATGCATTTAGTTGTTGTGTATCTTTTTAGTTTATGTATCATTAAAAAATACTTACAGCAAGAGGAAGAATATAATGAAAGCCATGCAGAGCGAGGGAAATGTGCCATTTGCCAACTGCAAAACAAACACTCGAGAGTCGAGCCCGGGTTCTGCTCTGCTCTGTTCTGTTCTGTTTCGTTTCGGTTTCTGTCTCGGAACGTGCCACAAATGCAATAATTATATGCATACAAAGACACACGCTCGCACACACACACACACGTGGCCGGCTTTTTTGACATGCTGCAAATTAAACAGAAACTTACACACACACACCCATCGCTTTGCTCGAACTAAATTACTTTTTTGCGCCAGCTGCATACAATCAAACGCAAACGGGATTAAAAAGCAAACGTGTAACGGTAACCGGCAAACCTGCAACCGGCAACCGGCAACTGCGGCTTTGTTAGTCTCTAGATTCGAGAGCTGTTGTAAACCAGGTAAACCTGCTAAACCGGGTAAACCTCTAACGGCATTTGCATTTGCTGCTGCTGCCACTAAAAAACTATGTTAATGTGTGAGCCGTACTCGCAATTTAAGCGAATTTAAGTCCAAGTTCTGTACAAATACCAAAGAATTGCCTTACGGGCGCACTCACACTCACACACGCACATATATAAAGTAACCGCAGACATTGGAGAGCGTCAGCCCTGTCTCTATAAATCTCAACGGATGTGTCGTTAACTGCTGCCGGCTAACGGTTTTTTATGTCAGCCATGACAAGAACAAGGCCCCCTCCCCCTCGACACACGCACACACACATAACTAGGCAGCCCACGCACACAGACAGACAGACAGAGAAAAGGAGAGAGAGAGAGAGGGAGAGAGACTAGCAGACATCGGCTCAATTTGCACGCTTCGTTATTCAATTAGACACTTCACACGCATACACACACTCACACACACTCACTCACACACACACGCAGCTGGCATAATTTTGATTGATGGCCCAATAATGATGGTGATTTATCATATTTGCATGCTAACATTTTACTCGAAACGCTTTTTACACTTCAAAATTGCACATGTAATTGCTGCAACAATTTTTTAGCCAGTCTAATTGTTTCATTTTTCCAAAAATAAGCACATAAATGCGCGTTAAGCTAAAAGTTGATTACCAAATTTCTCTAACTCCATATATAAAAAACAATCTATATATAGAGAGCTCTTTGCCCTGACTCTCTGACTGACTGAATGATTGGTGATCAAGGTACAGCCCATACCGTAAGAGGAAGCTGTAGAAGCCTTAGGTAAGGAAGGTCAGAATACATGTACCTTCCACTATCATATATAGACACAGGTCGAATGCCCTGTGATTTGTTCCTAATTTGTTCATTTTGTTCAAGGTTTGAAGTCTTTACAAGCTTGGCATCTCAATCTAGCTACATTATTCTTGGTCGAAATTCATATCCTATATAGACATAGGTCAATATTTCAAAATTTCACACCCCAATAACTCGGTCTGATTTTTCCTTTCTTCGTGGTTTGGCCTCTACCCTCAAATATCCTTTATAGGCACAGGTCATATAAATGTAATATATAAAATTATAATTATTTGTTATTATGATACATCTTGTTCATGTTCAAACCAAGCCCTGACTTCACCGTTGCAAAAATAGAAAACCTTAAGAAAAGCCTTGAACGCAAGCACGGACTATTATCCCAGGATTTGCCGACATGCTATATATGCATAACCATATGAAGTATTTGTCATATGTGCATTTACTTTTAACGCTAATTTGTCTCTGGCAAAGCGTCGCGTTGACAACGAGACCTGCAGCTGACCAAGTGCTTATTGGTCTCTGGCTTACGGCTGCCTTGGCGTATACGCAATATTTGCTTTGTGTTCCAACACTTTTCACTGTTTGTTTGCCTGTTTCGTGCACTGTGGGCTGGGTTGGGAGTCCATAAAATCCGGCTTAAGCCTCATGCTACCTGTGATATGTATGAAATTGTTGCTGCCACACACACACACACACACACACGCACACTGTGCAACATGGTGTACAAAAAAAAGTAGGTCGCACGCATTGGGCGAGGCTAAGAGAAAACTGGATAGCTTCGGCTGGTGCTTGCGGCTTTGCCGACGGCTTGTGCCGCTGGTAAACACTCAAATCCAATTAAATTTAATACGACTTACTTGGCTCCGTTATGTGTGAATGTGTGTGTGTGTGTGAATCGAATGTGTGTGTCGCATGTGTGTCTGTGCAGTTCGTTTGTCATTTGCTTTGCGCGCTCTCTGATTCTCTGATTCCCTGGTTTTTATTTTGTTTGTTTTCATTTTTCAGGATTGGTTTTTTTTTTATTCTTTTCTTTTTTTAATGTTATTACTGCTGCAGTGGCAGCCGCTTTCGTTTGGTTTACCTCGGGCTTGGCTTAATTAAAGCTTAATTTCTCAAATAACATTTGCCGCTACAAATGAGCTCAAACAAGCTAATTGAGTTTTGTGTGTGTGTATATATAAGCACAAGTGAGTGTGTGTGTGTGTGCTAAACTCTCTTTGTCAGTGTTTGCTGTTCAATAAATCCGAATGGGAACGCTCTGCAATTAAGATGTATCTGTATCTTACGACTCTCAGCGCGAAGCGTTTAATATATGCGTCAATTTCCTTTCTATTGTGTGCGATATGTGTCTCACACTATTTGCAGGCACTGTTATTTGTCTGTGCAAAGCAGAATTGTGTCATATGCAAAGCAAAACAAGTCTCTAGATGTTTCATTTATAGCTTGGCCAGAACTATTCTAGTCCTTTCGAACTATGGCGTTGAATTTCATTTGGAAAACTGGCGCAGCCAACTGCGAGCAGTACAGCCAACTCAGCCGTTTTCTAGCTAAACTTGGCCGTTTTCAAGAGCTGGCTAGTTTTGGCTAGTTTTTTGCAACTAGCAACCCTTTTTAGCTACTTAAAGCTACTTTATTAGATTTAGCAGCTGCTGGCAGCACTCAGATCGAGCTACTCCAAAACGAAACACAAATTATTTAAGCCAAAACAAAAAGGGAAAACATTTTTGTGGCCAGACACTGCGCGGAACACACAAGTGCTTAAATATATGCGAAACATAATGCTTTTAGCTGCCAATTAAGAAAATTGGCCACAGGCAGCGCTTGTTTTAATTAGCCAATTGTTGGCCTTAACACCTAACTACAAATACATCCGTACACGTAATAGATTGTAAATATTTGACACCAGGTTGGCGCTCATCGCACTTTACTTAACCCCCCACACCCCACCATCAATAGCACTCCCCACCGCAGAGTGTGCGCTATTGTTGTGGCCTTAATCCAACAACAATAGCAGCAGCAACAACAACAACAACAACAACAACAATTGCAACAACAAATACTCCACTCAATTTACAACTTTGGCTGGCGGTGAATCGTCAAGTTCAAGCCAGGGAAAACAGTTTGCCCGGCGCATACCCCTTTGGGCCGGCGGCGGGGTGTGCTGGAGAGTTGTTCAATTACTTTTTGCACGATTTGATTTTACATTTAACGATTTTTCGCACTTAATTAGAAGCGAGTGTCGATGTCAGTGGCAGCTACGGCAGCTCCGGCTGCTCTGCCATGATTTGATTAAATGTGAAGATGAATTTTAATTAAAATCTTTGCGCAACATCAACTTCCAAGCAACCAGCCCTTATCCACTTCAGATGCCACGGCTGTGGGTACAATTTTGACACTCAGCGCGCTGGCCAAAGGGGTTCGGGTCTTAATAGAGCAATAAAGCCGCAAGTTCATGGCAAGGATAGCAGGTCCTTTGTGGGCTTAGTCATTGTGTCATGGCATTCGGCATTTAATTTATGCAAAATGAAAATTAAAGAGCGCTCGGCCGAAAAACTTTTCCGTAATGTCTGACGCATATTTATGCAAATGACTCTCTAAATGAATTTTCGAAACTACTTACGAGTAATTTGCCAGCAGCCTCGGCTATCAATTTCAATTAAAGCCAAGAACTTTAAGGCATGTCGACAACTCACGGCGCAGCCCCATCAAATACTTAGCAAATAATTTTGCATAATTTAACAGCAAATTGCAAACAATGCCGCTTTATCTTTTGTCAATGCAAATACACAGAACTTTTACCAAAGTTTTCGAAAAACAAAAAATCCCAAAAAGCAAATGCCAAAATAAAAACACGGCCACACTGCAAAGTGTGCACACACACACACACACGCGCACACACATTTGCTGGCAGTCACGTGCAGTACAAGATGCTTCAGTGTAGCGCATGACTGACTATAGGTTATCCTATACAAATAGTATAATAACCTGATATTAGTTTATAGCTAAAACTCAATTGAGTACCTGTAAATTAATCGATTTATCGATTCCGCTCCGACTGTTTACCGTTACCAGCTAGAGCTTTCAAAGAGAGCTTTTACTCCGATAACAAATCGAATAACAAATAAATATTAATCGATTTAAAGACACCTCTTTATACCTTTGCCAAATCTGAAGCACTCTTTTCAGCTGAAGCTTTTAAAGCCTTCGATTTCGATGACATCAAATCTATCGAATAACAAATTAATCGACTTATCGAGTCAGCTCAGCTTAAGCTCAGCTTTCGCAAAACATGCCAAATTTTCAGTTAAAGCTTCTGCAGTCGCATATTTAACACACAGCTAGCACTCACTTCGTCTGATTTTGTTACAGGGTATCAAAACTTTTCCGCACTTTGGCTTAGCGGGGGCACGAGGGGGTTTGACTGTCGCGTCCAATGGGCCATTCAAAATTACGAGCCAACAGTTTCCGCAGTGTTTTTTGTCATTTCCATGCGCTCATTGTCAGTTTTAAGTAAGCAACTTTTTCTCTATTCTCGTTGTTGTTCCCGTTTGTCCTGTTGTTGGGCTCGTTGTTGTTATTGCTTTTGCAGCAGCCGGCAAAAGTTGTTGACCAAAACTGCCTACAAATGCAGACAAATGTGGAAAAACGCATGAAATGCAATAAATTTTCAAATATATTTTGTGTGCGCGGCAGCAAAGCGGAAATTCTTTTTTAGTACTTTACCCTGCCAAAGGATGTATGGAGTAGCTTTGTCGGTGTATTTGTCACATACCAACTGTGATCTACTTACAGCTTACAGCTTTACAGCTCTTTTTCAATTCTTCTTTTACACGCTCTTCCGTAAACGTTTTTAGTCTTGTGTAAGACATTCATTGATAGTTCTGCCTAATGTCTGAATATTAAGTATTCTATTTATAGCTTCCTTGTCTTTTGAAAGCCTCTGATTTATCAATTCTTCTTTATCCCGCTCGTCCGTAAACATTATTACTTATTGCGACAATCATAAGAAGTTCTTCCTTCTAAGTCCGTCTAAATTAATCTTAATGATGCATTTTAAAGGGTATTAATGTTTCAATAGTCTGCCAAGGACCTGCATATCGTGTTGTTCCTTTAACGTTGACTAGTTTTCATTGTTTTGACTGGCAAAGTTTTTGTTTGGTGCAGTGCACAGCAAGTCAAAGCGATAAACTGATAAAGCTTCGTTCTGCAAGCGATCAAAACCAAAAATGACCGTCGCCAAAGACAATATATAAATCAGTTGTTTATTACGCAAGGCGACTGACAAATTTACGACATAAATTGAGAGCTGGCAATAAAAATAGACAAAAATAAATGTCGCAAACAAGACGCGTGACTTGCATCCTGCTACTCAAATCTAGCTACATTATCATAGATACTTGTAGAGAAAAAACAGATGCACTTTTATCTTGAGAGGAAATTCAAATATTAATGCATAGCTAAAATTGGGGCATTTCCCAAGGCAGTCAAAGGAAATTTCTTATCTTATTCCATAGACAACAGACGTCTAGCCCTATACCCATTAAAGACTTACAACTAGGGTATATAAGACTCTATTGAAGATGGCTCCAAAAGCTTGAATAAATAATATTGGCCCTTATATCTGAACCCTTCCCTGCAGTATAGAGAGCGAGTACAGGGTATCGCAGGGCCGTGCAGTGCTGAGTCGTAGAAGCTCGCCCAGCTGATTGCTGCGTTTTATTTATTAGTTATCAATGAACAGCATATAGATTTCATTTAAAATTTTGTAAACAGTCGACTGTCATCTATCGTGTGTATTGTAAATTTTGAGAGATTTTCCAATGAATTTAGTCAAGCGCTTGACATACACTAGCTGAGCGCTCACACTGATAAGGCTGATAAGATTTTTCTGATCACATTTTTTTATCAATCGCTGGCATTGCGCATACGTCAAGTGCTGCGCACACCGGCTGCTATATAAAGAACACAGCTGAGCCCCAGCAATTTATTGGGCGCTTTGAGCCGGAACGGAACAGAGCCAAATTCAACAAGAACAAAAAATGTTTCTGAAAACTTGCCTGCTGCTGCTACTCTGCGGCGTCATCGCTCTGTCCGCCCATGACTACGAGGGGTGAGTGGGGCTGGTTTCGGCTGTGGATTGTCCATTGTGCGTCAGCTTATGTCCAGTTAATTTCCAATTTGCAGCTACAAGATTTACGACATCAAGGCGGACAATAGTTTCAAGAAGGAGCTGCTGCTGCATGTCGCCAAAAATACGGAGTATGATTTCTTCAATATGCCACGCGCCTTGGATGCTGCCACACGCGTCATGGTGCAGCCCAAGGATCAGGCGGGCTTTGAGCTGCTGCTGAACGGTTTCGCATTGGAGTATGCGGTGGTGGAGGAGAACTTGGGCAGCACGCTGCACCAGGAACAGCTGGAGAACCAGAGCCAGCGCCTCGTGGCCCAGCGGAATGCGGTACGCAGCATAAGCTTCACGGCGTTCCATCGTCATGCGGAGATCAATGCCTATTTGGATGAGCTGGCCAAGGCTTATCCCAGCCGTGTAACCGTGGAGTCTGCTGGCAAATCCTATGAGAACCGCGACTTGAAGACCATCACCATTTCCAATGGCGATGGCAGAAAAGACAAAAATGTGATCTTCCTGGATGCGGGCATTCATGCGCGCGAGTGGATTGCACCCGCAGGCGCACTCTATGTGATCTATCAGCTGGTGGAGAACTTTGTGTCCAATGCTGATCTGTTGAAGGACTACGATTGGGTCATTCTGCCGGTGGTCAATCCCGATGGCTACGAGTACACGCACACCAGCTCGCGCATGTGGCGCAAGACGCGCAAGCCCGCCAGCAACACCTGCTATGGCACCGATGGCAATCGCAACTTTGACTTCCACTGGGGTGAGGTGGGCGCCTCCAGCTACTCCTGCGCGGATACCTTCAAGGGCACAACAGCCTTCTCCGAGCCCGAAACGCAAATCGTGCGCGACCTGCTGCTCGGCTTTTCGGGCCGTGGCAAGTTCTACCTGACTCTGCACTCGTATGGCAACTACCTGCTCTATCCGTGGGGCTGGACGTCGTGAGTAAACCAAGCAGTTGACTCAAACACTAAGGCCTGCTAATTGTTCCATTGATTGATTTTAGCGATTTGCCCAGTGACTGGCGTGCCCACGATGAAGTGGCCAAAGCGGGCGCCGCTGCCATCAAGGAATCCACTGGCACCACATACACAGTGGGCAGCTCCACGAATGTGCTCTATGCCGCCGCCGGTGGCAGCGATGATTACGCATTTGGCGTGGCCAAATTCCCCGTCTCCATTACCATGGAACTGCCCAGTGGCGGCACTGGCTTCGATCCCACCACTGCCCAAATTCTGCCATATGTGAGCGAAACCTGGACCGGCATCCGTGCCATGGCCCAAAAGGTCATTGAAAAGTACTAAAGCTCAATAAAACAACGATATTTTATACACGAAATTAAATGTGTGTGTGTGTGTGTTTGTGTCTCTGTGTCTGGCGTTCCATTTCCGTTGCCCACGATAAGTGCCACCCATGGAGCGTGGCAGCATTCAGACTGCAGCCCGAACAATGACACACTTGGCCAATTTGGCTCAAAGCCTGCTGTGCTGCATGCCAACACTTCAAGTTATCGACGTCAATTAACTGGGCTCATAGTAGACTCAACTCCCACAGTAGTATTTCTAGTACTTGTAAAGTATTTCGCTAAGCACCTTGAAAATCGCACCTTTTCTATATTTAATTGTAATCGCTTAACTTATTTTATTTACTCGCTTGATTAGTATTGTTTTCAGCTACCTGACTTTTCACTGGGCAGAACCCTCTAGCTGAGCTAGTCGGGGTTGACCGACTAGCAGTTGCCCTGAACCCATTAGATAGCATTCCAATTAGATAGCATTCCAATTCCAGTTAACATAATTCAACCCCGTGAGGGTTTCCCAATTTATTATACATTTAAAGATAGGGCTTTAGTTGAGTGGATACTTTTCAATCACCTTACGGGCCATGGCCTCGATGCCCACCCAGGTTTCCTTAACAAGCCTATCAATATCTGACGCAGGTGGATCAAAATAGTTGAGTCCACCAGCTGGCAGCTCCATGGTAAATGATATAGGAAAGCCAGCATTGAATGCATAATCATCGCTAGCGCCGGCGGCTGCATACAACAAGGTGGTGGAGCAACCCACCTCGTAATCCGTGCCGGTTGCCTTCTTTATGGCATCACCACCAGCGCGTCCAACCTCATCCAGATCCTCCCAAGTGTCTGGCAGTTCGCTGCAATATACAACATTTTAGTAAAGGCAAAAATCTAAGGAGTTGTGAGCACCCACTCGATATAGCCCCAAGGGTACAGGATATAGTTTCCATAGGAGTGCACTGTCAGATACATTTTGCCACGATCCGCCAGACTGTGTATGAGATCACGCACCACAATTGCCTCCGGCTCGGAGAACGCCTTTGGTCCCGCATAGGTCTCAGAGCACGGATCCGAAGAAGCGCCAGTTTCATTCCAGTGAAAACCAAAATTCCGATTGGGATCGGTGCCAATGCACTCGGCGCTGCTCGGCTGGCGTGTTTTGCGCCACAAACGCGTATCCGCCGACAACTGTGTGTACTCATAGCCATCCGCATTGACCACGGGCAGAATGACCCAGTCGTAGTCCAGCAGCAGCTGGGCATGCGCCTCATAGTTGTTCACCAGCTCACCGATGGCATAGACGACGGCAGCTGGTGAGATCCATTCACGTGCATGGAAGCCACCATCCATGAGTATCACATTCTTATTGGCACGTCCATCTCCATTGGTTATGCGTATGGTCTTTAGCCAGCGGCCCTCATAGCTTTTGCCCACCGTCTTGACAAACACGCGACTCGGATGCTCCTGGGCGAGCTGCTCAATATATTGATTAATCTCTCCCTGGGTATAGTAACGCTCGGTGCCCAGGCGTCCTTGGTAGGGATACCAATTGCGCAGCATGCGATTCGTTTCGAATTGGCGGCGCAGCGATAGGCCCACATCATGATTAATAATCTGATAGCTCAGCGTGTGCCCGGTGAGCAATTCAATAAACTCCGGCTGTGCCTCAGGATGCACCATGATGTGGGCAGCTGCTCCATTGTTCGTGTACAGATCGTAGTATGACTCATTCTTAACCAGCTCTGATAAGAGCAAATCGGCGGCAGCGCTGCGACTCTTTGTGGCCAGCTCATAGATCTTAAAGCTGTTGTTCGGTTAGTTAAGCACGTGAAATACCTTCCCAGCACCACCCACTCACCCATCATAGACACCACCCTCAACGTGGCTCAGCGCTAGGCCGAGCCAACACACACCGAACCACAATATTTGCATCTTTACAAGTTACCGACTCGAACAAAACTAGCTGCCTATCAAAATGAACAAACTCACGACTTCTAATCAGAGTACGTTATCAGTTGCGTAAAAGCTTAAGAACCCACTTAACGTAATCAATAAATTGGTTGTAAAATCATAAAAATCGGCGATATGCGTTGATAGGTCATTTTGAAACTAGTCAAAACCATAGGGGACCACGATTCTTGTTATATTTTATCTAGAATTAATACTTATATCTAAGGCTCGCAAAATACACTGCTATAAATGATAACAACTTCATTAAAAAGCTAGTCATATTGGTAACATATATATTCGAATTTATCTGTATATATATGAAACTATTCGTCTTGACTAGCTGACTGACAGATTAATGATGAACGCACATGCATACATGCATGCATACATACACACATAAATATGTACATACATACACACTTACATACATACACACTTACATACATACATACGTACATACATACATGCATACATGCATACATACTTACATACATACATACATACATACATACATACATACATACATACATACATACATACATACATACGTACGTACATACATACATACATACTTACATACATACATTCATACATATATACATACATACACAACAACAAAAATAACAACAAAAACATAAAAAAAATTTACAAAAACCATTACTAGCTAAGCATGAAAAACTGCAGAGCCTACTTGAATTCGTGAGAATCGAGGAGGAGAGCACTGATAGATATTCGTCTCACTTAAATTTGCTTAAGCTTTAGACTAATTAGTCTGCGATTGGTATTACTAAAAAACATGTGCACATACATACATACAAAAATGCTTACAAACACACATGCATACACTAACACACACACGCCCACACACACACAGATATACACAGTTGGTATAGCTAAACTTTTAATCTTCCCTTGCATATGTGGATTACATTTCCCGGTATTGAATGGCAGCCTCAGTAGATAAACGCATTTTTATAAGAAATTACCAACGTGTGTGATGACAACTTAAGTAAAACACTCGACTTGGAGTCTCTGCTTTATTTAATACTTTTCGATAACCTTTTCGGCCATTGCACGAATACCTATCCAGGTTTCGGTTACAAACTCATCGATCTTGCTGGCCGGTGGATCAAAGCCTGTTACGCCACCTCCACTTAACTCCATGGTGATCGATATATTGAAGCCGGCGTAGAAGGCATAGTCGTCGCTGGCCCCAGCGGCTATGTACAAAACATTGGTGGAGCTACCCACTTCATAATCCGTACCGGTTGCCTTCTTTATGGCATCTCCACCAGCACGTGCCACGTCATCGAGATCCTGCCAAGTTTCGGGCAAATCGCTGCAATATAGATCAGTCAATCATAAGTCAAGTGCATAAGAAAACAGAAGGATATTCATCTACGAACCTGGTCCAACCCCATGGGTAGAGCAAGTAATTGCCATATGAATGGATTGTCAGGTACATAATGCCACGATCCGCCAGCGAATGCATCAGATCGCGCACCACAATTGTCTCTGGCTCGGAGAAAGCATTGGGGCCAGCAAAGGTATCCGAGCAGGGATTCGATGAGGCACCCTCCTCATTCCAATGGAAATCAAAATTGCGATTAGGATCGGCGCCATAACAGGTCTGGCCCAGATACTTATAGGGCTGACGAGTCTTGCGAAATATGCGAGCATAAGTGCCTGTCTGGGTGTGCTCATAGCCGTCCGCGTTAACCACTGGCAAAATGACCCAGTCATAGTCCTGCAGCAGATCGGCATTCTCTTCGAACTGTTCCACCAACTGTTCAATGACATACAGCACAGCTGCTGGAGAGATCCATTCGCGCGCATGGAAGCCGCCATCCATGAAGATGACCTTCTTGTTGGCACGACCATCCCCATTGGTTATGGTTATGGTCTTCAGCTCGCGCTTCTCATATGACCAGCCAACAGTCTTGACGCGCACACGCGACGGATAACGAACGGCCAGGTCATCAATATAGTTGGTGATCTCCTCATGTGAATAGTAGCGCTCCGTGCTGAGGCGACCCTTGCCCGAAAAGGGTGAGAGGCGTCGCTGCAGCTGCCGCTGGGCAAACTCCGCTGCAATGGTGGCGCCCAGGTTATCATTGAGCAGACGATGGCTCAACTGCTCATCCGACAGCAACGCCTGGAAGCTGTCCAGCTGCTCAGGACTTACAATGACGCGTGACGATTTACCCAATAATCGAGGTAAACTTAGGAAGTCGTAGCCCTGGATGGAGAGCTTGTGCAACAGATCTCCCTGTGCAGCTGTGGTAGGTGTCAGCTCGTAGATGCGATAACTGCAAGCAACAGTTGCTCAGGACTACTCAGCCAGTAAAGATCCTTGATAGACTTACCCCTCATAGTCTTGTTTGGCGGCCACAAGAGCCAAGCCCAACAGCAGTGACAGCAAGCCCAAACGCAACATGTTGACACGCAATTGCACTATAGTCACGCGTGCCTGAAATCCAGCACTTAAATAACCCAATCATATCTAATCTAAACTGGTAATCGATCTATAAATTAGAAGCGTATCTATTGTAAAAACCAAAATCAAAGCTTTTGGACACAAGGCTATCTTTATTTACGATTTGGTCTGGTAGCGTCTTATCACCTCCAGTGCCATGGCACGCACTCCTACCCAACTTTCGGTAACCAAGCCTTCGATGTGCGAGACCCACGGATCGAAGCCAAGAAATCCGCCAGCTGGTAGTTCCATGGTTATGGCCACCTTTGCATTGGCAACACCCACAGCATAATCTATAGAATCACCAGACGTAGGGTACATTAAATGATATCCACTGCCGTAGCTATAAATGCCATTGGTAGCCTGCACGATCGCCATGGCGCCCGCATCCGCCACTTCCATCATATCAAAGTAGCTTGAGGGGAAGGCACTGCGAAAGGCAAAGTAAAAAAGCTTTTTAATAGGGTATACTTGGACTTAAAACTTTTCAAATTAGCTTTGACTAATAATATACTAATACAATCATAATTGCTTGTGCTTACCTTGTGTGACCCCATGGGAGCAAGAAATAGTTACCATACGAGTGAAGTGAGAGGTAGAAATCCAAGCGATCGCTGTAGTGCAGCAGAACATCGCGTACCACCTGCGACTCGGGCTGATCAAACGCGTGCTCGCCGCGATAAATCTCCTCGGCGGGATCAGCTGAGGAGCCTTCGTCGTGTCCCCACTCGTAGCCGAAATTGCGATTCAGATCGGTGCCAATGTTCTCCGGATCCCAGGTGGGTTTGCGTGTCTTGCGCCAGTAGCGCGAGTCTGTGTGAGTAAATTCATAGCCATCGGCATTAACAACTGGCATAATAGCCCAGTCAAAGTCCTTGAGCAGCTCGGCATGCTCTACATGATTGTCCAACAGCTGCTGAATGATGTATAAGGCGAACGAGGGCGCAATCCACTCGCGTGCATGCATTGTGGCATCGATGAAGATCACCGGCTTATTCCGTCTTCCATCCCCATTGCTGATGGTCAGCAGCTTCAGAGCACGTCCCTCGTAGCTCCTCCCAAACTGTTTGAGCAGCGCACGCTGCGGATATCTCTGGGGCAGGCTCTCCAGATACTCATTGATCTCCCCATGCGTATAAAAGCCACCCATGACATCGATGAAAGGCAACGTGGAGCGCGACTTGCTGCGCTCATTCTCGGCACGCTGTTCCCGCAGCAGCAAGGACATATCATTCCAGAGCAGTTGATGTTCTATGTGATGTGTCTTCAGCTGTTGCAGCAAACCTTTCACTTGTTTGGGCGCCACCAGGACACGCAATCCGCTCTCGTTGTAACTGCGACGAGTGCCCAGAATGTCCCAATTGGGCTGATCCCGCGCCAGCTGACGCAGCAGCTGCAGCTGATTGGCATCTTGTGGCTTCAGCTCAAACACCTTATAATCCTTGTAGTCCTGCCAGGCCAACAGGCCAGCGAACTGCAGCAACACCAGCACCAGCAACAATCTCAACGATGTCATTTGCGTCAAGTTGCGACAAGACTATGCCGAAAAATTTCGATACCTTTGCCATGGAAGCCACTTATCACTTTATTGGAACTGCCGCCGACTATTAGACTTGGGTTACGATACCAATAAGTCCGTTTATCGTATGTACTAGACGCTTCTGTTTATGGCATAGGGTAAACACCATAAAAAATCACCAATGAGTTCAGGGAGTAAGAAGTCCACGGTAGAGAACTAGTTCCTTTAATACATAGATCTTCGGTGGGAAACGAAATCTTTTAATTCTTGAATAACTTCACTTTTAGCTTTCCGATCTTCATAAAACTTTGTTGAATGAAAATTGACACTCAAATTAATGAATTTACAAAATTTAGCTCTTAAAAAACGTAAGTGAAGACTTATAGAAGGCATTCAGAAGGGAAACATAGGCAACATAGGCTTAAGATCGATATTTATCGGTATCACACGTAGTCTGCTATCGATAAACTGTAATAAACTTAAGGTGCGTGGGCACACAATAGCTTATTCCACCAAATTTGAGGTCTCTTACCTCAGCTTTTGTTTTTTAAACAGATGTCTTCTTTTACCTGTTACGCACATATTGCCCATTTACATAGATAACAGGGTATTGATAATTATATGTTACCGATAACAAACATCAAACCGTGTATTTGTTATCTTTTATCTCACTTTCTCACTTTAATGCCTAACAACAATGACACTAATTAGTTAAATTAACAATTATAAATTCAATTGCCTTAATGCTAAGGACGGCAAAATACTTAATAGAGACTAACGTGCCGAATGAACTCGACGAAGCCGGCGAATGTCTCCTTGCAGACGTGTATGATATCGAACGAGGGCACATGGAATTCATCGCCGGGTAACTCAACCGTGTAGGACAAGGGTATGCCCAGGCTGCCATAGGCAAAGTCATCCAGACTGCCAGAAGCCTCGTACAGTATGGAGGCGGAGGTGCCAATGGTGTACCGGGTGCCGCGATATTTGCCGATTTGGTTGGCGGCCCGCGATGCCACGGAGCGCAATGTGCCCACGGTGGGTGGAACTGTGTTTCTGTATGGATGCGAAATGGGTGTTAAAATGTTTACAGTGCCAGCCAAAAATATTCGCATTTTAATTGCTTTTAGCAATTAATTGAAAAGTAAATTGAATTTCTTTTTGCCCCAAAGAGCTCAGAGCTGAGGGCTCAGCCCCCGAAGGCCTGCCAGCCGTACACACCTCGCATAGCCGTAGGGATAAAAAATGAATTTGCCGAATGAGTGCACATCCAGGCTGAGCTTCACACGATGACGATTGAATTCCAGATAGCGGACCACCGCCGATGTTTCCGGCTCCGAATTTGGCGCCGTGCCCGAATAGACCTCCGAGCAGAGCTGTATGCGGCGATGGGGTTGAAATCATGTTATACATTATATGGAGGTCAAAGTCAAAGTTACATGTGCTGCAACAGGTCGCTTACGTTCTGGCTGGCGCCCTGATAGTTCCAGTGATTGCCAAAGTTACGATTGATGTCCACCCCGCTGCAGGAATGACCAGCAAAGCGATGACGATTCTTGCGCCAGAAACGATCCTACGATGCAGATAAATTTTCAAACCAATTAAACACAATTCAACAGAAGTAATTCCAAGATAACAGCAGGTAATCTATAAGGTTTCCCTAGAATAAGATTACTTATCGGATTTTCCTTATCACATTATTATTTCGTTCTAGCAGCGCGTAATCCCAAATCAAGTATCAAATACTTATTTCCAGTATAAACTTTTGAGTGCTAAAAAAGTTGAATTAGGTTTTTTCGATATATGTTTCAGCCGAATTGAAAAATGTGGACCGCCTATACTTCAATAACTTCTGGCCTTTGGACAAGTTTAATTTATTCTTGAATCAAGAACTTCCTTATGCAAATAAACAAAAGTGTTCTAGTCGTAAGTAACCGACTAGTAGATACCCCGCACTCAGTCCCAATCTACCTGGACGAATCTTTTAAGTGCTCTCTTCCTGAACAAGATAATGTATAATGTATTATGTTGGAAATGGTTCCTTCTCTCTCTTCTCTCCCCGCCTTCTATCTCCCTTTCCTAATCTATTGCTTACCGTTGTGTGCGTGTACTCATAGCCATCGGGATTGACGAGCGGCACAAGGAACACCTCAACATCGTTAAGAACCCGCTGGAAGGCGCGCAGATTGCTGAGCAGCTCGTAAGCCAAGTAGAGCACCGTTTGCGTTGTGATCCACTCCCTGCCATGGGCGGCTGCTTGAATGTAGGCCACACGGCGCGGGCGAACACGCTGGTTCAGCGATATGGACAGGCCGGCAATGTGACGACCCTCGTTGGAGCGACCCAGCGATTCGTAGCGACAGTACTGCGGATAACGTGCAGCCAATCCGCTCATGAAGTTGAGTATCTCATGATAGCGCGGATAATGCGAGAAGAAGCCGCGTGCCTGGCGACGCTGCCGATTACGTGGACGCTGCGAGTCGCAGTCTCCCGGCTGGCATTCATCCAAATCATCGGCATCAGCATATGTGCTATTTGCTTCCAGCGATGCCATGAGATCCATCAGTGGCTGGGTCCGATATTGAACGCCCAACTGGGACAGGCGCGACTCGAACTGAGGCTTGCGCTGCGGACCCACCGTCAGCACAGACATGTTGCGGGTCAGCAGCCAGAAGTCCACCTCGGTATCGTTCGTTTGCAGATCGACCATATAGCGAAAGGCGCTCTCATCGCCATGCTGCACCGTGTACTTGGTATAGCTGCAGGAATTTGTGTTGATAGTATTCAATTAGAAAGATTAACAAATAACAATTATATGGCAGTCATTTTTTAAAGACTAAGTCTTAATTGAGCTAGTGTTTAAAGCTATTGGATTCTGGTTTGAATCCTAAGTATAGCAACAAGTAAGCTGCAGACTCTGCCGTCATAAAGGGTCTGAAAAACCTTAGATTCTAAAAAGGAAATACGCTCTAGTGCCTGACTAAAGGATACTCTGTGCCCAGGGAAGCCGAAGTTACAAACTTCAAGTCTCTAGCTCCTATAATCTAGAAGTTGCTGCTGAACAAGAATATATAACATACCTAGGCAACAAAACAGTATACCCTTTTCAACAAGGGTTACAGGGTATAGAAACTTTCTAATATCACAGCTCTCATCATGATGTAGATAAATGTTAAGTTTAACATAACTGTTTCAATATGATCTCATAAGTTCTATAATAAAAGTTCTTGCTAAGACTATGAAACCTTATTTCAGGTATTAAATCACATTTGCAGCCAGTTTAGATTCTCTCAGAAACGAGTTTATGTAGAATATTTAATTTGTTCTTTTTGAATTCAATTAAGTTTAGGCTATATAAAAAAAGTCTTGAAATATTTACACGTTTTGAATCTTGGGCCATCAATGGGTTATCCCGATTACGTGCAATTGCGGCCAACTAATTGTTGGAATAATAGATATCCAATTAAAAATTCGAAAAAACCCAATAAGATTGCTTTACACACACCCAAAGAGCTGTCTTGATCTAATTGGACAACAAAATTAATTTGTGGCGCCCAAAAATGAGTTGTTGATTCACAAATTTATGCAGAATGCTCGTTCTCGTTGTCGTCGCCTGGCCAATTGGCGTTTTGCCACCTCGCTTGAATTTGTGGCCAATTTATCATTTCAGAAAATTCCACAACGCCAACAGACAAGATGAAGCAACAAGCTGGCCCACAAATATTGAAAATCTATGCATATTCATCTTGTGCAGCGGGGGCTGAGGGGCGGACAAGGGGCGAGTCAAGTAGCCGAACAGAAGACAAAG
Organism: Drosophila kanekoi; assembly: GCA_037075305.1. Classification (NCBI taxonomy): domain Eukaryota; kingdom Metazoa; phylum Arthropoda; class Insecta; order Diptera; family Drosophilidae; genus Drosophila; species Drosophila kanekoi. Next base: position 10,098,460 of record JBAMCE010000141.1, read on the forward strand.
CTGCGGCTAATCACGTGTGGCAGTCGGCATACAATGAATAATATATAATTAAATTAAACGCCCGCCAACAATGTTTTTATCTCACACAGAAACAGAAGGCAAAGAGCGGACACAAATATTCAAAATTAATGACAAAAGCCGGGTGTGACTGACGAGAAGATACCTTGTAGCCAGTCTCGAGAATCGCATCGCAAAGGGAAGTTTCCCTTTATGCATACAATCTTCAAGAGATTTTACGCTTCATCCGAGTCTCCTATACTTAAAATAGCTGGAAATATCGATATCGATATTAGGAGAAGTTATCGATAGACAATAGATAGACTCATTCAACGTATTATAAAGGTATACAACCTTTAACTTACAAATCTCTAAGTCTTATAATGTTCGTGTTCGCCCAGGTTACAAAATTGATATTTATCGGAGGCGAGCAGAAATCGACTTGATTCTAATCAAGAATATATATGTATACACACTTTATGCCCTTGCCTCAAAACCAATATGCCCTGCGTTACTCATTTTCAATGGCTACAGGGTATGCTTAATGAAAACCCAGCAGGCGACCGCATAGGCCAACTAATTTTTCATTTTTACATAAAGAAACTGTTTAGATGCGATTAGTTTGATATTCATTTAAATTAAACGTGTTGTTGCTGTAATTTTCCTTAAATTATGGGCAAATGAAGCGCTATTGTTGGCTGCAACCTTGTCAAAGCGATATCTATGCATATTATGCATCTATTTTCAAGCATTCCAATTTGAAATGTCGAAACAACAACAACAACAACGGCAACAACAACAACAACAGCAACAACAACACCAAACTGAACACACAACAACGGAAGGAAGCAAACATTTTGCGTGCTAATTAAAAATCAAGTTGTGGTTTTGGACTCAATTTCAATTTCATTTTTGTTATTTTCATTTTTGTTATTTTCATCGCTTGCAGCACAGTTGCTCGCATCCATCACACATACGCCGCGTGCGCCCGCCGCCCTTCTCAAAAATAATATTCAGCTGAAATATCTTTGGGCAAACATTTGCACTGCGATCGCTTGGCATTTGCATACGGCTTGCTGTGTCATCGGCGGATCGTCAATGGAGCTACCTTCTGCCATGGGCGTGATTTTTTTCATTTGTTTTTGTTGGTTTTGGGTTTGTTTTGCTGGCACGCCTGACTTGAGCAACATTTAGTCTAAGTGCTAATGTTAATGACAGCGTCTAATCACTGGCATTGACAGTCGTTAATTCAGACACATGTGTGTGTGTGTTTGAGTGTGTGTGTGTGTTTGAGTGTGTGTGTGTGTACATATCTGGCCAAACATTCGCCAGCCACCGAGACCTCTCCGAGACTCTACAGACCTGTAAACGCACACAACTTGATATGCAGCGCCTTCTAGATAGAATCGGATAAACATAAAAGATCCTCAGCAAATCCTACTTATGCCTACGCACTAGCAATAGAATAGAGGGATTCGAACCGGCATTCTCCTACAGCTAGACTTATCTACCGAGTACTGCTTTCCCTTTCAGCATCACATTGGCATTGTTCAAAATGTCATTGAATAATTCTTTATGTCATTCATATAGATTTTGTGTGCCTTCATTAAAAAGTTAACGTTGTTTAAAACACAACACAAAGCTTAACTGAAATTGTTGCATACAAATTTTCTCAGTTGAAAACATGTTTGGCAAACTGAAAGAGTTCACTTTCAACTGGGGCTCCAAATTGTACCGCAATGCGCTGGTCATATCCGTTTTGGCCATACCCTATCTAACATTCAAGTGCCAAATAGACAAGCTGTCCACATTTGATATTGGTCTTATGTACGCAACTTTTGCAATCGGTGTAATTAGCTGTCTGGAATACGAGATGCAACGGCAATGAACGGGAGGGTCACCTTTGAGCAGTTGGTAAGTTGGTGAAGGTTCGAAAGAGACGATATTTTAAGCAGCTCCCCAAAGCGGTTATAAGCTGAAACGGTTCGAATCGGGAATAACGGTTTTAATTTGACTGTTAACCGAAACGGAAACCGAAACGGGAACCGGTTCAAAAATAAAGGCAAAACCTAAATACTAAATCGAACGATATTTCAAATAATTTTTGGTTTCTTCTATATATGCCAAATATGTTTATATATAAAATTATGTTAAAATCATTTTAGATTGGAAAAAAATGTGACCAGCTAAGTTTGGAAGAAAAACAGATACATGAACCGAACCAAAAGGCGTGGAATTGGTTAAGTTTTTCTCTTTTTATACCCTGAACCCATTAAAAATGGGTAAAAAGGGTATAATGTATTTGTGCAAATGTATGTAGCAGGCAGAAGGAAGTATATATATTCTTGATCAGCATCAAAAGCCGAGTCGATCTAGCCATGTCCATCGTGTGTCCGTCTGTCTGTCCGTCCGTCCGTCTATCTGTTCGTATGTATGTATGTCCGTCTGTCCGTGTGTATGAACGCAAGGATCTCAGAACCTATAGGAGCAAGACTTTTTAGATGAATTCCCTCCTAGCGCCCGCGCAGATCGAGTTTGTTTCCGATAATCGATAACTTACTCCGTTTCCAAGCAATCGATAAAAAATAAGAGCTAGAGTCTGCAAACTGGACATGTAGCTTCTAGAATAGTATATATATCTGCATTTGGTGTTGGAAGAAGCGGGTTCAGGGTATCCCCTAGTCGGGTACTCCCAACTAGAACCTCTTACTTGTTGCACATTGCACATGCGTAGCTATAAGGTAAAATCCTGAACAAGAAAGAAAGGTTTTCAAAATTAACCCGGTTAATGTATCTGAAAAACTGGGCTCATAAGCCTAACCCAAAGGCAAGGTTCACTTTTTTCCTTTCTTTTTTTGGACGAGCACATGGCTAGTTAGTTAAGTTAAAGTCCCAAACCAGTTATTACCAACTAGCCGGCAATCGTTGAAAACAAATTTTAATATTTTCGAAAAAAACAACCAAAAAGATAATAAATGATTGCCATAAGAGGGCCGCCTGACAGATGTGCTTAAAATATTTATATCAAAAAAATGAATATATATATATGAGTGTGTGAATAAAAATGTATTTATAACTATTGTGTTAATTACCCCTCATAGCCGGCCAGATTGTTGGAGCTGGTGCTGGAGGAGCACGCCAAGCCGAGGAGACACAGCAGCGAGCTGCACACGATTTTATAATACATTTTCAACTTAACAATTGGCCACAGCTGCTCGTGTTTGTTGTTGTTTGTTGTTGTTTTTTTTTCTTTTCAAATTGTTAGGTATTTGATAAATGCTTTTTATACAAATTTTGTATTAAAATATGCAGCTGAGCGGCGAATGAAGCATGTACATATGCACTTGGTTTTATTTTAATTTTTTTCCTTGCAACACTTTTATAATAAATTTGTTTTAGCTTTTTACTCGTTGCTTGGTTTTTTTTGCGCGCTGCACTTGAAAAACTGATGTAATAAAACACAAACCGAAAGCTTAAGTTAACTTAAGCTGAGCGCCGCCCGATTCGTGTGTGTCTCATCTTCGTTTCGGCCAAAGACTGTCGAACTGTGCGGAGCGCGGCTCAGCAAGAAGACGTTGCCGCAGCCAACCGAAAAACCCGAAAAAAAGAGCCAAACAACAAAATTGTTTCGTTTCGGTTTTGTGTTTTTTATAAGAAAAGTGAGTGTCAAGGTCAGCCGTGTCCAGTTCAATCCAATGTTACGCGGCCAGCTTCGCTGTGGACCAACCAAATACAAGACGATCTTTTCTGGGCGATTGTAAGCCCGTCTCGAGTCGAAATGCGGAAAGGGTATTTTTTTCTTCCAAAATGTTCGCGGCACGCGTCGCAGTCTTTTTTTCAAATTTATTTCGATTAGAATTCGCTTAGTTCTTCTCCAATTAAGTTTTGCATAATTTATGCCAGTTGCTAAGAAGCCAATTTTAGTGCTTTTTTTTATTTTTCAAATGAAATTTAATCAATTTTTTATTTTCTTTAAGAGAATTAATGGTATTTTTTTCGAAACTTGTTTTAAACAATTTGATCACTTTGTTATCCGCACACACACCTACACACACACACATAATTGTCTCATTTGTTGTTGTTGTTTTGGGTCTAGTTCGGTTTTTGATCTTTAAGGGGTTTTGCATCCGCGTGTTGCGGCTCTTGAATCAATTCTGAAGCCGTTACTTGTTTTTTACTGGTTTTTATAGAGGAACTTGAACTATGCGACTGTACGCGCGCTTGTGTGTGTGTGTGTGTGTGTGTGTATTATGCTTTGGGCCAACTTTGCGCTTTGTCTTCCTAATGTCACGGTCTGACACGGAGATACACAGCCACCGGCCAAATATCAGATTCCTGTTCTAATCAACTCGAATTGAAAGTTCAGCAAGATGCGCACCCGTCAAATTCTATTGGGCCTAATACGAGCACTGAACTATATCAATATGCCGTGCAAGGTCAATTGGTGGAGTTGGCCGGAAGCGAAGCTCGCACATGCTTGTGGTCCATTACAGTTAGAAGAAGCGCTTGGAAAGGCAGCCGATGAGTCCATTAAAAGTCTGTCGATTAAATGCCACAAAGATGCGCGGTTCGAGTTCATTAAAACATAAAGTGGTCGATTGGCAGTCGGATTGGTCGGATGGATCCGTAAATAACGCAACGTCATGGCTAAACAGAAGCCATTCACAAATCATCGAGCGCAGCTCTTCGGATGATACCATTCTCTATGTCTCTCGTGACGACGTCTTGGTTGCTTTTTCAAAAATATTTTCGGTTTGCTTTTGTGCGTAATTATGACACCTGTTTGGTGCTTTGGGCACTTCCGGTTGACCAAAGATATTTCCATTGATCCATCGAGCCATCATCAAAGTTCGATAGCTATAAACGTAGCAGAACTTTACGTTTCCGGTGCACTAGAAGAACTTGAATTCGATCGCATTTGCATTTTTAATTTAACCATTGGTTAAATTTAATAGGCTGGCTGGCTTAAATTGACAACTCGTTTTTTCGGTTCTAAATCATTTAAATCTGCTTAATGGGTTCTAACTCAAAGCTCAGGGCATTCAACTTTTTCAACTTGACCGCGTTGTCTGAATAGCCAAAAAAAAAATCGCCCGACATGCACAATTATTACTTAACAATCACATTATCTTACAATACATATAGATCTATATCGCATAACATTCAAGGCATGCGCGAAACGGGTTTTGTTTCTATACCCATTAAAATTTGACAAAAAATAAATGTGCCACAACCGAAGATGTTTTAAAATAACCACTTGACATTAAACATCTGGATTAAGAGAAGGTAACTAGTTAAGTTGCAGCTTCAAAAACTGAAAGTTAATGAAGAACATTTGCTCTGGATTCAAATATTACAGCGTATCTGCTAGTCTATGCCCCTTGGCAACAGCACTCCAGCTTGTTTTTGTTTTGTGTTTCTTTTGTTTGGTCTTTGTCAACGCCCCAATAATCATATGACAGAGCCCTCCGGGGCAAGAGACCAAGCTATACTCTGTGACCTTAACCATGAAAATAATCTTTGCCAGCTTCAATCTGTTAACAGACTGAGCTATTTGTGTATGTTTACAACGAAACCGCGAGTTATTTATACTCTTGAGCTAGCTCGTACGACAAAACCATGTGCGATATAATCTATCCGATTAACTTTCTGCAGAAACTTAAACCAAACCAAAATTTTTGCAAGTTGGTACAATCGCAGACGAAGTAAATATAATAATTTCTGAAAAGTATTTAAAGATAGCCTTTCTATGCGATTTTCATTCTCTTCGCCTCTTTGACGCACTATCTCACCTCCCTCTCTCTTCCTCTCTCTCTCTCCCTCTCTCTCTCTCCCTCTCTCTAACTCGCTCAAACACTATCTTTCCTTCCACTATCAGCAACCGCCTTTCTACGAGATTCTCATGAATCCAAGTAAGGCTTACAGATTTTTGCTGCTTCCCTTTGTTATATTTTCTGCATACTCCAGTTTCACCTCTCGGCTATTAAAATGCACAGCATGCAAATCGATTATGGTCAAGAGTGGGCACTAATTGCGTCCAGTGTTCCCCAACTATTGAGTCAGTTTCACAGAATCTCTTGGAGGCACAACATCAAGAATCGCAAAAAAAATGGTGAGTGTTGCACTTAAAAGCTAGAGAAGAGATGAAACTGAAACCCTATAAACAATCTCGTGCACAGTTCTTGATGACGTCGCTGCAATTGTTGCTGCTGCTCTTATCGACAAATTTGCAAATGGACGCATTCGGATATTACGACTATGACGACAACGAAGAAGTTAACTTAAGGTCGAATGGACATGGTTACGGTCGTGTTATCACAAAAAGAACAACATGTGAAAGTCATGAAGAGATTGCACGCTGGATCAACGAGCAGGTGGTGAGAAATGCTAAACTTACAAACCTCAACCAGCACCTGGGCAAGTTATTGGATGCCTTGCATACGAAGCGGCCGGAGCAGATCGGCGACGAGCACTGTTGTTTCTATGAAAAGGACACCATGGAGAGGATATTGAAGGACATGACGAGCCTCTCGGCCAGCAGTGGCATTGGCGTGGGCAAGCCGCTGGAATCGAGCGGCGACATAGGCAAGGATCTGGACAGCATCCTGGACAGAATAAAATTGCTGATCAGCAAGGATACGAAAACCTGTTGCGATCAGTTGACGAACAATCTTAAAGCCATGGAAGCCGATTTTGTTAAGCAATTGGATGAGCTTAGCCGCAAATTGAACGAACAGAACGAGGACAACACGAGACAACGAGATGAGCTCAAGGCCAAGGAAGCTGATCTGGAGAAGAAGCTAAAGGACATAGCGCAGCGCATCGAGCAGCTGGAGCAGAATCAGAAGGACAACAAAGCGGCAGCGGAAAAGTGTTGCAAGGAGTTGAACTTCCGAGTCGATGAGCTAAGCCAACAGCTGCAGAAAGCTCAAGCCGAGACCCAAAAGAAGGCCAACGAACTGAAGAAAGAGCTCAAAGACATGGAGGATAAACAAAAGGAGCAGCAGGACCGAATAAATAACATCAAAATGGAATCAGAGAAGCGCATAGAAAATATTAATTTGGTTAAGGAAAAATGCGACAGGATCAGTGAAATAAACAAACTGGAAAGCAATTTACTTTACGGCAACAGCACAGAAAACAACCCGCTGACGAAAATAGCCCATTTGGAGCATTCGGTAAATGAACACACGGAGCAACAGGAGAAATTCGTGAATCTGGCAACAAGCATTGCCCACTGCCGGCGGTTCCATGATGAGCTGAAAAAAATGGAAACCACAGTGCAAGAGTTAGAACAAGAAAAGATACCAGAACAGCACGATCTAATCATTTGTCCAGGACAGGACGAATTGAAGGCGGAAGTTAATAGGGCCAAGGACTGCTGCAAGAACATGGACAGGTTGGCCAAAGATCTGGAGCAGCTGCAGCAAAATGTTGACAAAATGGGCGCCACATACAGCGATCATATTGCCAAACTGGAAGCGGATCTAAAGGATTTGCAGCAGCGTCTGAGCGCGGCATTAGACAAGTTGAGCTCGGTGAGTTCCACGACTGTCAAGCCCACGACTGAGGGTATTGATGCCCAAGCCGTGGATGAGCTCATAAGACAGCTGCAGGCCAAGCTGGCTGCGACAAATGATTTGCTTTCGGTGATCCAAAAAAATCTCGATGATAACGACAACAAGCTGAACGAAATCAAGGATGATTTAGTCAAAAAGTACGACGAGTTGGACAAGCTGACTGCGGAACGGCAAAAGGATGCGCAACAATTTAAGAATCACGCCGAGCAACGCTTCAACGAACTGGAGAAATTGCTGCTCCGATCGAATAATAATGATCACAATAGTCCCGTCAAGCTGGATGGCAAAATTGTGCAGCGCCTGGAAGAGCTGGAGAAACAACACAAGAAACTGCGCAAGGATACCGACAAGATATTGGAGCTAGACCAACGAATTGCGGAATTGGAGGCACGGCTTAAAGATGCACTCGAGAACCTTCACGAAAACGATTCGGAATTAGACAAGTGTTTGAACTCGTGCAAGAGTCTGGACAAACTAGACGACATTATCGATCGCATCGAGGATTTGGAGAAGATTGCTGGCATTGCCCCAAAGGCCAAAAGCCCCGCAAGCCCGACAGCACATGGAACGACACCAAGGACACCCCACGGCTCGAAAGGAAGCGTTGACAGTGCAATCCCTATTTACGATATAAAAAATTAATAAATGAACTCATCAATTCATCAGCCTTTCTATGCGATTTTCATGAATTTAAGTTATATTTTTATGCATATGTGAAATATATTTTGCGCCCTAGAGATCATAATTTGGAATGATGGAAAAAAAATATAGCTGATGCATATGCAAATGTTCTGCTTATCAAATTATTCCAATTCCACAAATATAAGCAAAATCTACTAACCTATCATAAATGATGATGGTCGAAAATTGAGTAAGTGTGCTCCTTATTTTGGACACGACTGTTTCATGTTAGCCGACACCGTGACAGTAGGTTAAATAAGACAGCATAAATTTTTAACTACCTGTCAAATCGACGACACAACTTTATCCAACTATGCCAAACTATAGAATAAAGTTAAATTGCTCTGGCATATAAAATGCATAAATATGCGAGCATAATAATTTCTATTTTCTCGTATGAGTTCATGTCGTTTCATGTTGGGGCAGGTTTTGGAGCAAACCAAACTGACAATTTTCGTTTATGTTATTTTTTCGCATAATTGCTGGAATTTTGTTAATTCGTAGCCAGTTTTATTTCGTCATCAAATGCCGGGAACAGCTGCCAGGCCCAAAGGAACGAACGACAACTGGGAAAATTTAAGCCAGAAAAAAAACTTGTAGCCCTTTTTTTATTTTGGCCAACATGCTAATGACATAATGTGCATACTTCAGAAACGCCCCCTAACAGGACCAACTGGCTGGCGGCCTGTCTGAGTCCTTGCGTGTCCCTGGCAAGGAGAACCAACAAAAAAAAAACTAAACGGAATAATTTTTGTTTACGCTAGCATGTTCATGACTGACAGATAGCCTAGACTAAGCAATCCAGAAGTTTGGCTGATAATAAAACCCATTTAAAAAAGCTTTCTTATGCATTCTTCAATGCATTAAGGGTATGCATGAGATCAATCCCCAAAATATCCTTGAGCCTATCTGAACAGCATCAAATGTATTTCTGGGATTGAGTTTCATTTCCTGATAGCCGCAATGCCCACATTTTACAGGGTATATTGACGTACCGATATTATGTAGCATAGACGTAAATATATGGCAGTCACTGTGTCAGGAAGTTGACTAAAAGACCGTTAAATGAAAATCAACACGAACCTTGTTTTCCATATAAATCAACTGGTTGCGTCGTGGGCGATGTTCCTGCAAATGCATTCGGATGTTTTTTACGTAAATACATATTTGTATATAGCTTTGTGTATATGTCTGCACATGTCTGCGCCGATTGCTCCGACCCCGCACTTTTCACTTTTGCGTTGACATGACATTTGTCGGGCACCAAGCTACACTGTCCAACCAAAATCACATTCTATCTAAATAATTTTGATAGAATATATATAGAAGATATATAGTTTAAATAGACTACGATAACTGGATTGGTATTTAAAAAGGAAAAAATGGTCAGTTTTCAAACTCACCTGTTCCGAATTCAGCGAAAAGTTAACGCAAGTGAAATCAAACTGTTCCACATTCCACTGTTCCTATGCGTCTTCTTCCACGATTGAATACTACTGTGTACGATTGAATATATTCAAAATGAATGGGAATCTATGATAATATACCCTTACCATTTTTCGAATCTCACTTGATAAATAGAGATATTTTCAATAAAATCCTAATTATTTCCCATGGTAAAGCCAGAATAAAGTCCATCATCAATTTTGGTTTTGCACAATAGATACGCGCTTAATTTATAGATCGCCTTCGAGTTCAGATTAGATATGATTGGGGTATATAAGTGCGGGATTTCGCGTTGCGCGTAAACATGTCGCGTTTGGGCTTGCTGACACTGCTGTTGGGCTTGGCTCTTGTGGCCGCCAAACAAGACTATGAGGGGTGAGTCTATCAAGGATTTTTACCGGCTGAGTAGTCCTGAGCAACTGTTGCTTGCAGTTATCGCATCTACGAGCTGACACCTACCACAGCTGCACAGGGAGAGCTGCTGCACAGGCTCAGCCTCCAGGGCTACGACTTCCTTAGTTTACCTCGATTATTGGGTAAATCGTCACGCGTCATTGTGAGTCCTGAGCAGCTGGACAGCTTCCAGGCGTTTCTGTCGGATGAGCAGTTGAGCCATCGTCTGCTCAATGATAACCTGGGCGCCACCATTGCAGCGGAGTTTGCCCAGCGGCAGCTGCAGCGACGCCTCTCACCCATTTCGGGCAAGGGTCGCCTCAGCACGGAGCGCTACTATTCACATGAGGAGATCACCAACTATATTGATGACCTGGCCGCTCGTTATCCGTCGCGAGTGCTCGTCAAGACTGTCGGCTGGTCATATGAGAAGCGCGAGCTGAAGACCATTACCATAACCAATGGGGATGGTCGTGCCAACAAGAAGGTCATCTTCATGGACGGCGGCTTCCATGCACGCGAATGGATCTCTCCGGCAGCTGTGCTGTATGTCATTGAACAGTTGGTGGAACAGTTCGAAGAGAATGCCGATCTGCTGCAGGACTATGATTGGGTCATTTTGCCAGTGGTTAACGCGGACGGCTATGAGCACACCCAGACAGGCACTTATGCTCGCATATTTCGCAAGACTCGTCAGCCCTATAAGTATCTGGGCCAGACCTGTTATGGCGCCGATCCCAATCGTAATTTTGATTTCCATTGGAATGAGGAGGGTGCCTCATCGAATCCCTGCTCGGATACCTTTGCTGGCCCTAATGCTTTCTCCGAGCCAGAGACAATTGTGGTGCGTGATCTGATTCATTCACTGGCGGATCGTGGCATTATGTACCTGTCCATCCATTCATATGGCAATTACTTGCTCTACCCATGGGGTTGGACTAGGTTCGTAGATGAATATCCTTCTGTTTGCTTATGCTCTTCATCTAGCTGATATATTTTTCAGCGATTTGCCCGAAACTTGGCAGGATCTCGATGACGTGGCACGTGCTGGTGGAGATGCCATAGAGAAGGCAACCGGTACGGTTTATGAGGTGGGCAGCACCACGAATGTGCTGTATATAGCCGCCGGAGTTAGTCACGACTATGCATTCTACGCCGGCTTCAATATATCGATCACCATGGAGCTAAGTGGAGGTGGATTAACAGGCTTTGATCCACCGGCCAGCAAGATCGATGAGTTTGTAACCGAAACCTGGATAGGAATTCGTGCCATGACCGAAAAGGTTATTGAAAAGTATTAAATAAAAGGTTCTTAAACAGCACCCCTCTCTGCGAATCTCATGTCTTTCCAAGTAAGGCTCACAATCTTTGATGGTAGTATGCAAATCTCATGAAGTAAGTCTTACCGACTTTTACGCATACAGTTTTGGGGTAATTCCTGTGTAGCACAGTGTTATTTAGAGGCAATCTCCAAAATGAATTTTCTTGTCTAGAATGCTTTAAGGCCTGTTCCATAGAGAGCTACAACTGCTCCCTTTTCGGGACGGCACGCCAATGTTGGGAGGCTTTTGTTGGCCGTACGCTTCCTTGTTTATTTACATAGCACGTGCCTGCGCTTTTGGCCGACTCCCCTAGCAGGATCCCAAGCAGTCAGTCTGACATTTAGCATATTTGCGTTTTGTGGCAGCGCCAGTTGCAGACCCCGAACCAGAGCGGATATACAAATCCAATTCCGCATTACAAGCTGCCGTGCCCAACTTATTAAACGTTGTCGCTGTCCCAATTTACCAAATGCGAACTCCATGCACGTCCCCGTCCCGCCCACGCCCACGCCGACGACCATAGATGATCCACTTTTCCATAATGCACATCGTGTTGATAAAAACTCCGGCTGGCAAACGGTTTGGCTAGCACAATGGCAGCCAGGCCCAAAGGGCTCACACGTATCGTGATTGTCGAGCAGCTGCTGCAGGTTGAGCGCCAGGTGAGATTTCGGAGGCATCCAAGCAGGCCTTGGCAGAATTTGAAGGAGCTCTAACAGGCTTACCAAAAAAAATAATGAGTTAAATTCATTTAGTATTCACTTTGCTGATTGTTGTGTGTAGATAAATAAATTAAATTTTTAGTGCCAATTCTTTACCGTTCTTAGTTTTCACTTAATTGCTATTTTTTTTTAAATTAATATGCAAACCACAAAACGCGTCAAGAAGTCAAAAGGGCGAGCAGCGCCCAAGTTGACCGCCATCACGGTGCCGATGCAGGTGACCCGCCGCATAGTCATACCGCGTCCGGATGTGCTGCACACTTACCTGGAGTACAGCCAGATCAACCAGTATTTGGAGTATATTGTGCATCGGTATTCGAATTTCGTCAAGCTCTACACGCTGGGCATCACGCACGAGAAGCGCGAGGTGCGCGCTGTGGAAATTAATTGGATGAACGCTGACAACGTGGAGCTGTCGTCCGTGATGCGCATGCAGGCTGCCAACCACGCCGAAATGCACAAGAGCACCGGCGCCAAGGGTCCCATTGTGCTGCCAGGCGACAAGCATCGCAACATCATTTTCATAGAGGCGGGCACACATGCCCGCGAATGGATTACGGTAAGCACAAGCCTTAATTGCATTTACCAGCTGACGGAGCGATATACGAGGAACATCGAGCTGCTGCGCAATCTGCGCTTCATCATTGTGCCGCTGGTGAATCCCGATGGCTACGAATACTCACGCACCAAGGTGGGTACTCACAGCTGGCCTCGACTCTTACTAATCCCTAACTTTCACAGAATCGCAACTGGCGGAAGAATCGACGACCGCATAAGGCCTCCAAAATTGTGGGCACCGATTGCAATCGCAACTATGACATTTTCTGGGAGTGCGGACCCACGAAAACGAATCGCAACACATACAAGGGCGAACGACCCTTCTCCGAGCCGGAGACACGTGCCATGCGCAACATACTGGACAGCTTGGCGCCGAATTTGTTGTTCTTTCTATCGCTGCACTCCTACGGCCAGAGCATCATGTATCCCTGGGGCTATTGCCGCGAGGCGCCGTATCATTGGCGCGAACTGCACACACTGGCCACCACCGGGCGGTCCGCCATCAAGTCGTACAATGGACGCGAATATCGTACGGGCAGCATCAGCTGCCTGACCAAACGCACCATTGCCGGCTCCGTGGTGGACTATGTTTACGGTGTATTGAAGGCGCCAATGGCTTTGGTCATGGAGCTGCCGTCGCGCGAACTGGGCTTCCAGCCACCCGTCGAAATGATCAGTCAGATTGGACACGAGAGCTGGTTCGGCATACGTGAGATGTGCAAGAGTGCATTCGATTTGCGGCAACGCATTCGACGTGACGAGGAGCCCATGGCGCCCAAGCCGCCGTGCGTCAGCAATCCGGGCGGCGGCGATAGCCCCTCCAATGTTAGCAACACCGACGGTAAAAAGAAATCGCCGCAAAAGAAGATCAAGAAGCGTTCCAAGCGCTCATTGCTCGCGCAACATGCCGAAATTCTGGAGCTGCAGAAGCGGCAATCGACGCGACGGGCAAAGACGGCGCCGCTGAGAAACCGTGAAGGAAACGGCGACGGGCCATCCTAATTGACTGACTAGGCGGATATAGTGTGTGTGCGCGTGTATGTACGTAATTTCATCATATATGTATTAAAAGTATTGACAAACGTCCTGGGCTTGGTCCCAAAGTTTATTTCGCTTGGGCATTTTTATTCTGTATTTGTGTGTGGTGTTTTGTTTTTTTATCCGTATTTGGTTGCTCCATTGGACTGGATTTTGTACATTCTAAGTCATATGAGGAATATGCGCAATCTCTCCGATTGTGTGTGTGTGTGTGTGATTTCTTAAATACTAGTACAACAGTGCCAAGCATTGAGGTATTTACTTGGTGTCAAACGACGGCACACGCGGTGCTGCATACTTCTGACGCAGCTTTTCATACACTTTGCGATCCTGTCAAGCAATTTAAATAGACCGGAATAAATAAGGTTACAGTTTGGGGCAGGGAACAGCTTACCTGCTCGCTAACCGATGGACGCAGCTGCTTTAGCGCCTCCTCGAAATGCTGTTTGCACACGCACAGTTCGTCGACTTTGGTGTTGCCGTTGTTCAGCGACTGGCGCAGCGAAAACATCGAAGCCTGCTTCACCAGACCGGCCAAATCGGCGCCCGTATAGCCATCAGTTTGTGCGGCCAGCTCCTCCAAATTGACATCATCAGCCAGCACCGGACGCTTGCCATCCTTTGGTTTGGTCGCAATTAATTAAATTTCACAGCAAACGTTCGTCTCTCTCTATCTACTCACCTTGGTGGTGGCTTTAAGTATGTCCACACGCTCCTGTTCCTGCGGCAAGCCCACATACAATATTGTATCCAAACGGCCCGGACGCAATATGGCCGGATCTATGATATCCGGTCGATTGGTGGCCGCCAGCACATAAACACCTTTGCGCTCCTCAACGCCATCCATTTCGGTAAGCAGCTGGTTGACAATACGTGTGCCGGAATTGTTGCCATCGCCGCCATCCGAGCGCTTGGGGCACAGCGAATCGAACTCATCGAAGAAGATGACGCAGGGCGCCGAGTTTCTGGCGCGTTGGAAACAAGCGCGCACCGCACGCTCACTCTCGCCCACATACTGCACATGGAAGATACATATTAGCATGGGAGCTGGAAATGGAAATGCAGATTACTTTACCATGTTCATCAATTCAGGTCCTTTGACGGATATAAAGTTAATGCCCGCCTCATTGGCAATGGCCTTGGCCAGCAAAGTTTTGCCGCAGCCGGGCGGGCCGCAGAGCAACACACCCGATGGCGCCTCGAGGCCGAGGCGTGCCAGCATCTCCGGATACTTGACGGGCGCCAGTACGGCCAGCTTCAGCTCTTCGCGTATATCATGCAAGGAGCCGATATCATCCCAGGTGGTGTCTGGCACAGTGATGAAGCCTTCACGCTTGGCCGAGGGCTGCATGACCTTAATGGCCGCCATAAAGTCATCCAATGTCAGACAGAAATTCGGATCGGCGAACTCCTCGGGCGGATTGTCCAGGAAATTCGTCAACTCGGCCAACGTGGGCTCGTAAAAGTCATCCGCTTCCACGGGCGACTTAGCAACACTTTCGGCTTTCTTTTGGGTCTCAGGTTCCGTTACTTCTGCTGGAGCAGCATCCCCCTTGTCTTCAACGTCCATGGGAACGACAGCTTCGCTGACATCATTTGCCTTTTCGCCATTTGTGGCTTCTGGCTTTTCGGCTTCCGAGCTCGGTTTGCCCTCGACTTCTGAGCTTGGCTTGTCGGTTTCCGCGCTGGGTTTATCAACATCAGCTGGCTTCTTCTTGGCCTGCTCATCCGGCTTGGGATCGTTGGGCTCATCGTCGTCCAGCGTGACAGTGGTCATGTTCAGTTCGCTGGCTGCGTGCAACTCACGGAACTTCTTCATCGAACGCCGCTTAACGGCAATGGTCGCAGCACGCGAGACCAAGGCCAACAGATCGGCGCCCACGTAGCCGGGCGTCAGTTCGGCAATTTTATCGTAGTTGAGCTTGGGATCAACGGACAGACCCTCGCACTGAATGCGTAAGATCTCGCGGCGCTCCTTGCGCGAAGGAATGTGTATGGCGATTTCATGATCAAAGCGTCCGATGCGCCGCAGACCCGGATCCAGTGTGTCCGGACGCGTTGTGGCCGCAATGACGACCACTGATTGGCCAAACTCAGTGCCCTTCAGCTGATCCAAGCTGGTTATGAGTTGTGAAACAATACGACGTTCCATATCCTTGGAAGCCCACTGACGATTGCCGGCAATGGCATCGATTTCATCAATAAACAGAACACACGGCGAATTGTCAATGGCCTGATCGAAGACATCGCGTATACGCTCCTCGGACTCGCCAGAAATGCCTCCAATCAGCTCGGTGGCAGGCACCTCCAGTAGCGGCATTTTCAATTGCTATTAAGGGGAAAGTATTTAAGTTAACTGATGTACGTGATTTATTATGTTTCGCCCGCTACTTACGCCCGCAATGGCGCGTGCCAGATAGGTTTTGCCACAGCCTGGCGGTCCGTGGAGCAGAAGGCCACGAGAGGGCAGTAAACCGAGTTGGAAATAAAATTCGGGTGATTTGATATGTATGAGCATTTCGCACAGTTCTTTAAGTGTGCCATCCATGCCGCCAATATCACGGAAACTCTCTGAGGTGCGTGCAATCTCCAGTTCCTTTTTGTATTTGCGCACACGCATCTGCCCGCGATCGGAAAAGTCGCGCGAATGTTGCTGCTGAAATTGTGAATTGTGCTGATGCTGTTGATAGCCATGCGGTGGTCCATGATGCGGCGGCTCTTTGCTGGGTCCAGCCTCAGAGTTGCCCTTGCTCAGGCTAGCCGTAACGGCTACGACTAAAAGACGGGGAGAAATGGGTTAATAAGCGTGTAAGGGATCCTGTGATCCTTTGCTACTCACACTTCTTGGGCGGCATTTGACCTGTTGCCGAGTTGACGCCGGGCATGCCGCCATCCTGACGCGAAGCTTCAAAGAGTTCAAAAAGCGTGCTTTTATCTATAAATGTGTCATAAATGCGTTCAACTGTCGATTAACTTACATTTCTTGGACTGCACGCCGGCCGGCGACTGGCCGGCATCCAGCGGACGCTTCATCGCCTTAACGGGCGCTATGACGAGGGCACCAGTTCCACCGCCATTTGCCGGACTTATGGGTGCATCATCGTTTTCATCCCCGCTTGAAATGTCGATTGGCTCGCTGCTCGTCGGCTTTGTGGCTGGCGCAATGCGAACCGTTGTCGTATTGTTGTACAATCCCTGCATTAGGTTATTCATGATGCTGTTATTGGGCGCGTCTGCTTCGTCGGAAAGTTCCTCTTCGTCGTCGTCTGAGCTGCTCGCCTTATCCAAGTTATAGCTGTCGGAAACAATAGAAAATGCTGCGCAGCAGAGAAAAGATAACAAATAGTGAAATAGTGAAATTTATAATACGCTTGGTTAGGGTATAGCAAACATCAGGCTAGCATTCCGGGCCGCAGTCTTGTGCTGGCCACATGCGGCATGTGGCATGCTTTGAGCTGCATCGCAGCCTACCCCAAATATAATTGCAATGTGGCAAACGGCATTTGCTACATTGCCCTCTGCGTGTGCGGGCATGTCATGCGCAGTAATTTTACAAATATTTACTTTCGGCTCTTACCTTGATGCACAAGTTGTCTGAATGGTCCGAATTTGCGACGCGAATATTCCGGATATTTGCGCATCAACTCTTTGGTCATCTGCTTCACATCCAAGTAGGTTTCGTCAATGTGCTCCTCCAGATACTACCATTAAATGATAATGCAAACCAGAAAAAAAAAATTACAAATTGCAATCGTCTGTCAAAATCTAACCTTGCTTTTGTCTTTTTTTTTTTGCTTGCTTGCAATTGACTTGCCGGTTGCTTCGTCGTAAATTAACTATTGACAGCTGGCTGAAACTTTGTATAATTACCTGCTTAACACGATTAGTTATCAAATGGTCGTGCAATAGTGGTTTGACTTTCTTCATATTCTGTGTGGGCAAATTAAGAACTGCCAAAATTCACACGAGAATTATTTCGCGTTAACCGCTAAAAATACGACGCCGACGCTTGGCAAGAAGAAGAAGTAGCAATCGCCAGTCACGTTGCACGCCAATTATCGAATATCGCGGCAGTGTTCGTAATGAGTCAAACGTTAAATATTTTAAAATTAATATTGCTTGTTACTCGATAACTAATTGAAACGAATGGTTGATGCAATACACTTATCTCCGCTTGGATTTAAAAAGATTACGTGAGTAATGATAAATTGAAAATCAGCTGCTTAGTTCGACTAATTATTATCGATTAGAGCAGTATTAAAATACTATTATCGATTAAGCTATCGAACATGAGTTAGCGCGCGGCATAATTTGATTTCGAACTATTTCGACTAAATATCAACTGTGCATTAATGCACTTCACATTTGAATTTTGATTTATTGAATTTGTGCGTTCAACAGACACTTTGTAACTTATGACTAAATAACTTAGTTGTTGTACATGCTTATAATTACATAATAATGCATTAAATAGTCTTCAATTATAAAACTAAGCTGAGCGGAATGAGGATTATCATCAATTAACTAAATAGAACATTTCATACAATTCCATGCAATTGACTGATACGTATTTCCAGTTTGTTAACTAAAAGTTATTTATCTTAGAAAAGGAGGGCCTGCTGTGTGGAAGTTGAGACTACCCGAAAGGCACTACGAGTGGTATATACATATATGTATAGATATACACATATATATATATGTGATAATACAGAAACAGGTGCTGCAATGGGGAAAGTATTGGTATAAATTTAACAAGTACAAATTATCAGTCGGTGTGTGTTCGCGTGTCTGAGTTTGTGTGTTTTTCATTCTCCGCAATGTTCTGATTCATTCATGGAACGACGATAAGCGAGTAAGAATCTTGATACTGGAGCTGGAAGACTCAGAGCACTTTTTTCTCTGTGAATGAAGTTCTCAAATCTGTTACAACTGCGGCAACTGCATCCTTTGGTGTTCGCTTAATTGGTTGCGGTGGCTGCGCGGAAGACCTGCCTAAATTGGTGCCCATCGCAAGATTTCTGTTATCCAGCTCGGAGCTATGAAACATGTCAAATGTTGACTTCTCCGATTCCAGCTGCCTGGACAACCAAATGCGATTGGCAATAAACACAGCCTCATCCTTGATACGAACGATCTGCTGCAGCAGTGAATCCATCAGTGTGCCAGGCGTATCAAATTCATTGGGTATTATGCCATCCACAGAGCTCTCAAAGTAGCTGAACATGGGAAACCAGATGCGCGTGCGGTTCGAGTCGCTCTGCATGAGGGCCTAAAAGGATTGGGTTCAATTAGATAAGGGGCTATACGAGCTATCCAAATACTTGCCCGATTATTGGCCAGCGTGTGGTAGTAGAGAAATAGACGGGAGGTTATGTAAAAGGCGACAAACACATCGATCGAATAATGCTCATGGGCAGCCAGTATAAAGAAGATGCCGAACATGTTCAGCAGCCAGGTCAACGTGTGCAGGAAGTACAGATTGCGCGGCGTATCTGCAAAGCAAGAAAATCAAGTTGAAAAATATAGGGAATTAGGCAAAGGGATAGACTCACATTCCGTGATGAAGAAGTTGAGGAGCGTCAATGCCACCGTATGACCGCTGAACATATAATCGCCGCACGTGCGAACACCCTGTATGGACATGCCCAGGCCGCTCCAGATGCGATAGGCGCGCGTCATCCGTATGACCAGGGCGCCAAACACATCCACGTTCGGATCATCGATGGCAAAGTCCTTCTGATTGCACTGCAAGTGCGTGCCCGGCACACTCAGCGAGGTGATCAGCATGGTTACGCACCGCAGCAGGAACACGGTGCCGGCAAGGGCAAAGAAACGGCGCAGCAGGACCATCCGGTATTTGTGGAAGATTAGGACAATTAGCCAAATCGTGAACAACAGCGAGCCGGTTATTTCGCACATATTAAAAGCCCAGGGTATGTGCGGCACATTATCGAGGAATATATCCGGCAGTGGGGGATAACGTTTCATATCGGGCACACGCTCGTGAACGATCACCATGACAAACGACGTTATCCAAGTGACCATGAAAGAGTAGCCTGCAATGGGACGCAATTGAGATGGCATTCGGGCTAACATAAATAAACAAGTAATTAAGTCTCACAGCACATTCGGCAGAAAAGCTAATAATGCCTTTGAGCTGGAACACTTGGTGGGGGACGCGACTGTTTGAAATTTGAGGTAGGCACATAATTTGAGACCACCAGTGTAAGCTGTTATATCGAACAACAAATTATGCTAATGTAAACACTTGGCTAAATCACAAGAAAAGCAACAAATGATGTATAATTTTTAGCTTAAAAAATTTACAAGTTGTTGCATTTTTGCAAAACTGCCCAAAGAGAGTGTGCCCAGAACTGTAAATGTTTCTATTAAACAACAGATTAGTATTTTTTAAAGTGTGCTAAAACACTTTACTTTAGACTAAGAACACATACAAATATTCTATAATGTAAACTTTCAAATGCTTAAACTTAACAAATGCGATGATAAAGTGTTCATGCTCAGTGGCAAAGGCGTGTACATTTTGAAAATTTGTGCACGCAAAGTTACACAAAAACGAATATAATAAGAAAACAACAACAAATATACAAGCACATGCAGCAAACAAAACATAGAGCATGTAAGTGGGAGAGAGACATATGCATTTACATATGTATGTACATATGTATGCTGCTTAACCTCCAAATCGAAATAACAGCAGAGCGCGCGTCACTGGCGTAATAAAACTGTAACTAAATTTATAATTAATGTGACGTACACATACCCATGCACACACACACACACACATATATATGAATGTGCATGCGTTCAATTGGAAAACTGATAAGGCAATGGGAATCCAATTAGATAAAGATATATGAATGAAATCAAGGTTATTTATAATTGATCAAGCGACCGATTAGACCCACAAATTGACCCCGCGGCCACGCCCCCTCCCCACCCCCTCTATTACAATAATGCTCACCTAAACTGATTGCGGTCTTAAAATATTCGGGCGCTTCCAAAACCTTGATCGTCTCCTGATGCGCATCAGACATGTCCCGTGCCTCGGGACAGGGACAATTGTCGACGGCCACATTAGAGCCCATAAAAACGTTGCCAACCGATGTCGGAGATCCTAAATGGCCGGAAATGCCATGCACCAGGGGCGCCGACGAGACGCCCGGGCCACCATTCAAGAGCACCGTTTGCGCCGGCTGCTGCTCATGCTGCTGCTCCCGCCTCCACTGTAACTGCATGTTGTAAACTTTTAGCCAGAACTTTTTCATCTCACCAAAGGTCAGCTTGTAGTTCAACTTGTAGCGCATGTCGCGCACATCCTGCTCGGTCAGAGAGAGCAGCACCTGGCCGTCAATGGCCTCCATGAGCAGACAATCGCGCAGCTCTTTGGAATAGGGCTCCGCGGTGCTCATCCATTGCAGCACATCGTCCAGCTGCCAGTTGGCCAGACGCAGCGGATCGGGCGGCGGTTTTTGTTTGTTCTGCGGGTTTTTGGATTGTAGATTGTGCTCCCAGAAGGGGGCATCCGTTTGTGTCCCAGCCAGAGCTAGTTCTGGCTTCGCCGGCGAGACCTGCACCGCCCGCTGAGTCACTGTGTCACAAGTTTCACATTTTTCGTCGCACATTTCTGTAGCTTTCTTTTCTCTCTCACTTTTTTTCTGTTGTATATTTCTTCTATTTTTCTTTTTTTGCTAGAGATTTAACCGATTATTAATAAATTTTGATGGCTTTTGTCTGCTTTGCGAATTGGTATAACGGCTGCAGCATTTTAAGCGCAGGCCGTGCCGTTTACGCTTTGGGTATACAGCGGCTCATAATATTGAGTTTCAACATTTGTTGTTCAAAACACACACGTTCAATTTAGTTGCTCTCTAAATTCCAGCGACTGCTTGTTGTGTGTTGTCTGTTTCTTATTGTGCCAGTTAACAGGCGCATGTTGCCTGTGGAGCAGCGCTGTTATGTGTGGAGTGCGGCCAAGTTCACGTGGGTGTTAAGCTGCGCGCAGCCAACTTAGCGCGATCTGTAACCGTGACATGGCTTAACACTATGTAAACAGTCTTGTAACATTGCGCCAACTTTGAATAGAGTTAAGAATTCTATATATTAAGCTTTAGTTCATTTCAGTTAAAACTACCATTTGATTTCCTCAATTCATCGCTTTTTCTTTTTATTTTAATATAAAAATGGCATTTCTTTACTAATATTAAGTTTAAATTACTAATGTAAAGTATTTATGATCTCGGCAATTGAAAAATATATGTGTATATATCAAGTGAAAAATATTTATAATGAACATGAAACGTCTTCTCAAGCGTGAATATATGTATATATATATGAAAGCGTTCAAGTTGACTTAAATCATAAATTTTCTGTTTTCTTGTTTTAAAGCAATTTCAATATTGCAAACGAATTATAATTCTGGTGTTTTCATTACTTTGCACAATGTACATCAAAGGAAGAAACAATTAACAAACGATCGAAGAAAAAACAAATTCATATTTGATTAAGATTTATCAACTTATTTCTCTTTTCTTTTCTTTTTTGTTTTTGTTTTTATACAGATGCTGTTCACTCACTTCAATTGTGTTTAGGAAAATGATTATGCAAAAATAAACTATGAAAAAGTTATTTCATGAGTAGTTCATTTTCTCTTCCATTTAGTTTCCTCGTCTCTCATTTCGAAATACAATATAGTTTTGATACCTTTTACAATTAGAACTTATATGCTATGTACCTAACATATATGCTTTTTTCGCTTTTTTTTTTTTACCAATTTTCTTTTTTTATTGTTTTTATTTATACGAAGCTACTGTTTGAGGTTTCATTGAATTGTGTGTGTGTGTGTGTGTGTGTGTGCTTGTTTTTATCCTTATAGATGTGTTTTTGTTGCACCTTTTGCATTGTTGTTTTTTGTTTGTTATATATTAGCTTTCTGTGTAGTATTGTTCATACGTCCTATATAGATATTTGTCATTTTTATTTAGAATTTTCGTTATGTGAAAACGTAAATGTAACAAGTTTGTTTCCTTTTTTCTTTTCTCTTTGTTTTGTTTTGTTTGTTTGTTGTTTGCTTTGCGCTTAAGCCGTAAAGTATTTCTTCCCTTTTGTTGCTTTTTCAATACGTTTCTTTTTTATATATGTAATTCTAGTTTTAAACTATAACTCTTTTATATTTCAAAATATATAATAAACACAATGCAGTTTTTTTTGTTGTTTTTTAAATGAGGGCTTCTATGTTGTTGTTGTTTTTCTTTTAGCATTTGCTGTTGCGGTTGGAACCACCGTCACATAAGATCGTAGTGCATTTGATAGTGAGAATTTGGGCTGCCTTACGACAAATCTGAAAGGATATTAGATTAGTTTACGAAATTAGGCCAGATATTCGACGACTTACAGCTGGGCGCTGCCTCGTAACGACGCTGGATCTGATCGTACGTGAATTTCACGAAGGCATCATATTGCTCGGCCAATTTGGTGGTCAGCACCGATTCGTAGCGTTCGCGCAGCTGATCCTCGCGCTCCTTGATCATGCCCTCGCATATTAGCTGCACCTGTTTGAATGTGAACAAGGCCTTCTCGCCGTGGTGGCGCATCATCAGATGGCTCGGTGGGCTGTCCGGGCGATGCGGGCTCTCCGGTCCCATTTCGGAACCGCTCGACTCCGAGTCCTGCATTCGTTCCAATGCGGCCGATGTAATTGGCAATTGCTTGCGCTTGTGCAGTCTTTTGATTTCATTGCACAAATTCTCAGCCATTTTATCTGCAAAACAAAAGCGAGCGCGTGTCAGATGACAGGTGCGAGGGCAGGTATATTGATGGGATGATACGGCTTACCTGGCGACATCTTGGCCAATGTTGACTCCAGAAATGGACTGGGCTCATTGCTGTCTTTGGCATAGCGATTGCAAGATGTCGTCGAGCTGTTATTGGCTGCATCATTGCTGCCACTGCGCGAGGGCGAGCTGCTGCCGGATTGCCCGAAAGGATTGCAGCGACGACGTTTCGTTGGGCGCTGGTTGAGCGACTCCCAGTCCAAGGCGCGTTTAAGTGTTGCACATGCCATATTTATAATAAATGTGCTCCGTTAACTTGCTCTAAATATAATAATATATCTTTAAATATATATTCAATTGCTTGGTTCTTGAATTGATTGTTCTTATTTTATTTGATTTTCTTTTTTTCCTATTATTGCCACACAGTTTTGTTGGAAGCGTTCGCTGTGAATGAGAAAAAGGAGATATGGAGAACAATCAGTTGTAGAAACTAGAGAAGCGGCCAACTGAGACCAAATGAAATTCAAAAATCTGAAACTGGTTTCAAGGAAAACAGGATTCACCTGACAGACACACTCACATGCACACACTCGCACAGCATAAAAGAAAATGGTGCAGCGATTTATGGCTTGGCAGCTGCTGCCTGCTTGGGCGACGGATAGGGCATCAAAAAGAAACCGAAGCAGCGATGCCCAATTAAAGGGAGTGTTCGCCACAAGCCAACAACAACAACTTTCCAACACTACTGCTACAACAACAAGAACAACAGTATGTGCATAGCAATGCACACGCAAGGAAGAGACCAAAAGGCAAAGAAAACTATCAGCGAGGCGAGTCAACCACCAAACACGCACACACACACAGGCACATGCATAAGCACAAGCACACTACAAAAGTACAACAATAAAACCGCGTATGCGTATCCTTCGAGCTGTACCAGCTGTTTTTATACAGTAACGCTGTCTCACTAATGCACACACACACACACGCACATGCTGCTAATGAACTCAAATTACATTTGTATGGGTATGCATGTGTAGCTTGCGCGTTTGTGTTCTGTCGTCATTTACAGTATTTTAAAGATTTTTAATAATGAATTATTAGTGCTTTTTTACGTGACGAACGCCATGCCAAAAGCAAAAATAAAAAAAAAGAAGCGATTCGTTTCAAAGAAAATAAAATGACAGCAGCTTATACGCTGAATGGTTGTCTCGCTCTCTCGCACAAACACACACACACTTGCAGCTGTGAGTTGGAATTTTGATTTCGTGAAATTTTTAAAAATGGTCGCAGCAACGCATATCATTATCAGAGCTCTTAAGATTTCATTAAAGAAAAATTTGACAAGCTGCGGCATTCTTGTTCACAATTGCACTTACATTGATTGATGTTTGCTTCCACTTTAGTTTCTGCACCACTTCACACGCGTTTTATTTATTTTTTTTTGTACATACGCACGAACGTTTTAGATTCAGTTGAATTGTAAAACTAATTGTATTGCTATTGCTTATTGGGTTGAGCAGTATTTCAAAGGCCACTGAAATGCACTATGCTGTTGTTTGAAAGTTGTTACAAAGTATTTGATTTGTGAAATTTCTGTCTTTTTGCGATGTAATTTTCAGTTTTTTGTCGAACTCTTACGAAAAATGGACGACCGATGCATGCGTGACGACGATTCGTGAACAGAGAGGAGAGTTTAGCGATGGCAAAACGACAATTTCCACGCCGTTATCACAGATGCAGCCCTGTTATCGACGCTACGAACTATCGATTAACTGAACATGTTAAGTTTGGTATGCAGCTCTTTGAAATATATTGCTTGCTAAGCAAATTTCGGATATAAAATTATTTCTTTTTTATATTATAAAATTATTTCATTCCACACAACCAAAATCTTCTAATATATGCATTAGGTAATTGATTAACAATAAAATAGCACTATATATTCGAAAAGCAATTTGTAATGCGCTCGTTGTGCGATCATGCGATGAACATGCAATTAGTTAAGTAGTTAGTATTTTTCGTCTTCAATATTCGTATTTTTACGTAGCCTCAATTAGGTCACACTGGATCGAACGACTTTAGTAGGCATAAAAGGCAGAGCTCGAAGTGAAATTGTGCGATTTATATTATTAAATATTTTTACACTTTTATAGTACACATATTGTATACGCTTTCCCAGCCAATTTACAGTGCATCTCAACGATTAGCCCAGTGCGTGCATATTTTTAAACAACATTACGTATCGCGGTAGGGGCCAAGAACAGACAGAGCAAAAAGCAGAGCAAAGAAAGAAAGTTCTAAAAATATTTTTACCGTCGTGAAAGTCGAATATTTTATTTTTCGCGCAACCAATAAAGCTTTAAATTAAAGACCAACGACGCATATTTAATTGCAAAAATGGTATTGAAAGTGTACGTCAGCGGCATGTCCGGCAACAAGGAGGTAAGTGTTGCAGTTTCGGTGTGGGCGGGGCAGATGAAAAGCACACACAATGACAAATGCACGTAGATCTATGTATGTGTGTGTGTCTGATTGAATTGTAGGAGTCACTGTTATGTTAATGGAATGCTTGCTTAGTAAGCGAATAAGATATAAGGAAATGCCAAATTGCATATTCTATTTTATGCACTACATTCCTTTTGTTTGTTTTTGCGCTTGACTGTGCGTGTGTGTGCTTGTGTGTGAACGATGATGTAGTACGTACAGTCGAAACGTCATTTCTTTAGCATTTGGCCTCTCCCAACAAAACAGAACGGCAAGTGGGTATTTTGATTGGCATACGCATGTGTGTATGTGCATGTGTGCGAGCGTTTTGATGGTGGTGGCAAGAAGCAGCGCAACGACCGCAAACATTTCCATATAAGCTTATTTGTTTGTCTGTGTAAACGAATTCATTGATCACAGTTTTTCATATGCGTGGGTACGGTTTTGTATGTAAGTGTGTCTGTCTGCATGATTCATTTGTATGACACTCTCCTTTTTCCCTCTCTTTGTTTGATTCGCACTGCCAATAAGAACTTAAACAACGGTCATTGTGCAAAAGCAACAACGGCAACGCCTGTAAATGAAGGAGGGGTGGGGGGAAGAGCAAAGCTTAAATGCGATTTATGTTCCGTTGTTTATTGTTGTCGACTTTTGAGTCTGTCAGCGTCTAAAATAGAGTATGTACACATTATTGTATGTGTGAGTTTGTTGGCAATAAATAAAAACAACAACAGCTTATCAAGAATTAATTACAAGCATGCACTGATAAGTACTGGAAGTGCGGGAGAGACATAAATTGTGTGTATGTGTGTGTGTGTGTTCATGTTTAGGCTTGCCGGCATTTGAAAACCAGGGCTGGACCAGCAAATCAAATTAACATCTAAACTTAATACTGTTATGCACGATTTTAGGTGAAAAAACGCCAACAGCGCGTTTTGATGATCCTGGACAGCAAGAACATTCAGTACGATACCGTTGACATCACAGAGCCCGGCAAGGAGGGCGAAAAGGAGCTGATGCAAAACAAATCGACTAGCAATGGCGGCACAGTCAGCGATCCAGAGCCCAGGCATCCATTGCCGCCGCAGATCTTCAACGATGAGGAATATTGCGGTGACTACGATGCCTTCGATATGGCCAACGAGATTGATACGCTGGAGGTGTTCCTCAAGCTGGCGCCAGCTGATACAACGGCCGTGAGCAGTGCTCAAATCGAACTGAAGCAGGAGAACGGTGTCGCCAAGGAGGGTGAGAAGGCTGAAGAGGAGAAGAAAGCTCCAGCGGAAGGTGAAGCCGAAGCTGCCGAAGAAACGGGCGATGCGGACAAGGAGAAGGACAAGGCAGAGGTTTGAGAGCTTTGAGCAATTTGTACTTTTCTGTTTACTGTTATGACGCGACAACAACAACAACAACAAGCCTGCACAGAAGCAACCACAATGACAACAACAATAACATTAACATTAACAGCAACTTCTACTAATGAGACGCAATTCAAGTTCGACGCCAGCCAAGTTAACAGTAGCAATAACATCAAAATGTACTCTAACAGCATTTCGTCAATTGGGCGCAATATAACGGTTTGTTCGAGCTTCTTTATTACCACGACTGCGGTTCTTTAAGTTAAGCTACGATATTTATATATGAAGCGTATATATATATCTATATATATTTATGACATGCATACTACACACTAATTTAATGAAGTGATTGTGTTCACGCTGCGGTAAAAATTACAACTTTTAATCAAAATAAATATTTATTTATAATAATACACTCGCACACTTTTGTATGTCTGGTAACATCATTTGTATTGATAACATTTTGTTGAGAAACACACACTCGAAAAAATTGCATATTAATTTAATACTAAATTGAATAGAGTGTATTTAACTATGATCTGAACGATTTGTGCGGCTGAGTTATGTTAATGCGAAAACATAAAAATCCGCTGAATATATAAGTACATATTTAATAAAAACGAAATATATTTGTATTTACTAAAAAAACCAAAAGCTTTTATAACCCACACTAAACACAAGCCGCGTCTCAAAAGCTCCAGCGCTTAGCAGTTGTTTAACAGCGCATGTAAGATACCAGCGATCAATTGTGTAAATGGCAATGTTAACATGTTGCGCTCGTCAATTTTCAAAACAAAAGGAAGATGGCGAGCAAACGAGCGAAGATAAGGAGAAAACAGCTAAAGAGGGCGATGATGCAGACAAAAAAGATGAGAATAGTGAAGAAAAGGTAAAACGTAAATGTTGTGTAATGCATGCTCGAATGTTAACATTAGACTTCTAAATGCGATCGAGAAGCTAATCAGGCACGTTTCTGCTGTAAAGTTAAAGCTGATTGAATAGTATTTGCGAATTTTTACCGATTTTGTATATACATTTACCCATTTTTACCATCCCTTGCCATACCCCACAACAACAATACTCACTGAAATGCACCACATCCGCAATTTAAACACCAATCCCCACAACAGACTGAAACCGCAGGAGAATCAGAATCCGAAGAAAAGAAAGCGGAGTCCACAGGTAAAGTAAAGGTTGCGATCCTTTGGGACACTAATTATAACTTTTCCCCGATGCTGAGGCAGACAAAGCAGATGAGGAGAAAGAGAGCGATGCAAAGGAAACCGATGAGAAAGAGGGTGAAGGTAAGGAAACGAAAGAAACTGCGGAGAATGAGGGAGAGGAGTCGAAGGAAAAGTCCAAAGAAGCTGATGGTAAAACGGAAGAGAAGTCCGAAGATGTCGACGACGAAACGAAGGAGAAAACGAAAGATCTTGAAGAGAGTAAGAATGATAAAACTGAAGATAAGTCAGAAGCAGTAGACGAAGAAACTGAAGAAAAAGGAGAAGAAGAAAAAGAAACTGAAGAAAAGTCAACCGCGGATTCAACTCCAGAGGAAGAAAAACCAGGAGACTCCTCAGCGGAAGAAGAGAAAGAAAAAGTCGCAGAGGTTGCTGCTCCAGAAGAACCGAAAGAAACTTCAGAAAGCGCAACAGCCGAGCAAGTGGAAGAATCAGAGGAAGAGAAAGAAGAGGTGGAAGAAACAGGCAAGGAAAAAACTGAAGACGATATAAAACCCACTGAAGAAACTGCAGAAAAAACTAAAACTGATGATTCTACAACAGAAGAGCAGCCGCAAAAAGTCGAAGAGGATAAGAAAGATAAAGTAGAAGAATCACAAGACAGCTCCGATGACAAGGTTGAAGTTTCTAAAGATAATGAAGAGGACAAAGTTGACGAAGAATCGAAAGGAAAAACAGAAGATAAAGTAGTGGAAGAATCTGAAGCAGATACAGAAGTAGATAAAGTGAAAGAAGAAACAAAGGATGATAAAGTAGAAGAAGCTCCGGAAGAACAAGTAGAAGAAGCTACGGAAGAACAAGTAGAAGAGGAAGCTAAGGAAGATAAAGTAAAACAAGACTCTGAAGAAACAACAGAAGAATCTAAAGTGGAAAAGAAAGAGACTAAAGATGACGAATCCAAAACGCCCTCTGACGAAGAAGAGAACAAAGAAGAGTAACTAAAAAAAGAAATGAAGTTCATAAACTGCCAATGAACCGACGAACCCCAACTTACGAACGAAATGAACCACAACACAATGAACCAAACCCGCACACACACATAAAAAATACCGCCTCGCACATGTAGACCACCGCACCGCACACACACATACATACACGCACACATTAGCAAATAGTGAACATGTATTGTAAATAAGAAAAAGAAAGCAAAACCAAAGAAACTACTAATAAACAAAATTCTCTGGTGGAGGGTAAAGAAAATGCGCGCAAAGCAAACAGAATTTACACGAATTTATAACTTTCTCCCACAGTCGCAAGCAGCAGCAAAAAGAACAACAGACGCTCCGGTTCCACTTCCAGTTCCGGTTCCAACTGTTAGCCCGTCTTCGGCTCAGCTCTTGGACAGCGAACGCGAAGCAGCTGCGCAGTAGCAAGAGGAAGAAGTAAATGCACCGTTATCTCAACTCCTTAGTTTGTTTTTATTTTGAAAAATCGTTTTTTTTTGTTTTTCTTTTCTTTATATTCTATGTTTCACTTATTGACGCGTTGTGTCAATTTCTGTTTTTCTTTTGTATCCAAGTAATTAAATATACAGTACATTTATAATTACGTTTAGTACAGAGACATTAAAATGAAGTTTTCTTTTACTTATTTATTTACGCTCTAGTTTCGGGCTCTATCCATGTTCGTTTGTTTGTTTGTTGTTTTAATTACAAAAACTAGTTAAAAAGAATATGCGAATAGTTTTCGCAAAACGCAAAATCATTTACTAATTAAAAAAAATTGGGCAAAACAAAATCAAAAACTCAGGAGATTAAAAGACGATTGTTCTGTGGAGGGGGGGAAATTCGCTCAGTGTCATGAGAATCTCTCTCGCGCTTTCTCTCTCTCTCTCACTCTCTTGATGTCTAATCGCTGTCCTCCTCGTCGGATGTGTCCGTTGTGTAATCGCTTAGGTTCTCCTGCTGATCGTTGTGCTCCGGCTCCGATTCACTGAGATCCCATTGGGGATGATCTGTGGGTGGTGCGGGCGCCTTTTGCACGTCCAGCTTCAGCTCCTGCTGCTGATCCATGCCCAGATACGAGTCTGTAAAGGAAAAGAAACAGCAACTATTAGTGGAATCCGGATTTATGGCCGGGGGTGGGCGGACTCACCGGATCGCAGGCAGACCGTAAAGGTGTAGACGCCGGGCCAACGCGGCGCCGTAAACTTAAGCTGTATCTCCTCCTTCTCGACGAGATTTGTGACATGATAGGGCGCCGTAAGTAGAGTGCGCGACTTGCGATCGCATATGTATGTCCACCAGTACTCCTGCTTCTCCTCCGGAAAGAACGGACAGTGGACCGTGTGCGACATGCGCGATTTGCCCTCGAGGCGTTCGCGCTTGTTTAGCTTTGCCTGCAGGCGTTCCCATTCCTCGTCATCGTCATCGTCCAGCGAGGAATTGTTTTTGTTTTGCTTTTCCTCATCCTCGGAACCGGAGCCGGCAGCTGACTCCACATCGCTGTGCTGCTCGCCGGCCTCCGACTCGGCATCCGAATTGGCTGCCGTTTGTTCATCCGTTGTTGTTGTTGTAGTCGAGACGGTGGCTGCCACGGCTGCCGGCTTGGGCTGCGTCTTCTTCTTCTGATTGTTGGCCGGCTTCTTGCCGCCCTTGCCCTTGCCACCCTTGCGCGGCTTGGCCCAGGCGGAGGCCTTCTTAACGGGCACCGCAGCGGCGGCGGCGGCTGCTTCATCCTCATCGCCCGCGGCTGCCTCCTCGTTGGCCTCGTCCTTGATGCCCTGTTTCTCGGGCACCTTCGTGTCGCCGAACAAGGTTCTCATGTCCTTGCGCTCCAGGGTCACAGTTACCGTTACGATTGCACCAGCCGTAACCACATTGGTGTTCTCATCGTCGATCACCTCGCAGCGTATGGAGAAGTCAATCAGCGGCATCTTGCCCAGAACACGCATTATGTTCTCGTACTCAAAGTCTGTCAGGTTCTTGAGCAGCATGCGGCTCTCCTCCGGCTTCAGCTGGGCGAACTGTTGCAAGTTCTTGACATGCCGCTTCTTGTTCATGAAGTACAAATGATCCTCGGTCAGATGGGGCAGCTGCAGCAGCGGCGACTTGAACTCCCAGAGGCCCTGGATAATTATTGGCGACATTTTCATGCAGTTCTCGATGGTCTCGATGCTGGGCAGGCGGGGCACACGGCGTGCGTAGGCCATCATGACCAGCTGATGGACACAGCTGACCATCTCCTGCACCAGATACGGGCACTTCTTCACAATAAACTGACGATCGCGCTCCAGCGTCTCCGGATTGAGTGGAATGCGTGAGAGATGGGCGTGCAGAATGGCGCGCGCCTTAATGGAATACATGCGGCAGAGCGGATGCTCCTTGCACTTCTCATTGAGATTGGGCAGCTGCCGAATAAGCTGTGCGGGAAATTGAAATAATTGAGAAATATAAGTAATGGATTTAACAGTTCTGCTAGCGCGCTGTTAGGTAACAGTGTTAACATGAAGGATACATAAGCTTTGCAGGAAAGTGAGTTGAGAAATGTTAAATTTGTTTAATGATTGAACAGTGCTGTTGTTTTACAGCTGTTAACATAAAGTGTACATAAGCTGTGCAGGAAAATGAAATTATTGAGAAATGTTAGCTATGTCTAACGATTGAACACTTCTGCTAGCGCGCTGTAAAGTTACAGCTGATTAAAATGTACTGAACATTTATGTTAACATTCTGCACTTAACAGCTCAGCTGGCGCGCTGTTAGTTTACACATGTTAACAGGGAGTGTACATTTATGTTAACATTCTGCATAAACGTATTTTTCGATACGTACCGCTGGAACCTCGTCGTTGTCCGACTGGCGCTCCACCACCTGCGAATTGTGGCGCTTGTCAAACTCCAGACTGGCCGCCAGCACCATCAGGGCACGTTTGAGAAGCATATGAGGTGTCTTGTGTATGAAATAGAAGTACATTTGGGTGGTGTCCAGCAGGACTTTGTCGCCGCTGAAGCGTATGGAGCGATACCACCAGACTCCCACAGCGGAGGGCATGGCCACCATAAAGACCAGTCCATAGAGACCCAGAACCCAAACGCTGTTTTCCTTTTCGACAATCCACGACGGCAACGCAATGCCGAACGACATGGCACCGGGGCCATCGGGATTGCCATATTTCTCATAGTTCTCCTTGGCTACATCATCGGTAAGCGCCTGATAGGCTTTGCTCAGCATCATGAAGGACTTCTCATCGCCCGTCTCCTTATCGGGATGGAGTACCTTGGACAGCTTGTAGTAGGCCTTCTTGATCTCCGCCTGCGTTGCTGTCGGCGGCACATTCAGTATCTCGAAGGGATCAAAGCTCGCCATCTCGTAATCGAACTGGGAGACGCGATAGGTGAGGAACAGAAGCAGCGCCCAGCCGAGCACGATCGCCAGCTTAATGGCCAGCGATTTGAGTGTGCGATAAGGCTCTGCATTGGCCAAAATGATCTTCTTCTTTAAGCAATCTGGACATTGACATTCATCCTTCTGCTTGCCGAGATCTGTGCGAAAAGACGGCAGAGATTAGAATCGCATGCGGCGAGAGAGGGAGGGAGGGAGGGAGGGGGAGAGAGAGATCGCGAGAGCCCTGCATGTGCTTGTCTCTCGTTTAGGTGTATACAAGTGTGTGTGTATGTGTGTGTTCCATTTGTGAAGTGAGCTGGCTTAAGGTGTTGTTGTTGCTGCAGCAGTCACAGCTTTCACCAACACTGTTGAGCGCCCAATTGACAGCACTGTTAGAATAACTTAATGGAACGTGTCCATTTGCAACACATGTTTGTATTTGGGAAAAACATACAAACACATACATACACACAGACACGCATACACATAGACTTAAAGAGAGAGCTGCAGTCTGATTACAATCGGCGACACTAACCTTCTTTCTTTTTACGTGGCCAATAGTAAATCGTTGTCGGTATCAATACCAAAGCTAAAAACGATAACACAAAGTAATAAAACGTGCCGCCGCTCTCATCATATTGAAATTTTTGACCCGCCATTTGAAAAGTAGTTGTTGCTGCCGCAGCGCCGACCCCCTAATTATTTACAAAAGCAGCGTTGGTTTGGGTTTTGGTGTGGTCTTTTTTTCCAAATCGGCTGGGCCCCCAGCTGATGTTTGGCACCCTGGCAGCT
The DNA here is from genome assembly GCA_037075305.1 of Drosophila kanekoi. NCBI lineage: Eukaryota > Metazoa > Arthropoda > Insecta > Diptera > Drosophilidae > Drosophila > Drosophila kanekoi. Next base: position 10,132,194 of record JBAMCE010000141.1, read on the forward strand.
CGTAACTGCGCGTGTCTCTAATGTTTTGTCAAATGCGCTGGATCCCAATGTTGAGGAAGCCTTCAGCTAGTCCAAATTATAATACACAGCGGTCAATTGCACCATTAAATGCCGCGAGTTTAAAAACTTATGTATTTACAGCAGTCGTCAAATGACACGTCTGTACAGTGTGGCCAGTCGAGATTGCATTCGTAATACCGCAAGCTGTAAGACCGTTCAGAAAAAATGTAGCATAAATTTCAGGACAATTTGCGTGCTTTGAGAGTAAAGCTGAGTTAAGTTTTTGTTTTGCTTGGAGCTAACGTATGTCAATTAATGCAAACCTTGTTTTCTTGTTTAATTTTCGCTCGAAATTTATAGTTTTAAGATATAACGAAATTTTGACTAAATCTGCATTAAGTCTCTATAAACACACGGTCAAAAGTATAATTTCATATTGTAATGCTCGTATTGTGCGTTTAGTAATCAGGTTTTTTGTTTTTATTTTTGGCAGCTTATTTAAATGATGCTAATTAGGTATTTTAGCAGTATGGCCACACTTTATATTTCTATCGAATAAAATATCGATATATCTGTTGTATAACTTGGGGATATCGATATACCTTCAAATTTTTGGCCACCCCAAGAATCTGATTATCACCGCTAACAGAATAGTGAGCGCGTTGAACGCGCAATGAGAAAAATTTTGTTCGCTGTCCAGAAAATTTGATTTTTTAATACAAGTGGCTGATTTGAATAGTTTTATAAACAAAACGGTGCATGTTAAAACAGATGGTGTGAGATTTTCAAGCGTCATTAAAAAAGGACAACAGAAGCGAACGCAACTAAAAAAAATATAAGAAAAGAAAAGCAAGGTGCCAAAGAAGAAAACCAGTTATGTATGCCGAGTTGGTGTATTTCCTTTTTGCTGGGCGAAAAATAAACATTTTTATGGCAAAAAAATGTTAAATGAAAGTGTTGTGTGCGCGTGTTTTAACGCTTTTTAATTATATGGGCACAGCAATAGCAAGTGAAAAGTGACAATAAAAGGCAAGTTTATAACCAGACAAGGTTACATTTTCCATGACAACTACCAAAACCAGAGACGGATCCCCTCCAGTTTAGTTAAAACAACCAAAAGCCGATTTCAGGCGAATTTCTTGCGAAAATAAAAAAATACCAAAAGTAAGTACAAGCCAAGTATACATACTTACAAATGCATGTGCATACTTACAGTAAAACATATATATGTGTGTATGTATGTAGTTGTGTGTATGTGTGGGTTTTTGGCGTCGTCTTTTGCAGTCCAAGAGGCGGCGACCGCCTCTGCGTCTGTGTTAATATGTGTGAATGTGTGCATAGGCAGGTAGAAGAGCTAGATAAATAAGACTCTCAAGGGCAGCTAAGAAATTATATGTGTGATTTGTTCTTGTGCAAAAAAAGAAAAACAAAATAATGTGGCGCATCTTGCATCTCGCTTGCTCTTGCTGGCTATCCTGGGGCAGGTGGTTTAGTTATTTGCTGTGCCAAATTATTTTTGATGTTGCTAATTTTGGCTGTCCGTGGGCTAATGCTATGCTAATTTTAATTGTTTATATTGGTCGCACATCCCTCTTGGGTTTGTGCGCATTTTATGTAATTGCCGAATTGAAATCTGCGTAAAGAATGAAAAATCGATAAATCAGCGCCGTTGCAGCTGTTGGGCGATGCGTGGGACGTGGAGCCAGCCCACAGCGTAATTGGGGTAGGAATCGCATACACACACACACAGAGCTGTATTTGTATGAGTGTGAGCCGCATATAAAACAAATAAGCCGCTTAATGTTAAAAATGTCAACGATGCCCAACGTATTTTTGGCGGCTGCAGCAAAACCTCTCTCCCACACACACACACACACACACACACAAACATACATACATATATTTATGTACACACACGTACATATGTACGCATGCAACATTTCGTGCATTTCCCTTATGCACTTGTGTGCAAATAAGAAAAATCAATAGAGCTGTAAAATAAAGTGCCGAAAGCAAGACTCAGCCTAACAAACAGTTAAATGTGTACACATGTTATTAACCCAATTTCAATATGGCAGACAGATGTGGCGGCATTAGAGAGCAGGCCAGACTACTGAGCGAGTGAGAGAGCGAGAGAGCAAGAGAGCAATGACTAGCGAATAAATTAAAAACGAAAGCAAAAACAAGCTGCAAAACAACAACTAAGAATTTGGTGAATAGTATATAAAATTCTGTGACTCATGCGACGTTTTAGCCACATTTCAAATTAAGTGACTTCAAATGTGCCAAGATTAAAAAGTTTTTCAACTGTTTTTTTGTATTTTTCACACACTGCGTGAATGACTTAACCGATTAGCCAGCCCATTCGAATTAAGCGTGGGCCCTAGCAGCTGGCCAAAAGTCAAGTGGCTTTCGCATGCGTCAGCGCAGAAGCCGCTAAATGCATTTTTATCGCCGTTAAATGGAAAAGTGCAGCACAGCAATTAAAGAGTTTTCCGAGTGTCGAGCTTTCAGCCGAAATAACGGCAACAACCGTTTAATTTTCGCTTATGATATCATATTTGTTGATTGTTTGAATTTAAGTGCTGGCCCACAGAAAAGTTCTACGGAAAGCATGTGTGAAAAATTGTGCTATTTATATCTTTATTGAACTTATCTGTTTTCATTTTGCCGAATTTCCGGCAATCGATCAGCGGGGCAGCCGCATATATCGCATGCGATATTCTCTGTTGCGACATCGTTTACAGGCGGCGCTTATCACGCAGACAAAACTCATGCTTAATGTGTCAGACGCATTTATTTACTTATCGCAACAAAACGACGAACATGCAAAAGGAGGCATTGTCATTATCTGTGCTTTAGAGATGAGGAACGTATCGATATGCAGCCTGTGAGTCATTGCCACTGTGAAGCCAATTGAGTAATTATATAAACAATGGGTATTTAGTAGCTAGCTAACAACAAAATGTTGTCAATTTACGATACATAATCGCACTCACTGTCCCATCACTAAATGCTGACCTAGAATTGTTGTCCACCATCTCGCTCTCTTTCCTTCTTTAGATCTCGCTCGCATAATGTCGTTCACTTATTTAATTGTCACGTCCATTGTAAACTGCGCTTCTGTGGCTGCCAAAGAAATGACGCCATATTGCGTGCCACACTCTCCACAAGCTTGCCATGCGTGTGTGTGTGCGTGTGTGAATGGATTGCCAAAGGGCAAGTGCGCTAACAGCTGACATTTGGCAGAAGAAAATAACAGTCATAAGTTGGACATATGTTTTTACCGTTAGGTTAACACCCATGTCTGCATATACATTTGTGTTAATGCATATGTATGCTTAAATAACTGTGCCAACAACAAATGCAAAACATATTTTTTCAATTTGTTTAATCAGTGTGAAATATGCATATTGAGTTGAAGAATTTTAAGATTACGTCGACCTAAACAGATGTGTGGGTGTGTATTGTATACAAACATGAACATGAGCATTGTATGTGTACACAATGCATACATATGTATATCGATATGTGTGTATGTATCATACATATGTATGTATGTTGTGTATACAATGTAGTATTTACTGTCATATCAGTGTAAGTTTAAGCTTTTGACTAGCAGTCAGGTTTTGTTTTTACATTTGACTTGCCGTCAAAGAACTTGCGTCAAGCATTAGTAAAACGGGCCTTACTTTGATCTCCACATGAGTTTATGAGAGGCAGCAAGAGAGCGCGAAAAGGTGGAGAGTTCGATTAGTTTTTGTCTGTGTTTGTTCGTCTCCGAACTGTTTGTTGTTTTTGTTTGCTTTTTGTTTGTTTGTGTGAAAGTGAGTCTAAATGCGTTTGGACATACGTTGCAGCCGCTCTGTTTTGCTGTTGATTTTATTTTTTTTCTTGTCTGTTTTGTCTTATCAGCAGTCTCTCTTCTCTTTTCTTTTTCGTTCGAAGTTCGTCGCGTCTGCCCATTGCTTAGGTCATTTTAAGTAAATACTTTTCCATTACAAACAAAAATTGTTTATATTTATTGGCCGATTGCTTCAAGCAATGAATTCGCTGTGCAACTAAATTGTTTACCCTTTCGCGTAGCTAATTAATTATTTTTAATTAGTTTATCACTCTGGGATATCGATGTCTTGGAACATTTAAAACTTAATTAGTTTAATGGCACACATTGCAAATTAATTTGAAAATGGTTGTACATACACTTCTCTCTTTCTCCCTCGCTCTCTATCTCTCACACAAAGACACACACACACACAGACGCGCGCCTTAATTGTTTTCAGATTAGTTTCAGCTGGGTGTGGCCCACGCGGCGGGTGCGAACAATTAGACAGCGGTGAGCAGCAGAATGCCTGATCTGGGCAGTGTGGCCGCTTGGCAAAAGTGTCACGCAGCCTGGGCACACCTGGACTCGACTCAGCGCCCATCACGTACCGACACATCGCCAACTGATGCTAATCAGCTAAAAATTGCGCTATTTTTGGGCACGCTTTGTGCGTGGAATGCGTAGGTTACGCTTTATATGGCCATGATTTATGTTTGGCACATATTCTTCTAGCTATTTGCCTAATTTGTGCAAGCTGTAACTATTTTGGGCGCTAATATGCGTGGGTCTCTCCCCTTTGTCCTTGACTGTGGTCAGTTTATCATCGTGTCGAGACATGCGTATTCCCATTCCCATTCCCAATTGAACTCAATTGAGCATGCTTTGTTATGCAAGATCGTAAATAGTGACAGGGGGAATAGCTCATCAATCATTTCTATCGGCAATTTGGAGCACATAAATCAAGCGAGAAAAACCAATTATACCAATCAAAATACAACAAAGTTTATATTTTTTAATAACAGTTACATACATATACATATATGCATACATATTTTAAATATCAATTTATGTACATCAAGTATGATTTATGCGGCTATAAAAAGGCATATCAATAGACGATGCAATCGCCAAGAACAACAACAACAAAAATGGCTGCAAATAACCTTCAGCACCTTTAAATTTTGCGCAATGCCAAAATCAGCGAATTTGACGAAAATCAATTTTCAATTTGCATGCGATTTCTTTTGAAGTGTTTCTCGCGTGCAAAGTTATGCAAATTCAACAAAAAGTTTTGATGCTGAATGAGGTGCTTTACGATGGATCGCCGCGGGCGGGTGTTAGCGTAATGCGGAAAATAACAAAACAAAGAAGAATCGCAAAATTACACTTCAACAATTTTTTTCGTCTGCACGAATTTGTGAAGTACTAAAACATGACGCGGCCACTATGTTCTTAAAGAGGGGGTGGGGAGGGATGGTTCAGAAAGAGAGTGGGAGAGCGATAGAGAGAGCTGAACTAAATCCTTTGCTTATAAATGAATAGGAACAGTTCAATTAACTTTAGCTCTTGAGCCACTATATTCTTAAAAGTGGAAGGGAGATGAGAAAGAGGTAGAGAGAGAGACGGAGACATAGAGAGAGCTGAAATTAATCCTTTGCTTGTGAATGAATAGGAACAGTTTAATTAACTTTAGATCCTGAGCCACCTTCTTTCTAACAGTGGAAAGGAATAGTGAGAGGGAGGGAGACAAAGCGAGAGAGAGAGCTGATCTAAAGCCTTTGCTTGTGAATAAATAGGAACAGTTCAATTAACTGTATCTCTTCAATCCCTGTACCTGTTATTTCTGCCATCAAAAGTCGCCATTGACGGCGATTGCTGGTGCATTGTTGATCAACATTCTAATATTATTAATATTAATATGCAAATAAATAATGAATAAATCGAATACCACCTGCTGACTAAGCGTCATTTGATATACAGCAAGTTTACATGTTGTTTATAAATCACAATAACATCGCACAGCGGCTTATAATGGCAATATACTCAAAACCAAAACAAAACAAAAAAAAATGGTGTCGCCCATCAAAAAAAAAAAAGGTCACTCAATTAATCCATTTGTGGCGGCGGCACAACGATGACTCTTTGGTCATTTACCTATTGGTATCGCTGCTGCGTAAGCTCCCAAAAAACCCCTCCTCCCGCCGACCTGAACGAATCAAGATTAATTGTTTATGGCTAAATTTTCGCTTGTTCTTCGTTGTTGTTGTTGTTGGCTCCGTGGGGCGTGTGCTGGCATTGGCCCGGCCCGGTCCGGCCTACCGGCCTGTCTGTCGAACTGGCGGCGGCGGGGTATTAAGTTTTCTTTTTCTGTGCCACTTTGCATATGATTCACGCGAATTTTCTTGCCTCATTTCCTCATTTCGCATGTGTTCTTTGCGCCTTATGTTTCTCCATCTCGCTCGCTCGCTCGCTTGTGACTTTCTGTCCTGCTCGCTTGCTTGTCCCCCTTTTAATAGTTTGCCTAAGTTTTGGCAAATTGAACGTGGAAATTTGTCAACTTGTTTTGATACGTGTCTATCTGTCGCGTCGCACATCATTTTGATTGTACAATTGTGCGGCTTACAACATAATTTGCCAAATGTGATTAGCAAATTATATGGACATAGAGGCGGCTTTTTGGAGTCGGCCGCTCGCTTTCAATTCAACGCTTCGTTTAACTGAGCCAAATTGAAAGCTTGCCAGCCGCAATAACAGCGAATTAAAAAGTCTACAACTAGTAGGCAATAAAAATTGGACAGTGAGACGACGCTCACGAGTTCGTTAACCTCTCTTCTTCTATTATATTTTATTTACGTATGTGTGTATGTGTGTGTGTACGTGGCTTATGCTCTGTGAGCTTTGCCTTGGGCTGCTGTTCTCAGCTCTTCTCGGCTCTCTGGTTGTCTTTTGGGCGTCCATTGGAACTGTCGTCGATGTCGTCACTGTGTGGGCGTATGCGCTTGTTCTTTGTGCTGCCTTTTCTGTGTACTTGACGCATTTGTTTAATTGTTGTCATGTAATTATTCATTTGTTGTAATTTGCCTAGCGTGTGGGTCGGTCGGTCGCTGTGACTGTCAATATGTAAAAAGTGGGCATAGCGCAGCCAACTTCATGCAATTATCGTATTAGTAATAATCGATGTGTGTATGCATACACATTTATCGATGCACACACACACGCTCATTATGGCGACTTTCGTTTGTGCATAGAAATAAAAAGAAACCTGGACAAATCATTTGAAAAGCATATCAAACAACATTTGCGCAATTATAATAAATGTAGTCGCATTGTTTTGCGCAATACAAGTTTATTAACATTTTGCACATTTGCCTAGCAACAACAGAGCAAATAATATACACAAAAAAACAACAACGGGAACGACGGCAGCCTCAGACGGCCAGACAACCGCAAGAGTTGGTTAGCATTAGCTGTTGGATTTATGTACATTTATGTATGTATGTTTGTACGTATGTACGTAACGGTACCTGAGCATTCAGTGTTGAATAATGGTGGCGCATAAAGAGGCAAAGATTAACAAACGAGCAAATAACGTTCGTTTTTTATTTTCATATTTGTTCATATGCAAATGCGGCTGCCACGCCCACTGGCAGTTAAGATTTGAAATTATTGCACTCTTCCTTGTGAGCATCAGCGCTAACAAAGTGCAATATTCCTTGTATAATTAACTTAAACCTTACCCTGGTAGCTGCTGTGCGAAATATGAGGATTATGTGTGTTACATACAATGCCGAAACTTTATTATACCCTATATTTTAAGATCATTTACAGGGCAGCAGAGCATAATAAAGCCCGACCCCAGCTTACAGAATAGAAAGAGAGCAACGCTTAATGAGCTTTGCTTTTGCCTCTGCGGCTTATCTGCGCACTTTGCATCTAAGGTGCTGCATACACTAACATTCACACACACACACACTAATAAAAAAAAGCGGAACAAAAGCAAACGCCATAACTTTAATCATAAACAATGGAAATTTACAATACATATGGAAAGTTAGAGCCAACGAACGTCGTTCGGGAGCGGGTAGAGGGTCGATTGCCGGCCTATCTATCGAATGTGCTTAAAACGCGCTGCCAAACACTGCTCTATGCTCTCGCAGAAGCCGCAACAACAACAACAGCAGCAGCAGCAGCTAGAGTAATATTTCGAAAAACTGTTGTATGCACAACAACATAAAGCTTTTTCAGCGTAAAGTTTTGTTGCTATGTTTGTATGTATAACTGCCACTGCGCTCTAATAATTATTTATAATAATTACTTTTTTTGTGGCCTGCTGTTTAAACAGTAAATTATTTTTTTACCCTAAAAGCAACGGGTATGTGAGCTAAAGCAACTTAAATACTTTCAATTTACTTGTCTTTAAATAAAAACTACATACATAAAGCTCTTATAAACGCTAAACTAACAGATTTTGTTTGAGAATCTAAATAGTTTTTCAGCACGTTTATGTTGCTTTAAAGGGTATTTGCATAGTCGCACTTTGCTGCTGTTTTTTTTACAGTTTCGCTTTGTATTGACGCTGTCCAAATTCGTGTTTTATACAGCACTCAATATTTTGGCTATCTATCTCTGTCTGTCTCGCTCGCTCGTTCGCTCTTGTGTATTGCTTTTAATTAATCTTTTGCTTTGGCTTCTTTTTTGTGCTTTGTCAAAAGCTGCGAAAGCGATCACAATCGTGCGCTGACCTTGAACATTGTCCAACACAGACATACGCGCACACACATGCACATACGCATACATAGGGGAGAGCAAAATTATTTGATAGACATTTACTGCACTTTGATCGAAGAAAAATAAATTGCATTTGCAATGCACGCACAACGCACTTTTCATGCCTGAATGTAGACCAAATATTTTTCTTGGCACGCACAGTCAAGAGGAGCTGAAACTCAGCGTCTGCCTTTCTTGCCTTGGCGCACATCTCATTTGTCGTCAAACCTGACATTAAAATTTTAATGCAGCCCCAGCAAAGCAGCAGCCGCAGCAGCGGCGGCGGCAGAGTCAGAGGCAGCTGAGTGCATTTTTCGCCGTCTTCTTTGTTTTTGTTTTACTTGTTTTTGACTTTGTCGCCTCGAGGCCATAAATATTTCGTTTTCGTTTCTAAAAAGAAAATAAAAATATACGTATAATTTTTGCAAGAGTGTCTCCTCTCATGCGGTGCTGAATTTGCATATCAAAACTGAATTTCATTTTTATTGGCAAGCAAATTTCTTTTTCTTCTTCCACCTCTTCTTCTTTTTCTTCTTTGTTGTTGGCCTGTCAAACTTGACACTGTGCCGAAAAGAGTCGACGCATAATATTTCTGCACTGCGCTGCAGCAGCAGTCGCCATTGGTGGATGACATCAGCAGTAGGCACTGGTTTGATGAGAGGCGAAACTAAACATTTGGCCACCCAAAGTTTTACGTAACTAATTTTGTGTTAATTTTGGCATTTTAATGATCAAACGCAGAGCTGAATAGCACGTACCAAAAGCATCAAACAACAATTGTGTGGAAAAAACATAAAAACGTATGTACACACACATATTTGTATGTGTGTGTAATTTTATGTTTGTAATAAAAGCGCAAAATTGTTGTTCTTTTTGTCGTTGTTGTTGTTGTTGTTGGCCCGCTATTTTGTGTAATCAACGTGCATTGAACCACTAACCATACAACATATAGACTGGACAAGTGAGCCAAACGTGGTCCCCGTCGATTTATATGCGGCTGGTCCAAAGTCGCCTTCGTTTTTGTTCGGGTCCGAGAGCGGCCGCACGCTCTAACAGAGAGCGTGTGTACAAAATACATAAGACATGTGTGAGGGAAGGGCAAAGCTGATCTTTTTTATTCCCTTTATTCGCTCACACTACAGGAAACTGCTTTTGCTTACTCTCAGTGCTCTTTCATATTGTCTATTTACCGTTTAACTGTCTGTATGTGTATGTGTCCGACAAGCAAAAATACCCACAAATTTAAGATTTCTCAAATCTCGGAGGCATTTATTCTCTTTCATAGGGGCGGGTAATATGAAATCATAAAAGGGTTTGCCACGTCGATGCGAAATTCTTGCATTTTAGCTCGATATCGTTGGTAAGGGTACCCATGCGTTGGCATGTGTGCATTTACATTTGTTGGACTTGCCATATTCACGCACACTTGCATATTTTGTATATGAATAGAAGCATTTATGCGCTTGTGTGCCTGTTGGTTGCCAGCCTGACTGTCCCTGTCGCAAATTTATGAAGATTTTTGGATTTTTGATATTCGGCCTCTACACACACACACAAATGTGTGTGAATGGGCAGATATAGAATGGGCGCAATAGAAAATTTCAAGATTGCCACGCGTCTGACGCGCGCCCTTTATGATTTCGGGTTTGCATTGATGAATGAATGTTGACCCCTTATTACCTGCAGCAGTCTGTTAGGCCGAAAGGGTCAACTTTTGGCAAGCACCTTCACTTGCATATGTAGGTCAAGTGACTGATCACTTAAATTATTTTATTAATAAATTAATTAATTAATAAATTTATTAATTAATTAATAAATAAATAAAATTATTAAGACTATGAATATATGTATATCGCTCCTTCTTTGAATTTGGTATATTTGTGATCATGAAATTGCGCCCATTCTATATCTGCCCATTCACACACATTTGTGTGTGTGTGTAGAGGCCGAATATCAAAAATCCAAAAATCTTCATAAATTTGCGACAGGGACAGTCAGGCTGGCAACCAACAGGCACACAAGCGCATAAATGCTTCTATTCATATACAAAATATGCAAGTGTGCGTGAATATGGCAAGTCCAACAAATGTAAATGCACACATGCCAACGCATGGGTACCCTTACCAACGATATCGAGCTAAAATGCAAGAATTTCGCATCGACGTGGCAAACCCTTTTATGATTTCATATTACCCGCCCCTATGAAAGAGAATAAATGCCTCCGAGATTTGAGAAATCTTAAATTTGTGGGTATTTTTGCTTGTCGGACACATACACATACAGACAGTTAAACGGTAAATAGACAATATGAAAGAGCACTGAGAGTAAGCAAAAGCAGTTTCCTGTAGTGTGAGCGAATAAAGGGAATAAAAAAGATCAGCTTTGCCCTTCCCTCACACATGTCTTATGTATTTTGTACACACGCTCTCTGTTAGAGCGTGCGGCCGCTCTCGGACCCGAACAAAAACGAAGGCGACTTTGGACCAGCCGCATATAAATCGACGGGGACCACGTTTGGCTCACTTGTCCAGTCTATATGTTGTATGGTTAGTGATTGAACTTTTTCATAAACACACACAAACAAACATATGTATCAACACAGAAACAAATTGAGGCAGGTTCTCGTCCGCACAGCGGCTGCTGTGTTAGGCCGTTTAAAAATTTAGCTTGGTCGTATCACACACTCATTGTACCGTATCAGCACTTTTTTTCGTTTTGTTTTTATTGTCAAAGAAACTGACATAAACTTTTATTTTCCGCATATACAAATACAGGCTAATTTGCATAAAGTTTCACACGCCGGTAATCACACACACACAAACACACATGCACATAGGCAGACACAGTCCACTCTCCAAAGCAATGCACTTGCTCCCATCAGCGCTCTCTCACATTCAGTCAGCGGCAGCTCTATGTCTTGTGCTCTCAACTCAGTCGGCTCTCACTCTCTCACACAGGCTGCTGCTGCTGCTGCTGTGAGAGCTCTGTTGCTGCTATTGACGACGCCTCGAGCTTAGTAAGTTTTTAGCTTTGCGCTCGCGCGGTTGTTGACGCATCGTCGGATCGCGTCTATCCGGTGTTCGATTGTTTGAAATTAACGTCGTGTTTAATAAATAATCTTGTTGCTGATTTGTGCCACGCTTTGTTGGTTCACTTTTTGATTGTTAGTTTCTAATTTGATTTTAGTTTGTAGAAAATTTCGCCGAAATCGAAACACACACGGCCCACATCAAATTAGATTAACCTGCCTATCATTGTTTGAGTTTTTGTGTTTGTTTTAGTTGTTGTTTTTAATCAGCACAAAGATTTTGTTGTTGTTGTTGTTGTTCTGTCTATAATTCAACGAAAATTCAATTAAATCTGAAAGCCCTCGACAATACTTTATAAACTTCCGCAACAACTTTATATGGCCAAACAATTGAAATAAACCATAACAAAGACATGCTAATAAATTTTGTAATAAATGCAAAAAATGGTAGCAGAAAAAAAAAAGAAATAATAAATGCTGTGTAATTATCGAAGCGTGGGCAGCACATGTATTTAAAATATTCATAGAAATGTGTGTGAACAAATTCCAGCTGGTAACTAAAAAGCAATAAAACACAATAAAAAAGCAAACAAATGCTAATACAATCCACAGACGATACACACACATACATACAGCACACACACATACATACAGCACACACACACATACATACAGCACACAGCTGTGCTTAAGCTATGTTTTTACAGTTGGCTTGATACCGACCAGTGTTGCCAACTGCCGCTACAAGAAAGTAGCTAAGTCCAATGTTAAACAACAAAAACCTAAACAGATCCGTATTAGCTTTCTGAGCCCATTCACAGGGTTGTTAGTACTAGCCAAATATAGCTATAAATAGCCAAACAAGTTTAAAATGCCTCTAAAAACAGCAAGATCTAGCTCTTAAAGGGCTACGCTAGTGCTTTAGCTATGTTTTACAGTTGAAAAATAGCTAAATCTGTTTAAAATTCCTCTAAAATCAACAAGATTCAGCTCTTTATGGGCAACACTGGTGCTTAAACTATGTTTTAACAGTTGGCTTCAAACGCTGCGTCTCATTTGACGTCAAGGGCCTCCACATTTTGACGCCTGATTGAGTTACAAATGTGCCCCACGCGAGATTCCACAAACAAATCTTCAATTTAACAGCGAGGGTTAACTGGCGGTTAGCTTTTAGTGCTGGCTTGTAAATCGCGTTGCGTAATTGTATTTTACATACATTAAATCAACTTATTTATATTCCAAATGCCATAATATAATAATATTATGTCACACCTCGAATTTTCAATCGATAATTTGTGCATTTTCTGTTTTTTGCCTGCTTTAAAGCAGTTCAAGTGGATTATTTCGCAAATTCAATGTTAATTTAACTACTGTGGGATTTTTGCCAAATAAAGAATTTATTGTATAAAATGATTAATGATTTGCATGTTCAGCAAATTTAACTAATAGACTTGACAGCTGTGTTAAACAAACGTAGACAACGCATTCTGAGCTAAGGTGATTTCAAGTTTAATTCCTAATGTTTAATCGGTGCGAAGAAGGTTAAGTATATCTGTTAAAATAAGTCTTCAGCAATACGTACATATATTTCATAATCAACTGACAATAACTTTAACAGTGCAAACGTTTTGACATTAGCTTTTGCAACTTTAATGTCAACTCTCGTATAAGAAAAATACGCTTAATTTTTATTGTAATTGTGAATTACAACACAACAAAATGTGTTCCCATCATTTGCAATTGTTTAAATTTAACTTCAAGATCAGCTTCTTCCCCTTTGTAAGACTCGTCTTCTTCTCGCTTCACAAAGGTCATGTTAAAGTCAATGTCAGGGGCCAAGTCGCGTTAATAAGCGATTCATTGCACTGCATATAGGGTGCAAGTCTCTCACATTCAGATATGATTCGTATTCGTATTCATATTCGGCATATTCATAAATTTTTATTTAATTATCATGCGGTCTTGTTCCGTCTGATTGCGTTGAGCTGCCAAGTTTGCAGTTAATGTTGAGCGGGTAAAAATTGTTTTTTGATTTATAGCCCAGCACGTTTTGGGCTCTTGTTATTGCCGCTTGGCAGCCTCTGTCCAGGGTCAGTTGGCTCTTGTTGTTTAGTCTTGTCTTCACAATGTGTTGATACCACGTCGTTAGCTGTCGATATTTGTTTTCGAAATTCTAAACTCACATGCGAGATCTTAATCCGTGCACCCTGGCGTGCACAAGGTCCTTAAAGCCGCCCCCGCCCATCCAACACCAACTGGTTGTTAAAATCAGGGCCCATTACTGACCTCGTAAGCGCCAGTTTTCAGTTTACCGTTCTGTGTTGCAACACCAAATGAAGACCCACATTACCCACATTACCCACAACATTATCCACTTGCCGCATAGTTGGCCAGTCTGTTGACGCCTCAATTGGTTTCTTGGTTTCTGGGCCACAGCCCCGCCGCGACGAAAGTGAATTTCTAGCTTGGCTCTCGCCGCCAGCACGAAAGCCATCAAATTTATTGAGACTTCGGCTCTTTTTTTCGTTTTCTTTTTTGGCAAGGTGTTTGGCTCATAAAACGTCGGAATTTTGTGCATATATTGCATGCTGATGATGATAGTCAGAAATCAAATCAATTGCACTTTAAATCTGATGTACAGATAAACTGCCTGACAACTTACTTGTTCAACCTAATTATATTCAAGCTGTCATTTAAAGGGACTTGGTTAAAGTCATGTTTTGAGGCTATAATATGGCTAGCAGTTAGTTACACCTGTTAAATCTTTGTCAAATTAAAAACTGCTTCTTTTTTTTGACATGCATTCGTTAAGTTTAACATCCACTTTGTCCAGCACGATTAAGCAGCTGTTAAATATTTGCAATTAAGAAGTTCATTTTTATCGTCAACTTTAACTAGCACTAAAAACAATTTGTCAAACGAAATGTAAGTTTTCATAAGTGAGCGACTTGTTAGCTAATTTAGCCGGCACTTAAGCCAGCTGTTTAATAATTGCAATGAAGATTTTCAGCGTTGCCACCTTGTCATAAATTGTTCCTAACTGGAATTTGTCATATGCTAAAAGCCACAAGCTTATGGAAATAATAAAAGAACGAAATTTTCTAGATTTTTGCACAGCATTTGATTAAAAGCAATACAAATTTCCAGCTTTTACGTTCATTGAAAGAACATTTCAAGCGCTTTTCAGAGCTTACAAGCTATGTATTCATATGAATACTATAAATATATACAATATGTATGCATATATAAATATATTTATGGTTATATACTATGTATATAGATGCGTTATTAAACAAAGGTCGTGTGGGGAATGACTAATGCCCCATCGCTTAGAACAAGCCTCTGGCCAGACGGGCGAGTAGAAAATAGAAATACGACTGGACAGAACCAAGATTATATACAATCGATAATAAAATAACAATCAAAGAGACGTAAGATTTTAATTTTTGCTGCCAAATATGGGCGTAACAAGTTGACGAGACTACAAAATCGATGACAAAGACTATCAACAACAACAACAACAACAACGCAATCCAAACATGTAAATTCAGATTGTGTTAGATTGAATATTGTAAATAGATGGATGGGTGTGTGTGTGTGAATGTGTGACGATCAAAGCCAAGTAAACAATATAAACAATATACAATATAACAATACCTTACATAAGGAAGTGAGGGCGCAGTGAGGAGAACTGAAGCTGACCGTCAAAACACATCAAATACTCTGCTCGCGGGTATACGAATCAGATTTTAATTGCAAGCGAAAGTTGAGTTGAGAATTATAGTCAATTTGAAACAGAAAAATTAAAAATAAAGAGGAATAAAGAGACTTATCTTGCGGCTGGTCGTAAGGGCAACATTTATCCTGTGGCTTCACGTAAGGACAACATTTATCATGTGGCTTGACGTAAGGGCAAAATGTATCCTGTGGCTTGTCGTAAGGGCAACATTTATTTTGCGGCTTGTCGCATGATTAAATACACTAGAAATCATTAATTTGCAATGAATTTCTATAGTTCATCACATATTTCTGGAAAACTGAATAATCGACCTATTGTTCCTATAAAAGCTTTATATTGACTTTGGTGTAGATGTAGATGAGTATAATAAACAATTTCTTCTTATAAGAAGGACCACAATTGCCCTTCAGCAATATATATATATAATCATAGGCAGATATTGTCCTATAATATCTTCAAAAGCCAAAAAGATGTTAGGAGGAACATTATAACGTCCGATCGATATTGTAACTTAACTAAGAGATTAGCTTGGAATATTATATTATATTATAATAAGCTCCTGATCAATTATAAACTTTATAGGGCCAAAAGAACTCATCCTCCACACATTACACAATTCATCACAAAGCTATAATACCCTCGGGTAGAGTATTCAAAAATTTTTGATTCTAATTATTGTTGAAATATTTAACAAGTTAAAGACAATCACAACGTGTGCTGAATGTCAAAAATTCAGCAATCTTTGTGGATCTTAAGTTGGAACCACTCGAAAAAGAAAAAGAAAAATAAAACCAAGTCGAATGAATGGGGAAACCGGGAATGGTTTATACAGATAAAGAAATACTTGTGCATATATAGATAGATAGAAGGAGAAGTGACAAAACGATATGTGTTTTATAAATGGGGCTACATTGTTGCCAGTCGATATAGGTGGATAGATAAAAGCAGATATTTTATATGTGTACACATTGTAACAATAACGATCAACAATGGAGCTCTGTATTTATATATAGAAGAAGTTAAGCAAAAAAAAAAGCGCGCGTCGTGCGATGAGTTTGCAAATTGTAAAAAGTATTCGCGAGTTGCCTGTCTCCGTTTTGTTGCCTCCTCCGGCTCGGGCCGGTCCCGCCTCCGGTTTCTCCTGACAACGGCGACAACTTGAAACGACGCCTAAACAACGCAACACAACACAAACACACACAAATTGCTGTACAAATTGCCCCTTGGGGCGTGCCTAGCTAGAGATGTGCGTGTTAAAAATTATCGTGAGGCTTGTTGATCGTATGTTGCTATTAAGAGTCTAGAGTGTACAAAAAATACATTCAGAAAGTTGTTCAACATTTTGACTTGTTTCGTTTGGTATAATTATAAGGAGAAGGCGCGAACATTACACACTTTTAGCTTATCGATTTTGTACTGTAACTTATCTATCTTAACTTAAGCTTTGTTAACAATTTGTATCTAAGACAATCTTGATGAGTAAAATAAACTCAACTTTTCATATTTTGGTAATACATTTAAACTGTTCAGTCTTAGAACAGATATCTTTATAGACGCCCTACAAATGAACTAATTTTTGATGTGATTAACTTGATTTTGATTAATTTAACACTCCGCATTATAGCTATAATATAACAGTTGGAATCTCTCCAGTCAATAGATTTATAATGTAACATTTAACATTGACTTGAATGGACACCTAAACATTTGA
This sequence comes from Drosophila kanekoi, assembly GCA_037075305.1. Lineage (NCBI taxonomy): Eukaryota > Metazoa > Arthropoda > Insecta > Diptera > Drosophilidae > Drosophila > Drosophila kanekoi. Next base: position 10,149,265 of record JBAMCE010000141.1, read on the forward strand.
ACCCTGATAAGAGATTTTTTGAGTTTCAATCTCTTCAGTCAAGAAATGTCTCCAAGAAATATTACTCCAAATCCTTCACTCCACATAAATAAAACACTTGAAATAATTTTGTTTTATGTTTAGATTTCAACTGTCAAGCAAAGTCTCCAAGAAACATGGCCCTAATTCGTTCCAATCAAGTCCCACAATATGACGATATAACACTTGGTAATGCAGTCAATGCAGTATAACAGAATTCGAACTCCAAATACTAGCTGTGCACGAAAATATAACACTTGGCACCTGTTCTCGCTGTTGGGACTTATATTTTCTATGAAAATCACAATTTCCATTTGACTTTTAAGCACGACTCTCGCTGCGAACATTCAATTTATTATATTATTCACATTTTTATTGCTTTGTAATTAAGAATTTGTTGTTATTCAAATGGAAACTATTGAAAAATTCTGTCATATGCTTTATATGGACTGTTCGGCAGTTCGTGCGGACGGCGTTTCGCATAAAACTAACTGCAACTGCAAAAATGAATACAAAAAAATGCTTAACAAATCGACGATGCGAGTAAATCAGTTGTTTTTTATTATGTTTTTTGTTGTTGTCCGAACGTGCAATTATCGAGTTACGAATGAATTTGTTTTTTATGGTTCCTTTTTTTGTATATACCCTGAACCCATTGAAAATGGTTTAACAGGGTATATTGTATTTGTGCAAATGTATGTAACAGGCAGAGGGAAGCATCTGCTCCGACTACATAAAGTATATACATTCTTGATCAGCATCAACAGCCGACTCGATCTAGCCATGTGCATCTGTCTGTCAGTCCGCATGTATGAAAGCAAGGATCTCTCTGTATGTCCTCCTAATGCCTGCGCAGATTGAGATTGTTTCCGATAATCGATAACTTGCCCCGTTTTCAAGTAATCGATACAACTCGATAAATAATAAGAGCTAGAGTCTGCAAACTTGACATTTAGCTTCTAGAATAGTAAATATATCTGCATTTGGTGTTGGAAGAAGCGGGTTCAGGGTATCCCCTAGTCGGGTGCTCCCGACTAGAACCTCATACTTGTTTCATACATGTATATATATATATATTTTGTCTGCTGCTGATTATGGAGCTGGTATCTTGTTGACTTTGCAGTTGTTGTTGTAGTTGTTGTTGTTGTTACTTTTGTTGTTGTTGTTGTTGTATCTGTTCTCTCAACATGCATATCGTGCAATAAGTCATAAATTACATAATTGCTGTCCGTTTATCTATTTGCTGTTGTTGTCGTTGTTGTTGTGGCTTATGTTGTTGTTGCTGTTGTTGTTGCCTAAGATCTGTGACCTTTGTTTCAGTTTTCAGTTGAGTTTTGTCTAGTTTTATGAGTTGAACGAACCTTAAACTCGGCTCTTTAATTTCTTTTGCTCAACTTTTTTAATTAATATTTTTTAATTAAACTAATATTTTAGTTTTCTTCTTGATATATTTCTATAATCTGTTTGTAGCTTAATTGCCTCGTGCACACGATTTGCATGTTTAACTCTTTAGATTCCTTTACTTTATGTGGAACGTATTAATTTTCATGTTTAACGCTTTGCCGTGATTTGCCCATACGTCAAAGTCGCGCCTTTGTATGCAAATGAAGCCAGAGAATATTACCATTTATAAATCCAAATACATAATACAATTAATATTAGAGAAACAAGAACAGCACCGAAGATTGTATACCCTTTATAGGCTATAGGCGTGTGGCTGGCAAGTGCTTTTATACGGCAGCTTTATTCCGACGGAAGGTTCCTACAGGAGCAATAATATTAGTCCGATTTGGTTCCGATTGCTCAAATGTAACCCTCAAATATCCTATATAGACATTCCATTCCATCCACACCCATAACTCGGCCATATCTCAAGTAATTTTCATAAGGCTTGGCTCTTTGTTCACGGCTTGCAACAATTTGGCATTTGAACATTATTAATGGTTAAAATATAACCCTCTAATAACCTATATAGAGAAAGGTCAACATTTCTCATGGTATAGCATATAGTAACCAATAAGCAGTGCGCAAATGTCTATATTGATCAAGATATCTTGAAAACTAATCATTTATTTGGAACAAGAACTTAATTTGTGATCGATCGAATACCATGACAACTATTTGATATAGGAGGGGGGGGGGGGTTCGAACGGGGCAAAGCCCTCACATGTACTTTCTGCAACAGAAAAGGAAACTAGTTTTATGCCAAAAAAGACTTCGTTCCTCCATTGATACTAGTCAAGAATATATCTACCCTATGCTCGCTGAGATGTCTGCCGCCAAGCGTTACATATCTCATGATATAGTGAGAATAACCTCTTGGAGAGTTCAAAAGCCAAGAAAAACTGTATTCATTGACCGGATTAAGTTCTGTTTAACTAAGCGCAGTTAAATGCCAGACATTCCGTATATTAAATTGTCTTCGAGAAGCTTTCCTTATTTAAATTTCAGTGAACTGCGCGTAAATATTTATATTAAGTCTGAGTGTGTATGCCACAAGCTACATACATATATAGTTGTATCTGGCATACCTGCCAGATATTCAAGTCTTTGTTTACTCGCAAAAAAGCATTCAAGGTATGCCCCGGGGCGCCCCTCTTCGAGGTGTTATCCCACCCCTCTGTAAACAAGTGGAAAAGCAAATGCTTTTAGGTGACAAATTTAATGCTTGCCCCGCACAACGTATTTCCATATATCATTTCTCATTTCTCAATCATTTATTTTTGATTTTATATTTCAGTTATTTATTCAAACTTTTTGTATTACATTAATTATTGAATATAAATCGATTAGTAGCTGAAGCGGAGCTTCGAGCTTTGGTGAGTTGTTCAATTGTTAAGCCGAAGCGGAGCTTCTGGCTTGAATACCAATTCTAGACTAATCACTTATTCTATTTTATAAACTTAAAACGATTCACAGCGGCCACGCAAATATGCAGTGTTTGCCGGCTCGTGCAAGACTTCCGGTCCAATGCTGGATCAGCAATTTGACCGGAGTCGTATTTCTCAAGTGTCAACGACACTTGCTCACTTGTTTGTGTTAACTACCCCCCCTTCAAGCCTGTGGCCGCCCTCGGCCGATGTTAGTTCTGCAATCATATTCTCCATCTGGATCGTGGTGGCCCTGGTTTTGAACCGGCGGTACAAGACGTAACTGATGCCCAATAACATGCAGCATGCTGCTCCTACCATGATTGCGATTTGGTACGGATGGCGAGATTCGATGTCTTCTGCAAACTGCCTAATGTACTCCAGATTACGTTCACTCAAACGGTGAAGATAAGGGAGACTGAGAACATCCAGTTCGCTAGTGATGTTCAATAGCGGTGTTGCTGCTACACCTGGAGCTCGCTTCTGAACCTTGTTGTGATTGACAAATGTTGACTCATTTATCGCAACATGGTCCTCAAAGGTAATGAGATGGGTGCCATGGACCCAGACTTCGGGGCTGCCGTCCAATTGCACCTTGGCTGAACGATCGTTTATGATGATGATCCCTTCGTCTATGACGGCAACCGGTTGAACATCACTCGGCTGTATGCCACAATGCGCAACTCCTCCCGCATGCAGCTCTTTGGCGCAGGAGCTTCTCGTTGATAATTTGCAGAACGTTGCTGATGGCGCCTCAGTGCAATCCTCGATTGCGTGGAACTCTTCGCCGCACTCTGCTATTACGTTATCGACGATTCGGAGCATCTGGTTCTCATGTGAGACTGGGTAGATGGTTAGTTTCTTACACGCTAATTGAATTTTTGGAAACTTAATTATAAAGTGTAAGGCGTTAACGGATTGTAAAATTCTAACGGACGAGACGGAAATGAGATCCCCTATGGGGGTGTTGGTGGGCTCCTCGAGCCAAATCGCTTTTAAGTCTGCATGGTCTAAGATAACCGGACTAACAACGTTGATTTTTGCAAGGGTTATGGCAAGCATTAGGTTTTGTAACTCCATCATCAGCATTCTGTTTCTGGCAAGCAGAGTTTCATATAGATGGCTGGTGTCAACTTGCGTGCTTTTTGCCGATTTAAGAATGCTGTTGACGGCGGAAGTTAACTGATTAATTTGGTTTTGAACGTTAGTATTAATTTTTATTTGTCTATTGTTTGAATTGATCAGTTGTAACTCAGTGAACTTGATTCTTTCTAAGTCACTGGCATCCGGTGTCCCAGCTACGACCTTTAACATTGACCCTAAAAAGTCTAAACTCCTGGCCACCCTGTGGTGCACCCCCAACGAATCTAAAAGGTCTCGCAAGTGCGCAGTATCCACATCCAAGAGTTTTCTCATGTGCGACTGTGGAAACATGTCGCTCATGCCTGCTGTCTCTTCCAGAATGCGCGTGTACTCTGACAGATTCGCTGTGTGTGTGGCATAGGCATACTCCTCCCACACCAAGACTTTGCCGTCAACGATGGGAATGTATTTTGCCTGAGAGTAATCGGTTATGCGTGCCGACACTAAGGACAAGGATAAGAGGATGAAGAGTCCGCACCTGTGGAACGGAATTTTTTAGCTATTTTTTTGCTAACATAGAGGTAGCCCACCACCGATTGTTTAACTTAAGAAACTACGAATTGATGCCAAGGGCAACGACTTAGAGCTAGTAAATATGAAAGAATGAAAAGATAAAAAATATGGAAAAAACAACCACGGGACAACGATACTGCTGCTTATTTCAGATTGTCCTTGTGGACCACCCTCCCCTTAATGAGGACCGTGGTCCCCAGGTCTGCCTCTACAACCTTCTCCTCACATAAGGGTGTAAGTTTGTTGCCCAGTCTTCGGTTTGACTTTACCAACACTTTTTTGCCTACCTCAAAGACTCTATTTTGACGCGACGCATTTTCCCTTGCTCTGGTCGCGTTTTGCGCGTTCTGGATTTTCTCTTGGACCCCCGGGAGAGGGACGTCTGGGCAAATCTGCACTATGTCCGCTGGCCTCTTGTCGACGACCGAGTGGAAGGATTTGTTGTATTTTGTGGTGGCTAACAGGATTAATTCTACTGTGTCGCTTATACCACTGCTTAATTTAAGGCATCTGGCTATTTCTGTCAAAGTGCTGTGGAAACGTTCCACTTGACCATTGGAGAGACTATGAAGGGGCGGTGCATTTGAGATGCAAACGCCGAAGTGGTTTTCCAACAGTGCAGCAATTGTACTCGAATTCAATGATGGCTCATTGTCACAGTAGATTGCCTTTGCCTTCGGGAAAAAGTTCATGAGCTGTATGATTGCAGGCTTTAAGTCCTCAATTGTTCTCGAGGGAACATGTTGCACCACCGCAAACTTGGAGAACTTGTCCACGCAAGTAAGGAAGTACTTTTTGTCAGTGGAGAAGATGTCTACGTGTAGCATCTCTCCCACATGCGACGGAATCGGTGTTTCGCCGATCTCTTGTTTCTTTGGGTGTCTGTCATACTTGGCTCTCGCGCAAGTTTTACAGTTCTGAGCAATTTCACTGGCCAGCTTCGCCATCTTTGGGAAGTAGTATTCGGAGAGTACCTGCTTCACGTTCTCTTGGGCCGATCTATGGGCTCTAGCGTGCTCGGTCGTGAGTATCTCCCTTCTTTCCCCGACTGCAAATATATCCGTTACTAAGTTCTTGCAATACCAGAATTTGGTAGCCGGAAATTTCCGAACTAGCGCGTCCTGCACCACTGCAAGGGTATGCAAGTCGCAGTGTAGGGCGTTCACGCCCTTGGGTACAACTGTGTCTGCGAGTTCGTCGAGCAACGAATCCTCACAGGTGAAACTAATAAAATGGCGCCTTTTGTTCCCAAACAGAACAAACGTACGCTTCTGTGGGCACTCGGCCTGCTCCAGAATCATCTGATTCTGGAAGCAATTCACGGGCTTGTCAGTGGCTTCAATGACGTGCGTCAGAGATAACTCACTGTGAATGGTCGCTGCGCAAGAGTCTGCCTCTTCTCCTTGAAGGGCATTGAACTGCTGCCTCGACAAGGCATCAGCCACCAAGTTCTCTTTGCCAGGCTTATAAAAGATGCGCGCCCCGGTTTCATCAATGCGTGATTTCCACCTTTTAATCTTCGCGTTGGGATTGGACTCCGACACGGCAAATGCCAATGGCTGATGGTCTGTAAAGATATTTATATCTTTGACTGCGTATAAATAGTGTCGCAGTTTCGCCATGGCCCATACAATGGCCAACAACTCCCTTTCATTGGTGGCGTAGTTAATTTCCCTGTCCCTCAATGTCCTTGAGATCATTGTAATGGGACGTCCTTCTTGGGAAAGAACCGCGCCAATGCCAAATGCAGAGGCATCCGTCGTTAGATCGAATGCCTTTCTGTAATCTGGGTACCTCAGCATCACATCTTCGGATGCTAAGATATTGCGTAGCTTTTGAAACGCTACTCGCTGGTCTTCGTTGAAATTTACTTCGATCTTCTTTGATCGATGTCTACTCACGTTACCGTTTTCGCCCTTTAAAATGTTTGAAATGGGCCTTGCTATAGCTGCAAAGTCCCTTATGAAGCATCTGTAATAGCTTGCAAGGCCAAGGAAAGACCTCACCTCAAAGATGGTTCTGGGCTCTGGAAATTCCTTAATGGCTTTGACCTTTTCCGGGTCTGTTGTGGTCCCATTGCTGGTCACTATGAAGCCTAGGAAGCTCACGCTTTTCTTAAAAAAGCATGATTTTTTTAGAGATACCCTCATGTTAGCTTCGTGAATGGTCTTTAGAACCCAGTCAACGTGCTTAAGGTGGGAGTCTTCGTCCTCTGAGAAGATGATCACGTCATCAACATAGACGTAACAGAACTTCCCTATTTGTTCTCTGAGAATGTCATCGATGGCCCTTTGGAAGATGCTAGACGCGTTCCTCAAACCAAAAGGGAGCCTTCGGAACTCGTACTTCCCCCCGTTTACCGAGAAGGAAGTTTTCTCCCGATCACGCTCCGCAAGCGTGATTTGGTGGTAACCTGACTTAAGATCCAATGTCGAAAAATACTTGGCTTTGCCTAAGTTACCTAATATCATTGAGATATTAGGTATGGGGTACTTGTCGGCTATTGTTCTTTCGTTCAGTTTGCGAAAGTCTATCACAAGTCGCATGTTTGGGTTACCTGCCTCGTCAGTGCCCTTTTTACTTACAACCACTACAGGGTTGTTGTAAGGGGAGGCTGACTTTTGAATTATCCCGTTTTTTAGCAGATCTTGGATTTCGTTGTTGACGAAATCTGCTGCGCCCATGGGGTAAGGGTAAAATTTTGCGTAAATGGGTTCTTCGCTCGTGGTTCTAATGGTGGCCACTACTGAAGTGTTAAAAGGCAAGGCTTCGTTTGGGTCTGCAAAAGCCTTTTTTCTTTTATTTAACATGGTCAGGAAATCTTTCTTTACAGACGCGGGTGCGTCCGGACAATCCACGCTAGTGAAGTTGACATCGGAGCACGAGTAGAAATATATCGGCTCGACTTGCGAGCCCCATTTGAGCTGGCATGAGTCTAGGCAAAGTGAAGCCCCCGCTTGTTTAAGCAAGTCAAGGCCTATTATGCCATCGAATGTTGCCAAGTCTGGTAGAAGAAAGAAAGTAGCCTTCAGATTGAAGAGAGCCACGAGGCATTTACTAGTGATTTTGGTTGCGCCATGAAGAGAATGGATGGTAAAAGGCGACTCTACTGGACGGACACCCCGCAACCCGCTATGCGGCTTGATGAAGTTCTTAGAGGCGCCCGTGTCGATAAGGAAGTGCATTTCCCTTCCCGCTACTCGCCTTCTGAGGACGGGTAGCAGGGACTTACCCCTAAAAAATTGACTGAGTCGGAGTCATATTCACCAATGGCGTCGGCAATTTTCTCCTCTTCAAGCGCTGCCAGGCGCGCATATGCTTCTGCATCTAGCTTTGTACTCTGAGTGACATGGTTCAATCTTTGCTGCTTTTTGATTGCGCCTGTGCGCTCGGAAACGGCAGACCTCTTATTTTGGTACGACGCAGCCTGCGGATTCTGAATCATCCTAGAAAGTGACGGATCTACTTCCATTGGTTCTTGTTGGTTGTTGCCGGCCTGATGCCTAGCACTACGTTGGTCTGAAGAGACCTGAGGTTTTTGTTGTCGATAGTGTGGATTTTTCTGACCACTCGACTGTGGGTCAGCTTGCTGTGAACTTTTGTCGTGCTGACGACCCTGTGTTTTGGCATTGGGTTTTCGATCCCTGTCTTCTTGACTCCTAGCAAAATTTGCAGCGAACGCGTAGCGCTCGTGGTTGGACTCCACCTCTTGTGCTAGTGCCAGTGCTGACGGCAAGTCTGAGGGCTTTGCCGCGAACAGCACATCAGTTAGGCTTCGCTTAAGGCCTGAGATAAATACTCGCAACGCATCGTTGCGGAATTTTACACACATGCCCTGTGCCAATATGGGATCATATGACATGTTGACTTTATTGGTCAACAACGTCAGCTTTTTTTCTACTTCATCGTAATACTGAAGAATAGTAAGGTCACCCTGCCGCAGTGTGCCTAACTGTTGCTCGATGACGTGCATCGGCCTTTTGTCATTATAAGTGAAGTCGAGGCGACTTAATATTGCGTCGAAGTTCAGCACTGTGCCGAACGAAGCCAACACTGTGTCAGCGGCCCCTCTGACCTTATTTCTTATAATTATGACTGCCTGATAGTGGCGGGAGCTGCCATTAAAGGGCCTAAATAAGCGGTATGCGGCGAGGGCCGCTTGCCTCCAAGACACGTAAGACTCTTGGGCCCCTGAGAACTCAGGGAGACATTTTACGGCATCAAGTGGCTCGTCACACCGAATGTCGTTTCTTATTTCAATTTCTGAATAAGTCTGAATCTCCAGCGCTGGCGCTGGGCCTGCGCGAACTGAAGCTAGCTGATTGGCTAAAGACTCTATTCTCTGTTCTAAAGTTCTCTCTCTTTCTACGGCTCTAGCAGATTGTTCTGCTAAGGCATTGCTTATCGCTGCCTGTACGAAGACTTGGAGCTGCTCGGGGTCCATTGTGTTTGTTCTATAAGAGCCCGTTTGCGAGCGCTTTGGTATGGAGTTTGAAATTCTACCCTCAACCTCAGATTCTGAATCGCTGGCGAGGTGCCTGACGTCTCTATACTGCCGAAACTGGGAATTCATAAGCAGACGGACTTGAGAAAATAAACAACCAAAACGAACGATAAATAAATAAAAAAAAAAAAAAACGCAACACAAACAACAGACAAACGCGACGAAAAGAATGCGGGTGTCAAGTGACACTGTGGTGAGGCGCACGAGTACAATGTTGCAGAACAGAGAAAAAAAATGTATTGTGCAATAAAATTAAATTCGATTGCAATTTTTATTTATTAAACACAGGGTTAGTGACAATATTTCGAAATGAAGTATTTAAATGCGAGCCGTTAGATAGTAGCTTGATTTGATTTGCAAAAATCACTGTTTTAAACTTTACGCGTGCTATATTTTAACTATAGTTTTTTATTTTTACACAGACTTAATAAACGACTGGGTCGAGGTTACCACTTACATGCTTTCTGTGAATTTAGTTAGACAAATAGTATCCCGTGCTGCTGTCACAGACGAAATTAAATGTTGAGTTGTAACTGGAACCACTGCCTCCAACGCCGCAGTCTCAGCTGTCCAAGTAACTAGCGCGCTACTTGGCGATAAGTCGCTGCCCGAAGAGCTCCCGCGGCTTCGGTGTACAATTGGATGAAATTCAACGACGCTTAAGCGCTCTGTTTGGTTGCACTGAAGTTTGCCGCCTGAGTTAGTGTAGGTCAGCTTTTGGTTTTGTATGACACTGCTCACAACGCCTTTTTTATTTGAGTTAAGCGAAGGGCACTATGTCACTGAGAGTTCACACGATTTTTAGTTTTTGATTTTTAATTTGATCGTGCACACTCGCGTGGGTAAATAGTATTACCACTAGTTGGGCGCCAATCATTTATTTTTGATTTTATATTTCAGTTATTTATTCAAACTTTTTGTATTACATTAATTATTGAATATAAATCGATTAGTAGCTGAAGCGGAGCTTCGAGCTTTGGTGAGTTGTTCAATTGTTAAGCCGAAGCGGAGCTTCTGGCTTGAATACCAATTCTAGACTAATCACTTATTCTATTTTATAAACTTAAAACGATTCACAGCGGCCACGCAAATATGCAGTGTTTGCCGGCTCGTGCAAGACTTCCGGTCCAATGCTGGATCAGCAATTTGACCGGAGTCGTATTTCTCAAGTGTCAACGACACTTGCTCACTTGTTTGTGTTAACTTACATATATAGATATTTTCTTTTGCCCGCATATTAAGTAACAAATGAGCTGCTTAAATTTCAATGCACTTGCACTTCCGAGATAACAAATTGAAATTGAAATTCTAGATGTTTGCCCATGGGGAAGCGATAAAGGAAGCAACGGGAAACTGTCGCCACATCAAGCTTCGACGCGAGGGTCAAGTTGTCAATGCCTTTTTGTTATTGTGGTTACACAGTTTGTGTGCGGGTGAGATGAGGGGGTGAGGGGCTAACTATGAGTCGGACTTGGGGTTTTGGGTGTGTCGCATTGACGTCAAGTCTTACCCCAAAGCGTATTCCGATTGCATAGAATCCATTTAATTGGTGGGCCATTTGAAGGTAATGCGAGTGGACTCCAAGTGGACTGCAAGTGGATCGTATTCTATACCAGGGAGAAACTAATTCACTTTAACTTCCAGTTAAGGCCTGGCTGTCACCAGGTCTTAAATTGAATATTTTCCAACAAAAACTGAAAACCGGAAATAATTTGTCATATTTCACGTGCGTTTTTCTCAGTCTGTGCATTAAAATTGTCATTTCATGTTTTTTTGATTATGACTTTTTATTAAAAGTATTATCAAAAATTAATTAAGTTTTTAAACGTCGAATGCAGCGTTTAATCGAGTATTCGCATCTTTTTCAGTTCAGTTTATTGTACTTATTTAAAGAAACAAGATTATAAAATGTTTATACTATAAGCTGACATTGACGATTAGTTGTCTGAAGCAGTTCTTAAATTGAATCGATTTTGCACTGATTAAACTTGGAATTTTGTTGAAATCTCGGAGATTTATTTAGATCTTATGCTAAATTGCCCTTAACAACGTTTGCTTCTTAAAAATCTATATAGTTCTTACTTTAATTCTTAATTTAAGACGGTTTGGGACTTATTTCAAGCTAAAACTGACACAGAAACTTCTTTGAACTTCAGTCATACAATTGAACAATAACTACATAAATTACTTCAAGTATTCAAATGGTCAGATTTAAGATCTAATTCAACTTGAATTAAGAATTTAAAACTGATTAAAACTAATTTCAAATAAGGAAACTTTCTTCAACTACAGTCAAAAACTTGAACAAGAACTACAAAACTTATTTCAAGCTATTTATGTGGTTGATTTAAGCTTTCATTTAACTTGAATTAAGAACTTATCTATCTTAAAGTGAGATCAATCGCACTCGATTGCGCTCAATAGAGCTGGATGTTCAGAAACTTCTTTGAACTTTGACTCTATCAGAACTTAATACTAAAAATACTTAGTTAAGACTTGAGCTAACATTGTCTTAAGTGTTGACAATTTGAGGGCTGACTCATGAAATGATTATTTTTTTGTTGTTAAAGTCTTCTTTTTATTTATTTTTTGCTGTTGACGCAAAGCTTTGTGACTTTAAATAAATAAAGTTTTTATAACTTTTATCAGAGAAGGCAAAAACAATAATTGATATGCACTAAACAATTGCAGTTTATTTATAAAGTACATAAAATGAATACTTGAGCATTTTGTAGTTGGTTGTTTTAACAATTTGTATTTGTTTCTCTTTCTTTCTGTTTGCAGTTTAATTGTACAACAACAACAAGTGCAACAATTGGCACAATTGGCAATAAATCAGCAGCAACAGCAACTGCCGAGACGCCGCTTGAACTTTAGGCAGACGAAGTGGAGAGAGACGAGAGAAGAGAAGTGAAGAGAAGAGCAGAAGGAGAAGGAGACAAACGAAAACGAAACGAAACGGGCAGACAGCAGGCGGCGACAGGAGGCAGTGCATCATTAGCCCCCATCTTGGTATCAATTTCGCCTGAGCTATTTTGGTAGCTGAAAGATACTTTCGCAGCCGAAAGATACTTTGCGTATCTGTGAGATTCAATTCGCAGCGGGCTAGACGGGGCCCACGCCAGACAGGCATGCAGCATGCGGCCATCTAAAGGCAGCCGCAGACAAAACAACAGCAACAACAACTAGACCCACTTGACGGTCACTTTAGCACTCACTTGGCAGTCACTTTAACGCTCACTTGGCATTCGAGCAGATTCCGGGAGCAGCGTCGATGAGTTGAGCAGCCGCCAGCACTGCGCCCGCCCTCCCCCTCTTGCAAGCCCATACAAAGCGCTCTATAGCAAACAATGGACGCAGCGCACCCAGCCGAGCCACCACCAGCAACAGCAGGAGCAGCAGTAGCAATCGGAGCAGCAGTTGCCAGGTCATTGGACCAACAGGTGGAGGCGACAATTGGCTCACCCAATCACTCACACTACTCGAATCTCACAAACAGCAGCAGCAGCAGCAGCCACAACAACAGCAACATCAGTAGCCCCTCCGTGGCCACAGATAGCAGCAGCTCATCCTCATCCTCCTCGGCGCCGCAATACAGCGAGGATTTGCGCACAGCCGCAGCCGCTGCAGCTGCCGCCGTCGCTTGTCCAAGTCAACGTGGTTCCCATTCAGGCAGCGGGTCAACCAAGACCTGTGAACTGGATGTGGGGGAGGAGGAGCGTGATACCTTCTCGCCAGTGTCCAGTCCGGAGTGCAACGGCGCAGCCGCAGCTGCCCTGGTGGCAGCTGTTGCCGGCGGAAGCAGCGGCAGGGACAACAAAAGCTACGACAGCAAACTGAAGCCGCCGTCGAAGGAGGAAAAGCAACGTCAAAACGAGGAAATTGTGTGCATGGAAACTTCAACAGTGTCCACAGAGACGGGCTCCTGGGAGTCCGTCTATCCGACGACGACGACCACTGCTCAGCCGCAGCCAACGGCACCGCCACCGCCGCCCCAGCCGGAGGAGGGCATCAGCGCCAGCTGCCTGTTGCGTGAGTTTGAGAAGCGGGAACAGCCGCTGAGCAGCTCGCAGAATAGCGCCTGTTTCATAGATGCCTCCTCGCTGCGTGATGAGGAGGACGTGCTCTGGTGTCCCAGTTTGGATGGGCAGGATGGCGCCCAGGCGAAGCCCGAGGCAGAGCTGGAGCTGGAACAGTTCCACAAGGCGTTTGCTAAGTGCAAGGCGCCGGCGCGCACCAGCCAATCCAATTGCAGCTCAGACGTGGAGCCCGAAGATGATGAGCAACACCCGGACTCCAATAGCGCCACCAACAATCTGTCAGACGAAGAGAAATTGTGGAAACGAGAACAACAGCTGCCGGCGAGCAGCGGGGCCACAGATGCCACCGAGGCTAGCAGCGTCTCCCTGGCCGCCGATGCGGACTCCTCCGACTCCTCGCTGAGCGCACGCCGGCGTCGCGCTGCCCCGGTTGCGGTGCCGTACAGCTTTCAGCATAATGCACAACAGTTTAGCGTGCATCCGCTGGGCAGCAGTCCCAAGTTTACGCCGCATCATCATGGGCACGATCTCAGCTATACGACGGACTACTCGTCGAGCAGCCCGGCGCACAGTCTGGTCTGGTCGGAGCAGGGCAACAGGCAGCAGTCGCAGCTGCCGCAGCAGCAGCATCTCTCGCAAAAGCAGCTGCCGCCGCCCACGGACACGCCGCACAATTCGATGGTGCATGTGCTGGACCCTATCTCGAGCAGCAACAATAGCTCCATACACAGAGATTACACGTTGAGCTCCTCGCTGTCGCATCACCGCGACTCGGGGGCCTATTGCAGCGATGCCACGGACTCGCCGCTGCCGCTGCCGCGCACTCCCAAGCGCTCTAAGTTCGATGAGGCGAATCCCATTGTCTCTGGCGGCGCGTCCATTGAGGATTTCCGGCAGAAGCAGTGCGATAGTCCCAGCCTGAAGCGACGCACGGATGCCTGTCCAATTGTCTCGGGCGGCTTTGTCTCGCTGGACTTTGCGGCCACGCGGCCACAAGATGATGATGATGATGATGATGTGGAGCATGGACAGCAGGTGGATGAGGATGCCGACATGGAAGGCGTGGAGCTGCGCGTTAAGACGGGCCAACCGTTGCGTAAGCCTCTGCCCGGCATTGCCTCCTGGGTGGTGGACATGAGCGATTGCCGTCCGGAACGGCGGAAGAGCAGCAGCTCCACATCCAGCCTGGAGGCAGGGCAGCCGGCACGCTTCCGCGAACGCTCCGATTCGAATAGCTCACATAAGAGCGGCTGCGGGTTCTATGTGTCATTGGACGATATGGACAGAAAGCCCAAGGTGCAGCAGGAGCAGCAGCAACAACAACAGCTCCAGACGCCCTTAAGCAAATCCTATACAGCACCCAAGGCGGCCAATTTCTTTGTGAATCTCTCGCAGAGCGAATGCCAGGCCAAGGAGCAGGAGCAGAAGCTGGAGACCGCCGAGCAGCAGGCGGACAAGAAGAACATATTCAGCATGTTCATAGACTTTGGAGAGTCGCCCAAGCAACAGCGCGCCACAAATGGACGCAAGGAGCCATTTAACTTGGCACAGCGTCTGTCCAGCTCGTTGAGCGTAGCGCAGCGTCGTGGCGAGGAGCTGATGAAGTCCAGCGCCAGCTCCACTGAAACCCTAATGGCCAAGAGCGGCACCCAGCAGCAGCAGCAGCTGCCCAAGGAGGAGAGCAAATCCTTGGACTATCGCTGCAATTTGGAGCAACAGCCGCTGACGGTCGCTGCGCTGCGTCGCATGTCGCGTCAGCAGGAGCCCGGTAAGCGGCACAGCTGGGGCAGCAACAATAGCAAGGAGCAGGCGCCCACGACTGGGGATTACAAGCGCTCTATCAGCTTGAACGCAAATGGCGGAGATCAGTCTGGCACCGGGTTGATGAGCATCATAGACAAGCTGCCTATTATATCGAAGGCCAGCTCGCTGTCCGTGGACAGTTCTCTGTCGCCCTATGATGAGTATAGCGGCGGCGCCCTGAGCAGCTGCTCCGATGAGGAGCAGCAGGCTGCGCGCTTGAAGAAGCGACGACGCGATGCCCAGCTGAATGAGACGTACGACAAGAGCAGCAGTATGGCCTCTGGGCTGACGGAGGGCGTGCTCTCCAAGGACATGTCGCCGGCATCCAATACGGACACGGATGATCTCACCTTCCAGCAGGACGAGCAGCTGGCCCTGCGCGAGGTGCAGCTGCAGCAGCAGGTGGCTCCGCCTCTACAGCTGAGCAGCAGCTCGAATCGCACCTCCATCATGGAGACCATCATCGAGGCCAAGGAGACGGCATCGCCCAAGAAGCAGCCGCCGCCAACTCAACTGAGCAATGGCCACACCATGGAAACCCTGCACGCGACCATTGAGAAGCAGAAACAGTTGCTGGAAACGGTCAACGAGAACTCGGATCAGCCCGCTAATTTTGTGAAGCTCTCCGACATGGACAAACCTGTCGTTCTCAAGCACGAGCTGCAATCGCCGGATGCGATGAGCAAGAGTGCCGGCAATCAGCGTAGCGCCAGCCAACGTTTCTATCGGGATGAACAGCAACGGGCCACACGGCCGCATTCCTGGGCGATGACCCGTTCCACCGGCGGCGGCAATAACAATAATAATATCCAACAGTTTGCCAGCTCGGTGGACAATTTGCGCAGCTTGTCGCGTCTGTTTCCCAACTTCAGCAAGGAGTTCTCCAATTCGCTGCCCGGCGACATGCCACTGGATAATGCCCAGCCGCAGTTGGATTATATCCAGGCTGATTTGAGTGGCGACTCCAGCTTGGCTTCCAGTTTCAGTCGCTCCGGCATGGATGAGTCTTCCATGAGCTGTCGCCAGCCCAGACGTTTGGGTGAGGATCTGTTAAAGATGTTTCTGCAGGAAATCGCCACCGATATGCTGGTGGAGGTGCACGGACGCCGCATACGCGCCCACAAATGCATCCTGCGCAGTCGCTGTCAGTACTTTGCCGCCATGCTGGCGGGTCACGGCGCCCAGAGCGTCGTCTCGCTGCAGGGGTACTCCTATGCGGCCGTACACTTTGCCCTCTGTCACATCTATTCGGGCGCCTCGCATCCGCCGGATGGCATCAGCCTGATGGAGCTGGCCGCGCTGGCGGATCTCCTGGGTCTGGAGGGGCTCAAGGAGGTGACATCGCATGCACTGAAAACCAATTACTGCCACAACTTCCACAAGCCCTGCTCCGGCTGCATCGATGGCATCCTGCAGGTGCTGCCCGTTGCCCTGAATCATGCGCTCGACGATCTCTATCGCAAGTGCTTGCGCTGGACTTGTCGCCACTATCTCAAGGTGTGGCCCACGCGGCAATTTGCCCAGCTGCCGTCGGACATACTCGGACGCTGCCGACAACAGATTGTTGCCTATTTGGTAAGTGCAATAATAATCAGTATCTATGCGGGGTGTATTTTGATTGAGACATAAAGCTTGTAAGCCAGAATGGATATAGATATATATCTAATCTCGATTAAGCTCCTATCACGAATATACTTCATTTACTTTATGCACTCGATAAAGACATGTTCGCTTGTTTGTCTTCATAAACATGCTGATATCAGAGATTGGCTTGGAATTTATTGATAGCTTCCCCTTTTTGCCCAAATTCAATAAATATTGACTTTCAGACCCCTTTCTATGCCCTTGCTTGTAAAGGAGATTATGAGAATGAGAAGACTTGTTGATTATTTAAAGTATCTATATTCTTAATCAGCATCAACACCTGAATCAATATATAGTGCAGTTCGTCCGTCTGCTTCTCCAATTCCCGAGTTTTTATTGCAGCAGGTAATAAATATAAATTGACCAGAATAAATAGGGATCCGTCATATATGTACCTTGGGAACAATTGGTCAAAGTTGTGTTATAGAAAAGTCTTGCTTTTCGGGCCACGTCTATAAATATATCCCAGTTTCTATATGTGCAAGGATATTGAGCATGTTAAAGCTAATAATCTCTTCTTCCACACACACACACACATTCTTCGCGCAGACCTCCGAGACGGTGCTGGACACGGTGCTCGATTGTGATCATCTGCTGGCGCAGCTGTCGGCCTATCGCTGGGGTCATGTCTGTGAGCAGCTGGTGCGGGACATACTGGACGCCGCCTACGGCTATGTGGGTGATCATTTTGCCAGCTTGATAGCCAGCGATTCGTTCCTTTCGCTTGGACACGATCGCAGTCGCCACATTCCACGACTCGAGACGCTGCTGCTGCAGACGGCGGCTGCGCTCACGCCGGAGCAGGCGTGCCGCAGCTACCAGCGCGTGACGCGGCTGAACACGGTGCTGCAGGCGAAGCTTATTCAGATGCCGGTCAATCTGGGTGAACTGGCCAAGGAGCTGCAGGGCCTGCAGGAGGAGCAGCTGGACTGGCAGCCCGAGTACATACGCTTGGTCAGCGCCTTGGTCTATGCCGTGGAGCAGTGCCTGATTAGGCAATGTTCGCGTGCAATGCGAGTGACGGCCTGGCAGCGCATGGATCTGGAGCTGCGCAAGAAAATCCAGACCATGGCCCGCCTCACCGAGCCGCTCGATCTCAAGCGCAACAATGGCAAGCCGGTGAGCAAGGCCTTCTCATTTGGCGGCAGCACACGTAGCCAGGATCTGGTGCAGATCAAGCTGGCCATACAGGCGCAAACGAAGCGCGCCCAGGCGCAGGAGACGCAGTTGTACAAGGCCACGCAGACCAACTACGATGCGCTCCATGTCCAGACCACAGAGCGGGGTGTGCAGGCCCAAGGCAATCACGATCTGCGTGAGGGCAACAGTGAGTACCATATCATATACCCTAACGATCATATACCCAACTTTTACTCCTTTTGTGCCCACAGGTAAATTGCTCAAGTCCAATTCCCGCGCCTATGTGCCGCAGGCGACGCAGCGTGCCAGCTCCCAAGCGGCAAGCGAACGGCACAGCCTCAATACGCATCGACGCACACAGTCCGAGGCGCCACCAGTGACACAGAGGAAGCCCGTGGCTGTTGCCATGGCGCCGCAGCCGCAGGCCGCAGTCTCCAACAGTGCCAGCAGTCAGGCAGTAGCCAAATCCGCAGGACCTGTGCGCGTGGGTGAGGTGCGTGCACGCTACCTGGAGCCGAGAAAGCCGCGCGCAGTTAGTGCCGGGAACAGTGCGAAGGGTCCCATACGCAGCGCAACCAGCTCCAATATACCGGCAGCACGCAAGGCGCAGGCCAAGAATCTGCACATCTCTTCCAGCGACAGTTCGCGCAACTCCAGTCCGGCGGCAATACGGCGTGCGGCTAATGGCACGCGGCTGGGCAACAAGTCGAGCAACTTGTCCACGGACAGTTTGGCCAAGAGCGGTTCACGTGAACGCTACTCGTCCGATCTGAATGTGGACTCGTTGGCGGAGAGCATGAAGAGCTCGGTTATAACCAATAAAACGATCTCACATGAATCGCTGTCGAGCAGCTCCAAGCTGGCGCGTGTGCAGCAGCTCAACGGACATGGACATGGAGGCGGAGCAGCCAAGCAGTCGGCTCCACCAAGGGGCATACAGCGCGGCACAACGTTGGCCAACAAGTCGACACGTCAGCTCAAGCAGCAGCACAATGCGGCCGCAACGGGCGCCTCGAATGGCTCCAGTCCCAGTTCAGTGCACACCACCAAATCGGCTACAAGTCGTCTGTCCTCGGTCAGCAGCACTTTGTCTACGCGGGAGCTGTTCAAGCAGCGTTCCATATCGGTGCCGGCTGGCGGTGAGGCGCCAGCCAAGGGCCGACACAGTTTCCTATCCGCCAAGTCGCGCGAAATACTCGCCAAGCGCGCCGAAAAGAACAAGCTACAGCAACAACAACAACAACAGCAGCATCAGCAGCAACAGCAACAGCTCAGCTCTGGTGAAACGCAACTGCGTGCCTCGGCCGGGCCGCTGCGCTCCTCCTCACATTCCGCTGTCAGCAGCATGCTGCAGCAGCACAATTTGCGCAACAGTCTGCCCTCCAATATACCCACACGACGTCCCAATACGCTACAGCTGCGCAAGACCACGACCACTACTGCGACCAACGGCTATGCAGCGCCTGCGGCACCTGGCCACAGGCCGACAACAAACGGCGTCATGAATGGCGGATATAAGGCAGCCCAGGCGGTTAAACAGAAACTGGATTTGCTCATCGATGCACAGCAGGAGAGCGGCAACAATGGGCAGCGCGTCGAGTCTAAACTGGAGCGTTCCAGCACCTTTTGCAAGGACAGCACCGACTTGGACTTAAATATCCCCGAACTGCAGATTGTGGAGTAAATATACGAACGGTGAGCAGGTGGACGAAGCTCCTCTGAATGCTTTTAGCTGAAAATGGCACTATTATGGGTTTCATTGCATTAACTGAATGCAATAAAGCTCAGTTAAGGCTTTTTCTTTGCCCATCTTCATTGCAACATATATGTCAAATTTTACGAAATAGGGCAACGCCACGTCCCTAAGTTGACGGTTCGGGTGCAAGAGTGGCCAGACCGTGCAGTTAACATGAGAAAACGACCCTCCTGTTAACTTTGCCATGATGTTGCAATTAGGAGCCGCCTTCAGCTAGTCTTATTATTATTTTATGAATTGCAAGCAGCATTAATTTCAAATATTCTCTGCATTCACAGGTCCATATCAAATATGAGCCGAACGAAACAACCCGTACACGTCCCATAAGGCAACTCTAGTCAATAATAGCATGTAGTTGCAGGCACAGGAAACCATTAACAATAAATCAATAACCAATAGAGAGAAGCGAAGAAATAATAAAGAAGAAAACATGTTACTACAAAGCAAAAAGATGCACCCATTAAAATTATAGAAGTTATATACACAATTACAACATAAACTTAATGTCGTTAAACAACCCCCCCCCCCTCTCTTCTCCCACAAAAGAAAAAATATTAAACATATTTAAATACTTATAGTAAAGAATTGTATGCCAGGTAAAGTCAAAGCAATGTCAAAAGGATAAAAGAAAATTTGGTGATATTATTTAATGTGCGCTTGCTTATTATTTTGTTCTTCCTATTACGCTGCAATCTGTGTGCTTCGAGTACTCGTATAAACTATACAAATAAAATATACTATACAAATATATTTATGTGCTTTGCCAGCTGCATTTAAGTAGTCTCTGCGCTGCGGCTTATAAACCTATTGTTAACAATTGATACCCTCTCTCTAACCCTCCTACTTTTAAATACTTTAAGCTATGCATTTTTGTATACTGTTCTTTATTTGAATTTTTAAAAGTAATCGGGCGCGCAACCAAGAACATTTTTTTTAATTTATTCATTTTAAATCTATATATATCTATATATATAGAAAAAAGCAGAAACAAAGAAATGTATTTTGTAAGCGAATCGACATTGATATATTGATAATGGAGTGCAAGTTTAATAAATGTGTGTATTTATTAAAAGTTATATATATATATATATAAAATTGTATTCTCATTTTATTTATAAATGCATAATACTAAGCTTGTGCTTAAAAACAATGCGCAGACACAATTTTGAATGTGCGCGCCATTTTGTCTGTACCATATTCCAGTGTTCCAAATGTTGGTTGTGTTTTTCTGACAGCTGGCAACGCTGCAGGTGCGTGCCAAACAGCTGATCGGCGATTGTGTTTTATTAGCTACTTTTATTGTTTTTTTTTTAGTTAATACCTACAAGTGCGACTACTAAGTACAGTTACTACGTGGGCGAGTTTTGCAGCGAACGCGCCCACTCGGTAAACACATTGCGACAATGTATGACAACGCACTCATTACTGCAGTATTCGTCCTCCCAATCAGGATTTATTATCGCCGGCTTATTGCATTGTTCGCGCGTACATTTTTGCACGGCAGCCGCTTCCGTTAGCAGCTGTATTTGATCCGAGGGCGGCGGCGGCAGCGGCGCTTGCGCGACTGCAGGGTCAGCAGCGATGGCGTCAACTGCTGCTACAGGCGCCGGCTCCTCTTTGCTGGGCAAGCTTTCGGCCGGCGACGGCTGCTCTGCGGGCGGCTGTTGTTGTTGTTGTTGCTGGGCCGAAGCTGCGTCGGCTAGCTGCTGGTTGCGCTGATAATCGCGCAGCTGTCGCACATATTCGCGCTTTTCCAGCTCGTGCCTCTGATCGTAGACGTTCTTCTGCTTCTCATCCATGGACTCCCACATGTTGAGCGCTATGGCCGTGATCTGCTCCAGCGTGCAGGCGGGATTCTGTTGCTTGATGGCCGTCATGGTGTCACGAAAGAAGAGAGCGTACGGCGCCAACGGCTTGGCGGGCGCCTGTTGTGGCAGCAGTTGCGGCTGCTGTTGCTGTTGATTTGTTGACATCTGGTTGCTGGCGAAGCTGCTGGGCGTATCGTAGTCCATGTGCTCCTCCTCGTCGTCGTCAACCAGCGTGGAGTGATCCAGGCTGCTTAGCCTACTTATTCGCCGTGACTGCAATGAAAAAACGCCAATTGTAAGACACATTCAAGTTTTTATTAACAAACTAATATTTGGGCATTTAGTATATGTATATAGTCTGGGCGGCTCACTAGCAACTTCTTCATCTGGGCGGCGGCTGTTGAATTATAAATCAAATGACAAGCAAACTAAATGTATTTAATCGCCTCGCGTCCCAGCTACTACTCTATATTAGACAAAACGTATGTACGAACGCAGCGTACGTATGTTTGTACATGTGCTTTGTGCATAACACGTACGGCTCTATGGAGGCGCATATGGTTGTTTGGGCGCAGAGAGAGACGCGGCGGCAGACGCGTTGCGTCCACACAACCTGCTGATTGAGTGTGCGTGCGTCTGTGTGTGTGTGTATGTTTGTGTATGTACATGTTTGTGTGCGTGTTGTTTGTTGATAAGCGTTCGCGATGCCTTTTGCTGTTAATTGTTGTTGCTTTGTATCGATAACCCTCATGCGCTTACTGATGCCATCATCTAGGGCTGGCGGGCACACTAAACATACACACACACTCACGCGACACGCACACACACACTCGCACACGTACACAAACTAATACAAAACGAAGAGAAGCGCAGCTCCACTTGAACGCTTCCAATTGGGCGCTTTTTGAACTATTATAAAACGATTATCAAACTGATATCCAGTTGGGAGCCCCTTCATTAGTGCATGTACTCAGCTGGAAAACCATTCGATTCTGTTCAATCCAGTAAAAATCACTTAAAATATCAGTTTGTTGTGGCAGCCCGACATCGTTGGCTCCTGCTGTCGGCTCCTGCTCTGGCTATTGAAGTATGCGACAATCTTAAATGATTTTATTCAGAAGTAGATAAGTTAACAATAAGTTATTAAACACAAGCCTTAGACTTTCTACAACGCTTTACAAAAAAAAAAAAAAAATGAAGCAAAAAACAACGCAACCGCAGCAACTGTTATATTTACAAACGACGCGCACTTTGTTTGGGCAGCCCCTACGTCTCGCTCATCTGGACCAGGGGCAGCTCCTAGATCCTGGTCGAGCTCTTGAACTTACAGCAGTTTGTTGTTGTGTCTGATCCACGGGGGTTTCATTCATCTCGAACACTTCGTCTCCGAATGAGGGTGTGTGGAATTGATTCATAGCTCCGTCAATTGGTTTAGCTGGTGTTTATATATATACAAATAATAAACAAATCAATTTTGTACCCAGCGTGGACTTTTGTGTCGCCCAGTTGCAGTGTTTTCTAAGTGTTGGGCAATTGCATCTGTCAATTTTTGCCAGCACTTATTTTGTGACAGTGTGACCTTCATGTCGTAAGATACTAAATACCCTATGGACAGCAACACAGTTGCTGCACAATCGTTGTTCAGTACTGTTCCGCGCGTTTTGCAGCACTGAAACGTTTGGCCGTTAAAATAGTAGGCTTTTTATAGGGCTACACAGTTTTATGCATATTAGTTTTTTGGAAATTAAATTTTAAGGGGAAACAATAATAGGGGATATGTCTGCTTATACAAAATTCAAGATTGTTCAACTGCTCTCATTTTCAGGGCCACGAGTTCAACGTTTCAGTAAGGGTTGTCAAAATGATGGGGGTTCAAGGAAAGACATCGGCAAAAATGATTCCAGTCTAAAAAAAGAAGTAAAATTCGATGATTTCAAATTGTCCAAGGATAGGCTTAATCCAAATGGTTTTGTTAGCGGTGCCAATGCAAATTATATCGAATATCTCTTCTCGAAATGGATTAGGAAACCCGATTCTGTTCATAAGGTAAAATGAAAATTTGAATACCGCTTCATAAATTATGTATACACTTAATGCGTTTCTGTGACAGTCCTGGCAGCTATATTTTAATGACGTTGTGCAAAGTAGTAATGTAGGGAAAGTAGAAAAACTTTCGCATACAGCAACTCAGAGAACAGCTGAGCAATCTCCGAATCAAGATACTCTTCCCGATAATCCCTTATTTGACGCAGCACTAGAAAAATTGGGTGTAGTCGATTTTTATGATCTGTGCGCCAAACTAGAGATAATCGAGGCAGCGAAATCTGTTAAGAAAACTGAAAAAAGTAAAGATACATCGGAAAATTCAAACGATGCCGTTAAAATAACTAATCAAAAAACAATATCTGAAAATGTAATCGAATCCGTTAAAAAAAACGCTCAGAAAGAAAAATCAAAGAACTTAACAGATTCCGTTGGAGTCACTACTCGGAAGGAGGGATCAGCAAGTTCAACCAATTCTGTTGAAACATTTGATAATAAAAAGAAATCCAATAGTTCAAACGATTTGGCTGAAATGACTTCTAAGCCGCCACCGCAAGAAAAAAATTTCGTGATTGGAACTATAATCTTAAGTCCAATTAACGAAGAGATATCTCGTTCCAAAAATGTAAAAGAGAATGCTCAGAAACCGAAAAACAAAGACAGTCTAGAGATCCTATCCAATCCCAACAAAAGTACATCCAATAAAGAAAATATTGAACCGAAGAAACCAGTTGAGCTGGCCAAGCATCTGCGAGCTGTGGAACGTGTTAAGCAAGCTTTGAAGGAGAAACCGTTTTGCACGAGACGTGACTTTATCAAATCACAGCTGGAACGCATTGAAAAGCTGAAGAATCTGAAGTCCGCGGGTCGAAAGAAAATTGAAGAAAATGTCAAAATTATAGCGAAGAATCCAAAGCCAGAGGAGAAGCCACGCAAATAGAGCTAAGCCGGAAAGAAACTTGCCGCCGGTATTCAATATATCTTTGAAATCTCGGCATGCTCTGTATCCATTTGAAAACCAAATAATTTACGGATGTAAAATAGTACAATGATCTGACAAATAAAAATTGATTTACATTTTAAGCGTAGAGACTTCAAATACAAGCTATATAAGCATGTAATCCAGATAATGTAAAATAAGCAAACGAAAAATAGGGAAAATTTTAACTTTTGAAAATTCACAAAATTTTTTTAGCAGTTTCTTCAAAATTTACCGTGAAGTTTGATTTATTCTCAGGGTATAGCCATGAATCCCAATCAAGGCCGCGTCGGGCAATCCCTGTTGGCCTTGGGCCTGATGTACGAACGCTCGCATTTTCATGCAAGCAAGCGAACGCTGATAATTATCAAAAAGCTATATTCGAAGAAAAATCAACCCACTGATGTATCTGATAGTTTGGCCAACGGCAGCAATGCCAATTATATTGACAAATTGTATTTAAAGTGGTCCAAGGATCCCGGCTCTGTGGATCAGGTAAACGAATCCAATCACAAATTCTTAATACGATTATAATTTAATTTGTTCTCAGTCCTGGGATGCCTACTTCAGAGGCAAGCCACGCACCGTATCTCCCACACGGCAGAGTCAGCCCAAGAAACGTAAATGGCAACCAGCCAGCCAAACAGTTTCAGAACGTCCCGCATCGCCTGTTCCGCAGGCCGACTGGAATTACATAGACGATCATTTGGCCGTACAGGCCATTATCAGAGCCTACCAGACGCGTGGTCATCTGGCCGCTGACCTGGATCCTTTGGGCATTGTGGGACCAACTGGTCATTCCCCCGACAAGGCTGACAAGAAGCTGCAGGCCACTCGGGCTGTACTGCGACAGCATTATTCCTATAACTTCAGTAAGATTTACCTTAGACATTTCGAGATTTCTAGATAACAAAATCCCCTCTTCACACAGATGATTTGAATGCCCTGTTCAAGCTTCCGCAGTCAACGTTGATTGGTGGCGACGAGAAGTTCCTGCCGCTTAGGTAAGTGCTTCGGATTTCTGGCATTATCCTATCTATATCTATCTATATTATTCCCAGAGAAATACTGGATCGCTTGGAACGCGTTTATTGTGGTCATATTGGTGTGGAGTACATGATGATAACGTCGTTCTCTAAGAGCAACTGGATACGTGAGCAGTTCGAGAAGCCCGGCGTCATAAAGTTCAAGCCCGAAGAGAAGAAACTGATTCTTGAGCGTCTGACACGCTCCACGGGATTTGAGAACTTTTTGGCGAAAAAGTTTAGCTCTGAGAAGCGCTTCGGACTGGAGGGTTGCGATATTATGATACCCGTCATGAAGGAGATCATCGATCAGTCGAACAAGTGTGGCGTTGAGTCCGTCCACATTGGCATGGCGCATCGCGGACGTCTGAATGTCTTGGCCAATGTCTGTCGCAAGCCGATGAAAGAGATTCTGTCACAATTTCATGGCTTGAAAGCCACCGACTGGGGCTCCGGTGATGTCAAATACCATTTGGGTCTGTTTACGGAGCGCCTGAACCGGCAGTCTAACAAAAATGTGCGCATCACCGTTGTGGCCAATCCGTCGCATTTGGAGTACGTTAATCCGGTGGTGCTTGGCAAGGCACGTGCCGAGATGTTCCATCGCGGTGACCATCGGGGCAATAAGGTCCTGCCCATGCTGATTCACGGAGATGCATCGTTTTGCGGCCAGGGCGTTGTCTACGAATCCATACACATGTCCGATCTTCCGTCCTACACCACGCACGGGACAATTCATGTGGTGTCCAACAATCAGGTGGGTTTCACCACAGATCCGCGATTCTCCCGCTCCTCTCGCTACTGCACGGATGTTGCTCGCGTTGTCAACGCGCCCATATTCCATGTGAATGCCGACGATCCGGAGGCGTGCGTGCATTGTGCCCGTGTGGCTGCACTTTGGCGTGCAAAATATCACAAGGATGTGGTCATCGACATTGTCGGCTATCGCCGCAATGGCCACAATGAGGCCGACGAGCCGATGTTCACCCAGCCGCTAATGTACCAGCGCATACGTAAGCTAAAGAACTGCACGGTGCAGTATGCGGAGAAGCTCGTCCGGGATGGGGTTATCAAAATGGAAGAATACACGGATATGGTCAAGAAGTATGATAAAATCTGCAATGAGGCCTTCGAAGAGTCCAAGAAGATGAAAACATTCAAGGTCAGTCGAACTAACTAACCAAGCTCGCAACAGGTGTATATTTTAATTGCCATTGTCTTTCTCTCTGTCTCTGCCTTGCAGTATTCACACTGGCTGGATTCCCCCTGGTCCGGCTATTTCCAGGGCCGAGATCGTCTAAAGATGTGTTCAACGGGAGTTAACTTAAAAACTCTAGAACATATTGGCAAAGTATTTTCCTCGCCGCCGCCACCTGAACATAAGTTTAAAGTGCACAAGTAAGTACAGAAGTCGAAATTACCCGGCGAAGCTCGGTTAAATTGGTCTTAGACAGACATTAAGCCAATCAAATTCCTTTGCTAATAACAACAAATGAAATAAGCAAACAATTGATAATTACTGCTGAGTTTAAACTGACTACTTCTCGTTTTCCGGTCCGACGCTCAATTGGTTTATTATTCAACATTCTCATTGACTTTTCTCTTCTTCAGAGGCATCTTGCGTATTTTGGGCCTGCGCAAGAAAATGATTAAGGCAAAGATAGCTGATTGGTCGTTGGGCGAGGCGTTTGCCATTGGTACGCTGGTTAAGGATGGCATACATGTGCGTATATCCGGGCAGGATGTGGAGCGCGGCACATTCTCGCATCGTCATCATGTGCTGCACCATCAGACAAAGGATAAAGTGAGCTACAATTCGCTGCAGCATCTGTACCCCGATCAGGCGGTCTACAATGTTAGCAACAGCTCGTTGTCGGAGTGCGCCGTCTTGGGCTTCGAGATGGGCTATTCGATGGCCAATCCCAACACCCTGATCATCTGGGAGGCGCAGTTCGGGGACTTCGCCAATACCGCCCAGCCCATCATAGACACTTTCCTTGCCAGCGGCGAGACCAAATGGGTGCGTCAATCTGGCCTGTGTGTGTTTCTGCCTCACAGCATGGAGGGCATGGGCCCCGAGCATTCATCCGGCCGTATCGAACGCTTTCTACAGCTCAGTGACGATGATCCCGAACGTTTTCCGGACATGTGCGATTCGGAGTTTGTGGCCCGCCAGCTGATGACCACCAATTGGATTGTGACCAATTTCACAACGCCAGCGAATCTCTTCCATGGACTGCGTCGCCAGGTGGCCATGGGTTTCCGCAAGCCGCTTATCAATTTCTCCCCCAAATCTGTGCTGCGTCATCCAAAGGCGCGCAGTCCATTCCGCGACTTCAACGAGTGCAGCTCGTTCCAGCGTATCATACCCGATACAGGCAAGGCCGCCAAAAATCCGGAATGCGTTAAACATTTGGTTTTCTGCTCGGGCAAAGTGTACTACGATCTGCTCAAGGAGCGTGAAGATCACGAGCAGGAAGAAACTTGCGCCCTCGTGCGTGTGGAGCAGGTAACTTGGCTTGGAACTTAATCAATAAAATGATGTTATATTAATTTAAATTGAATTACAGATCTGCCCGTTTCCCTATGATCTGATCTTGGAGCAGATTGCA
Source organism: Drosophila kanekoi (assembly GCA_037075305.1). Lineage (NCBI taxonomy): Eukaryota > Metazoa > Arthropoda > Insecta > Diptera > Drosophilidae > Drosophila > Drosophila kanekoi. The sequence goes on from JBAMCE010000141.1 coordinate 10,177,163, forward strand.
AAGTATAAAAGTGCAGAGCTCATCTGGTTCCAAGAGGAGCACAAGAACCAAGGCGCCTGGAGCTATGTGCAGCCGCGCTTCGAGACAACCATCCTGAACATGGAGGACGAAAGGTAAGTGTGACTCTTCAGTGCTTTAGCAGCTCGTATTTCACTTGTATAACAGGGTTGTCACCTGCCATTTGGCAACAGTTTGGCAATCTCTCTTCGTTGGTTTATCCGAACGTTTCTCTAAATGCCAAGGTGCAATGCCAGGCCTTGGTCTACTGCCACGTCGCCTAATGATTCAGGTGCGACGCGCCTTCAAATTGTTCGATTGCTGCCCGATTCTTTGCGTTGTCGGTGACGAGTTTTGCCAGCGCCAAAACGCTTGCCATGATTCAAAATGGCGTCGGGCCACATGACGCCATATCGGACAGAGGCAGCGGCTGACACCAAAAGCAGCTATTAGCTGATTTTTCACTTTAATCGATTTTCGAATCAGAAAACCCCAAAGCGAAACGTGTGCCAAGCAACGTCCGTCGCCCCCAAAACAGCGCGATCATCATCCGGCAGAGCCGACTAGCCATATACCCTGTGTAAATATGAGCAAAGCGTGTACTTTCTTTCATGATCTTTGGATTGTTGCGAACCCCTAAACTTTTTGTGAGTTTGGCTAATGAGAACTTAGATCTCTGAGATCGAATAGAATGCATTTAAAGTGTAAAGAATTCCCTAGAAATTTTATTTATAAGACCCCGAATCACAAAACGTGGACTATACTATTGGATTTTAGCTTAGCTTAACTGAGAATTGAAAATTCTGTGTGTTAGCTTGATGAGGGCATGCCCATTAAATTCCCTGTATACTTATAGATGCTGAGATCGAATAGAATAGTTTGTCAAAATAGTAGAAACGTTTTATAGAGACATTCGCAGCACAAAAGGACATTTGCACATTATATTACGTCTTTGCCATACTCTATTCAAATGTGTATATACCCCACTGCCACGTTCAGTATTTACAGGGTATGCACGAAAAGAACACTTGAAGGCTAATCCGTCTGCTCCTCCCATTAGATTTATAGAGAATGCGCGTATTTTGTAAACATTTGAAAATATTTAACGTCAGATTAATGTTTGGCCTTTCTTCGACTGATCTCTTGGAAAATTTCTTCTCATTTTTTTCTAGTTTTTTTGCTTGCAAATATTTTGATGTGACCTTGCCAAGGTTCACGTGTTGATGCAACATTATTTCCTTGATTTCGGCGAGTAATGTTGATTCTCTGCGATTGCGATAAATGTCAGCATGTTGTCCATTTGAAGGCTCCAATAATTATATTCAATTTGGCTTTTGCGTTGTTAGTAATTAGCCTGGCCTCGCTCTCTCAGCTATGCACTTTGAACAAATTGCGAGACAGCCATCTCGATGTGGCTGTATCTGTGGCTGTATCTGTGGATGTCCATGTCGCTGTCGCATGAAACTAGCGCAAGGAACTTGGCACAGTTTTTAGTCGGCGTTTGATACTAAACAACGGCCGCTACCCCCCGCCGCCGTCCTCTTCTATGTGTAGTTTCGCCCCGGTTCTTATATTGAATTTAGCATTTGTGCCGTTGCCATTTCTTGTAGAATTCGACATTAAATTTAATGTGGCGACATATATGTTACATATATCTATCGCCTATGCGCTAGTCGTCCTGCTAATGGCTCGCTAAATTTGTGCTCTGATTTATGGAAATATTTTCTGGTCCCCAAAAAGTGCCACAAAGTTGTTTTCCCAAACATACGAGGGCCTCGAGCGGAACTTTTCGCACTGCAGACATTGAAAGAAGAACACAAAACTAAATCTAAACATTTCGACATTTTTCTACATTTTATTAACAATTTACACTTTGATCAGACAAAAGTTTAGGATAAATGGGTATTACCCAGCTTTGCACGGATCCAGTTTCTTCTTTCAAACATTCTACGCCTGTTAAAAATTCTATCTATGGATATTGTATATAGATATTGGAAACTGATGAAAGACTTTAAATATAATCGTTTAAATGTAATGTATTTTATAGAGTAGAGCTTAGAATTGGTTCCATTTGTCGAAACATCTATCAAGTGAATTTGCATGATCCCTGGCCCAACTAATCCTTGATTCCCACTTTCCACCTCAAATTGGTGAATTTTGCGAAAAGTGTGATATGATCTCGCATATGCTCACAAAGATCTTTGAAACTGAGTTTGTGGCCATTTCGATGGTAACGAAAAAAGTTTCATAGCACAATTTCCGCCAATATTCCACACTTGCGGGTGGAATTCTTAAAATATCTCAAACACGCATATATTATGTTATGTAGGGCTCTTGAAACAAATTTTGAATGCGTTGATTACCCATCAGCCAGTTTGTCAGGACACACAGTTTTATGTTTAGAGCTGTAAAAACATCCAGAACTTACCTGCAAAGCGAGAAGCATTCACAAAGTTTTTATCTAGATATGAAATTGTGCATGTCTCTGTTTATAATTCATTTATGCACTAAACATATGTATATGCATATATATTATATATATTCTTAATCGCGTCTGCTCGATGTTGCCAGCCATCAAAATTGAATGAAAAGCGCCGGGCAGCCAAAGACGCGCTGTTAAATCGCAGGAATGTAGCATATTTGCTAGACTATCTCATATATAAGTACCATCATGGCATATGTGTACTAAGCATATATACTATATATATATTATGTATTTTCAAGTCTATTTCTTTGTTGTTTGTTGTTGTCAGCGCAAATGAAATGTGTTCTTGTACCAAAAGGCAAGGCAATAATTTTGAGGGATTTCTCTACCAAAGAGCCCCAAGCGACGCCTTGGCAATCAATTATGAGATGTGCCCTCGCCCGCTCGCTCCCCTTCATGGCCCCTTCACTAATGCCGAAAAGAAGGCAAAAATTTGTAGCTTTTGTTTTTCTAAAGTGTCTCGATTTTTGGTTTAATGCATTACGCCAAAGTTTTATTAATGGTACGCATTTCTCTGCCACATCTCAGGGATGCGAGCGCCGACGTTGATGGAGTGGGCGAACGATGAATGTCCGATTTTCTGTTCGTTTGTGTATATAGAGATAAGATATGGCAAAGCTGGCCGGAGAGCTATATAGCCTGAGGCCTATTTATAAAACCGACGACCCTGTGGGGGCAAAAGGCGCAAAAGTGGGGGAGGGCGAGGGCGAGCCACGGGCACAGGTCAGAGATCTGTTGTCTTTTGTAGCTGTCTCATCTCGCCTGGGTTTTTGATTTTATTCATTCATTTCAATATATGATGTTATATATGTACATACACAGCCGCAAAATCTATAAATATATTTTGAATAGAAGGGGGGCGGGAGAGCGGCGAGGGTAACACGAAAAGCAAAATAAAGCACAACTTTGGTATAAACAAATTCATAAAAATTTTATGAGTAATTGTGCTCAAAATTCTTGTTGTTCTTTCTGTTGATGATCGCAATGTGATGATGTAAATAATACGAAAGGCGCATTGTTGAAATATTTGGTTCTCTTTATTTAACATTTGATTTCATTGTTTGTTTTAGTTTTTGTTTTGTTTTTTATAAATATATTTTTTGGTATTTGCTTAAATGGTAAACTAAACTTTTAAACGAAAGGCAACGTGAAATTTTATAACAAATTCGTTACTTTTGAGCGAAACGCTCGCTACTCGTTACTCGTTACTCGCCACTCGCCACTCGTTACTTTGCAGCGAGCAAGAACAGTTAAACGAGCCGCTGAATCCTTGGAATAATTTACGTACATACAAAATTAGAACTAACACTAGGATATAGAGCTAAACTAACAAATACATATACATATACATATATTTACAGGTTATTAAACTAGCTAGAGACAAACACTAAAAGTTAACTGAATGTCATGTCTGAGATCCTTAAAAAAATTCCATTGTTGCGTGAACAAGCAAAATTTTTCTAATTCCACTCAAAACTCTTGGGGTAAGCTGTCAAAGGGCGACGGACACAATCCGGAGGACACACTTACACAGATTTATTGCTGCTCCAATTTGGGCTTGGTTACAGCTTAGACCATATTCCAGATGCTGTAGCTGCGCGCTCGTCGCTCCTCCTCCACCACCTGCTCGTAGTCAATGTCCAGATACTCCTTGCCCACAAACTTCACCTTGCGTCCCGTGTACTTCTTGATGTAGCTTATGTGGGCGGGCACCTCTTTGCCCTCGATGTCGAGCTTATACGAAATGCTGGTGATGCGCTCCAGGATGCGTCCACGCTTCCAGCGCACCTGGGTCTTGCGATAGCGTTCCGCATAGAGCACCAAGTCGCCAATTTTATATTCACGCACATGCAGGCAGGATTTCAAAGGTTTGGGTGGCTCCGTTTCCAGCGGCTCCGGATCAGCGTCCGCCTCATCATCGGTCACATAGGCAATGGCCTTTTCGATTGTCTCAATCTCTTCCAGCTTGGGCTCCGGCTCCTGCTCCTGCTGTATGAAGAATGTGTCGCCAATCGAGAGTCGTCGTTTCTGCCGCTTGATGATCACCTTCTTCTTAATCTGTCTCGGCTTTTTGGCTGCTGGCGCTGTGGCAGCTTCTGCTGCTGTTTTGTCCGCTTCCGTTTCCGGCTCAAGTGGCAGCTCGAGTTCCGTTTCGTTTGTGATATCTGGGACTTGGGCATTTTCCTGCTGCTCTGTGGCTGTTGTGGCTGCTGCCGCCTGTTCCTTGCTTGGCTTGCTCTGTTTCTTGGGCGGCGTTTGCTTGTTGAGTCGATTCGCCAGATCCCCGATCTTGTTCTTATCCTTGAGTATGTTGTTCAGCTTAGCCGAATCGGTCGACTGGGTCAGCTTCTCCTTGCCCTTGTCTATGGAACTCTTGCGCACCAGTTTCTTGAGATGCGGCGATCTCTTTTTGGCCACCACCAAATCGGCTTCATCGTGCGGCTGCTCAACCGTCTCAATCTTAACGGGCTGCACGGGACCCGCAACTACTTTCAGCTCCGGCATGGCTGCTAGACTGTTGCTGGGCTGCGCCTGTGCGTTGTCTTTTGTAGCAGCGACAATCGGAGGTTGTTGCTCTTGTTGTTGTTGTTGTTGCTCTTGTTGTTTTTGTTGCTCTTGTTGCTGTGGCGATGACTCTTCGTGCGACACTTCGCTCAATGTCGCTGCTATTTGTGGCGTCGCGTCGACGACTGCAACATCAACGGGGGCGTCTTCAATGTCAACGCCGACAACCACCTGTTGGGGCAGGCTAATTGACGACTGATTAACGGGTTCCTTGATCTGGCTCTGGATTCCACTTGCACTTGCAACTGTCGGTGCTGCTGCCGTTGCAGCTGTTATTGTTGATGTGGCTCCTGTTGCTGCTGCTGCGGGCACCACCAGCACTGTTTCACCCACCAATTCGGCTAGTTTGAGGCTGTTCCGTCTGCTTTGCTCGATGACTGTTGCTCGATTGCTATCGCATCCATTGATTGGCAATTGTTTTGGCGCCGCTTGCCATGTTGATGCTGCTGTTGCCTCGGTTGCTGCTGTCGCCTCGATTGCTGCTGTCGCTGCTGCTCCTGGCAGCGTCTCGGCGCTTTTGGCAGTTGGCTTCGTTACGCTTTTGGCAGTGTCTGCATTGCTGTTGTTGTTGACCTTTGCAGTTACAAGTTGTTCATTTGTTGTCGTTGTCGCCTGTTGCAGTTGTGGCCGAGCTGCTGTCGCCGAGCTCTGATCGCTGCCGGAAGTTGTTGCTGTTGCTGTTGCTGCTGCTGCTGTCTCGCTGCTCATTAATCTCTGCTTCTTCTTGCGTTTGACAATTGTTTCCGAGTCGGAGGGTCGCCTTTGTATGAGTGCATCGATCTGCACGGGCTCCGGCTTAATCTTGGATGGCTCCAAGGCAGCAATCGATGCACGTCGTGGATTCCTCACCTTTACAATTATTTTCTTTTTAGTTGCCGTTGCGCTCTTGGTCGGCTCTGTGGCCGTTGCCGGCTGCGTGGCCGACTCTGCGGGCAGAGCTGCTGCTGTTGGCGAGGTTGCCTCCACGCCCTCCACTGGCTGCAGCGGCGGCTGCTCCTTGACTGAAGCTGCAGGCATTGCTCCTGGTCCTGCTTCCTTGGGCTGCGTTTTGACTGCTGTTGCTGTTGTGTCTGCCTCTTGTTGCTGCTCCTCGTTTGTTATTGCTTTCTTGGCTTGCTCTCTAATGTCCGTTGGTTCTGTGGCTGCCCCTCTAGACTTCTCCTGAGGTTGCTCCTGGCTTGCTGTAGCTTCTGCCTTGGACTGCTCTTTGGCTGACGTTGCTGCGGTGACTGCCACCTTGACAGGCTCTTTTTCCTTTGGCTTTGACTTGAGTTCGTTTTGCACCTTTGCCAGGAACTCAATTTTGGCTTGTATTTTTGCGTTTTCTGTTGTTTTTGATTTAAGTACTTCACTGGCAGCTGTTATATGCTGCTCCTGCTGCTGTTTCTCATTAACTTTGCTCTCTGGGGCAGCCTCTGTTGGCTTTTTCAGCTCCTCCGTGATTTTTGATGTAGTTGCCGCAGCAGTTTCTTCTTTGTCCTGTGCCTGCTCCTCAATCGCTTTGCTTGAAGCTGCATCATTTGCTTGCATCTGCTCCCGCTCCTTGTCCTCGTCTGCTTCGTTGAAGTAGCTGCGCCTGCGAACTTTCTTTATAAAACGAAATTGCACTGGCTCCGTGTCTGCCGCCGCTGGCGTTGCTGTCGCTGCCACCGTTGGCGTTGTCGATGGCGGTCCGAGCCACTTCTCGCCAGCTGCCTCCGCTTCGCTCTCTGTGCTGTACTGTTTGAGCACTCCCTTGACTTCGTTGAGAGCACCTGAAATGCGCGCCTTCAGCTTGTTCAGGCGCTCGATAACATCCTCCGGCTTCTCCTCAACCGACTCCTGCGAGCGCATGCGTCGCTGGCGTCGCAAACGTGTGCGCTCCGGCAGCAGAGAATCCACATCGATTGAGATGTCGTCACGTGATGTGGAGCTGCGCTTTATATCGCTCAGCAGTGGACGCGATGTGGCTGCTGTGGGCACACTTCCAGCTACATCACGTATACGACTCGTTAGCCCGACAACGGGAGCAACTGTTGCTGCTGTTGCTGTTGCTACTGTTGCTGTTGCTACTGTTGCTGTTGCTGCTGTTGCTGGCGTTCCTGTTGCTGCTGTGCTGGACAGACGACTCGTCAGAGTGTCTGGCAAGCGAGCTGTGCTCTTCAGTAGCTCGTACTTCATGTCGCCGTTGTTGCTGCTGCTGCTGTTGCTCTCATCCAGCTCCGCTGGCGGCTGCTCAATTTGCTCGCTAAAAATGTCAGCAGCGACGGCTGTTGTTTCACTGTCGTCAACCGCTTTGGTCAGAGTCATGTCCGCACATTCACCGACCACCTGCTCAACCGACGCCTGTTGCTCGCTGCTCCAAAGGTTACCCGTTCTCGTTATGGGCGTGGCAATCAATTGCTCAATCAGCTGCGCCAATAGATCAACCAAATCGAGATCCAAACGCGACGCACGACTCTCGCCCTCGTCTAGCAACGCGCGTACCGCACTCTTGAAGGATTCTATAGAAGCTGACTCGTTTACGGCTGGGATGATTACGTGTGGCGGCTGCTGCTGACCATCCACTTGCTCTGACGACGATTCGCGCGCGTCTGACTGGCGCTGCTGTCGATTGGAGGCGTTTGGCACGGCCATTGTTTGATTCTGCTCAGTGGGTAAGCATATTGACTGCCGCTCTTTAGTCATATTTAGCTCATTATGAGCTGTTGCTGTTGCCGTCGCCTCTAATTTGTTGCTTTGCTCGCATACTTTGCGTTTATTTTTGGCAATATTCATGGCGTCGCCTTCTCCATTGTTGTTGTTATTGTCGTTGTTGTTGTTGTTGTCATGTCGCCACCCGAAGGCGTCATTAAAATTTTCCGCCTGTTGCTGCTCAATTTCCTTTTGCTCGCCAACGACAACGCCTTCGTCTTCCACGTTCAAGTTTAATGTTTGCTCGCGAGCGTTGAGTTCATTATCAAATGCCGCCTTCTGTACATCATCATCACCATCATCATGATGATGATCATGAACATCATCATTATCATTGACAGCATCAACAGGCAAAGGCATATCTATTTTAGTGCTCATATTGTGGCTCGTCTGCGTCATTGTTGTTGTTGCTGTTGTCGCTCGTGTTGTTGGTGTGGGCACCACATCCGTTCGCAGCGATGTTGTTGTTGTTGCTGTCTCGTTTTCTTTTCCATACCCAGCATTGGCATTTTGCGGCTCCTTACAGCTAAGCTGATTATTGGTAAAGCTAACAAATTGTTTTTTAATTGTGGGAAATACGTTAAGCATCGTCGACCTTGAAGCAGCCACGGTTGGTCTGCTCACCCCCAACGTGCTTATTGATTGAGCTGCATAATTGAAATTCCTCTTGGTTAATTGGCATAGCAGAGGAAATCTGTTGTTTGCTGCATATTGCTGCTGCTGCTGCACTGGAAATTGTGGTGTGGCATGTGCTGAATCTATATGCAGCAGCGGAAACTTTCCAGGCGCAGCCTTTACAAATCTCGCTTGTTGCTGCGGTTGGGCTTGAGGCTGTGGGCTGTGGCACAGCAGCGCCCTCTGTAACTGCTGCAGCGGAAATCGTTGCTCATCGATCGGCACTTCCGGCAGCGGGAAACCATTCACATTTGCTGTTGACAACATGGCTGACTCAGCCTTATGCTTTATGATGGCGTCAGGCAATATTTGCGAATTATGATTATTATTAGCGGCTGATTTGTGGAACGAGAACGCCCGCGCGTTTTTATTTTGATTGCTCTGTTGTTGACCTATTTTTGGTTTCGATTTTTCCGTTTATTTATTTTTCGAAATTCAAACACGCGCTGCAATTTGTTGCTGCATTCAACATTAGGCTGCAACCCGAACTGGCAAAAAACGGGGCATCTTTCAACAAGCAGCAAATAGCTAGACAAAAGTTGCAAAAGTTGCATATACAAATGCGAAATCAATGCGCTGCTCTCTACGAACATATATTTGCCAATTAATTTTGTATGCATTAACATGCAGAAGTTTATTTGGTCATCAAAGTCGAACTTTGAATACACTGCGAAGCATCGAATGTTGCTAAGGAATCCTAAATTATTTCTTTCTTGAATACGCTGAGAATTCCGAAGTTGTTAATGTATTTAAATAGTTTTAACCTGTTACAAGCGTAACCAGAACAATTAGTATACCCTTGTTGACCCTAGCAAAAGGGTTACAAACAAAAGCATCCGCAGCTCTCTGATGGGACTTAAAACACATTGTGTCTACAACTATAACATATATATATATAGTATGCTCGTTCGATTATATAGACTATAGAATTGTGTCAGCTTGCCAAATTGTTTTTTGCAGACCACAAAAAAGAAAGATTGGCTAAGAGAGGAAATTAAAAAACCCCTCGTGCCAAGCAGCGCAGCAATCGCATTGTTCAAATAGACATACATATATATACATATACATATGTATATATAAATATATATATAGTTTGTATGTATATGGGCACGAGTATTCGTATGTTGCAATCTCTTGCCAAAAGTTGCCGGCTGTTCTGCGGCAAGCGAAACATAAATAACCAGAGCAACAATTCGCTTTAGTTTAAATCCCTTGAAATAATTAAAACGCATTCAACCCACAGCCGTGGCGTTACTTATAACGGACGGCCACCAAACTCGGCCTCGTCCACCGGGAACAAGGTGCAGCATTATTCGCAATATGACGCTATCATGACTGGCCTCTTTGGCGAACTGACTGAAGAGAATAAGGAGCGCATGAAGAAGATTAAGGAGGAGGAGCAAAAAGCGGCCGTCAAACAGTCCGAAGCTAGCTTGGCGAAAGCAAAACTGAAGGAGGAACAAAAGAAGGGAGAACAAAAGGCAAATGCCAAGGGAGCAGCACCAGCACCAACAGAAAAAGCTAAACCACCGAAACCATCCGCAAAGGCAGCACCCGGTGCAGCAGCAGAGCCATCAACAGTAACTTCACCGTCACCAGCACACAAATCTTTGGCAGCAGAAGCACCAGCAACGGCAGCAACTCCATCACCAGCACACAAATCTTTGGCAGCAGAAGCACCAGCAACGGCAGCAACTCCATCACCAGCACACAAATCTTTGGCAGCAGAAGCACCAGAAACGGCAGCAACTCCATCACCAGCACACAAATCTTTGGCAGCAGAAGCACCAGAAACGGCAGCAACTCCATCACCAGCACACAAATCTCTGGCAGCAGAAGCACCAGAAACGGCAGCGGCTCCATCACGAGCACGTAAATCTTTGGAAGCAGAAGCACCAGAAACGGCAGCGGCTCCATCACGAGCACGTAAATCTTTGGAAGCAGAAGCACCAGAAACGGCAGCGGCTCCATCACGAGCACGTAAATCTTTGGAAGCAGAAGCACCAGAAACGGCAGCGGCTAGATCACCAGCACGCAAATCTTTGGAAGCAGAAGCACCAGAAACGGCAGCGGCTCCATCACGAGCACGCAAATCTTTGGAAGCAGAAGCACCAGAAACGGCAGCGGCTCTATCACCAGCACGCAAACGTGGACGGGGATTAGAACCAAAAACGAATCCCAAGACAGCTCACAAAAAAGTGGAGCGGTCAAATAAATCAGATAACAAAAGGGAAGCACCCAAAAGAGCTGCAGACAGATATAATAAGCAAGATGAAGATGAAAGCATATATGTTAAGCGATCGAAAAAGGCTGAAGAAGTGGCTCCCGATGATCCTGAGAGCAGCCAATAAAAATTGAATAATGTGGACCAAATTTCAGGACTCCTGCCTGTATTTCGTTTACAAAATCTTAATTTTTGTATTTTAACTAAAATAAAGTACTTAGTTCATCACATGTGTACTTAATATATATTCTCAGCTTACTGATATAATATAAATACAATTAACACTGTTTCCAATAATTGGGATTCTGCTCCATGCGCCTCTGGAAGTTTGTGTACCAGTTGTGGACAACGGAAAAAGGCACAAATGTTTCAGTCGTCGCGGGCGGTATCTCCGGCACGCCCACACAAAAGCTGGACGCGTAATTAAAGAAGTTCTCCAACATGCGCTGGCCAAATTGCTTGTTATCGTTGGCGCTGGACTGTGCAAGGGCAAATTGTGTAAATATTAGTGATTATATGCAGCGTGTGGCTTACATTTATGTCTTACAATCGCCGGAGTTTGCTGTGCCACCGTCAATTCGGGCTCAATGGAAATGCCAATTTGTGCTATATGCGAGATTTCCTGGGCGCCAAAAACCATGCTGTTTGCCTGCGTCTCCAGCTCATGACCCTTTTTTAGCTGCGCTATTTTAAATATAGCTGATGGCTTGTTGTTGTTGATGTGGCCCAGATATTGCCAGGTGGGTGCTGCATTCGCGTCCGGCCAGCTAAAGTAGATGGCTGCTGCGGTGCCCAGAGGCAGGGGTGAGATGCCAGTTAAAAAAATAACAACATAATTGACTGCTTCAATGTCTGGCACGTTTATCAATAGCTTGTTTTCATCTACCGCAACAAAATCGGTTTGGGGCTGTGTGGGTGTGTTGTGTGTATTAGATTATCTTATAGTATATAGTATAACTCACCAGTCTACCGGAAATAATCAAACCAAACATTTTAGCCGGCTGTGCTCGTTTTTTCCAGAATAAATAAAGCCTTTGACATTCGCACGGCACGTCAACAACCGTCGGCAGTATTATTTTCTGTCATTCTATTCTCACGCGGTAAACCTGGCCACACTCAAGTGATATCGCAATGCATCGCTGCAAATGCAATGTATCGATATTTTTAGCAGTCCCTACCTGAATATTAGAGTTTAGTATTTGTTTTCGCGTAAAGTTATGGCCGGATTATTATACTTAAGTAAATTGTGCAGTAAAAAAAGGACACTTACATACACTTTTCACATTGCAAGCCACAAACAAATCTATACACGACTGCAAACGCGTGTGGTAAGTACACTATATCACAGCAAAATTCAAGGCCATCGTGATATGCATAAATGGTCAGATTACGATTTCATAAGTTTGTTTAGTGATAATGAATAGGACAGCATGCGCATTAGTAGTTAAAACAGAACGACATCAAAGAGGTCAGGCAACAATTTGCGTGTGTGTTGTTTTGGCCCCTTTTCGCAATTAACTCAATGCACTAAGTACGTACGCACTTGCTTCTTTCGTTGCAGCAAGCCTAAAGTAAATCTCACATCCTAAGCATTTACGGGCGCCAAAACAGCACACACGCAGAATGGGGCGCACTAAGCGCCAACGACTTCGTCGCACCCCGCAAACAACAACAACCGATACTAGCGATTCACTGCACGTGCTCTATGGCCAACTGCACGCCTTGGGCTGGTGCAATCATAGTCAGCTTTCAGCACTTAATTTCCCTCAAACTGGACGTGGCTTGTGCTCCAAGCGTCTACGTTTTCAGGCTGGCGATGAGCTGATACGCCTGCCCGCCAGCTGTCTCATAAGCATAGCCACACTGGAGTCGGATACGCAATTCAAGGCGCTCTTCAATACTGAATTGTTCGACAAGGACTCGCGCATGTCCTTTCAGGCGCTTGTCGCCTGCTATCTAATGCATCAACAGCATCTGCACGCGACAACACAGGACTCGCCATGGTCCGCCTATCTGGACACGCTGCCATGCAGCTATACGACGCCCTATTTCTGTGCCAGGTCCGAGCTCCAGTGCCTGCCCGACTCCGTGCTGGAACGCACAGTGGCTCAAAATCGTCAGATACGTGATTATTACCAGTTGCTGAAGTGTCTGGTTGGCGCACAGCATTGCGAGTGCTGTGGTCAGCGCTATTGCGAGGACATTTGGACCCTGGAGGAGTATCGGCGAGCCTATTTTGCTGTAAACACGCGTAGCGTCTACCTCAATGCCCATCAACTGCAGCCGGCGGCACGCAGTCATTTCGGGGCGTTGCTCAGCGGCAGCACCAATCTGGCACTGGCACCGTTTCTGGATCTATTCAATCACTCGGACAACGTGCAGACAACAGCAGAGCTGCAGCTGGTGCCCGGCAGCAAGAGCCAGGATTATGTTCTTACGCTCGACGCGTTGTCGAAGCCCGAGCTGAGGCCATATGAGCAGCTGTTTATCAGCTATGGAGCGCTGCCCAATCTGAAGCTGCTCACGGAGTACGGCTTTTATTTGGAGCGCAATGCGCACGACTACTTTGAGTTTACGCTGTCGGACATTGAACAGCTCATCGCGCACAATAAGCAGCTGGCGGCGCAGAGCTATCATCGCAATATCTTTAAATTCATCAGGGAGCATAATTTAATGGACCAAATGTTTGTGCACATTCAGGATGGCTGCTCGCACAATCTGCGCGTGGTGCTTCACCTGATCTTCAAGCAGCAGGCGCACTTTCCCAATGTGCTCAATCAAATTGCCTTCGGCGATGTTGACCAATTCGACAATGTGCAGCCGGAACTATCCTATTTGCTGGCACATAAAATTAAAGAGTATCGTGGCCTTCTCGCCGCACTAGAGCAGCTGCCACAGCTCACGGAGAGCGGCACAGTCGCACATGGTTACCTGTTGGAGTGCTTGCGTTACCTGCGCGACTTTGAGGCAGCGCATTGCGAAGCTAATAGTTAAACTTAATTAAGTTTTGTTTTGTGAAATAAAGTATACATATATCATTTTGTAAACACCTGCTATTCATTTATTCTAAAGATCTCGTTTACTTTGCAGCTTTATGCCACGCTTGCCAGATCGGACGATGATTCACAGCACAATGCCAAGTCCATCAAGAAGATAACGCCGTTTACGCCCACACCAGACAACAAATTACTTGGCGGCGTCTTTGCCAAAAAACTAAAAGGTAGGTCCAAGTGTAGCTAAACAACTTTGTAGATAACTTGATGTATATCCATGCAGAGTGTGTTTTTAATGCTTCCATAACAGACAAATGGCATTGAAAGCGCGCCACGTCTGTTTAAAATTCTATGTTATAAATAATCCGTTTAAATATGAACTGTGATCGATAGATGTGATAGTTATAATGGTTTTGTCGAAATGTGTGCGACCGGCAGCAGGAATTATCTTCGTTCCCATAAAGTATAGATTCACAATCATCAGGAGGACTAGTAATTCGATCTATCTATGTCTGTCTTGGGAACACATCAATAACGGAATCTACAAAAGCTAAAGGACAGGATCTTCAATATAAATACTCTGCGTCTTACACAATTACATATATTCCCTTATATTAAAAATATGTACTTGGAGATATGGTATATTTACCCTTAATGGAAAATATGAAGAGCTAGATAAGTCAAAGTTGGTATGCAGGTGCTCGCATCGTATATACAGGCTTAAGGAGTTCACTTTTTGGAATCGTAGGTGTATAAAAAGGAAAGCCGCAGGGGCATTAAATGTCCAATAGTAGCTGTTGGGGGTTCGCATGTTCGAGCGATTACTGTACCGTCTATATAAATAGAGGTTTTTACAGATGTTGAACATTTGTCTTCTATTTTCGACTTCTCACAGAGCTTTAATCCAATTAAAATCGACTTCACACTCTCGCAAGGATATGCTCCATTTGTTACGCCAATGTCTAATGCTATTTATTGTTTTTTTTTTCATTGCATATTTTTGCTTTTACTTTGACTAACTAATATTTGTTTATATTTGAGCTAATGTGTAACATGATAAACCCAAAAAAATGCACTCGTTTGTTTGTTTGTCTGTTCGTTTGTTGTATTGGCGCCTGTTGGGATTTAGCTGCATTAAAGTCAATTCGATGCAGTTGCAGCCACAGCAGCAGCAGCATCAGCAGGGCTACAACAACAACAACGACTGCCACAACAACAACAATCACGTCTATGTCACGTTCATATAGGCAGCGGCGGCAACGATGGCGGCGCAACGCTGGGCAAACTGGACGCACCCGAGGTCACCTCGAAGGACATGCTGCGCGCTATGATGGCGTACATTTGGCCCAAGGATGATCCACTGGTGCGCAAGCGGTAAAGCTGAAATACATTTAAACAAATAAAAAGGCCCTAGATATACCCCAGCTAATTGTCTGCCCTGTCGCAGTGTTGGCGTCTCGTTGGGTCTGCTCGCTGGCTCCAAGCTGTTGACCGTCTGTGTGCCATTTATGTTCAAAGGTGCCGTGGATACGATGACAACGCTTAACATGGACACAGCGCCGGACGCAGTACTGTCAGCAGCCACGGCCTTGCTCCTGGGCTGTAAGTGCTCCAAATCTGAATACCATTAGATGCGACCTAAAAATTGCATCATTGCAGATGGCATTGCCAGAGCCAGCGCCGCTGGCTTTAATGAGCTGCGCAACGCAGTGTTCGCCAAGGTGGCCCACCATTCCATACGCAAGATAGCCACCAATGTGTTCCTGCATCTGCACAATCTGGATTTGGCCTTTCATTTAAACAAGCAGACGGGCGCGTTATCCAAGACAATTGATCGGGGCTCGCGGGGCATTAACTTTGTGCTGTCGGCCATGGTGTTCAACATAGTGCCCACCATATTTGAGCTGACGCTGGTCTCCAGCTTATTGGGTATTAAATACGGTCTAGCTTTCGCCGGCGTCAGCATGGGCTGTGTGGGCGTCTATGCCCTGTACACACTGAGTGTGACGCAGTGGCGCACACGCTTTCGCGTCTACATGAACCAGGCGGAGAACGAGGCGGGCAACAAGGCTGTCGATTCGCTGATCAACTATGAGACGGTCAAATATTTCAACAACGAGAAGTACGAGGCCGGCTGCTATAACGAAGTGCTGAAGAAGTACGAGGCGGCCAGCTTGAAGACCAGTTCCAGCCTGGCGCTGCTCAATTTTGGGCAGAATGCGATCTTCAGCAGCGCGCTCAGCTTAATTATGGTGTTGGCCGCCAAGGAGATTGTACAGGGCAATATGACGGTCGGTGACCTGGTCATGGTGAACGGCTTGCTATTTCAGCTGTCCATACCATTGGGCTTTCTGGGCAGCGTGTATCGTGAGGTGCGGCAGGCGCTGCTGGACATGCAGGCCATGTTTACGCTCATGAATGTGGACAGTGGCATACAGTCGGCGCCCAATGCGCAGCCCCTGTACGTGGACAACAGCAATGCGTCTATTGAGTTTCAAAATGTTAGTTTCGAGTATGAGCCTGGCAAGGCCATTTTTAAGGATCTGTCATTTAGCATACCCGCCGGCAAGAATGTGGCCATTGTCGGTGGTTCCGGGTCCGGTAAATCGTCTATGGTGCGCTTACTCTTCCGCTTCTTCGAGCCAAATGCAGGTCGTATTTTGATTGGGGGCCAGGACATCAGCGGCGTTGAACTGGACAGCCTGCGCCGAAGCATTGCTGTGGTGCCTCAGGACTCTGTGCTCTTCCACAATACCATCGAGCATAACATACACTACGGCAACCTGAGTAAATCGCACCTGGATGTGCAAAATGCGGCACGCATGGCCGATCTGCATGATTCGATCATGAGCTGGCCCAATCAGTACCGCACCCAGGTCGGCGAACGGGGCCTTAAGCTGTCCGGCGGCGAGAAGCAGCGTGTGGCAATCGCGCGGGCCATCCTGAAGAATACGCCCATTCTGATCTTCGATGAGGCTACCAGCAGTTTGGATTCCATCACGGAGCATGTGAGTCTCTTGGCCTCCTTTGCTTGCTTGAGTCGGCGACTTAGCTGATGCCCTTGCCTTTTACAGAACATATTGCAGGCACTTTCCCGCGCGACCTCGGGCCGCACCAGCATTTGCATTGCCCACCGTTTGTCCACAATCAAGGATGCCGATGAGATTCTGGTGCTGGAGAATGGATGTGTGGGAGAACGTGGCACGCACACGGATTTGCTCAAGCAAAATGGCCTCTACGCACGCCTGTGGGAAACCCAGACCCAACAATTCGATCCCAGTCGTCGCGAAGAGGAGGCGTCGCAGCTAAAGACAGCGGACGCCCTTTAGTCATATTGTTGGCCACGTTGATCACGTTTTCTAGTTTTAACGATGTGCGTTGTTAATTGACGAGGTCACAAAATTTTAAGTGCAGAGATTTGTTATTATTTAGGCTGAAACTAATATTGTGTCCGGTTTGTAAATACAGTTATACATATAAGTATATGTTTGTATTATGTAAATATAGCATAATCTTGTTTGGTTCTCGACAAGAGCAAAGTACTTGGGTACTAGTATACCCTGTGACTAACTCGCAGTAGACCATTTTAAACTCCATTGGGCAAGATATTAAATGGCCCTAACTTGGTTTTAAATGGTCACATCTCGGAGAGATATGTATATTCGGACTCGGTACACTCTATAGAATAGGTTGTGATAAAAAATTGTGAATTTTCAAAATGACCAGGTCTTTGCAAAAATTGTGAATTGTGACACCCCTTGGGTTTTTTAAAATGCCAATTGACAATCATGATTCGTACGAGTACAAATAGATATATTAGGATTTAAAGTCGATTACTTGGTTAAATGAAGTTCGATCTTGGCAACTCAAACCGTTCCTTAATGGATTATCTACCAAACGTAAACACTTTTCTGAGGTATAACATTTAAACATTTATTATCAGTTTTATCACCCACACATTATGTGACACTAAGGGACTTAGGCAAGGAAATAAATACATTGCAGCAAGTGGAATATAATCTCGACTGCTTCATTCTTAATCTCTCTCTCTAATAGTAATCGGTATGGGCACATCGTAGAGCAAGTAGAGCAAGCAATTGGCCAAATTTTTGAGGAACTGTTGGTAATTGGAAAGGCGTTGCTTGAACTCCTTCCAGAGCGGCAACAAGGATCGCTCCTTGGACTGACCCACGTCATCTATGACAATGTCCTGCTCCAGCATGGTCTTGTTCACATAGGTGTACAAATAGGAGGCTGGCTTCTGGCCAATCGTGGTCACATAGTGCGTGGCATTGCTCTCCAGGCCAATACTCTTGCCGGCTGTCAGGAAAAACGCCTCCCCATCCTCGGCGCTCTTGTAACGCACATTACCCTCGAGTATTGTCAGGCTGCAGTTGAATAGAGTCGGAGCGATGAAGTTGCTCAGCGTTAGACCCGGGAAATCGGCAACAAATATAACATCCGAGTAGTTGTTCCAGGCCAGCACCTCATTGGCAATAGTTTTAAGTTTCGGACGCATATGATTCAGCTCTGTGAGCAGCGGCAGTGACCAGGGAGTCCGCTTAAAGGGCGACCAGGGCGCCTTTAGGAGATCCACGCGCGGATCAAAGGTGCGCTGCTGAAACCGTCCGTTCATGGCGCACCAAATGTCAAAGTAAATGGAAATGTTGCTGCTTGTCAGCGGACTGTTCTGTGGATGCCGGTCCATGTCCTCTCGGATGTTCTTCTCAATGCACTTGGCATACTGGACAGCCATGTCGGCATACTTTGTCCAGCGATCGTATTCGGTAAAGGCATAGGGATTCAGATGATGCACCTGCTGGTTGTCATTGTCGACCACCTTGATGGAGGTCAGCACCGTATCGTAGGAGTGCACCATCATGTCCCAGGAGTAGCCATAGAGACCATTCGTCCAGTTGTTGTAGCCCTTGGTGATGAAGTGCGAGTAGGGCAGAAACAGCTGCAGCGCGCAGTAGAAGATTATGATGCAGCTGCGCAACTGGTCCTTGAAGCCAGGTTCATCTTCGACTGGAGTTTTCTTCTCCTCCTTCAATGCTGGCGTTGACTTAACCAAGCAGCGTAAGCGTCGTG
Organism: Drosophila kanekoi; assembly: GCA_037075305.1. Taxonomy (NCBI): domain Eukaryota; kingdom Metazoa; phylum Arthropoda; class Insecta; order Diptera; family Drosophilidae; genus Drosophila; species Drosophila kanekoi. The sequence goes on from JBAMCE010000141.1 coordinate 10,195,866, forward strand.
GCCAGTCGAAGCTGAAGAACAGCGGCACCTCCGCCAGGCAGACCCAAGGGAACATGCCTATACAAGCGACAGACACATTAAGAATTAAAGCGGGGAATTCCTTTCAAAACCCACCTATAATAAATAGTCGCGAGTTCATCAAGTGAAAGCTTATCATAAACGGAGTAACCAGCAGCCGCGTCTTCTCGCAGGTCATAAAGAATGCTATGGAGAGATCGAAGAAGGCCGTAAACCAATGGATGATCAGCAGATCGATGAGCTCCTCGTCCAGCAGCTGGCGAAAGGGCGTAAAAACCCAATGCTGACTGAGACTGGACATGGCATAGCCGGAGAGCCACTCCAGCGAGAACTTCTTAAGGCCCGCGTACATGTACAGCACAAAGAACTGGAACTTGATGAGAAAGTAATTCCAATACGGCACCGGCTGCCTCAGCTCTGGCCTCAGCCAACTGTCCAGGGAGCTGCAAGTGAAGTCACAAGATTAATTGACTTGGATTCGATAATTTCACAGGATTACACCCACCAGTAGCTGTGCGCCCGGGTGAACAGCAACAGCGTGCCGACCAATCCGAAAAGATAGCTATGATTATTCCACGCCGGCTTGTCCAGCAGAAAAATGTACCAGTAGCCCGTCACAAATGTCAGGCAGCTGAGCCGGAAACGATAACCCAGCATTATGCCCCAGGCGCCCAGCCACATGGCCAGATAGACGCAGCCCATCAGCGGATAGTCCAAGGCGGCCATGCCATTGAACAGCGGAAAATGGCAGTGATGCGGCTCACCGTAGCGCACGTCCAGTTGCCCCCCGCCACGCTCCTCGGCTATATCAATCAACATGGCTGCGCCGTAGAGCATCCGGAATACACCCAAGGCGGCGCCATCCACAGGTCGTTGCAGCCAGCGCGTAAAACTCCGCAAGCTATCGAAGTTTTGCAGCTCATGGCCAAAGCAAAGCTTGAAGAACTGAGCGGTTGGGCTGGGTTCTGGAGCTGCCGCCTCTTCCGGCCCGGTCGTGCACCGCTCATCATCTGCCGCTGGGGATTTGCTTTCTGCGGCGTCATCTGTTGTGCTAGTGGGTTTTGTGGGCTGTTTGCGCTTCGAGTTGGTCATAGTGCCTGTGAGGTGGGTGCTGCTTAAAGTAGAAACTAAAGCGTGGTATAAAAACGTGCTTTGATTTTAAAGTTTAAGGTCTGATATGAAAAAAGGTACTTAAAAGTCGTTAAAGCTCATTTCTAATGCATTGCGTGCGCTTGTAATTCACAACCTTTGGCTTGTAATTCACAACCAGTTCAAGCTGAATTTGGGCATATATAGCCCGAACAGCTTAGATTATAATTCACAATCAGTCTTTGTTGATTTTGCGATTGATATTCGTACATAAATAATATTAATAAATTCGTTTCAAAAGTGCTTTTGGCTTGGTTAAAGCTAAAACAATAATAATAACTTAATGAAAAGTGCTTCTTGATTGTGATTCGTAATTATTATAATATATACCCTGCCGTTTCAATAAATCAGTCTTTTCAACTAAATTAAGTTTTGGTTTTTTTTTTTTTGTATTTTGTAGAATTTATTGAAAAAGTTGACATAAATACATGCATGCATATTGTTGTATACTAAATATATAATATATGTTTTTTTTTTGGTTGTTTTTGCTTTTTATTTCTCTTGCGTAAATAGAAATCTACGTTTGCTGTCTTTTTTTTTGTTTGTATATGATGCACACCTCCAACGAACCCCTCTGCCCCCGTTCCATGCCCAAAACCTAACGTCGGAGGCTGCGATCGTTTTTTGCCATCCTATTGTGTTCCTGTGTGTGTGTGTGTTGTTTAGCGAAACGGGGTTCGCGTACAAAAAAAAATACATCAATTACGAAATATATATATTTATAATATTTATTACATCTCTATATATTCTTGAGTTGAGTTTATTGCAACATTTATTTGCCCAGCTGCCGCTCAATGTAAATTCTGGCTCAAGCCCCCAACTGATGTTCCTCAAAATTGTGTTGAACAGGTTTCTATATTTTGTTGTTGTTGTTGTTGTTTTTGTTTTTCATTTGACATTTAAATATAGTTTCGAATAGAGAAATAGATATAAGTTTTGTTTTGCAATTGTCCATTTGAGTGGTTCGCAAAATTTCTAGAAATTTTTGGGAACAAGCTTTGAAAATGCCTCAAACTACGCAAATACACGAATACAATATAGCTGAATATGCTTGCTTCTTTGAGAATAAGTTGTATATAAGCTAATGCTTTGGTTAAAAACTTCTTTGGTTTGGAATTGCGGGGAAGTACACTAAAAAACAAAAACTAAAAGGGAAAAAATCGATTGTAAGAAGGTATACAAATTAAACTTGGTTTCGGTGCCTCTTGTTTAAATAGCTTAAATATTTATATATATATATTTATTTTGTTTGTGGTTTAATAGTTGAGTTTCATTTTGTTAAATTTAAATACGACAGTTATGCATAAATGACTAATATTTTGACTCTGCTGCACCTTTAAGTATTTAACTTTGGTTTTGTTTCTTTATTTACTTTTTGGTTTGCCATTAAAAATATTCATTTTTGGTTTTCTTATTATTTTCGTTTTTCGATAATTTTACGCAACGCTAAAACATTTTAAATTGCATTTGCAAAGTTAATTCTTTAAGTAATCTGTGTTGGCTGCAATTCTTGCCTTTAAGCTTCGAAAAAGTGTTGAGACAAAGTTTCGAGTTGTCAGTGTTGAAAAATTTTGCATACAATGTGAAGCCAACCCGGCACAAAACATTATCGAATGACAACTGTATTGTTGTTCTTGTTGTTGTTGTTGCTGTTGTTATTATTGTTGTCGCTGACCGACCGGCACAGGCAACCCTCCTCCTTCAGCCATGCGCGCGCTCTCTCTCTTCCTCTCCCACCCATTCACTCTCTCGCTGCAGCCACCCCATCGCTTATTGGTGCGCAGGCGCGCTCTCTGCCGCCGCGGCTTGCTCTCCCTGCTGCGCCCGCTCGGTCTCTCTCGTTTTATATGCGATTCTGATTCAGCTGAGAGCGTGGTGTGAATGGGCTGACCATAACGCCACTTGGCCAAATCGCCTCGTTGAACAGCTCGTTGAAGCGATAGTCCGGTATGGATATCTTGAATTTGCAGTATGATAGCTGCGATAGGTTGGCATCGTTTTTGACCAGCTTGGTGCACTTGACCAGATTTTTGTTGATCTTTAGCTCCTCGGCCAGGTGCTCGATAATGTCATCCTCGCTGGTGTTTGTCGCAAATTTGCCCACCTGCACCCAGCGACCGTAGTCGCAGACGACCTGCAATCGATCCGAATTGCAATTGTTGCCAACAACGATGAGATTGTTTTGCTGCGGATGCTTTTTGCCATCCAGATTGTTGACGGGCTGATTGCCAAATTGGAAATACTGTTGGTACATCCGACCCTGGATCTGATTGACGCCGTTGCACACCTTGTTCACCTTCTCCTCGATGTTGTGGAGCTTGGCGGACAGCGCCTTCGTCGATTGATTTCTGCACTCATCACAGTTAAACGATATCATTGGGTTCTTCTGTATCAAATCGTACATCGCATCGTCTATATTGACGCACGTGCGATGGAACTTCTTCAGGCAGTCGTCCGAGTTGCAGATGATGATTGCATCCTTCGAGTTGATTGATTTTTTGCATTTTGGACAATTTTCGGCCATCTTTGCACTTCTTTTTATATCTATGTATGTATTTTTATTTTAACGTGTTTGGTTTGAGGAGAACGTCGACAATGTCGAGAAAAACACACACACACTCAACACTCAACACAAGCACACGCACACGCACATATGCACTAACACGAACACGACGAGTACACGCACACACACGCACACAGACTGTGTATGAGCGAATATTCTGTCTGCTGGTTGGCTGGCCTAACGCTATCAACGGTATCGGTGTGAGTGTGTGAGAAGTTTGCTGAAATTGTTGGAGAAAATAGAAACGCAACCGAACTGCGAACCGTACGCTTCGAAGTTTGCTGTTCAACTGAATGCGAACCCTTAGAAAAGCTGCCCGCTGCCTGCTGCCTGCTGCCTGCCCGCTTGACGCCTGGCAACGCGGCGTCCGTCCTAAGGGTGGCTTTTTATCGGCTTCTGCTTTTGTTTGTTACGTTGCCGTTCATTTGTGCTCTTGTGCTTTTGTTTTTGTAACTAATTTTTCTGCCCCATATGATTTTGTTTTTTTTTTGTTTGTAAGAGTCGTTGAATTTCGCTCTCCTTTTTCGTTTATAATTTCTTGCTTGCAAAAGCTGCACAATTGCAACTCTGGCAACGCTGGTCCAGTTTGGCAATTCGCAGTGTTGTAAAGCAGCGCTGTGTTTTATGGAAATGAAACACTGCAAATGCAACTCTTTGCATCCTTTTTGCAACAGCTCGAGCTATTTGAGTTACAAGCTACTTGCAAATATTTAAATTTCAGTACAAATTAGACACTTGTTTTACGTAGTACTCAAAGTATGGGAGTTTTTCGAGATTATTCTTTTATACATACAATTATTTTAATTTAATTTCTATTAACACATTAAATTCAATTGAAGCTCTAGGCCTTATAATATGAGATGTGTTGCCATATAAAACCAGCTGTTCGATTTACTCCATTTAATTTGTTTATATTAAGCTTGACAATCAATTCAGACCAAAACATCGTCATATTTCAGCTCGAATAGCTCATGTATGAATCAAATGTGTTGCTTACCTGGATTTGGCTTAAATATTATTCCAACGTTGTCCAATTACACAGATTGGCGGTAAATTGGGTAAACACATGGAAAACAACAACTTCCGCTGACAATTGTCAGTTGGGAACTTGGAACCTTTGTTGCGACTTCTGCGGCTTGTAACGTGAAACTTTTATTGAAACCAAGAGGAGCCGTAGGGACAAGGCCACGCGAGCAACACGCTCCAGCAACTGAGGCTGTGTGAGCAAAGCTGCGCCCTATTTATACTGAGGTGAGCGGCTCTCCAGCTGGATGAGGGACTGGGTCTTGGATGGGTTGGTCCTTTGGGTGGCAGCCGAGTGTCGGCACGGGTGGGCGGGGTGTTGTTTGCGCATGTCCTTGCCCATAAAGAGGATGATGAACAGTAGAGGGGGGTGGCGCCCCCTTGTACATAATAATAAAATATATTATATTTAGTGCTTGTACACAAGGCGACAAAATGCAAATAGCGTTAACAGGTGTAGCGGCAGCTGCGCCAGCGACTCTCTGCAGCTGTTCTTGTTTGCCCGGTCGCCTGGTGTAATTGGGTTTCATTAAGTGGGCAGAGGGCAACCAACGATTTCCGTTTGCACGATTTCTGTTTGGCTCTGCAGTGCTCCAGTTTTGGTGTCAATAGATTTTAATCAGGTGTGGCAAGCGTGGTAAACAGGCGACGCCACGTGCCCACCTGCCCACCTGTGTGCCCACCCGCCTGGCTGCGTGCAGCTGATTTAAATATCATCTCCGGCAACTCAGTCTCTATTTGTATTCAGCTTTATTTTTATTATTGTCCTCCGGCTGCTGCGGCTCCTCCAAGGTGCCCAATCTACGTCGTATCTCCAATTGTTATTTATGTATGCAATACACGGCACCCACGTGTGTGCCCGATTCCAGCTAAATCCTGCACCAGCTCATGCGAGTTGCCAAGTGCGCAGTTCCTTGACAATAAGTTTGGCAAGCTCTCGGATTTAATTTAAGCACTACCTGGTATACTAACTATATGTCGCTCCATCTATTTATAGACCAATCTGCCTGTCAATTTGACACACAAGTTGTTGCTGCGGTTAAAGTGGCAACATGAAGCTGCTTTTGTTCTCACCTTAAATCAAGCCAAAGTAATGAAAACCGAAAGTTTACAATTATATTGTTCTTGATATTTGACTAGAAGTCAAATCTGAGTCAAAATGGTGACTCCTATGAATGTTGGTTATGCTTTGCAGAGAGATGGAGAGAGAGAGAGAGGGAGGAAGGGAGGGAGGGGGAGAGAGAAAGAGGTAGGGAGAGTTAGAAAAAGACGGTTGGGATAAGGACGAGACTTCACTATGGAATTGGGATTTAAATATTTTTGTCTTTTGTTGTCTATATAATAAAAAAGTTCAACTTAAGGCTTAAATGCTATGTTTAATAGAAATAGCTGCAGTTTTATGACAATCGCAAGACCAGAAAGTTCACAATAATGATTAAAAAAGTAACGTTTATAAAACCCTGAACAAAAAACCAAACCTCGTGACAATCCGATGAGATTTGATCGAATTATGGGGATGGGAAATTGCGACCTATTTCTATATGGGATATTTGAGAGTGTAATTTTCACATGAATTTTCACCAAGAATAATGTTGTCCTAATACAGGGATATATTAGAAAATGCATTATAGCAAATATTTGATTGGAAACTTTATCAATAAGCGTTTCGCATAGAATTCAAATATTAGGCAAATTTTTGGGTGTCTTTGTAGGATTCCTAATTGCTGGCGCTTTAGCCCTGAAAAAGTCGATTGGTTTCTGCATGTGATATTCATAGACACAAACGGAATGCCCTTTAACTGGCGACTCGATTCAAGTTCACATTCATATTACATATCTTTCACATATCTCGTTGTGCATGCAGCTCACAAAGGTGTTGAATATTGGCCTAGGCAGTTGTTTTGCTTTGTTTCGTTTTCCCCCCAAATTTGAGCGCCTACTTCACATTTGTAGTTGTTGTAAAGTTATACAAAAAAAAAGAAGTCTGCATTATTTAAACTAAATAAGAGCACCTTCGCGGGATATTTGTAAAATGTTCGCGGCTTTGCTTAAACATTCAAGACTTTACTTCGGCTACGTTGTCAAATGTTTATGACTGGACGCTGTGAGGGGTCCCACGCCCACGCCCACGCCCCCAGCTTAAAGTTAGCCATAAACCTTTATCGAGGTGTATCTCTGGCATTACGTGTGCGCCAAAGTAGTTGCGAATTCTGCGCCCAGCTGCAATTGCGTAAATTTGCCTGACTGGCCGCGCTGGCCACACGGGGCGTATGTGTAACACGCTCGCGACTAATTTTGCCGCAGGCCAAAAAAACAAAATCACAAATTCCAAAATAAACTAAAATACAATTACAGCGCGTAAGCGTCTCATTTAGAAAATCAAATCAAAATCAATTTCAAGTTCAAATTGCAGTGGCAAGTCGCAAGTCGCGAATCGCAGGCCGAATATTACGTATACGCCGCATAGGCGCTGCGCGACCTGAAAGCTGACCTTCCGACAATTACGCGCATATGTTGCACGCCTCCAATTACGGAGACGCATTTTTGTTATACTTCGTTTAGTTTTTTGTTTTGTTTTTGTTTTTTTTTGGCAATTGAAATGCGCGTGCCACACACACAACAAAGCAAACAAAAGTGTTGGCATGCGTGCATCATCATTTGGCATCTGGATTCTCGCCTGGCATGCCTTTAATTGTAGAACTGGGGCAAGCGGCTCATCCCTAAACAGGGTGTTTGGCCGGTGTCAAGTGCCGCAGCTGACATTGACACTCATACGCTTATGCTCGGCCTGATCGTGATCGTGATTGTGATCGTGATCGCTTCCCCTTTGCGTATAAATATGCGGCGCATGCGCTGCTGTTGGTCACACAACGAGACGAGTTCGACGGACGCACGTTTCCCAGCACAATTTAAAGCGGACTGCCTAGTGAGAGCTCGAGAGGATTATGATGTGCCGTGCGCTGTTGATGCTGCTGCTGGCGCTGGTGGGCGCCAGCCATGCGGCGACACATGTCAACATTTCCATAGCCCAACAGCCGGCCACAAATCCGGCGGATGTTAGCTTCATTGATGGACGTGCGCCAGCGGAACTGAAAGCGGGTCCCTATCGCCCGGAGGAGGAGCAGCAGCAGGAGCAACGTTTCCAGCGGCTGCAGGAGCGACCGCAGCAGCAGCAACAGCAACAGATGCAGATGCAGATGCAGGCACAGCAGCAACAGATGCAGCAATCCCAGCAGCAGCAGTCTCAGCTAACCCCACGCCAGGGTCTGGGCCTGCAGCCGGCACAGGCTGCTCCTGCCCCTGCCAATGGTCGCATGCATCGTCGTCGCATGCATGGACGTCGCCCCTCGATGCATCAGCAGCCGCCGCACAGCGGCCAGTTCCGTCAGCGCAACCAGCAGCTGCGCCAGAATCAGGAGTTCGAGCGTTACATCCAATCGTATCACAGCCATGGACCCTCCGTGGAGACCGTGAGTTCTGGTGAAGATTAGCAGGACCGTTCTTGCCTAACATATTTTGTTGCCCCGCCCGCCAGGTCTTTGAATCCTCCAGTCCCTCGCCACAGCGCTACACCCAGTCCAGCAGCAGCAGCAGCTCCAGCTCCAGTTCCTTTGCAGCCGAGGACGACGCTGTGTCCATTGGCGGCGCCAAGTCGCAGCAGCTGCGTATGTTCGAGCGTCAGGTAGCCGCTCCTGTTGCGTCTCAAGGTCAGAGCGCCAATGTGGAGCAGGCGCCGGACAGCAAACCCATCTACGAGCCGCCTCAGCCGGCGCCTGTGCAAGCTGCAGCCCTTGCGCCCGCAGGCAGCTCCAGCGCCAGCACCAGCTCCAGCTCTAGCTCGGTGCCTGCACCGGCGCCCGCATCTATGCCCAACGATGCCAAGCAAGGTGGCAACAGCTTTGAATCCTCCTACGAGCCCGCCTACGATGCAGGCAACAGCTACAACCGACCCAGCTACGACCAGAGCGGCTACAGCAGCTATGATGATGTGCAGGATGACTACCAGGATCAGTATCCGCCAGCTGTGGACGAGAGCGCCAGCTACGATGACTACGCTGAGCAGGCGTCGGGCGGCTCGGGCTATTTGCCGCCACAGCGTGGCTATGTGGCAGCGCCCCGCCCACTCGTCACGAAGACCATACAGATTGTGCAGCCGGCGCTGAAGGCCAAGAAATACGAGGTGCGTCATCCGGCCATACAGAAGGAGTTCTATGACATCGAAGAGCGCGTCGTTATTAAGCCAGCGGGTACACTGGTCGTGGAACTGGATCATCCAGTGGCCAAGATACCCAAGGGTGAGACGCTGCTGCCACTGGGTCATCCACATCCTGCCGTGGCCTCCGCCTACAACAATCACAATGGACAGGTGCAAACGCACAGCTACAACAATGGCAACGAGTACAGGTCGCCAGCGCCTGCCAAGGAGCAGGCTCAGGTGACCACCATTGGCTCCAGTGTGACCACGATGCCCGCCTACGATCAGGCGCCCAAGGATGAGTATGTGGAGGCGCAGCTGCAGCAGCAGCCACAAGGCAGCGATGCCACCGATGGCAACCGACCCAGTTCCAGCTCCAGTTCAAGCTCCAGCTCCAGCTCTAGCTCCAATCCCAGCTCCAGCTCTAGCGTGATTGCCACCGATGGCAATGGCAATCAATTCCAGATCAACAAGAAGCATCTGACACCCAAGATGCTCACACGCCTGGAGCCCGAGCAGCCGGACTACGACTACGTCCGCAGCGAGGCCAGCTATCCCCCACAGCGTAGCTATCAGCGCACCAATAGCTACAATCGCCAGCCGTATCAGGGTGTCAGCAATGAGGATTACTTCAGCGGCGAGTTTCTGCCCAATGCCAATGCTGGCAATGTGGAGATGCAGCCAGCGCGTCTCGAGGAGGCGCCGCGCCCGCAGATAATCAAGCACGAGCACAAGATTCATTTGCCGCCATCGCAGCACAACATTTATCTGGGCCGCAGTCGCCAGCCGCCGCCCAAGGAGCGTCGCATCACGGAGCTGCCGGTGTCCAGCCAGGGTCAGGAGCTGCCCGCCCATGTGGCCGAGCTGAAGCCCTATTTGCGCAGCCATTCGGGTCCCACTGTGGTTTATGCCAAGTCGGCGGTGCGAACCGCCGCTCCACGCAGCTACTATTCGCAGGCAGCCCGCCAGCGTAGTCCGCTGGCCGAGGAGCTGGAATATAGTGCTCCATATTCGCGCATGCGTTACGATCCGGACCAGGAATCTGGCCGTCTAGTAGAGGCGCCCAAGCAGCAGCCCAAGGAAGCAGCTAAGGCACAAATTCATTTGCAAATACCGCATCACGATGATCGGGATCAGTCCATTGTGGCCATGGCGACGATTACGCCACTGAAGCCCGACTGCGATCAAACGCGCGAGGATCAGGCAGAGATGCAGCATGAGAAATCCGCCCGCCTGCGTCAGCCTCAGCAACAGTTCCAGCGCCTGGTAGAGGCACCCGCCTCCGCTGTACCAACCACACAGGCCACGCCCACGCCTGCCCAGCCCCAACTGGATGTGGATGTGTCGCTCAACGGCGCCGCCGGCCATCTCAATCGTCACCTGCAGCCCAACGAGCGCGTCATCTCGGCCACAGCCGCGCCCACCGATGCGGCCGCCACCAGCGAGACCTTCCACAAGCGCCGCATCGTGGTCAATCATCCATTCCAGACGGTGCGCGAAGTGGTTGAGCACGAGCCCATCACCAACTACCATCAGATTCAGGTGAATGAGCCGGCCTCACCGGCCCTGTACCATCAGGCCGCCTACTACCAGCAGCCGCTGCAGACGCACGGAAATCTGGTGCAATATCAGACCACTTCGACACATGGTAAACTCTATGGTTAGACCAGAATCTGAACGGAGCGACCCGGATTTGACTCGGATTTGTATAGTCGACTACTCTCTTTTTGTTTTTATTGTAATTAGGAGACACGAAGAATTCCCAAAACCGGTGGAAGGGCCCTTTCCATACAATATTGATCTTATCCATATGCATATATATATATCCATAAATCCTAGGCTTAAGCGCAGTTGTACTTGCCAACAATAATAAAATGCATACAAAATGCCTCGAAAATAAACGCAAACGCTTTTCGTTAACTCAAAGCTGGTCGCTAGCGCCATCTTTTGTTCAATGTTCAACGAGAAAATCGAACGAAACTTGAAATTTCACATATAATATAATAATTTTTATTGGTTTTGTTTTCTTTTTGTTTTGTTTTACGAAAAAATTATATTTAAGCATAAGCATACAACGAACAAACTTACAGTTACATTTTTATAATGCAATTAGAACATTGACTGTTTAATATAATAATTGTTTATACTTGTTTCAACGTTGCAAGACACACATTTTAATATATATATATATATATATGTATAAAGTTTATTTTTATTGTTTTTTTTTTCTGTTTTGCTTTGTTTTGAATTTTGTTTGCACAATTGGCAATGTTGTGGGTTAAGAATTAAATATTTATCATTTATATATGTATATAAAAAATACAAACACAATTGGCACCGCCAACGCGGTTAATATTCCAATGCAATTGTCCGAAGAAATTTTGTTTAAGCTTAGCTGGAATTTTGTATATATTTGCTTCACTGTGGCGGCGTTTGACTCGAGCGGCGTTTGTCCTTTTCCTTCTCCTTCTCCTTGTCACCGCCCTTCCGGCCAAAGATGCGGAACATACCGCTGCGACGCTCCTCTTTGCTCTTGCTGCCCTTCACACCCGAAACGGAGGAAATGGACTGAGCTTCGCTCTCACTGGAGCTTTCGGCCGAAGCACGCGTAAAGCTGATGGAGTCGGGCTGCAGCGAGACGGGTCGATTGCTCTCAAAGCGAGTGTTGCCCCAACCTGTGCGCAAAACAGAGTGAGAGATCGGGAGAGTGAGTATGTGTGAGCAGAACAGCTTGGCGTCTGATGAAGAAAGCGCATGCAAGATAACATAAAAGAGAGCGTATGATGTTAACATAAAAGAGTGTGAGTGTGCATAAAGAGTACTCTTAGCCTAGAGTAAACGCATGAAGAGAGAGAGAAACTTAAATATACTTTGCAAACTCGTGCGCAGATAGGAACGACGCGTTATTTTCACCGGCTTTACAGTTGAACCTTCACATAGTTTAAATATATATATTTTTTCGGCATGCAAATCAAAAAGAAACAAAAAAGAGAGTTAAAAATAGTAACAGAGAGAAAGAGAGAGAGAGGAAGAGCCAGCTGAAATACCAATAACCAATAGCTAAGCTCCAGCAACTGAATACATGCCGCAAAGTACTAAAGAGGTAAACCAATTGCAAGCCTTATATATGTTAGGAAAACTGTTTGTGTACCGATTCCATCGTTGTTATTGTTATTTAAATGTAGACCCATGTAGCTTGGATTACTGATGGCATTGTTATGGTCAACGGAGCCCGATGATGATTTTGTTGATGATGTTGGTGAGCTCGTTAGATGCCAAACCGTGCGACTGCTTGTCGCATGTTGTTGTTGTTGTATCGTTGTTGTTGTTGTCGTAGTTGTTGCTGTGCTATTCTTTTGCATAATATTACCGTTGCCATTGCTGCTCGCTCCGCTGCTCGAGTAGCTAACGGTGCGCTTCGTTGTGCTGCTGCTGCTGCTGCCGGAGCTGTGCCCGTTATTGTTGCTGTTGTAGTTGTTGCCCTGCGCATGCGCCTCCATCTCAATGAACTTGCGCGTCGAGTCGATGCGTCCGCTGCCCAGCGAGGGCACCCTCTGCGGCGTTGCCAGATGCTGTTGCTGCTGTCGCACAATGTTGTTGCTGTAGTAGTCGGGCTGCTGCTGCTGCTGCTGATTGGCTGCTGCATTGAATGCATTTATGCGCTGTTGCACCTGAGCCGCGTGCGGCATCTGATGGCTATGCTGATGCTGATGCTGATGCTGGTGCTGATGGGCGCTGCTGCCCAGGGGCGGCATTGTTGTGGGCAATGGCGGCGGATTATCTAATATTTACGAGTCGAATTTGGGAGCGGGACACGTTTTTTCGTTTTACAATGGATGATAAAAAGTATGTGTGTGAATTTGTGTGTATATATGTGAGTGTGTGTGTGTGTGGGAACAGACACAAATAGCTGAAGGCGTTAGCTACATTGGGACGCCAACCCGGAGCTACTCACCCGACTGTCTGGACTCGCTGTTGCGCATCATCACGGCGCTGTCATCTTTGCTATTTCCATTCTGGGCGGGAAGCGTGGCGGATTGTTGCAGGCGGCCATCGGTTAGATCTGTGCCGGACAGGCATGTACAAAATGATAACAGTTTTCATAATTTTGGTTGTTTTTTTGCTCACCATTGCTGGAACTTTGGCGATTGCGCAACATCACCAGATTCTCTTGGCTCTGGCGACTGCTGGCCACGGGCGGCGCTCCACGTGGTGGTATCGGCGGCTTCTGATCGAATCCGGCTGTGGGTGAACTGGGCTGGGATTGTTGTTGCTGTTGTTGTTGCTGCAATTGCTGCTGTTGCATTTGTCGCTGCAGGAAGGCCATTTGGGGCGTGGCCGTGTCCAAGGTGTGCCCGCTGCTGGTGCGACGCTGCGAGTCTGGCGAGGAATTGCGCGAACTAACGGGCGACTCCACGTTGCTGGTAACCTTAATGTCCGGCGAGCTGCTCGATTGTTGCTGCAAAGGGAAGACAGACATCGATAGGTTTAAAATGAATGGAGCTGAGAACAGGGAATCTGACAGTTGTGTTATCATCAATTGCCACTTACCTTCATCGACTCGTCGTAGCTCAGCAGTTGTAGATTTGGCGGCAGACTAGCGTGGAAGGATATCTTGCGTACCCAATCGTTCATGATGTCCAGCGATGGTGCCTCGAATAGGAACTCGGAACCATCGGGCAATTTTAGCCGGAAGACATACTTCTTTTTCGTGTAGTCGTCGGCGCGTTCGCACTTGGCTCCGAGAATATTGACGGGTGCCGTTGCCGTCTTCTGTTGCAGGAAATCGTTCTCGTCCTTGAAGAAGCAAACCAATTGGCCGCACAGAACCGTATGGAATTGCTTCCAGGAGCGCACGGGCGCCTTTTTGCCGCCCGATTGCAGGCCGTGCTTGCGCTCCAGCATGCCCTGAATCTCCACGGGCGGCAAATCGAAGCCCTCGCCCTTCTGGTTCTTGCGGAAGGACTGAGCACGACGGCGCGTAGTAAAGGATGGCGTCCGTTTGGGTTGCTTTGGTTGCACCTTCATGCTCTCGGCGCGCTTTACATTGGCATCGGCGGAGCCGCGACGCAGCCGATCGCCGAACATGCCGCTCGAGCTGCTCTTCTGCAGATTGAGCTGCTCCTCCTGCAGCTGATCCTGGAAGGGTGGACGTAGCTGTACCTGTGAAATGGCCGGCGATTGTGCGGCGCTGCCGGGTGCACTGGTGCCGCCGGTGTTGCTGCCACTGATGGACACCATGGGCGCGGAGAAGATGGGCGTCTTCTCCTGGGCGGCGGCGTTATTGCGATGTTCCTGCTGCTTCTCGGCGCGTCGACGCTCGTCGTTGAGGCGCTGCAGCTCCTTTTGCTTGAGCTGCTCGAGGCGTTCCTTCTCGAGGCGCTCCTTCTCCTTCAGCTTGGCCAGCTTCTCGTGCTCCACCTGCTTGCGGAAACGCTGCTCGAGCAACGTAATGCGCTTGATGGCCTGGAATTTCTCCTCCTGAGCGGCCACAGTCTTCTCGAAGTCCTCGTGACGGCGCAATAGATCCTCCACCTGGGGTATGGAATCACCCAGCTTGGTGTCCTTAAGCTGCGGCTCCCGACTGCTGATCCATTGCTCCAGTATTTCGGCATCCTTGAGGAAGAGCTGAGTGTCCAGATTCAGCTCATAGATCTCCTTGCGCTGCTGCAGCGTATGCTCGAGCAGCTCGTGACGGGATTGCAGCACCTTGATCTTATCCTCCACCTCGTGTGCCAGGAAGTGCTTCTCCTTGATCAGCTTCTGGCCGTTGGCCGTGAAGTTGGCAAAGGTTTCGTCGCGGGCGCGTATCTCGGCATGATGATCCTTGATGCTGGCGAGCAACAGCTCCGCGCCGGCCACACTGTTGGCCAACTCGGGCGCCGTGATCTTTGCCAGCATCTCGTTGATCCAGGCGACCAGATCGCGATACTCATCGAAGTAGGACTGCAGCTGTTCCGCCTGGTTCAGCTTGCCCTTGCGCGCATTTGTCTTCTCTTTGAGATCCGTCCAGGCTTCGACGGTCTCGTCGCGCTTCACCTCGATATGTTCCCGAGCATCGGGATAGATTTCGCCCAACTTGACAGCCTCGGCCAGCACCGAATCGACCTGCTCCTTGATGGCCACCAGCTCGCCCTCAAACACCTGATGTTTGCGACCCAGCGCCTGTATGCTCTCCAAATCCTGGCCATAGTCCTCCGAGATGAGGGAGGCATCCTTTTCGTTTATCAGCGAGATGGTCTCGTCGGCAACTCGATCGTAGACATGTACCTGCTTGGCACCGGCGAGCGCATCCTGGCGGGCATTCACCAAATCCTTGAGTTCGTCCCACAACTGTTTCGTCTCATCGCGCTTGGCCTTGATGGAATTGCGATAGGGATTGTTCTCCTGTATGAGGCGATCGCCGCGCTCCAGACAAGCCTCGACACGCGCCTCATTGGCGTTCAGATTGGACACAAAGGACTCGAAGGCCATCATCAATTGCTCCACATGCTCGACATCCTCGCCGTAATCCTCGCTGGCGGTCACAGTCATTTGATCGCCCACCCATTCGTGCAGCTCCTCCGTTTCACGCAGATACTCGAACAGCTTCTTGCACTCCGAGAGACGCAGCTCCCGGTCCTTGGCCAGACGCAGCAGCTCCGCATATTGCTGCGAAACGGCGCCGTTCTTCTCCTGAATGTTGGCGCTATCAAAGTGATTGCGTTCGATGAGGCCCGTGGCCAGCTTGTTGACCTTGTCAATGGAAGGCTTGAAGGACACGAGCTCGCGCTGTAGCACCTCCAGTTTCTTCTGATGCGTCTGCACGGAGATCTCGTCGCGTCCATAATCGCTGCTGGCCAAAATGGGTCGCTTTTCGCGCATCCAGGCATCTGCCTCATTGGCCTCCACATAGAACAGTTGACTCTCCACGGCATCCAGCAGACGCAGTCGCCGAATGGCCGCCAAGTCGCGCAGCTGCACGAGCTGCTTCTGGAGCAGCTCCGATTTGTATTGCAGCTGCTCGCTAGCAAAGTGATTGTCGCGTATCATTTGCTGGCCACGCTGCAGTAGCGCCTGGATGAGCGGCTCCTGGGAGGTAAGCTCCGCCTCGAGGGCGTTGTGTTTCTTTTGCAGACCCTGCACCGCCAGCAGACTGCTGCCCAGATCCTGGGAGCCTGCGATGAGCTGTTTCTCGGCCAGCCACTGCAGCTCGTCCTCGGCGTCACGCAGGAACTGCTGCAGACTGAGCGAATCCTCGAGGTTCTCGCGTCGTATGGCAATCGGCTCGTGCAGCGTATTGTAGCGCTTGATGGTAGCCATGGCGCGTTCGTGTATATCGTGTTTCAGGAAGTGATCCACCTGGAAAAAGTGCTCGTCCTTTTGCTTGAGCAGATCGGCCAGCTCGTTGTGATGCGCCACATCTGCCTCGAGACGTTCGTGCTTCTTCAGCAGATTGCTTACGGTGGCCAGATCCTTGCCATAGTCTTCGCTGGACAGCTGCATCTCCATGTCGTCCATCCAGTTGTTGAACTCGTCGACGCTGCGATTAAAGGCCAGCGCCTCGTGCGCTTGTTGCAGCTTCTCTTTCTTGGCATTTGAGGCCGCCTTCAGCTTGGCCCAGTCGCCCTCGAGCAGCTGCACCTGTTGCGCAATCTCGTCCTTGGCAAAGTGCTCGCCCCTGATGAGACGCTCACCCTCACCGATGACCGCTTGGACGCGCGGCGAATTGCTTAAGAGCTCGGCATCGAAGGCCGTATGCTTCTGGATTTTGCTCTGCAAGTTGCTCGGCTCGCGATAATTCTCGTCCAGAGCGACCTGGAGCTTCTGCACCAGCCAACGATCGATCTCGTAGAGGCTGCGCAGGAACTCCTGCAGCTGCAGGGATTGCAGCAGACGCTGCTTGCGCTCGGCGGTCTGCTCCAGAAGCTTCTGTTTGCGGCGCAGCACATAGGCCAGTTTCTCGGCGATCAAATCCGCATCCTTGGGATCACCCTCCAGTATGCTGTTGGCGAACTTTTGCAGCGCATCCACGTGATCGGCATCGAGCAGCTTCTCGAAGGCGTCGTGCTTCTTGAGCAGCCGCTCCACGGCCGTGTACGAATCGCCCAAGTCATCGTTGTTAAGGAACGCCTCTTTGTTGGCCAGCCAAATTTCAACCTGTTCGACCTGCGCCTTGAACAGCTGCAGCTGATGCGCCTCGGTCAGGTCGCGTGCACGCTCGCTCCACGCCTCGTGCAGTGTCTGATGCAGCTCCTCCAGGGCGTGCAAATACTTCTTGACGCTCTCCGGCTGCTTGGCCTGGCCGCTCAGCTGTTCGCCGTGCTGTTTCAGGGCGACAAACGCCTGATCCCGTCCGTCGATCTCCACCTTGCGCTCCTGATTCAGCTCCAGCTGTGTCTCGCAGTCGTTGATGGTGGACGGCGACTGGGTGGCGTTCATTTTCTTGACCATGTCGTTGACCCACAGCTCCAGCTCCCTGACATCCGAGACAAACTTGTGCACCAGATACGCTTCGTTCAGCACGGTCTGCCGCTTCACGGACAGACTCTGCAGATTGTCCCAGGACTTGTGCAGTTCCTGGAGCTTGCGCTCGATCACCTGAGCGCCACGCTCTGGATATTTGCGTATCAGGAATTCGGCGGCGGTCTCGTGCTCGTCGATCTTTTGCTTCACAGCGGACATGTCGCGCTCGAGCGCCTCCTCGCGACGGATGAGCGCCTCGACAGCGGCCAGATCACGGCCCGTGTCCGCCGAACTCATGGCCAGCGCCTTCTCGGCAATGCGCTCGGCTGTGTCGTCCACATCGCGGTTGAAGACGTGTATCTCATGGGCGCCACCGAGGAGTGCACGATATGCATTCAGTGCACCCTGGAGCTGGCGCCAGTTGTGATTGAAGTCGCGTCTGCGCTTGTCCACGCTCTGCGTATCCTCGGGCAGCTGCGCCTGGTTGATCAGCTTGTCGGCCAGCTGGTTGATGTGCTTGACCCGCTGATCATCCACACGCATGTCCGAGTCGACGTCGTCCAGTTTGCGCATAAGGGCGCTGCAGTGCTCCAGATCGCGTCCGGTGTCGCTGGCCTGCACCATCATTTCCTTGTCGCGTATCCAGGCCTCGATCTTGTCCAGCTGATTGTTAAACTCCAGGATGTCCTGAGCCTCCTCGAGGCCGCGTCCGCGCTGATCCAGCTCGGCGAGCAGACCCTGCCAGGCGGCCAGCACACGTTCGATGGCCTGCTTGATTTCTGGCGAGGATTCGTGCTGCTTGCTGAGCAGTATAACGCCCGTGTCCTGAATCTCCTTAATGCGACCCTGATTCGCGCTCACTTCGGCCTGGAAGGCCTGATGCTTTTGCAATTTCTTGATCTTCTCATCCAGATTGGTGACCTCCGCATAGCTGGCCGCATCTGCCTCCAGTTTCTTTTGCTTCTCACTGATCCAGGACTCAGCCTCGGCGCAGTCGCGCACAAACTTGGCATAGAGCAGAGCATCCTCCAGCTTGTAACGGCGCACCGCACAGAGGTCCTTGACCTTCTGGCGACGCGCCAGGACACCCTGGAGTATCGTCTGTATATTGGCGCTATCGTAATGCCGCTGCTCGATCAGCTTGCGTCCGTGCTCCTGGAGCAGTGCTACCTTCTCCTCTTGCGTCTGGATGACGCGCTCGAATTCGTCGTGCTTCTTGATCTTGTTCTGGACATCCTCCACCGTTTGCCCGAAATCGGAGCTGCTGAGCGCCGCCTGCTGTGTGCTGGACAGATTATCAATTTGTTTGGCATCGCGCAGGAAGCAAAACAAATCGATTTTTTGCTCCAGCATGATCTTCTTCTTGTTCCATGCAGCATGCAGCTTCTGGCGCTCGTCCAGCATCGCCGCACACTTCTCCTCCACATCGGCAGCTGCATAGTGTCCGGTCTGCACCATCGAATCGCTCAGCTCGTTCAGATAACGGAACTTGTCCTCACGTGCCTCGATCTCGCCATAGATGGCATCGTGCTGTATCTTCAGGGCTGTGGCGCCGGCTGCATCACTGACATGCTCCTCGGCTTGGAGGGCGGCGCGCAGATTCGCCGACCAGGAGACAATATCCCGCACATCTGTGAGGAACGTTTGCAAATCGGAGCTAGCGGCCAAGCGATCACCACGCGCCGTTGATCGTTCCTTCAGATCATTCCAGGCGGCAACCACCTTGTCCTGCTGCTGGGCAATCGCCGCGGCATTCGATGGATATTTGGCCTGCAGACGCACCGAATCCTCAACGAGCATTTGCAGTTGCGCTTCCAGCGCCACCAGATCGTTCTCGAAGCCCTCGTGTTTGCGCAGCAAAGCCAAAGCTGAGTTCAAATCCTTGCCCAACTCCGAGGAGAGTGCGGCATTCTTATCCTGGATACGGAACAGCGCTTCGGCCACATCGCGATGGAAGCGATGAATTTCGCCAGCGGCATGCAGCTTCTGTTCGCGTTGCTTGAGCAGCTTCAAGAGATTTTCCCAAGACGTTCTGGAGGAGAAGAAGAGAGTATTAAGAGAATATTTAGTATGACAATTGAGTTTTTTGTGCACTTACCTTAGTTGTTCCTGTCTCTTCTCCACCTCATTGGCGTAAGAGCTCTCGGAGTCGATGAGCTTCTTGGCCAGCAGCTCGCACTGATCCACACGATCAGCGCCCACCTCAACGCGATGCTTGACATCATCAAATTTGTTTTGTAGCAGCTGCAAGTGCTCAAAGTCCTGACCGTAATCCTCCGATGAAGCTGTTTGTTCTTGCTCTCGAATCCATTGCTCCACCTCGTCCGATTCCAGGAAATATTCGTGCTTCGACAGGCTCTCCATGAGGCGCATCTGTCGCTGTGAGGCCAGCTTGTGCAGCGATTTGAGCATCTTTTCGATGAGCTGCTGCTTGGCGGCGAGCACCTTGCTATCGGGATGCTGAGCGGCCACCATGGCGGCGCAGGTGTGTCCCATTTCGGTGACAATACTCGAATATGTGTCCAACTCCAGCTCGATGGTCTTGTGTTTGGTCAGCAACTTGGCCGCTGAATCGCGATCTCTACCGTATTCGGTGGAGCGCAGGACATTGTTGCGTTCACCCAACCAGGACTCAATCTCGCCGGCGTCAAACAGATATTGCTGTGCCTTCAGTGACATTTCCAGCTTGCGTGCCCGTTCGCCGCAGTGCAGCTCCAGATCCTGCCAGGCCTGTTCCAGCTGCTCACACAGCGCCTCCACATTCTGGCGCTCGGGATGCTGTTGGGCGACGAGCGCCTGTCCCGCCTGCAGCGCCTTGCTGATCATGGGCTGATGGCCCTTGATCTCGGCCTCCAGTTTCTTGTGCTTCTTGTACAGCGACTGGGCCTGGTGCAGATTCTGGCCCAGTTCATTGGACTTGGCCGCGGGCAAATGATCATTGATCCATTGGAATTCTGCATCGAGTTCAAACACAAACTTATGGAAATTGAGACTTTCCTCCAACTTGTCGCGACGCTTCTGTGTGGGATCGCGCAGATCCTTGAAGCGTTGCTGCAGCTCTTTAGTCTCGTCCTCGATGTTCTTGGCATTGAAGTGACCCTCGTGGGCCATGTCATCGCCGGTGGAGACCAGCTCGGCCACCTTCTGATCCCAAACGGTGATCTCCGATTCGAGCATTTGTTGCTTATTGATCAGATCCTTGCAGCTGCGCAAATCGTTGCCCACATCCTTGCTCTTAAGCGCCGCATCCAGCTCGTCCACCTTCTTCTTGGCATCCTCGATGGCACGATTGTGCTCACGCTGCGAGGCGGCCTGCTCCAGTTTGCGGCCCTTGTCCTCAGACAGTGTTAACAGATCCTTCCACTTCTTGTTCAAATCGGCCACACGATGCTCCACCTCGGGCACACGATTCTCGGCCTGAATGAGGGCCTGTCCATCCTTGTTCACATTGCGCAGTTGTCCCTCGTTGGCGCGCAGCTCGCGCTCGAAGGCTTTGTGCTTCTGGAGCTTGCGCGGCAGATTGGTTAGATCGCGATAGCTCTCATCACCGGCAATTTTGGTCTTGTCCTGCAGCCAGGTCTTCAGGTCATCCGCCTCGGCGGCAAACTTGTGATAGTCCTTGGAGGCCTGCAGCAGGCGCTTGCGCTCAAATGCGCGATCCTTGACGGCCTTGCGCTTGCCCAGCACCTGATTGCGGCGTTCGGAAATGCTGGAGGAGGGAAGAGAGAATATGCAAAGGATGAGCTTATCCAGGAGATGATTTTCGTCCACTTACTACTTGGCATCGTAGTGATCGTTGGCGATTAGCTTGTCCGCATTGTCCGAGAAGCCCTTCAGTATCTTGTCCTGTGCCATTAGGCTCTTCTCAAAGTCTAGATGACGCTTGAGTATGGCCTCCACCTCATCCAGCGAGGACTGTTGGATAAAGGATCGAGTAAGGATTGGTTAGACAAAGTCAAAGTTGTACAACTTACGCCCAGATTATTGTACTCGAGGAAGGCCTCGTGGCTCTTGGTGGTGGCATCGATTTTGTCCGCCTCGCGATTGAACATTTGCAGCTCGACGCATTGCAGCAGCCACTTTTGCTTCTCACTCCAGCCCCGATGTATGGCATCCTGCTCGGCCTTCAGGCGTTCGATTAGCTGCACTGTCTCCGCCATGTTGGGCTTGCCGTCGGACAGCTGTTTGCCCAGTTGGATGACCTCGACGAACTCGTTGTCGTGCGCCTTGATGTCATCGCCCAGATCGTTGTGCTTCTTCAGCAGATTGTTGGCGGTTTCCACGTCTCGTGCGGATTCGTCCGCGTTAAGCTGATCCTTGACGGAGTCAATCCAAGCGAGCAGCGTCTTGGCGCTGTTGTTGAAGATCTGCTGGCCCACCTCGCTCTCGATGCGGGCACGCAGCTCGCTGCCGCGCTGCTGCACCTGTTGCCACATGTCCTGCACCTCTTGCTGACGGGCATTCACATTGTCACGCTCGGCGGGATAGGCGTTCTTCACCGAATTACCGAGATAGGTGACACGGTTGACCTTCTCCTCGACTGGCGCCAGTTCGCGTTCCAGATTCTGATGACGACGTTGGAGTGCCTGAACGGTTTTGAGGTCGGGCGTGATGACAGCCGTGTCCAGCTGCAGCATTTTCTCGCTCATCCAGACCTTGGCCTCGTCGCAGGTGCGATTGAATAGCTCCACACTGGAGGCGCCCTCCAGGCTCTTCTCGCGCTGCGCCTTTGCATTGTTGAGGCGCTGCCAGATTTGATGAATCTGCCGCTGACGTGCTATGATCTTATCCAGCTGCGAATGACCCTGGCGACGGAAGGTGTCGACAGCACCGTCGATCTCCTCGACACGTTTTGATGCGGCCGATAGATCGGTAATGAACTTCTCAAACTTGCGCTTGGCATTGTCCACGCCATCGCCATCGTCCGTCTTGATCATGCGCTCCTTCTCCTTCATCCACTTCTCGAAGTCATCGCATTCGCGGTAGAAGCCAAACAGATGTATCGAATCCTCCAGCAGTGCATGTCGCTTCTGAGCCATCTCCTGCAGCTCATCGTACGTGGCATTGACGCGCTGCTGTCGCTTCTCCACGCTGTCTGCATTCTCGTTGATGCTCTGGTTGGAGGTGCGACGCTGCACCAGAGGCTTGGGCGCCACGCTGACTGGACGTATGCGCTTTACCGGCACCACCTGGCGGACCAGTATAGTCTTCTTGACCTTCTGCAGGCTCTTGACCTTCTCCGCTTTGGGCACAATGCAGGCAACGGGACGCGCTTCGATTTCACGCACATAGTTAGCCGGCACAAAGCCCTCGTGGCCATTGTCCTTGCGAACACACCACCAGTCGTCGTTGGTCTTGGACTTGAGCAGCATGACCTCACCCTTGTCCATTTTCATGCCCTGACCCTCGAAGGGGAAGAGGGAGCGCACATGTGGCAGCATTTTGGTTTCGGTTACCTTCTTATGCTCCAGCTTCTCCACCCACTCATCCTCCCACACCTCCTTGGGCACCAGACGCGTCTCGTTCACCCACTCTTCCTGCTCGAGTTCGGGCAGTTCGGGCTCAGAGGCTGTCAGCTCCAGGGTGCAAATGCCCGCCTTGATCAGCTTATCCGCCTGCTGATTCAGATTAAGTATATCGCCCGAATAGGCATTCAGCTCGCCCTGCAGATCGCGATGACGCTGCAGCAGCGCCTGTGCCGAGGGCTCATCGTTGCCATAGTCTCTGGAATTGACCAAAGCCATTTTCTCGTTCAGCCAGGATTCGGCTTCGTTAGCGTCCGTGTAGAATTGATAGGCCTCGGCGGCGTCCTCCAGCTGGCGACGTCGCAGCTCAACAAGCGATTCTAGCGCCTGCCAATGCTCCGCCAGGGAATCGATGCGACTCTTAATCTCGCTGGCACGCGGATGCTGCTCACCAATGAGACGCTTGCCCGCCTCCGACATTTGCGAGGATTTGGGCTTGCGCGACTTAATTTCATCCTCCAGCGCTTTGTGCTTCTGCTGCAGCGAGAGTACCGCACGCAGATCCTTGGCCGTAATGCCCGTCTTGCAGATGCGCTGCTTGTCCACCAGCCAGCTCTCCTCATTGTCGTAGTCCTCCATGAAGTGATGGAAATTGCGCGCCTCTTCGAGACGTGCGCGACGCTGCGCGGATAGCTTCAGCAGCTCTGTATAGGCTTCCTCCAGCTGTGCCAAGCGCTGCGCGAGCAGGGCGGCATCTTTGTGCTCGGAGCTCTTGTAGGGCAGGGCCTGACGATTGAAGCGCTTGAGCGTCTCGCCGTATGTGTTCACCTGCAGCTCCTGCAGCGAATGGGCTTGCAGCAGCTCCTCGACGCCCAGCAAATGTGGTCCCACATCCTCGGAGGCGAACTGCTGCTGCAGCTCACGCACTGATTCCGTCGTGCCGGCGATCTCACGCAGCAGATTCATTAGATTGCTCATTTGCGAGAGGTTCAGACGTTGATTCTCCAGCAGCTCCAACAGCTTGCGCCACTTGTCCATGACCTCCTGTTCGCGGCGCTTCACACGCTCCTTGCCATGATAGTTCTCCTTCTCCAGCTCATTGGCCATGGCCGTCAGATCGTTGAAGCGTTCCACGCGCGCCAAAATATCAGCCGAGATGGCCTCGTGTTTCTTCAGCGTGGCATCCACTTGGCGCAAATAGCGCGGATCGGACAACACTTGAATCATTTCCTTGAGGTAACCCTCACGCAGCACGGATTTCTTTTCGAATTTATAATTTAGCTGCTCGAGCTTCTCCTGGCGCAGCAGCTCCTCACGCAAGGCAACCTCGCGATTGTGCTCAGCATACTCCAGTATTTGCCAGGCCTTCTCGATGTCATTGACCAGCTGGCCCTCCTGGGGATTATAGGCCGGCTGATTCAACGCCTTCAGCAGCGTGTTTATGGTGAAGAACAAAGCCTCAATCTCGCTGCGCTCCTTGTATCTGTGGATATCAGTGATATGGATGGTGAGCTTCGTCATATAGAATTTCCTAAACGTGGCTACTCACTTGGGTGGTTTTTCAATGGTGCGGTATTCCTTGAAGGCCAACAATTCACGCTGTATGCCCTCCAACGAGTTGGGCAAATTCCGCTGCTCCAGCTCGATGGTTTTTTGTCTTATCCAGCTAAGCAGATTTGTGGTTAGGCGTTCATAGTGCATCTTCTTGCGATCGGCATCCATTAGCTGGCCCACAATCTGTAAATGGCATGGACAACAATTGATGTAGGGTAACAGTGGTTAGACAACTTTCTAGGCCCAGCCCGATCGATGCCAAGTAGAGCGTTAACAAGATTGGCTCGCACGTTACGCTGCAGCACCCATGCAAAGAGCTGCCCCCGACCCTGAGAGTGTCACCCGAACCCAAGCCCAAATCCAGCTACCCAGTTTTAAAGGTGTGTCTACTCACATTGGCAATGCGCTTGCCGCTCTTCTGTTCGTTCTTCATGCGGGCAAACGTGTGATAGTAGGAGGCCACATAGGTCAAGATCGATTTCTCGTCTGGTCGCGCCGAGTCAATATCCTCCGCATCGAGCAGACTGAAGAACAGAAAAACCAAATCAGTTCAGATATATTTCCATATTTATTTCTATTGCTATTTACCTTGGTATGCCCAATTCGTTGGCGGCCGTGTCGAATGCATGATTCAAGTTATCCAAGTTGGAATTCTTTGAATTGACAATCGTGCTATATTCGAACAGATCGGGCCGATGCGAATGGATGAGCGCATTGAAACCCAGACCAGAACGCCATGATGATGTAAAGTCCTGTATATTAACGCCCGGATAACCATGTGTCTTACGCTGACACCACAATAAAAGCGCATCTTTGGCTGAACGTTTCTCGCTGGATTCGTTTTCCTCATCCTAAATGTGAGTGAATAAATCAAATTAATAATATTTAAGGTATAATATTATGTTTGCTTATTATAATTTACAGAATTATCATTCTAATTAATCCATTTTTCCATAATAATATTCGATATTTGATTTGTTTGATAACTTAGTAATTAAGTAAACATTGAACTTACAACATCGATGACAATTTCCTGAATTTGGAAACGCAAAATGATGGTCCAAATGAGACCCAAGATCAATCTGGGATTGCCATCGACAATGTCCTCAGCACCAATGGACTCCAAGCGTACCTGTTGTTAAAGAAATCAAATACAATTGCATTAAGTAGGTGTCGGGTTAGGGTTTATAGCAGGGGGAGGAAGGGAGGGTCTGGCTGCCCGGTTCGCTAAGCTGCACGTCTCGAGTTACAAGCCGCAAAACAAAGCTGGAAACAAGTGAACCAAATGAAAAACTGGAGCTGCAACAGCTTCTTGTTGTGGGCCACAAGTCACGCATTATCAGAGCGAACGGCTCGGCTGGGTGTTTGACCCCAACGGCTCAGGTTCATTTGCATCTATAGTAGGTCACGGCGTGCACAGGTAGGCACAGATAAATGGAAATAGGCGAAGAAAGCATAAGTTACGACTGATCTTTATCGCACACATAAAATTAAATACAACAAAATGGAATGTCTAACTTTTAGCCGCTTTTGAAAAAGTTGATTAATGGCTAAGCGGCTGGAAGTAAGCTTGAAAGAATTTATTTGACCGATTGTACGCTCCATTGACACTGTGTATACGTGTGCATGTATGTGTGTGTGTGAGTGAGTGTGTGTTTTCGTGTGTCTGAATAAAATCCTTAACTAAATGCTCGCTCAGCTGTGCGTTAAATATCGTTTTTCTTTTTTTCTTTCGAGCTTCTTCAAGCTGAAAAACCAATTAAAATGCAATAAATGCCGATGTCACAAAAACCAAAAGACAAGCCCCAAAACAAACAACAGTGCTCTTAGCGAGCGTGCACAACTATAAGCTACCCTGTACACAGACCTGAATTGGGCCAAGCAAATATATATAAGAGAGAATTAGAGTCCGAAGAGAGTTTTTGGGTGAAAGAGTATGAATGAAAAGAGAAACATAGAGAGAGAGAGAGAGAGAGAGAGAGAGAGAGAGAGAGAGACAGAGAGAGAGTTATGTTAATGCGTTCGCCTTACTTATTATCATGAGAACCGCATAGAAGGGTTATATTAAAAGAAGAGCAGCGTAGTAAATATAGAATTAATTCTGATCAGAATCGGGAAAACTTAATCGGGAAACTAATTCACAAAACTAATATTCTTTCTTACTAATTTTCATGGGTGCAGGGTATCAAAATCAACAACTTTCACTGTGTCAAACAAAGTGGCTAAGACACAGACGTGTGCACAGTGTCTTTATTGTTGTTGTTGTTGCTGCTGCTGCAATTCGTACAAATTACATGCATTTAATGTGCATTAAAAGCGCCATTGTTTCTAATTAGATTAGGCTTAAAGACACGTACTAGAAGCTAGACCTCAAGCGAAACTATGTCGCACGCTAAGCTGAAAGTGAGCAGCGGCTGGTGAAGTGAGCAGGGCGAGAGAGAGGCAGGGAGAGAGAGAGTGCACAAGCCAGCTGGGGGGCTACATCTATGGATTCCACCTGAACACCCGCCCGCCCGTCCGCCCGCCCGACTGTCAGCACACACAATTAAAATCAAATTCAAGCAAAGAAAGTGTGCGGAAAATGTGTCGACACGAAAGGCGCAAAGTAAAGAGAGAAAAAATAACTAAAATTTAATAAAACTAACTAAATAAAACGAGAAAGTAAGGATCTATTCGACACGCCGAAGATTTAATACCCTTGTGAGGAAATGAGGAGCTCGTTGGAATTGAATTTGATGAAAGTATCTAGGAAAACAGACTGATGTACAGATCGATTTTTTATATAGTGCTATATAATATAGTCGTCCGTTATTAATAAGATTAAGCTTGTATATTTGCAATATAGTCAAACTTATAAATGCAGGTGACGATATCTTGATAAGATATGTATGATAAGATATCATACAAGTACAAGACCGATCGTTTCTATGTCAGCTATATGATATAGTAGGCCGGTGTTAATAAGATTTGGTCTATATATGCCGAGTATGGTCAAGATATTTTTGTAAAAACGTTTTTCCTACAAGAACTTACTTTCCGACAAATAGTTTCCAAAGCAGCTAAATGATATAGTCTATCGACCCCGCACGTACGGATCTATTTCCTCTCTGGACGGACAGGGTTATATCAACTCAGCTCTTGATACTGAACTAGAATCCATATAGACTTTATGGGGTCGAAAATGTTTTCTACTATACGTTACACATTTGATGACAAAACTATAATAGCCTTCAACAAGGGTATAATAAAGAGTTAATAAAACACAAATATGCAGCGCGTGCATTAGAAAGTATGCAAATATTTCAGAAAATTGCCAGACAAGGTAATTAAATGTATGTACATATATATATATTTGGCCAATGCAGTCGCGCATCTTAAGTGACTTTTATATGTATATATATATAAATATATATGTTTGTATGTAGCTGTGGCTCATAACTCTCGCTGTGCAGCTCATGTGGCAAACAAAGCACGCAACGTCCACGCGCAGCTGCCTCAAGAGACTTGCACTTTCTACAAATGCGTAGGCCTCTTTCTTTGGGTTAAGCACCTCTCCCTCTCTCCCTTTCTCCCTCTCTCTTACGTACCTTGGTGTGCAAGAATGCAAGACTCTTGTTGACATTTTCGATTTTATGTACACGCATCCGTCCGCTGTTCGGCTTGCCCAGTTTCTCCGACGATATTATCTCAAGCAGCTTGAGCAGCTTGATGCCATCGGCTAGATCTGTGAATAGGTCTTCGACCTCCATTTTGGCCTAGAAGTACATATATACAAATGCATTGTCAATTGTGAAAGTGTCTTTTATTACCGTGCATAATTTTATATTTGTCATACCTTGATCAGAAACGAATTCATCCATTTTGTGAAGGTCTTCTTTTGGATGTGCAGACGCTCCTCCTGCAGCGTCTTGATGCGCTCGTTCTCGAACTTGATAATGCCATCGCGCTGCGTCATGTTGGTTGTGGAGCCCCGGGTGGATGACGACGCCTGCTGCGCTCCGTAGCCACCGGGCTCATATTGTGATGCTACAATAAACGGAAAGCATGGATTAGCACATGGTCGAGCACTAAAAAAAAAGCCAAAAGCCGTACAAGTGCACGGCGTTTAGCATTTGTTTTGATTTAAGCCCCGAATCAGTAGAGCGGGTGCTTCAAAAAAAAAAGATATACAAAAACTGTGTGTATATGCCCAGTGCAAAAAGTGGAAAGCGGGTATATAGATTTAGATGTTTGCATGAAAGATGAAACTTAAAGTATATATATGCGTGTATATCCAGTTGGTCCCTGGATCCATGGTCAATGCATTTTTATCTTTGTAGTCCCTTAATTTGTCTGGTAGACTTCTGATCACCTTCTCTTAAAGTAATTAAGGTAAATACAGGCAGAATTTTGATTAACCTCTCCCCACAAAATGCCAAATTCAATGTATCTTAGTCACAGTTTGAGAGTGACTGCTATGTATTTACAGTCTAAGAGGCCTCAGCCCAATGATCACAAAGACTCTCTTCGATCAATTTAATCGATTGGTTCACTGCGAACAGGGTATTGCTGCAACTGCAACGTTTTTTCAGGTATTTGTATATACTGATATCTATTGCTTTGCATCAAAAATCGGTTTGAAGGTATGTCGGTTATACACATATGGGGATTTAAAACATTTTAGGAGCTATCTTCTTCCCTTATTCCACCCAAAAGTGAAAAAATATCAAGTTTTAAGCAAAAGTTCTTGCGATTTGGTATATACACATACACACCAAAGCCCTTAGCATTTCATTAAGTGGTATCTCTTAGTCGGACCTAGTCTCGACTAGCGCGCTCTTGATATTTTTGCTGGCCTTTGGTTACCAATAAGTACGCGCAGCTCAGTGCATTGGCTCGATAAGAACATTATCGCAAGTCAAAGTAATTAATGGGCATTAGCTAATGTATCTAGTGTGCACACAGGTATATATGTACATGGATATATAGGTAAAATGATATATATACAAAATGACATTACCAGCAGGCAGTTAACTTGTGGGCATACGTGCATGGTTCAATGAATGCCATTGCATTAAGTTAGACAACTTTTTAAAATAAACGTCATACTTTATAAATAAGAAATCTTCAACAAATACAAAACTTATCAGCTGAAATACTTGATTGACCTTTTAAAGCCAGGGCTGCAAAGCTGCAAGCTTCGTTGGTTCGGTTCGCTATTCGAACCAACAACCTGGTTCGATGCGTGCAGCGCCTTTCCTCATACTCAAAGCATTATTTATTCGCAATTTCCCCTTCTACTGTAAATATTGTAAGTCGCAAATGTTTTCTTATTCAAGATACGGGCCAAGTTTAATCTTAAGCCCAAATTGGGATCTACCAAATATGATTGGGTCAATAGCAAAACCTTTTGTATTCTCCAGTTTTGATACATCTCTCGTTTTTTATTGGTGGGAATTGAAGATTGATTTGACAAATTAGTCCATGTTTTAGGCCAGAAGCTATTGTTGCTTTGAAAGTGGAACTATAGAATAGTTTGTGGCCTGTAATGGGCGGGATTATAGTATTTCTTTCATTTGGACATCAGGTTAAATACCTGCCCAATTTGGTGTTTCCAGCTTAAAAGATGTGGGCGTGATTAGAGGAAGCTTCTCTAATTTGAATTAATCTGATTTTAGTATAAATCAGATGGACGGCAAAGCGGACATCACACAACAACCAATATGCCCATTCTAACTACGCAAACAGAGCATAATATAAAGCTTTGCTTTCTTTTAGTATGAATACTATTTTTCATATCCAGGCTTTGCAAATGTTTGGGTGACTTCTCAGCACACCTCATAAGCACCTCAGTAACACTTTCTTAGCAACTCATGCCTAGTTAGATGATCTAATGCAAGTTCCATGCTTAAGCATGTGGAACGTAATGTCTATTTGGAAACACGCAGAGTCGTTATTCTAGTAGCTATTAGTCAATGGGTTTATTTTGGTGATATTATTCGTTCGGCTGCCATAGATTAAAGCACTCAACAAACTAACTTCCCCCAACAACAACAACAACAACAACAACAACAACAAAACGTAAAACCTTTAACATTCCGGACTATGCCGTAATACGGCCGTGTTATCAGCAATTAATATATACCAAAAATGGGCTCTCATATATATGTGTATATTTTTTTTTCCGCTTTTTATCAACTTGACAATTCTACGGATTACGTAATATTTGAAACAATACAAAAAACCAACTTAACGAAATACGAAAAGCATTACCATTGATTTATATGTCACGTATTTCTCGATTGTACACAATTCATTATGTTATGTTGGGGGAAATATTTGTTAGCTTATCGTAGAATAGATAAGTTAGCAGGGGGTGGGGGGAAGTCTCTCGCTCAGAGTTCGTTGCGAGTAGAGAGTGTTGTGTAATGCGATTGACGATCGTAAAGTCGTAACCCAAATGCATATTGTAACCCACAATAAAGTTCAAGTTCAAACCTACCCAAGGACTGACGCTCAAACGATATATATCGTTTGTACTCATTGCGCGAGAAATTCGAGCGTAAGATACTGTTATATTCCATAGTTGAGGCTCTTGTTCCGGGTATATATATATATGGGATATCGGATCTGGGTTTCGCGCACGGGTACACTGCAAATTTTGACTGGCAGTTACAGCCTTTAGTCACAGCATTTAGCTCTTTCCAAAAACAATTTTCTCAACTCCGGCGCACACTTAGTTTCGATTTTCGAGAGTTACGCTGGATTTAGCTGGGGGCGACAGTTGCTCACGCTGTCCGCGCCGTTTGGTCACTGGAGAAGCGATTCTTTTTTTTTTGGGCGTAGCAAAGCTTTTTCAACCTTACTTTTATATATACATAGATGTTACGTATTTATCAGATAGAGCGAGAGACTCAGCGACTGGGCAATTCAAAATGTTTGCGATGAAAAACGATGGAAAAAAAAACAAAACACAAAAAACGAAAGTGGCAAAAACGAATTCTTGGTAGGTTTTTCTTTCGGTTTCTGCGTATGGTGAATTCCATTTATCGTTATCATTTCTGCTGTTGTACTAAAGCTTAAAACTGATAACGCAAAAATGTTACAACAACAACAGAAACAACAGCCAAGTTTTCAGCCCTGGCCGGTGTTTTGTGCTGAGTGATCGTTGTTATCTTATCGCCCGATATATACCTGGCATACCTGGCGCATATGTCGGCCTATAGATTATGCTCGTTGTGTGCCAAATGCAATTAATATAATAACAAAATTCCGAGAGCCCAAAAGGAAATTGACATAGATTTGTATATGAATGAAGGGGGAAACAAATGGCATAGCGCCAGTTCGATGATATCATGAATTGCGATTGTAGAAAGAAAAAAAACAAGCATAATTCTTAATGGTCATAAATCTTGGGTTCGCCCATTTATAAAGCCAATCTTGGGCCGCAGACTTTGAGCTGTTGCTGAGGTCATCTAAAAGACATTCGCAGGCAAACAACAAAGCACTTTGCAATAATCATGTGTGTGTGTGTGTGTGTGTAGAGTGAAAAATCAATTAAAAAGAGGTGAAAACTAAACAATAAAAACAGCAAAAAGCAAATACAGCGCACGACAATAAACTTTACCATACGCCGATAACAGGTGCGACGTAAACTTTGTTATCTCCGCCGCTCAATAACTGCTCCACAAGGCAAATGCCTTACACACACACTTCTCTCCATACACACATATTTGTAGGGTATATATATGTACGTATTTGCGTGTGTGCGTAATAAGAGCTGGCAGCCTACGTGGCACAAACTGAGGCATAACTTTAGGCTTTAACCGGAAAAATCATTAAAACAAAGTGCATGGCACATTACGTTTAAACATTCCAGACAAAAAGTTTGAGATGTGCTAGTTAAATTTGGACTCGAGACGATATGACGGACAGATACCCTGCATTTAGTTGTGGGCGGAATTAAGAAGAGCTTCCCCAAAACAAAATCCGAAAGAAACTTTAAGTTTGTGTAAAACTCATGTGTTGTATTTATATTCCAAGTGTTGCCGGGTTTGAACTCGTGCCCTAAATTACGAGAATTTCCAACTATAAACTATCTGTTGTAAAGATAATATTTATTATTATTTAGGTATATTGATCGAGCAGTATAAGACAGTGTAATAAACTTAACTTACAGAATATATGGCACGGGCTAGATAAGCAGGGCCTTTGGGTAAGATAGTAGCACATGCGTGGACCTAGGGGATTCGAACCAGCGTTTTTCATTTGCCTGACTTAGTAAGAGAG
Organism: Drosophila kanekoi; assembly: GCA_037075305.1. NCBI lineage: Eukaryota > Metazoa > Arthropoda > Insecta > Diptera > Drosophilidae > Drosophila > Drosophila kanekoi. Next base: position 10,228,546 of record JBAMCE010000141.1, read on the forward strand.
AGAGCTCAATTCAGAGAATTGCTTAGAATATTTGTAGTATATTGATCTAGTAAACCATAAATCGAACTCTTACTGCTTATGAAGCTTGAGAGTCTTGGAAGTTTAGTTAACTTATCTAAAATCATTCTATGCTATATAAAACTGTTCATTTTATAACAATTTCACTCTTTTCATTCCAAGTTTATATATAACTCTATTCTACAGCTCAACTATCCTCTAAAGCAACGTGAAAGTAATCTAAAAGTCTTTTACATTTACATAGTTTAGCAAAGACTAAATATGCTCTAGTTTTTCGTGCAGAATACAGGGTATTTCAATTCCTCACAGCTGCAACGTAATATGCTTGGACTATTTTTAGTGTCCAAACATTAATAACAGCGCGACGAAGTTCTGGCCATAAACCATGAAAGTAAAAACGCAACTGTGCACATACACAAAGAGAGAGGGAGGGCGAGAGAGAGGGAGAGGGGGGGGGGGAGAGTACACATTTTGTAGAGCATCCTGTTTACAGGGTAGCCAAATATAAACAAGCAGCCACAATGCGCAGGCGCACAAGGTTCAAGGATTGAGGGAAAACTGGGGAACATGCGGCGCACACATGTCTCGACAGCTGAGGCAGGAGGCGATATTTAAATTTATAGAACGTTATTTATAAACAGCCTCCCCATAGAGTCTGAAGATGTGCGTTGCCAGATACACACGCACACATAAGCACACGCACACGCACACACAAACACACGCGCAGACACTCGGGCATATGTAGCTAGGAAAGTTGTCTGATTAGGCGTGCAATAACCTTGCCGCGCTGGGCAGATTTGCATAAATCAATAAACATAAGCCAATTTTCTTCAGATATATAGTTATCTATATATTTGACTTCTTTTGGATCATAAATGTTGAAGCTTCCAAAATTGTGCACATTTACATGCGCGAAACGTTGGCTCAAGCACACATTTTGCCTGAGCATTTTTGGCATTTAATTATTGTTGCGATCGACGGAGATAACAATTTATTTGATGGAACCCGTAGAACCCTACGATCTAGGCACATGAGACAATGAGAGCCGCAGCCAAATGTATTTGCCTAATTTTTGGAACTTTTTTTTTGTTGTATGTGTGCATAAAATTAGCTCATCACTTGACGAAAATTTAAATTCAGTTTTGGCTTCAATGACAACAACAACAACAACAAATAACTCGGATTCAGTCGGTCGGACAATAACAATGTTATAAATTCTTTTGTTTGTGCCTGGCATGTTAAACAATTTCAAAAACAAAAAGAGAAAACCTCATTGAGAGAGGTAAACCTTGAATTTATTGGAAGCTTTTATCAAACTGACAGCACTCGTAACTATTTTTTGGCTGTCTATTCTTGAGTGCATACTTGTATATAACTTGTAAAGGGGAAAAGTCCATTTCAATAGCAAAGAAAATCAGTTAATCTATGACGACAATAGCTTCTCATATATATTGTGGCCATTAATGTTTCCCTATGAACATTTGGTTGGAAAAAGCCAAAGTCGGGCATGGAATTCTCTTAGTTTTTATATGTTTTACATATATGAAGCCTTATAATATATCTCAGAGCAGAAGAATTTCGGCTGTCCTAAGAAAGAGACAGGCCCAAACTTCCATTAGTTTATGGGTAAAACTCAACAGATTATCGTGCTGTCTAGATGTCTTTGAATACCCTGCACTTATTGGACAAAAGGGACATAATGTTTTTGTGCAAATGTATGTAACAGACAGCAGGAAGCATCTCCGAGCACATAAAACATATTATTTCTTGAATCATAATAACTTCAAGCATCAAAAGCCGCTTCGATCTAGCCATGTCCGTCCGTCTGTCCGTTTCTCTCCTATAAGAGCTAGAGCTAGACAATTTCTATTGTCAAAGTTCAAGCCAAAAACTCAGACTGAACTTTGCAACTCACAAAACTCTATCTAATATCGAATCGAGCTTGTTTCAAGCCCTAGCTTAGTTTGTTTAATGCATTTCAGTTTATTTATTTCTAGAAATAATTGCAATTTTTGCTATTAGTTGTCAGGATCATATGCCTCGCAGCTGTCAGGCACATTTGGCGTGTCTTGACCGAATGCCTTCATTAATTTACGTAATGGCAACAAGTAAAAAGTAAAGAAAATAAATAAACTCACATTTATTGGCACTTTGAAGCTGTTTTGCATAGCTTTTTTTGTATATTTTCCCAAATGTTTGTAAATTGCCAGGCAAGAGCTCGGCTCAACTATTCGCTTGCCAGCTGCAGTCAAATTGTTGAAGCTCTTTAAAAATGATTACCAAACATTTTGGCTCATTATTAACTTGACTTGAAAAAAGACATGCGCAAAGGCTTTGTGCTTGACTGGGTGTGTTTGTGTGTGTTGTGTGTGCGTGTGTGTGTTGTGTGTGATGTGTGTGTGTGTGTGTTGTGTGTGCTTGTGGCTTGTCTTTATTTTTATGGCGGCTTTTGCTTTATTATTGTGTGCTGCTCCAAAAGTTATTTGCAAAAATTAGTCAATAGCCAGCGCGCCCCGCATCCCCCCCGCCCCGCTGCTAGCTTATTGCCATTACTTATGCCTCTCTAACTTGTGTGTGTGTGAGTGAGTGTGTGTGTGTGTTTGTTTGGCATTTGGTACGCCCCCCTGGGGCGTTACACCCGCGTCGTAGACATGCGCAGCAGAGAGAGACCAAGACCAAGACCCAACTCGATGACATCATGCGCTGCGCAGCTGCGCCTTGTATCTAAGTATCTAACAGATACATTCGCCGCGGCTGAGATTCTTTGTGGTCGTGTTCTGCGCATGCGCAGCCCCCCTCCCCCCAGCAGCTACTGTATTTACTTATTTCGTCTATATTGTTGTTGTTGTTGGTTTGTTTTTGCTTTTGCTTTCTTGGGTATTTGTGACATGTGCTCATTTGGCATGCAAATGGAATTTGTGTGGGCGCCGCTTTCTGCGAGCTTGGCAGTGAAATTTTGCTCAATTCTGTCATTTTTCTGCTCATTCAAAAGGTTTTTCATCAATCAACAAATCAATTACTGTTTTTACAGTTAACTCTTTTGTTATTGTTGTTGTTGTGCAAAAGGTTTGGGCCAATTTGTAAGCCACAATGCGCTGCGATTTATTGGCATAGCCAACCGATGACATCATAAAACTTCTGCAATTTATCTAGAGAAGCGTTCGCTGAGCTCGAAAGAATCAGAATATGGAACCACGCTTTGGGCTATTTATTCAACTTGTGCCATTTAACAGCGGGGCGTTTGCCAAATAATAAACGAAACATAAATATAACGTAAAAGCGTTATGGGTTAAGGAAACCAAATGAAATTTCAGTCAGCACAATAGAAATCAATTAAAAGTGAAATTTTCTTTGCATGTATCGAATGATTAATAAACAAATTTCATAGCCTTGCGCCCTGGAGTTATATTTGTTGATTAATTTTAATCAATCCGAAAAGCCGTTACGCCTGGCCAGACGTCTATTTGTATAGCCCGACGCCAATATTCATTAATAATGTGCCAAATAGTTGGCAGCACGCGTTCTAATGCCTGCGTTTTAATTGCTGTGTAATTAAGATTCGTTATGCCGGATATAGGCCCATTAATCTGCACGCTTCTAGTTCTTCTTCTTTAGCTGCTTCTTCTTCTTGTAACTGATGAGGGGCTCATTCGACCGCCTCGGACATAGGTGTGAGAATTTGAACAGGTTTACAATTGATTGATTTCCGCCTAGTTGCTGTCATTAGTTAACCGAGGCAACTGACCACTGCCAATTAGCAATGTCTGAAGAATTGAAATCAGCTGACAAGACGAAGAAGAAGAAGATTAATACAGTTCGGAACTCACGACTCATGTCTGTAAATTTGGAAGCTTACTTTCACTGAGCTTTCTTTAGTTCGAGTTCTAAATACAAACTTATAACTTAATGAAGTCTCAAAACAGTTCTCATAATTACTTTGATTTATTATCTTGCCGAATCCGAGAAGTTTTGCATTGAGTTTTCTAATTTGACAGCTGAGCTGTTATTAAATATTATTAAGAAATTGACCCAATATCTTAGACAGAAGAAATTGGGTCAAAGTTAATAAGTTATAAATGCGTTGCACTTAAGCAAAAACAGCTGAATTGAGGCAAAACAATGGACCCTGGCTATTATTATAAACTATCCATATAACATAGCATCAAATAGCATTTTTACACGTTTTCGAGATTAGAACCAGCATCATTCTTTTTACTAGACCAAATGTCTAAGTCTCTCATACAATACCGACGACTGTCAAAATGGATTTTCAAATAGCACTGGCTGGATTTATTCATGGTTCTGGAATTCGAACCAGCATCTTCCTTTGCATTAGTTCAAACTCTTAATATGAAATTGTGGTCCTGAGATTCGAAACTGCATCCTCCTTTACACTAGTTCAAACTAAGGATATGAAATTTTATATAGCCCTAACTGCATTCATTAATGTCCCGAATGTCTGATTATCTTATACAATACCGACGACTGGCATAAACTCTAGTACTGAATATAAATTCAGAAGAACAATAGTATACTATTTAATAAAGTTCTCGATTTGTCAGCTGCACCCCGAAAAGAGCTTTGTGTTGGAAAGGTAGGAGAACAGCCCTCAATTAATTTTCTATGGGGCAGATCAGCTTCGTCGTTCTAGAGCTATATTTCATTTTAAGTCCCAACCGTGTGACCATTTCAAGAAGCTGTCGCTTTGGTGCGATCTGTAATTAATAAGCATTGTCTAAGCTGCAGCCCACTTAGGTAGACAACGGCCGAATAGAGCAGCATTTCCTTCTTAGCGACAGTCTAAAGCCGGCATGACTTAATCAAGCGTTTTTCAAATGTAACCAAAAGATACGAATGATTTGCATATGCCGCTCAAAGTAAGCGCCCAACACGTGTGCGACCAAATTGGGAATCATAAACAACGACCAAGGCAGCGCTTCTATCGAGGTTGAAGCGACTAGGAAATACCCTGCACCCAGCTGGTGTTACATGCATTCTAGCTTACTTTTACACATTCATGCACGCGAACATACATAAACACATATAATGCAGCAGTTGTGTTTCTTCTGCCTCAGACTATGTGTGAAAAGGGGATTCTTGATAAACTTCGGAGCTTATGGTCCGATCTTACATATATATACATATACAATGCAGAGACTGTGCCTCTTCTGCCGAATAGTATGTATAAGAAATGCAATCTTTATCAATATCGGAGCTTATGGTCCGATCCTTATACAATTTTCGAGGCTTTAATATGGCTCTACCAGGAAAACTAGGGGTTTTTCCCTTTTTGCAGGAATTTGGGGAGGTCTTCAAAGAGCGAATTAGCCTTTCTAGCTGTATTTTTTAAAAGCCAAAGTACACATAAAAAATTTGTGTATCAAATTGTTACAATTGTCGAGTTGTGACTCCAAAAACTATGTCGCAACATGGATGTTGATCGATACAATGAAGATGTGGGTTCAGAAATGGATATTGATCGACATGGGAGATTAAAGCAATTGTATTTTCATTCAGGTTATATATATATAGGAGGTTAGAAGGTTATATATATATAAGGCTCTAGCTTCTGCAGTTTCCAGGGAATGACAAGTTCACACACAAGAGAACATAGCTGGATCGACTCTAACTGAGATACTTGCCCCCGCCTGTGACACGCACTAGCACAGAGAAACATCATACCCATTTCACTCGAAAATTTCAAGGTATTGACATCCACAAAATCCACAAAATCGGTGAGTCACATGAGCAGCACATACCATATAAGTGTGTACTAATGACAAACACTTTTGGCTAAGCCAAAAGTCACTCGGTAAATATTTGCCCAACTACATAACACCCTAACGCAACGAATATTTCCGTTGTGTTTCACAGGAAGTTGCTAAGGCAAAAAAAAAACCGAAATATTTGTTATCGACAACAAAAAATTGAAAAATTCAAGAGCTTGAAGTAGGTCTTGTAGGTCTTTCTCTAGCCGCGCTATCAGCAAGGCAACTCGACGGCCCCCTCCCTCCCCCTCGGAGGCCTTTAGTTTTAATTAAAATGTAGCACAATCTGGGCAAGACGAAAACGATCCGGTTGCAAAGATCTACAGATCTACAAGCTGCAAATGAACGAGTTGAGTTCTATGCCCCGAAAATAAATATGAAATAGTCAGAGCTTGTATCTAACAGATGCGTTAGAAGTCGACATTGTGATAGGGCAATATTATATCATATTTTTTTTTGTTTGTTTCGAAAGCTCTTTCAATTATCGAGTGAAGAATTTTTAATTGGCTAAGCCCTGAAGTGGCAGTCGGCAGCCTAAAAAAAGTTGTCCATACTCAATTGTCAACTGTCAACTGTCGCACACTTCACACACAGAGCACTTCCCAATGTTTACTCAAGTGCGATCATATTTGGTTTTGTTTGGAATACTTTATAAACAAAAAAACAATTTTTTAATTGCCTCGTTTATTTGTAAATCGTTTGGGCAAAAAGCCATTAATAAATATTTTTCGATAGTATTTCAAGTAAGAACAACCTTCGGGCCCATCAACGGATTGTTAACAACATGTGATAAGGCCTCAGAACCGAAAGTTATGTCTTTTAAATGAATTTCAAACGATTTCAATGTGTTTTTGATGAGACACGAACTCTGATATGCGTTTGTTTCTTACAGACATAACCGTTAAACAAATTAAAAACAAAACAAGTAAGAGCTTCTAGTCGGGAGCTCTCGACTTGGGGATACCCTGGACCCACTTCTTCCAAGACCAAATGCAGATATGTGTGCTAATATAGAAGCTAGATGTCAAGTTTGCTGACACTAGCTCTTATTTTTTTATCGATTACTTGGAAGTTATCGTTTATCGGAAACAAACTCGATCTGCGTAGGCACTAGGAGTACCTACAGCTAAAATTTCAAGTCTCTAGCTTTCATAGGTCCTGAGATCCTTGGACGGACATGGCTAGATCGACTCGGCTATTGATGCTGATCAAGAATATATATACTTTATGGGGTCGGGGCTGCTTCCTTCTGCCTGTTACACACATTTCCATTTTGCACAAATACAATATACCCCTTTTACCCATTTTTAATGGGTTCAGGCTATAAAAATATACTTCTACTTTAATTTCTACTGCCAATTGCAGTTTGAGCCCCCGAAAAAAGGCACGTTGCGCATATCACAATGAAATACAAATTATCAACGTTTAATATTACATGACAGAAATTCATTTTTGATGACGTTATAATATAGAAAACAAATTGAAAAAAATGCAGTACGTAAGGATACTTTCGGCACGCCGAATATTTGATACCCTTGTGTACTTGATTTATAGCCATGTGTTAAGAGCGAGGAGGTGGCTAGGCGAGGCGAAAGCTATAAAATGAAAGAAACTTGAAATGTTTATACTGTACTAGAAGCTAAAAAATGTCAAGTTTGGTTGGCTTTAGCTTTTAAAACTTACGAGATTTGCTCAAAGAACAGGATTTCGCTATCGATTCTTATCGATTGCTTGCAAACGGGGCAAGTTATCGATTATCGGAAACAAACTCGTAGTGCATGGGGTCTACGCGAAGCTACGTTCTAAATTTCATCAATCTCTAGCTCTGAGATCCTCTAGGCTCTGAGATCCTTGCGCACGGACAGACAGACCTGGACATGGCCAGATCGTCTCGGCAAAAGACGTCTCCTTCTGTGCCTCACAAACTTCACGTCAAAACTATAATACCCCTCCACAAAGGGTATAAAAAACACAAAAGTGAGTTGATTTTGAAGAATTCCTCAAAGTGTTTGTGGGTTTTTGTTTATGCGCATAAATTATAATCGAATGTTGCTTGTTTTATTTGTTGGAAGCAAAGAATCGAATCCCAAAAGAGCGAGTGGCTCTTAAAGCGTTTGGTCTTTTGGGTAAACCAAAATGGAGAGCCAGTAGCTCTTTGGGCTTTATATTTTGATGCCTGTAATAAAGGCTATCTCGACTATGCAAAGTAGTTTTGGTTTATTTACTGCGAAACTTATCAGTAGAAAATCTTATGGAATCTTTTTATATATTCTTTCCTGCTCATTTCACCTTATCTTAAGCTGCTTAGCCTTTGCCAGTTCGCCTTCAGTTTTGCATTGTCTAAACTATTTATACTTCATTTCTGTTTTTATTGTGAATTTCACGCCCCTTTCGTACAGTTGGCTGTCGCCTCCGCCCCGTGGCTGGCAACGCCGGGTGGCCGTTGCAAAACGTGTTTCACATTTCGGCATATGCAAATTGACAGAGCTCCGACTCGAGCTGTCTGTCCCCCCTCTCAATATCGTTGATAAAGACGCGCGTCTTAAATAAATAACAGCACGAAAAAATAAACTCTTTTTATATATAGATTTATATATATATATATGGTATTTAACTTCACGCTATAATGCTAAACAGGCGCAAGACTTTTACGAAAACCGGTAAAGAATATTTGAAGACAGCCCAAAATTTTGTTTGGCATCGCCTTAAACATAATCAACGCGCACGAGTTTTGAATATATGGGCTTATTTTTCTCTCTCTCTCTCTCTCTCTCTCTCTCTCTCTCTCTCTCTCTCTCTCTCTCTCTCTCTGTCTCTCTCTCGCTCTGTCACAGTGCCCAGCTGACAATTACTGCCTGATGTCAGCGTTAAAGCAAATATTTTGTTATTTAACCGTGTAATTATACCCTTTAAGCAGACCCTGCACGTCTCTCAAACGGTTTGTAACACCTTGAAGAAGAGCAAGATGTCTGATGTCTATGTAAAGATTTTGATTTATTGATTAGGTGTTTAAGTTTTTCTTAAAGGTTTTTCCAGGTACAATGGGCGGAAATCGTATTGCATTCCCTTTAGATTGATCGAATTGTGAAATGTTAAACAAGTTTGCGCTGAATAAGTCAAGTTTTTTATTATATATCGAAAGATATATATCATCTGCTATGGAACATTTTGACATTAAGAACTAAACAGATTTGCTCTTTAGTTTTTAGTTTTTTATAGTGTATTTGGCTAACTTTTACATTTTGTTATCCTTAAAACAAGATTAAGTCAAGTAAAGACAAGGTCTCTAAGATGTGGCTAATATTTGCGTTAGAGCCTTTAAGAACTTTGCATTTTTCAGAGAAAACTTTGACGCTAGCTTCAATATAAACAAAAGTCAAGCTAAAGTTACGTGAAACTAACATTAACTTACTAAACATTTTTAAAAAGTAACTAAGTAAATATTTGGCTTACACCTGAAAGCAGTTAGTGTACAATTCGCTGCGACGTTTCGGCCTTATTATCGAGCACAATTTTATTTTAACTGCTCCAGCAACAAGTCAACAAATACTAAAGTTATATTTATAATTTAATGCAACAGCAATATGTGTGTGTGTGTGTGTGTGTGTGTGTGTGTGTGTGTGTGGCGAGAGTCTGGAAACAATTGCTGGAAATGCTGAACCCAAGGTTAGAAGCGTTGCGCGCGCACATTGAATGCAAATGCAAAACATTTGTTTTAATGTCGAGTTTTATGTGTCTCTTTAATTGTTGACTCGACTTGACTTGAGTGTCTAGTCATGACATTTTAGACTTTGTTTCGCATCATCATCATCATCATCATCATAAAGAGAATCACCATACGATCACAGAGAGAACAGAGAGAACTCGTGTTCCCAGCTAATTAATCAAGAATTCATACAGTTAGCTCGCACTCATGACTAGTTTCTACAGCTATCTATCATGACTCAGGCCCTCAGAACTTGGCTCTGACATCATGTAACACCCATTGCTGGCAACTTGTCAACTCTGCAGATACTTTTGTGCAGTTATTCTGTTTCACTTTTGCAATATCTATCGCAGCAAGTGATAAGTCAGCCACTATCTGCAATAGATAATGGGTCCGTCCTGATACTCTTTCAGTGGGTATTATAACTTTGGACAACAATTCAAGACAGCTGCTGAAGTATAGATATAGATAAAGATAAAGATATAGATATAGATATAGATATAGATATAGATAATAGATATAGATATAGATAATAGATATAGATATAGATATAGATAATAGATATAGATATAGATATAGATATAGATATAGATATAGATATAGATATAGATATAGATATAGATATAGATATAGATATAGATATAGATATAGATATAGATATAGATATAGATATAGATATAGATATAGATATAGATATAGATATAGATATAGATATAGATATAGATATAGATATAGATATAGATATAGATATAGATATAGATATAGATATAGATATAGATATAGATATAGATATAGATATAGATATAGATATAGATATAGATATAGATATAGATATAGATATAGATATAGATATAGATATAGATATAGATATAGATATAGATATAGATATAGATATAGATAGAGATATAGATGTAGATAGAGATATAGATATAGATATAGATATAGATATAGATATAGATATAGATATAGATATAGATATAGATATAGATATAGATATAGATATAGATGTAGATAGAGATATAGATATAGATATAGATATAGATATAGATATAGATATAGATATAGATATAGATATAGATATAGATATAGATATAGATATAGATATAGATATAGATATAGATACAGATATAGATATAGATATAGATATAGATATAGATATAGATATAGATATAGATCAAGATATCTTAATAGGAACAATCGCTCAGAATCCGTCTCGCATCTGCAAGGGTATTAAAACTTCGTTGGGTCGTACTTATATTTTGTCGACATTTTATTGCACTTAGCACTGAAAAAATTGACAAAGCGAAATAAAGTCATAAATTGCAAGGAAAACCTCTTGAACAAAGTCACCTTTTCCGCTTGGACATCCACTTGGAGATAAGGTTCAAAGAAATTACCTGAACAGGCCGCAATTAGGCTGGACCTTGTCACCTGCTATATGCGAATTGTGAGCCAACAAAAGATAAGATTTAACCAAGTTATGTGTTAATCTTGCTAGATTTAGATGCCAAATCGATCTAGAGGTCAATCAATAAACAAAACGCCGAACCTCGAGAAAATCGGATGAGATTTGACCAAGTTATGTGATTGTCTTTATAGAGGATACTTAAAGTGCCAGATTCCCAACTGTGGGCTGTGCATTGAGCCCCAATCAGTCAGTCAGGACAAACAGTTAAGTTTATATATATATATATGCATATATATGTAAGCTAATCTATATAGATGTGTGTGTAAGAAGTGGAACGAGCTTGGGGCAATACGTACGCCCAAGAATGTCATATTGGAATGAGGAGCAAAAGCATATTTAGCGGCAAGGTAAGCCCAACTCGAGGGCCAAACGTGGGGCTTGGCTTGTTTGGTTTGTCTTCTTCTTCTTCTTCTACATGTTTTTGTTTGCCTTTCTGTTGGTCTTGGACTCGTCTTTTGGCTCACATTTCACAGCTGAGCTGAGCTGAGCGGAGCTGAGAATTTTTGGCATTTCTGTTTTGTTGTTACGCTTTTTGATTTCGATCGATGGTCGGACTACGCTTAGGGCATAATTTATATATGCACGAATGCAAATACGAAGACGGAGACGAATACGGAGAAGGAGACGAGGACGGAGAAGGAGACGAAGACGGAGACGAGTACCCCCCAGCACCAAGTACACGTAGTACTGGGCTTTGGGTACATGGAAAGCGTATGCAAAAAAAGGGGGCCAACAATTTACGTGTAGCGCACAAATGCGCATTGTTCTTGTTCGTTGCTCTCTTTTATACACTCCCGAAGGGCTAGATTAACTAAGGCATTTAACTTGGCAGTTTCTCATCAGAATATGCAATCTTCAAGCAATAGATATTAGAGGAAACCAACTAGCTTTAAAGAGAGAGAGAGGGGGGAGGAGAGAGAGAGAGCATTGATTAAATTAAATACTTATTAATATATTTAAACTTTCAATAGGGCCTCAATGTAGTGCGAGCAAATTTTATGATCTTTTGGTCGAGCTGCAAAAGAAACTCGAGAAATAACTCGTGAGGCCGAGATTTTAGAAGCAGAGTCTATTGGCTTGCCTAAGATTAGTCTCTGCTTAGTTAATCTATTCAATAATATAAATTAATTATTGCAGATCATTTGTTATAAGCAAATCATCTTCAAACATTTGGAATAATCCATCTATCATTGACAAAACTTCTTCAACTCCCTCTTGATTCCAGCTTTGGCGAGCCTCATTAGTTCAAAGCTTAAACTCGTTGCGAATTACAACGCGTCAAGCGACGAATAACTGCAAGCTAGCTCCAAGAACACTTTCTGTTCATTTGTTAACTATTTTTGTATGTAAAATCAACTCTTAGGCATATATAAAATTTCAAGAAAAACAAAGTTAAGAATCTTGCACGTTGATAACCAACTTTTAGGCATATTGAAAAATCTGCTACTAAGTATATATTTAACTAAACTATGAATCTAGGTATATATTTAACTAAACTATGAATCTGCGCGCCGCATCTTTTGTATATAGTATGGATGTCTCAGTCCGCGCTGCCCTCAGGGCATATGGGTTTCGGTTAAAGAACCGTTTGTTGCTCTCGGCGTTGCAAGCAATGCAAACAGCATTAAAATCAATGCCCGCCGGCATGAGGCATTAGTGAGCGGGCGGGGTTGCCCGGGGGTAGCAGGGGTAGGTGGGGTAGACGTCACATCATCAACACCTTCCGAGCCAGCTGCACAAACACAAAAGCCGCCAACAGTTCAAGCAAAAGCAGCGGCATTTTTATGGCTTCATCTTTTTTTGTTGTTCTGCTGTCTTTTAGAAATTTAGACTGCAGAAAGGGGCAAAACTGAGGGATATACTTGGAAAATAATTACGCCGGCAGCATTGGAGAGACTTCGAAATTCTAGCAGAGGCCGGTGTAAAGCGGAAATAAAGTGCGCAAAATGTAATTAATTGCCCGAGGCACCGGCGACGACGGCGACGGCGGCGGCCGATGCGGCGTATGCTTAATGGCAAAATCGTCATCCGCGTCGGCGCACAATGTTGCGAAGAGAGAGAGATCGTGCTGAGGACGTGCTCGGATCTTGATTTCAGTTTGTTTGTTGACTTTTTGCAACTAATAAGCTAAACATTTTGATTGGAAGCGCTGCAACAACAACAACAACAACAACGACAACAACAGGGGACAAGGCAATTTATTCGCAGACGTTATTAAATTTTCGTTTGTTGTTTTTGGTGCAGAGCTTCAGATTGTCGGCAATTTGCTAAATTTAAAGCCCGAGTCAAGGCTGAATTTCAATTTATTTCGGCTATATAGGAGATTTTTATACCCTGAACCCATTAAAAATGGGTAAAAAGGGTATAATGTATTTGTGCAAAATGTAAGTGTATGTAACGGGCAGAAGGAAGCATCTCCTCAGACTAGATAAAGTACATATATTCTTGATCAGAGTCGAGTCGATCTAGCCATGTCCGTCTGTCTGACCGTCTTTCCGTCCGTCGGTCTATCTGTCTGTCCATCTGTCCGTCCGTGCGTCCGTCCGTCTGTTCGTTTGTACTAACGCAAGGTTCTCAGAACCTATAAGAGCTAGAGACTTGAAATTTTAGCTGTAGGTCCTCCTAGTTTCTACGCAGATCGAGTTTGTTTCCGATATTCGATAACTTGCCTCGTTTCCAAGTAATCGATAAAAAATAAGAGCTAGACTCCACAAAATTGACACCTAGCTTCTAGAATAGTATAAATATCTCCATTTGGTGTTGAAAGAAGCGGGTCCAGGGTATCCCCTAGTCGAGAGCTCCCGACTAGAAACTCTTACTTGTTGTCTTTTGTTTTATACACGCTGCCACGCCCACACTCGGCTGGGCTAGGCTAGCAGCTGATAAGTATTTAAACACTTCCGCTTCCAGCACAAATTCTCATTTGTTTAACCAACAATTCGGCGTTTATTTATAATCTCTTATCTGTGACTCTTAAAAAATAAATAATTATTGTTTTTAAATAGATTTTATTTACTTTTTTCGCCAGCTTTTTGTCTTTAAGTTTTTAAAGCAAACCAGTTTTTTTTTTCGTTGTTTGTCTTTTAGCTCGGCTCAAGAAACTTGAAGTTTAGGTTTGTGATTAATAACTTCCTTCCCAAAAGAAGAAATGATGTATAAATCATTTAATTAAAATTGAAAGTTTTTATTTTTTTCTTTTTGGAAATCTATGAATCATTAGCTGACAGCTTTCTATAAGTTAAATGATTTGTCCAAGAATTGTTTGTGGAATTTCTAGAGAAGGAATGTGCGGGCACATCAGAAAATGATATATGATATGATATCATATATGAAGAAGCTTTCAGTCAGTTTTCAAATGTTGCATATTTTGGTATCTATAATGACTGGTATTTTATGTTAGCGCAAATGAATATGAAAAATACTTAAAATACTAAAAAAAATACTGATACATATGTATGTGTGTGTCTGTGCGTATGTATGTGATGTATATGTATGCATAAGTATTTGCATATTGTCTTATACGAAGCGCAGACAAAGTAAACTCCAAACGTCGCCCCTCTACGCAATTCTCAAGCATTCAAGAAAGTATTGTAGCTATTAATGCTTTGTTTCAGTGTTCTTTTGACAAATTATTTTGACCAGAATACAAACTTAATCTCTGGTTAGAGTCTTAGTATGAATTACTCCCTCTATCTGCTTCTCTCTCTTTCACTTCCTTCTTCTATTATTCGTTTCTCTCTCTTTATTCCACTTTCGCTCTATCATTCTGTTACTCCTTCTCTTTTCAGCTCTTTATCTAATCCGTTTCGTACTTCTTTTGTTATTTCAGTGATGTGCATATACAGGAGTCTGTCTTCCCAGTTACACGTGGCTGGCACCAAAATAATCCTTTGTGATATTTGAACATAAGGTAAGCACATATTTCTATATATTATCATAATATTTCTTAAGCGCCTTCAGATCGAAGCTCTGCTTATTTTCTAGTTAAAAATAAATGTATATTCTTTATACAATTTTTACTACATATACGTAAGTCGATTTTAGTCTATAGAGTGTATAGATTTAGGTGCCCAACAAGGCAAATTCCACACACACTCTCACAATCACACATACACACACACTCATACTCTCGCACACACACACACACACACTGCGCACACCAAAACACTTGGCTTGATTAGCCAAATTCCATAAGACGGCAAAAAGCTAGACATAATAAAAAGTTAAAAAACGAAAAAAAACGAGAGAGAGAAATAACAACAACTGGATATTGTTTATGGTGCGACTCCAAACTTGAAAACAAAGACAAAAACTAAAGAAAAAAAGCAAATACAATAAAAGAAAAAAGAAATAAAACCAAAAACCAAAACAAAAGCAAAGTCTCAACAGGCAGAGGCAGAGGCAGAGTTTTTGGTGAGAAATTTCACTTGGCTGAAGGAAGGCGCGCAGCGAGTTTCAAGGTTGCCAGCGATTTTTCTATGATAATGGTGGAACAGGTGCGCCCAGGTGAGTTGCAAGAGAGATTGTCTTATTGCTATTTCGTAGTTGTTTTTCGATTGTAATTGACTAAGCAACAGCTGAAAGGGGAATGGACAAACAGATGACAAAATACGACGACGACGAAAAAGCAAATATGGCATAGAAAGAAAAAAGTTTTGGAACAGGGTCTGGTAGGCCTCAAAAAAAAGGTTTTACTTTTTTGGGCTTATGAAATTGGGAGAGCCCAAAGTTGGCGCAATTAAAAGAAAATTAAATAGAAAATGAAAATATGAACAACTTTCGCTGTGTCTGTTGATAGTTATATAAAGCTGATGTTGGGTTATTAAAGCAAATGAATTGGAACGTTATTGTGTGAAGGGAACTTTAAGCTTCGAATCGTATATATATTATATAGAGTTAAATGAAAGACACAAGTATATGCATCGAGTTCTTATCACGCCTTGCTAATGCAATAGCTTGTACAGTAAGACCTCGCTTTAGAGAACTTTTCGAGGGACAGCTGTTAACCGCTTGAAAGATGTACATATATAACATATTTCATATTTCAACTAATGGGAAATTTGGAAAATATATTGGAACTTAAGAAACTGTTCGCCCAAGCAAGCTGTTCTTTAGTCAAGCTTTCACTGTACATCACTCTTCGATTAATGTCAGATCGATTTGTCGACCTATCAATTCTTATATTCATCTGTTAATATTCGCATCTGTTGAGTTTTCGAGTTCTCCGACTGCCAAAAATTCCCCACACATCGCCGCATGTTGAGTGCCAGATAAACAACTCACAAAAACTGACCGACCCTTCACACACGCACACACACACACACACAGCCAGCAAAAACAACAAAAACGAAAATATGCAACTGTAATTCCGCTGCAGAAATTGTGCAAATTGTTTATAAAGTCAATGTAACTGAAAGTGTGCGTGTGTGTGTGTGTGCTTGTGTATAGAGCT
The DNA here is from genome assembly GCA_037075305.1 of Drosophila kanekoi. Classification (NCBI taxonomy): domain Eukaryota; kingdom Metazoa; phylum Arthropoda; class Insecta; order Diptera; family Drosophilidae; genus Drosophila; species Drosophila kanekoi. Next base: position 10,244,958 of record JBAMCE010000141.1, read on the forward strand.
GTGTATGTGCATCTGTTAAGTGCATTTCCTGTGCTCTCTTCAATAAAAATGTCGCTGTCGCTGTTATTGCTGCTGCTGCTGTTATTGTTGTTGTTGCGATATGACTTTAGCATATTTTTTGGCTACGTGCAGTTAACAGCCGCAGCAAAAGAGAAAAAACAAAAAAAAAAGAAAGCAAACCACAAGATTGGAAAAACCAGTTTGAGCAAAGCGAGTTGCCGTTGTTGTTGTTGTTGCGATTGTTGCCGCTGCAGTTGCTGTTGTAGCCTTGAATGTGCATTTATTGTTGTTGCTCTTTGACTGACTTGCTGTTTTTGGCGCGCGAGAGAAAAAGGCAGAAAAAAGAAAAGACAAGCGATCAACAAGTAAGGAAGTTCAAGTGAAAACGGCAAGACTTGAAGTTATCCTCTAAGCTGTCCGCGCTCAATATAAATGACAATGTTATTAACATGCGCACACTGTTCAAGCAATTCGAAAGCTGTTGTTAACATTTCTGTGAGTGTTTTACAAGCAGTTCAATTTTAGCATTCTGTTAAAAGCCTTTCAAGTTGTTTCTGTCGAGCAATGAAATGTTATTACACATTCTGTTATTAAACATTTAACATAGAAAATTTAATTTAAATTGAAATATCTGCTAAGCACAGTGAATTGGAATGTTAACTTTCCAGAGTTCATTCCAATTAGTAAAACGAATTCTAAGTTCTCAAAGCACTTTTTATTTGTATGAAAACATGTTTGAATATAATATTCTAGGCTAATTTAGAGGTCTTTTCGTAAATTATACCTTTATAGGTGTTAAGCACAGAAAATCTTCGTAAGTGGGATTTTTATACTTTTAAACTAGCTAGTTTTTGGAATACGTACTTTCTTTTCAAGAAGAGTTTTCCTAATCGAGCTTAGGAACTGAACTTTGGGCGTTCCAAAAACCGCTTGGCCGCCTTTGCCTCAAAGACAAGTGAAATTATACAAAGTCTTTCTTTCTTTCGCTCCCTCTCTCTCACTCACACACGCTCTGCATCGTTTGTCTCCTTCACGCTGTCTGTTACACACTGTTGCCGTTTTGCACTTTAACTTACGGTTGTTTCTAATTGCCTGACACACATGGCAACCAGCTTCAGCCAATTGGAACTATCTATGCATACACCTAGACACACTTATGCATATGTAAATGTATGCATGTGTGTGTGTGTCTGTGTGTGTGTATGTATGTTAGTAGAACTTGAGAATGTAAATGCAAAATTGACTTGTATCAAGCGCAACAATTGCAAACAGTTAATTACAATTCTTGTTGGCTTAGAAGAGAGAACTCCCCGCCCCCCCCCTTCCTCCCACCCCTACACTGCTATAAAAAGTCGACTCCACTTGAAAATGTCAGAAAGCAATCGCAACATTTGAAATCAAATGGGAAACCTTATCAATTTGCCTAACAAATTGTTTAGCCTTTCAATGTCGCCTGACAAAGGAAGGCATATTAAATCAAAATCTATATATAAACTTATATATATGTATATACTTTATATTCCCTGTATTGATATTCATTTGCGAATTGCGATTAATTTGCCGTTTTTTTTTGGACTTCGTTTTATATGAAACGCAGCTGATAACCGAATAATCGACTTTTTTCAGTTGTTCGATCATTCAACGGAATTTGTCATAGTGACCCATTAATAATATACATATATATATGTATATTCTCAATGCCAGATAGCGTAATTAACGTGTAATATGAGCTGATCGGATGAAAAATCTTTACAAAAGCAGCTTGTCAACAGCTTTGCAGTTGAGCATGTACAGTGAACGCTCGCTAGAGAGAATTTACAACCAGAAAACATATTTTTGATTCTTCAATTCAATTTTTGAGTTGCTCCTGAGCATGTTTTTGTTTATTATCTGAGTTTGATCATTTGTTATTGTTACAGAATTTCCTTTTCGAGTGTCCACTGTAACTTTTTTAGCTTAACATAAGCATAAAGTTTTCCTTTGCGAGCGTTCACTGTATTTTCTTCTTGAATATTGCATCAAATGAATCAGGTTCCTAATTAGCTGTGGACAATATTCATTTGCTTAACATTTCCAGCACATTTTCCAGTCCAGTTCAGCAGTCAATTGGTCTAGTTCCAGGGGTCTTGCGCCCTTGCAGTCAATCTTCCAATTAATTATGTGTATCCAATTGGAAATGTACTCCACTTGAGCAATTATCAATTAAAAATTGTTATCACTCTTTTGTCTTTTTACAAGAGCAGCCGCTTTTAAATGCAACTGGAATTTATTCAACACAAGCGAATTTGTAGTTTGATTGATTGGAAAGGCTAAATGAGGTTGTGATTGATTGAGTGGAACTGGAAGTCGAATTGGAAGTGGAATTGGAATTGAAATTCTGTGCGGGATTACGTGTGGCCAACTTTCAATTGTGAATGTAAAACTTGTGTAGAGCAAATGAAGACGAAGAAGGGGAAAAAAACAAAACAAAACGAAGTACAGCGCACAAATTGCGCAAAACGCCAAAGAATGCCACGCCAACAACAACAACAACAGCAGCAGCAACAGAAGTGAGTGCAAGGAGAGCAGCAAGAGCAACAGCTGCAGCGAGTGCAAGGAGTGCGGCAAGAACAAAGACAGCACGCGGCCAGCTGCAGCAGTAAAAAGAATGAAAACAAAAGCGCTGCAAAATCATCAAATGGACCAACTTGGCTTTGCCAATTGGAATTTTTATGCATTTCATATGCAGTTTGACAGGCGCTGAATGAGTGCAACGGCAAACTGCAACTCGGCTGTCTGCCTGCCTGCCCGCCCCCCTCTCGCTCACACTCCTTTTGATTGGTTGTGTGCATTTGTGTGTGTGTGTGAGTGTCTGGCCTTTAGCTGCCCCTGTTAAGCGTAATTTAATTTAGCGCAATTGTCGAGCACTGCAATTGTCTATGTAATCACAGCTAACGGCGCCACAGTGCATTCCAAACTGCTGTTTATGTTAACGGTGCTGCATTAACATGTGTGCACATGTGTGTGTGTGTACGTATGCACTTAACATATATGTATGTTATGTAACAGTGACAGCTTTTTGAAATGCAAGAAAAAAGCTAAATAAATGTTAAATATATTAAAATATCAATTTGATATTGAGAAATGCTTTTTTACATTCTCGCTGCTGGCTGTTTTTCAATGGCCGAAAACAGCTAGTTTTGGCTGCAAATAAGCGCAGTCTGGCAGCACTGGCTTGTAAATGGCCAACTGGCCCAGGCAAATGGCACACGGAATGCGGTTTAAAAATAAACCAAGCCCCAAAGCCAGCCAGCCACAAGCCATAGACCAAAACGTGCTTTGGCCAGAGACCCTATTTAGCCTAGTTTACAGTTTACAGCTCGTCGACGTCGAGGCAGGCTAAATGACCAGCTCGCTAGCTGCTGCTGCTGCTGCGCACCTGTAAACGGGCTGCACGCGCGCGCGCTCTCTTGTTCTCTCTCTCTCGCTCTCTCTCTGTCGCTTACTTATGCTAATAAGAAAAGTGTGACAGCCGTTCGCAATTTTATGACTGCGTCGCACGCAATGTGCGCCCTTCCAATCAAAACTGTACAGTTTGACAGGCCCAACTTGGTTCGAATTGGCGTGTGGTTATGCAACAAGTTTTGAATGGTTTGTTGTAGTTTATTTTTTTCTTATTTTTTGTTTTGTGGTTTATTGGTGCGCCATAAAGTGCGGCTCAGGTGCGTTGACTGCATAAAAATGTTATTAAGTCTTTTATTATTGGCGCTGTTATTGTTGTTGTTGATTTGAGCGCGGCTTTTGTGCTGCTTAACAGTTACATAAAATCGATGTTAATTCATTTATCATTTACCTTTAACAGCCTCGTAGTATCCTAAATCCAGCGTGAATGATTTATGTTAATATCCTGTATACAAAATATGTTACTTTGCTTTTTGTTTTGTTTACGGCTTCCGCTCTCCCTCTCTCTCTTTATCTCTTTCTCTTTTGCTCTCGCACACACAAAAGACGGCGTGATCTTTCTCTCTCTCTCTCTCTTTGCGCTGCTTCCTTTCTATTGCGTCCTGCAGCGTCGCAGCTTCTTGTTGACTTCTTGTTGTTGTTGTTGCTTGTGTGGCGCTGCGTTTTGAATTAAAATTGATTTATTTATATATTAGTTTTCACTCCCAACTCTCTCTCGCGCTCTCTCTCTCTTTCTCTCTCTCCGCTCGCTGTTTTCTTCTCGCGTAAGCCACGAAGATCGATAAACACACGTAACAAAATAAGAAGCAGAACGAGACGCTGCGAGTTGGAGCTGAGAAAACCGGAAAGTTGTTGTTGTTGTTGCTTTGCTTTGCGCGGCGTTCTTTGGCTGCTGCGTTTTTTTTTTCTTTTTTGTTGTAGAAAAAGCCCAAAAAAAAACAAGAAAAGAATCTCAGATTGAAGAGATTTATTTACGTGTAAAAATCCTCTTCTATTTATTTGTGTTGTTTTTTTTTGCGTTAATTTATGCTTAGAATTTTTGTGGCTTGTCACTTGTTGCTTTTGACCTTAATGCGCTCGTGTTTTAACAAATTCCAATGCACACACACACACGCACACTTACACTGATCACACAACACACAAACACACACATACAACGATGCGCAAAAAACCAGCTTTGCCGCTTTTTTATTTTTTTTTCGGTTTTTTGTTTTTGGGCCAACAATTAGATAGCCGCGTTCTGAAACGCCGGCGCAGCAGTCGACGCCGCAGCTCTTTCTAATTAGCACAAAAACAACAGCAACAAGAACAACGGGCCGCGAGCTAAACAGTTAGACGGCTTTAGCAATTGCTTTTCGCATTTTTCAATGGGATTTTGCACTGGGTTTTACGTTTTATTTGTTATTATTTTATGTACATTTTTATTGTTGGCACTTTTGGTACGTTGCTTTTACGGTTAAATTTTCGTTTTGCGTTCCGCGCTCGTTTCACGCACGTCTTGTCAACTCTCGATCTCGCATTACAATGTTGTGCTCGATGTTCAAGCAAGGCATCGAAGCATCGAGGTATCGATTTCTTGGTTGTATCGATTCTTGCCGACCTCCACTCGATAAATTTGTGTCTTGCTAATCGATCGCATCTGGCGGGCAATTTAAGAACTACTCAAATTGTTTTAACGTGGGAAGCTATCAACAAAAGTAAATTAAAGAACTACTCAAATTGTTATAACGTGGAAAGTTATTAATTATTATTTCTACTTTCTAATGAAAGTAATGAAAATTGTTATTGTTTAACACAAAACAATTTTCCAAACGTGTAAGTCTCTAGTGTCTTTGCTTCACATGTTAAATAAAAAAAATATCGCGGTCCAAATATTAGTTACTTATTGTAACGTAAACGCAAAATGAGAACTAACGCATTATTGCGTGTGGCCACCTTCACGCAACGCAAGCTGAGTCACACAAAGTTGGCTGTAGCAGCTTATTGGCATTCTATTGTACTTTTCAGTATTTTTCTTCTACAACAGTATAACAGTGTGCTAGCATTGCGATAATTTTGCAGATATCTTGCACTGTCACACTTTTGAGCCCAACAGTCTCTTTTGAGTATAACAGCAGCTTAAACTATCCATTTTGAGTTTAACAGACATCTTTGATTAACATTTCTGATATCAGATAATTTTTTTAAAGATGAAGATATTAATAAGCACTAAAAGCAATTGTTGTTATACTATTTAACGCTAATGACATCGATAGCGTCAACTATGTTAATGGTTAATACTATCGTCTAGAAAGTTAACAGTGTCGATAGCAATCACATATCGATATAAACGCACATCGTGACATCGAGCATAACAGACCAATAACAGCTGGGATCTTAACATTTCTGTTGTTGTTTCGTCGGAGTTCGGACGTGCCTGTCCGTGTCGCTCGCGAAAAGATTTATTTAATACTTTCCATCAACTTGCACAAACCGGAACTTGCTGAAAATTAGGCAAGTCAGTTGTAAATTGTGCTCGTTATGCAAAAACAATAAGCATTAACTGCTGTGCGCGTAAAGTATGTAAAAATATCGCAGTTTTGTGTCCAGCGAATAGCAAAGAGAAAAAGCGAGTGGCAGATTTTTTTCCTGTCTACCTACACAAACATACGTATACATATACTTCAGTATATGAATGCGTGTATGTGTATATCGAAGAGCGCAGTGCCTGCTTGCGCGTGTGTGTGTGCTCCGTGTGAATAATTGCTTAAGAATAAGAATATTAAATTTCTCGCTCCGTAAAAATATTTATTTCACTAGTGTTTGCGTTCAATATAATAAATTAAATTAAATAAAATCAGTGCAAGTGCGTGCCGCGCCCGTTTACCAAACGTTACACACATACGCTAACCGCTCACACACATACACAACATACATACATACACACATACGCGCTCACTGACAAAAGAGAAAAGTTGTGTGGCCAGCAACAAATACAATTTGTTAGCCAAATAGCTTTTTTTTTCCGTAATTGTAGAACTTAATTTCTACTTCTTTTTGTCCATTAATTTTAGAGCTAAGCGCAAATAGTTAAAATTCTATGCTTAGTCAACGTAATAATAAAAAATAACAATAAAAAAGCAGCATACAAATTATTAAAATAAAAAAAAAACAACAGAAAAGTGTCGGCTCAGTGTGCGTATATGTGTGCGTGCGTATGTTGGTGTGCATAGCCTGCATAGCAGTGTGTGTGTGTGTTTGTGTCAAGTAGCATCAGCAGTCGCCGCCGCCGCCGCAGCAGGCAGAATAACAAAAAATAGCAAATCAAAATGGCGCACCAGCAGCAACAGCAACAACAACTGGCACAATCGGTGAATTGTTCATTGGATGATATCGATTTGACGGCACTAAAGGTAAGTTGTTAGCCACAGCAGCAGCCGCCGCCGCCCCAGCAGCAGAGCTTCATGCACAACAGTTGAAATGTGCTGTTGGAGCCTCGCATTTGCTGCAAGGTGTGGCCATGTGTGCATAACTTTTGTTATTTTATATTAATAAGCAATTTCCGCATTGAGACTCTTCATCAACCCCCCTCCCCCTATCTCACTCTCTCGCTCTCTCCCACATGCTTCAAATTCACTTTCAATCAAGTGCAGCCTGTCGAAATATGCAGCAGACGTCGCTGCCGCTGCTGCTAACTGGAGTTGCCCATTTATCGATTGTGTAATCCAATAAGAATTTCGTGGTTCTTCAATACCTGCACATGTTTATTAATTGATACAATCGAAAGCGAAAACCTAACTGTTTGCTTCACACAGGCTTATAAACATTGCGAAAAACAACGCACAGAATGTTGTTGCAATATTGTAGGCTATGGCAACGCCCACTCCACGCTGCATAATGCTAATCATAATAACTGCACATTGTCATTTGTTGTATTTGCTTTGGCCAATTGTGTGGGGTACTTGCTGTGCTCTCTTTGTGTTTGCCACCCAACCCACCCCACCTCACCAACGCTTCAACTCACCACCGGCAGCAGTGACCGGCCGGTGTCAGCGGCTTTGCCAAGTCTTGTTTATCGCTGCTGTTGCTGCTGCTTGTCTTTTATATTTTTCATTTCTCAATGAAAATGATGCCCCACACGCACAAACCGCACGCGTTGCTTATGCCGTTTGCCTTTGCCTTTCTCTTTCAGCAAACATTCACCACAGCTTTTAAACTCACCACTGCCGCCCCACGTTGGGCGGCACACAGTGCGTCGACGTCGACAGCGACGGCAACCGCGACGTCGCAGCAGGCAATGCGGCAAGCAGCACCCACAGAAAGTAAAGTTTTGCCAGTGTTGAGGAGCAGCGCCGCCTGTCTCTTTGTGTCTGTATGAGTATGTTTGCGTGTGTGCGTGATTGTGTCTGTGAGTGTCCGTTTGTTGACTCTGACTTGCAGTTGCTTGGTGGGCGGTGCGGTGGGGTTGCATGTAGGATAAGGTGGATTGAGACGGCGGCTGTCTCTCTTGGCTTCATGTGTATTGGTATGTGCATGTGTTCATGTGTGCATGTGCTCTTCATAGTCGAAGAAGACGAGACAAAAACGAGACAAGAATGAAAATTGTTTAGTTTACTTTATTAAAAGAAGCAGCACCAGCAGCATGCTTATGCGTGTGTAAATACATGCATGGATTTGTGTTTGTGTGTGTGTGCAGACGACATCAAGTTGATGATGAAGCACTGAAGAGGCAAAAAAAAATGGCAGGCGTGTGATGGCCCCATGAGTTGTTGTTGTTGTTGCTGCTGCTGCTGCTGCTGTTGCTGTTGCTGTTGGCCTTCTCGCATCAGGCGCGTGGGCGCCGCGTCTGCGTTGGCTTTTTAAAGGTCATTAAACAATGAAATACGTGCCCCGAAATAGTATACAGCTCGTTGTCTCTATTGTCGTTGTTGTCGTTGTTGTTGTCGCAGCAGCCAGCTGCGCGCTCCTTGACAAAAGGTCACAGTCCTTAAAGCTGCCATCGCAACAGCGAGGCGAATGGCATTTGGCTGCTGCTGCTTCTACTACTGCTTCTTCTTCTTCTAATGCCCTCATTCCCTCTGCAACTGTAAAACTGATAAGATACTTAAACGACAACAATTTGGAGCACACAAAATGCATTCATCAGCGTCGATTCATTAGTTATTTTATGATTCTCAGCTGTGGATATAAGATTGTATGCATGTACAGTGGTCACTCGATAATAAGAACAGTCCTGAAATTGCAATTAGCCGGAATTTTAGTTTAAATATAAAGTTATATTATTTTCACTGTATTTATTTGCTTTTGTTTTAGGCTTTGGGCTTTGCAAAAGCGTTAAATTTGCGAGCGACCACTGTACATATACGCATACATATAAGTATCAGTGTACATTTACACATATGTACATGTTAGTGCATATGTGTGTGTTCCTTCCCTTTCTATCTCTCTCGAAGTTCTTTGCTTGCTGTTGTTCTGCTTGTGCAGTTTGATAAGCGCTGCAGTCGCTGCCGCTGCCGCTGCTGACGTCACGCTCTTTCGCTGATTGCCTTCGTTTGTGCATGGCCATGTGTCGGCGCTTCTTACACACACACACATTCGGGCTGTCTTTGTCTTTGTTTTTCTTTTGTGCGTAGCTGTGTGCGTGTGCGCTGTGCGCTTGTGTATTTATTTTAATCAACGTTTATTGCATTTGGCTTTGTGCGATAAAAACGTGTTCGCCCACATTTGGTGTGTGTGTGTGTTGTTTTTGGAGTGCTGCAATTTGTGCAGTTGCTTTTGATTGTTGTTGTCCGCATTGTTGTTGTGGCAGCTCTTGTAAAGCAACAACAAATCACACATGTTTGGGTTTGGTCCGTTTGTGGGTTAAATCAACATCGGCTGGGTAAATACACTGGGCAAAAACGGAATTACCAAATATTTCGGCACATCTGTGTGCATAGATAGAGATGTGCGTGCATATGTCTGCATTAATACACATAAATATTTGTATGTAAATATTAAACAGGGTTCAAAGGTTGGCAAATGTGATGTGTAGAGAGAAGAAGACACGAATTCTTAACGTGGTTCGATCCCTAAGCCCCTAATATTTCAAATTTTTCTGCTGGAGTTGAACCGGCGACCTACGATGTCTCTTATCTTAACGTGTTTCGATCCCTAAACCTCTAATTATTCAAATTTTCTTCTGCTGGAGTTGAACCGGCGATCTCACGCTTTTTAAAGTGTTTGGAGTTAGACACATGTCTCTAGATGTGGGAACGTTGGGTTCACAATCAACTCCTGTCTATTAATTATTAATGTTAACTGGTTTTTTCCGTTCCGCCAGCTGAATTCGCGCTGCTCTAAGACACATTTTTAGCTGCAAGCTCTTGCTAATATGTTTTGCATTCCAAATCGAATTGGTCACAGCCCACACACACACATACACACAGTCACACGTTCACACATACATAAATTGCCCATGCATGCCCATTTACATATGTAGTTTATCTTCTACAGCTGCCTTTCCCCTATTCCCCGTACCCCTACCCCTTATCTCATGCATATGCAAAAAGCTGCTTTTATTTATTTTTTAACATGGGCGTTCGATATGCAGCCAGTCCTGTTGGCGAGTCTCCTGCTTGCACACACAGACACACACACACACACACTTCTGTATATCATATCATTGCTAACTGGGCCAAGCCTCGTATACGGCCAAAAAGAAATCCAGTTTTGCCTGCCCAGCAGCAGCAGCAGCCGCAACAACAGCCTTAGCGAGTTTTAGACGAGTCGCCAGCAAGTTGTTTAGTTTTAGTTTCAGTTTTAGTTGCACTCGTGCCCGTTTTTACCAAATACAACGAACAGCTACAAAGACAAACAAGAAAGAACAGTTTATCTAAGGAATGCCGAAGATTAAATACCCTTGCAGCTGTGCAGCATGCATACATTTTGTCTATAGTTGACAGTTCCTACGGCTAACTGTATCTATGGTACATATTTGATATATTGATCCCAAGTTGAATAAGTTATTCAACAGAGTTTGTTTAAAATACTTCGAAAAACAAAAGAGTTTTTCATTCACAAAGCTCGCATCTCCAAACTACATTACATATGCCGAAACAGAAAACATATGCCCACCCTCTGCTGGAGTAAAGAATAGAATAGAGAGAGAGCGCAGCAGAGATCCCACTCGAGTGTGAGAGGAGAAAGAGAAAGAGAACTGAAACGGACAGCAGGCAGCCACGATTGATAACTGTAACCGCAGCGCGCTCTGTTGCCAGAACTATACACTAATGCTTCGCCACAATATTCAACACTCCAAGCTCCCCATCCCCCTTCCCCTTCCCACACTCGACAAGAAGGCTTGCATTTCGTTTGCGTTTTGCTTTAGCATGTCAACGCTAATGAGTCATGATGCTGCTTGCCGACGAAGGAGTGTGGGGGGGAGAGGGCGCAACACTTGGCTCAGTTTTTCGTGCATTTTTAATTGATTTTACAACGTGAAGTAATCAGCCATAAATAGCAGTAATTGCTGACTGGCTTCCAGTCTGCCGCCTGTCCCCTGTCTGCCCGCCCGCCCGCTCGTTTCTTGTTTGACACACTTTGCACCAGCACCAAAAACCAACCAACATGAAGAAGAAGCAAAGGCAGAACAGGAATAAGAACAATGATAGCTTTTGGGCGCTGGCAGGCGTTGACGTTTGCTCGTTTGAAGGCAGCCATAAATCTACTTAAGGCATTTCCATAGTTCCTTCTCTCCCTCTCTCTCTCTTTTGTTTTTTCTCTTTAGGTCTCTTTTTACTTTTTATTTTGGCTTCGACTGACGCTTTGTCTTTTGCCTTGTATAATTCCTGACGCTGGCTGCTTGAGGCAAAAGTCGCCTGCAAGTTGCCGCTACCGTTAGGCCAAAGAGCAGCTCAGTTCAGCTTTTGGACCATAGGGAAAGGGGGTATTTGTAAAATGCTTTTAAAGAGAGTAGCTCGTTACACTGGGTCAAAGCAACGGGTATTCTAACCGAATATTCCTATGGATTCCACCTTCCAACAGAGGGCAATAAATACTTACATATGTATGTGCATAATTGAATTGTTGAATTTCACTTAAATTGGTGAAAGCTATGTGAAAAACTGTTGTCTAAAGCTCACGAAATTCACTTCCACTGTCGGAAAATGAGTGAAAAATTCAAATACAATATAAATGTAAATGTAATATTCGCACTTTCTTTAAATATTTTCTATTCCTAAACTAATAACTCCTAAACAATGTATTCTCGTAACTTATCTGCTCAGTATTCACTCCCACTGGCGGAAAATAAGTGGAATATCAATACAATCTTTGGCTCTAATCGAATAACTCTTGGCCAATTTATTCACGTAACTTAACTGCATTTACCTCAACTCGGATACAAATATGCTAAACTTGCATGTCTTCTCGCTAAACTGATGTCTGCCCCTTTTCCGCTGTTTACCCTTTGCCCCCATTCGACCTGCCATAAACTAAATTTAGAGCACTGACAAAAAAAAAACAAAAAGAAACATGAAGAAGTCTGTTACCTGTTGAAATTGTTGTTATTGCTGTTGTTCTTGTTGTTATTTTAATTGGCGTTTACCTTAGCTGTCACTAGGCCCTCAGGGGGCCGCCAGGGCACGCCCCTTTCTTCATCTTCTTCTTCTTCGCTTTCCAGGTCGTGACACGCTGTTTAGTCTCGAGTCGCGAGTCTGGCGTCGTCTCGTGCCTCGTGCTTCGTGTCTCGGCTCGTGAGTTGCGTGTCAATGAACTCGCATGCGATTTGTTGTTGTATGGCTTGACATGAGCATGCACAGGGGCGGAGTGTGTAGTAGGGTGGAGGGGGGAGGGGGTAGCGCAGAGGGAAAGGTTTTCTGTATTTGTATTAAATGCCGCTTTATTTTTAACGCTGCGCCGCATTCCTTATTTGTATTATTATGCCTTAATAATTTGTTTACACAAACAAACAAAAACAAAGCCAAAATAAAACTCGCTTTTGTTGTTGTTGTTGTCGCTTGTGTTGTTGTTGTTGTTGTTGTTTGTGGAGTGTCTCTGTGCCGTCGTCGCCACGCCCTGTTCTTAGCTCATCTGAACGCTTGGCTGGCAGCCTTTTGCTCCCCGATTTGTTTTCTTTGTTTGTTTTTAGGTTTTTGCCTTTTGCATCTGGCTAAGGATTTCGCTTTTTGGGCGTTTCCCCTTTCGTTATTGTTTTAATTGTTGCTGTTGTTGTTGCTGCGTGGTTTTATTGCATTTCGGTCTTTGACATTTTCAGAGCTTTTCTCTCATTTTTACCACGAAAAAAATCAAAACTAATTTCTGATTTCTGACAACGCCTTTTTGTCTTTTTTCAGGATCCGGCTGGCATCTTTGAGCTCATCGAGGTCGTTGGCAATGGCACCTACGGCCAGGTCTACAAGGTAAGTTTCAATCAATATTCATTATGTTTGCCTAAGCGCCTTAAGGGTCAAAGGTCAAAGGCAATTATATGCTTTTAAAAGCCTTTAGAGAACTTGAATGTTATTTTGAACTTATTTTTGGTTGAGATGTCTTTAAAAGCAGACAACTTTTGAATATAAAATCTGACTATTCGACCGATTTGACCAATACAGCTATATGATATAGTATTCGGATGTTAATCAGATTTTGCTCAGTTGTAAGGAGCATGAAGAACCTTGTTTTTTTATCAATAGTAACTACAACAACTATATACGGCAGACTTGGGTTGGAACTTAGTAGTTTATAGCTTATTCTGATATAAACTATTTGTTTCTGATGTTCAGATTTCGCCTACAATTTTGGCAGTACGGAGAAGCTTGTAAATGGCACATTTGTTTAAGATTTCTTGAAATTTTACACTCTAGAGCTCAGTTGTGCCCTTTGGGCTGAAAAGTATCTACTTTACTCTACTCTACAACTGTCTTTCGCCCTTTTTCCACGCTTGCGCGTGGAATTCAAATAACAAATCAATTAAAACAACTTACAAACAATATGTTGATGGGCGTGAAATAATGAACACAACGCGATCAGGTTTTAGCACTTTGCTATACACTGTACAGACAAAGGCAAAAGATTTTTATTTTTCATTACTTGCAGCATTTGCCAGCTATAAAAGATATTTGTTGCTTTTGTGGCTAGTTTTTTGTCTCGCTGAGCTGCTCGCAAGATCTGAGATATTGAAAACAATTTGTCTGGCCATTTGAATGTTGGGTTTACTTTGTTTTTTGTGGTCAAAATGTTGCAGCTTTCTATTGAAGAGCAATTTGGTTACGGCGCAATGAGCTCACAATTTACAAATCGCGTTTAGTTTAGTTCAGTTTTTATGTATATATATCTTTCCGTTGTGGCGACTGTTTCATGTTGTTGTCTTGTAATTAGCAATCATTAGACTTTATGCTTGAATGCGTCGCAGTTGCGGCTGCCAAGATGAGTTGCATATGTATGTATATACAGAGAGGTGTCTGTGTATCTGTATCTTTAGCTGCTGTTGTATCTCTGTATCTGCACCAAAACAAGCTGCGTCATTTGCGCTCGGCTGTGCCTTAATTAGTTGCGAACCACCGCTAGACGCTAGGCCAAAACCAAAACTTCAACTCTTCTCACACATTAACACATTTTCCTCTCGCCTTAGAATTTTTGCCGCAGGGCAAACAACAAGAAGAAGCAGCAGAATAACAACAACCATCATCATCATAATAATAATCACATCAAAGATTTAAACCAAATGCTTGCCTTTACAACAACAACAAAAAAGTAGAGATAAACAATGCCACGACTTTGTATTTAAATTACAAGTTTTCAAAATTGTATCTGCAAGATACAACACAATGCAGCGCGGCAGCTACAAAAATAGATACTCCGGGGATTACCGTTAGCATTTCTTGTGCTCCACTCTGTTGCTCTGTTCTTTGGCTGTTGCTTGTGAGTGTGTGTGTGTGCTGTGGCATGCGCTGCGCTTGTGAGGCCAACGGCAAGTTCTTTCTCTTCACTTCTTTTGCTTTACTTCACGCCTCCTCTCTATTCCCTAAATGCACCTTGATGGGCTGAAGTGAGAGAGAGAGGGAGAGGTTGGGGAGGTGTGACAGCTTTAAGACTGAAACTATTTGATAGTTGCGATAACTTTATCGAAATTGTTTGCTGACAGTGTTGCCAAGCAACAAAACAAGCGAGGATTATATAACAGTTAAATCGTAAATCTGCAAGCTACGTATGTGTATATGCATATGTATATGTATATGCATACGTATATGTATATGTATGTGTATATGTATATGTATATGTATATGTATATCCATGTGTACATGCCCAAGTTCGCTGACCTGCTACCTAAATCTTAATTCTTCTGATACTGATTCATTCTAGCATTCATATAAGTATATTGCTATCTCTGTCTATTGATTACTGCTCTCACATATTTTACTTACGAATTAATGTACTCGCAGCTAATCTTTTCGATTGCTTATTTCACAATCTACAATAAAGTGTCAATAAAATGTCTAAATTTACATGCGTCACTCTCTGCTCACTTGAAAACTTTTTAACGGCTTAGAAATGCGGCCAATTCGCAAAAAATAAAAAAAAAGAATGTCGGCCCACGCCTACACGCCTCCTCCTTCATAACGCCGACGACCTCATTTGTTGTGTTACCACGCCAAGCTGCAAGTGGCACGTGGTAACAACAATTTGCGCCGCAACAACAATGCGATTACAATATGTATGTATGTATGTATGTGAGTGCACAGTATAAGTTACACGTTGCCCACTGTGCGACAACTTGTTTCCGTGCTTCCACTGCGCTGCGGCATTAAGTAGTTCATTATACTGTCCAACACTAACTCCAGCCAAGTATGTTTCTGTGTGTGTGTGTTTGTGTAAAATTAGCATGAGTAATACGCGTAGATGCTTTTTTCCATTCCTCCTTTCCAGCATGTCGTCGCCAGCGGTAGAACGCACTATGAGAGTAACGGGCAAAGTATTGCTGTCTCTTTCTCGCTGTCCACTTGTTGGCTACGGTTCGTTCATTTTGCGCTGTGTCATGCGTGTGTGTGTGTGTGTATGTGTGCGTGTGTGTCATTTCTTAGGCATTTACTGGATTTTTGGTTTTATTGACAGACAGTTAACCGGTTTTCAACGTTCTCTCTCTTTACCTGTCTCTGTCTCTCGCTGATGCAAACGCATTCGCATTTTAGTTGTAGCTTATCAGAAATTAGTCGCGTCATTTTGACGCTTATTCATAACTTGCTTAAACGCTGGCGGAGCGTGGGGAATTTCGGTCTAAAACAGCTTTTAATTTAATTCAGTTTGGTGTGTGTTTCTTCTGGAAATTGTGACGTCACTGTTTGACATTTCTACGAATTCAATCGTTTCGCTTCGCTTAATGCGACTTTGATTTATGCAGCAGCCTGTTGTACTCCCCCTCCCCTCCCCCTCACACCCTTCGCATCTCACTGATGTCTCTCTTTATTAGCAATATCAGCTAATTTCTCGTATGTTCTGTGCTTTGCACTTCCGGCTTTTTGATAACTTCTCGGTTTGTTTTTTTTTTCGTTTCATTTCTACTGCGCTTTTTAATGGCTGTTTATCAAAGAGCGTCGCGTGAGTCACAAATTAGTTTTGTTTTTCTTAGATGGAATTGAAAACAGAATTACGTGCATACATACGTATGTACGTAGATAGGTGTGCATGGCTATGAACATATGCATATATGTACATACATATATGTATATTTTGTATAATATGTATGTGTGTGC
This sequence comes from Drosophila kanekoi, assembly GCA_037075305.1. NCBI lineage: Eukaryota > Metazoa > Arthropoda > Insecta > Diptera > Drosophilidae > Drosophila > Drosophila kanekoi. The sequence goes on from JBAMCE010000141.1 coordinate 10,261,109, forward strand.
TTGTATATATGTATGCTGGTGGATAATGGATGGTAGGGGGGCTTTATGAGTATACATTAGGACGAAAACTAACGGACAGTTCCTTAGGGAGAGATCCGCTTTGGCCGTACATTTTGTTATACAAATGTATTTCTTAAGCATTTTAAGGTTATTTCGCAAAATGCATAAAAAAATCTCTCTAGTTTTGAAATGTGCAATTTCGAGCAGCTGAGCTTTCGATTTGCTTGGAATGCCGCTAAAATTTCACACGACCCGTTTGAAAGTAATAAATTTGCTGCTTAATTTATGCCAAAAACGAAGAAAAAAAACAAAGTCGACTTAAATAAGCAGCCCACACGACAACAACAATAACAATAACAAAACTGCATAACTTGGCGAATTTCAACAATAACATTGTAAAAACAAAAAACAAAAATCAACGCGCCGTTTCTCAAGGTCGTTGTGTCGCCTTCCCAACTACCGCCTCCAACCGCCCACCCCCTTCCGGCTGCTTTACGCTTACCGCGGCGCATTGACTTTCCCAACGTTGCGTCGCTTTTGCTTGCGCTGGCAAAAATTTAGCTGTTTAGTTTTTGCATTTGTTTTCTTTTTGCGAAAGCGTAAATACACAGCAGCACACACACATACACACACACACACGCACACTCGTAAACCTAAATCGCATTTATTGTTGTGGCTTTTGCTATTTTCGGCTGTGGTCGGAGTTTCGGGCGCAGGTTGCCTTGTCAATGAAAAAAGTGTCAGGGCTAGAGATTTAATTAAGCGGACAGCAACAAAACAAACTTAACGAAGCACACAGACACACACACGCACACAATGCAAGTACAAAAGCAGCGCATTTCTGTGTTTAACAACACTAAAGTTAGTGAACCTCTAAAAATACAATGCGAAATGAACATGAAAACGGGCGCGAAGTGGGAGAGCGGCAAACGCCCAATGGAGAGTGCGAGCACGAGAGCGGCGCCGGCGAGGCGTCAAAGTTGCGGTAAATATTTGCTATGTGTGAAAGAGAAAGGAACGCAGGGCGCAACGACAACACGACAACTACAACTAAAGCGTCGCCGCCGACTGAGCTCTTATCTTGCTAGCTCGCTCTCCCATCTCTCTCTCTCTCTCTGTCGTTTGTATCGGACTCATGTGTTTTATGCTCATGTGTCAATGACACTTTGTTAATGTTTTTAAATCTTGTCTACAACAAATAAATAATTTGCGTAATAATTAGTTTGTCGCTGTGCGCTTTGTTTAGCAGTTTTTAGTGTCATTTAGTTGTTGTTGTTTCTCTCTCTTAGTTTTTGGCTCTGTTTCCCGTCAGCAAATAAAAAAATAGATGATTTTTGTGTGTGTGAGAGTGTGTGTGTGTGTGCCGAGTACTTGAGCACTGCCTAATTGCAACTTTACTTTGCTTGATTTCAATTTAACATTTTACGAGGCTGCGTCTCATTCTGTTTTCGTTTATTTTTTTTTTTTAGTTTTTAGTATTTCTTTTTGTGCTTGTGTTTCCTGCTTGATTTGTTTATTGCCTTTAATGTGTTTCGCATGTTTGTGTTTGAGTGGCGTTTTATTGGCTGCGCCTACAGTTCGGCTGTATGTGTGTGTGTGTGTGTGCGTTTGCGTGTGCGTGTGTCTTCATTTGCTCCCCACCCACCGCCGCGTTGGTCTCTGGCTGCGCTTGCGTCGCTCAAAATGCAGCCCAAAATGAAGTCGTAAATAAAAGCTTCGCACACGCTCATTGTGCGCTTCGTTGTTGTTGTTCTTCTTCTTCTTGTTGCTGTTGTTGCTTTTTTTCCATTTCTACGCAATGCTCTCGCTCGGCGTGCTTTATTATCTTGTCTCGTGTATGTGTGTGTAAGTGCAATGCTCGCAAGTGCGAGTTGTGCCTGTATGTGTAAATGTATTACCGTCTAGCCCTGTGTGCGTGTGTGTGTGTGTGTGTGTGAATGTCGCTTATATTGCGCGTAATTAGGTCAAAGTTCGCAGCTATGTTTGTAGAATGTTAATTATATGCTGGGCCCTGTGTACGCTGCGTGGGCGAAAGTCTTTGGGGGCATTAAACGCAGAATTTTACAGTGATATAAAGAAGTCCCAAAAGCTCTGCCGCAATAACCGTTATGCGTCAAGCATGTCAAGAATTTGAATGGGCGTTAGAAAATTGAAGTTACAAGTGTGAATGATCGTGAACTAAGCAAATTCGAGATCAAAAACAAACTAAGTCCCAAAAAATGTCGCTGTAGAATCGTTTTTCATTTGAGTTAAAAAATCATAAACATAATTCTTCTTCTTTGAACCCAATGCGTACAAATTTGCGATTTCTTTAACATTGACGGCTTTAAAGTGCGTGTGCGTGTGCGTGTGCGTGTGCTTGTGTGTCTGTGTGTGCTTGTGTTTTATTTGGTCACTTTCAACATTGGCTTCAGACTTCCGCCATACTCCCCTCCTGCACCCCCTCTTCAGAGCCCGTCCTTTGGACAGTGACTCATCTCGACAACAGCAAATTTGCGCCCCATTTGCTTGACCCACTTTCGGAGCACTTTGAAAAGTTTTCGACGCCCACAAACGACGCAATCGACGCTCGATAACAAACAATCTGTGTCGATAGGCAACACTCGGCTTTGTGTTTGCGTTATCGATTGTTGTTGTTGTGCTCAAGGTTGCCAGCTTGGCGAAATGTTAAGCAAATATTTAAGCAATTTGCTGATTAAATATGCAAAAGCAAAGCGCCGTCGATTACTCAAACAGCTGGGCTAGAGATTAATGCATAAACAGACGTTGATTATGCGATTAGCTTTGTTCGCTTCTCGCTGCTCGCTGCTCGCGCTTCTCACTTTCGGGGCATTTAGTTTTGTTTCCAACAATTAATTTATGAGTGAAAGTTGCCTTTTTTTTATCTGCTGTTTCAGTTTCAGTTTCTTGTTGTTGTCCACTTTTTGCATGCATCGAAGAATGAGTCGCCTTTGTTTAGGGTTGTTTTGAACCTTTGGAACTTATCTAACTGCTGGTCCCTTATATGCATATTGGCTTACAATGCCGCATAATGTATTCTTTATTATGCGCATGTACATATGTATTTGTGTCTCATAAAGACACACTCGTCAACATAATTGGGCGACAATGCGCTTGATGTACTTGATGTATGTATATGCAACAATCCCTCCGGCTCATTTAGATTGAGAGAAGTACATCATCAGGTCTTTGCGCAGCCCGTTGACCCGCAGTTGACAAACTTAAGCCCCCGCCAGCCCGTGGACACTTTAACCACTTGATTGCATTTCGATTTGAGGTTTCTTCCAGCATTTAATTCATTTAATTCGCCCCTTTTCGCTCCGATTTAATTAATTACGGTCTCGCTCGCTCCTGCACTTAATCAATCAATCATCCGACCGCATGAGGGTGAGATGACTTTCAAGCGGAAGTCAATGTGATGTCATCGGGCAGGCGGCAGTCAATGCGTTGAACTTGAACAAACCTCCAGGCGCTAAATATATAACCGAATATAACAAATACAAATGCAAACACAAACAAAGGCTGAGTACACTGCAAATTATCTTTTGACACAATTCACGCCCGCTTATCGCAATCGGGGAATATTGTACAATAAAAATCCATGCGAAATTTACACAGATACACATGTGTATGTACATTCATAAATATAGATATAGAAATACACATAGATATATATGTGTGTGTGTGTTTCCAGGTATATTAAGCTGCCATCAGCATTTGAAAATAGCATCAATGAGTCAAAAAGAGGGGCACTGATAAGAAAATCCCTTGGAAACGTCAAAAGAAAAACCGTGTAGTTTTAGTTTTTGGTTGTGCTTTTCAAAATGTTCAACTTTCAAAAGCTAATGACTATTCACAATCAGATTAATCAGAATCAAGAATATATACTAGCGGGTATTACCCGGCCTTGCCCGTGGAAAGCTTAGTTCTTAACTGCTTAATTCCCGAAAACAAGTTTAGGGCTGATCAGAGAACACTTTAAAGTTCGCTCTGACTAGAGAGACGAATATTGCGAAAAGTGTGAAACATGTCTGACTTAACACGAAACTCTCTGATTTGAATGTCGCAAACAACTGTTTTCCGCCAATTTTCCACAGTTACGGGTGAAATTTGCAAAAACAGATGAAACACGTTTTCATTAAGTTGCATTGCATAGCTTTAAGTCTGAAGAGTGAGAGGGGATAATAAATATATATTTTCCAAAGATTGTGAAGCTTTATGATATTGAGCTCTGATAATTGAAGTGCTTAAGAAAAACAAGTTATTTTGCAAAAAGTTGTGTGAAATCCAAATAAATAAAGCTTGTGAATCATTTGATATAAATATATTCATTATTTATAGTGTATTTATCTAGAAACTTGGCGAGCTATGCAATGGAAATAAAATCTAAGAATATCATAAATTATTTATTAAGTTTTCTATAGCATTTACACACACTTTGCAACTATTTCGTGATTACATTACCGAAAGGTATAAATACTTATTGAAATGCAACCCGAAATCTGCTGAGCTTTATTTATACTAATACAAGATTACATTTGTCCCCTTTCGCATGAAACGCATTTCGTGCTGTGCCAATTGAATTTCTGGCCAAAAAAAAAAGTTGGCTTCTCTTTTGTGAAATACTTTTCGAAGGCAATTTTAAAGTCTGGTAAACACATTTAGTCCATTTGACTGCCGAGTGCCAAAAGTGGAACATCAAACAAAAGCTCACTAACTGGGTTAACCAGGTGCATGCCAGGCCAGACAGACAGGTAAACAGGCGGGCAGACAGGCCGACAGGCAGGCGAGTTGGCCAATAAGCTGCACCCTTTGAACCCTGTCTCCATAAGTAGGCAGCACTCAGGCCCGAACTCTTGAGGCTGTAAATTTCAATTTAATTTCGAATAAAAGCCAGCGCCAAGAGAATTACTTGGAGAGGAGTGAGGAGGGAGGTGAGAAGGAGGAGGAGAGGGGAAGGGGCGTGAGAATGATTTGAAAACCTCGCAAACTGCGTTGATTCATCGTTTATGCATTTCTCGCTTTTCAAACTTATTTAATGCATAGTTTAAACTTTTATTTTATGCAGTTTGTTTTCTGTTTAATGCGGGGTGGAGGCAGCGTGGGTCGAGGAGGGGGAGGGGCGGGGCCACACTGCACAGCAAAGTTCAATTGTTGTGGCCATTTAAGAGCAGTTTGAAAATAAAACAGAGAACAAAAAACTACTTTGATTTCTGGGTTAATTAACTAACAGCAGCAGCAGCAACAATTGGTAATTGATGCGCCGTCGTAAACCCAGCCTAGGCATTGCCCCTCTCCCCTCCTTCATTGTCGCCCCTCCCCCCTTAATTGTGTGTGTAATCATCTTAACGCGCTTTGTTTTTAGCCGTAATACCCAGCATTACGCAGCAGCGATATGGGCTCTATTTATATTGTAACTACGCTAGTCGCAATTCCTTTAAAATGGAGGTAGTTGTTAAGCAGAAATTAGCTATCATTTGACTGGAACAAGTATTTTCTCGCTCTTTTCACCCATTTTCCGTTCGTTTAAGTGCATTTTTCGTTGAAATTTGTGAATGTTCGCATAGACACTTGAAGCACACTTTTTATTATTGGATTTGAGCCAGCGACCTGCCAGCTTCTATCCACATTTTGTTAGTAATACTTAAAATGATTTCTATACACACTTTGACAAAGGAACTTCAACTTCTCTTTCGACAAGATCAAGACGAGCTCGTTTTGAATATATTATTCTAGGCAGGGCATTTTGATAGTCGTGCATGCCCCACTTGACTTGAGTTCCTATTTGTTTGGAATTTGGAGCCACAACAAATTTGCACACGATTGTTGAATTGTTGGGCAGCGGAAGGAGAGGGGGTGAGGGGTGAGGTGTGCTTCGCTAAAAGCTTGCGCAATGTGTTGGCAAACGCAGCAGCTGCCACAGATTGCCAGCTAAGTCGTCTCTGGGCCAGTGGGCCAAGCAATTGCAGCAAAAGCAGCCCGCAACCAATCGAGCGGAGGCAACCACTTGACGCATCGCACGGGGCGTGGTGCGTGGTTTCAGCTCGGCCGAAGGGGGGAAGCCACGGAGGGAGGGGTTGGGGGTGGTTGATGCTGCTACCACTTATACCTCAGCAAGTGCTGTAAATTGAATTGTGGTTTTCCCAACGCTTGCTGCTGCTGCTGCTGTGTGACTGAGTCTACACAACAGATCCAAGTTTTCTATATATATATAAACTTATATATATATATCTGCTGTGGCATTGTTGTTGCCATCGCCGCAAATTTAATATGCAAGCTCAATGGGCAAAGTGCTGCAGTTGCTGGCGCTCAGTTTTCTGTCTGAGGTGTGCGAGTGTGCGTGTGTGCGAGTGTGTGGCGTGAAGTGTTGGAGTGGAGTATTCCACTGTGGTTGCCGCTTTGATCTAATGCCGGCAGCTGCCTTCTCAATTACCCAACACGCATTGTTAACCCAACTGAGACACACATGAAAATCATCTCTGCATATATGTAATATATAAAGATATATCATAATAGATCTGCCTGTCGTGTTGACCAAAAGTTTTCCAATTTATTCATATTTAAATACTTTAAACTTAAAATGTTCACAGCTTCCAAATGTGTTATTCATTGCTTTATCAGCTTACATTCATATTGTAAACGGGCAATTATTTAAATGATACTCAATAAATTCCATTCGTTTGTTGATGACAAATATTTATATGCAGCCACAAAACTTTCTCGTCTTTATCAAAGGTATTTCCCCTTGGTCTTGTTTTTTTTACTTGTGCCTTTTTCTCTATCAGTCTATCTATCGCCTATCGTAGCCCTATCTAACTATCTATCTGTCCATATATCCATCTATATAGCCATCTATTTATTCATCTATCCATCCATCTATCTATCTATCCATCTATCTTTCCATCCATCCATCTATCTATATGTTTATCCAGCTATCTGTCCATCTATCTATTTATCCATCTATCCATCTTTCTATCTATATGTCTATCCATCAATCTACCTATCCATCTATATATCCATCTATCTATCTATCCATCTATATATTTATCCATTTATCTATCTATCCATCTATCTATCTATCTATTCATCCATCTCTCTAACCATCTTTATATCTATCTATTTATCCATCTATCCATCTTTCTATATGTCTATCCATCTATCTATATATCCATTTATCTATCAATCTATCTACCTATCCATCTATCTATCCATCTATATCTATCCATCTATCTATCCATGTATCTATCTACCTACATATATATTCATCTAACTTCATTTTCTTGATATTTTATCATATTTCACCCTTTCACCCGCCGCGCTTTCCTCCCTTTCAAATACATTTTCATTTCCACATCCTATTTACTCAATTCACACACAAAATTCACTTAACTTTAATTCACTTTGCTTATCGGAAACACACATTTCCCCACTTTTTCCTGCTGCTTCTGCTTCTTGCTTTTAGCCAGCTGTTTTCAGTTTTTCCCCATTTATTCTCTCTCTCTCTCTCCCTCTCTCTCTCTCTCTCTCGGGTTTTGCATAGTTAACCTCAACTCGAATTTATGTTCGAGTTAATCTTTTTAGTCATTTTACTTACTATGTGACGTAAGTCGGGTAATTCCAAGAATGACAGGGGAGAGGGAGAGGGCAGGTGGTGAGGGGGTGGACTTGTGCAGAGGGGAATGTCGTTCCGAGCCTTTCAAGTTTCTTATTGCTTTTCATTTTTGCTGTCTGTCTCATATTTTTTTTGCAAGCGTCGCCTTATCAGAACACGCAAAACAAATGCTTGTGAATGTCAGCGACGTTTGCTAAATACCCTCTAGCTTAGGTGCAATGCGGTATGATGGTTGAGTGTCAAGAAGAGTTTATGCGAAACACGGGTTCCAAGCAAGGTTTGCCCAGATTTAACTTATTTTAAATATGAAATGTGTTTTGATTTGAATATAAAACATATTTAAAATCTAGATAGAAACATGTTGCTAGCGGATATTACCCGGCGTTTCCCGCACAAAGCTTTGAATTATAAATATAACCCTTTCAACCCGTGTAAAATGTAATTCGCACAAAGGTGTAAGGAAATGAGTCTTAAAACAATTCCTAAAACATTTTATGCATTGATTTTTAACATTTTATTGAATATTTTCTTAAATATATTTCGAATTAAATTTCAAAAACAATCAGTTAAATATGTTTATATTTATTTAAAAGTATTTAAGGCAATGCATAAATATTTGTATTTTATTGTTATCTTTTGTTTTGCTTTGTTTTCTTTTGTTTTTTCTGTGTAAAGCAACAATTATTTCTGCGCTTTGTTGACTTATTGCATATATTCCCGAGGCTGCGGAACAAGACGTGAGCAGGGGGAGGAGGTAGGGGAAGGGACGGGTCGCGAAACAAAGTATTTCAGAGACTTAATTACATGAAGGAAGTTGGTTCATGAAGAGCGGCAGAAGAAGAGCTCGTAGAAGCCGCCAAATGCCATACAGAATCACGTTATGACAACACGTAATTGTCTGATTATGCAGTTTTATACACATATATATATATATATATCTATATATGTATCTATATGTAACTGCATTTGTATCTGTAGCTGTTGGTGCGCCTGTAAATGTATCTGTATCTGCTTACACGAAATGTGCAATGTGCGTGTTTTTTAGCTCTCCATTGCATTTTTCATCAAGTTTATTGTGTTTGTTGATTTTCGTATATATATCTTCTTTTTTTTGACGCCCTGGGCATTAAGCATTGTGTATCTGGCAGATACTCGTACTGAAACTGAATACTGAAACGTCAAATGAGAGAGAAGAGTGAAAAGAGAAAAAGCAACTTCTGCATAGGTAGGTAAATGGCGCATGGGACAGCTGCGATGCACGTCTTGAATCCATTGTTGACTTTACCTTTAAAACAATTTTCTACACTCGTTTTGGTTTTGGTTTTCATCATACATATTTGCAATTATTTGACGTGTATTCAGCAGTTTCTTGACGAGCTCTCTGGAAGGCAAAGGCAAAGGCTTTTGCCGTCGATTTGTTTTGTTTATTTTGTTGCCTCGATTGTTTAGCTCTATTTGCGACTGAGTCACAAATCGTTTTCGATTGCGACAAACGCTGGACTTGAAATTCGCTTGAATTCTCGCTTGCTTGTCCGTCCAAATGGGCAACTGGATACGCGACGTGCCATAAACTGGTTGCACCTGCCTGCCTCTCTCAGCTGCGGCACCATAACCGAATCGATTTTCTCTTGGACAGTTTTCCAACTCCATTAGTGCATGTCATTAATTTGCAACAATTTTCCACAGTCGGGAGTCGGGCGGAACCGTTAGCATGTATATATGGGAAAAATCTGATATGAAAAACTGAGCAGAATTTGTTGCTTAATAGCATTTTGATGGAAGCAAACGCCAAATGCCGCTGGCTAATCAATAAAAACCAACTATCAACAGCTTCGGCTATTACTCCTCCTCCTCTTCTGCATTTCATCCTCCTCTTGGCTAACTCGCCTGCTGCTGCTGCTTCTTCTGCCTGCCTGCCTTCCTGCTAAATTGTTATCAACTCTCGTTAGTCACTTGATTTATTATGAGGCATCGGGCGCAGCTCTGCACTCTTCAATTAAAACTGTATTAAATGCAAAATGACTTTTAAACCTCTTAACAACAAAAAGAAGACTCCTGCTCCTTCTGGCCAAGAGCGAAGCGGGCTCAAACCGGTCGGAGGACAACTCAATCTTAAACGGCAAATCAATTTATGACTCTGATTAAAGCGACAGCTAATTGAAATACATTTTTACGCCTTGATTGACTGACTGATGCGATGCGAAGCGACTCGACTTGACTTGTCGTATAAACAGTTTTCAAGTCACGTTATTTTTCAATTTCAACCAAAGCCTAACGAGCCTGCCAATTGTTATAAGAACTTGTCTTTATCAGCAGCCCATTAGATATTCTAACTACTTGAAATATGAAAATTATTCTACTTGTTTGATGTTGAACCAACTCAATAACATTTCGAATACTTTCGGAAATCTACACTGGGATCTATGAATCATGCTTCAATTTAAAGAACGGAAGGAACGTAAAGTAGTTTCTTGTATGAACAACTTTTTTGTTTATTAAGATATCTGGACCAAACTCGACTTGTGTTAATTTCTTTATGCTCCTCATATTCATGCGAAATCCTTTCAATATAGGACCCTTATATCATATAGCTCCCATGGGAACGATCGCTCGAAAAGTAGTTTCGTGTATGAATAACTTCTTTGTTTATCAAGATATCTTGTCCAAACTCGACTTTCGTTAATTTCGCTTTGCTCCTTATATATATGCGAAATCTTGTCAATATCGGACCCTTATATCATATAGCTGCCATAGGAACGATCGGTCGAAAATTAAGCTCTTCTCTTCTCTTCTCTTCTTTCTCCATATATCCAGATATCTTGATCAAGTTCGCAATTTCGATACTTATATGCTATGCTTCCTACGTTTATGCATTTTATCTACATCGGAACACTATATCATATAGCTACCATAGAAACGAACTGTGGAAAATGAGATTGTTGTATGAAAAACATCTTGTTTTTCAAGATATCTTTTCGCTGCACTTCTTAGAAGCATAAAAGCTTTTTTATCTAATATTCCTTCACATTGAGATGCTGCCTTTGTTAAGATTCTTTAAGTTTTAGATGCTATATTTTCGAAATTCAATTTAGAGTTATTTCAGAAAGTTTTGCATAATTTTGCAAAAATTTCCAATGTCAGGCATATGGAGAACTCTTCCTGTTGTGTTGTTTAAAGTGCATTTAAATGTTATTTACACGCAGCACGTTATTTTATTATTATTATTAATGTTTTGTGACGCAGTTTATTGACGTTGTCGTCAACGCCTTCGCCCATGGTCGCAGCCAATTCGCGTTGTTGTCAAGTATGCATGCAGCGAGTCGAGTTCAAGTGTCTATGCGAGAACGCGCCAAGGCCGCATTTTCCCCAGTTCGGGTTGTAAACTGATAAAAATGATTTCACAATTCGCAACTAATGTGTTATTTTATATACTCTATCTTTCGACAGGGCCGCCATACAAAAACTGGTCAGTTGGCTGCCATAAAGGTGATGGACGTCACCGAGGACGAGGAGGAGGAGATTAAGCTGGAGATCAATGTGCTTAAGAAATACTCAAATCATCGCAACATTGCCACCTATTATGGTGCATTCATTAAGAAATCGCCGCCCGGCAAGGACGATCAACTCTGGCTGGTTATGGAATATTGTGGTGCTGGCTCCGTTACCGATCTGGTCAAGTCGACCAAGGGTCAGAGCCTCAAGGAGGAATGGATCGCGTACATTTGCCGCGAAATCTTGCGCGGCCTCAGCTATTTGCATTCGAACAAAGTCATCCATCGCGACATCAAGGGCCAGAATGTCCTGCTCACCGACAATGCGGAGGTTAAGCTCGTCGATTTCGGTGTCTCCGCGCAGCTGGATCGCACGATAGGCAGACGCAATACGTTCATTGGTAAGGCAAAACGATTTTGTGACTCACGGCCAAGTCGTTTAACTGGTTTCACTTTTGTCTCTATAGGTACACCCTATTGGATGGCGCCAGAGGTCATTGCCTGTGATGAGAATCCCGAAGCCACGTACGACAATCGCTCGGATTTGTGGTCCCTGGGCATTACGGCCCTGGAAATGGCTGAGTCACAGCCGCCGCTCTGCGATTTGCATCCGATGCGTGCACTTTTCTTAATACCACGCAACTCGCCGCCGCGTCTCAAATCCAAGAAATGGTCCAAGAAGTTTCACGGCTTCATTGACACGGTGCTAGGTAAATACTACAAAATAATGGAAAGTAAATATTTAAACATATTCGTTTGTCCTTGCAGTGAAGGACTATCACCAGCGGCCTTACACCGAGAATCTGCTGAAGCATGCATTCATTAAGGATCAGCCGACGGATCGGCAGGTGCGCATACAGCTCAAGGATCACATCGATCGCTGCAAGAAACGCAAGCAGGAGAAGGAGCGCGAAGATTATCGCTACTCCGGCTCCGATAACGATGACGACGAGCCCCAGCTGGCCGGGGAGCCCAGCTCCATTATCCAAGCGCCCGGCGGCGATACATTGCGTCGCAATTTCCAGCAAATCCAGGAGGGACGCCTGGCCGCCGAACAGCAACAGCAGCACCATCAGCTGCTCGCCCAGGCGCAGGCACAGGCCGCCGCCGCACATGCCGCTGCCGCACATGCCGCCGCCCAGGCGCAGCTCCATCAGCAGCAACAACAGGCGGCGGCCGCAGCTGCCGCCGCGGCCCATGCAGCCCAACAGGCGCAGGTGGCCCAACAGCAGCAACAGGCGCAGGCCCAGCAGCCGCAGGCCAATCGCCAACAGAAACCACCATCGGTTCGTGCACCCCACACTCAGATTCCAATTGGAGTTATTTTCGGCTAATTTGATTAACATCGTTTTGCAGCGCCAGCAGATCGAGGAGCCGGGTCCGCCGGCACGGCCCCAATTGCCGCAGCGTCTGATCGTGGTGCCAGATCCACCGCACGCCAATCGGCCATTGCCACCGACACCCAAGTGCGGCGAGCCCGTGGCTCAAACGCCGCCCCAACAACAGCAGCAGCAGCGCAGCTCGCAGAACAATTTCAAGCCATCGGTGCGTATTCACAATAGACCGAGATTACGACTTAGTGCCAGATAAGACGGGTGGGGGAAAATCCAAAGCATTTCCCAGGGCAACGACTTTTACCGATAGGAAATAGTAAAGGGCCGTCCGCGATATAAAAGCGAAAGCTGAGATCAGCTTAGGCAAACGGAAGTGAAAAGGTCGGGAGTAGCATGAAGTATATAAAGATTAGCAAATGTTAACCGGCTTTGCCCGGTTAGTTGAAATTTTTAAGAAATAGAATGAAATGAAATGAAAGCAGGTTAGCATGCATTTTCCGGCTTAACCTGGGCCTAAAATGTAATGGAAAGATCGGAAATAGCATGAAATTTATGTATGTCAATTCAAGTATTGACCGGCTTTGCCCGAACCAAGTATTTTGCTGTAAAGTTAATCAAAAGATCAGGAATAGCATGAGATGAATGAAGCTTAACAAGTACCGACCGGCTTTAACCGGGCCAAGATTTTATCATTCTATAAAGTTCAGACGTAGCAATAATTACTATATATTATTATTATGATCAAGCTTGAACAGAAGGAAAAGGTTGTATATACGATATATAGATAGTATAGATTACCAGGGAAGATCTGGGCTCAAGAAATCTTTAGTACAAATCACAATTGCTTTCCAAATTTCGTGTTGTAATAAATATTTGTTACCTTTTCAATAGTAGGTTAAAGCTTCTAGCTAATAACAGCTCCCGCCCCCTGTAAGCCCGCCCTCCCCCCTTTGTGCTACTGCTAATTAGTAACTAAATGCCAACCCCCCACCCCCAGCCCCCGTTCAGACAGCTCAGCTCATTTATAATTTACCCCTGTAAAACCCGATCGTATTGTATTGTATTTGTATTTATGATATGATTTTTCAACTTCTTTTATTTTCATGTTTTGTGCGCCTACCATAACATATATAATCTATATAAACTATATATAATATCGACCTTATGATTTCGCTCATGTGTGTGTATATGTGTGTGTGTGTGTCTCTCTGTATTATGCGTACATCAAAAATACCGTAAAAAATACTATAAATACTAAATACACACGACAATCATAAAACAGTTACCACCAAGGAGACCTGAGGTATGTTTTATCATTTTCCGTTGTAGCCTGTGCTCGCTCGCTCCTCCTTTCTCTCTCTCTCTCTCTTTCTCTCTCTCTATCTATCTATCTATAATTTGTGTATTTTATGCTTGTTTTACCATATACCATATATATATATGTCTATATGTAAACTCCGCCCCTTTTTGGAAGACCTGTCAAAATTCTGAAATCAAAATTTACAACTTTTTGGAGGTACACAAGCCACAGCCTAAAAAAAAAATACTGTCAAGCGCTTACGTAACACTTAAATACTATCAAATACCGCCCCCTCTCCCCTTTCCTACGCCCCTGCACGTGCCCACTAATCCACAGTAAAAGAGATACACTTTCCATTTCCAAATGCAACTAATACCAAAAACGAAAACGAGGTTCTATAAATAGAAGAGTTGCTTTGATTGATGCGTTTGTAATGCCAAAAAAATCAAATATATATATCTTTATATATTTAAGACTAACCCCGGCAAGTTTCATAGATAAAAAACTAACCGAGCTTTCTCTAATGTTTGGCCCTGTTCGTTTGTTTATCTATATAAGAAGTGAAAGGTGTAAACCAGTCTAATGCTCTCTTACTTTTCGTTCCACCCCAAAAACAAACGCATTTGCCCCCCGAAACAACAACTACAACTACAACAACAACAACAACATATTGTGGTACCACGTGCAACACACACACACACACACACACACACACCCAACACACACACACACACTCACAACACGACACACAAAAATCCTCCGTGTGCATTCGAAAACTTGACCCGAAATCTTTTGTAAAATACGAAAATACCAAAATCAAATACCTGTAGGATCATTTGGATGTGTTAGCAGCACAATTAAATGAATTGGGCGTGGTCTCCTCCCAACAGCCGCAGCCACAGACAGCAGCAGGCGGTGGACAACAGCAGCAGCTGGCACAGCCGGAGGCGCCGCCGCGCAGCAATCGACAATCGGGGGCATCCGCCGGCAACGGGGCCATCTGTGTCTCGGCCTCATCCTCGTCAGCCTCGAAGCCGGCGGCTGCATTGCCACAGCAGGCGAACAATCATCTGGGACAGCCCGTCAATCCGTTGGATCCACTCGATAGCAGCGACTCGGACAGCGAACCGGATGAGCCCAACGATCGGGCACGCAACGATGGCACGCTTCTGGCCAGCGATCCGCCCAAGCCGCTGTAAGTACACGCCCGGCCCCTTCTGCTCCCCCTTAAAAGCACAAAACGTAAGGCGTGGCAAAAATTTGCAATACAACAAAATGTTCCACATAAATATTTATTGCAAATCGCGCACAGCACGTGTTATACATGCACAACCTCATATATATATTTTGGGATTTGTTCCAACTTGGTTCTATTTGTGTTTCCAGAGTTATTTATGGGCTCATCGTTGAGCTATTTAAGCCTTAAATACTCAACAGAACTTCTAAGAATAGTCACAAGAGTGGAAGAAGAAGCTACTAGTAGCTTTCTTAGTTTCTATAGCAGAACTAGACATGTTTTTCCTATTAGGTTCAAAAATTCTCTTCGATACACTCCGTAGTTTTAAGATCTTATGATCTACAATTCATCAAGAAATTAGTCTTAATAACCGACTATAAAGTGAGCATCTACAAATTCACAGCCCATTTAAAGTTTCCATTGCAACTCTGAACAATGCGTTTAGTTCTCCAACACAAGAAATATGTAAGTGTTTTCCAACACTGATCTTAAATATTTGCAAAAGCTTTCTAAGCCAGATAACTTAGCTTTAAAATGGATGGAAAGAATAAGAAATAACCTAAAATGTTGCTTAGTAAAATTAAGAGTTTTCCAACACTGTTCCCAATCAAATTTGTTCTAATAGCTTTTCAAGATAAGATTTCTTTTTAACATTTAGAAGAGAACAAAATGAAATGATTTCCATAGAAAACACGTCCAATGCTGCAAGGAAAACTTAATGTTTTCCAACACTGTAAATCCTACTAAAAATTGCTGTCACCAGTAAATATTTTATTTACTAGCTTTCGGTAACTTCCATTTGCTGTAAATTCTTAATGTACCGAGCGAAAGCCAAGACAAATTGATTTATTTGGGATAATTGAAAATGTGCACAAATGTAAATGGAACCATTTGGGGAGCCGAGCAATACTTTTGTAGAACTTGTTGCTATTTCAATCGATTCACGACATTCTTAACTTTTTCTCTCACCAATTATTCGTTATTAAAAACCAACCCGAAAAACGCATCTCCTCACTCTCCACATCCTCACATTCTTTTCAATCATTTGGCGGCCCGTTTTTTGCGTTTTGCGTTTTGTGTTTTCGTTTGCTTTTGGTTTTCTTTTGTTTTGGTTATGTTCAGACCCGAATTTTCATATAGGCCCGGCCTGGGACCCGTTTCCGAGGACACAACAACAACAACAACAACGACGAACACACCGCTGACCCACGGCAGCGGTGGACCACCAAATCGACCCTTGCCACCGACCCCGGACGACGACGATCAGGCCGGAGATCGTACGCTGATCATGAAGCGCGTAAGTAGCTGCCATCCAACATTATTTATATATATATATCATCCGAGTCTTTAATCTAATTATCTAGAACTTGTCTAGTTTCTTTTAGTATGTTTTCTTTTAGTTTAGTTTTTAGTTGAATTTTCCGTTTCTACTGAGATACGTTGCGAAGAATCTAGTTGCAGGTCTTTCAGGCAGCTTGTACAAATTGTAATTAGCTTTTTATAGGGTTCAAGGTCTATAAAAGAACACCAAAAACTATATAAAACCCTATATATACATATATTAATAATATTATTCAATTAAAAGCAACAACAACATAAGTTTGGATGGTTGTGGTTCTATTTAGACAACTTTTTGCAGCAACTATTTTAATTTAACTCCCTTAACCAACCGATTTGAAGACCGATTCCCTTTGAGTTTAGCTTAAACTACAAACTTATTACAATACTAAATACATATTTATTTATTTTGATTAGTATATTACTTTAAAAACAAAAAACACACATGGTATGAAACATTTTTCGTGAATTTCTTTTGTACAAAGTTTTTAAGAGTATTCCACAACTATATCATTTTTAGCCCCTGTCTGTGGCATTTTATATATTTCTTTTCCATATTCTCTTTAATTTTTTCATATGAATTTCGAATGTTCCTTTCGAGTTTTGTGTATAAAGTGAACTGCACTGGTGCATAGAATGTTTCCACGGGCACAATCCATATTGTTAAGAGCTGGACAACTTATCGATAAGAAATTTAACATGCGCGATTATCGATAATTTATGGATAAAGATCATTTATCGCTCAATATGAGCCTAGTCGATAATATATAGCATTAATGATCATTTATCGATAGCTTATCGCTCTATATAAATGAATTTTTGATAAAATGTTGATATATCGATAAATATATCGCCACATCTGATATATTTTAAGCTTTTTTGTTTATCGATAAATACTTAAACCTGCAATAACATGACGTCAAAGCTGTCATTTATCGATAATTGTTGGATATATCGATTATATTAACATATGGATTTCCTAATAATTAGTTTTTTTACTTAACGATAGTTTTCCAGCTCTGAATAATTAATTTCATGCATACATACATATGTATTGTAATATATATAGAGATATATCAAGGCAAGAGAAAGTGCATCCGATTGGTTTCATGTCATATGGCACTTGAAATGATATGTTATGATCTTTCTATTTATATATTTAAACACCTTTTGCACCACAATGTGCATTATCCACCCCCCAAACCCCGTCCCCCACTCTCCCCTTCACCAAGCAACACCAATACAAATAGCCCAAATCATATAAATAAGACGTACATGCATACATGTATGTATGTACATATGTATGTGTGTATATGGAATGCAATGCAATGAGAGAATTCATGAAAAACTTTCCATGCGGTTTTTTTCATACCTGGGTACAGATAGCCAAAGTAAATTATAAAAAAAAAAACAACAATTTAGCCTGTAGAACTGTAAAATGCAAGCAAACAAAAACCTAACAACAATTCTTCTCTTGCGCTACTACTCACAACAACAACAACTACAACAACAACAACTATTCCTACAACAACTGTAAACAGAAATTAGAACAAAACATAAATCGCTTACAAAAATCGGCATCCACATCGCATGCGCCAAAGCGAGCTGAAGACGCGAAGCTTTTGCGCGATTGGGACTTAGATAAATTCGTTTCCAAGAAAGTGAACGGCGGCGGCGGCGGCGCTAGCAGCAGCAGCGGCAGCGGCAGTAGCAGCACAGCGAGCCTCAGTCGCAGCTCGTTTTTGAGCACGCTGAAGGTGGACGCGAAGCTGCAGCGCGCCAGCGTCGCCGAGCCCATAGCACGTCCCGTGCCCAAAGGCTTTCAGCCGCTTAAAGGCGCCAGTTCGTCGACTGGCGTCAGCATTGCCAAAGAGCGCAGCAGCAGCAACTCAACGCAGCAGCAGCAGCCGACGCAGCCGCAGCACAAGCGCCAGGAATCCGACTCCAAGTTGCCGAGCTTTGTGCGCGGCTTTCGACGCGAGAATTCAGACTTTTTCCCGTTAACGAAGCGACACTCGGCGGTGCTCAGCGGCGGCGGCACTTCTGCCAGCAGCAGCAGCGGCAACAATGCCCAGCTGCAGTCGCCGCAGCTAGTGCAAGCGCAGCGCGCCAGTGCCATGTACCAAAGGAACAGCATTTACAGCAGTAGCAGCGGCAGCAAGGAGAGCAGCGCAGCCGCAGCTGCTGCCGCTGCCGCTACTACTGCTAATAAAACCAAAGCGACGTCCACTGCCAGCAAGACAACTACAAAAACAGCAGCAGGCGGTGCAGCAGCTAGCGTCGCAGCGCCGACAAAGTCCAGTTGGGCCAATTTAGATTTTCTGCGTCCGCGTCGCGAAAAGACTGAGTCTGTCATTGTGCTGCACAATGCAGCGGCGCGTGCGCAGCAGCAGCAGCAGCAACAACAACAACAGCAACAGCAGCAGGTAAACGTTCTCAGCACGCACGCATTAAAAAAAAACAACAGCAGATGAAAAACAATTCAAATATCGTTCATTATTGTGTTTTGTCTTGGCGCCAGAAACGTAAACCAAACCAAACTACTTGAAAACAAATCAAGAAAACAACAACAACAAAAAATACCAAGCGTAATGCAATTAAAATTTACCATTTGGCTAGAATTCCGATACTCACCGCAACACAAACACACACATACGCATCGCTCTCTCTCTCTCTCTCTACCTCTGTCTCTGTCTCACAACTCACCCACTACATCTCTCTGTTGCTCGCTCTCTTACCATTGCCATTGCCCATGCAGCAGCCGCATACTGTTAATAACATTGCACTAACAGCTCGTAAATAACAGAGACTACGCATAAAAAGTAGACAGAAAAAAGGTGTTAAAATTAAACATTTCTTTTGATTTATCAATATTTATTTTATGTTTTTCTGCCTTGCTTTGAACTTCCCCAGCATGTTTTTAGTTTTAGGATGTATGGACATTTTATTGCTTGACCATTAACACATTAATAATATGCATTGGGTAGACGGTCAAATAACGGTAATCTACTATCGTATATGTATATAATATTACCATACCATAAAAGGAAACAAAAGTATCGAATGCTAATGAGATGCTAAAATACAAAAAAAAAAATCTATTTAGCTTTAAATTTGTCAGGCTTAACTTTTAAGCTTTTATGTATCTTATCGTGTAAATAACGTCATTATCTCATGGATTTACCATATATTCAAGTTATAGCATGGGAAATGTTTGAAATAGATTAAAAGAAGAAAAAAAAGGATGGTTAAATTTCTAGGATTATTTAGGAACTGAGCTAATAGTTAAAAACAAAGTGCTAAAAGACTATTTTATACCTCTTTTCAACATATTTTTTTGTTAATTATTTTAATAGAACTCAAATCTGTAAATCTTTAATCTTGTCGATCTGGCATATATAATATTTAGGGTTTTATCTATATGCCATCATAAGGACTTTATCTGAGCTAACTTTTTGGTTTTGATTAAGAATCTCGTGTGTAAACTAATTGCTTAGCTTTGCCAAAATTCATGCATTTGCTCAAAATTGTTTTAAAGCTTTTCGTAATGTTAAGATGAAATTTTCAAATAGAAAAAAAAAGTTTTCTTGGTTTGGTTGAGCCTAATTGAAATTAATGCAAATTAGAAACCAGACGCAACATTTTTGTGCAAATTGAGCAACGTTTTGCCTGCTGCCCGAGGCCTGTGCAGCAAACCCCCCTGCCCCCTCCACAGCAGCTACTCCCCCCCTCTCTCTGAGAAAGTTGCGCTAAACTAAACTAAACTAATTATAGGTCCTTTTGTGTGTAAAACTGCAAAGAGGTCGTAGCTTTAAAACAATTTTGAAGACCTAATCAAATGTTTTTAGTTCGTAAGCTTTTTAGTGTTAAAAGTTCAAAGTTTAAAGTTGAAAAGTTGAAAAGTTGTTGAAGAGAACATTTTGTAGGCGTCTCAGTATCTCATTGGCATTCATTTTGCTTACTCTCGTGTCTCCCTCTCTCTCTCTCTATCTCTCTGTCTGTCTCCCTCTTGCTCTTTGACTCTTTCGATTTGTTGTTTATTCATTACCCTTTGTTTTTTTTTTGTTGTGTTACCTTTTCAATGCATTTATAACCCACACATTCCCGTTTTTAATTTCATTTCGTTTCCAAATTTTTGACGTCCATATAAAACTTATGTAAAACTTTTCTCATATGCATATACCGCTCTCTCCCTCTCTATCTCTCCCTCTCTCTCTGTCGTTCTCTCACCCTCTTCCTTTCTCTCTGACAGAATCGCGGCGTAGCCGTCACTGGCTCCGGCGGGGACAACAGCGGCCTCGGCACCCCCGGCACCCGGACCAGCAGCGTTCTGCCCGATTTGCTCAGCCAGGCCTCGCCGGCGACGCCTCCGCGTCACGATAAATCATCCAGTGAGGAGGTGAGTATCGATAAATGATTCATTTATAATCGTGTTTATCAATCGATTCGATATTTCATTGTGTGTTTTGTGCGTTCGTTCAACTCGTTTTCCCGAGTTGCCAGTTTTTGTTTTATTATCATTGTTATTTGTTTACTCTTTTTTTTTTTGATTGTTGAGTGTCCCATGCAAAAGAAAAGTTCAGCTAAATATCGACTCATGCATCGTCTTAATTGTTTTCAATTAGTTTTTTGTGGGTTTTTAAATAAAAAAGTAACAAAAGTCGTTCAATCACATTGATTGAAATCATAAAAAAATCAACCGCCATTTCGCTTGACAAGCACTTAACATTCTGTTAACTTAACAGAAATATTCTTACAGTGGGTCATTGTTTCGCCTTTTGCGGAATTCGTTCTTCCTAATAACATTAGATTAAAGTTATATTTTTAAATTGTCTCTTTTTCCAAAGAAAACCTACTGTAGCAGAAAGTTTAGTTATTTTGTGTATGTTTTATTTGTTTTGTGCTTTAAACAAAATTTTACTGACCTATTCGAAATTATCTAACCCATCAAATGTGACTAATCCAAGAGAATTATCTTAGCATAAACATGTTTCTTTGACGTGGAGCAAAGCGCATTATGAAGAGCGCGTAGCGAAAATGTCCATTTCAATAAATTGGTCGACAATTTCCGAAAGTTAAATATTAAAAAAAAAATAATTTGCATGCAATTCGCAGCTTTTAAAAGTGCATGTCCTTTTAAATGAATCAAAACCAAATGAATTTTAAATTTAACCAGATTAAAAACGTTACAAAAACTTTCTTCTTCTTAATTGTGCTTTGTCTTTCCGCAACGTTTGAGCTGATGGCCACTACGATATATTCTAACAAATTACAAAATACAAATCAATTACCAAACAAACCAAAATTTACAATAGTAAGTATGAAAAACAACAACAACCAAATCAAATCATCAATTGCAATTGTTTTCGAACAACAATGCAAAATACTCTTCTAAAAATCTAAAAAAAAAATTAAAAGTATACCAACTCCCAACAACTACCAAACTTTTGTGTATAGTTTTATCATTTCCAACAAATTCTAATTAAATTTTACAATGTGTCATGTGTTTATTGTACATATTATTAAATGTGTGCAGGGCTTTCTAATTTACTCAATATTCACTTGTATTATTTCGCACCAGAAATGTCATGTTATGTTATTGTCTCTGTGTATATATATATGTGAATACATGTTTCTGTTATATTTTTGCTAGCCAAATGCACTGCTGCGCCCACTGTGGCCGCACTCACTCTCCCTCTCTCTCTTGCTCTTTTGCTCTCTTATTTACCTTGCGTTGCATAGCAGGCAGCCTCATGTCACTGTCACTGTAACTAACATTTCGTTTGCCGCCGCGCTGTTAACGCACTGTACACATTGCAGACGACGAGGGCGATGCTCCTCAATTACTGTAAACCTGTATCATTCTTATTGTTTTTCAACACACACACACACACACACACACACATGTACACATGTCTACACAACCAAACACACAACTCAATATGTAAACTTTATTTAAAGTTTATTTTACCATTGGCCTCTGGGGAAAGACTAATCACATTTTCTTTTGTTTTATGATCGTTAACATTTTTTCCAAACATTTCTCGGCTCTGTTTATATATATATTTTGGCTATTGTTTTTATTTTAATTGTCGCTAGCACACAATATTTAACCAATTCCACACACACACACACACACACGCCTACCCAACTCCCCCTCAGCATGTTTAATTTTTATTAATGAATTTATTTTGTTGACAACTCGAAGACTAATTGAAATTTTTTTCTTGCACTTTTTCTATTTTCTTTTCTCTTTAATTACAACAAAAACCAAAACGAAAAACAAACAACAACAACAAATCAAATCAATGTATCAATCAATCAATCAATCAATCGATCAATCAAATAAAGTATCAAGCGGCCATTAGTTCATCCGTGCATTCCACGCCATCGAAATCGTTTATCGCTAGCAACAGCGGCAGCGGCAGCAGCAGCGCCGCAGGCGTCGCCGTCGGCGCTGGCGGCCACGGTCATGGCGGCGGCAGTGTTGTCGGTGGTATAATTATTAGTGCTAATAATTCACCACAGTCAACCATATCGCTGGCCTCGTCCACATCGAATTCGCGACAAAACTCGCCAAAGAATTCGATTAGTAAAACGCGTTCTTCCAGCAGTATTACTAATTTATTGCATAAATCTGCTTCTTCCTCTTCTGCGAACATTCTACACCTGTCACCCTCCTGCTCCGTGTCCACCGCCAACAATGCCGTTACATCGAACGCCCACTTGCCACCGCATGCGTACGCGCTGCAACAGAAACAACGCAGCTTTCTCACCTTTGGCTTCGGTGCCGGCGGCTCCGGTCCGACACGTCGCGAATCCACGGTCAATGTAAATGTGACGCCCACCTCGCACGAGGCGGCCAATGATACGCCCGAAATCCGTAAGTATAAGAAGCGTTTCAACTCGGAAATACTATGCGCCGCACTCTGGGGCGTCAATTTGCTGATTGGCACCGAGAATGGACTCATGCTGCTCGATCGTTCCGGCCAGGGCAAGGTGAGAACGAATACCTAAACCAGATGACATCCAACCTAATCCCAATCTTCTCGACAGGTCTATCAGCTTATCTCGCGTCGCCGTTTCCAGCAAATGGAGGTGCTAGAGGGTCAGAATATATTGGTTACCATATCGGGCAAAAAGAATCGCGTGCGCGTCTATTATTTATCCTGGCTGAAGTCCAAGATCTTGCGCACCGATGGACTCTCCGATGTAAGTGGACGCAAATGAATAGCAAAGAAAAACTTCATATTTATACCCTGCACCTATCAAGTCAGGGCCTATTGATTGCTTGCTTATGTTTGCAACAGGCTGAAGGATGTTTGTCTGTATATATTGTTGATATGAAGCGATTAACTATGTCCGTCTGTATCTATATGATTTTCTTTCCTCGATATCATATCTTATCTATATCATTTCCATAATATAGATAAAATATTGATTTGTGGACATGGTTTTTGAAGCATAACTCGAAAACTTTAAGAGATACTTGCTTTACACTTGGCATAGTTCTTGCTTAGTGTAAGAAGATAGATGACCACATCCACTACTCGAGTTTTTATAAAGGTATATCTTTCCGCCTTGGTATGTCAACACTCTGGTGTGTCATATTTAAGCTGTGAAAATTACATTAAAATCGGACTCTAAACACCGAAGTTCATCAAGAATGCATTTCCGATACATGGTATGAGGCAAAGGGAAGAAGAAGCACAGCTGCTGGCGGAAGCTCGCAGCTTGCATGCATGTGTTTGTGTGTGTGTGTATGTGTGTGTTTTTGTGTAAAGAATGTAGCTAAAATGTCCTCAACGAAAGCTTGTGTATGGTTTCAGAGTATCTCCTAGTCGGGCACATCCGACTAGAGCACTTTTTTGTATTGTTTTAATGTTCCTCTTTCTTTTCAACTCCCCCCTTCCCAACGACAGCAAGTGGAGCGTCGCAACGGCTGGATAAATGTGGGTGATCTACAAGGTGCTGTACATTTTAAGATTGTCAAATACGAGAGGATTAAGTTCCTAGTGATTGCATTAAAAGACTCAATTGAAATTTATGCATGGGCGCCCAAACCATATCACAAATTTATGGCATTTAAGGTGCGTGCCATTAACTAAATATATATATATATATGTATATCAACTAAAAGATCTATAAATAATGCTTCCGTTTCGCTTAGAATTTTGGTGAACTGGAACATCGCCCCCTTTTGGTCGATCTCACAATTGAAGATCAGTCGAGACTGAAAGTGATTTATGGTTCCGCTGAGGGTTTCCATGCGGTTGATTTAGATTCAGCTGAAGTATACGATATATATCTTCCTAAGCATGTAAGTGGCGCATGCCAACATGATTGGATATACCCAGTAAATGCGAAACATCTCCAAACACAGACTCAGGGTGCAATCATTCCCCATTGTATTGTGGCGCTTCCAAATTCAAATGGCATGCAGCTCCTTCTCTGCTATGACAACGAAGGCGTCTATGTGAACACTGCCGGTCGTGTATCCAAGAACATTGTGCTGCAGGCAAGTGAAGAAAGTATCTCAATCGATTTGATATTAATCCGTATTTATCCCATTTCAGTGGGGTGAAATGCCCACCTCGGTGGCCTACATAGGCACGGGACAGATCATGGGCTGGGGCAATAAGGCAATAGAGGTGCGTTAGAATATGTTTAACCCAGATAGATACATGATAACTGAGATACTCTTGCCGTCTTTGGTTGCAGATACGTTCCGTGGAGAGCGGCCATTTGGATGGTGTGTTTATGCACAAGAAGGCGCAGCGCTTGAAATTCCTTTGCGAGCGCAACGACAAAGTATTCTTCAGCAGTGCCAAAGGTGCTTCATCGTGTCAAATCTATTTTATGACGCTCAACAAGCCGGGCATGGCCAATTGGTAGAGCCGCACACACACACTCACACACAGACAGACACACACACACACACACGGGCCATCTGTGTACCCTTCCGCAAAGCAATCTTTTGGCAACTGATCCGTGGCTCCAACATTCAACATTCAATATTCAAAATAACAACAAACATTTTCTAATTATTTTACAATGAAAGCCAACAACAACAAAATATCTACAGAGAACACACACTCTTACACACACACACACGCGAAAACATTAAATCGTTTAAGTAAAAAGTGCATAAGTTCTAATGAGAATTAGATTTTCCTATTACACACACTCACACACACACAAACACACACTCGTATAGATGTGCTTATGAAAGCAAAGGAAACGTTTCAATTAGTAAATGTGCTATAAAAAGTTAATCTTCAATTGAGTGCACAATTTTAGGCGAGCGTTAAGCAATGTATTTAAAAAGCAAAAGAATCGATAAAGCGAAGAGAAAAACGGCAAAGGAATGAGAGAAGAGAGAAAAAGCGAAAGCAAACACATTTTTCCAGAGCTCACTCGTCGAGGTTTTTAAGTTTGTTTTTCCCCCAAATTGATGTTTTGATAGAAACAAGATTAAAGCACATGCATATGTATTATAAGGATTACATAACTAAAATCTAAGTGAACAAAATGAATGAACGCAGTTAATAATTTGTACACAATGCACAATGCACATATAAACAATTTCATTTCAAATGTGAATTTCGAATTGTGTGCATATTGTTTTTCTACTTAAATTAATTATTTGCCTACAACTTACAAATATAAGTTCAAGTAAACGCCCGCAAAGCGAAAGAATATATTAAAATAAACCAATTGCAATTAATTCTCTGTTGAAAACAAAAATGTCCGCGAAACAAACTTTGTGCAACTTTTCAATTTAAATTTATATAAATTATAAATAAATGTCTCTGTTTGCTCAGTTCAATGAAAAGTAATATACAAAAATTTATAAAGCGCCATTGTAAAAACTAAGTGATAAACAAAAGCAAGTTAATAATACTATAGAGAGCAGAACAAAAACAAAATGTTATAAGCAAAAGTCGCAACAATTATGATTGATGAGTAAATGTGTACAATAAAAACAAAAAGAGAAGAAAACAAAACGAAAGCAACACAAACAATACAAAATTTTGAAGCTACTTAAGCGACAATTAATCGATCGCTTGATCGACTGATCGATCGATCGATTGATCAGATTTGAAAGACAACTAAACTTAGCTTGATAACAAGATTGGAGGAAATTCGATGAACCTAGTTAAGCTGCATTTTTTACTGAACTTTTATACAGAACCTTACAAAAAACAAAAAGAAAAAGATGATGAAGTAAACAAAAAACAAGAAAAACTCAATTAGAGCTAATATAATTGAAAAGGAAAACCCGCTTCGTGTGCTGTGCAACAATTTCGATGTGTTTCTTTTTTTTTATGTGTGAGTGGAGAACTTTTTAAAGCTTAATTATTTAATGGCTACGTTGCAATATACAAACACACACACACACATTCTCTAGCGATCGGCACACACAACAAAATATCAATTTGCAATACACACACACACACACGTACACACGTACAGATGTCAAATTAAGCTGGCAGTTAATGCTAAGAAAAAAGAACTTATGAATTATTCTTCCTTGTTTTGTGTTGTTTTCACATGTGCGTCCCTCCCAAGCAAAGCAATTGAAAGAAAAATATTTAAAATATTGTTTGTTTTTTGTGTTATAAAAAAAAAGAGAAAGAAAATAAATGTATAACCCGTGTCCCCCATATTTAATAATGTTCTTTAAACAAAATGCACTAAAATGCAATTAAAAACAGCAAAAAAAAAACAAAAGAACCGAATTAGTAATAAATGCTTACTTTATTTCTAAAATAAAACAAGTAAATTGATGAACAAATGAATGTAAATCTAAATCGTAAAAGAAAATTATTATAAATATAATCTCAAAATTAAAAAAGAAAAAATAAACAAAATCAACTGCAATTCAAATTTAGTATTTTCGATAACGCACAAATTGTACTTTTTTAATCGATTACCGATAACCGTGTATTAAGCAACACTGTAATGTAGCGAACAGCTGACGGAAAAGAGCGTGAAGTTGGCAGCGCTGCCTGTCAAAGTTTGACAATATGCCTCTGTCTTCCTCTTCTCTCTTTTCTTTTTTACCCGAGCATCGGTAGGTGTCGACTGCTGAAATGATAATCGAAAATTTAATAACGCAAACTGCAACATCCAAAATAAATAACAAACAATATGTTCAAAATGTGATTCAAGCTTGTGTGTGCATTGAATATTTGTGAATAATGGGCAGTCTTTGTGAAATAAAATGACTCAACAACCTGGTGTCTGGTGAACGAAAAACATTAATTGGATATTATTTTTTCCAATTGTAGAAATGGGTCGTGTAATTCGTGCACAGCGTAAGGGCGCCGGTTCCGTCTTCAAGGCGCACGTCAAGAAGCGCAAGGGAGCCGCCAAGCTGCGTTCTCTGGACTTCGCCGAGCGCTCTGGCTACATTCGCGGCGTTGTCAAGGTAAGTGTTTTTTTTTTCGTTGCACGATATGGCAATATCGACACATGGATATGCTAAGCTAATGGTTTTTCTTTTTGTTTTTCCATTTGTCTAGGATATCGTGCACGATCCCGGTCGTGGCGCGCCCTTGGCCGTCGTTCACTTCCGTGATCCTTACCGCTACAAGCTCCGCAAGGAACTGTTCATCGCCCCCGAGGGCATGCACACCGGCCAGTTCGTCTACTGCGGCCGCAAGGCTACCCTGCAGATCGGCAACGTGATGCCACTGAGCCAGATGCCTGAGGGTACCATCATCTGCAATCTGGAGGAGAAGACCGGTGACCGTGGCCGTTTGGCGCGCACCTCTGGCAACTATGCCACCGTGATTGCCCACAATCCGGACACCAAGAAGACCCGTGTCAAGCTGCCCTCGGGTGCCAAGAAGGTCGTGCCCTCGGCCAACCGCGCCATGGTCGGCATCGTTGCTGGCGGCGGTCGTATCGACAAGCCCATCCTGAAGGCCGGTCGTGCCTACCACAAGTACAAGGTGAAGCGCAACAGCTGGCCTAAGGTGCGTGGTGTTGCCATGAACCCCGTGGAGCATCCTCACGGTGGTGGTAACCATCAACATATTGGTAAGGCGTCGACAGTCAAGCGTGGCACATCCGCCGGTCGTAAGGTCGGTCTCATCGCTGCCCGTCGTACTGGTAGGATTCGTGGTGGCAAGGGCGACAGCAAGGACAAATAAACAACATCAGGAGCAGCCCGTTCCGTCTGAGATCAGCGTAGCGCTCTTTGCTATAATTGTGCATATGTATATGGAAAAGCTGTATGTGGTCAACATGCTATTTACGCGACGGAATAAAATTTATTTCTAAACACACTTGCAAGATTTCTAATACATAAATTAATGTAATGTTAATGAAATATAATCAACAAAAGTTATTTGGAGTGGATATATATAATTAGATATGAAGAACGTTCGTCATAGTCAATTTCCACTGTATACCATGTTGGATTATCGATATGACGCTGCACATTATATCGGATTAACATTTTATGGTTTAACATCGATAACAACGGTCACTATAAAAACATCGACTAGCTGTTAAGTGTATTTTATGCCATTGTAAATGTTAAGCTAGCAAATGATTTTCATGCTCTAAGCAGCCGATAAAATTTAATAATCGCTTTTTCTGAAAATTGCCTTTACCGTAATTAACAGTATTGAACACAGCATGGCAAGCCAAATTGTTGCTGCAGTAAATGTTAGCACCCACTGTTATTAAACAGAGGCAGCACATGTTAAAGTCGGTGCCACTGTTAGGCTGCTCTTAAAATAATGAAAATAAATGCGCGAGTGTGTTGGTGCGTTGTTGTGTGCGGACAGTGAAAAATCAAACAGATATTATAATTATAAATAATCGTGCGTACAAATAAATAATGGATAGCACATTCCACGAAGGATGGCTTATAAAATCGCCGCCCTCAAAGCGCATTTGGCGTGCTGTAAGTTTATTGACCCACACACGCAGCAACAAAGCGTATATTTTTTTTGTCTTAGCCCCAATGCAAATAGCAAATGGTCAGTGAAATGTGCAAAATGCAAGCTGCAAGCAAAGCATACGGTAAAAAGGCAGCAGCAACAACAACAACAGCAGCAGCAGCATGGAAATAGCATTTAACTGTTTTTTCCGCTTGTTCTACACTGAGTCATGCAAAGAAACGCACCAACTAGTGGCATTTTTGTACAATTACGCTCTGTATACATTTTCAGTGTGTTCGTGTGCGTTGGTATATGTGTGTGTGTGTGTGTGTGTGTTTGCGCGTGAGAGCGTATTAGTGTGTTTGTTGTTGTTGTGTGTCCGATAATCATTTTTAATTCATTAATAAGCGGCAGACGGACTGGGCATGGCCTGCATGGCTGATGATATCGAGTTGTTGTTGCTCCTGCCACTGCAAATGCCTGGCGAAGTGATTGAAAAGCAAAACAAGCAAAAGAAAACCGCAAGCCAGTTGTTTTGTTGTTGCTGTAAATTTGTAAACTGTGAATGAGCTATTTTCAATAGCTGCGCCTGCGTGACTGTGTCTGTGTGTGTGTTTGAGCTTTTGTGCTTGTGTGTGTTATGTTTGTGCTTGGTGGCGTGGGAACA
Source organism: Drosophila kanekoi (assembly GCA_037075305.1). Classification (NCBI taxonomy): domain Eukaryota; kingdom Metazoa; phylum Arthropoda; class Insecta; order Diptera; family Drosophilidae; genus Drosophila; species Drosophila kanekoi. The sequence goes on from JBAMCE010000141.1 coordinate 10,290,987, forward strand.
TTTTGTGAGGCTGCCCTCAAAGTTTACGCTTAATTAAATGTTTACCGTGCGCTAACCGTTAAGCGCCGCTAGCGGCGTTGCGTATTAAATTACAACTGTTGAGCAACTGTTGCACGTTTAATCAACATTTTACACCCAAAGTAGAAAGTGTTGCCCCAAGCACAAAAAACATGAAAACACAAAGCAATCAACAAGGCACACACACATATATATATGTACATATGTATGCATGTTTGGTCTTTGATACCCATTAAAAGTGTTTGAAAACGGGTATAATCCATTTGGGTATGTGTATGTGACAGGCAGGCGGGACAGCTCTTGCGATCTCCTGACAAATTTATGACCCTCTGTGTATACCCCTAAATAGGTATTTACTTAAGAGCTTTTAACGGGACAGAAGTCAATCATAATCGATAAATATCGATTTTCAGCAAAGATATAACAAAGAAATGACCAGTTGGGGTCACAAAAGATGATCTGTTTTCCAAAAATTTCTGAGTTTTAGCCCTGATTATTTGGTTTTAAGTCCTGAGACTATAAAACTTCAATATTTATATGTGGAGAAGTATGAGCTTAGACCGTTTGGAACTAGTTACACGTGATATGTTCTAGTCGTGTATAGCCGACTATAGCACTTTTCCTCCGTGTGTATATCTGTATATCCGTATGTTTGTAAAAATATGTATGTATGTCCGTACGATAAGCCACACAGCACGCACAAACAAAAATGACGCACTTGTCGTTCCTTATTGCTGTTGTTGTTGCTCCTTGTTGTTGCTGTTGCTGTTGTTGTTGCTGTTGTTTTTGTTGTTGTTGTTGTTGTTGTTGTTGTTGTTGTTGTTGCCGCCTTTGTTTTTGGTGCATTAAGGCAGGCCTTATATAGGGGCTAACTGTCCTATCCATGCCCATCTTTAGCCCAATTTGTATGCCAGGCGCTTAAACAAAATTAGCTGCTTACAGTTAATGTTTTTTTTCTTCTAGTTTCTTGTTGCGCCTCAGGGTGCCAATTTCTCTATATCTTTACCTGTGTGTGTGTGGGTTTGCGTGCGTGTGTGTGTGTTTGCTTGCGTGCGTGTGGCATTATGTTTATTGTTTATAATTGAATTAAGCGTGAAACTGTGCAGACAACAATGCAAATTTGTCTGGCAAAAGAACATGAAAAACAAGAGCTAGCAGAAGGGCGAATACCCTTTGTTTAATTAAAAAAAGCATATAGAATATGATATCAGCTAGCTATTAAACTCCAAGTACAGTAGACGCACAATAAACAGAATTTGTTTATATATATTTAGTTCACAAACTAAAATTGGCATTTAACATGCATTGAAATTGGAAATTACCTTCACGGAGAAATCATTTGTTTAAATACATTATTAACCAAATAATTCCCATCATTTTTCTTTCACAAAAAGAACGGGAATTAGTTGCTTTTAGCGAGTGACCACTGTATATCTGTATCATCCCCTCTCATGCTGTTGCAGACATGACACGAACCGTGATCATGCCATGAATCATAACTTATTCCAATGCATCATCTGACAAGCATAATATATTCCAATACCAATTCTTGAGTCATTATAGCGCATCATGACTGTACTGTACCGATATGCCTGCCGAATGGAGATAGGGTATTCCATTTTGTGCCTTGTTCTTGCTATTTGCGCCAATTATTGGCATTGTTCCAGTTTCGTCGATCAAGATTATGCCAAGAATTTTCCCTTTTTTCCAAATTAAATGTAAATAATAAGAACTCTGACGTCTTTTACTCGAATAGAATTTATAATCAAGCAAGCAAGTGCATTTTATTGGAAGCTATTTATAGCACAAATCAATTAATTAACTTATCGTAAACTTTAAATGCAGCTGGAGAACCCAATATGAGCAAAAGGAAAATTGGTTTTGTTTTGGTTGAATAAGAGTTAAAAAAAGAGTTTGTAACTTTCCGGGCTGCAAAACCCAAAAATATTTTCGCTGATTCAGTTTTGGGATGGTTCGAACCGAATACTGGAATCCGTAAAGCTCATTTCCACAGCCGTATACCCAGGGTTAGGTTCGAAAACCTTCAATTTGAATGTAGGATTGTATATAAATCAGATATTTATCGAAAATTTGCATGTACGAAACATGGTTAGATAGTTAATAATGCGATTGGGTTAAGTTTTACTCGAAAGTTATTTACCTTGAGACAAATCCATTTCGAAAATAAAAACGGTTCGTTTATCGGTTCAGCTCGTTTTGTGACTCATTTCATATAAAAGCAAATTAATTGTAATTCCGTGTGGAACAATTTTCGGTTCAAAAACCAACCTTAAAGAAATCTTACAGGGTATTAGCTAGTCCAGCACGCTCGACTAGTGCGTACTCAGTCTATTTTTTATAAGAAAACGTAGCACGTTAATCGCAAATGAAAAGCGCGTGATGCATTGGACTTCCGACTTTCGAATGGTATCGCTCGATCCACGTTCTGTCTAGCTGAAAATTACACTTGTTTTTTTTGTAAACATCAGGGAAAAACTGCATTGATAAGAAAAAACGAAGAGTATTTGGCAGTTCGTATGCCTTGCTTGCGCTTAGCCCTGGCCAAAAAGGGGCCACTTCGCTCGGCGGTGTCAATAGACTCTCCGTTCCGGACAGCTGTTTGGCAATGTGGGTGTGAGCCGCTGATTACTCAAGAAAATGTCAATGTAAACAAGATTCGCGGAAAGCAGCAGCGCAGCTGGCAGCGACGTTGGCAGCAACGTCGGCAGCGCAGCTGGCAGCGTCGCTTACTCACCGCTGCGGCTGCTGATAGCTGCCCGCCCAAGCAAGCGCAGCAGCTTATCGCAGTCGTGCAGCGCCCCTCATATCCAGCATATGTATGTTGACTGACTGACTGGCTGATTGGCTGATTGACTGATTGACGGACTGTCGGCTGTACAGCTGTTCGGACTGCGCCCCTGTTGCGAGCTTATCGTGCGAAAATTCAAGTGAAATTGTTGTTTGCTTTTGCAGCGCTGGCGTCGTCGCTGGTTTACACTGAAGCAGGGCGAGATACCGGAGCAGTTTTGCCTCGAATACTATACGGACCAATACTGCCGCAAGCTGAAGGGCGTCATCGATCTGGATCAATGCGAGCAGGTCGACTGCGGGCTGCGCTTGGAGAATCGCAAACAGAAATTTCAGTATATGTTCGACATTAAGACGCCGAAGCGCACATATTACTTGGCTGCCGAGACTGAAGCTAGCATGCGTGACTGGGTGAACTGCATCTGCCAGGTGTGTCATCTGCATGACACCAAGCAATCCAACGAGCTGCCGCTGGGCGCCACAGCCACATCGACAGCAGCAGCCGCCGCTGCAGCAGCAGGTAAGCTTTTAATATTTAACCAAAACTGGTCTGCGGCCGCTTTCACCTGTTGCCAACATCCTTTCACACAGATGAGAATCGCAGCGCACAGCAGCATACCAGCTCTAGCGGCGCCTTGAGCAACTCCACGCAAAACACAACAACCACATCGCTGCACTCGTCGGCCGGGACCACGGCCACCAACTCGCTGCTGCGTCGTCCGGCGGTCATTGATCAGCAGCCGCAGAGCGCCAACAACAACTCGGACTCGGTCTATGTGAATACGGACTACAATAATCGAGAGACGTTGCTCTGCGATGCTCACTTTGATCAGCAACAGTTGCTCTCGGCTGCACAGCAACAGCCTCCGCCGTCGCCGGCCACGGCGCTCTACTTGAATCAAAGCGCTTTAATTCAGGCCCAGGCGCAGACCCAGGCCGAGCAACAGCAGCAGGCGCAGGCACAAGCTCAGGCCGCAGCCGCACGTCTCGCTATCAATGCGAATGGCGTGGTGCGTAAGCTGCCCGAGCATCTGGTGTTGAATCAACAGACCTTGGCCGAGGCCATGACACAGCAGCAGCAGCATGGCAGCGTCCAGGCTTCACCAGCGCTGAGCACCGCCTCCGGGCCGTATATACCCATTAGTGAATGCTTCACGGGCAGCCCCAAGTTCTTATTGGATAGCCATGCCAATGCGGCGGCTGCCCTCAACAATTTGGATCCCAAATTCTATGATACGCCGCGCAGTCACAACAATATTGGCCTCAATCTGACTAACGATCAATCCTATTCACCCAAAATAACTAACTGCAGCTTGGTGAGCCTTTAAAAACATTTTTTGTTTAATTTTTGTTAATTATTTTTCTTTTGGCAGCAGCAACTGGCCAATGCCAGCGGGAAGCAGCGCAGTCAGCGTTCCGATTCGGACTCGGAGAGTGTCTTCACCGACGACGACGAGTGGGCGCATCCGTTACCCCTACGCGAGAATGTTGGTAAGTTGGAAACGGATTCAATGCTCAGTCATACAAGAATATAAACCTATCTAATGAATTGTTTCTGCTTGCAGATCGCAGCACACGGCCTTCAGATAGTTCCATTGAGAACGAGTCTTTTGTGCTGACCTATTCGCAGCGCTTCTCGAAGATGCCTGAAGACGGCGCTGTGATGCCGGCGACAGGCACTGAGAAGCACGCCAAACAACTGGGAACAATAGCAGCAGCAGCCGCAGATGGCGCTGGTGAGCATCACACGCTGGAGAAGCTGGCCAAGGTGCTGAAGAACAAAAATAATCTTATACTGGACTTTAAGGATAATGAAAAGTAATTAAAATTAAAAACTAATCTCTATAGTTGGCAACCAAAAGCTAAACTCCTGCCGTTGCTTACAGATTACAACGTGATCTGCCGCAACTGTCGGACACGGAGAACACATCGCCAGCTATTGTGGCGTCACGGCATGCCAATTCCTCGTTGATCGAAGAGAGCTATGACATTCCACGTTCGCATCAGTTGCCCTATTGCAACGTGGGGCAATTGCTGGGTGAACGACCAGTCACCAGTCCGCACAATAGCAATCCCATAGCGGCATCCACGCCCAATCTAATGGCTGATGCGTGCGCTGCTGCGCCAGCTAATCCCAGCCAGGTGGCATCCAGCACAACGACAACAACAACGGCGCCCGTCATTTCCCCAACCAGTGCACGCACGCTGCCCCGTCAGCATTGCTATACAAATGCGGCTCCCACTCGAATGGAGGGCAATGTGTTTCGCTATGATTTCATTGAGCAAGCCGATTGCCCGCCAGTTAATCGCAAACTCAAGCCCAAGGTGGCCAACTTGCCGCTGGAGGCAACGCACAAGAGCAGCGTCGAGGATAAGCCGCCTGAAGAGTTCCCAGCCAAGCCGCCTGTCGCCGCCATGGAGCAGCTGAACAGCAAATTGTGCGCCACCAAGCTGCAGTCAAGCGCGCCGCCCAGCGTGGATCGCAAATGCAAACCAAATGCGTATAAGGTAAGCAATGCTAGATACCAACTTTTATGTAAGATAATTATATTTGCTGTTCCTCTGTAGCTGGGCTCCTCGGCTACCATGTCGCCGGCCACGCGTCGGTCCACGGGCGCACCGCTTTCGATGGTGCTGCCGCATGAAACGGATGTGCACTCGCCGGCAGCAATTGCCTATTTCCATGAGACGCGCACACTGCCCCGGCAGCAACATCGCCAGCATCCCAACAGCCCCGGAAGTCTATCGGTGCAGCATCAACGCACCGCCTCAGCAGCAGCAGCCATGACCTCAACAGCCGCAGCTGCAGCGGCGGCGGCAGCGGCACACAAACAGAGTCAGCAGGCTGTGCAGCAGCAGCAGCAGCAGTCGGAGCACAAGCTACAGTACTTTGATCTAGATGTGACCAATAAACCGCCGCTGCTCAATCGGCAGAGCATGAGCGTGGGCAATCTGTACGCGCAGGGCGGCGCCGGTCTGGGTGGTGTGCGTCTGGGTGCCACGGATGCGGCGGCAGTTCGTGCACCCGTACAAAGCAGCGTTGTCTACAATTTCGTGGACTTTGTCAAGACGGAGGCATTCAAGCGCATACGCGAGGAGCGCAACAAGGAGAGCAGCGAGAGCGGCGGCGGCAGCGGCAACAAATAAGCTGCACACGCTTACAAAATCCATGACTCACATGTTCAATGTGCAATAGCGTCATGCGAATCTGTTGTAGTGCCTGCAAAAGCTGTCTAAACAGTGCAAACTCTAAGTGGCTTTGACATTCATATTCATATTGAACACTCACACACATCCATATCCATATACATATTGATTATATATAGCCGATAAGTTAGGTATTTTAAGCATATTTGTGCCCTCAGCATCGCGTTGTGTGCTTTTTAAATGTCTCTATAAAGATGGTTATTGTCTTTTAATTGTGCTTCCAATTTCCAAATCAAAGCATCTTTAACTATTTTATATATAAATATGTATGTACACACACACTCACACACATGAAACTAATTTATATACACCACGAATTTTTTATGGTAACAAATTATATAACAAATTTTAAACTAAGTGTAAGTGTAACTCGTGTGCGACACAAGCTGTGGCTTGATATTGTGCTTTAATAAATCAACATTTATAGATTAACATTCATAAGGAGCCGGACAACCTAAATGATATATGATTGACAGGAATCAGCAGCAGATAGAGGTAAATTTAGTCGTTGATTAGATAAATCCAATCCCAAGTAGAGGATATGGACTAGAACTTTGTCCTCTAGTCTACGGCTTATTAATTAATATGTTTGCTGGGATTCTTTAAATTTCTTGTTTAAACCAATCTGCAATATCTTTTTTTAAACCCAAAGCAAAAAGCTACCCTGCTAAATAATATCGATCGGTTTGAAGTTTGAAAAATTAGTTATATTTCATGGGTTGCTAGAGTAACAACAAGCACATGTCTATTGTGGCAACAGTGCTTGGAGCTGCTTTTGAAACTTGGCAACGATACAAAACGATGTTGTTTGCGTATATATAAATTTAAATACAAGCTAGCGTTACAAAAATATTTTCAGTACAATACAGATTTCGAGATAGATGATATATGTATATTTGTTAAGCGAAAGGAGGAAGCTCTCTCTTTAAAGCTAAAATCATGTCGCTGGTCTACATAACACATCACAATGAGAATATCTTTAATATGGAGCGCGAGCCCGAGAAGCCGCAGGAAGCGAGCTTAGAGGTTCATGGTGGGTAGATAGCGCAGGGCTTTGTGGCGACTGTCTCTAATCTCTCCCCTCTCTCTCCTAACAGCTACATCCAAGAAGGCAGCCAATTTTTCAAAGGGTCTGCGCGATCGTCTGAACATGGAGTACAAGAAGCATTCGATGATTATGCTTCAGGATGGCATGCGTCTGTTGACGGATGCCAAGAAGTCGTACCATCGCACCATGGGCTGTGCCAATGTCCCGCTGGATCCACCTTGCGCTTATCTTCGCAAGAACCAGGGCGTCAAATGGCGTCGCGAGAATCTGCACGTGTGTCCCAAGAGTGGGCATATGCCGCCGCTGCCAGGAGTTGGCAAAAAGGAAAAGAAGTCCGACATGGTGCCCAATTTTGTGCTGCGCAACATCAAGTGTGCACGGAGCACTGTGCGCTGCCCGCCGCCGCCGCGCTACGTGGACACGCCCGTGGGCACACGCCAGAATTTGCTCAACTCGGGCATGGTGCCGCAGTTTGTGTGCCGCAAGGATTTTGGCAAAGTGCCCGTCTACATTGAGAAGACCAAGAAGATGCTTAAGCAAATGCATGGCGTTTGCTGCAAGGAGCAGGCACGTCTCATGGAGCTCTGTGGCGGCATGAAGATGTCCGAATCGATGGAGGCTCTCACCAAACCGACACGTGAGGCTGGCGCACCACCCGAAATGCCTGGCATGCGCGTCATGGAACAAGCGGAGCGTAACGATATACTTGTGGGCCTGCGCGCCCATTTGAATGAGATGACCAAGAGCTATCAGTCCATGTCCCTGCTGATCGACAGCGAGAACAAGCGTCAGCGCAAGGGCAAACTGGAGAGTGATCTGCGCCAGCTCGAGCAGGATATATTGCTGCTAGAGACCAGTCCTATTATTTATGTTTCACTGTATTAACCTATGTACTGACGCACACACGCACGCACGCACACACTATAGGGGAGCACGCACGCACACACACACATGCACACACTTAAAAAGTAAGTTGAAATAAAAATTTAACGAGCATCTTTTAAATTCCGAGACCTTATCAAATCCGCAGTTTCGTAAACACTACAAAAAAAAAAAGGATGCCGTAAGAATTGCGGAATTGATTCGGCATCGGAATTTGGAATGGCTCGCTTCATGTTTATGCATCTAATAGCTCCAAGGTGTAGGCTCCATGACAGCAGGGACACAGCAGCACGCTGCCCGGCGCATAGAGCTCCAAAAGCAGCTGCCGATCCAGCAAAGCCAGCCGTCCGCACAACGTGCAATAGTGCCGCTCCAGCGTGGGCAGCAGCTAAGGACAATTCATATATATATATAATATAGTTCTTGGACAGAGGCACATTCATTAGCCCACGCTAACCTGTACATAGGAAACGCTGCATAGCTGTTGATCCGCCGCATCATCCATTTCTGCTGTTTCGGGCACATTCAGTTGCAGCTGCAACTGCTCGAAGTGCATCTCCATTTGGGCCAGGAAACGTTTTATAACCGCATGGGGTGCTTGCTCCCGTTGTAGCTGCCGCTCCTCCAGCTGTTGCCTGATGCGTGCACTCTCCGCCTGCTGACATTGTGCCGACTGGCGCTGGAATGCTGTCAGCTCCGTCTGCAGGCTGGCCAAGTACTGGAGACGCAGTCGCATATGCGTGAGGGCCAGCATGGCCAATAGCAGCTGCAGTTGCTGCTCAAATTGTTCGAGCAGCGCTTGGTTGCGTTGGTGTCGCTGCATCTGAATGAGCGCATCCAAGACGTGGTACTTGAGCTGCAGCTGCTGCAGCTGGTCTTCGGTGGCCAGATCGTCGAAGGCGATCATATCGAATGGCGCATAGTTGATATACTCCTCCAGCTGGGCACCTTGAAAGATTTCCAGGCGCATGTCCACCAACAGATCTCGACAGTTATTAATGGGCTGGCTGGGCTTGATGCGACGTTCTAGCTGCACCAGGGCCTGGCTTTTATGGATTCTGCCCACGCGTACGTGGAGCATATGGCGAGTCACCGTCTTGTTGAGCAGAAACTCCTTGTTGCGCGTGTACAAAATGGTCAGCAGATTCTTGCTGGGACTGCAGCACAGGCCGACTGGTTGGTAGTTTTCGGCATCCTCTACAACAATCGGCCGCATGCTGGCGCTCAGCTGGCCGGGCTTGTGGCTGAGCTCGATGTGATATAGTTGGCCACGTGCCGTGACCAGAGCATAGTTGCAGTTCTCCAAAGCGCAGAGACCTGTATGCGGACAGAAGTATTATCAAAATGTACAGCAGATGGAGGTCTATAGCTTACCCGTAATCTTCATGCCGCCTGCATGCAATCGCGTCTCCAGCCAATCCCCCTCTTCCTGCTTGGGCATGCACCAGATCAGCAGGTGCGCCGCCTTGCAGCATGCTATATAGTAGCAATCGCGCTCCGGACAGTGTGTAATCAGTGCCTCCTGCAGGCCCATATGATCCGGGCGCAGCCACAGCGTTTTGACCAGACAGAGACCCTCCTCCGCCTCCTCTTCCACTGTGCTGAATCTGTACAGATGCACCAGGCCGTTATAGTCACCCACAAGCAGCAGATCCTCGTAGATGTACATGAAACAAATGCGACCCAGGAGCGTCTGCAGCTCGCAATGGCCCAGGACAGTGGCTGCATTATCGCACAGGGTCAGCGTCCATATGCTGCCGGCAGCTGTGCCCAGGACAAGCACATAGCTGCCTTTGTCCATTGGACGCCACGCAAACATGGTTATCCAGCTGCGATCTACAAATGCCTGATATTGCCGGAACGTGTTGATCTTGACGGCGGGCACTTCGTATGGAGGCTGCAGGGTATCCCGCAGAGTTGCGGTCACGTTGAGACCCTTCTCGTGCTGCCGCCAAAGCGGCTGCTCTGGACTTTTGCGCAGCAAATGCAGCGCTCCATAGCTATTCAATGTGGCCAACAGCATTTGGCCATTGGGCAGCGGCTGGGTTGACAATTTGGCGGCCAGCCAATTGGGTGGCGGCACATCCTGCGAGCAAACGGCCGTGTAAGCCGGCTCCAGGCTCAGTTGTTGCATCTCCAGCACATTGCTGCTCTCGTAGATATTCTGGAGATTCACCTGCAGCGACAGCTGGTCCAGCGGTCGCTTCTTGTTCGCGCACTTCCAGCTGGCCACAACATAGGGAAAGGGCAGCTGATGGTTCGACTTGCTGTTCAATTCCAGCGTAAGCAACTCCGTCTTCGACCCGAGCAGTGAAATGCAATCCCCATCCGCTGTGTAGGCCACAAAGTCATGGACAGTCTCCTGTCTAAGATCACTCTTGGACAATAAATGGAATGACATCGCTGTTCCAGCTGCGACAGAAAGAAGGAAGGAGTGGAACGGAATGAAGGAGGCAAATGTAGTCAACACGACCTCAATCGAGCTTATCTCTATGAAAGGTAAGTTAGGTGTTGTCAATCTAATATATATAAAACTAAAGCGTTCGTTGTGTAACGTGATTCATCTATAACAAATTTTTTTTAAAAAGCTTATTGCTAACCTCCGCCCTTCTATTCGATTCTCATTTATTCAACTAAGGCTTGCTGTTTGGTTCTGAGTTGATAAGTGATATTTTAACAAGTTGTGTTGCCATCTATAAAATTTATCTTTGATCGTGCTCATACTCTAATTTACTCTTATCATTTCTATCTCGCTCTCACTCTCACTCCATTCCACTTTCTCCTACTCTTACTCTAACCCGCTCTCTACCTATTTTCTTTCAGTAATACCCCAAGGCAGCTGCAAGACAACTGCTACAAACACCATCCACAAGAAGACGGGAAAGATTCGCAACCACCGGCATACCAAGTAGGAAATACAATGGTAAAAATTAACTTAATAAATGAAATTAAATTATAAATTAATTCACACACAATCTCAGAAGATTGTGAAGATTCGTATGTAAGTATATGAATTTTCGGGTAAGTACATTTATACTTGTATTATATATAATATAATGAAACATATAAACATAAACATACATATATATATAAATAAGAATCTATATTAAGGCAATTCAGACAAGTTGAGTTACGACTTGCTCGTCTTCCCAATTATCATTATCATCATGATTATTAGTATTAGAACTCCATATTGCTTTTTTGTAAGTCTTGAACTTTTAGTTATTTTTCCTTATCACATTGCCGGCAGACGCAGACGCGTACAGAGCGAGCAAAACAAATGCGTGAATTTCACATGCCGCCCGTCGAGACTTTGGCTCAGTTCATTTGGCAACAGACTCTCACACACACACACACACATACACATACCCTATGTAAATTTGTTATATATGTAGCTCATGTTTTACACTCACCTTTGTCATCGCTAGCGCTTGCTTCAGTAGCTTTTTTCATTGCAAAGCGCTCAGTACGTTGGAAAGAGAGCTGTTAGACAGACGTAACTAAAACACAATGTCAGCTAAGAATGGCGTCGAAATGATTAAAAAAGTTGCCGAATTTATATCGAAAGGCACAAGTTTTGATCGAGTCACGCAAATGGTAAGTGGACGCCAAATATTCGCGCAAAGAAAAATGCAAAAGCGACGCACCAAAACAGCTGACATTAAGTTTCGATATTATATAAGCTGTGTTATCGATAACGCGCCGCATTTGAATTGTTGCAGGTGAAAATAACAAATGGCGGCGAAGGGCGCTGCGTGGGTGAATTTATTGTCTCGGCAGAGCACTTGAATCGCCTGGGCTCATTGCATGGCGGCCTAACGGCCACTATTTTGGACAATGTAACTACGTATGCACTCATGTCGAAGGGTTCACATCCGGGCGTCAGTTCCAGTCTAAGTGTCAGTTATTTGGCTGCGGCAAAACCGGGAGATGTCATAGAAGTGGATGCCAAGACGTTGCACGCTGGCCGGAAAATGGCCTACATTGAGTGTGTTTTGCGGAACAAAGCGGATGGCAAAATCATTGCCAAGGGCGGTCAAACCAAATACGTGGACTTTAACACAGAAGCGATTTGACAAATTTGGTTATGAAATTAAATAAATAAGAGATAGCTAACTCTGAGCTATGCTCCATTGCTATCTCTGCTAGTGACGTCACAGCTTATAAGCGAAGCACATAAATGCGTTATCTGTTCATCGTGAAAGTGTTGACTTATCGATAGTTGGAAGTGCACATCACTTGAACCTTTTTTTATTGTTTTTGTTTTGCTGTTTACACGTTTCGTAACAACACAAATATGGGAACGCGTAAAAAGGGCCTGGAATTTGCGAAGCACATATCTGAGATTATAGCCAAGGCTACGGGCTTTGAGCGGCACCTAGAAAAGGTTGGCAATAGATATCTGCGGCTTGACACGTTTCAAATCTTGAAGCTTTCACTAGGTAAAAATTCTGGACGGCGGCGATGGCCTTTGCACGGCAGAATTCACCGTGGCGCCGGAGCACCTGAACAAAGCCGGGGGCTTACACGGAGGCTATACGGCAACGTTGGTGGACATGATTACGACCTATGCCCTGATGTCCAAGCCCTGTCACCCAGGTGTGTCAGTTGACATCAATGTTAGTTACCTGAAGTCGGCCCGTGTGGGCGATGAGGTGCTCATTGAGGCAAACCTGGTGCGGGCCGGAAAATCGCTCGCCTTCATCGATTGCCAGTTGCGGCATAAAAAGGACAACTCTGTGATAGCCAAGGGCACGCACACCAAATACGTAAACTTTCAGTAGATAGTGTGCTAAGTTTTGATACTGTGCTTTATTGTTACATGTGTAGCAGTAAATATTTAGTTAATTGTTAATTAATTAATTGCTTGCTCTGTGCGCGTCATGGTTAGAGTTGTAGGCGGCTACCGTCGATTGGGAGAATGTCTATGTGACGACGTATCGCGTCAAGATTCCTTCTGCAACTGCAAATGTGTGCGTTAAAAATCGTATATTTAAAGATTTTTTGTTAAATCTAAATGGAATCCGCCTTTAAGTGTTAATGTGGCTACTAAGTTTAAGGGGCTTTGATTAATTGTTAAGTCGATATGCAAATTGCCGTGTCCAGTTCCCATCTCAGTCGACCGGCTTGCTCATTACCGGGCAGTGCGGGCAACAGGCCTCTGGAGGTGTCAGCGGTTCTATGCCCGGCGGGCAGCTAACCTCGCCGCACTGTTGACGCAGACAGTTCACCTGGCCATGGAAGCAATTACATTTGGTGCACACATCCGGCGTCCAGACCTCGTTGTTTAGCCGCGTGGTACCCTTATCATCGACGCAGTGGCTGCGCTTGGGCTTCACAGCAGCAGGCTGTGGAGCAGGCGCCAGCTGCACAGCCTGCGGAACGGGTTCGGCATCGACAGCATTGCAGGAGTCCTCCAGCTTGCGCAGCTTCTTGTGCAGCTTCTTTAGCTCCTTCTGGAAGCTACCAATGAGATCTTCCAGGCCGCTAACGCGCTCCTCGTTGACTTCATATAACGCCTCCAAGGGACTGTCATAACTCTCTGCGGTGGGCACCTCCTGCTCGGCAGCACGTTTCTGGCGCTGGCTACGCTTGGTGTAGGTCTGTGGCACGAAGGATTCGAAAAGCGGTGGCAGGCTGTTGCAGTTGCCGCACTCCTGCCACAGATAGAGATTGATGCCCGGAATGTCCTCGCATGGTTTGTAGCCGCCTTGATGCTTGGCCAGAATGAACACGTTTTCGGTAACCTGATCGAAATTGTCGCCCACATCGCACAGCACACGGCCCAAATTGGCCTGCTTGATCTGCACCAGCTGTTCGGGCAGGAAGACGCCCGGATTCTCGTAGTAGAAGCGATCGCCATCGCGCAGGCGTCGGAACTGCTCCACCAGCAGGCACTGGAACAGTGGACCCACCTTGCCGCCCTCCACTTGATCCTCCAGTATGCCGCCCAGCCAGACATCAATGTTATCCGGATGGCCATAAAGTTCACGCAGCTTCTGTCGTATATCCGCATTCGTTATTTCCCCAGCCAAATCCTCAAAGTCCGCAGCTACGGTCAGATTGCAGAACTTTCTGTAGACATTGTAGCCGGGTATGCCATGATCTCGTCCGCGCTGAATATTGATGGCAGCCAAGTCAAGGGCCACAGCGTGCGCCGTTTGGAACAGTTTCTCCGTGAGCTCTGTATTCAGATTCTGATCGGGCTTCTTCAGCTTGGCGGGCACAGCGAGCATGCCGCGCATCAGAGGATCCACACCGCCCTCATAGGCCAGACGCCAGGGCGCAAAGAAGGCCTTGTGCAGCTGCAGATGTCCCTGCGGAATCGGCTGGAAACTGGAGTTCAAGCGATGCAGTATGGGATTGATGATGGTATGACCAAAGCGCAATGCAGCCGTTGCAAACTCGTTGGCAATGCTGGGATTCACCTGGGGATCGTAGCCACGATATTCGCCCAGCTGCGCCATGCCGCTTTTGCCGATGATCAGTGGCAGCCATTGCTTGTAGGTGATGTGCTGCATCTGGGCACCGACAATTTTGCGCGCCTCCTGGTAGAGCGTGTCGCCATCCCAGTGCGGGTTAATGTCGCGCAGCTTGCGGGCAATGCGATTGTGTTCGCGCATCCATACCGTGTGCATGGCCAGCAGACCCACCTGCTCGTTGACACGTATATCGCCTGAGACGAAGCAGTTCATCTGGTTCTCATCGAGATTGCGGCGACAGTCCATGCCGTCCTGCGGTGCGGCAAAGGGCAGCATGTCCTTCTGATTGGGAAAGTGCACACCGACGCGCAGCAGACCCTCATCGGAGCTCAGGTTGCGCAGCTCCTGTGCGAAGGCTGTGTTGTAGCCATACATCTGCGATGCATCAATGTAGGAGGTCAGCTGATTGATCTGCTCACGGTGCTGCACGCTGTCGAAGAACAACGAGGTCATGCCGGATCCACAGATGGCACTAGAGCGCACCACATCGATGCAGCGGCGGTTCTTCACGCGCGGATCATTCGGAGGCACCTCAATGGGGTAGCAGGGCGGAGCAAACTCACAGGTCTTCTTGCAATCGACACCGTCCCAGCTCTCCGAACTGACCGAGGGTATGGCATGATCCAGATCATGGTCCAGAAACTGACCCCACTGCATGACCATGTGGGTAATGCGGGCATCGGGCGTTATGTCCTTGGTGGCCACCAGCGAAGTGGACACCAGACGTGCACTCGGCTTGGGATGACCAGCATACATCAGACCCTTGGTCCAGCCCACGGGCATACTGAAGCCGTTCTCATAGATGGGTGGCGCCAGTCGCCTAAAGGCTGTCAGGGAAGCGCCCCAAGTGGGATGCATCAGATTGTTGCAGGTGCCCTCAATGCTGCGATATCGCGAATGGAAGCACATGTCCGTGCAGTTGGGCATCTCGCGATGTTCCATGCAGCCGGATAGTTCCGCCACCAGATGCAAATGCTCTCGCGATAGCAGATCCCTGAACTCGTACTGTTCGCTCTCCATGGTCAGATTGTCACCGCGCTGCACATGCTTCCTGATGTTGACCAGCGTGCGCTCATAGATCTCCGCGGCACGCGCCAACTGCCTGGCCTGCCCCGTTGGGAAACGGAAGACGCGCAACAGCTCGCCGTAGTTGGGTGGGGCACGTGTCGAGCGGTTGGAGAAGAGCATGTCCAGGGTATTATTGATGGCCAGGTCGATTTCCTTGGCTGCCTCGGCGAAGGCGATGCGCACATAACGATCTCCTGGCGCCAGATCCACATTGTTTCTGCAGAGAGAGAGAAAGAGAAAGAGAGGTATGCAATAAAAACTCAAAATCCGAAATTAGCTTTTGCTTAAGATAAAGATTGATAATAAACATGAAAACTTTTATCTCCCCTGGAGCTAGGCACCGAATAGCGTAATTAATATTAAAAAATAGCTCGACTTTTCACATTTTCCCCCACTTTAATTGCAATTAATTTCTCCAACCGTCAGAGGTTGCTTAAAACGTCGTTGTCTTATAAAAAGCCAGAAGTAAACTTATCTTTTTACTTTTATTTGTTTTTTTTTTTTTAGATTTTTAGTTTTTCTGGTCCTCGTCTAGTTGTGGCCGGCGGCAGTCGCTGACTTGGCAACGACCAGAATTATGCCACACACTTTTTTTGTTATTGCTGCTGCTGTTGTTGTTGTTGTTGTTGTTGTTGTTGTTGCAGAAAGGAAAATCCGCGCCAGGCTACAACAACAGGCGGCATTAACAACAATTCATGCCTCACATTTCTCCATGGCGTTGGCGTCGCCGTTAAAGGAATTTCCCTTTGGAAACTTTCGTTGTGTAAACTTTGCCATTGTCGGCGTGGTGGTAGGTAATAACTTAACGACCATAATACACCCTGTTGCACCGCCAACCAACAGCCACCAGCCACTGGCTCAGTGCTTACCACTATCAACTATCGCACTACAGCGACTAAATGGCAACCACTGCCAGCCAACTACATACATATTTTCCCCTCGCTTTCTCTGTGCCCTGCTGCCCCAGCCATTTTGTGGCTGCGCTTTTTCTGGCATGCCGGCGCGTTTGTAAATACTCTAACACATTGCTTAAGATAGCACACTTGACTTTGTCATGCAGTTTGCCAAGTTTGGCTATAGTATAAAATGGTTTGAGAAGAAACTCGCGCAATGCGTTTCAAAAACCAGTGCTGCCAATTCTTCTGCCAATATGGCATGCAGGCATTTAAAACTAGCTAAAGTGCTGCCACATAACAAAAATGCGGCAAAAGCGTAAATCAGTGCTGCCCATTGATTTGCTTAGTCAATTTGGCATGAAAAAGTGCTGCCACGCGTGTGACAATACGATATGAGCAGCAATCAGGCATTTTTGCATTGGATCTGCCAAGCTGACATTTTGAAGCTAGAAAAAGTGCTGCCAATTTGATAATTTTTGCGCCAGTTCTGGGATAACGCGATTCTGGCTCTCTTCATATGTAATGTGCTTATTATTTCTCTACTTTTATTTATTGGTCTGAGTATTTTTGGTATTGACAAGTGGAATCTGTATAATTCTGAGGATTGCGCGTTTAAGCACCCTTCTTTATGTTTACATACTCTTAGTTTTAGTTAATTAAAATACCATAATTAGATTAGATTTTTATCATTTAACATATTATTTTGAAAAATATTAAGAAAGTATTTGGCAGTGTATATTTAGAGTCAATCTGCCTGTTACTTAACGATGCATTGGTGTGTCTTTTCTTGGCTTTGCTCCCAGTGTAGGTGTGTGTGTGGGTGTGTGTGTGTGGGTGTGTGTGTGTGTTTGCCACATGCTGTGGCAATGGCAACGTATTTCCGTGGCCAGCATTCCCGCCATCACCTACGTCTGCAGCAGCCCAGCAGGCAGTAACAGGATAAGCTTTTGTTTTACGCCAGCATTACCCACAACTTAGGCGGATTTCAGTAGCTGCTGCCTTTTGCCATTGTTCTTGTTGTTGTTGTTGTTGCTTCTGCTGGCTTTCAGCGGTTTTCGCTCACTTTTTGTTGCTGGCTGCCAGCTAGGTTACCATTCCCCCTTCCCCCCTCCCCATAATTCCGGTAGCCATTCTTGGTCTGTGACTCAGCATAGTTTTTCACTTTTAACGTTTTGCGTATTCGTTTTATTTTTCTTTTTTTTTATTGTTGTTTTGTTTTCAATTTTGTTGGCTTCTTTGGCGCTTTACTGTGGTCTTGCGACTGAGGCTGGGCCCAGGCGTAATGAGTAAAGTTTCTAATGCTGCTGGCGCAACAACGTAAGCCTCTCCTGCAGGCCCCGGCACTGCCAAAGCGCCCACAGCTGCTGCGAACTAAATGATGCGTACACACACACACACATAAACACCCGGGCTCATATAGAGAGGCAATCAGGTCATATGGAAGACCGGAAGATTGCTCCGGTTGAGGAGCTCTGCTTCTTGCATTATGCATTTAAAAATTTTGTGCTGCGTAAGCGACACGCCTTTTTTCTGTGCCACAGTTCGGTTGGGGTTTCGGCTCGACTGGAAGATTTGTGGGCTTGCTTTGGCTAACCGTTTGTGCGGCTTTTGCTTGCTCATTGCCGCAGGATTGGGAGGGTGGGCCGCACAAATTGATTTACGGCCGCATGCACGTTGCATGCGTCTAGCATTCGTCTTAAATCCGGGCACAAAAATCTATCCTTCGAAGAAAACTGGCGCCAGACTCATGAACAAGTTGTCAACTCAATTTCAATTTGGGCAATTTGGACAACTTGTGCGGCTGTCTCATTCTCTAAGAACTGCTCCTTTCAGTGTGTGTCCTGTCCGTCCGTTGGTCCGTCCCTCCATCCGTCCGTCCGTCCGTCTGTCGGTTTGTCACGTTTCTTGTCCTGTGTTGGCACGTTTTCCAAGGCTGCCAACTGGCACAGCAACTTTTGTGCTTTCCTCGCCGCCTTTTGATGTCCTTTAGTGCATATTTTATATGCAGTTTAGCCAGCGGCACAGTGGGACGAAACCATGCGAACGCGGTTTGTTAGAAACTTCATCAATAGTTGATTTATATGCAGGTGTTTTCCCCAGCGAGCACTTTAATCTCAGTAAGTTAAATTCACCTAATAAATATGTTATGCACCGCAGGGAATCATGCCAGCCCGCCGAAGCATAGTTTACTCAATGTATATTTTTAACTTTTTAGCTTTTGTGGTGCATGGCAAATGTCCAGCTCCCTACTGCATTCAGTTAAAGTAGTTTTTTTATTTCCTGAATGCCTTAAATCAGTGTGCAGTCGCTGAGTTCCTCAAAAGTTATTTCTAGCGAATTATATGGACTGCACAGTGGAACCGATTTTAACAAAGGCTTAACACAATTAAAGTGCATAGCTAAAGAAAAGTCTCTGTGTAACTTCGGTTTATTTTTCTTTTAAATAAAAGGCAAGTAATAGTGCTCTACTTGGGAATGCTAGACTAGGTAATACCTTGAATCTAGTAAAGAGCTGTCTTTACTAGCTTACAAAGCTTTTTCTATGCACATAAACAGGACACAACAGCTGTGTTTCTTCTTCCCCCATCATACAGTATAGAAAATCCAGTCTTGACTAACTTAGGTGTTTATAGTCTAAGCTATATGCAATTTGGAAGTCTTAAATATGACATAAGTGTGTATATACCAAGGTGCAAGGCTCTACCTTCAAAAGTGACTTTGTTTCCCAATATTGGGGTTATGGAGGGTGGTATCTAAAAAGTGAGATATTATTAATCTGTATAAACTATACGAGCACCTTTCTGGGAAGTTTAGTATACCTAGCTCTTATAATCCTCAAGTGATGCTTAAAAGTTATATATCAAAATCGATATTTATCGATATTAGAAAAATGGGAGAAGATATATGTGAGAAACTCACCCTGCGAATGGTGTGCGAAAATGTATATATCAAATTTAAAGGCTCCAGCTTTTTCGGTTTCTCAGAAAAAGCGGATAGAAAGATGGATAAACGGACGGGCAGACAGACGTACAGAGAGACGGACAGACAGATGGATAAGGCTTGATCGAGTAAGTACCTCGTTTTAATCAGAATATACTATATACTTTATAGGGCATACATTGAGGCAAGTTCAATATACCCGTTTTGAACCAAAATTCAGCTTTTTAAAATAGAAGAAATAGAGTTTCAACCAATATATACTTTTTAGCCATACTTTCGGCTGTAAAATTGGCAGAGTTTGAACCACAGTGTTTCACTTTTGTGGCTTTTTTTTGTGCTCAACAATTTTTCAATTAATTAAGCAAGTTTTGGCTCGCTCTTAAATGCGTTTTAAGTGCAGGCCGTCTTTTGAGGGCTTTGAGACGGGCCGCAAACAAAGTTTCCTTTGAGCGAAACTTGAGTCTGTGATTTTTGATGGCGTCTAAAATGGCTTCTGGCAACTCACCTGATGGTAACCAGGGCGGAGGCGGTGGCCCTGCCGAATTTGTTCTTCAGCTGGCACTCGTAGCGTCCGCCGTCGAGAATGGTCACATTCTTGACAAACAAACTGCCGGCGCCGCTTATTTGATATTTCTCCGTCAATTGGACGTTGGGATCGATGAGGCGTCCATCGCGACGCCAGACAATCTGTGCCAAGACGAAGGCGGAGAAAAGAAACGTCAACAAGTGGCCAACAAACAGAGGGAAACTTTATTTCAAGTTTTTTTTTTTTTCGGGTACTTACCTGCATGCCGTCTTCGGGCTGCTCCGCCTGGCAGGGCAGCTCGATGGTGGTGCCCGTAATGGCCACCAAATTGCTGGGCTCAATGGCCAAGCGCGGCGGTGTCTGTGAGTGCTCCACTTTAATCGTTGCCTCCGCGCTCACCTCGCCGTTCTCGTTGCTCGCCGTGCAGCGATAGACGCCTAAAACACGGGCACAAATGTAAACAGCCATGGGAATGGGCGTGGGCGTGGGGTGGACTTACCTGCATGCTGCTGTTTGGCCACGCTAACCACCAGCTCGGTGTTCTCGTTCTCGAGCAGCAGGTCCGCACTGGCGCCGTAGCCGGCCAGTGGCAGTCCATTGAATTGCCAGGTTATGCTCGGCAGCGGATTGCCATCGGCATCGCATTCCAGCACAAAGGCTTTGCCCAGTTTGATTGTTTGGTTTTGTGGTGCCATTAAAATTTCGGGTAAATCTGCAAGCCACAGACGCAACGAGCCGTATTTTGAGTGATTTGAGCAAGTTCTCCCGCTCCAAATGGCAGCGAGGACACAAACAAACAAACAAAAAAGAAATGGGGGCCAGCGGTCAGTTTTCTATGCGTTCTTTGTTGTGCTGGCGCTACGATTTGCAAACACATTTTTCATAGCATACTTTTTGGGGCGCCGGGTCGCCATTTTGTGTTTGCTCGTTGGGTTAATTATGCCGGCTGGCTGCTCGCACAGCCACGCCCCCTTTTACAAAATGCGTGCTCGTACTCGTCACATGCACACATAATAGTTTATAATTTTTGCACTTAATTTGCAAAATAAAGCGCACACTTTGCACTTCATTTTGTGCTGTGACCACAAATTATAATGAGCCATTGTGATTAAGGCGTCGTTGACTGCACAACAACATGTTTTCAACAATCCCCCTCTCCCGCTCTCTCTCTCTCTCTCCCTCTCTCGCTATTTGATGCCATAAAAAGTACAGTCACGTCGCAGTTGGTTGGCTAAGAAATTAAAGATATTAAAGCAAAAGTTTAAATACACTTGCACAGCTCAGTATTTATGGCAATGGGCATTACGTGCGCAACATTTTGCGCTTCAATTTGGCTTCAATGCAGTACACTGCGAGCATATAGATCTTTTTTTATCTATATATATATATATATATGGTTTTTATATAGTTTATAAATGGTTTATCTATTGCTTTGCAGGCGCAGTGTGCATGATTATATTTGATATGTATATAACATATATATCAGAAATTGCGTTTGTTAAGAAAATGGTTAACTAACGCATCAGGGATATTTGAAGTACTTTGAAGTATACTTGAAATCTAGAGAAACAAATCTAGAAATAGGGAATACCCAAAAACGTCACCTAAATCTGGAGAAAACTATCTCCCATAAACTAGTGAAAATGACAGACATAAAAAATCGCAGAAGCTAGAGAAAGCTCCTAACCATAAATCCAATGCAGAATAGGGAATAACCAGACGATTTTCAAACAAAAAACGCCGTTTCCAACCAATTAATCTTAAGCTCGGGCCGTTATACAATGCACAGCAATAAAAATACTTGGACTCTATATAAATGGTAGTTGAGTTAAATCATGGCGCTGATCGGACGTGGACATGGACAACAATAATAACAACGGGCATGGGAACTGCATAACGAAGTTACAAACGGACCATTGCGAGCTTAAAAAGCCGGCAACTCGATACAAATTAAATCGACTGCAAATTGTGTTAAGCGCGACAGTTGTGGCTGTGTGTGAAATGGAAACGCAGTTGGTGGAGGAGCCACATAAATGTTACCCAATCTGGGCACATTACAGCTCCCAGGGGTAGGGCAACGTCTACTCACCCTTGACTTCGATGCGGGCGGTGGCTTGCACGCTGCCCAGACGATTGTGGGCCTCGCAACGATACGTGCCCGCCGTCAGTTGGCTGGGCTGGAGCAGGGCCAGGCTGCCGTTGGCCAGCAGCTGCAGCTGGGACGTGGACTGGGTCAGCTGGCGACCGTTGACGAACCATTGTATGTCTGGCTGTGGCCAGCCGCTGGCAGCGCAATCGAGCAGCACGTGCCCGGCTCCATGCAGTGCCACAATTTGGTCGTGCGGCTGTTGAATGAAACGAGGTGGCGCTGGTGTCGCCTCCGCATCCGCTGCCCACACCTGATTGCCGCTGGCGTTCTCCACGTGACCATGCAGGCTGTCCAAACTGTTGTCGGCATTGCTGCTAACCATCATGCGTACCGGCTGCGACTTGATCTCGCCCATTTCATTGCGCGCAATGCACTCGTAGATGCCAATGTCATTTGGGGCGACGCCGTTGATGCGCAATGCGCCGCTCGGCAGGACCAGCATGTGCGGCGCCAGCTCCACACCGATTTCGTTGGTGTTTTGCATCCAGATGAGCTCCGGCCTCGGCTGGCCAACCACCTCGCAGGGCATGTCCACGGTGTCACCTTCGCTGGCATGCATGTCCTGTGGACCAACCACCAATTGCGGCTTGGCTATGTTTAGAGATTACAAAAATCAATAGTCAATATTATGCTAAAATGGCATTGGCTTTAAGCTCAAGTAAATGCTTTGCTCTCAATTTGCAAGTCCTTAGATTATTCATCAAGAGCTTTTATGTGCTTTCAAAATGAATATCATTTACTCCGTTTTCCGATATTTTTGTTTAAGCGCCGATTTCAGCTCGTGTCATTGGCTTACTGACAGCAACTGCGTTTACTGTCATACTTACCGCAATGGAAATGCAATTCCGTGAGGCTGGAGAAACTCTGACGCTGCAACGCGGCGGGCTGGGCACAGGTCAACGAGATGCTCACCAGTTGACGCTGTGCGTCCAGATGCCAGCGACGCCAGAGCGAGTAGACACCGCAATTGCAATCAATCGGGTTGCCATCCAATCGCAAACGCTTCAGGCCATGCAATTTGTTGAACATATCCTGCGGTAGACTGTTCAGCTTGTTGTTATGCAGAAAGCTGCATGAGCCAAGAACGAGAAAAAATTTAAGGACCTTCGGCGAAAAGCACGCAATTAACGAAACTTACAGTCTATGCAAATGGGGTAAATTGTCAAAAAGACCGGCGGGCAATTGCCAAATGTCATTGTCTTCCAGATAGCTAAGGATAGATAAAAACAATAAAAGTGCCAGGCAACGTGGCGTATACGCGATTTTTAATTAAACTTGAACTCAAAGTGAGCTGCTATCAACTTACAGCGCCTCCAATCTCGGCAAATGCTGAAAGATGCTGGCGGGTAAGCGGCTCAGCTGATTCTTGTTCAAGTAGAGGAACCGCAACGCCGTCAGCCCCTTGAAGGCATCCTCGTGCACATAAGCCAGCTGGTTGTCGTTCAGGAAGAGCGTCGTCAGTTGGCCAAGTCCATTGAATGCTATGGGCGGCAGCTCCTCAAACTGATTGAAGCGCAAATCTCTGCAAAATGACAGCAATGAGACAAAGGGCAAAAAACTACATAATAGAGCTGAGTGGGGTTTTTTGTGGGGTGCATTGCATACCACTTTTTGCAAATTTCATTTTGCTTGCCGCAATTTGCTGCAAGTTGTTCCCTGCTCGGACATGTGTCATGGCCAGCTTGTTTGTGTGTGTTTGTGGGTGTTTGTGTGTGTTTGTGGGTGTGTGTGAATCTGTGTAACTGGGTGTAACAATTAGTGCGTTACTCGAGCACACAATCAACACTAAGGGGCGTGGCACAAATGCTGAAATGCTCGAAAACTCGAGAACAAATTGAAAAAATGTCCTTTGAAGTGTCGAACACAGGCATAAGTGGACAAAAGTGGTCAATAAATTGGGTTTAAGCATAAACGAATACCTTAGCATTAATTAGAAACTTGGCTGCAATATAAATATTCAAGCTTTAATTATATCTAGGGACAATCCTTGTTAGACGAGCTTCCCAAGCGACCCAGTCATTAAGGCAACCAAACATGGAATATACGAGTTCGAATCCCCGTCTACCTTGTGTATATAGCATTGTCTAGTCGCGGGCTATAGTAAACTATACTATAGTAAGTCGGAGATGCTTTAACCAGAACATGGTTCAGAGGTGCCTGGCGGCAGGTGCTAATAACGCAAGTTATACTTAAATGTTTTAAAAAATCAATAAGGAGGTTAATTGGAAGAACTCAAGAAGTGAGACATCAGCCCAAGTTGCGGAGGAATCTATCGCAGAGGCAATCTGACAAAGCGGGTAACATTTGGTGCTATACACACACAACATCCCTTCTATAGAGAACTGACTTACAACGTCCCTAAGCATTCTCTGTGAATGTCCAGTATTTACTTGGGATAGGAGAATCCATCTGAACAAAGAATTCGTCTGCCCAGCTCAGGTAAGTGCTTAAGCTTAAGCTTAAGCAGAGCTGTCTCTCTCTTTGGTGAGTATCGCTTTAACTTTTTATTATTATTATTATTATGCATATTTTATAATATTATTGTTACTTTTATATCCTGAACCCACTGAAAATGGATAAGAAGATATAACGAGTTATATATATATTCTTGGTCAGCATCAATAGTTGAGTTGATCTAGCCTTGATTGACTGTTTGTCCCTCCGTCCGTCTCTCCATCTCTCCGTCTGTCTATATAAACGCGGTAATCCAAGATCCTATAAGAACTAAAACCTTGATTAGGTTCTCCTAGTACTCGCATGGTTGCTTGTTAACGCTCATCGATGACTTGGCTTATTTCCAAGCAATCGATAACAATCGATATCGATACACTATTATATAATTTTTATCAATATAAATTCAATTTCAGTAAGAAAGTGTTTCTGCCGAACAAATACTAGTCAAATTATAAAAGCTCAGTTATTTGAGACAGCGGCTTTTTAATCTGTTTGTAGCTTCTTCGTGTTGCGAAAGGCAATGTAAATACTCATTTAGAAAACATTTTACACACATTAAAAATTAATTAGGAAAAGTTGTGTGCCGTAGTTTTTATGCTCAGCGACAGCGCAGCCAAGCGATAAGCCACACACGCACAAACATGCCAACAATTACACACACAGGCACACACACACACACACACACTTGGACACACATAGGGGCTAAGCCACAAACGGATCTCCCACATATGTTCGCGACTCGCGACCTCCTAAACTTGCCGCCTAATGGAAACAAGTGAGCCACGCGGCAAAGCTAACGACAACAGCGGCAGCCGTAGGAGCAGCAGCAGTAGCAGTAGCAGTAGGAGCAGTAGCAGTAGCTGCAGCTGAAAAAACTTTCTAATCAACTCTTGGAGTTTGCAGGGCAAACAACAACAATAACAACAACAACCACTGTAAGTTGAGCAACAACAACAACTCGTTAGGGCGCAAATTCGATGCGGCAGCAACAACAACAAACAAACCACCAAAAAGACAAAACCAAGCGTTAGCCGTTAGCAACATTGAGGCATGCATAACTAATAGATACCCTGTGCGCAAAGCAAAAAGTCTGATCAGAGTGAAAGCCAATTAAGATACAAGTATGCGTCTCTCTCATGAAAGAATGTTGAAATACGCAAAGGATCGAATGAAGTTTTTTCTGTTGTGTTTTTCAGCCTAATGGAGCGCATTATAAGAACGAATGAGGCTTAATTTAAGATCGAATGACCTTAATTTTCGCATTGAAGTAATACGAATATAGTCTTCAACTAAGCGCAATCTGTGCTTAAAACAATCCCAGCTTAAGCTTGAAACAAGTGTAGTTTAATCTCGACTCCAGATCATGTTGAGCCTGCTGTCATTTTACTTTATCCTGGACTTAAATTGATTGCAAATTGCAATCCCAACTAACATTAACAATATAAAAATGGTTTCATTTAAATTAAGCAAAATGATAATACCACGTTTCGAATCATAATTAGGGTTCATTGCTGTGGCAAACCGGATTCACGAAACGAACCAGAAGTTCGCACCGTGAGCTAAGCATATTCATTTTCAGCAGATAGGTTGATATGAATATGCATCAAAATTGTAATAAGAGAAAAAAGTATTCACTTTTCGAAACTATATGCAATTTATAACAGAGAACAACAGCACGTTGTTAGCATAAAAGTTAGCTCCGAACCAAACTCAAAGTGAAAATTATACCAAGGTGGCAACGCTGTGTGCTGGCCAGCTTCAGTTACCGTTAGCTACGGCTGCACCCATTGCCGTTGCGCCTGCAACTGTTGTTGTTGCTGCCGCTGTTGCCAGCGATAATTACGGCACAGGTTTTTGGCCAGGAGCAGAAGGAGCCAGGAGCCAGGAGCGACGGCAACGGCAACGGGAGCTGGAGCCACAGTTTAGTCCTCGTTGTCTAAACAAAAATTATGTTTTGTGGCTACTGTAAACATGCAACGCACGGAGTGCAACAACAACAACAGCAACAACAACGAGTAGCTAACCCTAATTGGTGTCAGCGTTCAGTGCGTGGTTGTGCCGCAATGTTCGGGTGTGTGTGCGTGTGTGTGTCTGTGTGTTAAGTGCATATGTTTCATGTGTGTGTAAATTGCAACTAAAGACGAACCAAACAAAAAAAAAAATGGCAACACAAACAACGCACGACAACGAAAACAACTTAAAAATCCAGAACAACACTAAAACCACTCACACGTACAGCTTGAGGGCTTCCACACACACGCACACATACAGGCTCAGAGACAGTGACACACACACACACTCACATACACGGCGCCCAAATGTTGGCACATAAACAAAGGCGCTGCCAGTGCTGCCTCTGTCAACGTCAACGTCAACGTCGCTGCTCTCCGGCTTGGCCCGGACCCAGACCCGTGCTGGTCGGTTCCTGTGAAAAGAACCAAGCCCTCGGGCCGCTTCTGTGTGCTGCATGCCACATGCCGCCTCCACTGTGCCCCAACATGGCAACCGCATGCACATTGCGGGCAAGCCGAGGCCTGAGGATGCTTTAACAGGGCGACGGTGTGGACGGGCGGGTAGGTGGAAGGTAGTTTGCAATGCAACAACGACAACGATTTGTAAGTTGGCTCTGTGCATATCCTGCAAGGCCCGGCAATGCCAGCGCGGTTCAACGAGATGCCTTTGTGCGCATACGGAGGCAGCCTGATCCACTTCTTTCTTTTGCCCAACTCTTGCAACTCCATTAGCCCCACAAGAGAGTCAACAACTCGCTGTGTGCTGCTCTGTTCCAACTCCACAAGTGACAGCAGGCTGAGTGATAGAGTGTCAGAGGAGCTGGCTATCCTGCCGGCTAAGCTGCGTAAATATCTTGACACAGTAGATCGAATAATTACAGATCTGCGGAGTGCTGCAAAAGTAGGGCTGAGCTGAGTAAAGTATAAGGCATATTAGCAGATCGAAAACAAATTTAAGATCTAAAAACCTTTTGCTAATGCTTCGTTTGTAAGCAGCATATGAAAGTAACTATTTGAATGAAGATATATCACAATTCACATAAATAGGACGAATAAATGCCGCAGCCCTTAAGACTATTCTGCTTAAAGCTCCTTGGCTGAAAGGTAATTATAAATTGAATTCAGGTTATATTACAACGTTTATAATAATCATTTCCCAACACTGAACTGATTGTTAAGCAACAGTTTTCACAGGGGCTTGACAGTGCTGCCAAGTTGGGTATAGCTTGTTATGTGGCAACGCTGCAGTGTATTGTAATGTAAACACATCATAAGCAAATTTGTAATTGGCAGCACTGTCAAGTATTTTATTTCCCTTTGAGCACTGTTGCGCAAAAGTGAGTTCAATTAATTTATCAATACTTCCACCATAGGCTCCTCAAACAGAATCATTTTCAAGGCAGGAGCACATATTCCACTTATCTGCAGGGCAAGATTTGAAAACAATTTAAATTCCCTTTGAATTGATAAAGTCATAATTGAGATGATTTAGCCTGCCTTACGTTCCTTTTACTGCACGTGCTGTTGATTTACTTTCCTTTCTTTATTTTACAAAATTGTACTTGATATTTGAAACTCGTCAATAATAGTTTATATAGTTAACTGTTTAGTTACGTATTTGCTTTTAGCTCAAACTTTTGCAAAGACATGAAGCTCTCATTTCAACTAGCTTATTGACTTTTTGAAATAGTAAACCAGACAGCAAATTTAAAATTCTATTCCAAGTTTCACAGCCACTGTGCACTGATTTTATATGTGTCCCTTGCTGCTGCAGCTACTATCCCTCCCTCTCTCTCTCTCTCTCCCTCCCTCTCCATCGCACTTTCTCTTTCTATCCATGCAGCCCTGTCTTTGCTTGCGCTGCTCCCAATGTCCTTTTGGACGTGTGACAAACGATGGTCCACTCAATGCACATACAAAAGAGCGTGAGTCCTGTTTCTGAGCCTAGTCAGCAGCTGCCATTGCTTCTGCTCCTTCTGCTGCTTTGTATGCGTGTGTTTGCGTGTGTGTGCGCGCGTGTGTGTGTGGGTGTGCGTGTGGATGTGCGTGTGCGTTTTGTGCCAGTTGCAGGCGGCATAGTTGCGTGTCAGTTGCGCAACTATTTGTCGAGCTTCAGCTTGGGCTAAAAAAAAAGGACAGCTCCAAAGGCTCTTACTACCCATTTCGTGCCGTACTCAAAGCTGACCCAACACGGCCGCCAGCTGGGGCTGCCTGCTCCGGAGCGCAGCATCATTTCAATCAGCACTTAAGCTCATCGAGTGCCTGCGCCCAGAGCCACAGCTCGACTGCGTTGCAAGAAAAATGCAAGCATTTTTGTGCCTGGCCGACAGCAGGCTTCAAAGTGATTTTTGTTAATAGCAGGTTTTCCTATTTTTTGTTTTTTGTTTTATTTGGCTTTTCAAATTTCCAATTAAATTTATGTGCATACACAGAAAACACGCATACGCCATGTTGGCCAGCATTTCCGTTCTCCTCACCCCAGCGCACATCCTGTGTCTCATGCTGTCCATCAGGCATCTATGTCTGCACTTAATTAATGCATATTATTGACAAAAGCATAGCTTGTTCGAATATGTTTGTCTATTCACGCATGCATGCACTCACACGTATGCACGCACACACACACACACACACACACACACGCAGACATGCAATTGTTACGTATACGCTTTGATGTCCGTGCTGAGGGAATTTATGGTTCACCCACAAAACTGGAGCCAAACGTTCTGTTGCGAGCCACAGCCAGACGGTAAATTGTATGATAACAATTATAAGTGTACAGCTAACGGGTTAGCCAACACTTGTATGAGTATGACCCCCCCCCACACACACTCTCCCTCTATGCCTTACACAACTGTGGGCGTGGCTTGGTTTAGGTGTGGCAGGGCTGCTGGCAAAACGTGTCGCGTGCGCAACGGGCGTTAGTGGCTTTACAAATTTGATTTCAATTAGTTGTCGAAATTAGTGAGGCAAAACCACAGCAACTAAATTACTGAATACGTCTGAGAGGGGGGGCTGGAAATGCGATTTGAATCAAAGTTAACAACTGACGCTTCAAAAAAGTAACTGAATCAGAAGTAGAAGAAGAAATTATAAAAATATACATTTAACTAGCCTAACTATGTAATAGTTTTTAACTTTTATCTGTCTCTTTATCTGTCTCTTTATCTCTTTATCTTTATCTTTATCTTTGCTCAAACAGTGACTCTTCTGCAACACTTTTCAACACTGGCAATCTAGTGTTTAGAAACAAAAAGCTAAATAAGCTTTCTGAGGCCATCTTGGCAGTAGTATCTGACATTGAACTGCCAAAACAAGGCTAAATCAATTTAAACAATAGCCAAATCTAGCTAGAAAATAGCTTAATTGACAATACTGATAAGCATTCAATTAGCTAGAGATTTATGTGAGATTCAGGGGAGAACAAATTAAAGATTTTCTCTAGTGAGATTTTCGCATTCTCAAGCTAAAACCTACTTAAACCATTTTCCAACATGAAGCTTAAGCAGCTTGCAAATCTATTTTATGGCATTTTATTATGTATATACTATTTACAATCTAATTTAAGTCTTACGCATTCTTAGCCAGCCATCAGACCCTTTCTCAACATTAGGATCTAAAACCCGGCATCCTTTCAAAGCTGACATGAGTCTAACTTGCCAGCTGCTGTTGGTTTTGTCATTAAGTCCGTAAATGGCTTTCATTAGTGTAAACTCCTTATTTTCTCGCAGATTTCCAGCAGCTGCACTCTGTATGCACATGCGTGTGCATGTGTGTGTGTGTGTGTGGTATGTGTGTACATGTATTTATCTTTCGCTTCTGTGCGCCACGAAGTATGCAACAAAAAAACCGATAAATATGCGCATTTTATTTGCCCACGCTAAGCACGCAACGCCTCTTGCGATGCATAATTTCCCTCAGCCCGCGCACCCCTTACCCCCTACGTCTGTTTTCTTATCTGTACGATCGCTGGCTGGGCGTGGCTCACAGCTCGCCCCCGCCCAACCCCGCTCGTGCAAAGCTCGTGCAAAGACACGACTCATGTTTCGTTGTTAAGGTGAATTTGCCATTGTTGTTGGCTTCGGTGCAGCCGCCATTGCTGTTGTCTTTGATTATGATTTGTCTGGCTTACACACAGCTCATCCACACACACAGACACACACACACATGTAGACACACACACATCGGCTTAGGAGGCTCTTATGACGCGCCTGCACTGTGTTACTTTTCCCTGGGCTGCCTTTATGGCAAATGTGACAATAAAAACAAGATTTAACTTTGGCTTGGCCAAACACAAACGACCCCCGAGCACAAGCATACCCACACCCACAACACACACAAATACTCATACATAGACACACACTCACACAGACGCACGTTGCACACATTATTGTCATAACATGGCTTACAAACACGCAAATAACAAGCAGCATCAGCAACAGCCCCAGCAACAACAACAGCAACAACAGCAATAAAAGCAAATGCGTTCGAAACAGTCGGGTGTGTGTGCAAGACTATAAGATACCCTAGAGGGCTATTTAAATAAGCGCATATCATTTCTAGCCAAAAGAGTTTCAAAACTGTCCGCATGAAGTAAACCGAGCCTTTGTTGAATTTTACTTGGGTTGCAGCCCTGGTCGTAAGCACAGCATACCCTGCTGGCATTCGCGTACAGGCCATGTCAGCCATAACAATAATAACCCGGCGGCAAAGGCATTTTGCATCCTGCCAGCACAACCTGAGCCTGTACGGTTGCCCAGGTGATTTCTGGCTGACAGGCGATAGTCAAACGAAGACTCATGACAATTGCCAACTCCAGCTGCATGTGTGTGTGTGTGTGCGAAGTGTGTGTGCGTGCCATAAGCTGCAGTTGCAGTCGAGACACTTGGTAATGTAATTCGCAACCCTGCAAGCCACAATGTATTTTATTTTTGTGTGCTGGCGTTTTATTATTATTAAACAAAAGCCACTGCCGCCCGCCGCCCACCGCCCACCGCCCCCGCCTGCTACAGTTGTCGCTCTTGACGCTGCTTGATATTGTTTACCTGTTTCGTTAGCTTGTGCGAAAGTTCATTCTGTCAGTCAGCCAGTCACTTTGTCATTTTGTCACTCGGTCAGTTCCCTGCCGCTGGCTGACAGCCCTAAGACGGCATTGCTCTCTCTCTCCCTCTCTCTCTCTCTTTCGCTCTCTCTCTCTCTCTCTCTCTCTCTGTCAGCTGCAGTTGCAACGAAATTCAACCTGGGCTTAGTTTTCAACTGCAGCTCGTATTCAATTTGATTTGGTTGCTTACCTTACGCACACACACACACACACACACACGGACACTTCTTAAGCTTGCGTGTGTGTGAGATGTTAATGTAATTGTGTCCATTCCAGATATTTGTTGTTGCTTATTTCGGGTACTTAGAGCACTTTGCGTAATTGCCTTCGAGTTGCTGCATGCATAAAATGCTTTGCCCAAAACTATTTCAAAGTACACGTTCGAGCTGCATTCGTCTTGTTTAGCCTAATTTGCACAGCTCAAAACTATTTAAAAGCTGCAGTTCAAGTTTCGAGTGCTTTCTTCTGCCACATACAACAGATTACCTGCAGGTTTCGTGGTATTTAACCAAAAGTAAATTAAAGCACACTTTTGCCGAAACCAGAGACTAAAATGCTGTCGAGCATTTTGACCGAAGACTGTGGGAAAGATCTTTCATTTGAAATTTATGTGAAAGCTAAGAATGTCCAAACAAAGCCAGGCTCAAAGTGCGAAAGTTAAAGTCCTTAGCTATGAATTTATGATTATTTATAGTTAGCATTTGTTAAGAACGAAACTTAAAACTTGTTTTAAGAGTTGAATACAGAATCCACGGCTTTAGCTTCGGTCCAAATGGTATTCCTCATAAATATCTATCAAGTTTTGGCATAATTATAGATTCCAGGAATAATGTACCTAGATTTAGATGCCAAATTGATCAAGAGGCCAAGCCCTGAACAAAAAGCTAAGCCTTATGAAACTCGATTGAGTTTTGGGAGTGGGACCTTTGACCTAGACCTATGTCTATATAGGCTATTTGAGGGTCGCATTTTGACAAACATTTGGCAAAACCTTTTTGATTCCAATTAAAGTTTATAAAGTGGAAGAGGCATTTCATGCCATGGCAATTTATAATAATATCTAACCACATATATTATTTATTTAAAACTTTGTATTTTTCACGCTTCGTTGCCTTTGAATTATTCTGAAAACAATGCAAAGCCTTTAGCTTAAACGCGCATCTAATCTTTAGTTGAATTTATAGCACACACAGCCATTAAAACGCGCATTTCAATCAAAAGTTTTTTTGTGAAAAATCAAATAACAGAAAGAAATGCAATAAAAACGTTTTCACCATGAGAGCTTGGCATAATATTCGCCTTTTATACGCATATTAAACAGTTTCCAATTGAATGGAGCGCCTGATTTCGCTGCATTTTCATATTATTTTCCTTTACATATAGAAATGCGCATGCATGTAGCTATATGTGTGAGTGTGTGTGTGTGTGAGTGTGTGCATTTTCACCTCTTCAAATAAAATTTCAACTGAGCTGCAACTCGAAACGGCAAACGGCGCCATGTTCGACATATAAATCCTGCTATATAATTGAATTTCACACATTACACTACAAAAACCAAAAAAAAAACAGAAAAAAAAGGAAAATAGGAACTGAAAAAACAGCAATGAAAATTGCCAAAAATACGAGACGAAAGTTTAAATAAAATTTATTTCAACAAAAATACAAGCACACACACACACACACACACACACATACACGGCAGAATTCGTGTGGCGCTTGCAAAGGTGAAAATTATAAGCGAAAATAGAGCCAGGATCCGTGCTCGGGCGCCGCTTAAACTATGGAGGAGTTGCCAAACAGTTGCTGGGCCCCGGTGAAAGCAGCTTAGTCAAGCACCCACACACACTCACACACACACACAGGCAGAGACACGTGTGTGTTTGTGCGACTTTTACACCTGTAGCAATGTCGATGGCAATCGCCGTGGCCAGGACGAGCCAGGACAAGGCGCAAAACATTAGCAGCCAAGAATACAGAAAAGTGCCGCTGAGCCGCCAGCGATAAGAGCAATGCGATGTACCGAAATATATAGAGAAATAAACTGAATGACAGGGGGACGACACAGCTATAGAAGGGGGGGGGGGTCAGGGAGAGAGACAGCTTGAGAGCTTGAATATTTGTTGGCTAGCGGCTCGCTTTTATTTTCTTTATGCCCTACCAAAGGGTACCATAGTTAAGTCAGGCAAGTAGAGACAGATTAGATAAGAGAGTATATAGAGAGCATATAGAGACCTGATCAATCTGATCACCTGATCAATCTGATCACCTGATCAATCTGATGACCTGATCGATCTGTGTTCTCTGCTGCATTTTGAGAAACATTCCGCCGCAAATGAAGCTATAGACGCGCATCTGATTTATGTTCGTCTGATATAGGGCATTGCATTTGCGACACCTTCAAGACATTTCCCATTTTCTCGGTTTATTCTCTCTTTTTTTTTATTAAGTATGCTGTCAGGTTTTCAGCTGCCAAACAGACCACCAAGAAAACAAAAAATAAAGTAGAACTATGCAAGGCAAGTTTCGATGCTTCCACTTGCGGGCCAAGTGAATTTTTGCTGGCAATGCACGTGGCACAACTTTTGCTGCCTCAACTCAACCGCTGCTCCTCCTCCTCCTCCTCCTGCTGCTGCTGCTGCACTTGCGTGTCATGCCTGGGCGGAGGCAGCCCAGCGCCAAACCCAAACCCAAACCCGAAACCAAATTGAAGGCGCGCAGTTTTCTTTTGTGTGTGGTTTGCGAATTTTTCCCTATAATTTTCCAGTGCTGCATTTAACGCACAAGCACTGGCAATCGACGGGAAATGTAGTGGGAGAGGAAGGGAAGAGGGGGGCATTCAGGAAAGGAAGGAAATGCCATGTCGCCGCTAAAACTGGGTTAGCTTATATAATGGCAACATTAACGACAACGTTTTCCTTCCGCCTCGCAGGCAACGGGCATGCCCCCTTAACGCTCCGTCGCTTATTGGACATAATTACTGAAAATAACAATTTACGCCGGTTAACGGCAGCAGGGGAGGGGGGTGTGGTGTGTGTGTGCGTGTGTGGCATGCTGCACCAGTGGCCACCACTTGTGCGTAGCCGCAGCGACATCGCAGATAAGTGCAACAATGCAACGCCTCCCACTCCTCCTCCTCCTCCTCCTCCTCCTGCTGCTGCTGCTGCTGCCCCGTCTTTCGACTAGGTGGAACCAACCAGGACAACATATCAATTCCGTGTGAACGGACAGGAATTTCTTGTTGATGCCGAGCTGTAGTTGCCCCTCATTGTTGTTGTTGTTGTTGTTGTTGTTGCGGTGGTCATGGTCAGTGGAAAAGGCGCCTCGTTTATCGTTTACACTTCGACGAAGCTGTTGGCCATTTTCTAACTGTGTGTGTGCGTCATGTGTGTGTGTGCGTGTGTGTGTGCGGACTTCAAGCTGTTGCCTAACACTGGGCGCTTTTGTTTTAAGTTGATCCTTAAATCGCTTAAATTCGACTAATAAAGTTGAGGACCTTTTAATAGAAGAAACCAAAGGCAACTCAAGGAGAAGCTTTGCCAAAATTGCTCATTTGATTTTAATGAGCGCTATTTAATACGCTTATCGATAAGTGAAGCAGTTTTAATTAAAAACTAAATTTCTCATGAATAGTTTAATTATAACTAAACTTAAAATATCAAAACACACGCAGAATACAAACTCTAAAGTTCAAATTTAACTGCCAACAAAGGCAACTGTGATTGAATTGACTTTGTCGATTGTTTTATAAGTCAAACTATCGATAGACTTATCGTTATCTATACCATCAATAGTTTTTAATGAAAAGTATATCGATAGGCATCTAGAAGTTTTCGTTTTCGTTTTATGAAGCTCATCTTTGGCATCTGCCAAATATGTTTGGATATATGCAATGATTGGAGCCAGAGTAACTTTGGGTCTGACTCCTGCTCAAACATTATTTAATTTGTTCTGTATTATGATTTGGTTCAATCTTAACTATAAATTGGAATTCCGGATTCGAGTTGGTTTAATGTTAGCAATTGATATCAATAGTTCAAAAATCAAATGATAAAAACAGGGCATGAATAGATATTCTTAAGCTATCGATATTATTTAAGCAAATGATCTTCACGATAGCTGAAATATTTTGAACATTAAGCAAGCTTTTGGCTCAGTCTTCTTTGATTTCCTTCACCTTCATATCGTGAAATCGATTTTAGGCACCATTTTTCACACGCTTGCCCCCAAACCATCTTAAAACTCTAGCCGGCTATACTTAATCTTTGTCAGAGTTCTCGCCGCATTATCATTTTCTCGTTTGGCCAACGATCTCTCGCATCAAAATAAAAGTCTCATTAATAATATTACGTATACGCCATGTGCTCGACTCCAGCAAAAGCTGTTCAAGCTGAAATCTATTGAAGCAGCTGCCCGCTGCCAATTGCCATACGAAGCAGCTGTCCACTCCGATTTCCTCTCCCCCCGCACTTTCCGCCCTTACAGCCACGCCCTCTGTCAGAGCTGCCAGAGCATTCTGCATTAACATTATTATGCGTCTGTCTATCACATTGCCAAATGGAATGCAGTCTACAACGTGGCGCGCCACTTTGGCTTAGTTACTTAGTTTGCCGCCTGGACGAGCAGCACATTTCTTTTTGCCTATACTCTGTTCGGGTTGTGCAGTGGAGTATATTGGCTATGTACAGGGTGCGTCTAGCTGTGATTCGAGTCCAAGTCGAATTGCTGCCTTTTCAATTGCTTTATCTTAATTAGCCACGCCCACAACTCACTTAATTAAGTATATCCCTTAGTCAAAGTTTACAAATTCTTCAATCATTCTTCTTTTATTATTCTCACTGTGCATAGAGTATGGCGCAGTCGCTCGCTTGGGGCCTCCTGTCATGTGGCTCCTCTTTTTATATTTATTTTATGTTAGGCTCTCGTCAGACTCTGGTTTCCAGCTGCTGTTGACTTTACCTGTGCCCGTGATGGCATCTCCAGCAATGCGGCATCTACAATTGCCGCACATTCGCTTTGGCTACAAACGTTCTTTCTCACTGCTTCCCACACCGCTCCCCCTCCCCCCTCTCTTTTACCATGCTCGCTCTCTCTCTCCTTTGCTATAGCATACTTATGGGCTGCTTGTGCCTCATGCTTGACCAGTTACTGCAGCAGCTTGCAACTGCCCCGCCCAGCAGCTCGCTGTCCGGCACATGCCGATTGCTCCACTTTGACATGTTGAGGCTGCTGCTATCAGACACCCCGCCCCCGCCCTCGCCCCTGCCACACCCACCGCTGACTGCTACAAAAATAACATTGCTTATAAATTGTGGCATGTGTTTGTGGGCGATTGTTGTTGTTGCTGTTGCCCTGCTATCTCGGCTGCTGCTTTGCATTCTGTGCTCCTCGTTGCACTAACGAGCATGCGAAATGACAAAGCTTGAGGGCGTGGCACAGCCGAGCGGGGGCTGCGAGGGCGGGCGTCGCCGCTGAAGTGAAGCAAATGCCACTTTGTTGCAGCATTAAAGCGCTGCACAAATCGAAGCACACACGACAAAAAAGATATAAATAAAAAATGAAACTTTAAATGCAAATTGCAATGAGAAAAACCCACAAGATAAAGACAAAGGCGCGCGCCTTGCCACTGATTCGCCCTCTTCTTCTTCCACTTCTACTTCTACTTCAACTTCAACTTCATCAAAGCACCGCAGGCGAAATCAATAGAAGATTTTTCTATGTCAAAGTGACAGGCTGCCACAGCCACGCCCCGCTCGCTCCTCCCCTCCCCCTCCGGCTGCCTCAAGCTCCCTTTTCTGGGGCAACACTTTGGGCGTGAATTAAACATGTAGACGAACTGATTGGCAAAAACTTGCATGTGGCAGCCACAAACTGGAAACTGGGAATTGAGGATTGGAAACTGGGTCTGGCATATTGGCCGTGTATCTGGAATACTTTATGGCTGCACTTTAAACAATTGGCCTGCAACTCGGTTGTTTTATTTCATTCAGGTCTGCTGCCTCATTTGCATAATTACAAATCATATAACAAATTGTGCGGCAGCTTGTGCATTGTTCGAACTTCGAAGTGGCAATCACACACACACACACACTCACACATGGAGACACATATATGTGCCACAATTTTATTTCATTTTTATGCAAATGCAAATGTTCAACAATTGAAAAGTCAAACCAGCTACAAAGTGCAAGTGCAGGAGAAAATAGCAGAAAATATGAAACATATCCATATGAAACATACAAGCAAGGGCAAGTGCTTCAGACCGACGCTTAAATACTCTTTCAAAAGACAAGAGGTATACTTAATAACAAATACAATATACATATATATATATATATATATAAAGCCGTCTGGTAGAAGGAGAATACATTTCGTCATTTTTCTGCCTGGGATTGAAGATTCATGAACTTCTAAAGAGGAACTGGGCTATAAAAGGCTTGAGCACGCGTTCATATATCTAAGATCTGAGATCTAAGATCTAAGATATCTAAGTCTTAAGGATTTGGTTACTTGTCAGGACATCAGTAACTCATCAGTATCAGTTACAGTCAGGACTCTATAAGGACGCATACCTTTACTTTATTTACTATAATCAACCAAACTAATTTACAGCTCTCTCAATCTTACGAACCTATAATCACAATCTTCCAATTTCTCCTAATCGAATCAATTTGTAATGCGTAAAGAAATTCTCTTTATCATTCGCTCAAGACTGTCTCTACAATTCTTATTGTTGTAAATAAGTGAGTTATAAACCTTATTGATGTCATTTTATGGTTTTATTGTTTTCCTTTCGCTACTTTTGCGACTCTTCTCTTCTTCTGCCACTGCTGTTTTAAGCTGGAGGAAAATAGAATTCAATAGAGTTTCAGCTTCCAATCGACAGCCAATCGTTGTGGCCAGATCTCAAATGCTAGCCTAACCTCATTTTTAGATTGCCCGACGGCATTTAATATGATCCTTGATGCCGCATTTTCTGTCAACACATGTCGAACTGCGGAAGGAGGGGGCACGCGGCACGACAAGGTCTGGGCTTCACAATTGGACTGTTTTTTGGTAACATTTTCAATATTTGCACGGGCAAATAAACAGCAAATGTAAATGCAAAAGTGCAACAGGAGCGGGAGGAAGGCAAAAAAGATGGAAAAAAAACCTGGGAACTGTGGCAGGCAAAAAGGAAATTTATGCATATTTAATAATAACATACAATATTTTGTGCTGCCAGGCAGACAGGCAGGGCGGAAGGGGCCAGACGGGCGGGGGGCAGGGGAGCAGACGGGCGGGATGTGTGTGGCAGCAACAAGGATGAACAAGGCATTTCTCACGCATAAATGCTTCGTGATATGCAGAGGACGAACTGAGGAAATGAGCTGGCCAGGACGAACAACATTTTTGCCAGCAAATAGTTTTGAACAGCATAGCAAAGCGGGGGGTCGGACAGGGGGCAGGGGCAGGGGCAGGGGCAGAGTCGGGGTTGTGGCACATTCTGCATTGTCCAGCGTGGAGCAAGCCCTTCGCCTGGGCACTAATCAAACTTTTTAATATGCCGAGCGTGCAACGTGTGGCGAGTTTTGTTTGTGATAAAACAGCGCACAGCATGAGATAAGCCAAGTATATACACCACAGCTCACAAAAATAAGTTAACCAACAAAACTTATCTTCAAATGCGCTCAGTTTTTAATGCTAAAGCTAAACTATGCTTAACAAAATATGCTGCTAAGCTGGATAACAATCCCAGACTGTTTAAAGCTGAGCTGAGGCCATGAATCGGAGAGGAAATCTACAAGAAGAAGCACTCGAAATGGAATTAAATCCAACTTGGAACGGAATAAATATAATAATATAAATAATTGATTAGATACGAAAAGCTTTTACCTGCTTATTACATACATTCACTCAAAAACCTGATAACAGAAAACTTCTGACTTTGCTGCTTCTCATAAGTTGTGTGTAAACGTACTTATTTGCTTGACCATGGGTGTAGATGTGCACGTATATATATATTTTAAATGTAGTATAATCAAGTATAATAAGCCAGTGCAGCTCTGAGTACATATATGGATATAGCCATATCATATACAGCTCTTGGGCTTGGCCCCATCTGTGTTTTATGTGCCAGCTATGCAAAAGCTGAGCAGGATGCGAAGGCTCAGGACCTCGCAGCGTAATGACAAAGCAACTGGGCTGGCTACTAAGCTGCAGCTTGAGCTCTATATATACGTAAATATGTATTTAGATATATATCTAGATACATATCTATCTATATATAAATGCGCTCTAAATGCATCAGCACGAAATGAAATCAAGTGCATTTATTTAGCTAGAGCAAAAAACGAAAACTAGAAATGCCTCAATGCCTGGTTTGTGTGTGTGTGGTGTGTGTGTGTGTGCGGGTGTGTGTGTGTGGTGTGTGTGGGGTGTGTGTGGTGTGTGTGGGCGTGGAAGATGAATGATGCCAGCGGCTGTGGCGGCGCCCTATGTTGCACTTGCCTCCCATTTATTTGCAAGTTTAGCAAAAAGTCAAAATGTTTGCGCTTTTGTATTCGCATCAACATTTTGGCCTGCTGTGCGAATGTGTGTGTGTGTGTGTGTGTGTGTGTGTGCGCTGGAAAAGAGCAAGCGCTAAGCGCCGCAGCATTGGGCCAAAGCCACGTTGATGGGTGAACAGCTTGAAAAGGAAAACTCTCGCTTAGGCCTCAGCCTCGACCTCGGCCTTTTCACGATGGAAAACACAATTCTTGAATTGAAATTCAAAATGGAAAACTCAATTCTTGAATTGAAATTCGCAGCTAAAAACCAGCTGAAATACTTAACATCTGCTTTATCATTAAGAAAAATCTCTAAATCAAGAATTTTTCTCGAATATTATTTTCTGTTTCCCATCTTACTATAAGATCTCATGTCTCAGTCTCTTCCCTTTCACCACCCGCTCTTTGCCTCTCTCTCTCTCTCTCTCTCTCTTCATTTGCTTCACTTTAGCCTCATGTTTATTCAGCTCTTCATCGCACACAACTGAAGATTTACATGAGCAAAAAATAAATGTAAACAAATTTGTGCCATTAACAAAATTAAGGCGAACACATTCAAGAGCTTCAGATTAAAACTAAAGATTGCCCGACTGCGTAATACCACTTACATTATAAAAAAAAACTAACAGAAAGCTAATTAAAATTAAAAACAGAAAGCTTTAAAAAATAGAATTCTTATGTATGTATGTAAGTGTATATGTATGTATTACATATATGTGTGCAAGTGTTTACCTATTTATACCATATACACTTGCATATATATGTGCAACTCTGTATGTAGGTATTGCATAAACACTTTTTATGCCATATATCAATATGTATATATATATATCTATATGTAATTCTATATGTACATATATCTATATGTATTATAGGGTATACATACACATAAATATATGTATATGAATCTAATATATATATAAAAGCACCTTAACCAGTTACATATATATTAGACCTAACCTTGACTAAATATATTTGTATTTTCTATTAACTAAAAGATGTGATCAAATTTTGGGGTTCCACTATAAGATACCCTGTATTCCGCATAAACACTTAAGACAATCTCTTTTTCTTCTTTACTCAGTCGATCTATGTAGATGTATATATATGTATGTAGATGTTTGTGTGTATATGAATATATGTAGATGTATCATACATATATGTATGTATATAGATGAATATATGTAGATGTAAGTATATAGTATGTATGTAGATGTGTATATTTAGATTTATGTATGTAGATGTATGTATGTAGATGTTTGTATGTAGATGTTTGTATGTAGATGTGTGTATATAGATGTATGCATGTAGATGTATGTATGTAGATGTATGCATGAAGATGTATATATGAAGATGTATGTATATAGACGTACATATGTATATAGTATGCATATAGATGTATGCATGTATATGTATGTATGTATGTGTGCATTATGGCATGTATTGATACATGTACGCATGTATGCATGTTTGCATATATGCAAAAGAAACATGCATCAATATATGCAAGCTTGAAAGAGAGATGTATATACCCCGTTTGGCTGTCTAGAGTGCAGGGTATTGGAGATCGCAGCATGTGTCTGCCACAAGGGTCAGCGGGAATTGCATTTTAGCAAAATATTATTTTGCTTTATGCTGCTGGCAGGCTTTATGAACATGTGTTAAGCGTTGACTTTTTATAAACAAAAGGAACGACAGCAACAAATTTGCTGGCATATTGTCGGGGCAGGGCCAGGGCTAGGGGCAGGGGCAGGGGCAGGGGCATTGTAAATCGTTTTTATGTGGCACATTTAACTAAACAAAAAGTTGCCCTTTGCGAAAACTTTTAATACAAATGCAACAAATTAATTAAAGCTGCCACAAAATGAATGAAAAGCAAATAGCATTGAAAATTTCACAGCTCTTGTTGCAGTTCCTGTTGTTGCAGTTGCAGCTGCTGCTGTTAAATAATGCATGCACCATTTTATCTAAAATTAAGATTGATTGAAGTATACAAGTTTTATGTGCTACTCTTTCCCATTTACTATAAACTTTTAGCAATGTGTTTGACAGATTGCTGAGCAATTGAAATGGGTTTTATTTAAACATGTTGAAGGAGCTCAAAATTGACATCAAAGGCTGGCATTGTACGCCTTCGAGTATTGAAAGCCATTAAAATATTATAATAACATTTTTTTTTAAATTCAAAATGCTCTTTCTCTAGCTAGGCCTTCATGTGCGTTGGTTTCTGTATTATATTATATATTATCTTTCATTTCTTTTTGTGTTCAGCGAAATTTGTAGTTAAAAACGAGATTCCTTGGACCAGATGGCAGCGCCATCTACCGGGCTCACATGCCAAAACCTCGAACCCGAAATTAACACTTAGTTGTCTTAATGTGAAAAGAATCTTAGGTCAAGCGCCAAAAAACAAGCAAATCAAAACTCTAAACTAAACAATTTTCAACAGAAATGTCTAGTTTTAGAAGATTCAGTTTGGAAGCAAATATTAGGATGTCCTTCGCAAGAATCTAAGCACATTTGATAGCTGCCAGTGTTGGGTAACGATCAAATTAAGCCCAGAGCCAGCATATGAAATATTACTAGTCTTCATGGCTTATATAAATTATCAAAGTTTAATCCAAAGCCTGGATTCAGAAGGGTGAAAAAGCAGTTTCACGAGCCGAGCGTAAAGACAGGAAGCTTTTTCGAACACTAAACCGAACCAGTGACAATTTCATTTGCATTTGCAACACTGGTTATAGTAAAATGTCTTCAACATAAGTTGAGTTTTTTTTTTTTATTACGCGCTTCTCTACGAAACTTCTGCTAAAATCGTTCGAAAATTGAATTCTCGACGAATAAAAAGAGAGAAATTCAGATGCGACTGTTTTTGCCGCGGCTGCCACAAGCAGGTGGGGGGGAGGTAGGTCGGCCTGACGCATAAATATGCATATGCTCCACAAACATTTGCCAAGTTGCATGCAGCCCACCCCCCAACCAACCCCTCTCCCCACCCCCACATAGAAGTTCAGCCGAAATTCATGCGAAAGCTGCTGACATTTGGAAATAAATGCAGCGTCAGGGAAATATTTCGCATGCATACAAATCGCGACGCGACGCGGCTCGTTGTGATAAATATACAAATTCCCGCGTTGCTGCCACAGTTAGACAACGTTTAATTGAGTCAACAGGCGGAGCAGGAGGTGTGTGTGTGTGTGTGGGAGGAGAAGTAGGAGGAGGAGGAGGAGGAGGAGGAGGAGGAGTCATCAAATTAACGCTGGCAACGGGCACAGCTCGCAAGAAGAGCGCGAGCACATTAAAAACTAATTTATGGATTTGCGAAAAGCCAAACTTGCGATGATTTATGCATGTAAACCAACCAAGTCAGCCCGAAGCCAAACCCCAAATCCCAGACCCTTAGACCCAACCCAACACCCACTACTTACAGCACTTGGGTGTCCTGCGGCAGCTGGGGCAGCACTTTGAGGCGGGCGCGAATGCAGCGCACGGTGCGCGCGAGGCACGTGCAGCCGGCGGGACAGTGCACCCACTGGCCGGCTGTCAGCTGAACAAAGCTGGCCAGGCACAGGCCGAGCACAGTCAGCGGCAAGAGCGAGTGCATCATGCTGATCAACCGAGCTGCTTGGAGCGTAACTCAAAACTGTCGTCGGGCAGGCAATTAAAATTGCCGCAGCGATAAAAACGGGCTGGCGGAAGTGTGGCACGCAGCGCGGGCAGCGTCTAGTTGCACGATAGAGAATCCACTTAATTCTGGTCACTTATCTGGACGCGGACTAGCTCCAGTCGCACTCTCAGTTTCGTGCGATAAGTCTGCGCTCGTATCGCAAATAGTTACACTTTGATTTTTTTTTGGAAACTTAAAAACTTGAAATTTTTTGAATATTTCCGTTAGAAGTTGAACGTTGAATCGCGCGCCTTGCAACTGCACGCGCCAAATGCCGACGAGCATCTGAAACGGACAAGTGAACCGATTCCGTTTTGCCAGAACCGAAACCGTTACCGAACCGAGCAGCTGGCAGAGGCAGCGGCAGCGGCAGCGGCAGTGGCAGAGCCAGCAGCAGCAGCCATGGCCGAGCAGCTGCAGCCGAACCCGATTTCTGGCAGCAGCTGCCGCCGCCGCCGCCGGATGCAGTTTGTGATAACATTTTCCTGAGGCGCATAGCTCAAGA
This sequence comes from Drosophila kanekoi, assembly GCA_037075305.1. Classification (NCBI taxonomy): domain Eukaryota; kingdom Metazoa; phylum Arthropoda; class Insecta; order Diptera; family Drosophilidae; genus Drosophila; species Drosophila kanekoi. Next base: position 10,335,275 of record JBAMCE010000141.1, read on the forward strand.
GTCTTTTGATTTGCTCATGTGATTTCAGGCTGTATGTGTGCGTGTGTGTGTGTGTTGTTTATGCGCTCCAAATAAGCTGATATGTAACTAAACACGTTTAACGGAGCTTTAGTCAAGGCCAACAGAAGCACTCGGATTTGGAATCCTACGCGCAAAGCGATTAGAAACGGGGCAGCTCGATGGCCACTCGATTTGTTCACAATATGCACACTAGAGTGTGCTAATCGGGAGTGCCAGACTAGGAGATGCCCTGTAGCCGGTCGTTATGGAAATTCAACATGCTTTCTATGCATACATACACCAAAATTCACATACTCGCAAGTATGTACACATACACACACACACGAGAACACACTCATACAAGCTCGCAGCTTGGTTGTGCTTCTTCTTCCATCAGCTACACCCTGTACGAAATGCAGCCTTGAATAACTTCGCTGTTTAAATTCCGATTCCTAAGACATTTTCAGGGCCCAAATATAGCACCCACCTGTGTGTATTTACCAAAGCACAAGGATCTATCTTTAAAATAAATCTGTAGGCTTAGAGATATTTTTATTTAATGAGGCCGTACAGTTATACGAACAGGCTCATAAAAACATGATGCTCTTCTTAACCCTTTTTTCATTGCGCTTAGGGTATAGGAACAACATCAAACATGCAGCCAATAAAGTAAAAGCTAGTTGATGCTGCTGGACCAGAAGCTACCCTGTAATACAATAAGTGCATAGACAACGCATGGACAGGCTCACAAAGTATTTATTCACGGAATTTGAAGGTAAGAAAATTCAAGAAATTTGAACTTGTTTTAAGAAGAGTGTAGCACAAATTGTGCATAGAATGTAAACTATTATACCCCTAAGACCCTTTTAATGGGTATACAAAAAAGAAGCATACGCCGCGTTGTACTTCAGAGTTGCTGCCAGTGCAGCCCATAAAATGCTTTGCGATGCTCATTTTTAATGCAACGCAGAGAGTAGCACAAAGGTTGAGAAAGGGAGACAGAGAGATAGAAAGAGAGAGAGAGTGAGAGAGAGGGGGAGAGTGTGGTGTGTGCACATTTGTGTGCACTCCATTTGGGCCTGTCGAACTTGTCGCTTTGGTGATAAGACGCGGAATCAAATTTAAAAGCTATCAATTTGATATTAGTTGAGGGAACAGCGCGATGTGGGAACGCTTCTGAGATTTAAGCGCGTGCCAGGATGCAGCTGCAAATCCTGGCTAGTTGTTGTTCTTATGCATATTTGTTGTTCTTCTTGTCGCTGTTGGCAACATATGAGCCCCAGCTTATAATGCTCGAGTTTTCGTTTGCTTTTTTACTGCTTGCTGCCGTTAAAGTTTTGAAATCAATTTACAGATGATTTATTATGTTGCGGGACTGTGCGGGGATTAGGGGAGGAGGAGGATGCACTGAGTCCTGCTGCCATTGCTGCATGCGACAACGGCGGACGTTGATGAATGCCGCTGTGTATTGTAGGGCTGTCAGTTTTGATCAAAATTCGTTTCGGGGCATCGAATTGCAGGTGAAGTGGAAAATTTGCAAGTTATGCGACAGCTTCATGTGCCCCCCTTTTTTTCTCTGCTGTTGGCGGCACAGGCAGCAGATAGCGCGTCGGTGATTTGGCAGCGGAATTCGGTAAATTGACTGCACGGCAATGCGGGAGCTGCTGTGGGAATTGCTGCAGCTGACAAACTGCAGATAGAAAGCAATTGTGGGGCAAAAAGTGCCTAGTGTAAAATTCGAATCAAATGCCATCAAATTCAGCTATAAATATTAAATAACAAGAATACCTAAGTACATATAGGAGCAATTCAGACCTGCAATGCGAAAATTAATAATTCTCACAATTCGGCTGCCATTTGAAAGACCCAACGACGCATTCAAAAAGTAACCGCTAGTTCATGATATTGCTCATTCACAATAGCATCACTTCAAATTTTCTTCGCGCCACCATTAAATCAAATATGGCGCTCATGCGCAGTGCGCAAACATCGTTTTAGTAACAGCTGATTGTCATTGGTGGTATCGATAGCACACAAAACGATAAGTTAAATATTGAAGCATGAATATTAGTTAGATTTATAACATAAATCTAGTAAATATAAAGAACATTAAAGCATTATACTTGAACTGAAATAATAAGAGCACAATCTTAAGGTTTTGTCTTGTTTTGGAAAAATTTTATGCTGATCAATGCGTGTTTTGCAACACTGCAGCAACAGCGGTCGACACTGACAATTGAACGGCGGCAATCAAAATAGAAAGAAAAACCAACTGGAAAGCATTAAAGAAGCAGGATTTTCTATACGTATGTGTTCTTTGCTATGTCCAAGCGCAACAATATAACCTACGTGAAGCCACAGGAACCCAGTTTTTTGGCCAAACTCAAGGCGGAAATCGGCTACAAGGAGGGCCCCACCGTCGATACAAAGGTAAGCTATTGCCGCTGAGCCAAAACAAAGTGCCTCGCTCATGCTCAGCTTTGTTGCAAATAAAAACAGCGCCAGAAACTCGAGGAACGTGACCAGGACCAGGACGACTACGATTCCAGCGAGGAGCGGCCCGAGCGTGAAGACGAAAAGCCACAGATTGTGGTCCTAACGAGTGGGGATCTCACGGCTGACGAGGTGGCCCTCGAGCAGCAGCGCATAGCGAAAGGTATGCACACACACACACATACACGTGCTGTGTATTTGTATGTATGTATTTTGTGAGTGTGCATTTGTATGTGTGTATGCGTGTCGGTGTGTGCGTAGGTAGGATGTAGTTATCGTCTGTGGCAGTTTGGCTTTCAGTTCAGTTGAGTCAGAATCGAGCGTCGGTCGCGCGGTCGCTTCCACGCTTCTTTCACGCTGCCACTTTCTGCCCTATACTACACTGTGTATGTACATACATATATATATATATATATATCTGTGCGTGTGTGTCTGTCTGTCTGTGTTTGTTTCTTTGCGCGCGTGTGTTTGTGTGTTTTTGCAATTGAAATTTTGAAAATTTATATGAAACATAAACAAAATGCAAACGAAATACGCAAAAGTGCAGCAAACCGTACGACAAATAACGCCGCGTTCTACATTTTAAAATTTTGCGGGCATTTCGAAGTGTTTGAAATTTTTTTCAACTCGCTTTTCGATTTCTGTTTGTGGTGTGTGCAAAATTATTGTTGCATTTTTCAACAATGCGCTCGTCTTTTGTTTTTGCTCAATGAAAAATTCGTTTTCATGCCCAACTTCAATTCTAACCTCGAAAATATGTCTTTTTGTGGGAGGGGGAAGGGGAAGTTTTAAGTTCTGTGTGCCACGCCCGCAACGCACCGCCCACTGGCGTCTCTATGGCAGCAGTTCCAAGTCCCGTTCCAAACGCCCTTTCCTTTGGCTTCGATTATTGCAATTAGTGTGGCACTGCCAGCGGAGCACCCTCATGCACACTAATACCAATGCCAACGTACACACATGCACACATACATATACAGCTGGCGTAAAGCATACACACTGACATTTTCATTGGGGCTCCGCTAAAGCGGAGCATATGATGAAAATCATAGCCAAAGCGGAGCACACGATAAAGCAGCCGGCCAGAGAAGTTAACAAATAACGGCGACCCACAGCCGCCGTCGCCGTCGCTGCCATCGCAAAGCCAACAACAGCTGCCGCTCTGTTGCTGTTGCCGTCGCCATCGTCGTCATCAACCCGCCGCCGCCGACACCGCTGCCGCTGTAGCTGCTGCTGCTGCTGCTGCTGCTGCTGTCAGAAGGCCCGCGCAGAAAATCGGGTGAAAACGTGCGAAAGAATGAACGAAGCAGCAAAACGGGAGAGACAATGATGAACGAAACAGGCGAACAAAAAGAGCACGGCAAGTGGCTTGACGACGATATATGTATGTGTGGATGTATGTGTCTGGTCGAAAGGGGGCAGCGTGGCGTGCGGCGGCGGCGGCTGCGGCAGCGGTAGCCACTGTCTTCTGTCTGTCCGGTGGAGCACTGCAAAGCGTTAAGCTGAGGGGATGAGGAGCTGTGGCTAGGCGTGTGGGAGGGGGTGGTGCGGAGGTTGGGACGCTGCGTTGCAAAACTAGGAAAACGCTTGCAACGGCCGCAAAATAAGTAAAATCTTTTCTATCTCATTTGTGGGCGGGCGCTGGCGGAATTGGGCGTGTTTGTTCTTGCTGTTGTTGTAGTTTTGTTGTTATTGCATGTGGGGGCGGTTACAGCAAGGAGTTGGGCACTTGCAGCTGCCCGTATGGCACAGTTATGTGTTTGACTTTCAATAGAGTTTCAAGCTATTTTATGGGCTTTTATTGTTTTGTTATTGCTAATGACCAAATTCTTGCATTGCAGAAGAAGCTGAAAGGCCCGCGGATTTAAGCCAACCCATTGTATTTAAACAGCGCGTCAAGCAGCCCAAAATCCAGTCGGAGGATAAAGCTGAGAAATCTCCCAAAGCAAAGGATAAGCGCAAAAAGTCCAAGCCGAGCAACAAACTGTCATTCAACGAGGACGAGGAGGACGCCGAAGCAGGCGAGGATTGAAGCATATAAAGTATCCGTTATCCGACAATTCGATTTGCTGTTTCTTCAACCGGGCAGCCTCTTTGTATGGTTGTCCCCAGTGAATGGTTAGGTGAGCGCTTAAATCTTTCACACACACACACACATATACTCGTACATAAATACATACACACACATTCAAATATAAAAACTAAACTGCGCACTTAAAATTTGCCTATAAAATACGTTACACATACATACATATACATATATGTAAGTATGATGTGCGTGTACTTCATGGTGTGTGTGTGTTTGTGTGTGTATATTTACATGTATATGAACATGTATGTATATATGTAATATATTGATTAACGTGGTTAAGTTGTTTTCCATAAACTTTTTATTGGGAATTTTAAATCTTGTTTTGATATAATCTATAACTTTATGTATTAAATAATTATTTGAGCTTGGTAATTGAACTAATTAAGAATCGAATCTTTAACTTAGAGTGAAAACTAACTAACGTAACTGTACAAAAATTGAACTTGAAAATGTAACTAGAAACAAGTGGAAAATCCAATTAGCATATATTCTAAACAGTTATTAGTTTTTATGAGCAAGAACTTTCGATTAGTCCCATCTTAGTTACTTTTATTTATGTTTCAAAAGATCTTTAAGATCTCTTATCTCGGACCCAGTTTTCAAGGAGTTCCTAAGCTTAGCTTGGACTTTTCCAACGCTGACTAACTCCTGCATAGCATTTACTTACCTTATATAGAATCTAAATCTAAACTTCAAATCTAGTCGCACACACTTTTGATTCGTCATCATGCGCTGAAAAAATGGCAAAACGCATAAATTAATCATATTTGTTCTGCGAAATATGATACGACCTGCAAGTATAGCAGCAAATATATGTATGTATATACCGTCATAATACATATGTATATGATATGTAATACATATGTTCATCAAATATTGGAATACAAGTTCTTGATTCCTAACAGAATCGATTAAGCTTTGTCCGATTGCCTAAATGGTTCTTATAACATATGCTTACACGCAAATTTTAATTGGGATAATTCGCTCAGCTTTCTGGCAAGAGCAATTGCAACATTCTATAAATGTGTATTTAAATGTCATATTCTTATTATTTTACAGCATAAGGTTATTGTTACAAAGGTCATAGTAGATAAACTAACATTATTACTTTGACCTTCAGTTGGGACATTTAGATTTCCCTTAGACTTAAACCTGGGTTCTCGTAGTTTTTTTCTTTCTACTCTTCGCTGGCTTTGAAGGAAATATAGTGAAAATTCTATCTTCCAGTGAATCGCTTTAAATCCAAGTCCTTTGGATAAAAGAACGTTTTTAATGCAATATATAGAAAAGATTTTATAATGCAATCCTTGCTTTTCAATAGCAAATGTCCTTTAGAAAATCTGTCGACAATTAGCTAAAATATCTGCAAGGTTCTTTTATCAGAAATTGTATCTAAAATTCGCTTGACAACCGGCGACACACACACGCACACACTCACACATACACAAGAGAAAAGGTCACGTGTATGTATAACATAAAGTTTTGTTATCGTTTCAAAATATATACATACAAATGTATATATGCATGTATGTATTATTATACCGATAGTTGGTGGTTCTTAATGAATCCCGTGGCGGCGGTAGGCGAATGCCAACTTCTACCAGTTGCCGATCAACGGGGGTGAGAAGTGGGTTACTTTCAAATTTGTACTTGCATATAGACCAAATCAGACCCACACACATAGATATATACACATGCATACATACACACGCACGCACACATGCATGCAAACATCGCATTCAGCTTACATACGTACATATACATAGACATATTTATATAAGTATACATACATATGTATGTATGTATGGATGTGTACGTATTATATTGGCCCATAGCATGCGAGAGCGATAGAGAGAGTGGGTGAGAGCGAGAGAGCAGTAGCGTAATCTGAAATAAGTTGGGAAAGAAGAAGAAGCATCAGCAGCGCCAGCAGAAGTATCGTGATGAGTATACAGTTTTAAAACTTACAGACGAAGCAATCGCCGCTTTGCCTATGCTTACACTTGATATATGTATACATGTTGTGTGAGTGTGTGTGTCAGTTTGGAGAAGCGCTCAATGTTGGCCTGGTTTAGAGTTGTAACTTATCATTGCCAGTAATAAGCAGCATTATCAACAGAATTTTATCCGATTGCGCGCGCTATTTTCAAATTTTTGCGCGTCGCAGATACCCGTGCAAAAAAAAATCCATCAAACACGCCGGCAACTGCGTCGACATATACGTAAAACGACAACACAGGCAGCAATGCCGTTTCATTTTTGTTTTGTTCATTTCGTTCGTACGCGCGGTACAATTGTCAAATTTGTTTTTCCCTCCCATCCATCCATTCACATGGGCGCGCTCCAATACTACGGCAGTAACGAACACACACGCACCCATACACTTATCGCAGTGACAACGATTCAGTTGCGCTTCACATTGCCATTCGCTATTTTTGAGCGTAACACCTCTGACCAGTTCTCTCTGGTCGCTCTCTTGAAGCGCCACATGCACGTTGCCAAAATTGGCGCCTAGTCTATAGAATTGACTTGTAGATCTTTGTGTTTTGCTAGTTATCTGAAAGATATACACTTTAGTTGTAGTTTAATATCATTGATTTACAACTGCACCAGTTGCAATATGCAATAAATACTAATTGCCATTTAATCGATTGTTCGATAAATTTGGCGCGCGCCGTTTTTCGGGTACACATGCAACCCTGCTTGCCGGGCTGCCGCCCATGCAACTCTGTGTTTGTAGCGACGTTTTTCGCTTTTTTCCGCTTCCATTTCCAGTTTGCCTTGTTGTTGCCCCCGTCTATCGTCCGTTTGTCGCGCTTTGGCATAGCGTTCTTTTTTTTATTTCGCTTTCTGTATGTGTGTGTGCTCCACAATCAAGAAAAAAATTGTTGTGCTTTCGGCAAAAAAGATCCTTTATTTTTTTGTATTTGTTTATCATACTGATTATCGTTTTTAATTGCCACAATAACAACAACCTGCCACTGCCATTAAAGTGTGACGTAAAATGTAAATTGTAAGTTTGTGTGATTCTCTAAATGTTTGAATTTGTGTTTGTTATTGTGGTTAAAGCGCGGCTGTTGTGCAAAAATTAAGGAATTTGGAATTGCCTATTTGCAACTTGACTAAAAAAAAATAATGTTCACACCATAAAGACACTAATACGCTCACGCATACACCAACACGGCGACACACACACACACATACATACACAAGCGCAAAACACGCTCCTGTACCCACCCGTACTCCACTCCACGCCGCCGCCGCCGCTAGCTACAGCCACAGCAGCAGCAGCAGCGAGCCACAGCCAACCAACAACCAACACCGCAGAGCCAAAGCCAACGCCGTCGTCGTCATCGTCGTAGTCGTCGTCTCACCGGCCGTCTGTCCGTTCGTTTGTCTGTTTGTCCGTCCCAGCGTCTGCGTGTCCGTTTGTATCTACATACATACATATATAATTATATATGTATGTGCTTGCATATATGTGTGTGTATGTATATATATAGATTGTACATGCATGTGTGTTTGTGTGTGTGCTCGTTTTGTTGGTGCGCTCTGTATGTATGTAGGTGTGTGTTGTCTGTTTGTATGTCAATCGTGCAGTTGCTGTGTGCTCGGTAACTGCTCGTCTGTATGTATGTAACAATATATATGTACAAATATAAATATATGTATATATTTATATATATAAACTTTATGTATATATATACACAAGTATATATGTTTGTTTATGCAACACAGTATATAAATATGTATATCTGCGTATATATTTACATACTTACATGGCTATGTACATTGTAACATGCCTTGCAGAATTACGATTTTATGTTATTACATACATATGTACATAATTACATACATACTAAGATGGTATACATAACGGCTTGCAATAAAACACTCGCACAATTATGTACATCTGTCGATATTCATAAATATATATATACACTTATTTACATACATACATTTTAAATTGTATTTTAGTTTTAATCCAATATGGCAGCCATTTTGTCTCAATTAACTCTTTTGGTTTTTGCTGCCCCCTTTGTTAGGGGGGTGGGGGGACTGTTAGCAGGTGGAGCATAGAGGGAGGGCGGATTTAATTCACCTAGATTTCAATTTTCTTTGCTTTATAGTTTTTTGTTTGTTTTTGTATTTTTGGCAATTGTTGTTTTTTGTGCTCTATTTGATTAGTTTTCTGCAAGTTTGCGCATTTTTTCCAATTCTTCTTTGGCCTGCTCTTTCGTTGATATTTACGCTTTGTTTTTCTTTCCTATGTGCCCAATATTTCCCAGTTAACTTTGGGTAAAGCTGTACAATTGATGAGACTTATCGATTTACAACGAACGAGGAAATTAATCAAATGTTTATCGATCTCCTTTTGGCAGGCATCCTCGAGAACAGCAGCGACATTTATCGACCAAGAGGCACATTCCAAAAACAACAGAACAAAACAACAAATGACTGAAGTCGACGTCGTCTTGCCGGAGGGCGTTGCCGAGCCCACAACCAAACTACTTGCCAAAGCGGCAGCAGCAGCAGCGACGGCAGCAAACGAAGACGACGACGACAACAGCAGCAGCGCAGCAGAGCCGCAAAATGAACAGAAGACCAACTCCAACACAGACTTGGAGCAGAAGGAAGAGCGGCAGCAGCAGAAGCTAAAACCCGTCAAGGACAAAGAAGTGGATGCAGTGATAGCCGCCGACAAGCTGCTCTTGGATAGCAACAGCAATAGCAACAGCACCAGCAACGATGATAGCAAGCTTGATGGCGATGCATCTAAGCTGGCGGCTGAGTCGATGGACGTGGATGACACCGAGGAGGGCGACTCACAGATAACCAGCTCCAGTTCCACAGAGAATGGTAATAGCAAAGAGCCAAAGCTGGATGGTGAGATCGATGGAGACGAAGACGATGAGGAGGGGGAGGAGGAGGAGGTGACCACCAATGGTGATCATGAGGAAGCTGAGGATGAAAAAATTGGCAGCACTGCTGAAAACAGCTGCGATGCCGAAGATCCACTTGGCGCAGCCACAGAGCCCGCAGCAGAGCAAGAGGAGGAGGAGTTAGTGGACGAGAAGAAAAGCATTGAAGATGCGGACGATCTGGAAGATGAGGAGGAGGCTGAGGCCGAAGAGGAGGGTAGCCAGCAAAGCGGCACAGCCAAAACAGTTACCGACTCGGAAGCAGAAGCTATGCACACCGAGGAGGAAGAAGTGGACGAGAAGAAAGAGAACCCACTGAATGGCTTCACGCAAAGCCCCAAGGGTAAAGAAGCTGCCGCAGCAGCTGCTGCTGCCGCCGCCAAGCCCAACGGACAGGCGACCGCAGCTGAAACTAGGAAAAGTAATGACAACAACGACGAAGATGGCGCCGGCGGTGTGGTGAATCTGGACGAGGATAGCGATGAGGAAATGGCCGATTTGACTGAGCGAAAGGCGCCTCCAGCCGCTGCGGCCAAGCCACGAACAACGCCCAGCAAGGCTAAACCCGTGCCAGCAGTGGCGGTTGCATCAAGCGGCGCTGAGTCCTCAGACGATGCAGTGCTCATTGCCTCCGATTCGGAGTCGGAGACGGGACAAACGGCAGCGCTGCCGCCGCCAAGCAAGAAATTGGCGCCCGTTGTGAAGGCACCACCTGCTCCGCCAGCACCAGCACCCGAGCCGGACGATGACGATGACGATGATGACTGTGTGGTCATTGAGGATGATACGCCGCCAAGTATTTCGCCTAGCGATCAGGCACTAAACAAGCGCAAAAGCGATCTGGACGACATGCAGCCGAACAGCAAGCGACAGCGCAGTTCCACGCCTTCCGGTCTGGGAGCAGGTGTCGGGATCGGCCTGGGCCAGTTGACCATCAAGGATGCGCGTACCCTAATGCCGCACGAAGCGGGGCCAACGGGACCAGGCGGCTCGGCTGTTTATCCGGTGACCATTACTAATGCAGTAACCGGTGTGGCCACAAATCTCGGCAATACGCCGCCCAAACTGGTGCCCATGGCGGGTGTGACAGGTGTGGGTGGCACGGTGCAGCTGACACCATCGACGCTCTCGCTGACTGCCGCCGGATTGCCCAGCATGACGAACAACGCGAATCTGTTACCAGGCCTAACGGACGACATGTTTGTGCTGGAGGCGCCCTCGTTTATTGTGCCCTACATATACGAGAAGCCGCCCAACGACAACATACGCGAGGTGATCAAGGCCATCGAGACAAAATATGCGCTTTCGCCCGAGGATCTGGCTGTGGCGGACAAAGTGGACGAGTTCGACATGATGACCGAGCAGAACAAGGAGGACAAAAGCAGCGGAGACGGCCCGAATGCGGGCAAAAAGAAAAAGAAGCAGGGCGATGATGAATCCTGGTCCGAGCAATCCGACGAGGATGATGACGAGGACGATGACGATGACTCCGAGACGGGTGTGCGCACCAAGGTGCTAATCAAAGAGGCCAACGATGATCTGACCGCACTCAAGGGTGCCATTAAACCCGCCGCTGCTTTGGCCGCCTCCGGCGGTGTTACCTCCAACACGGCCGCGAAGCCAGGCCAGGAAAACTACTTTGAGAGTCCGTTGGGTAAATTCTTTATGGACATTGGCGTTGGCCTCGTGCAGGAGTATGTCCAGGCCGATTTGTTGCGCCTGCAGAAGCGCAAGATGCGCAAATCCCTGTCGCGTGATCCCAAGGACTTTGAGATGGCCATCAACGCGCTGAGCGGTAATCTGCAGGCGTCAAAGACGAAAAATGCGCCCTTCAAGTTCACGATGAAACGCTGCGAGTTCTGCAATTTCAAATCCGAGTCCGCGCTGTCCATGGCGAATCACTACGAGACGCCGCACATGAACGGAGTCTTGTACAAGTGCAACTTTTGCACATTCGAGATACGCAACGCCACGGAAATCGTTTACCACATGGAGGCGGTGCACAATATCAAGGCGCGCCTGATCAAGCCGCTGCCGTATCATCAGTGTCCCAACTGCGGCTTTGAGGATAACGGTAAGGCGAAATTGGCCCGCCATCAGCCTGTCTGCGCCAAGAAGTTCCGGCCGGAACTGAATCTGGCGCCGCCCAACGATTGGGAAGCGCCGGCCAAAATACCGCGCATTAAGCCGCGACACGGACTCGTGGGCACAGCCACCGCCTATCAGGTAAGCTAGATATAACAAATCCCTTGAGATGACAAGCACTAAACATCTTTCCTTGCATCTCTTTGCAGGCCATGGCAGCGCAGGCGGCGGCACAGAAGGCAGCGCTGGCCACCATACAACAGCAACAGGCGGCGGCACAGGCACGCAACCTGCAGGCGGCAGCGCTTGCGGCACAAAATGCGGCGAAAATGCGACAGCGAGCACCGCAGATGCCCAAGGCAATGCCCAATGCCAACAGCATGGTGAGGAATCCTGCGCCCGTACGCGGTGCCATCGGCGCCGGCAATGCGGCTCTCTCGCTGCCGAACAGCTTTCAACTGGCCGCCGGACAGCTTGTGCAGGTCAGTTCACGCACGCACGAACCGAGCATCATTTCGCATATCTAACGAAACGCTTGTTTTCCAAATTGCAGCAAGCATCCAAAAAGCCAATTGCGGGTCAGCCGAGCATCTCAATAACGCCACTACCTCGACAAAGTGCCGCTGGCAACAATGCGTCCGCTGCCTCGTCCAGCAAAGTGCAGACGACGGCGGCGGCTGGCATGAAGCCCGGCCAGAGCCCCAGCGGCGGCAACAACAAGGCGCAGTTTGTCATCTGCGAGATATGCGATGGCTATATCAAGGATCTAGAGCAGCTGCGCAACCACATGCAGTGGATGCACAAAGTGAAGGTAGAGTTGGGAGTTATGCAAAAATGCCAGAAATTTTCATACCTTTTGTTTATTTTTGCAGATCCATCCCAAGATGATCTACAATCGTCCACCATTGAATTGCCAGAAGTGCCAGTTCCGCTTCTTTACGGATCAGGGCCTGGAAAGGCATTTGCTGGGCTCACACGGCCTGGTCACCAGCTCTATGCAGGAGGCGGCCAACAAGGGCAAAGATGCCGGTCGATGTCCTGTCTGTGGCAGGGTAGGTTTAGTAAATCATTCGACATTTTTAAGACTCGTGTTAAACAAAATTGTAATTGTTTTGTAGATGTACCAATGGAAGCTACTGAATCACGTATCGCGCGATCATCATATGACCCTGAAGCCCGCACATTTATCCTACAAGTGCACCGTCTGCACGGCCACCTTTGGCATGTACAAACAGTTCGAGACGCATGTGTATACTGCGCACAGCACTGTGGCCAGAAAGGCAATGGATAGCAAGAAAAATAGCGCACAGTCCAGTGGCAGCAGCAGTGGCGGAGCGGGCGGTGGTGCAGGCATGACGCGCAATTCATTGGGCGCCGCCAATGAATCCTTGCTGAAGCCGCTGAAGATCAACGATGAGATCACGATCATACCACAGCCCGCATCGAAGCCACGCATCACAAATATGGAGAGTCATGTCATAGGCAAGTCGAAGACGAAGCGAACCACCAAACATATCAGCTAAATAAATACCCTATTTGCAGATTAAACGGCGCATTGGATGAACCAAAAACAAAACAACAAACAAAATGAATTAAAAGAAAAACAAACCTAATCTCGCATAGATTTTGCTGCAGCATTTTGGCCGCTGGCGCGTTAAGATTAGTTTTTATTTGATTTTAAGGCTGCGCCGAGGCGATCGTCTAAATATATCTATGATTTGTTAGTAAGCCAGAACTGTATAAAGCGAGCGGAAAGGGAATTTTAGTAAAACCACAAAGCAACCTAAACCTAAACCTAAATATACGTCGATCATTAAGAGAAAAAGTTACCGCTTAACAGGCACAGACACAGATACACACCCACACCCATACACTTATGATTAATCAGATTCAACACAAACACACACATATATATATACGGATATAGATACAGATTTCAGATTCTAGTTACGGTTTAGTTGATATATATGTACGTTGAAGTGTGCACATAAGTTGAAATTGTAGCTACTACTAATAAACACAATTACCATACCATGCATAATTTACACACACATACATGTAAGCACACACCCACACACATATACATATATACATATATTTTAAAAGAAGCCGCTAGAGCGCATCGTCTACATGACTATGTAAATTAGTTAAAAACTAAATATTATTTATATTATATACGAATACAAGTATCTAAATGTGCGTTGCAGTATGTACATATTAATACACACACACACACACACACACACACACACGAACACCAAGACGCCATTGTCAAATCGAAATTGATATCGATATACGTGACTATCGCTTATCGATGAGTCGTGCGATTATTACGTAAAGCTGGCAAGCGCAACGTTTATGGCATGCAGCATGTGAGGTATAGTGGGAGGGCGGGGGCGGGTAAGCTCCCAAGGTTTTGCGGGTGCGGTAGGGGGACAATCGATATTTGCGATTCGGGGTGGGTTCTCTTATCTGATCTGAGACGTTCAACAATTTTAATTTGCGTGTACAAGTTTAAACTTATATTTATATATATATATATAACATTATATCTATTAATATAAAATATATCATCTACTAGTGCGTAAGAACCCATGTACTACAGTTAAAAAAAAAAACAAAAACTAAAATAACACAACAAACAAACAAACCAACAAATGAAAATGAGAAAAATTAAAAACTAGTTAATATAAAATATAACAAGATTTATTTTGTATAGCAAATCAATAGATCTCGAAACTTGGCTAACTATTTTAAGGCATATTCATCTGACCTAACTTTTTTTGCTAAGCTTTTATCATATATAAAATATCATAAAATGTCGTTTCATATAAGAAATGTGGAACAAGTACGAGTGCTCTAATCGGGCGTGCACGTCCTTGGGGATACCCTATGAAAGATACTTGATCTGTATATACGAATATAGAAGCTACAAGTCAAATTTGTCGACACTCGCTCCTTAAAGATTTGCTCAACAGGTTTTCGATATCGATTCTTATCGATTTCTGGGAAACGTGGCAAGTTATCGGCTATCGGAGACAAACTAGGAGGATCTACGTTCAAAATTTCAGTCTGAAGCTTTCATAGGATCGGAGAGCGGAGAACGGACATGTCTTGATCAAGTCGGCTATTGATACTGATCAGGAAGATATATACCTTATGTGAACGGAGATGCTTCTATCTCCCTGTTTATATACATTTGCAGAAGTATGTTGTACTTGATGTACATCAGTACATAGAAGGAATTGCCCATTTTTAGTTTAAAAACAAATATTGTTTGTTGTGGCGCATAAAATCAATCTCAAGGGTCGCCTAGGAACAACTGTTTTTTGTTGTTGTTTAGCTGATATATTAATTGTTTATTGTTTACTTGGGCTGTGAATCAAATTATAAAAATAATGCAATAGTTGATTATTTTTGTTCAGTTTGTATTTAATTATAGCATATTAAGCATTTATTGCACAAGAATGCGAAAAATGAATTTGGCCTCAAAACTGGTTAATTATTATTGAGAGTGTAAAAAAACAACAACAAAAAACGAAAAAAAAAACAGTTGTATACTAAATAATCTTCCAGTTTTCCGAGTTGTTCTAGACCGGAAAGAAAGTTAATGCGCCATGCTCATGGCTTTCAGCACAGGTAAACATGTGTTTAGCTATTTATATATATGAAATATGTAAGTTTTTTTGTTTTTTTTTTTTTTTTGAATCATTCGAGGGCAGGTGAGAAGTGGATGGAAAGCTTTTAGCAGTTCCCGAGTCACATGATCTATCCATGCATAAAGGTAAAGTAACACCATTTTTTGACTTGGCACTTATGCGATTTATTTTTTTTTTTATTTTTATTTTAAGTTTACAAATACAAAAAGTGATTTTGACTATGGCAAAGTCAAGATATTTTGTTTTAAAGTGGTTTCTACTTGTTCTATGTATTCCTAACGATCTCGTCCTCTTACAGTCTTTTCTAACACTGTCGCTACTTAACACTTAATTGCTATGGTTAAAAGTACTTATTACGATATGATATGATGTGAAGCACAACGCACTGCATTACGTTTATCAGGGTATCGGAGAATTTGAGTCTAGCTTCCATTTAGTTCGCAGAGTCCACCTCGTTGGAGACGGCGGAGGCGCCAAAGCCGCTGAGCGCTGGGGTGGGCGGGAACAGCTCGGCGGCATGCGTCAGCTTGGCCAGCTGTTCGGAGGTGAGCAGCTGGGGCTTCTCGAACGCGCTCGTATTGGATTTGGTTAGCTGATAGAAGGCGGTGTCGCTGTGCGTTATGTTCACAATGCTGCCCGTCAGCGGCAGCGTCTGGAGCAGCTCCTGTGGACTGCTGAAGGCGCCAATGTTCACCGGCGCAATGCCCGTCAGCACCTGGCCCGAAACGTTCGTCTGTATGGGCAGCGGAATGTTGCCCAGATCGATGTGGCTCTGGTTGGTGTGCGCATCGTAGAAGGTCAGATCCACGCGTTCCTGGCTCTCGAAATCGGTTTCATTGTCGCCCACCTCGGTGAGTATGCCAATCTCGTAGACAACAGCCTTGACCACATACCTAGAGGAAAGGGTGAAGAGTGGAGGTACAGGTAAGAATCTTGAATATATCTATCAAAGAAAGTCTTAATTTAAGTAATACTTAAAGTACTTAAATCAAGAATTTGCACATTCCATGTAGCTGGAAACTTATATTCAAGAAAAAAGTCTTTACTTTAGTAATAAAATACTTAAATCAAGAACTTGCATGCTTGAACTAAGCATAAAATGGGCTTAAGTTAAGAATTTTATTGTTGAGTTAAGAAAGGGGTTAAAAAATAAGGCTAAACGTTCTTGAAATAAGAATTTCAGCTCAAAAATTGAACCTTGCTTAAATATGGACTTGCTTGATTTAAGCACAAAAGTTTCCTTCTCGCGTACTTACAGATTCTTGGGCGTATCATTGAGACTAGCTTGGAGCTCCTCTATGGTTGCATTGTCCAGGCCGGAGCTGGCGTCCAGCACGGGCAGCGTGCAGCCAAAGGCCAGTAGCATGCCGAGGACGGCGGCGCCCAGAATCGCATGTTGTGTCTGCATCTCAGTTGAACTTAGCTTTGAGATATTGGCTTGGCGGCAAATGGAAACGCGCTCCTCCTGTTCTATGGCTGCCTTCTAAGAAAACGCTTTGGTGCTGCTGCTGCTGCTGCTGCTGTTGCTCTGATCCCTAGCCTGATGTTCGCAAGTTTGAGCCTAATTAGTGCAGATCATCGGCTTTTATAGGCATCGCCATTGCTGCGGCCAGGTGCGAGACGCGATTCCGCGTAATTATTGACACATGTTAATTGGCCGACAGGTTTTCGTTTGGCCGCTGCCTGTTGTCTGCCACTGTTGCGGCAGACCCCTCTCCGCGCTTCTCGCTGTTTCTAGGTACGTGCTCAGGGCACGGGGCCATCCATTGTTTTTGTTATTGTTTCCTCTGGCTGCAGGCTCTAATTAATTGTGCTCGTTTTGTATCAATACAGAGGCCGTTTACGCAAATCTCGGCTTGGTGTAAAATCGGCCGCCTGCGACCTGCGGCAATTGAATTGCCGAGTCAATCGGCTTATGTTGTTTACCCGGCTGCTGGCCCAAAAATAGGATCGTAAACATTGCGCTCCTGGCTGACGCATTCGCCGCCCGCTGCGCTTGACACGCGCCCGCCGCCGCCGCCGTCTGGTTAACTGAGCTGCCAAATTACGCATTCGCCCCGTATGACGTTTGTTTATTGTAAAAAAGCTGTGAAAACAAAGCCAAACAATTGCAGTTTACAAATCGCACTCAGCATATTTGTGTGTTATAACTAGCCTGTGCTGGCAAATGCAACTTTATTGTAAGCGTAAATCAATCATACGCAGCGTGCGCCGTGCTTTATGTTAGTTATATAAAAATCACTCATACGCAACGTGCGTCGCAGCTAAAATATAAAATCGATGCAAATTGTTGTTTCTCTTTTAATATTCGAAAAGTTTTATGTTTGTTTATAAACAGCAGCTTTTCGGGTCTCCAAATTTTATATTTATCTACAAGCTGCAATTTGTTGTTTCTCGAAAGTTTCTAATTTCCTAATATTATGCAAAAATCACTAATACGCAGCGTGCGTCAACGTAAAACTATGAAAACATTTCATTTGATATTTGTGTTTATTTAATTTCAAAAAGTTTCGCATT
Organism: Drosophila kanekoi; assembly: GCA_037075305.1. Classification (NCBI taxonomy): domain Eukaryota; kingdom Metazoa; phylum Arthropoda; class Insecta; order Diptera; family Drosophilidae; genus Drosophila; species Drosophila kanekoi. Next base: position 10,353,040 of record JBAMCE010000141.1, read on the forward strand.
GATTTGCATGTCTGAAACATTTCTAATTCTCATAATTGTTGCTAAGTTTTTATACCCTGAACCCATTGAGAATGGTTAAAAAGGGTATAATGTATTTGTGCAAATGTATGTAACAGGCAGAAGGAAGCATCTCCGACCACATAAAGTAAATATATTCTTGATCAGCATCAACAGCCGAGTCGATCTAGCTATGTCTGTCTGTATGTCCGTCTGTCCGTATGTATGAACGCAAGGATCTTAGAAACTATAAGAGCTGGCTACTTGAGGTGTAGCTGTAAGTCCTCCTAGTCCATGCGCAGATCGAGTTTGTTTCCGATAATCGATAGCTTGCTCCGTTTCCAATAATGAGAGCAAGAGTCTGCAAACTAGACACGTAGCTTCTAGAATAGTACATATATCTTCATTTGGGGTTGGAAGCTGAGGGTTAAGGGTATTCCCTAGACGGGAGCTCCCGACTCGAACCTCTTACTTGCTTTTTTTTGCTTTCCAAGCTTAGCTTTAATTGAATTATATTCAGACATTTTATGCAACTTATAAATAATACCATATAAAAGTTTATTCAAACAAAGCTCGAAAGCTATAATTGGATTAAAAGTTGGCATTTAAATATAAAAGTAAATAATATATTATTATAAAATATTAAAAGTAGAGCTGCGGCTGCATCCGGCATCGCCTACTTTTTTGGGGTGGGCGAAGAACAGGCATTAACTTCTTTGAGCTGCTTTTTAGCCACAAAGAACTAGAAAAATCTCGACTTTTCCTTTATTGTTTAGCAGCTGCGGGTGGCTGGAAAGTCTTAAGTTCAGTCTTTGCTTTTGTGAAAAGTAATTGAAAGCTTTATGGAAAATTTTATCGATCAATTCGCACATTTTGCTGGCAGCTAAATTTAATTGACAAAGTGGGCCCCGTTCAGCTTCAACAAAAATAATTATCACAGCACTAAAAAATTTCAATATTCTGCAGACGAAACGAAACACATCAAATATGCAGAAAGCTCTTCAATTTCGGCCCAGTTTGTAATAAGTTGTACTTGACATTCTCAGAGTTCCCTGACTGCAGCCAATTGACTTAAGGCTCAGGCCGAAATGTGAAAATTGGTTCAAATTTTATTGTCAACGGGTAAACAAACAATTGGGAGCAACAAATTAGTCAGCAAAATTTCACTTGCTCCTGCTGCAGATAAATCCCCGTAAACAAGAGCATATCTTTTTGACAATATTTCTTGGAAACACCTTTGAACAAATAACAAAATTATTAAAAAACAAAAGAAGCGTGTATATAGCGTACATATGTTAATTAAATTAATTTTGCTTAGTAGGAATCAAAGCACGAAACAGACCCAAGCCGAGCACACGGGGCGGGGCCATTCCTTCGGCTCATATGACCTGCACTCGAGCTGAATCATCAATCCTTGGGCCAACTAATTCTACGAATGCACAAAGTTTCTGATTTGGCCGAAGGTTGTATCTATTACCATTAATAAACTCAAATCAAAAAGAATATCAAGAAAAGAAAAAAAAATATATATATATATGGAGAAAAAAAGAGCAATTAAAGGAGAATTCGCGGGTCTTCGTATGGAAACGCACGCGCAAACCAGTTGAGGGGAGGGGGGAAATAAATTGATCGCGCTCGCTGCGGGCCACGTTCGAAGTGTGCTAACTGAAAGCTTAGCTCGAAACTTTTTTTTTAGGCGCTCGGCGTTAAGTTTAAAAACTCGCACACCTCTCGTCAGCGAACTTATTATCAATCTGGACTTTGTGGTGAAAACAACTCGGAAATTAAATAAGCAGCAGCAACAAAGAAAAACAACGACGAACATGAAGTGCGCTTTAATATTCACGGTGAGTAGCAGCTCCAGATCCAGCTTCCGCTGAGCCCAGCTCATGCTCATCTCATCTCATCTTATCCCATATCTCGCCCTTTAGCTACTGGCCGCTGTGACTTGCTCTAGTTGGGCCGCACCCTTTGACCTAAACGATCTGTTTCTTGGCCTGCCGAGGAACGCGCGTGTGGAGCAGCAGCCGGCACAGGATGTGTTCAAGCGTCAGGTTGTGGCCAATCCCGATGGCGAGCTGAAGCAGGTCTCGTTCAATGCGCTGATTGGCAATCTGGAGAACAGCTTGTTTCAGTCTGCCTTGAGCTTGAACGGCGCCAGCGCGCCCGACTCTGAGGTGACGGAGGTGAAGCCTAACGAGGACAACGTGGAGCACAGCGTGAACAAGCGCTCGGACGAGCCTTTGGCCGCCGCAGAGACAATTGTCGTCCCTGCCGACGGACAGGAGCGCAAGATTCTGGTGCAGACCACAAAGAAGGTGCCGCTCAGCGATGAAGGCGTGCCCGCCCATCTGATCATCGATCATGTCTCGGTGCTGCCACAAGCTGGTCCCTCAGTGCCGCTGATACCCACCTTCCAGGTGCACCGCACCAAGATTACATCGGCCACCATCACCGAGGACGCCAACAATGACCCCAGCGACGGCAAGCAGACCAAGATCAGCATCACCAAGACATCCATCACCTCAACGGCGCCCGTGGAGAGTGTCGAGACGCAAGGCACCAGCACCAATCCGGAGTCGGCCGGCGCCAGCCCCACGGAGAAGGTGATCATCATCAAGGGAGGCGAGGAGAACAAGGGCAACAGCACCACCACCACCATCACGAGCACCAGCACCAGCACCACCGCCGAGAACCCCATCCTCAAGCTGAAGGAGGTGGAGCAGAAGCTCAAGGCCAAGGTGGCCGAGGTGGAGGCTAATCCTGTCATCCTGACCGCCCGTGTCTGAAATGGGAGCTGCCTCTACTCTTAGCCAAGTCACATCGCTCTCCCCTCCACACACACGCACACACATATATATACATACATATTTATATTACGCCAAGTTCAATTAAAGTCATGTGATTTGATCTGAAGCTCAAACAGCCGACGGCGCCTCTTTATTCAAATTCGAAAAATACACACACAATAAATCGCACGCTCAGCTCTGGCCAATTCGAGGCTCTAATTGCTGGCGCACACATCCGACCTGGCTTTGGATTAGCATCCACTTCGGCTCCGACTCGCTCAAGCATAACAAATTTTCCCACTGGCTACGTGGCGACTGAAAGGAAATGCCAGCCGATCCGAGTTCGCTTTTCCGCTTCGCCATTGTCAGCTCTCGGCCAGAGATTCACTTGATTGTTGTCTGGGCTAAATAGAAAAGTGTTCAGTTTGGTTTCAAGTTTCCGATAGAATTGAATTGGGTTACCCAAACATTGCCCAACTTTGTTGGTGTGTGTACTTTTGCGAATCTCGACTCATGCGCATTTTGTTATGCCTAATAAAGTGTTAATTATTTGAAATTCGGCAATTCGATTTGTTATTCAAAACGGATTCAAACACAATGTGAGTAATGCTTCGATCATCTATCGAGTAAAGAGAAAATGGCCAATATATTGATTATTTACTCAATTATTTTTTTTAAATTTAAAGCCAAACTGTTTCTTGCTTGTGTATTGCATAAAAACTTATCTTTAATAGCTTTACTTTCGAAAATATTAATTTAGTTTGACATCTTTCCGTAATTGTTGATATTACTTTGATTCTTGCCACATCCTTCGTTCGATCTTCTCGAATTCTGTTGTTGCTCTCTTTAACTCTTCTCCTCTCCTTTCGCTCGCACTTATTCGATCTCGCTTTATTTTTCTCTTTCTGCACAATCTATCTCTTTGTGTTCTTAGTCTTCGCCTCTACATATCTTTCTCTCTCTTTCTCCCTTGTAAAATTATTACTTTAATCTCTCGTTCTCTCTCTCTCTTTGTCTTTCTCTGTCTCTATCTCTCTCTCTCTCTCTCTTTCTCTCTCTATATATCTCTCGTTTATTAGTTCAGACTGATTCGAGCACTTTCTTGCTCATTCTCTTCCTCTCCCACCTACGTCCATTCTATCCTTGTCTTAAGAATCGCCTTTCTATGCGATTCTCATGATTTTATGAAATATTGATGTTTTTATATGATTGATTTTTATTCTGAAAATAATGTACAACAAATTCTCTTATAAACTTATTCTTATCAAAAGGAACAATCTATAAAAAAAGAATCGGAACTCTGCCGAGCCCAAACAAGTAATATTCTTCAGCTTTTAACTTATCTATTACGGTAAGGTAGATACTTCAGCTAACCCTTATTTTGTCGACCATTTACATTAATAAATAAATAAATAATAATAGTTACACAACTTCTTCTGACTAATCTGTGAACAAATTTCATTCAAGTATTTGTCTTGCTCAACTTCACATTTGATGTTTATATAATTTGTCGCCTCTCTTCATTACAGCTCTGTAAATATTTCCCCCCACCTCGACTGAAGTTTTATCAACAAGCACCTGATACCCTTCTCGCGTATCTGCGTACAATTATGGCGCACATTGCACTGGGATTCACTCGGGCGCTAGCCAATTGCACTGACTCATCTATGTGGATCTGAATATGACCCTCTCGCCGCCCCGATTCCCTGTGAGACCACGCACATCAATAAAAACACGATCGCGGAATTGATAAACAGACGGGCACGAGTACAAACACGGCTCGTGGAGAAGAGCGGAAGGAGGGGCAGCAGGGGCAGGCGGCCCACATGACCAGAAGAGCAGACATTAAGTATACGCAGCGTGTTGCAGAATTAAGACAGACGCATCGAAAACAAATTGTTGTTCTATTTACAGTTAGTCGAGCGGCCAATTCAGCATTTAAAATTAGCACAAATTGTTATAAATATTGCGTTTAGTATTATATTTGCACATTAATTTAACTTCAAACGAGTCTAAGCCAAAATACATAATAAAAGGTGTCAGATAAGGCGTTTGTTGGCCTATTGATAACGCGGCATATGTGAATACATATTCAATTTGTAATGCGAGTACTCAGAATATTTGCTCGCTGACTGAGCTTGAGCTGCCCCTGGCCTAGTCACTAGCTGCCCATGGAATACACAGAGAGAAAAACTGCGGAAAGCTTTCTTGTATTTAATTCTTTGGTGAAAGGTTCTTAAGATTAAGGCTTAAAGTACTTAAATTAAGTGTAATTTTTACTTCATTTCAGTTAAGTTCCAAATACGCTTACAAAAGATATACAAAGCTTATTGAAAGCAGATCTTTACACTTGAATCGTGTGAGCCGCCATTCATGTTACAAATCCAACAACTTTTTTTCACTGTGTAGCTTTTGTTGTTGTTTAACTTTTGATAGCAATTGTTACCCTTAAATTTTCATTTGGTTTATCTTATCGGAATGCCCAAAAACAGAATAAAAAGAACAGGAAAGAACTACAATTGAGCCGAGAGCCAAGAGCCCATTGTCGATGGCCATTCAATGGCGGATGCCTTGCCCGGCTCCAGCACACAGCTCGCTCTCAGTCCAAGAAAAGCAGCCGGCGTATGCGCTACGCTTTTCCACCTGTCCAAGTGCAAAACTACACAGAACTCGAACGGTGAGCGAGATAACAACAACAGCAACAACAACAGCAACAACAACAGCAACAACAACAATAACAACAACAGCAACAACAACCATAACAACAACAATAGAAACAACAACAACAACAATAACAACAAAATTAAGTAAAAAGGAAAATAAAAAACAGTTGTTAATATTCTTTATGGCCATGCCATGCGTATCGCCCGAGTCTATGTCTCTATATAAAAAAGTACAAGCAAGTGCGACAGTGTAATTTCATTCAAGTGCATTCATTCGGTGACTCACCTGTGTTTGTGATAACAATAAATATAAGATAATTTCAATTTGAATTTGAATTGAATACTCAATTCGCCCTATATATAGGCAGAACTCATTAACTTGATTAGATACACAAATTTGGCAAAGCTCTTTTCTAATTTCTAATTGAATTTACAGCCGAAAGGTATTGCCTGCGTGGTCTTATCGCGGCCAGTCAATTGGCATTTAACCCAACTTTAAGAAAACAAAAAAAGCCAATCTATTAGTAAGGAGAACCTGAAAACATGGCCGGTGTCAGCGTGGGATTTGCCAAGTGCTTTATGCTATTTATGGCCGTCGTCATATTGGTAAGTCCAACTATAGATACTTATATCAAAATATACATCATCTTCCACGTTGAGATACAGCCTGAGCTCTACTCAGGTCAAGTCAAGACAAGTTATATCAAAGATTAAGATATTACTAATTCCTTTGTCTCATAAAGCAAATCGTTTTTATTATTTCCGCGAATTTTTGCCCATCATGTTCTATTACTAATTTATAGAAAATTATTGTATGCCATTTCATGATTTGTTCTTATCAAAATGATAGACGAATGATAGATTCATAAAAATTTCCCAAGCAATTACCAGATAATTTATAGAGCCACGATTATTTATAGATTAATGCAAAATAAGAATGTCTTTTCACAGAAAATACTTGATTTTCTTCGTTCATATAATATAATATCCACGTGTTGCAGTGATTTTGGAATTTCCACCCGCAAAGGTGGAACAAATTATTGTATGAAACTTTTTTTTATACATAAAATAGTGTGTATTGTTTCATTTTTTCAAAAATCGTTCTCAAAATTCTTTCGTGATCTCACACTTTTCGTAAAATCCACTTTCGTAAGTGGAAATGGAGGATTAAGCCTATTTAAGCTCCCTTTCGATTTTCGTCCGATCAACAACATTTTAAAAGCTTTGCATAGAAAATAGAATTGATTGAAAGCATGTTTCAGCGATTTTGTATATAGCCGAAAACATTAAGTGAAATCAGTTATTAACAAAGGTTTTGAGAATCTAATTTGCATTTTTGCCATTAATTTCGTTTCAGGTACAAGGACTCGTTTACCTGGGACTCGCAATATGGGGCATAACATTGCAAGACTGTCAGACAACAACGGATATTGCCAACGAACCCTTCAAGTTTGCCATGGACTTGATATACTTTGTGCGTAAGTTCACCAGCCGCCGCTTAATCCCAGCAAGAATCGTAATTCAAATATCCAACAGAGGAGGATTGCGGAAAGCCGGCTATTGATTTCCAGGGCGCCACCTTCTACCTGACCATGGACTGGTCCAAATCCTATGCGGTGACGCATCGCGAGTTCATATTCATGGTCACCTATGCCGTGGTCAGCGGCTTGTGGGTGGCTTCCTCAGTGCTTATCATACGTGAGTCCTACATCAGATATATCTATATACATTATATTAAATCTCCCTTTACTATAGTCACCCTGTGCTGTGCCACCACCAAACTGATTTCTGGTGCCATCTACTGGCCCTGGTTTCTGTCCGTGCTGGCTGGCTGCATTCTGGACGTGGTGGCCACTGTTTACCATGCCCTTGATATAACCAAAACTATGGTAAGGATAAGTAAATACCATCTGCCTTATGGAGATTCTATATAAAGCGTTATTTCCGGCCTGTACAGTCCCTGGAAGATGCCTTCGATTTTGTGGGAGTCACGTCAGATGATCTGTCCAGTCAAGTGATGGACACCTTGGAAACCTTTGGCGTCTACTTTTCAACGCCTGCCATATTGCTGACCTGCATCAGTTGCCGCGTGGTGCTCATTTGGCTGCTGAACCTGATTGGCGGCATCTTCTGTCTGTCCCTTTCGAATGTGCTGGCCAACCAGACGGCCGCCAAGGCTAGCAATAATGAGGCGGCTAGGCGTCAGCAGACGCCACCGCCTGTGGTGCCGGTGGAGCATCAAGTGCAGCAGCCGACAGCACCAGCGCCAATAACACCGCAGTTCGAGCTGGAGCCACAGTATCCGGAGCAGATACGACCCAAACCGTTGCCCATATTCATACCAGCGCAAACTGTAGACACCTTGGAGAGACAGGATTCCCGCTATCAGCCCAACGATCGCAGCTCGCTGCAATCGCCGGTCCTTGTGTTGCCTCCACCTCAGCAGCAGCAGCAACAGCTGCAGCATCAGCAGTCACAACAGTCACAGTTGCTGCAGTCACCGCCAGTTCAGCCGGAGGTCAACACCTACCGCAACACAAATGCCCATCCCGATCAGCTCAACTATCCGCCCTCGGAGCCCGCAACGCCACGCCCTCTGTCGCCGGCAGCGCAGCAGCTGGCCACAGGCTCAGCCCTAAATAGTCGCTATTCGGAAATATATCCAGCACAGCCATCCAATCCACGCGTCAGCGAGGAGCTGCGCAACCAGATGCCCTGGTCATACACGAGCGTGATAAACAAGCCGCCGCCGCCGCCACGCAAACCCCAGGTGCAGATCTATCCACAGATACCCGAGCCGGATTATGCGGAGCAATAGCTGGCCGGGTCACGGCGCTGATTGCGGGTTAATCAGCCTGGTTGCGAAACATTCCTTGCCACTTGTTTTGAGTTATTGTTATCTTTATTACATTCATAAAGCTAATGCACATGGCCAATAGCTTGACTTTCGCTTGCTTCCTGTTCATGGCCGGGAATCTGCTGCTGCAGCAGCTGTTCCTTGTGCCGCACATGCGTCGCCACAAGTTGCAGCACTTCGGCTGGACTTAGATCCATTTTTTCAGCGCCGCTTGCATGCAGCTCCAGCCTGGGCGCCTCCTGCTGAGCTGCCTTGGCGCCCACTACAATGGTCAGAGGATGCCCCAGGCGTTTGGCATCCAGCAGACGTTTGCCTATGGTCAGCTCCTTGCGCTCGTCGTGCAGCAGCTGCTGGGCGCCACAGATTTGTGTAAGCTGCTGCAGTAACTCATTTTCTATGCGCTCCGCTGGCGCCTGCTCCTTGCTGCCCTGCTTGGGTCCAATCAGACAGACATCGTAGGGTGCCAACAGCTTGGGCCAGCGTAGCTCCTGTTCCGTGGAGAGCACCTCCAGCGCTGCAGCAATGACGCGCGTTATGCCAATGCCATAGCAGCCCATCAAAAGCGTTTCTGGTTTGCCCGACTTGTTTAGAAAAGTAGCGCCCAATGGCTTGGAGTACTTGTCGCCAAGCAGAAAGGTGTGTGCCACCTCCACGCCGCGCACACGGCTTAGCTGTGTGCTCTTGCAGCTGGGACAAGTGCTGGCAGTGTCTGCATCGCTGCCTAAGACTTCAGCATTACCAGCATAGCCGCAGACGTTGCAATTGAGCAGCGTATCTTCACCGACTGGAGAAATATATTGATATTCATGCGACAAGCTGCCGCCCATAATGCCCGTGGCAGCCTCAACTGTTGAAGAGTCAGGGATGTCAACGGATACTCTTAATGGACCAACAACGCACCTTTGACAAACGGCACCTCTAGCTGCCTGAAGAAGCGCTCGTAGGCATCACTGACTGTTGCATAAGTGCGCTCCGCTGCCTCCTTGGTTACATCAAATGTGTATAGGTCCTTCATGAGGAATTCCTTGGCCCGCATCAGGCCGAAACGCGACTTCAGCTCATCCCGAAACTTGGGACCAATCTGATATAGACGCAAAGGCAGCTGGCGATACGAAATGGGCGCTGCTGTGGCCAGCATGGCCGTAACCGCTTCCTCATGAGTCTGTTGGCATGTGATGGTAAGTTATATTCCACTACGGAAATATCAAACTTACTGGACTCATCAGGAACTGTTTGCCGCTGCGATCGCGCACCATATAGAACTCGGATATGTCCCCCTCCAGCCGGCCCGTCCTCTTCCAGAGCTGAGCTGGTGTTAGGACGGGCAGGCTGATCTTTTGGCCTCCCGCCTCATGCATACTGCGCTGCACCAGGCTAATGCATTTATCTACGGCGCGCTGGGCTATGGGCATAATCTGGTAGGTGCCATTGCTGCCCGACTTGATTAGGCCGAGTTCTGTTAAAAGCTGGAGATCAAAGGAAATTCATAATCGGATTGCTGCTTTCGTAACAGAGTTCACTTTTACCTTTTGACTGCGTGACAGTTGCTCCGTTTGCTTGACAACAGCATTTTTTGGTGTAATTAAAACGGGCCAAAAGAGACGCGAGGCTTTATTCATGTTTTGGGCGCATTTAAAGAACTTATCAAATAAATAAGAAAAGCAATATATATAACCGGCAATAGAAGCGGAAGTGTTTGCAAAACAGCTGTTGATAAATATCGGTTGCGAAGGTAAATATATCGATATGTGTAGTACTATCGCCAGTATGACCGTTTCCTGCTAGATCGTCGACATAATATTCGCATCGCCGGTGTTTTGTTTATTGCATTCGTTTTGCAATATTTAACAAACATGAGCAGTAATTATAAGGAACTATATAAAAAGAGCGTAGATCTGGGCGAGCAGCAAAAGCAGCGCCAACAACAGCTGCTATATGAACAAAAGCAGCGACGCCAACAGCAGCAAGATGTGCACCGGCCCATGCCAGACTCCGATGAAGGCGACGATGAGGAAGCGCAGGCGAAACCGGAGGGGCAAAGTAATTCGCAGCGGAAGCAAAGCAGGCAGCGCAATCGCGCCAGCAGCAGCAACAACAACAACAGCCGCAAAAGCCCACATTTCAGACTGCAGCAGTCGGAGTGGCTGCGTCATCGCCCCGAGAATCTATGTGATTGGCTGTTGTTGCCCTGTCCGGTGGGCAAGCGGTGCCTGGTCATCGCCAGCAATGGACGCACCAAGGTGTACAACAAGGCGGGTCGCATGACCATGCAGCTGCGCACCCTGCTGCCGGGCGATGGTTACGTGCAGAAGTTTAAAACCGTGCTCGACTGCGTCTATGTGCCGCAGCTGGAAACTTTCTATGTGCTGGATGCGATCTCCTTTGGCCAGCAGCAGCTGCTCGACTGCGATGCCAATTTTCGATTCTTTTGGCTGCGCTCACGCTTTGATGAGCGTGGCGAGCTGAGCCAGAGCAGCAAACGCAATGAGAAGCCGTTCAAGCTGCTGGAATATTACGACTTTGAGGATGCGACCGCTGTGGAGCAGGCGCTACAACGCTATCCGCAATGGGAGGACAACAAGCCGGAGCTGGACGGTTTGCTCTTCTATCACAAGGAGGCAAGCTACACGTGCGGCACCACGCCGCTCGTCTGCTGGCTGTTTGCCTATATGCTGCCCGATGTGCTCAACCTGCCCGTGCACAGCGGTTATGAGGCACCGGAGGATTATCTACCCAGTGCAGCGCTGGACTTCATGGATGATTTTGACAAGAAATTGGTGGAGCAGCGACAACAGCACAAGAAACCGGGTAAACCTGCCACCGAGGAGCCAGCCAAAGAGCCAGCTGCTGCTGGTTCTGCTGCCATGGAGCAGGAGCCAGACGATGAGCTTGAAGAATTTGCTGAGCTGCGCAGCTTGTTGGATCGCGAGCGACGTCTGGAGCTGGGCGAACTGGATATGGATTGCAGCCCGGCATCATCAGCTGTCGGCGGCAGCTGTTGAACCTCGTCTGTCTTTTGCCTTTCGCTTTTTGGGTGGGAGTATGAGCTCTGGGGGTGGCTGTACGGCGCATGCGCACTGCAGACCCTGGCTGGCTGGTCAGAACGCAGCCCAGATAAAAAACCCAACAGTTCGAAAGCAGCTCAAATTTATGAAAAGTTTTTAAATATTATCAACCGAAAAAAATAACAAAACAAATTGAAAAATTATGGTAATACAGCGCAGCTGGAAGATTCTGAGCGACGCGGCGAGCACAGCGCACAACAGCAGCGGCAGCGATGCACAGCAACGTTCGCCTGGAGCATTGCAGGGCAATTCCTCGTCGGATGACTCAGACTGCTCCAATCAGACCACGCACTCCATGGACACACGCGCAGCTAGTCCCATGAAGCAAACGGAAAGGGAAACGGAGGCAACGACGGAAAACGGAACGGAAACTTCAGGGGTGCGTAGTCGAGATTAGACTTAAGATGTGTCCATTAATTACTTTCGTAAAATACACCTCCTCCGTTTGTGTTAAGTAGGTTAGCAGAATATATATTCCTTGCAAACGGGAACTATTTAACTCCTTCCCTCTCAGTTTTCCTTTTTCTATGTCTTAGCTTAAAGCTTTCTTCATGAAACTTACCTGTTTATTCTATCTATTACCTGACAGAAATATGTAACCACTTCGGAAATGGCGGAGACAATGTTGCAGCGCATCCGTCAACGTTACAACGGCGTCCACAATATGGAGAGCGGCGGCAGTGCCGAGTCGGCAATGCGAGCTCTGGAACTGTTGCGTATCAGCGTGCAGCAGGCTTTTGATGCGGAGGTTAATGACATTATCAAGCGTTATATGAACGTAAGTAGCTGCAGCCCATTCCAACCCATCAATAAGCTATTCATTTGCGACTCTTGCAGAACTACTTTAAGCCGGCTTTTGGCAACATCAAAGAGAATCTGGGACAGCATGCCGTAAACGAGGAAACGCTCCAGAAGATGTCCTCCTGTGCGCTGCTGGAGAATGCCAAGGCGCAGTATACGAATTTTGTGTTGCGACAACAACGTCCCATGGGTGCGGCAGCAACAACAGTTGTTACGGAGCAGCAGCGTCTGGCCTTGAAGCGGCCCGCCAAGCCGCTCGACTACAACACCAGCAAAATGTTTTCCAACAGCATGTGCTATGCCGTGGCCGCGGGCAAACCCATGCCCTGTGCTACAAATCTACAACAGCAGCAACAGCAATTGCGGCTGCAGCAACATCAGCAGCAACAACAGCTGCAGCAACAACATCTCCAACAACAGCAACCACATCAGCAGCAGCAGCCGCATTTGTTGCAATTGCAGCGCACACCGCTTATAAGCGGTCCTTTGCCCACGCCCGTGCGTCGTCAGATCTTCTGGAACACTGCACAAATCTCGACCAGCACCAAATTTGTGCTGGACGTGCAGGCGAATCTGGCCTTTGGCTTTAGCATTGACGGCAAGGAGCTGGGCGGCGCACGCCTGGCCAGCAAACATCCGGAGATAATACGTTATCTGCCCGACGCTGAGGATCGTGAGTGGCTAGCAACACGTGGTATTATACCTGCCGAGAGTCGTAGTTCGCGCTTCTTGTTTCTCATCTACGACGAGGTCTGCCGGCTGCAGCAAACCCATGAGCTGTACCGGCACAAGACCAACATTGATCTCAGCATGATGCTCACCTTCAACGTTACCGAGACCATGATACAGAAAATGAAGCTCTTCTTTGTGGACTTGAACATTAAGAGTCGCGGCCTGATCACCAACTCGTTTATAATGACCACCAATCAGCAGCAGCAGTTGCAGCAGCTCCACCAGCAACAGCAGCTCCAGCTGCAGCAGCAACAGGCTCAGCAACAGGCGCAGCAACAGGCGCAGCAGCAGCAACAGTTGATCAGCAACAACAACAGCCATTTGCGCAATGCCTTGCTCCAGGGCGTGCCCGCCCAGCCTCAGCAGACGCCACCAGCCGCAGTTGAAGATGCCGCCGCTGCCCCTAAGGAGCTGCCTGCCACAGCTGCAACGCCCTGTTTACAGGGCACCGTCGTGGGCAGCAGCACCACAAATCCGCTAAAGGCCAAGCTTCTGGCCAGCAGCTCGGCGCTCAGCTCGTCGCATGCCACGCTCACCGCGCTGCTTAACCAGGGTGGGGTTGCCACCGGCTCGGTGCCTGCCAGCAGCAAATTTCGCAACTAATCGCGTCTAGGTTGCAAGTATATCAATACTCGTAATAAATAACATTTAAGTAGTTTGCGTTCAAGGGTTTACTTTGTTGTTGTGCCAACTATTTTCGTCACGCTATCATATCGCATTAATTGAAACCATCGACCAATCCATTGGGGCTTAAATTTTATATTTAGTTATTGAAAAAGGCAACTACAGCTAATAAATGTACAGAAATAAAAGTCTCTGGCTATTATATTGAATACTCAAAATGAATAAAGTTGTACTTAAATAAATTATTATGGCTCAAGTGAAAGCCACACCTAATGTTATGAATCGTTAGCTTGTTATAGATATTTTCCTTACAAGTATTTGCTTAAGTGCTTAATAATAGTACGTGACATTATTTTAATATGTAATCAAATCAGCTCTTGGCTGTAAACAATTTCGAGGGCCTCTCTAAGCGCTTCTCACGAAATCCATTGAGGCTCTCTATGCCTACTTGATGTATCCGCATTAAATTAAATTTAATAGGGTTTGAATTCAGAACTTTTGGTCAGTTGCCAAGTTCAGGAGAGAACCCATATGCTCCTCAATTAAATTGTAGCGTGCGGTTCTCTATGCGTTGTCTAGCGCATGCTTCATTGGGGCATTTCTCCATATCTCGAGTGTTGTTGTCGTGCAACTGCTGTCTATATAAACATCTATCTATATGTATCTATATATATATGTATCTTATGTATATGTAACATGTGTATATATATTTTGGTGTATAAGCAAAGAGCGCAACGCATCGCATTATAGCTAGCGATTCATGCAGCTTCCATAGGCAACCGCCCCTCTTCGTGCTCCCCGCTCCGTTCTCCTTCTGCTGATGGTCGGCTGTGATTGCTGGCTGATGGTGTGTCTGTGGAAAACCACTATACGGCTCACATTCTGCCCGGCGTACGTCTTGGACGTGAACGTGGACGTGGACGGGACGATCGTTTTAATTTTGTTTTTGATCGCGCATTTACAGTTCTTTCTAAAAAACAATAAAATTCAGGCATCGGCGTGGAAATGTGCTACATATTCCGAAATGAACGTCTCGGGTTCGTCTCTTCGTGTGCCTATGTGTGTGTGTGTGTGTGTGTGTGTGTGTGTGCGTGGCTGTGGCAAGTTCAGAGACAGTCGATCTGAATAATTTTGCGCTATATTTTGGAAAACGCAGCCGCATTTCTTTGTAGTAGCCACGAATACTCCGAGGTGATCGGTTCGTAAAATCTCTCAGTTTCAGATCAATATATTTACACAAACAGCAGCAACATGAGCAACGCGAACATCGTGGTAAGTCTGAATAGGACTTCGTTGATATTTGCCAAGGGATTTTAATAGCGTGTTCTATACAGGATGAGGATCTGACACCGGAGCAAATCGCCGTGCTCCAGAAGGCGTTCAACAGCTTTGATCATCAAAAGACGGGCAGCATTCCCACCGAAATGGTTGCCGATATTCTGCGTTTGATGGGTAAGATCAACCACGCGCCAGTCAGCATACCCTAGCATACCCTGTAATATTTGATGTTCTTTATGTCATTTAGGTCAGCCCTTCGACAAGAAGATCTTGGAGGAACTGATCGAGGAGGTCGATGAGGACAGTAAGTATAGAACTTGTGCTGGAAACAGTTCATACTATATATATTATAGCCCCCATTCATTATCAGCTATAGTACTATATATGGGCTTTAAATAGCTATTCCAATTTCGTGGTCATATTTCACACTGCAAGTGTCATAAATTTATGAACAATTTGTCGTATATCATATGGAATTATATGAACACTTCCAGCTACTTGACAATTTACTATTCAATTTTGATTATAGAGTCTGGACGCTTGGAATTCGGCGAGTTCGTGCAGCTGGCTGCCAAGTTCATTGTGGAGGAGGATGCCGAGGCCATGCAGAAGGAGCTGCGCGAGGCGTTCCGCTTGTATGACAAACAGGGCAACGGCTTCATTCCCACCACCTGTCTGAAGGAGATCCTCAAGGAGCTCGACGATCAACTGACCGAACAGGAATTGGACATCATGATCGAGGAAATCGATAGCGATGGCTCCGGTACAGTTGATTTCGATGGTGAGTACAAGACATATGCTTTAGATATAGATACATATTTGCATGTATCTTATGGAATCGTTTCTAGTCGCTTGCGAAAAGCGCCCACGTAAACACACACACACACACACACTAGCACACACACCCCATTTACACCCACAGTCTTTTATTTTTTTTTTTGTGTAAACATCAGCTAGATGGGTAGATGACAACGCAGTTCTGTTGATCTTGAGTTCTCGATTATGACAGCCCGCCTCTGATCGTTTTGGAGCATATCGATGCTATTTTTAGGCGCGCGACATACAAACTATATACGAAAAAAAAAATAGGGAAATAAGGAAAATAGTTGTGTGGAAAAACGAATTTCCCTATATATGTATTTGCTTTCGTGGCATACATTTTAAATATTATTGGATGGATACATGCATATATTTATTTATGTATAAAGTCGATTCTGGTTCGGGCTTTCGGTTTAATGTCTGTCATTTTGTTTCATTTACAGAATTCATGGAGATGATGACCGGCGAGTAAATAAACCCAGTCCCAAGAGCCGCACACACGCACACAACCACACACAGATACACACAGATACATAGACACACAGATACACGCACACGCACACACACACACAGAGACACTCCCACACTTACACACTTGCACCCACCTGTTGGGCACACGTTTATTTGTTTATGTTTGTACATTTGTTTCATTTCGTAAACAAATCCACGTATTTAAATTGAAAAAAAAGCCACAAATTAATAGCATTAAACTTTTGTACTACTTTTTTATACCAAAAAACAAAACAAAAACAAAAACAAAACCAAAATAAATATAAAAAGCTGTGTATGCAAAAAGTTAAAAAAAAAAAACAAAAACCAAAACAAATACAATTTTGTAAACTTTTTATTTTTATGGTTATGCTATGCTGTCAATGCCAACCGCACAGTTGGCTGATAAACTGGCGGCTATCAGTGAAGAGCGCGCACCTGAAGAAAGCTGACGAAAATAAAATACAACAAAAACAAAACGAAAAAAATACGAAAAAAAAACAAAAGCTCGTCAAGTTTTTAACTACGCTAACATTACATACAAAGCGCTTGGCGCGCTCAACGCTCGACGCTCGACGCTGACGTTGGCCTCGACGCTGACGTCGCTGCCGCTGCCACCGCCACTGCCGCTCCCGCTGCTGCTGCTGCTGCTGTTGCTGCTGTTGCTGCCTGCCATTGACCAATTCGCGCTGTGGCCCGCTCGACTTGGCGGCGTTTTTCTTGGGGCCACCGCCGCGCAGTCGGTTCAGTTGCTTGGCTGTGGCTTTTGTGTGCGCTTGCCGTTAGCTGCCAGTGTTGAGCTACGACCGATCGCAGCAAATGTGCCGCCATCGCCGCCGCCGCCGCCCCCTCACACTAACAAATTTTGCATATTTAAATAAAAACGCTCGTGTCTCGTGATAGTAGTGAAGTGTTTGCAATTGATAATAATATTAATTATAATAATAATAATAGTCAAATATTCAACAAAATGCCGCAGAGGTAAATGCAAACAGCTTTGCGGGAACCGTTATTTGTATACATACATACCTATACATGCATATATGTACATATACATATGCACATGCACATGTATATGGCATAACAATAAAAGCCGTGTTTGTTTTGGCATTATGGTAGCTTAAGAATGTGTTAAATAAGACGCCGCTGCGACTTTTCGTGTCCATAAAATTTATGGCCGCATAAATACTTAAATAGATTCTGATATTTCATTTTCGCTTGACATTGGCTTATCAAATGAAAAACAAAAAGTAGCCCGATAAAAAAAAAGACGAAACTGTTTGGATTTAAAAAAAGTTATGCGCGTGTTGTGTCCGATTGTGTGTGTTGCTTGATAAGCACTTTTGTAACTTTAGCCCAAAAGCCAATGCCATCAAAGTGCTGACACGCGCGCTGTGGGAACCCCGATTTACATGCAGTTCAAGCGAAACGGGTAGATTCACTTGCAACCAAAAACCCAAGCCCAGGCGCTATCGTCAACAGCTGCTTCGATGAGTCATTCGGCGGAATAACAGCAATAACAATCACAATAACAACAACAACAGCAACAGCAACAACAACAACAACGTCAAAAGCATTATGGCAATTAGCACTTCACATTGAATCAAATCGAAATCAAATACAAATCTATGATAAGGCAAACTCAGTTTTTAGTGATTGTTGTTATTTGTGCAATCATATCGAAAATTGGTTAAAAAAATAACAATGTGCTGTTTGTATGCTTTTATTAATTTGCAGCCCGACAACAAATTGGTCATTCCAGCCGCTTCATCGACAGCGCAGCGGGCAATTTCAGCACCATGTGCTCAATTCGGTGCCGGAGACGGCTGTGCTGACCACGCCCCCGCCTCTACGCAAACGTAAGTACTATCAGCAGTAAGGCGTTGGTTTGAATTTGACGCGCGCTGTTTGAGCATTCACACGACGACGCATTTGCACTATCGCAGGCCTTCGATTAATCGATAGCAAGCATTGCATAGAATTATCGACAAGCCAGGGCTGCAATCGTGCAAATGTTTATTCAAACTAGCCAAATTTATGTTATTAACAATAATTTAACAAGCTGTTCAAATAATGTTGCTTCCAAATGTGAAAAGCTTATGCATGTCTTAATTTACAAACAAAAACAAACAAATAATTCAAAAGTGAGCTCTGTTAGAGATGACACACGATGACACAAACGTATCGTGTATCGCTCAAAAAGATGCGTTCGTTTTTGTTTGTTCATTCATGAACAGCAGCAGTTGTTAAATACTATATATATATATATATACAACACAATATATCCGATAACATTACAGCGCTTTCATTGCAATTTGCTGGCGTCGCTGCTGCTAACGGGGGTGCTGCAGCATTAGCTGACAAAACCAAACGGAGATACATAACAGCGCGCAAGAAGGCCAAAAGCACTATGAAAATGCTTGTCGTTGACACCGAGCGAGAGGAGGCTCTAAATTTGGTATGTGTGCGTAATTAAAAATCCATGCCAGCGGCCGATTCGGCCAAAATGCATTGCAATTAATCAAACGTGCGAACTGTGCGAGGGTGTGTGTGTGTGTGTGTGTGAGTGGTATTGCTAATTGATTATTGATTGACTGTGTTTTTTTCTATCTCACCCAAAAAACTCGCGCGAACTCGCCGATATTATTGATTTGTACATGAAACGTGCCGTTGTTCTTTGTGTTTTCCTTTTGGGGTAACGACGGCGACGGCGCTATCGCAAAACGCACACTCACACCCACACTCATCCACAAAAACCCGCATTACATATACGCCCCCTCATACACACACACTCACACACACGTAAATAAATTCTTGCAGCAAATTGAATTCGAGTGGGTGCTGAGACAGGAAGTACATGCGATATTAAAGCAATTGCGAACTATTCTTGTGGTAAGCAGAGAATATCCTTATTTGCGTTTCAATTACTCAACCCCCTCTCCTCCCGACATCATCCTGCAGGAATGCGCCCATAGGTTTCCCGTGCCGCTGTACGACAATGAGGGCAAGAAGACTGAAAAGTTCATACTCAGCGTTTCGCCCGACCAGCTGAAGGCGGTGCTTACCCTAACTGGCGATGCGATAACACAGGCGGTAAGCATTATTAATCATGCAGGAAATATTTCTGGAAATATTCTTAGTGTCTGGCTCTTATCGCACACAGGATATTAGCTTTAAGCTGTGCAAGGCGCCCAGCCAAACGCAACGTACCTCAATAACGCACGACTCGCCGTGGAAACTGCAGCAAGTTCAGGATGCCGCCAATCATCTACAAACAGCAATCAATCACATTGACGACGTTGATGACTCTTATCACTTCAAGTGAGTCTGTTTATTGTTTTTCACAGTTGTGCTTATGTGACTGTGTGCTTATTTATAAATCACGCTGATTATGCAGAACCTCCGATGAAGTGCTCCATGTGATAGGCAACATTCTGGATGCGCTGCAGCGCGGACGCAATAGCCTGCTGGTGCCGAAGAAGAAGCCAATTGAGGAGCTTATCAAGGGACGCAATATGAAATCACTTGTGCCTAACCTGCCCGAGGATTTGGCCGTAAGCTTCTATCTGCAAAGCCACAAGCTCATCATTGCCGTCTATCAGCTGTTAAACAACCAGGGTACAATGCAATTCGACTCGCGTCAAGCGGAAATCGGCGTACAATGGCTCAACGATGTGCTCCTGCTTCTGATGAATGGCCAGAAACTGTGTCAGCAGCTGAAAGACAAGGTAAACGAGTGGACGTACTTGAACTGATAAGCCAAATGCTGTTTGCTTTAATTGGAGCACATATCTAGATCAGTTCGAATTTGGGCTGCTAATCGTATATGCCAAGTTTAATTTGGTTATTGGCAATTTGCCCATATCATTATGCAGTTCTTGACTGTGACGCAAGTTGCCAATTAAACTGACCAAAATACAAAGTGTACTATATATGTAGTTCTTGAACTATTTCTAATATTGCTCTTGCTCTATTCTTTTGCAGATATCCGTGTTTTCAGTGTATAAGGATTTTACAGTTGGCTCGCGCTCGCCGTCAGCACTTTCATACTGAATGGATAAAGGATATATGCGCGTGTGTGTCTGTTATTTGGGAAAACAAAACAATAACAACAATAATAGCTGATAAAGAAAATGTACTTGTAATAGTTAAAGTAAATAATGTTAGTTAAAGAGTTGCGCTTTGTGACCGCATAACGTAATACCTACTATATACACATATACATATATATATATATATATATATATACAGAGTTATATACACCTAACTAGTTTAATATACACAATCAACATTCATATTGTTCACTGCGCGACAATTTATAAGTATAGAATTTGTTTTCATTGCTTCATGTCACTCCAATTATGCATCTAAATGCAATAGAATACAAATTTACTGTGTTTTGTATATGTAACTAAATGAAATTGCTAGATAATTATTAATGATTATTTATAGTTAGTGCGGCTAATGTGCGTACATTAATATTATAATGGTATAGATAAAGATATAGATATAGATATAGATATATCTATATATATATTTATGTTAACAAATGCAAAAGGATTATTGCAAGTCAGTTAGTACTTAACAGATTGATATATATATACATATATACATAAATAACATGCATACATACATTATTAACCTTACGATTTAACTGAACATGAACATTAATATTTACAGAATAATGTTGTAATAAACCAAACCGAAATGTGAACAGAATTTTTAATTATACTAAACACCATTTTGTATTCCATGTATGTATGTGTTGTTAATAATTAAGTGCGCCTAATCTTATCCAAAGTCATTTGTATCAACGGCCTTTTACTTCTCGTTTACTTTATATATTTATATAAATGATGAGGGATGCAACGAAAACAATTACCAATGTACTTATTGAATATTGTAACTATGCCTGTGTAATTAACATGATTCGTATGAAACTTTGAAGAAGATGAAACTATTTATGTAATCTCTAAGCCTATTTAATGTCCATATTCATTTAATTGTTGTTGAATAAAAATTGAATTTTACCAACTTGGCGAATAAATAATTTAAGTTCGCGCGCACCTTTGTTACGATTAATAAAATTACTCGCGATCATCGATCGACTTTGTGCTATTTATCGATAACTTACGTTTAACAGGTGGCAACGCCGCCAGTTCGCCCTAGCCCGTTTGTGCTCAAGCCATCAAACAGTTATAAAGCGGCAAGCAAAGCAAACCGTTTGCAACAGCGGAAAAAAAATACGTTTGTTTTTGTGGTAAGTTCAGGACGTTGTTGACGGTTATTCGCGAATAGTTAATGCACCGGTGCATGGTTCAAATGCAATTTACGTGGACAACAGCAACAATCATGAGCCCAATGTCCAAACGGACAGCTTAAACGGCAGTCGACGTGCTCAACCATTTGATGCATGCATGTTGTAATAGACGCGGAAACCAGTTCGCATTAATTATTTTGATGCTAGTTTGGCTTTTTGGTTGTTGTTGTTGTTGCTGTTGTTGCTGATGTTGTGTTGTAATCGCGGCTAGCCCAGCGTCAAGTCCGAGGCAGTTGCTCTCTGTTGTTATTGTGATTCGTGTATCTTTTGCCTCTGCCGCTGCCTCTGCCTCTGCTGCTGTTGGCCAAAAGGTGTTGAATAATGTGACCGTGGCCAAGTAACACAGAAAGAGGAAGTCCAAAGAAAAGCACAAACAAAACTTTGAAAGTAGCAACAATTTCAATGCTATTATTATTGCGAAAATAACATATTTAAAAATGCATTAAAAATTACTGTAATTTATAGCAATGCAATGTAGTTTTGATCAAGCTAACACTTAAAGATCTGCTAAGAAGTTCAGCTTACGAATACTAAATATATCGAACCGGTTCAATACGGAATTCCTATGAACCGAACCGTTAACCCAACCAGTTGTCCAAAGCCGCGCGTAACTCATACCATGCCATATAATTTTCAAAAGTTGTTGTTTTAAACATAAACAAAAACAAAAAGAAATAGTTTATCCAACCATATCTTATATCACTACATCAAAATCAAAAGTATAATAATTACTATTTGGAAAATGGTTTGAACCAAAGCCTGGCTTCAAGAATGTGGCTAACCAGGTTCACGAACTGATTCTAAAGGCACGGAGCTAGCTCGTACCGTTAATCGAACCACTGATAAATATTCTTTCGGTTGGCAGCCATTTTGAATAAAAGCCTGTGGTTAAAACATGCTTGGTTCCTGTTCCGTTGTGTGATTTACAAATACAAAAGATCTCTATTATATATACATATGTAGATATATGTACCTGTGCTCTGGTTATCGTTGAGCTTTGTCTTGATTATCATAATGGAGCGGCACGTAAGCCATGCGCTATAAAAACGCCAAGTCATTCGAAACAGCTTTGGTGACCCCCGACGAAGGTCTCTCTGCAAGCCATGGCTAGCTACTTTGGCTATGAGGCTGCAGATGGAGGCTTCTCTGGTAATTGAAGCGGTTTTTATTTTTTATGAGGTTCGCTTGACCAACTTGCGCATCAGTTGTTGCGTTTTTTATGGCCAGTGCACTTTGTTGTGTCTGAAACCATTTTGCTTTTCTGTTTCTTTGCAGCAATTTGAAAGAGTTCGCTTTCGAGACATTAGACGCAATGGGCAGCAGCGAGGGCGAAGTAGTGCTCGTAACGGGCGGCAGCGGCTTTCTGGGTCAGCATCTTATCAAGCTGTTGCTGGAGCACCGCAAGGAGCTGGGCATCAAGGAGATACGCTCGCTGGACATTGTGCCGTACAGCAACAATATCGGACATCCGGAGACGCCGTTGCTGCGCACCTTTGTGGCGGACATTGGCGGCGAACGTGAGACCTTAAATAAAATCTTTGCCGGAGTCGATGGCGTCTTTCACTGCGCTGCATCGGTTCAAATCGAATATCCGCCCAACTACGATGAACTGGAGCGTGTGAATATAAACGGTGGGTGCCCTCGCCATATAATCAAATCATATTTACAATCACATTTGTGTATGTCATGCTGCCTTAGGCACCCGGGCTGTCGTGGATTTGTGCATACAGAACAATGTGAAGCGCTTGGTCTACAGCAGCTGCACTTCGGTGTGCTTTGTGCCCTTTAAGGGACGCAGCACCTTCTCGGCGGTCATCAATTCCACAGAGTCCAAAACGGACACGCCCACGCTGGACAGCTCCAAGCTCTGGGAACAGGATGGCGAGTTTCTGATTGCGGGCTATGCATCCAGCAAACTGCGCGCCGAGAACATTGTGCTCAGCTCCAATGGGGCGCCCCTGCAGAATCAGCTGGGTAGGTTCAATAATGCTCTAGTCTTTTTTACATATATGATAATCATATTCATTCCCAGACTATTTGGCGACCAGTGCCATACGCGCACCGCTGACCTATGGCGAATGTGATTCGCATTTTGTTACCGACATCTTTGATTATTTGTCCCGGCGCGATTGGATCTTTCCGAGAATTGCCGGCGTGGGGGGCAAGCAGCAGCTGGTCTATGCTGGCAACGTTGCCTGGGGTCACATCTGTGCCTATAAGGCGCTCAAGGTGTCCAGCAAGGCGGTGAACGGATTGCCTGTTTTCGTGACCGACGACACGGGTATTAACGATGTTTCGCGTTTTGTGCAAAAGATGGCGCTGCTGGGCGAACGTTTCAAGGTGAAGACCAGCTGGTGGTATATTCCACACTTTCTGTTCTTCTTCCTAGCCTTTCTGCTGGAGTTTGTGGTGCGTGTGGCCTATCCCTATACCAAATATCGCCTACGCTACTCGCCACGCGCCATTGCATCGTTCACCTCCTCCATGCTCATGTACAATCGCCTGCGCGCCTCGATACACATGGACTATATGCCGCTGTATGATCCGGACAGCAGCGCCGAGCGAAGCGCCAAATGGTATGCCAAGTGGTGGGATGACAAACAGCTGGCCAAGAAGTCTAAAAAGTCGAGTTGAGCTCGATCTTTTCAACCGTATTACGCTTTTGTACTGCATATTCTAGAGTTTTGTTATGTTTGATTTAGGTAAATTTCAATAAATTTGGGTGTTATCAATATATCTGACAAGACTGTGCTGATTGTCCAAGGGATTTACTGATTGGTTGATATATCAAATAAGTGTCATTCCGAGATATTTCGACTATAAAACATTTGAAATGTTTAAATGACTAAAGCTCGCGCAACGCCGGGTAATAGCTGCTAGTGTACAGAACTATTTCCTAGCGGAAACCAGAAAGAAAACACAAGTGCGGCGATTTATGTTTTTGAACAATGTTCATATTTGTTTATTAATCATTATGAATTAATTTATTTATTTGTTCAGTTATTTCATTATAATTTGTATTATATATATATTTTTTTTGTTGCTCTAGAGCGATTTCTTTTGCCATTGTTTTTTAAACTTATGTACCATTATCTTAAACTTATAATGCCATTATTTAAATTTTCCATTCGTTTTAAAATCATGTTTCATTATAGTTTATGTTTATTTATATATATATATATATACGCATGCATATTTGATGTCCTTATGCTTATGCCGATCTTAACCAGCTCATTGGAATCCCTCCTCGGGCCTGCCGCCGCCCTATAACATGCTCTATGTACTCATCAAACCGAACGAAGTGATCGGATCTTTTGCTTTTGACATTATCAATTTTCAGTTAATGGGGGAGGGGAAGGGGCGGGGCGGGGGATAGGTTGTTTGTTGTTGTTGTTGTAAATGTTCTCGCTAAACTTTTGAATACATGTTTTCCCCTTGATATTCCGTGTGTCAGTGTGTGTGTGAGTGTGTGTGGGTGTGTGGGAGTGTTGGAAAGTTTTACAATTTGCTGTTGCTCGAGTGTGTTAAGTGTGGGAAAAGGGCAATAACTGCCATTTCTGAATGATCCTGTTTTCAAGTGTTGTAAATGGCCGTATTTTCTCTGTGTTCGTGTTTTAATTCATTTTCCCAAGGGTTCTTATAAATAATTGAATTACTTTAACCATCGGCCTTGCGCCCCTGTCGTGTGTTTCATCATATGCTTAACATTATTGAATTTAACTATATGTTTATTTGTTGTTCTTGGTTATATAACTATCATATATATATATTGTATATGACATACATATATATATATACATCCTTTTTTATATGTATATATGGGCATATTTGCGGTCGTATGAAGGTTTTCTTTGCCGTTTTGCTTTAATTTTTCATATAGTATATGATTTTTGTATTTCTTGTAGTAAATATACAAATTCGTTACCGGATTTCTTTATAGAAATGAAAAAATTGTTTTTCCTTTTATAATTTTATTTGGTTTTACTTTTTTCTTGTATTTTGTTTAAATTCTCGTTATGCTTTCTATTTATGTGTATGGCTTGCGCACGCTTTTTGTCTTAAACTTGTTCTTGTTATTATTTGAATTTTTACCTTGTATAGTTTGCTGTAAGTGTATGTTGGTACTGTACCAGTTTTCTCATAGCTATTACACTGTCCTGCATGAATTCGCACCAAATATACATATATATATGTATATGTATGTGGCCTTCACTCGATGCCCAATGTGTCCTGCTGGGACCTAGTACCTAGACTCATTTTTAAAGTATTCGCGCTCAAAGTGTGTCTCTCTGTGTGTGTGTGTGTGTGTTTAGATGCCACACAACATACCTAACGAGCATGTGTGTGTGTGTAAGTGTGTGTTTAATTGATTTTCCATTCATCGCACGCGCCGACTTAATTACTTTTACTTACTTAGTAGAATACTTACAAACTGTACGCTTTATTATCGCGCTTTTATATAAATGTATCTTCATTTTGTCTTGTTCTGTCTTCTGTTGAATTTTGGGTGTGTTTTTTATTTTATTCTCAATACTCAATATTCCTTCGACTCGTATCGTGTATAAAGTATTAAAATGATTTCATTTTTGCTGGTTACGCATTTGTAAATACAATTTTAAACTTCACTGCCGTCCTTTGTCATTATCTTTACCTTAAACACTTTTTCTTGTATTTTGTATATATTAATATATAATTTTTTGTTTTTGTTTTTTTTTGGTTTTTCATTTTCATTTTTCATATAGTATAGTGTAAAATATATAAGAGATATTGTCAATATAGTAAAGGTGTTTTTGTCAGTAGGAGTAGCAACTGCAAACTGACATATTCCTGGGGGGAATTTCTTACTTATAGCAAAAATAGTCAAGTGATCGTTCGTATGTAGGTTCTTTTGTATGCAACTCTTTACCAAGTATGTGGGTGTGTGTGCTGCTGTGTGTGCTGATGTGTGTGTTGTGTGCTGTGGTGTATGTACATATGTATGTCTATAAAAATAAACTGAAGATAGAAATGTCTGATGTACGTAATTGTTTGCTACCATATAAAAGCATGTCAAAGTGTACAAGGCTCACATCATATTCAACCGCATCTCTTGCGCCTTTCTTTGCGCTTCTCAACGTGGACGCCTGCATGTTTGTATGTGTTTGTGTGTGTTCGTGTGTCTGTGTTGCATGGTAAAATGAAAAACATCGTCGTTAGCGCTAGACATTAGTTAAAAATTGTATTTCATTATCGTAAACGTTAGCTCGTATTTTGTTGTCGTTTTACTCATACACATAATAAGAACTGATATGTTTATATAAGACAATATATAATAATAATCATAATAATAAGAATCAGAGAGACAAAAGAACAGGAAAGTAAGTCGTTTATATATAAGTAGCTACCAAACTTTTACTCCTTGATGTCTTTTCGTAATTGTTTTCTTTTTCTTCTCCACATTTTAATACTATTTTACATATTACTTTACGTCTTTGCGTGTTCTCTCTTCTTCCGGCGCGAACCACAAATTGACTTTCGACTCAAAAAACGGCGTTTAGCTTAAAGTATTGTGTATTTATTTAGGTTCTTATTTTGTTAAAAAATCTTTTACGGCATACTTATGTATTTTTATTTTATACACGTTTTCATTCTACTTCCCTCACCTTCTCCTGCCCTCTCTCTCTCTCTTTCTCTCTCTTTTTATATATATTTATGTATATATATGAAAAAGAGACACATTTTGTTGTTTTATGTTCAATTTAAAGCTTTTGCGCCTGCGCCGTCAAGTTTCTCTCTCATTTCATTGTATTTGACGACGCCTTCAGTAGAAAAATAATGAAAAAATGTTTCGATTTTAATTTCGATTTTGGTTTTTATTTTTGTTTTGTTTTGTTTTTAAAAAAATGTGCTTGTTGTCTTTATGTTGCTCATCGTGTTGTTTCCTTTCCTTTCACTTTCTTGTGTTTCTTGTGTGTTTTCTAATTGACTGAAATTGATTTTTGTTACAAGGACGCATTTCTTCTGGTTGTTGTTGTTGTTGCTTTTGTTGTTGCTTTTGTTGTTGTTGTTGATCCGGTATACCAATGTAGTTGTGCATGAAGTTGTCATCGAGCTTCGTTTTAACAATAGAGCACTACAAATAATATTTGTATAAAGCATGTTCTTCTACGCATAACGAACGTTAACAGGGAAAATGCTAGAAAAAATTCAACAGTACGCTTAAAGCTGTTTTTGTTTTGGTTTTTTGTTTTTGTTTTGTTTTTGTCACTTACTTCTCGTACACAACATGTACATATACATATCGTATCTCGTATCTATAATATAATAACCGATCCGCAATCGCTTTCAACAAATCGCCCAAAAACTTGCCGCAGCCTTCGATTTCTGCACATTTTGCCTTTGGGCCGATTGCAAAAAGCGTTTCGCATCAAAGTTGCTTTTGTTTTTTTGTTTTTGTTTTTTCCATTTCTGGTTTTCGGTTTTGCGACTTACAACATAGAAAAATTTACTAGCTGACTGCACTTTGGGCCAGCAAAGTTTAGCAAACGTTTGTTTATTCAACTTTTGCTGCTTAGTTTAACGCTTTTTCTTTTGCATTTTTATGCATTTTTTTTTTGGCCTAGCTGCCTAGAAATGATTCGCTTTGTTTTGAGACTTTCCAGAGCTTTTCAGCCCGTTCTCCGGATCTCCTCATGTCGATTAACGAGCGAGATTCTACATTGTGTGAGTGTGTGTGTGGTGTGAGTGTGGTGTGTGTGTGGTGTGTGTGTGGTGTGTGTGTGGTGTGTGTGTTGTGTGTGTGTTGTGTGTGTGTTTGTGTGTGTGTTGTGTGTGTATTGTGTGTGTGTTGTGTGTGTGTTGTGTGTGTGTTGTGTGTGTGTTGTGTGTGTGTTGTGTGTGTTGTGTGTGTATTGTGTGTGTGTTGTGTGTGTGTTGTGTGTGTGTTGTGTGTGTGTTGTGTGTGTGTTTCTTTTCTTTCTAGGACAGTCAAAAAATGTTTACAATTAATTTACAATATGCATATATATATATTTGTTGTTGTGAGAGCGAGAGAGAAGAAGCCTTAGCTTCTCCATTACGTTCATGCGCTTTCACATTCAATTATATGTTAATTGTATATATATTTTTGTATATATATATTTTAGTTGTATATATATATATATATATTTATGTATATTTATATATTGGTGTATATTTAATGTAATTCTTTTTTTGCTTCTTTTTTTTATAATTTTATTCATTTTTTTTTGGTTTTTCTTGCCAAACTTGTTGTTTAGCTTCTGCTTGTTGTTGTTCTTCTTCTTGTTGTTGTTATGATTTATTGCTTTTAGAACGTGTCTTAAAAATATATTTATTCATATAATCATATATATATATATGTGTGTGTGTGCCTTATGCAAATATAACATGTTCGGCGCCTCAAAAGGACTTCCCAAATCAAAATCCAAGCCCAGCGCCAGGATCTCAACTAATTTCGGAGCAGGCAGCTGGAATACGCTGCTTTTCTTTTGTTTTTTGTTTTTTATTTTTGGTATATTTATGCTTCCTTGTTGTGTTTAGACTTAATTTTTAACAAATAGTTTAGTTAGCTTTAAAGTAACCATTGCCTTGACTCCCTTGCAGATGTATGCATGCATGTGGCTGACATGCGCATACATACAGATAAGTTAAAGTTAAAGTTTCTTCCTCTTCTTGTTCTTCTTCTTGTTCTTGTTGTTGCAATCATCAATGCACAATAATCTAGATACAGGATTGCCTCAAGCCGATTCGTATATATATGAAATTTAGCAGCTTACTTTCGCCTATCTAAAAGTGTTTGTCTTTTTGCTTAAAGTTTTCGTTTTATTTTTTGCCATTTCTTTGATTATTCATATAGGTATATATATATATGTATATATAAATGTATATATAATTTTGGTTATTTGAATGCTGTACGCAATTTGCGCGTCGTGCATCATGAAATGTTTGCGTATTGATGTAAAACAAAGTCTCCAAGTTGCATAAATTGCCTTTGCTAACATTAAATCCTTTGCCGTTCATTTGAATTGCTTTTTATGCTCTCTCTCTCTCTCTCTCTCGCTTCAATTGCATTTGTTGTTAACACTTTAAACGCTATCATTTATTTATACACTGCAACTATTTGTTGTTAATTGTAATTTGTATAACTATGTTTTTGCATGTTATATATATAACTCGTATTTGTTGTCAACATTATCTTCAACTTCGACTATATTTGGTTTTTGGGCTTTTTGGTCCGAGACTTGACGGGCAAAGTCCTGGAGAGCGTTGGTTTGACAATTTGGCAAAAAAGTTATGAAAGGAACATTTTCACTGCTGATTTGTTACTTTTCTTGCTTTCTTTCTATTTCAGCTTCACTTTACTTGTGTGTGTGTGTGTGTGTGGGTGTGAGTGTGTGGGTGTGCTTGCTTAGATCTCAGACAGACAAAAAACGCATCTTGATTTTGTTCTGTCAATCAAAGAACAATAAATGTTTTCTTATTAATTGTTGTTGTTCGCTTTTTCTTATTCTTTCCCCCACTTGCTTTAACAAATGTGGTTTACTTAATTGTCAGATAGTTTTTTTGTTTTGTTTTTGTTTTTGTTTTGTTCCAATAATTGAATACTTCATATAGTTGTATATAAATATATTTTTCTATTACGCTTCTCGCATTGCAATATCTTCCTCTCATCTTCTGATCCTCTCATCCTCTCGTCCTGTCGTCCTGTTGTGGCGACGCGACTAGAAAATTTAATTGCACATAACGTGGCCTGCTTTTCACATGCTTGTCCTTAAACAACTCAACAAACATGTTTACTTGCTTTTTACCCATTCTCATCTGGCTTTTCGCTCAACTTTCCTTTGCTTTCCTGCTTGCTTTCTATACATATTTTAGTTAATTGTTTTGAACATTTGCAATTCAAATGTCTTTTTATAAATATTTTATTTACTTAAATATAGTTATATGTTGCATGTATAATAGTTCATTGTTATATATATATATTTGCATATGCGCTTAGATTGTAATTTGTTTAAGTTTTTCTTTTGATTCATCATTTGTATGTGACTGTGTGTGTGTGTGTGGCTGTGTGTGTGTGTGTGAGTTTGTCAAAATTGTTTCTTACATATCTTATGCATAGTATATATATGTATATATATGTATATATAGAGAGCTTTGCAAATAAATTGATTTATGCCTCGAGTTATGCGAAATTCACTCTCTCTCTCAATTTAGCATAGATTCATGCTTAATTAATGCTTTAACATATTTGTCTAACTAACCATTTCCATTGTTTAATTAGCATATTTATGCTATTGCATTTGCTTTTCAATGTGAACACAAAAGACTTTGCAGAACAGAATTTTCAACACATTTAACAAATTGGCTGAGCGAAATCCTTAGCTCACTCGATGCAGATTTTCAACTCGACTTTCTTCCTTTTCTTTCGTCATTTTGCTCATTTTCGTCATTTTGCTCATTTTCTTTTTACATGTGTTTACGCTTTGCTTTTTGGCCAATTAACGATTCTTGTACTTGAAATGAAATTCTTCTTAATCATAAATTGCATCTAATTGTTAGCACAATTTTGTTCCTTTTGATTAACCATCGAGAACTAAACAAAAATGAAAAACAACAAATTATTATAAACAATTATGCCTTGTATTTATACATACATATAAGCTGCTCCGTTGGCTATACACACATACATACACACACACATACATACATACATACATACATATCTATCTATGTGTGTATGTATGTGTGTATTCTCAGCGCAACTTTATAACATTTGCAAAACTTTTGAATTTTCTATTAAACAAATCAATTGCAATTTACATTTGTTGTTCTTTTGCTTTTGATTTGTGTACTTAGTTCGTATATATTGCAGTTTTCCTTAAAGATCTACGCGTGTGTGTGTGTGTGTGTTTGTGTCTGTGTGTCTCTGTGTGTGTGTGTGTCTGTGTGTGTCTTTCTTTGTGTGTGTGTGTGTGTATCGACTTTAACTTTAAAAGTTACAACTTATTTAAGAATAGTTATAATTATGATAATCATCATTTTTTACTTGTAATAATACGCAATTAAATAATAACATTTCTCTCGCTATTATTGCAACATTTTTCGTTTGCTTTTCAACTTTTTGTGTTCAATTTCATTTAATCTTTACCTTCTTTTTTTTGTTATTAATTTATTTATATATATATATATTTTGTGTATTTATTTTTATACTTTTTGGTTTCTCATTACGTTAAAATTGTGATGCGGCGGCCGCTGGCGCAGCCTCCAGGCGGGCCTTGTGTCTGTGTGTGTGTATGTGTGTGTGTGTGTGTTGGCTGTGTGTGTGAGAGTCTGTGTGTGTGTGTTTGTGGAAAGGCCACGCCCACATGCCGCCTACTGCTGCTGCTGCACTTGACGCAGTTTCGTTTAATTTGCATTTTAAACGATTTTTGCTGCAAACGTTGCATCTTTTTGGGCCGTGTTTGGTTATTTGATTATTTGGGGTAATATTGTTGTTGTTGTTGTTGTTGTTGTTGTTGTTGTTGTTTTTATAGTTGTTGCTGTTCTTCTTCTTCTTGTTGTTGTTATAGTTGTTGTAGTTGTAGTTGTTGTTCTTCTTGTTCTTGTTGTCATTAAATTAAAGTTAATTTCTTTTTTTTTGTTGCTTTTTTTGCTATAAATTTATATGCATACAAGTGTGCACATATATATATATATGTATGTATGTATTGCAGTACATATACGTTAATTAATTAATTATCATGTATGTGTGTGTGTGTGCGGGGGTGTGTGTGTTTCTGGTTTATCGGGCTTATTGCTGTGTTTCGCTTGGCTCTGCTTAACAGATTTCATTTGCATTATGGAAATATATGTTAACATATACAAGCATGTAAATATATATTATACGCACACACATATATATGTATCTGTGTGTGTGTGTGTGTGAGTATATATTATATATACTTTAATTTATATATAGATATATATATATATATATTTATTCTTTTAGTTATATTTGTTTCGTGTCTGTTGTCAATTGTTGTTGTTGCTTTAGTTGTTGTGTTTGTTCTATTTGTTGTTGTTGTTCTTGTTGTTGTTGCTGTTGTTGTTGCTGTTGCTTTTGCTGTTGTTGTTGTTGTCATTGCGGTTGTCGGCGCCACCTTTTTAATGGTATCCATTTGTAAATGCCGCAGGAATTAGTGGTCCCTGTAAATAAACGTTTCGCATGGCACAAAACAAATACACACACAAAAATTATTCAAATCAAATACATGCTCGAGAGCATCTAAAATGCACACAGATACATATATATACATATACATACACACATATACATATATATATATATATATGGAAAGTTGTTCAACATTTATGGGAATATACATATATATATATAAAATATATTAAGTGAAAAGTATTCAGATAGAAAAACTATTTAATTTGATATTGATATTGATTTGAAAATGTAAGTTTTTTGTATTTCGAGCTAGTAATTTGTGCCTTTTGGCTGAGATTTGATAAACACGTTGGGCGCCAGAAATAATTTAAATATGCAATCAAAATAGATAATATTATTTTGTAAAAATTAACTTTTTTCTTTGCTTTGCTAACAAGCAAAATGCGTTTCCAGTTCTTTATCAAAACTTGCCACAGGCTGCAAAAATAAATGTGTGCGAGTGTGTGTGTGTGTGTGTGTGTGTGTGTGTGTTAGTGGCAGCGCTTAAATTGAATATTTATATATGTTGAATTGTATAAATAAATCATAATCGTTTTAATTGAAAGGGCCCAGAAAAACTGTGCTTGTGACGTACGTGCATAGATAATTAGAACTTGATTTCGATTTGGTTTTTAGACTAGAATTTGTAATTGTTTAAATGTTTGTTAAAAGAGATATATATATATATAGGTATTCTAGTTAGATTGTATTGATTAATAATTGAAATTGTTATTGGAAAAAAAGACGCTGTAGTTTTGTTGGTGTGCCTACCTTGTGCAACTGCGTTTGTTATATACTCTTATTACTTTTTACTTTTACTTTTACTTTTACTTTTTACTTTTGCTTTTGTTTTGCATTTCGTTTATTTATATATAGGTATATATGTATATATATATATATATATATATATATAGTTCGATTTACATATATATAATTGTATATACTTCTTGCATTTGTTTGTATTCTTGTTTTATATTTTGGGTTCTTTTTCAGTCTTTTTATATATTAGCCATCGCAAAGTTCAACGAATAAATCTGTACGAAATGAAAGAGAAATACATAGTACAATATATATATATAGGCAGGTCAACGCAATAACTATGTAGCTATTTGTATTTATTAAATATAGTTGGGTTACATTTGCCTGGCTCAGTAACGGACCAGAACTGGGCCTAGATAACGCGCAGCGCCCCCAAGGCTAACACTACTTTCTGGGCCCGGCGGGGTCCACATACTTACCGGGCTGTAGTTCAATGGGGCACGGCTGACGGCTATGGGAAAGCCCGATGGCTGCGGACTGGTTGCCTGTACGTAGCCCACATTGTCGGCCCCGGCCGAGCTGTACATGTCAATGGTTGGCCCGGGCGAATTGGTGGAAGGAAAGCCCTGCCGTGTGGCCGTGGTGGCAGCCGCTGCATGTGGCGAGGCCGACGGACCGAAGCTGTGTGCGGCTGCAGCAGCCGCCTGATAGTTGTTCATAACTGCAAAATCAAACGAAACGAGTACGATTAGGTCTGGCATACAATAAACCTTTTCCGCATTTAGTTAAATAAACAATACAATGAAATGTGCAACAACATTTAAGTTCATGTGTCAACCTATCGATATCTATCTATAAATCAGTTACGGTTCACATCAAGTCATCGATCGCAATGTCTTAGCCTATATCGATAAGCCGGGGTACTCATATGATTCCGCCGAAACAATTCTGGCATTATGCAAACTCTTCAAACGGCAGATTCATAAGGAATCAAAGGAATTGAATCCATATGGATCCCTACTATCAATTGGCATTCAAACAAATCAAAAATCGGTTGGTTGAAAAAAGTTGTAGACCAAAATCCGAATGGTTTTTTAAAGTACACCTTTTTAGATGATTTTTTGGAATATCTCGGCCAAAAATTGTCCGATTTTGGAATTTTATACCATTTTGGACTCGTAAGGATCAGTACTATCGATTGGCATCAAAAGTTTGAAAACCTAAATTTTGACCCAAATCGTCAAAATGGCAAGGGGTTACATCACGTTTTTTTTCAAAATCGGGGTCCGTTCGAAAATGGAAACTTTTTAGATGATTTTTTGGAATATCTCGGCCAAAAATTGTCCGATTTTGGAATTTTATACCATTTTGGACTCGTAAGGATCAGTACTATCGATTGGCATCAAAAGTTTGAAAACCTAAATTTTGACCCAAATCGTCAAAATGGCAAGGGGTTACATCACGTTTTTTTTCAAAATCGGGGTCCGTTCGAAAATGGAAACTTTTTAGATGATTTTTTGGAATATCTCGGCCAAAAATTGTCCGATTTTGGAATTTTATACCATTTTGGACTCGTAAGGATCAGTACTATCGATTGGCATCAAAAGTTTGAAAACCTAAATTTTGACCCAAATCGTCAAAATGGCAAGGGGTTACATCACGTTTTTTTTCAAAATCGGGGTCCGTTCGAAAATGGAAACTTTTTTGGTGATTTTTTGAAATATCTCGGCCAAAAATTGTCCAATTTTGGAATTTTATACCATTTTGGACTCGTAAGGATCAGTACTATCGATTGGCATCAAAAGTTTGAAAACTTAAATTTTGAGCCAAATCGTCAAAATGGCAAGGGGTTACATCACGTTTTTTTTCCAAAATCGGGGTCCGTTCGAAAATGGAAACTTTTTAGATGATTTTTTGGAATATCTCGGCCAAAAATTGTCCGATTTTGGAATTTTATACCATTTTGGACTCGTAAGGATCAGTACTATCGTTTGGCATCAAAAGTTTGAAAACCTAAATTTTGACCCAAATCGTCAAAATGGCAAGGGGTTACATCACGTTTTTTTTCAAAATCGGGGTCCGTTCGAAAAAGGAAACTTTTTTGATGATTTTTTGAAATATCTCGGCCAAAAATTGTCCGATTTTGGAATCTTATACCATTTTGGACTCGTAAGGATCAGTACTATCGATTGGCATCAAAAGTTTGAAAACCTAAATTTTGACCCAAATCGTCAAAATGGCAAGGGGTTACATCACGTTTTTTTTCAAAATCGGGGTCCGTTCGAAAAAGGAAACTTTTTAATGATTTTTTTTTCAATATCTCGGGTAAATAACGTCTGATTTTTAAATGTTATACCTTTTTGAATTCGAACGGAACCCTACTATCAATTGGCATTCAAACAAATCAAAAATCGGTTGGTTGAAAAAAGTTGTAGATCAAAATCCGAATGGTTTGTAAAGTACACCTTTTTTGATGATTTTTTGGAATATCTCGGCCAAAAATTGTCCAATTTTGGAATTTTATACCATTTTGGACTCGTAAGGATCAGTACTATCGTTTGGCATCAAAAGTTTGAAAACCTAAATTTTGACCCAAATCGTCAAAATGGCAAGGGGTTACATCACGTTTTTTTTTCAAAATCGGGGTCCGTTCGAAAAAGGAAACTTTTTTGATGATTTTTTTTTCAATATCTCGGGTAAATAACGTCTGATTTTTAAATGTTATACCTTTTTGAATTCGTACGGAACCCTACTATCAATTGGCATTCAAACAAATCAAAAATTGGTTGGCTGAAAAAAGTTGTAGACCAAAATCCGAATGGTTTGTAAAGTACACCTTTTTTGATGATTTTTTGGAATATCTTGGCCAAAAATTGTCCGATTTTGGAATTTTATACCATTTTGGACTCGTAAGGATCAGTACTATCGATTGGCATCAAAATTTTGAAAACCTAAATTTTGACCCAAATCGTCAAAATGGCAAGGGGTTACATCACGTTTTTTTTCAAAATCGGGGTCCGTTCGAAAATGGAAACTTTTTTGATGATTTTTTGGAATATCTCGGCCAAAAATTGTCCGATTTTGGAATTTTATACCATTTTGGACTCGTAAGGATCAGTACTATCGATTGGCATCAAAATTTTGAAAACCTAAATTTTGACCCAAATCGTCAAAATGGCAAGGGGTTACATCACGTTTTTTTTCAAAATCGGGGTCCGTTCGAAAAAGGAAACTTTTTTGATGATTTTTTGAAATATCTCGGCCAAAAATTGTCCGATTTTGGAATCTTATACCATTTTGGACTCGTAAGGATCAGTACTATCGATTGGCATCAAAAGTTTGAAAACCTAAATTTTGACCCAAATCGTCAAAATGGCAAGGGGTTACATCACGTTTTTTTTCAAAATCGGGGTCCGTTCGAAAAAGGAAACTTTTTAATGATTTTTTTTTCAATATCTCGGGTAAATAACGTCTGATTTTTAAATGTTATACCTTTTTGAATTCGAACGGAACCCTACTATCAATTGGCATTCAAACAAATCAAAAATCGGTTGGTTGAAAAAAGTTGTAGATCAAAATCCGAATGGTTTGTAAAGTACACCTTTTTTGATGATTTTTTGGAATATCTCGGCCAAAAATTGTCCAATTTTGGAATTTTATACCATTTTGGACTCGTAAGGATCAGTACTATCGTTTGGCATCAAAAGTTTGAAAACCTAAATTTTGACCCAAATCGTCAAAATGGCAAGGGGTTACATCACGTTTTTTTTTCAAAATCGGGGTCCGTTCGAAAAAGGAAACTTTTTTGATGATTTTTTTTTCAATATCTCGGGTAAATAACGTCTGATTTTTAAATGTTATACCTTTTTGAATTCGTACGGAACCCTACTATCAATTGGCATTCAAACAAATCAAAAATTGGTTGGTTGAAAAAAGTTGTAGACCAAAATCCGAATGGTTTGTAAAGTACACCTTTTTTGATGGTTTTTTGGAATATCTTGGCCAAAAATTGTCCGATTTTGGAATTTTATACCATTTTGGACTCGTAAGGATCAGTACTATCGATTGGCATCAAAATTTTGAAAACCTAAATTTTGACCCAAATCGTCAAAATGGCAAGGGGTTACATCACGTTTTTTTTCAAAATCGGGGTCCGTTCGAAAATGGAAACTTTTTTGATGATTTTTTGGAATATCTCGGCCAAAAATTGTCCGATTTTGGAATTTTATACCATTTTGGACTCGTAAGGATCAGTACTATCGATTGGCATCAAAATTTTGAAAACCTAAATTTTGACCCAAATCGTCAAAATGGCAAGGGGTTACATCACGTTTTTTTTCAAAATCGGGGTCCGTTCGAAAAAGGAAACTTTTTTGATGATTTTTTGAAATATCTCGGCCAAAAATTGTCCGATTTTGGAATCTTATACCATTTTGGACTCGTAAGGATCAGTACTATCGATTGGCATCAAAAGTTTGAAAACCTAAATTTTGACCCAAATCGTCAAAATGGCAAGGGGTTACATCACGTTTTTTTTCAAAATCGGGGTCCGTTCGAAAAAGGAAACTTTTTAATGATTTTTTTTTCAATATCTCGGGTAAATAACGTCTGATTTTTAAATGTTATACCTTTTTGAATTCGAACGGAACCCTACTATCAATTGGCATTCAAACAAATCAAAAATTGGTTGGTTGAAAAAAGTTGTAGACCAAAATCCGAATGGTTTGTAAAGTATACCTTTTTTGATGATTTTTTGGAATATCTTGGCCAAAAATTGTCCGATTTTGGAATTTTATACCATTTTGGACTCGTAAGGATCAGTACTATCGATTGGCATCAAAATTTTGAAAACCTAAATTTTGACCCAAATCGTCAAAATGGCAAGGGGTTACATCACGTTTTTTTTTCAAAATCGGGGTCCGTTCGAAAATGGAAACTTTTTTGATGATTTTTTGGAATATCTCGGCCAAAAATTGTCCGATTTTGGAATTTTATACCATTTTGGACTCGTAAGGATCAGTACTATCGATTGGCATCAAAATTTTGAAAACCTAAATTTTGACCCAAATCGTCAAAATGGCAAGGGGTTACATCACGTTTTTTTTCAAAATCGGGGTCCGTTCGAAAAAGGAAACTTTTTTGATGATTTTTTGAAATATCTCGGCCAAAAATTGTCCGATTTTGGAATCTTATACCATTTTGGACTCGTAAGGATCAGTACTATCGATTGGCATCAAAAGTTTGAAAACCTAAATTTTGACCCAAATCGTCAAAATGGCAAGGGGTTACATCACGTTTTTTTTCAAAATCGGGGTCCGTTCGAAAAAGGAAACTTTTTAATGATTTTTTTTTCAATATCTCGGGTAAATAACGTCTGATTTTTAAATGTTATACCTTTTTGAATTCGAACGGAACCCTACTATCAATTGGCATTCAAACAAATCAAAAATCGGTTGGTTGAAAAAAGTTGTAGATCAAAATCCGAATGGTTTGTAAAGTACACCTTTTTTGATGATTTTTTGGAATATCTCGGCCAAAAATTGTCCGATTTTGGAATTTTATACCATTTTGGACTCGTAAGGATCAGTACTATCGATTGGCATCAAAATTTTGAAAACCTAAATTTTGACCCAAATCGTCAAAATGGCAAGGGGTTACATCACGTTTTTTTTCAAAATTGGGGTCCGTTCGAAAAAGGAACCTTTTTGATGATTTTTTTTTCAATATCTCGGGTAAATAACGTCTGATTTTTAAATGTTATACCTTTTTGAATTCGAACGGAACCCTACTATCAATTGGCATTCAAACAAATCAAAAATCGGTTGGTTGAAAAAAGTTGTAGATCAAAATCCGAATGGTTTGTAAAGTACACCTTTTTTGATGATTTTTTGGAATATCTCAGCCAAAAATTGTCCGATTTTGGAATTTTATACCATTTTGGACTCGTAAGGATCAGTACTATCGATTGGCATCAAAATTTTGAAAACCTAAATTTTGACCCAAATCGTCAAAATGGCAAGGGGTTACATCACGTTTTTTTTCAAAATCGGGGTCCGTTCGAAAATGGAAACTTTTTTGGTGATTTTTTTTTCAATATCTCGGGTAAATAACGTCTGATTTTTAAATGTTATACCTTTTTGAATTCGTACGGAACCCTACTATCAATTGGCATTCAAACAAATCAAAAATTGGTTGGTTGAAAAAAGTTGTAGACCAAAATCCGAATGGTTTGTAAAGTACACCTTTTTTGATGATTTTTTGGAATATCTTGGCCAAAAATTGTCCGATTTTGGAATTTTATACCATTTTGGACTCGTAAGGATCAGTACTATCGATTGGCATCAAAATTTTGAAAACCTAAATTTTGACCCAAATCGTCAAAATGGCAAGGGGTTACATCACGTTTTTTTTCAAAATCGGGGTCCGTTCGAAAATGGAAACTTTTTTGATGATTTTTTGGAATATCTCGGCCAAAAATTGTCCAATTTTGGAATTTTATACCATTTTGGACTCGTAAGGATCAGTACTATCGATTGGCATCAAAATTTTGAAAACCTAAATTTTGACCCAAATCGTCAAAATGGCAAGGGGTTACATCACGTTTTTTTTCAAAATCGGGGTCCGTTCGAAAAAGGAAACTTTTTTGATGATTTTTTGAAATATCTCGGCCAAAAATTGTCCGATTTTGGAATCTTATACCATTTTGGACTCGTAAGGATCAGTACTATCGATTGGCATCAAAAGTTTGAAAACCTAAATTTTGACCCAAATCGTCAAAATGGCAAGGGGTTACATCACGTTTTTTTTCAAAATCGGGGTCCGTTCGAAAAAGGAAACTTTTTAATGATTTTTTTTTCAATATCTCGGGTAAATAACGTCTGATTTTTAAATGTTATACCTTTTTGAATTCGAACGGAACCCTACTATCAATTGGCATTCAAACAAATCAAAAATTGGTTGGTTGAAAAAAGTTGTAGACCAAAATCCGAATGGTTTGTAAAGTACACCTTTTTTGATGATTTTTTGGAATATCTTGGCCAAAAATTGTCCGATTTTGGAATTTTATACCATTTTGGACTCGTAAGGATCAGTACTATCGATTGGCATCAAAATTTTGAAAACCTAAATTTTGACCCAAATCGTCAAAATGGCAAGGGGTTACATCACGTTTTTTTTCAAAATCGGGGTCCGTTCGAAAATGGAAACTTTTTTGATGATTTTTTGGAATATCTCGGCCAAAAATTGTCCGATTTTGGAATTTTATACCATTTTGGACTCGTAAGGATCAGTACTATCGATTGGCATCAAAATTTTGAAAACCTAAATTTTGACCCAAATCGTCAAAATGGCAAGGGGTTACATCACGTTTTTTTTCAAAATCGGGGTCCGTTCGAAAAAGGAAACTTTTTTGATGATTTTTTGAAATATCTCGGCCAAAAATTGTCCGATTTTGGAATCTTATACCATTTTGGACTCGTAAGGATCAGTACTATCGATTGGCATCAAAAGTTTGAAAACCTAAATTTTGACCCAAATCGTCAAAATGGCAAGGGGTTACATCACGTTTTTTTTCAAAATCGGGGTCCGTTCGAAAAAGGAAACTTTTTAATGATTTTTTTTTCAATATCTCGGGTAAATAACGTCTGATTTTTAAATGTTATACCTTTTTGAATTCGAACGGAACCCTACTATCAATTGGCATTCAAACAAATCAAAAATCGGTTGGTTGAAAAAAGTTGTAGATCAAAATCCGAATGGTTTGTAAAGTACACCTTTTTTGATGATTTTTTGGAATATCTCGGCCAAAAATTGTCCGATTTTGGAATTTTATACCATTTTGGACTCTTAAGGATCAGTACTATCGATTGGCATCAAAAGTTTGAAAACTTAAATTTTGAGCCAAATCGTCAAAATTGCAAGGGGTTACATCACGTTTTTTTTCAAAATCGGGGTCCGTTCGAAAATGGAAACTATTTTGGTGATTTTTTAAAATATATCGGCCAAAAATTGTCCGATTTTGGAATTTTATACCATTTTGGACTCGTAAGGATCAGTACTATCGATTGGCATCAAAATTTTGAAAACCTAAATTTTGACCCAAATCGTCAAAATGGCAAGGGGTTACATCACGTTTTTTTTCAAAATCGGGGTCCGTTCGAAAAAGGAAACTTTTTTGATGATTTTTTGAAATATCTCGGCCAAAAATTGTCCGATTTTGGAATTTTATACCATTTTGGACTCGTAAGGATCAGTACTATCGATTGGCATCAAAAGTTTGAAAACCTAAATTTTGACCCAAATCGTCAAAATGGCAAGGGGTTACATCACGTTTTTTTTCAAAATCGGGGTCCGTTCGAAAATGGAAACTTTTTTGATGATTTTTTGGAATATCTCGGCCAAAAATTGTCCGATTTTGGAATTTTATACCATTTTGGACTCGTAAGGATCAGTACTATCGATTGGCATCAAAATTTTGAAAACCTAAATTTTGACCCAAATCGTCAAAATGGCAAGGGGTTACATCACGTTTTTTTTCAAAATCGGGGTCCGTTCGAAAATGGAAACTTTTTTGATGATTTTTTGGAATATCTCGGCCAAAAATTGTCCGATTTTGGAATTTTATACCATTTTGGACTCGTAAGGATCAGTACTATCGATTGGCATCAAAAGTTTGAAAACTTAAATTTTGAGCCAAATCGTCAAAATGGCAAGGGGTTACATCACGTTTTTTTTCAAAATCGGGGTCCGTTCGAAAATGGAAACTTTTTTGGTGATTTTTTGAAATACCTCGGCCAAAAATTGTCCAATTTTGGAATTTTATACCATTTTGGACTCGTAAGGATCAGTACTATCGATTGGCATCAAAATTTTGAAAACCTAAATTTTGACCCAAATCGTCAAAATGGCAAGGGGTTACATCACGTTTTTTTTCAAAATCGGGGTCCGTTCGAAAAAGGAAACTTTTTTGATGATTTTTTGAAATATCTCGGCCAAAAATTGTCCGATTTTGGAATTTTATACCATTTTGGACTCGTAAGGATCAGTACTATCGATTGGCATCAAAAGTTTGAAAACCTAAATTTTGACCCAAATCGTCAAAATGGCAAGGGGTTACATCACGTTTTTTTTCAAAATCGGGGTCCGTTCGAAAAAGGAAACTTTTTGATGATTTTTTTTTCAATATCTCGGGTAAATAACGTCTGATTTTTAAATGTTATACCTTTTTGAATTCGAACGGAACCCTACTATCAATTGGCATTCAAACAAATCAAAAATCGGTTGGTTGAAAAAAGTTGTAGACCAAAATCCGAATGGTTTGTAAAGTACACCTTTTTTGATGATTTTTTGGAATATATCGGCCAAAAATTGTCCAATTTTGGAATTTTATACCATTTTGGACTCGTAAGGATCAGTACTATCGATTGGCATCAAAATTTTGAAAACCTAAATTTTGACCCAAATCGTCAAAATGGCAAGGGGTTACATCACGTTTTTTTTCAAAATCGGGGTCCGTTCGAAAAAGGAAACTTTTTTGATGATTTT
Organism: Drosophila kanekoi; assembly: GCA_037075305.1. NCBI lineage: Eukaryota > Metazoa > Arthropoda > Insecta > Diptera > Drosophilidae > Drosophila > Drosophila kanekoi. The sequence goes on from JBAMCE010000141.1 coordinate 10,395,970, forward strand.
TTGAAATATCTCGGCCAAAAATTGTCCGATTTTGGAATTTTATACCATTTTGGACTCGTAAGGATCAGTACTATCGATTGGCATCAAAAGTTTGAAAACCTAAATTTTGACCCAAATCGTCAAAATGGCAAGGGGTTACATCACGTTTTTTTTCAAAATCGGGGTCCGTTCGAAAATGGAAACTTTTTTGATGATTTTTTGGAATATCTCGGCCAAAAATTGTCCGATTTTGGAATTTTATACCATTTTGGACTCGTAAGGATCAGTACTATCGATTGGCATCAAAATTTTGAAAACCTAAATTTTGACCCAAATCGTCAAAATGGCAAGGGGTTACATCACGTTTTTTTTCAAAATCGGGGTCCGTTCGAAAATGGAAACTTTTTTGATGATTTTTTGGAATATCTCGGCCAAAAATTGTCCGATTTTGGAATTTTATACCATTTTGGACTCGTAAGGATCAGTACTATCGATTGGCATCAAAAGTTTGAAAACTTAAATTTTGAGCCAAATCGTCAAAATGGCAAGGGGTTACATCACGTTTTTTTTCAAAATCGGGGTCCGTTCGAAAATGGAAACTTTTTTGGTGATTTTTTGAAATACCTCGGCCAAAAATTGTCCGATTTTGGAATTTTATACCATTTTGGACTCGTAAGGATCAGTACTATCGATTGGCATCAAAAGTTTGAAAACCTAAATTTTGACCCAAATCGTCAAAATGGCAAGGGGTTACATCACGTTTTTTTTCAAAATCGGGGTCCGTTCGAAAAAGGAAACTTGTTTGGTGATTTTTTGAAATACCTCGGCCAAAAATTGTCCGATTTTGGAATTTTATACCATTTTGGACTCGTAAGGATCAGTACTATCGATTGGCATCAAAAGTTTGAAAACTTAAATTTTGAGCCAAATCGTCAAAATGGCAAGGGGTTACATCACGTTTTTTTTCAAAATCGGGGTCCGTTCGAAAAAGGAAACTTTTTTGATGATTTTTTGAAATATCTCGGCCAAAAATTGTCCGATTTTGGAATCTTATACCATTTTGGACTCGTAAGGATCAGTACTATCGATTGGCATCAAAAGTTTGAAAACCTAAATTTTGACCCAAATCGTCAAAATGGCAAGGGGTTACATCACGTTTTTTTTCAAAATCGGGGTCCGTTCGAAAAAGGAAACTTTTTAATGATTTTTTTTTCAATATCTCGGGTAAATAACGTCTGATTTTTAAATGTTATACCTTTTTGAATTCGAACGGAACCCTACTATCAATTGGCATTCAAACAAATCAAAAATCGGTTGGTTGAAAAAAGTTGTAGATCAAAATCCGAATGGTTTGTAAGGTACACCTTTTTTGATGATTTTTTGGAATATCTCGGCCAAAAATTGTCCGATTTTGGAATTTTATACCATTTTGGACTCGTAAGGATCAGTACTATCGATTGGCATCAAAATTTTGAAAACCTAAATTTTGACCCAAATCGTCAAAATGGCAAGGGGTTACATCACGTTTTTTTTCAAAATCGGGGTCCGTTCGAAAATGGAAACTTTTTTGGTGATTTTTTTAAATATCTCGGCCAAAAATTGTCCAATTTTGGAATTTTATACCATTTTGGACTCGTAAGGATCAGTACTATCGATTGGCATCAAAATTTTGAAAACCTAAATTTTGACCCAAATCGTCAAAATGGCAAGGGGTTACATCACGTTTTTTTTTCAAAATCGGGGTCCGTTCGAAAATGGAAACTTTTTTGATGATTTTTTGGAATATCTCGGCCAAAAATTGTCCGATTTTGGAATTTTATACCATTTTGGACTCTTAAGGATCAGTACTATCGATTGGCATCAAAAGTTTGAAAACTTAAATTTTGAGCCAAATCGTCAAAATTGCAAGGGGTTACATCACGTTTATTTTCAAAATCGGGGTCCGTTCGAAAATGGAAACTTTTTTGATGATTTTTTGGAATATCTCGGCCAAAAATTGTCCGATTTTGGAATTTTATACCATTTTGGACTCGTAAGGATCAGTACTATCGATTGGCATCAAAATTTTGAAAACCTAAATTTTGACCCAAATCGTCAAAATGGCAAGGGGTTACATCACGTTTTTTTTCAAAATCGGGGTCCGTTCGAAAAAGGAAACTTTTTTGATGATTTTTTGAAATATCTCGGCCAAAAATTGTCCGATTTTGGAATTTTATACCATTTTGGACTCGTAAGGATCAGTACTATCGATTGGCATCAAAAGTTTGAAAACCTAAATTTTGACCCAAATCGTCAAAATGGCAAGGGGTTACATCACGTTTTTTTTCAAAATCGGGGTCCGTTCGAAAATGGAAACTTTTTTGATGATTTTTTGGAATATCTCGGCCAAAAATTGTCCGATTTTGGAATTTTATACCATTTTGGACTCGTAAGGATCAGTACTATCGATTGGCATCAAAATTTTGAAAACCTAAATTTTGACCCAAATCGTCAAAATGGCAAGGGGTTACATCACGTTTTTTTTCAAAATCGGGGTCCGTTCGAAAATGGAAACTTTTTTGATGATTTTTTGGAATATCTCGGCCAAAAATTGTCCGATTTTGGAATTTTATACCATTTTGGACTCGTAAGGATCAGTACTATCGATTGGCATCAAAAGTTTGAAAACTTAAATTTTGAGCCAAATCGTCAAAATGGCAAGGGGTTACATCACGTTTTTTTTCAAAATCGGGGTCCGTTCGAAAATGGAAACTTTTTTGGTGATTTTTTGAAATACCTCGGCCAAAAATTGTCCAATTTTGGAATTTTATACCATTTTGGACTCGTAAGGATCAGTACTATCGATTGGCATCAAAATTTTGAAAACCTAAATTTTGACCCAAATCGTCAAAATGGCAAGGGGTTACATCACGTTTTTTTTCAAAATCGGGGTCCGTTCGAAAAAGGAAACTTTTTTGATGATTTTTTGAAATACCTCGGCCAAAAATTGTCCAATTTTGGAATTTTATACCATTTTGGACTCGTAAGGATCAGTACTATCGATTGGCATCAAAATTTTGAAAACCTAAATTTTGACCCAAATCGTCAAAATGGCAAGGGGTTACATCACGTTTTTTTTCAAAATCGGGGTCCGTTCGAAAAAGGAAACTTTTTTGATGATTTTTTGAAATATCTCGGCCAAAAATTGTCCGATTTTGGAATTTTATACCATTTTGGACTCGTAAGGATCAGTACTATCGATTGGCATCAAAAGTTTGAAAACCTAAATTTTGACCCAAATCGTCAAAATGGCAAGGGGTTACATCACGTTTTTTTTCAAAATCGGGGTCCGTTCGAAAAAGGAAACTTTTTGATGATTTTTTTTTCAATATCTCGGGTAAATAACGTCTGATTTTTAAATGTTATACCTTTTTGAATTCGAACGGAACCCTACTATCAATTGGCATTCAAACAAATCAAAAATCGGTTGGTTGAAAAAAGTTGTAGACCAAAATCCGAATGGTTTGTAAAGTACACCTTTTTTGATGATTTTTTGGAATATATCGGCCAAAAATTGTCCAATTTTGGAATTTTATACCATTTTGGACTCGTAAGGATCAGTACTATCGATTGGCATCAAAATTTTGAAAACCTAAATTTTGACCCAAATCGTCAAAATGGCAAGGGGTTACATCACGTTTTTTTTCAAAATCGGGGTCCGTTCGAAAAAGGAAACTTTTTTGATGATTTTTTGAAATATCTCGGCCAAAAATTGTCCGATTTTGGAATTTTATACCATTTTGGACTCGTAAGGATCAGTACTATCGATTGGCATCAAAAGTTTGAAAACCTAAATTTTGACCCAAATCGTCAAAATGGCAAGGGGTTACATCACGTTTTTTTTCAAAATCGGGGTCCGTTCGAAAAAGGAAACTTTTTGATGATTTTTTTTTCAATATCTCGGGTAAATAACGTCTGATTTTTAAATGTTATACCTTTTTTGAATTCGAACGGAACCCTACTATCAATTGGCATTCAAACAAATCAAAAATCGGTTGGTTGAAAAAAGTTGTAGACCAAAATCCGAATGGTTTGTAAAGTACACCTTTTTTGATGATTTTTTGGAATATATCGGCCAAAAATTGTCCAATTTTGGAATTTTATACCATTTTGGACTCGTAAGGATCAGTATATCGGCCAAAAATTGTCCAATTTTGGAATTTTATACCATTTTGGACTCGTAAGGATCAGTACTATCGATTGGCATCAAAATTTTGAAAACCTAAATTTTGACCCAAATCGTCAAAATGGCAAGGGGTTACATCACGTTTTTTTTCAAAATCGGGGTCCGTTCGAAAAAGGAAACTTTTTTGATGATTTTTTGAAATATCTCGGCCAAAAATTGTCCGATTTTGGAATTTTATACCATTTTGGACTCGTAAGGATCAGTACTATCGATTGGCATCAAAAGTTTGAAAACCTAAATTTTGACCCAAATCGTCAAAATGGCAAGGGGTTACATCACGTTTTTTTTCAAAATCGGGGTCCGTTCGAAAAAGGAAACTTTTTGATGATTTTTTTTTCAATATCTCGGGTAAATAACGTCTGATTTTTAAATGTTATACCTTTTTGAATTCGAACGGAACCCTACTATCAATTGGCATTCAAACAAATCAAAAATCGGTTGGTTGAAAAAAAGTTGTAGACCAAAATCCGAATGGTTTGTAAAGTACACCTTTTTTGATGATTTTTTGGAATATATCGGCCAAAAATTGTCCAATTTTGGAATTTTATACCATTTTGGACTCGTAAGGATCAGTACTATCGATTGGCATCAAAATTTTGAAAACCTAAATTTTGACCCAAATCGTCAAAATGGCAAGGGGTTACATCACGTTTTTTTTCAAAATCGGGGTCCGTTCGAAAATGGAAACTTTTTTGATGATTTTTTGAAATATCTCGGCCAAAAATTGTCCGATTTTGGAATTTTATACCATTTTGGACTCGTAAGGATCAGTACTATCGATTGGCATCAAAAGTTTGAAAACCTAAATTTTGACCCAAATCGTCAAAATGGCAAGGGGTTACATCACGTTTTTTTTCAAAATCGGGGTCCGTTCGAAAATGGAAACTTTTTTGATGATTTTTTGGAATATCTCGGCCAAAAATTGTCCGATTTTGGAATTTTATACCATTTTGGACTCGTAAGGATCAGTACTATCGATTGGCATCAAAATTTTGAAAACCTAAATTTTGACCCAAATCGTCAAAATGGCAAGGGGTTACATCACGTTTTTTTTCAAAATCGGGGTCCGTTCGAAAATGGAAACTTTTTTGATGATTTTTTGGAATATCTCGGCCAAAAATTGTCCGATTTTGGAATTTTATACCATTTTGGACTCGTAAGGATCAGTACTATCGATTGGCATCAAAAGTTTGAAAACTTAAATTTTGAGCCAAATCGTCAAAATGGCAAGGGGTTACATCACGTTTTTTTTCAAAATCGGGGTCCGTTCGAAAATGGAAACTTTTTTGGTTATTTTTTGAAATACCTCGGCCAAAAATTGTCCAATTTTGGAATTTTATACCATTTTGGACTCGTAAGGATCAGTACTATCGATTGGCATCAAAATTTTGAAAACCTAAATTTTGACCCAAATCGTCAAAATGGCAAGGGGTTACATCACGTTTTTTTTCAAAATCGGGGTCCGTTCGAAAAAGGAAACTTTTTTGATGATTTTTTGAAATATCTCGGCCAAAAATTGTCCGATTTTTGGAATTTTATACCATTTTGGACTCGTAAGGATCAGTACTATCGATTGGCATCAAAATTTTGAAAACCTAAATTTTGACCCAAATCGTCAAAATGGCAAGGGGTTACATCACGTTTTTTTTCAAAATCGGGGTCCGTTCGAAAATGGAAACTTTTTTGATGATTTTTTGGAATATCTCGGCCAAAAATTGTCCGATTTTGGAATTTTATACCATTTTGGACTCGTAAGGATCAGTACTATCGATTGGCATCAAAATTTTGAAAACCTAAATTTTGACCCAAATCGTCAAAATGGCAAGGGGTTACATCACGTTTTTTTTCAAAATCGGGGTCCGTTCGAAAATGGAAACTTTTTTGATGATTTTTTGGAATATCTCGGCCAAAAATTGTCCGATTTTGGAATTTTATACCATTTTGGACTCGTAAGGATCAGTACTATCGATTGGCATCAAAAAGTTTGAAAACTTAAATTTTGAGCCAAATCGTCAAAATGGCAAGGGGTTACATCACGTTTTTTTTCAAAATCGGGGTCCGTTCGAAAATGGAAACTTTTTTGGTTATTTTTTGAAATACCTCGGCCAAAAATTGTCCAATTTTGGAATTTTATACCATTTTGGACTCGTAAGGATCAGTACTATCGATTGGCATCAAAATTTTGAAAACCTAAATTTTGACCCAAATCGTCAAAATGGCAAGGGGTTACATCACGTTTTTTTTCAAAATCGGGGTCCGTTCGAAAAAGGAAACTTTTTTGATGATTTTTTGAAATATCTCGGCCAAAAATTGTCCGATTTTGGAATTTTATACCATTTTGGACTCGTAAGGATCAGTACTATCGATTGGCATCAAAAGTTTGAAAACCTAAATTTTGACCCAAATCGTCAAAATGGCAAGGGGTTACATCACGTTTTTTTTCAAAATCGGGGTCCGTTCGAAAAAGGAAACTTTTTTGATGATTTTTTGAAATATCTCGGCCAAAAATTGTCCAATTTTGGAATTTTATACCATTTTGGACTCGTAAGGATCAGTACTATCGATTGGCATCAAAAGTTTGAAAACCTAAATTTTGACCCAAATCGTCAAAATGGCAAGGGGTTACATCACGTTTTTTTTCAAAATCGGGGTCCGTTCGAAAAAGGAAACTTTTTTGATGATTTTTTTTTCAATATCTCGGGTAAATAACGTCTGATTTTTAAATGTTATACCTTTTTGAATTCGAACGGAACCCTACTATCAATTGGCATTCAAACAAATCAAAAATCGGTTGGTTGAAAAAAGTTGTAGATCAAAATCCGAATGGTTTGTAAAGTACACTTTTTTGGTGATTTTTTGAAATATCTCGGCCAAAAATTGTCCAATTTTGGAATTTTATACCATTTTGGACTCGTAAGGATCAGTACTATCGATTGGCATCAAAAGTTTGAAAACCTAAATTTTGACCCAAATCGTCAAAATGGCAAGGGGTTACATCACGTTTTTTTTCAAAATCGGGGTCCGTTCGAAAATGGAAACTTTTTTGATGATTTTTTGAAATATCTCGGGCAAAAATTGTCCGATTTTGGAATTTTATACCTTTTTGAATTCGTACGGATCAGTACTATCAATTGGCATTCAAACAAATCAAAAATCGGTTGGTTCAAAAAGTTGTAGACCAAAATCCGAATGGTTTGTAAAGTACAACTTTTTTGATGATTTTTTGAAATATCTCGGCCAAAAATTGTCCGATTTTGGAATTTTATACCATTTTGGACTCGTAAGGATCAGTACTATCGATTGGCATCAAAAGTTTGAAAACCTAAATTTTGACCCAAATCGTCAAAATGGCAAGGGGTTACATCACGTTTTTTTTTCAAAATCGGGGTCCGTTCGAAAATGGAAACTTTTTTGATGATTTTTTTTCAATATCTCGGGTAAATAACGTCTGATTTTTAAATGTTATACCTTTTTGAATTCGTACGGAACCCTACTATCAATTGGCATTCAAACAAATCAAAAATCGGTTGGTTCAAAAAAGTTGTAGACCAAAATCCGAATGGTTTGTAAAGTACACCTTTTTTGATGATTTTTTGGAATATCTCGGCCAAAAATTGTCCGATTTTGGAATTTTATACCATTTTGGACTCGTAAGGATCAGTACTATCGATTGGCATCAAAAGTGTGAAAACCTAAATTTTGACCCAAATCGTCAAAATGGCAAGGGGTTACATCACGTTTTTTCTTCAAAATCGGGGTCCGTTCGAAAATGGAAACTTTTTTGATGATTTTTTTAATATCTCGGGTAAATAACGTCTGATTTTTAAATGTTATACCTTTTTGAATTCGTACGGAACCCTACTATCAATTGGCATTCAAACAAATCAAAAATCGGTTGGTTCAAAAAAGTTGTAGACCAAAATCCGAATGGTTTGTAAAGTACACCTTTTTTGATGATTTTTTGGAATATCTCGGCCAAAAATTGTCCGATTTTGGAATTTTATACCATTTTGGACTCGTAAGGATCAGTACTATCGATTGGCATCAAAAGTGTGAAAACCTAAATTTTGACCCAAATCGTCAAAATGGCAAGGGGTTACATCACGTTTTTTCTTCAAAATCGGGGTCCGTTCGAAAATGGAAACTTTTTTGATGATTTTTTTTAATATCTCGGGTAAATAACGTCTGATTTTTAAATGTTATACCTTTTTGAATTCGTACGGAACCCTACTATCAATTGGCATTCAAACAAATCAAAAATCGGTTGGTTCAAAAAAGTTGTAGACCAAAATCCGAATGGTTTGTAAAGTACACCTTTTTTGATGATTTTTTGGAATATCTCGGCCAAAAATTGTCCGATTTTGGAATTTTATACCATTTTGGACTCGTAAGGATCAGTACTATCGATTGGCATCAAAAGTGTGAAAACCTAAATTTTGACCCAAATCGTCAAAATGGCAAGGGGTTACATCACGTTTTTCTTCAAAATCGGGGTCCGTTCGAAAATGGAAACTTTTTTGATGATTTTTTTAATATCTCGGGTAAATAACGTCTGATTTTTAAATGTTATACCTTTTTGAATTCGTACGGAACCCTACTATCAATTGGCATTCAAACAAATCAAAAATCGGTTGGTTCAAAAAAGTTGTAGACCAAAATCCGAATGGTTTGTAAAGTACACCTTTTTTGATGATTTTTTGGAATATCTCGGCCAAAAATTGTCCGATTTTGGAATTTTATACCATTTTGGACTCGTAAGGATCAGTACTATCGATTGGCATCAAAAGTTTGAAAACCTAAATTTTGAGCCAAATCGTCAAAATGGCAAGGGGTTACATCACGTTTTTTTTCAAAATCGGGGTCCGTTCGAAAATGGAAACTTTTTTGGTGATTTTTTGAAATATCTCGGCCAAAAATTGTCCAATTTTGGAATTTTATACCATTTTGGACTCGTAAGGATCAGTACTATCGATTGGCATCAAAAGTGTGAAAACCTAAATTTTGACCCAAATCGTCAAAATGGCAAGGGGTTACATCACGTTTTTTCTTCAAAATCGGGGTCCGTTCGAAAATGGAAACTTTTTTGATGATTTTTTTTTAATATCTCGGGTAAATAACGTCTGATTTTTAAATGTTATACCTTTTTGAATTCGTACGGAACCCTACTATCAATTGGCATTCAAACAAATCAAAAATCGGTTGGTTCAAAAAAGTTGTAGACCAAAATCCGAATGGTTTGTAAAGTACACCTTTTTTGATGATTTTTTGGAATATCTCGGCCAAAAATTGTCCGATTTTGGAATTTTATACCATTTTGGACTCGTAAGGATCAGTACTATCGATTGGCATCAAAAGTGTGAAAACCTAAATTTTGACCCAAATCGTCAAAATGGCAAGGGGTTACATCACGTTTTTTCTTCAAAATCGGGGTCCGTTCGAAAATGGAAACTTTTTGATGATTTTTTTTTAATATCTCGGGTAAATAACGTCTGATTTTTAAATGTTATACCTTTTTGAATTCGTACGGAACCCTACTATCAATTGGCATTCAAACAAATCAAAAATCGGTTGGTTCAAAAAAGTTGTAGACCAAAATCCGAATGGTTTGTAAAGTACACCTTTTTTGATGATTTTTTGGAATATCTCGGCCAAAAATTGTCCGATTTTGGAATTTTATACCATTTTGGACTCGTAAGGATCAGTACTATCGATTGGCATCAAAAGTGTGAAAACCTAAATTTTGACCCAAATCGTCAAAATGGCAAGGGGTTACATCACGTTTTTTCTTCAAAATCGGGGTCCGTTCGAAAATGGAAACTTTTTTGATGATTTTTTTTTAATATCTCGGGTAAATAACGTCTGATTTTTAAATGTTATACCTTTTTGAATTCGTACGGAACCCTACTATCAATTGGCATTCAAACAAATCAAAAATCGGTTGGTTCAAAAAAGTTGTAGACCAAAATCCGAATGGTTTGTAAAGTACACCTTTTTTGATGATTTTTTGGAATATCTCGGCCAAAAATTGTCCGATTTTGGAATTTTATACCATTTTGGACTCGTAAGGATCAGTACTATCGATTGGCATCAAAAGTGTGAAAACCTAAATTTTGACCCAAATCGTCAAAATGGCAAGGGGTTACATCACGTTTTTTCTTCAAAATCGGGGTCCGTTCGAAAATGGAAACTTTTTTGATGATTTTTTTTTAATATCTCGGGTAAATAACGTCTGATTTTTAAATGTTATACCTTTTTGAATTCGTACGGAACCCTACTATCAATTGGCATTCAAACAAATCAAAAATCGGTTGGTTCAAAAAAGTTGTAGACCAAAATCCGAATGGTTTGTAAAGTACACCTTTTTTGATGATTTTTTGGAATATCTCGGCCAAAAATTGTCCGATTTTGGAATTTTATACCATTTTGGACTCGTAAGGATCAGTACTATCGATTGGCATCAAAAGTTTGAAAACCTAAATTTTGACCCAAATCGTCAAAATGGCAAGGGGTTACATCACGTTTTTTCTTCAAAATCGGGGTCCGTTCGAAAATGGAAACTTTTTGATGATTTTTTTTTCAATATCTCGGGTAAATAACGTCTGATTTTTAAATGTTATACCTTTTTGAATTCGAACGGAACCCTACTATCAATTGGCATTCAAACAAATCAAAAATCGGTTGGTTGAAAAAAGTTGTAGATCAAAATCCGAATGGTTTGTAAAGTACACCTTTTTTGATGATTTTTTGGAATATCTCGGCCAAAAATTGTCCGATTTTGGAATTTTATACCATTTTGGACTCGTAAGGATCAGTACTATCGATTGGCATCAAAATTTTGAAAACCTAAATTTTGACCCAAATCGTCAAAATGGCAAGGGGTTACATCACGTTTTTTTTTCAAAATCGGGGTCCGTTCGAAAATGGAAACTTTTTTGGTGATTTTTTTAAATATCTCGGCCAAAAATTGTCCAATTTTGGAATTTTATACCATTTTGGACTCGTAAGGATCAGTACTATCGATTGGCATCAAAATTTTGAAAACCTAAATTTTGACCCAAATCGTCAAAATGGCAAGGGGTTACATCACGTTTTTTTTCAAAATCGGGGTCCGTTCGAAAATGGAAACTTTTTTTGATGATTTTTTGGAATATCTCGGCCAAAAATTGTCCGATTTTGGAATTTTATACCATTTTGGACTCTTAAGGATCAGTACTATCGATTGGCATCAAAATTTTGAAAACCTAAATTTTGACCCAAATCGTCAAAATGGCAAGGGGTTACATCACGTTTTTTTTCAAAATCGGGGTCCGTTCGAAAATGGAAACTTTTTTGATGATTTTTTGGAATATCTCGGCCAAAAATTGTCCGATTTTGGAATTTTATACCATTTTGGACTCGTAAGGATCAGTACTATCGATTGGCATCAAAATTTTGAAAACCTAAATTTTGACCCAAATCGTCAAAATGGCAAGGGGTTACATCACGTTTTTTTTCAAAATCGGGGTCCGTTCGAAAATGGAAACTTTTTTGATGATTTTTTGGAATATCTCGGCCAAAAATTGTCCGATTTTGGAATTTTATACCATGGACTCGTAAGGATCAGTACTATCGATTGGCATCAAAATTTTGAAAACCTAAATTTTGACCCAAATCGTCAAAATGGCAAGAGGTTACATCACGTTTTTTTTCAAAATCGGGGTCCGTTCGAAAAAGGAAACTTTTTTGATGATTTTTTGAAATATCTCGGCCAAAAATTGTACGATTTTGGAATTTTATACCATGGACTCGTAAGGATCAGTACTATCGATTGGCATCAAAAGTTTGAAAACCTAAATTTTGACCCAAATCGTCAAAATGGCAAGGGGTTACATCACGTTTTTTTTCAAAATCGGGGTCCGTTCGAAAAAGGAAACTTTTTGATGATTTTTTTTTCAATATCTCGGGTAAATAACGTCTGATTTTTAAATGTTATACCTTTTTGAATTCGAACGGAACCCTACTATCAATTGGCATTCAAACAAATCAAAAATCGGTTGGTTGAAAAAAGTTGTAGACCAAAATCCGAATGGTTTGTAAAGTACACCTTTTTTGATGATTTTTTGGAATATCTCGGACAAAAATTGTCCAATTTTGGAATTTTATACCATTTTGGACTCGTAAGGATCAGTACTATCGATTGGCAACAAAATTTTTATAAACCTAAATTTTGACCCAAATCGTCAAAATGGCAAGGGGTTACATCACGTTTTTTTTCAAAATCGGGGTCCGTTCGAAAAAGGAAACTTTTTTGATGATTTTTTGGAATATCTCGGCCAAAAATTGTCCAATTTTGGAATTATATACCATTTTGGACTCGTAAGGATCAGTACTATCGATTGGCATCAAAATTTTGAAAACCTAAATTTTGACCCAAATCGTCAAAATGGCAAGGGGTTACATCACGTTTTTTTTCAAAATCGGGGTCCGTTCGAAAATGGAAACTTTTTTGATGATTTTTTGGAATATCTCGGCCAAAAATTGTCCGATTTTGGAATTTTATACCATTTTGGACTCGTAAGGATCAGTACTATCGATTGGCATCAAAATTTTGAAAACCTAAATTTTGACCCAAATCGTCAAAATGGCAAGGGGTTACATCACGTTTTTTTTCAAAATCGGGGTCCGTTCGAAAAAGGAAACTTTTTTGATGATTTTTTTTTCAATATCTCGGGTAAATAACGTCTGATTTTTAAATGTTATACCTTTTTGAATTCGAACGGAACCCTACTATCAATTGGCATTCAAACAAATCAAAAATCGGTTGGTTGAAAAAAGTTGTAGACCAAAATCCGAATGGTTTGTAAAGTACACATTTTTTGATGATTTTTTGGAATATCTCGGACAAAAATTGTCCAATTTTGGAATTTTATACCATTTTGGACTCGTAAGGATCAGTACTATCGATTGGCATCAAAATTTTGAAAACCTAAATTTTGACCCAAATCGTCAAAATGGCAAGGGGTTACATCACGTTTTTTTTCAAAATCGGGGTCCGTTCGAAAAAGGAAACTTTTTGATGATTTTTTTTTCAATATCTCGGGTAAATAACGTCTGATTTTTAAATGTTATACCTTTTTGAATTCGAACGGAACCCTACTATCAATTGGCATTCAAACAAATCAAAAATCGGTTGGTTGAAAAAAGTTGTAGACCAAAATCCGAATGGTTTGTAAAGTACACATTTTTTGATGATTTTTTGGAATATCTCGGACAAAAATTGTCCAATTTTGGAATTTTATACCATTTTGGACTCGTAAGGATCAGTACTATCGATTGGCATCAAAATTTTGAAAACCTAAATTTTGACCCAAATCGTCAAAATGGCAAGGGGTTACATCACGTTTTTTTTCAAAATCGGGGTCCGTTCGAAAAAGGAAACTTTTTTGATGATTTTTTTTTCAATATCTCGGGTAAATAACGTCTGATTTTTAAATGTTATACCTTTTTGAATTCGAACGGAACCCTACTATCAATTGGCATTCAAACAAATCAAAAATCGGTTGGTTGAAAAAAGTTGTAGACCAAAATCCGAATGGTTTGTAAAGTACACATTTTTTGATGATTTTTTGGAATATCTCGGACAAAAATTGTCCAATTTTGGAATTTTATACCATTTTGGACTCGTAAGGATCAGTACTATCGATTGGCATCAAAATTTTGAAAACCTAAATTTTGACCCAAATCGTCAAAATGGCAAGGGGTTACATCACGTTTTTTTTCAAAATCGGGGTCCGTTCGAAAAAGGAAACTTTTTGATGATTTTTTTTTCAATATCTCGGGTAAATAACGTCTGATTTTTAAATGTTATACCTTTTTGAATTCGAACGGAACCCTACTATCAATTGGCATTCAAACAAATCAAAAATCGGTTGGTTGAAAAAAGTTGTAGACCAAAATCCGAATGGTTTGTAAAGTACACATTTTTTGATGATTTTTTGGAATATCTCGGACAAAAATTGTCCAATTTTGGAATTTTATACCATTTTGGACTCGTAAGGATCAGTACTATCGATTGGCATCAAAATTTTGAAAACCTAAATTTTGACCCAAATCGTCAAAATGGCAAGGGGTTACATCACGTTTTTTTTCAAAATCGGGGTCCGTTCGAAAAAGGAAACTTTTTTGATGATTTTTTGAAATATCTCGGCCAAAAATTGTCCAATTTTGGAATTTTATACCATTTTGGACTCGTAAGGATCAGTACTATCGATTGGCATCAAAATTTTGAAAACCTAAATTTTGACCCAAATCGTCAAAATGGCAAGGGGTTACATCACGTTTTTTTTTCAAAATCGGGGTCCGTTCGAAAAAGGAAACTTTTTTGATGATTTTTTGAAATATCTCGGCCAAAAATTGTCCGATTTTGGAATTTTATACCATTTTGGACTCGTAAGGATCAGTACTATCGATTGGCATCAAAAGTTTGAAAACCTAAATTTTGACCCAAATCGTCAAAATGGCAAGGGGTTACATCACGTTTTTTTTTCAAAATCGGGGTCCGTCCGAAAAAGGAAACTTTTTTGATGATTTTTTGAAATATCTCGGCCAAAAATTGTCCGATTTTGGAATTTTATACCATTTTGGACTCGTGAGGATCAGTACTATCGATTGGCATCAAAAGTTTGAAAACCTAAATTTTGACCCAAATCGTCAAAATGGCAAGGGGTTACATCACGTTTTTTTTCAAAATCGGGGTCCGTTCGAAAAAGGAAACTTTTTGATGATTTTTTTTTCAATATCTCGGGTAAATAACGTCTGATTTTTAAATGTTATACCTTTTTGAATTCGAACGGAACCCTACTATCAATTGGCATTCAAACAAATCAAAAATCGGTTGGTTGAAAAAAGTTGTAGATCAAAATCCGAATGGTTTGTAAAGTACACCTTTTTTGATGATTTTTTGGAATATCTCGGCCAAAAATTGTCCGATTTTGGAATTTTATACCATTTTGGACTCGTAAGGATCAGTACTATCGATTGGCATCAAAATTTTGAAAACCTAAATTTTGACCCAAATCGTCAAAATGGCAAGGGGTTACATCACGTTTTTTTTCAAAATCGGGGTCCGTTCGAAAAAGGAAACTTTTTGATGATTTTTTTTTCAATATCTCGGGTAAATAACGTCTGATTTTTAAATGTTATACCTTTTTGAATTCGAACGGAACCCTACTATCAATTGGCATTCAAACAAATCAAAAATCGGTTGGTTGAAAAAAGTTGTAGATCAAAATCCGAATGGTTTGTAAAGTACACCTTTTTTGATGATTTTTTGGAATATCTCGGCCAAAAATTGTCCGATTTTGGAATTTTATACCATTTTGGACTCGTAAGGATCAGTACTATCGATTGGCATCAAAATTTTGAAAACCTAAATTTTGACCCAAATCGTCAAAATGGCAAGGGGTTACATCACGTTTTTTTTTCAAAATCGGGGTCCGTTCGAAAATGGAAACTTTTTTGGTGATTTTTTTAAATATCTCGGCCAAAAATTGTCCAATTTTGGAATTTTATACCATTTTGGACTCGTAAGGATCAGTACTATCGATTGGCATCAAAATTTTGAAAACCTAAATTTTGACCCAAATCGTCAAAATGGCAAGGGGTTACATCACGTTTTTTTTCAAAATCGGGGTCCGTTCGAAAATGGAAACTTTTTTGATGATTTTTTGGAATATCTCGGCCAAAAATTGTCCGATTTTGGAATTTTATACCATTTTGGACTCTTAAGGATCAGTACTATCGATTGGCATCAAAAGTTTGAAAACTTAAATTTTGAGCCAAATCGTCAAAATGGCAAGGGGTTACATCACGTTTTTTTTCAAAATCGGGGTCCGTTCGAAAATGGAAACTTTTTTGGTGATTTTTTTAAATATCTCGGCCAAAAATTGTCCAATTTTGGAATTTTATACCATTTTGGACTCGTAAGGATCAGTACTATCGATTGGCATCAAAATTTTGAAAACCTAAATTTTGACCCAAATCGTCAAAATGGCAAGGGGTTACATCACGTTTTTTTTCAAAATCGGGGTCCGTTCGAAAATGGAAACTTTTTTGATGATTTTTTGGAATATCTCGGCCAAAACAATTCGAAAATGGAAACTATTTTGGTGATTTTTTAAAATATATCGGCCAAAAATTGTCCAATTTTGGAATTTTATACCATTTTGGACTCGTAAGGATCAGTACTATCGATTGGCATCAAAATTTTGAAAACCTAAATTTTGACCCAAATCGTCAAAATGGCAAGGGGTTACATCACGTTTTTTTTCAAAATCGGGGTCCGTTCGAAAAAGGAAACTTTTTTGATGATTTTTTGAAATATCTCGGCCAAAAATTGTACGATTTTGGAATTTTATACCATGGACTCGTAAGGATCAGTACTATCGATTGGCATCAAAATTTTGAAAACCTAAATTTTGACCCAAATCGTCAAAATGGCAAGGGGTTACATCACGTTTTTTTTCAAAATCGGGGTCCGTTCGAAAAAGGAAACTTTTTTGATGATTTTTTGAAATATCTCGGCCAAAAATTGTACGATTTTGGAATTTTATACCATGGACTCGTAAGGATCAGTACTATCGATTGGCATCAAAAGTTTGAAAACCTAAATTTTGACCCAAATCGTCAAAATGACAAGGGGTTACATCACGTTTTTTTTCAAAATCGGGGTCCGTTCGAAAAAGGAAACTTTTTGATGATTTTTTTTTCAATATCTCGGGTAAATAACGTCTGATTTTTAAATGTTATACCTTTTTGAATTCGAACGGAACCCTACTATCAATTGGCATTCAAACAAATCAAAAATCGGTTGGTTGAAAAAAGTTGTAGACCAAAATCCGAATGGTTTGTAAAGTACACCTTTTTTGATGATTTTTTGGAATATCTCGGACAAAAATTGTCCAATTTTGGAATTTTATACCATTTTGGACTCGTAAGGATCAGTACTATCGATTGGCAACAAAATTTTGAAAACCTAAATTTTGACCCAAATCGTCAAAATGGCAAGGGGTTACATCACGTTTTTTTTCAAAATCGGGGTCCGTTCGAAAAAGGAAACTTTTTTGATGATTTTTTGGAATATCTCGGCCAAAAATTGTCCGATTTTGGAATTTTATACCATTTTGGACTCGTAAGGATCAGTACTATCGATTGGCATCAAAATTTTGAAAACCTAAATTTTGACCCAAATCGTCAAAATGGCAAGGGGTTACATCACGTTTTTTTTCAAAATCGGGGTCCGTTCGAAAATGGAAACTTTTTTGATGATTTTTTGGAATATCTCGGCCAAAAATTGTCCGATTTTGGAATTTTATACCATTTTGGACTCGTAAGGATCAGTACTATCGATTGGCATCAAAATTTTGAAAACCTAAATTTTGACCCAAATCGTCAAAATGGCAAGGGGTTACATCACGTTTTTTTTCAAAATCGGGGTCCGTTCGAAAAAGGAAACTTTTTGATGATTTTTTTTTCAATATCTCGGGTAAATAACGTCTGATTTTTAAATGTTATACCTTTTTGAATTCGAACGGAACCCTACTATCAATTGGCATTCAAACAAATCAAAAATCGGTTGGTTGAAAAAAGTTGTAGACCAAAATCCGAATGGTTTGTAAAGTACACCTTTTTTGATGATTTTTTGGAATATCTCGGACAAAAATTGTCCAATTTTGGAATTTTATACCATTTTGGACTCGTAAGGATCAGTACTATCGATTGGCATCAAAATTTTGAAAACCTAAATTTTGACCCAAATCGTCAAAATGGCAAGGGGTTACATCACGTTTTTTTTCAAAATCGGGGTCCGTTCGAAAAAGGAAACTTTTTTGATGATTTTTTGGAATATCTCGGCCAAAAATTGTCCGATTTTGGAATCTTATACCATTTTGGACTCGTAAGGATCAGTACTATCGATTGGCATCAAAAGTTTGAAAACTTAAATTTTGAGCCAAATCGTCAAAATGGCAAGGGGTTACATCACGTTTTTTTTTCAAAATCGGGGTCCGTTCGAAAATGGAAACTTTTTTGGTAATTTTTTGAAATATCTCGGCCAAAAATTGTCCAATTTTGGAATTTTATACCATTTTGGACTCGTAAGGATCAGTACTATCGATTGGCATCAAAATTTTGAAAACCTAAATTTTGACCCAAATCGTCAAAATGGCAAGGGGTTACATCACGTTTTTTTTCAAAATCGGGGTCCGTTCGAAAAAGGAAACTTTTTTGATGATTTTTTGAAATATCTCGGCCAAAAATTGTCCGATTTTGGAATTTTATACCATTTTGGACTCGTAAGGATCAGTACTATCGATTGGCATCAAAAGTTTGAAAACCTAAATTTTGACCCAAATCGTCAAAATGGCAAGGGGTTACATCACGTTTTTTTTTCAAAATCGGGGTCCGTCCGAAAAAGGAAACTTTTTTGATGATTTTTTGAAATATCTCGGCCAAAAATTGTCCGATTTTGGAATTTTATACCATTTTGGACTCGTGAGGATCAGTACTATCGATTGGCATCAAAAGTTTGAAAACCTAAATTTTGACCCAAATCGTCAAAATGGCAAGGGGTTACATCACGTTTTTTTTCAAAATCGGGGTCCGTTCGAAAAAGGAAACTTTTTTGATGATTTTTTTTTCAATATCTCGGGTAAATAACGTCTGATTTTTAAATGTTATACCTTTTTGAATTCGTACGGAACCCTACTATCAATTGGCATTCAAATCAAAAATCGGTTGGTTGAAAAAAGTTGTAGATCAAAATCCGAATGGTTTGTAAAGTACACCTTTTTTGATGATTTTTTGAAATATCTCGGCCAAAAATTGTCCAATTTTGGAATTTTATACCATTTTGGACTCGTAAGGATCAGTACTATCGATTGGCATCAAAAGTTTGAAAACCTAAATTTTGACCCAAATCGTCAAAATGGCAAGGGGTTACATCACGTTTTTTTTCAAAATCGGGGTCCGTTCGAAAAAGGAAACTTTTTTGATGATTTTTTTAAATATCTCGGCCAAAAATTGTCCGATTTTGGAATTTTATACCATTTTGGACTCGTAAGGATCAGTACTATCGATTGGCATCAAAAGTTTGAAAACCTAAATTTTGACCCAAATCGTCAAAATGGCAAGGGGTTACATCACGTTTTTTTTCAAAATCGGGGTCCGTTCGAAAATGGAAACTTTTTTGATGATTTTTTTTTAATATCTCGGGTAAATAACGTCTGATTTTTAAATGTTATACCTTTTTGAATTCGTACGGAACCCTACCATCAATTGGCATTCAAACAAATCAAAAATCGGTTGGTTGAAAAAAGTTGTAGACCAAAATCCGAATGGTTTGTAAAGTACACCTTTTTTGATGATTTTTTGGAATATCTCAGCCAAAAATTGTCCAATTTTGGAATTTTATACCATTTTGGACTCGTAAGGATCAGTACTATCGATTGGCATCAATAGTTTGAAAACCTAAATTTTGACCCAAATCGTCAAAATGGCAAGGGGTTACATCACGTTTTTTTTCAAAATCGGGGTCCGTTCGAAAATGGAAACTTTTTTGATGATTTTTTTTCAATATCTCGGGTAAATAACGTCTGATTTTTAAATGTTATACCTTTTTGAATTCATACGGAACCCTACTATCAATTGGCATAACATATAACATTGAATTCAACGTGGAAACGTATCGATAAATCTGGCTATGAATGAAATGAAGCATGAGGCCATCGATCTTCCTGTGTAATCATAAATCATAATATATAAATCAATCGATTATGAATGAAAATCATAGTGAGTAGAGAAAGAATGAAAACGAAACACGGCACACAAAACAATGGATTTTAATCTGTAAGCCTGATAAAATACGCAAATGTTTATGGATGAATCAGGAACCATGCCAAACGATCGATCGATGCATACTCGATCACAAAACGGACAAGATTGATAATATTAATATAAAGAAAAATAATAATTATAATGTGGAGGGCGTCTAGCAAATGAGAGGTCCGCGAGAGGACGTCTATTCTGTACGGGAATTCCTATCTTAGCAAGAGTTGCTTGATCATCCCGAGCTGGGGAAACAAAATCTTCTTCCTATCCCAAGTAATGGCTAGAATATTACAGATAATGATAGTGATAGTGATAATGATAATGATAATGAACCGACATAGTTTAGAAATGGATGTAAAAAGAGAGCTTGAGCCGTGGGCTTTTAAAGCTCTTCATGGAATTAAAAACATAATAAAGATCTACTAAAAGCTAAACTGTTTGCATTTTTATTTGAAATATACATATCACATATGCTGTAACTCACCTGAGAGTGCCTGTGTGAGGAGCGGTGTATTGTTGTTGGGGGTCAGCTGCCCGTTGGTTAGATCAACTGTAAGTGGCAAAAGAATAAGCAGAGTTTCGAAATTAGATGTGGACCAGAGCAATTCAAATGCAACTAGTTGAGATACCTAAGATATATGGGAGTATATATGAGAGAATAATCAAAGACTGAGTTCTAAGTGGTATATAAAGAGTATATAAAGAAAGTAAAGTATGTTTCGAATGCTATAAATGGATCTCAAACAGAACTGAAAAGGCACAAATACAAAACAGTATACGACTAGCTAACGCTCTTGTTATAAAACCCAAGCCCAAACTTTAACTAAGGTATATAATGTATGTATGTCATGTTAGCGATATGTATGTACATACATATATAGGAAACTACACGACAGAAATAGAACTAACTAGAACGCAGGTTATGAAAACACAAAGTGCTCGCTGGGTTATTAAACGAGCCTTGCCGTAGTCCTCGATGCTGGCTGGATAAGGGCTAGAGGGCGCGCTTGGCTAAATAAAACCCCGACCAGAAACGAAACTCAGTTAGAACGCTTCGTTGGGGCGCACTTTTCCTTTTTCCTTCTTTTTTTTGGCGCTTTTCTGTTATCATTGTTGTTGTACTTAGTTGTTGTTGTTTTTGTTACGGTCACAGCTGCTGCAGCAAGTAAAAATACGCCAGCGCCAATATTGAAATGACAACAGAATGCGAATGGGATTGTGAAAGGGTATGGCAAACGGCAGGGGAGGATGGGGAGGGAGGAGGTGGCTCTGGTATTGGGCTAAGAAGTAACGGGTTATGGCTAACGGATTACGGGGTAATTCGTAGGCAAACGGGCGCTGCGGGGAGAGACTGTGAATGTAGCAGTTGCATTTCCGGCGGAAACACAAAAATTGATGTAACGTAACGTGATGTTACGTAACGAGGCGTGGCTGTGCCAGACGTTTGCTTATTGTCCTCACTGTCGTTGTGCGTGCGCGTCTGTGTGTGTGTGTGTGTGGGTGTGTGGGTGTGTGTGTGTATGGCGCCAATCAAGTTTGGCTTACGTTTAGTTTACGCTCTTTGGAAAGCTCTGTGCGCCATCTTGTTTTCATTAAGGACGCAGCAGCGGCAACTGCGAAAGCTTCTGGCTATAGAAAAAGCGGTAACTGCTTTTTCTAAATAAATAAGTTTTTAGTTACATTTTTAGCTGCAGTTGTTGTTATGGTTTTCCGCTTTTTGTAAATTTATTTTTTGTTGTTTTGTTGCAGCTGCAATTTTAGTTAGTTTAGTTGTCGGGCTTGTGGTTTGGCTGTTTTGGCAAACAACAGTGTTGTCTAACAAGGGGAAGTTGTCAACGTGGTTCGATTTACCAACACTAAAGCGGCTGTCAGTCGTCGGCAACACTTATTTAGTTAGGAGGAGAAGCACACGATCTTAAATGTGAAATTGTCAGACCTGGTTAACTATGACACAAAGTGATTAAAGACGTTTCAACATCTACTTAAAGTTAGTAAACAACAAAAGAGATATATGTAAATATAGTTAGATACTTATAAATAACTGAGCTACAGCTTTGCTCCATTTTTCAACACTACACAAGTTATAGTTTTTTTTTTTTTTTGGTTTGCACATGAAATAAGTGTTGACTAAGCTAGTTTTTGTTTAAGAACTACATTATTGAGCTTATTTTTAGTTGGTTAATAACATTTCAGAAATTTTCGTTTCAAATGATTATAAATGTTTTATCATTTTAATAGCTACTACTAAATGATTGTCTGTATGTATTTATAGATATATATTTGTTTTGTTTTTTAGTTGCAATTCATGGACTCGCATATAAGTTTGTTAACTAAAGTTATAGTTGCTATAGTTAAGAAAACACTACACATATAGATATATAAATATTAGATATATAGGCCGCCGTTGGGCAGTTTACAAATTTAGTTCCGATTGTGCTGCTTGCTAAACTTCTGCTAAAACGAATAATTAACGGTATCAAGTACATTTAATAATTATAAAATGTGTGTGTTAACGGCTTTTCGAACGGATATAAGTTAGGTATAGAGAGAATGCTGTAGGGATTATGCATTTTGTATATTAAGACGACCATTAGCTGACCTTGTTGGCACTTGATGCTCGTTGTTGTTGTTGTTGTTGCTGTAGTTGTTGTTGTTGTTGTTGCTGTTGTTGCTGTAGTTGTCGCTGTTGTCGGGTTTATTACGCATACGCCTCGTTGGCCACTTTGTCAGAGCTAGCCTCCATTTCCACGCTTTTTGGCTGCTATTCGAAAACGCTTTCAAACGCTAATAATACAAAAAGCTGAAGCCTTGCGGCCAGAAAGGATAGACTTGGTTTTTGTTACGGCTTTTGTATCCGTTTTTATTTTTGTGCATTTATTTAGTTAATAACTTTTCGTTTTTTGCATAAGCAATTTGAATTCTGCGTTGGCAATTTGTTTGTTGTTTTTGTTTTGTTCTTGTTGTTGTTGGTTTGAAGCGTTTTCTTATAAATCACAGTATATACGTGTAAAATACATAGATATGCGTGTGTGTGTATGCTATATAGTTGTGTGTGTGTGTGAGTGTGTGTGTGTTGTATATAAATAACTCGCAAGCATTTGTTATAGTTTACCTCGAAGCATTTGCCTCGGCTTTTAGCCTTTGACCTTTTTCGTTCTATATGTATATTCATTTAAATTGCCAAAAATTTTGCGATAACTGCATTCAATTAACTAATTAACAGCTTTTCAATTGTATGTCTGCCTGTGTGTGTGTGTGTGTGTGTGTGTGTGAGTGTGTGTGATCGATATATACGCTGTCATAAATATTATATGCATATATAGTATAGTATATAGTATATAAGTATTGATAGCTAAGTTTAAATGTGAAACTTACAATTAATGCATAAATATGGAAAGGACATAGAAAAATTGCATTTTTCATAAACTTAAAGTCGCTCTTCGAAAATGGATGGACATTAATATTGTATTTTCATTTCGTATATTATTATTATTATTAATCCTTATTCCTTTTGCATTGTTGTACAAATGAAATTTTGTATAAAATAAATATATTCAACTTATTTTGTATATTTTTTTTTATATATTATAGATATATTTATATATTGTATATCGCATATAGTTAATGTATTATTCATATAGAAATTTCAATAAAAACACATTTCGCACATTTCGCTAGAAATTTGTTGTTTTCTCTTAATTCAGTTTCAGTTTGATGCATCGATGAAAGAACTTATGCGGGCTATACGATCGATATATGCACATGACTTGAATTAAAGGATATCCAAAACAAAACAAAAACAAAAAATAAAAAAACGAATGCCAAAATGTATTTATTCTGATTTTATATATCTGTGGCTACACATTATGAAACAGAAATGGCAAATTTAGCTAATTAATGAACAAAAAAAAAAGCAATCTCTGCACGTGTGCTTATTAGCTAAAACTCAGGGGATCCAAACGAAAAAAAAATGCAATACAGAAATTCTATTATGCAGGATATTAATTAAAGGATAATAATTATGCTACATGTGACAGGCTGGCTAAAATGTAGTTTTTATCTAAAATGCTTTTCGCGCATTTTATGTTCATTTCTGTTGTTGTTGTTGTTGCTGCGCACGACTAATTTATGCAGATGTACTACAAATAAAAATTTGCATTTAAAATGCTTGCAGTAAAAGTTTTTTTTTTTTATAAATAATAGATTTGTGTCCCTGGACCTGAACCAAAGCCAAAATGGGAGTTTGCGCTTAATGAGAATTAATGTGGCGAACGCAACGCAACGCAAGAAATTACGAAATAATATGAAAAAACCAAATATGGTAATCATTTATAGCGAGTTTTTACTGTGCATTGTGCACAAATTCTGTCATAGTTCTCTACGGGTCGCTACACGTACGTCTAAAGAGTTAAATGTGTGTGATTATGCGATTATGTTTGTCCTAAACGCTACTACATGTGGCTATATATGTGTGTGTGTGTGTGTGTGTTAAATAGTTAATCGAAAGCTACAGAACTGCCGCCTTATATGTGCTCGGCTCTATAGATAGATATATATTTATATAGGGGGTTTATATACGCAACTAGGGTTTCAGCTAATCGAACAACAACGCGTCTAGAACAATCAAATGTTATCTAAATATGTGTACGTGTGTGTGTGTGCGTGTGTGTTTAGAAAGTTTCCTTTTGTCAGCTAAACGGAGGCCACACAGTACAGTGTGTACACACATGTATGCGCCAGGAGCTCTAAATGTGATTATATATGGGTCTGCAATTACAAATACTTGTATAAGTTTTTCTTATTTGTTTATATATTGTTTCATTTGTTGTTGTTGTTGTTGTTACCATTCACCGTAGAAACAATCTAAGCTAATAAATTTTATTTGTGGTTGTTGCTGCTGTTGTTGTTGTTGTTGTTTTTGTTGTACCTACTTGTCACAGTACAAATGATTTATTTTGGTTTGCGTATTGTCGTTGAGACCACAGAAAAAAAGAGAGACAAAATGGCAATGAAATATTAAATACAATATCGCAGGCCTCTCGTATATTTATTGTTTTTTCCTCTTTGATTGTTTTTGGTTTTAGCTTTTCTTGTGGCCTGGCGTGCTTTTTTCTGTGTAGGTTTTGCCGCTCTCTCAGACTTGCTTTCGGCTTGGCTCATATATGGTTTATCTGTGTTATTTCGATTTTGCTTTTTAGAAATTTATGTTGCCCAGAAACTGCGATTTGATTGCCGCCGTGCGCGCTGTCAGCGCCGTGGCCAGCGGCAGAGTCAGCGCCTGGTGGTGTTGATATCCCGACTGAGGCTGATTGTGGACAGCAGCTGCAGCAGCAGCAGCTGCGGCAGCCGCACCACCGCCAGCGGGGCCAGTGGCAGCTCTGCTGCGGCCCGCATTCGTGCTACATGTGGTACCATAACTTCTACCGATGCCACAAATAGTTAGGCCTACAAAATCACACGAGACACAAGATAGATTGCATGTAGAAAGAGACAGAGAGTCAGGCGGGAGAGAGAGACACAGAGAGAAAGAGACAAAGAGAGAGAGTGGGTGGTGACTAGCTAGGGTTGGGACGAATGCGTCATACATATGTATAATATTCGCATTCGTGAAGCTCTTAGCAACTAATTCTCTTTCGATTTGATATATATCTAACTCTGAGCCTTTGCTTGCGACTGTAACTAGTGTTGGATTTGAGTACTTAAATGCTTGCAAATGCATTTCAACATTCGTTCCAACCCTAGACAAAGAAAAAACCAAAAAGAAGAATAAACAATATAAACAACACACACGCAGTGCATGAGCGGGGAGCGGCGGGTGTTAGGCCTAGTAGCAAATGTGTTGGGTTTTTTTTTGCAGTGTTCAATTATTGTTTTGGTGCAAATGATATAAACAAAAGACCAAGCAGCATTAAATGACAGTAATGTGAGCAATGTCTAAATAATGAATGCCTTAAGAGCTGCTTTTACAACTTTTTCTTTTCGATATTTTTCGATTTTTCTTTCGAGTGTTTATTTTGTGCATTGATATGACGAACGCTGAAGAGTTGGAGTTCTTTGGTGTTTGTTTTATTCATGTTTTGAACAAAGTTTTGGCGCTGCCGCGAACATATAATACTCGATAAATATCAGATCAGCTATGGATCGTTGGGGCGTTCCTAGGCCGTGCTGCTGGTCGTTGGGGCAACCATATAATCACCGATCAGTATGCGATTCTCCGGCATTACGCCCATAACACCAGCTGTGGGGCAAATAAATAAGAAAAAGAAGAAGAAAAAAAAGAAGAAAATGTCGATTTTGTTTTTCTTTTTTGTTGGGGTTTTTCTTGATTCAAACGAAACAAATCAGAAGAAAACTAATAACAACAAAAAAAAACACATTACGAGTAATTGAACAAATTATCGAGCATGAAGTTAGTATGTTATGCTAATGCTTATTATACATACATACATACATACGTACATACATAGGTGGATCGATACATATGCATATGTATATATGTAGCTTACAATTGGACTAGTTCGTCATATCAACTAACACAAACTGCAGTGCGGGGTTTGGGTTTGGCTTGGGTTTAGGGGCTTTAGTTAATTTTTAAGAGTAGTCACAAAACTTGCTCGAATGCACTTCAAATGCATTCACACACACACAGAGATACACAGGTACACTCTCACGCACACACATACGAGCAGTTAAGGGCGTACGACATATGCAGAGGAATCTCTATATATTTATTATATATGCATATATAAGTAGTTAATAGTAATTGTGTATCCGTGTGTGTGTGTGTGAGTGAGTGGGTGTGAGTGTGTGTGTGAGAGAGTAGAAGAGTAGTTAAGCAAACTTACCAGTTGGATAGGGTAGTCCGAAGCTCGGATAGCCGGAGTAGCCGCGACCGGCGGCATAGGCAGCATACGCAGCTGCCGGAAAGCCTGCGAGAAAGAGAAGAGAAATCATGTTAGTCAACCATATTACGAAAGACATAACCTAAGAAAGCATATAGCTAAACTAATACGAGTGCTAGTCAGTAGCTAGTTCTTACCTTCGGGCAATGTCCCCAGACCCCACATGATGTTATCTAAAGATGACGCACGAAAAGCCGGAGAAAGAGAGAGCACAAAAAAGAAAGGCGTCAACATAAATAAATTACTAACAATTATAGGTGCGCATCTGTAAGAGCTAAGTACTCCAAACAAGATCGGAAAATAAAATGTATATATATATGTGTGGTATATATGGTATTTGATAAAAGTCTAAGAATATAGTATGAAAGACTGATTTACTATATATGTATTCCGTTTAG
This sequence comes from Drosophila kanekoi, assembly GCA_037075305.1. Taxonomy (NCBI): domain Eukaryota; kingdom Metazoa; phylum Arthropoda; class Insecta; order Diptera; family Drosophilidae; genus Drosophila; species Drosophila kanekoi. Next base: position 10,423,338 of record JBAMCE010000141.1, read on the forward strand.
TGTATGTGTGTGTGTGTGTGTGTGTGTACTTAGCGCTCTAAATGTGTGTTAGGCTATGTAACTAAGAAACAATCGATTAACAGTTATCGATTATTATGCTATATACTAATATTTAGAGAGAGAGAGTGTGTGTGTGTGTGTGTGTGTTTGTGTGTGTCTAAGATATGTTTTTAAGGCTGCGCTGGGCAGTTGACCTTTTGTTTTGTTCTTAAACAGCCTCGACTTTCTGAGCTATCTATATGGTATATATAGAGTTACAGTTATTTCAGTTGTACCATCGATATAAGTTAAGAATATGACACAAATCTAAACACTTATTAAATATGGTATATAGAGTTGTACGTATGTCTGTTTAGTTAAATATAGTTTATAAATACGTAGACATTGTTCGACTATATTGTTGACTAAAACACATTTAAGAACTATGCTAAGTGTAAATACTATTAAAGTTGAATTGATTTTGTTAACTAGTGTTTGGCCTGGACACGGGGCAATTCTAGAGCCTCGCTGCGCATTTCTACATAAATGGCACAGACTCTCGGGCCGTTGCACCCCCGTCCACAACTAATTAAAAAGTTGAAAACAAATGACGAAAAGTGTTTACACACACTCGCAAATTGGCGGTTAAAAACTAAACTAATTATAGATAAAAACACACTACAACCGAATAAATAATAAAAAGGTATTCAAAAATAAAAACTGAGAAGAAAAACATAATGTAAATGGCAACAATTTGACAGCTAGTTAAATGTTAATGTAAATAGTTGCTCAAATTGTAAAATTGTAAATTTTGGTTAAATCCATGGGTTTTGCTCATGGTTTCGTTTTGGCTGCCATCAATCAATCAATCGATCAATCAATCAATCGATCAATTCAACATTCGTTCATCTTTGGCATCAATTTCGGTTGACGGCTGATTTCCTGTGTCTCTTGTTGTTGCTGTTGACTTTAGGCTTATATATGAGTACACTATTACAATGGATAAACAGTCAAGTATAAACTAGAAATTCGGAGCACTTAATGCGCTTATCGTAAGTAAGAATATGTATATATGTATATAGAATAGCTAGGTTCATGTTTAGTCAAATATTAATGGCTAGATGGAAACATGTATGTATTAGTAATTAAGAGGCCTTAGTGGCCTATTATTATTGGCACGGCCATCAACTGTCCACGCTGCAAGGTTGTAAAGGCTTCTTCTGCGCTCTCAAATTGACATTATCAATTAACCAGTGTTGGGTTGCGTCCACAGGAAGCCAGCGAGCAGACAGACAGCTGCCATTCTAATGCCATTCAGCTCTACAAATTGTGAATTGCACGTTCAAATATTTAACTAAAATTGTTTGAGAGACACACACAAACACAACCGTATGTGTGTGTGTGTGTGTGTGTCTGTCAGCTCAGTTTGTAGCCTACTTAAATGCGGCTTTACTTAGAAGCTAATTCGATACATTTGCTAGTTATGACATATTATTATTGTTGTTAATTGTATTCGGGTCTACAGATATTCATTTTGAAGAGCTATTGTTATGAGCTGAAGTTTAGATATATATATATATATATATATTGATATATTGTAATTGGGTAACACAAGGTAAATGTTGAATATGCATAGTATTATACACGAATTACATATAAATGATTTACCTAAACGTTATTTTTCTTTTTTTGACAATTTCAATACTTTCTCAATAGTTTTCAATAATAGATATTTTCGTGTTTTGTTTTTAACATATTCTCGGTTCTTAAGTTCTAGTGTTGCACAATGTCTAAGACTTACACGCAGCTTTTGTTTACAGTTACTTTTACGATCGCCTCTAAGTCTCTAAATATCGATTGCGCAATGTTATCGTACAATCGATGCAAAACGATGTTGAGCAAAATCTAAGCAGTTCTCTAGGACCTGCTCTTTAAGTATGTTTAGCCTAGATCTTAAACAAATTTCTTAAGTTCTATAGAAAAAACGAATGCGTCCACTAGTTAGTTAATTATCAAGTTAATTATAAATTAATTTATAACGCGTACGCCGCGATGCCTAAACGCCGATTCGATTAGACACAGATTACAAGTAGAGTATGCATGTAAGTTGTATGTACATTTATGTATATGGAGTACATGGCTAGGGAGATTCGTACACGTTAACCTAAGACCTAAGAGTAAATGCGACACGTTCGCGCTTTGGACTTTGAGACGGAATGAGAGAGAGTTTTGTGTGTGTGTGTGTGTGCGTGTGTGTATATTTGTTATTTATGTTGTGCATTGCCCAGCTGACCCGAATTGGATCTGAACTTTGGCGTTCACGTTAGAAACGCTCACTGCGGCCTGGGCGGTCAGATGCCTGGCAGCTGATACAGAGAGGCAGCCGCTGCCGCAGCCGAGGCTGCGCCGGGCATCTCCAGGCCTGACGGCATCGCCAGCAGCTCGCTAAGCGGATAATGGGCTGCTGCAAGCGCGGCGTTTTGACGCAGTTGCGCCTGCTGGGCAGCCGCAGCGGCAGCTGCTGCTGCTGGCGCTGTCGCAGCGGCCGTCAAGGCGCCCAAAGTGGCAGCCGTGGGCGTGGCTCTAAGGCCGCTGCTCACAGCGGCAGCGGCCAGCAGCCGTTTATAGCCCATAACAGCGGCAGCGTCCGCGTAAAGCGAATTGGCCAGCGCGACATTGTTCTGGGTGGCATTGGCGGCGGCCGCATACTGCAGCAGTGAGGGGGTGCCGCCGCCGGGCGCCGAATTGGCGAGGGGCAGAAGCGAGGGCGCGCCAGCTGCAGCGGCCACAGCATGGGCCAGAGATTGCTGCTGTTGTTGCTGCTGATGCTGCTGTTGCTGATGCTGTTGGTGGGCGGCAACAGCAACTGCTTGCTGCTGTTGCTGCTGCTGCTGATTGGCAGCAGCGGCGGCTGCAGCCACTGCAGCGGCTGAGATGTGGCTGGGCAGCGGATAGGGCGTGTAGCGAAGCGAGGCGGCAGCTGCGGCTGCGCCCAGCAGCTGATGATGATGATGGTGATGTGTGTGCTGTGGGTGTTGTTGTTGGTGGTGTTGCTGTTGTTGTTGTTGCTGTTGCTGATGCAGCGCTGTGGCGGCAGCGGCTAAACTACTTGGCAAGAGGCCAGCGGCGGCGGGCGTGGCAGCTGTTGCCGCCGCGGCCGCGGCCGCCTGATTTGCGTGGCTGCCCCAGACTACCAACTCACCGTAAGCGGAGCGACCAGCCGCGCGGGTCTTGGCCAGATTGGCCGGCAGCATTACCTCCTTGGGCTGCGCCTTCTTGCACTCGACCTGCGGAACAAGTAGACGGTGAGTGGATTTGGGGCGGAGCGTTTCCGCTGTTGCGTTTCGGCGTTTCATTTGGTTTCGCTTGACTTACCATTTTGTTGTTTATCTCATGGAAATGAATTTCACAAACTTTGTCTACCACATCTTCGCTTTGAAATGTAACGAAGCCAAAACCTGAAATAAAGAAAGAAAGAACCAAATCAGAGAAGTGAAAAAGGCAAAAGAGTCAGCGAGTCGGAGACTCGGAGACTTGGCGAGTGGGCAAACAAGTTTAAGAGCTAGCTGCAAAAATTGAACGAAATATGCTTTTGTGCGAGCGGCTAAATAATTTACTCAAGTGTCGAGACCGAGACGGAACCAGACAGCCCACGGCGGCCCACGGCCCACGGCCCACCCTGCATCCATGCACTCCACTTGCCCAGCCCCTATCCCCACTCAGCCCACAGCTGACCTCAATATGCGGCAGGGACTCAAGTGCCGGCTGGGCCGAGTAATTCAAACACTGCCCTGCTCCCAGAGTTTACATAGCAAACTTTGCCCAGCTCTGGAAATAACCCAGCCGAGTGCATAATAAGTTTGTCATGAAGTTTTCCCCGCTCTTCACACCCCAACCCTAACTCCTAGGAAATGCTGAATCAGCGCGTTCAATTCCTATGCCGAAATTTTGTTAATTTCTCCAAAACATACAATCTATTATAATCGTACTTATAAATTGCACCGAGTGTGCAAAATTTAATGGTAAACACTTTTAAAATTCTAAATCCTTGAACTAGTTAGCCAACAATTTTGCGAAGAATATTAAGTTAAGGAAGTGCGCCACAGAATTATCGAGTGCCTTTTCGATAATATCGATAACAATTAGACTATCAGACTTTCGAGCGTTGTGCAACACTAGCAACTAGCAACACGCTTAAAACTCTCGTCATGAAACTTTGCATAGGTTGGTCTTTCTGTTATAGGCAGTAGATATGTCGCAATAGGCCATAACGGAAAACTTTTGAATATAGCTGACATAGGAACAATCGGACAAAAATTGGGTTCTACAAATATTTGTTTCTTCGATATATCAAATTTAGAAATCTTTCCGCAAGACATTTGGACACAAGGGTACATCTATCTTCCATTCAACTTGGCCTCTTGTTATGCTTTGGATCTCGGTTCGGGTTTTTAATGCTTGTTTACATGAAAAGGAAAACGCAAGGATAACAAAGACCCAAAAAAGTCCTTAGTGAAGCTCCATTTCCCATTGGCTGTGAGGTAAAGGTGTTTGTGTGTGTGTGTGTTCATCTGCTCTCAATTTGCCAGCTTTTCCTGGCAGTGCCTGGCGCTTTGGTCTTATCGAGGTTTTTCAATTAGCGCAATTGTCTTAGATTTGGCCTGGCCAAAAGGGCTGTGCAATTAGCAAGGCCAAGTGCAGACACCTGATGCCACGCCTCCCTGTGTCTCTCTCTCTCTGTGTGTGTGTACGTGTACGTGTACGTGTGTTTGCCTTGGCATGCGGGCGTTGGGCGTAGCTGACAAATTAGTTGAAACAAGTAACAGTAAACACGCAGGCTTATTAGCGACATGTGCTGACTCCTTTGCAGCTCTCCCTCACCCCGACTCTCTCTTCCGCCTCTCTCTCTCTCCTTCTGCTTTTTGCTCTTTGAAACAACTTGTGGGCGTTGAGAGTCTCTGCTTGCCCGCCCCTTCCTCTCTCTCTCTAGTGCTACTCAGCTGCCTTCTTGGTATGTTTGTGTTTGTTTTAATTATATAAAATTAGCGCACGTTGCAAGTTGCACGTACATAGTTGCCACTTCTATAGCTGCTGCTGCAGGCGCTGCCTCTGCCTCTGCCTCTGCCTCTGTTGCTGCTGCTCTTGCTGCCTCTGGCCACTCATAAATCAGTCGAGCGCCGACCGAGTGGCGAGCAAATGAAGCCAGCAATTTCTTTTTGGATGGCACCCAGCACCCAGACGGCACCCACACGTAACTCAATCAAAAATGTATCTGCTTGCAGAGTCAGAGTCAGAGTCAGAGGCAGCATGAAAAATGCCCGGCGGCAGGAGTCGCTTTTGCTAGTTAATTCTGCGGCTGCTTTGCTGCCATTTTTACCTGTCGAAAATTTCCCGCAGGACGAGCCACGACTCTAACCTGAGCTCCTGAGTGCCTGACGATGCTTGTGCCAACTGCAGAAATTGCACACTCATGCATGTTATTGCCAAGTAACGGCCACAGATATGGAATATGTAACTATATGTATATATTACAGCAATAGAGACAGCACGGCCGTGTGGGCGGGCTGTGGGTGGGGGCAGGGCTTGGGGGTCCGTTTGCCTGGCAGCTGTTATGACTGCGCTGCGCCGGCTTGCCAAAAAAGAAAAATTACAAAATTTTCAATTTTAATATTAGTGGCGGCTGTCGACGCCAACTGCCAAGCCGTTGCGACCACCCGCGCCCCCGTCACGCCCCCGCCCGGCGAACACCTCAGTTGCAGCCAGCAGCCCCCCGCCTCAAGCGGCTGTTTAGGCGCACGTTGTGCATGTCCTTGGCTTGCCAAATGAAATTCATAGCATAGTTTAGGGCGCTGCTGTCGTGTATCCCATAAAAAAGCTACAGTAGTAATTGCTGGGGCTCAACATTGGCTACCATTTGCCACTATAAATTGCGAATGTGTCTGTAAAAATATCATATTATAATTTCCTAATTAAGTTTCTTGTTCCCCTTTTCTCCTGCTGCTCATATGTATCGTATGTGTTGGCCGAGCAAACACAGCCTTGGTTTTTATCGATATGTTTAGCAGTATTTAATAATTTCCCTCATCTTATTCTTTTCTCTTCGTGTGCTCATGCCTATCGATAAATTTACTTTTTATCGATAAGTTTAGGATTCAGTTTGAAACGGTGGAATCGCAGCCAACTTCAAGCTGAGTGTAGTTGTACTTTCTATCGATAAGTTTCGATTCACTTAATTTTCAGTCTATCTCAGTTTTTCTTTTTATCGATAACTTAAGGAATGCTTGATAGTTCACTGAACAAGCGTAGCCATCTTCACGTACAATATTGCTGTTTATCAGCATTTTATAATATCCCTATTAAAGCTTCTTCGCTCTCTCCTATTCTCTTCTCTCGGTTAACTCATGTTTATCGATAAGCTTGCCTTACTTCATATCGATAATTAGCTAACTGGAGTTTATTTACCCAATTTCTTTCTCTATTCTCTCGTTTATTTCTATCGATAAACATGCCACGTAAGCCCAGCCAACTTACAGGTCAGCACAGCCTCACTCACATGAATAAGTTAAGGAGCATTTAGGAAATTAGTTGCTTATCTTCCTCTTCTTTCATTCACTTAACTAGCCGATATTCCTATCGATAAACATGCCAAGCTACATTCGTGAATTTATAGTTAACTAAGCTAAGAGCACAGAATGCTTTCACATGCAACTTCAATCTTTAAACTGAGCTCAGTTGCATATAAGCGAGGTACTACTGTACTTGCAGCTGTTATTGTTGTTGTCACTGCTGCTGCTGCTGCTGTTGCTCTTGTTGTTGCAGATGTTAGTATGCCAGCCTATATTGTTTTATGGCATATTCATATAGTTTTCGTTTTCCGACTCTCCACAGCTCCAACCCTTGCTCCGAGCCCCATAGATAAAATGCTTCGCTTACTTTTTTTTTTCGTTTGGGGCGCCAACTGCAGCCGTTAGTTGGAAAAACGTCGCTGCAAGTTTCAGTGACCAGGCTGCCTTTTCACTAGCTGTGTGTGTGCAGGCGTGTGTGTGTGTGTGTGTGTGTTTCTTTCAGCCGTGTTGTCTGTCTGTGTGCCTGTATTTCTGTCCGTCTGTCGCTGCACACATGATTTATGAATGAGTAACAAACTTGCTGCCGTGTAGCCCGAGCAACCAGCGACGTCTTTGCTCGCTTTTTTTCGCTTTTTTTATTCCTGCCTGTCGTGTGTGTGTGTGTGTGTGTGTGTGTGCACACGCTGGCAATTGCCACATGTACGCTGGGTACCTTCTCTTCACTTGGATCGATAAAATGCAATTACAGGCATATCGCAAGTGCCAGTAGGCAGCGGACAGCGGGCAGCGGGCAGCGGACAGCGGGCGACAAGGCATCGGGCCCTGGAGCGTCTGTTAGTCCAACTCATGGCAAAAGGTCGTACATTGTCCAAGTTGTATAAAAAGTCGCCATCGTCGTCGTCGTCGTGGCAATGAAGGCTACAGCTACAACTAATACCCTTTGATTAACGACACACATTTTCTATTGACTCGCAGCGAAAGCGTTGCCTCGCCGTGTTAATGGTGGTTCCCTAGATTGGTAGGTGGTTCGGTGGCTTGCCTTGGCGGCTCAGTGGGGCAGTTGGCCCTGCAAAGTTGGGCAGTTGCCGCTGGCTCGGTACGGTTGGGCAACTAACAACGCCTGCATATTTCATCGTATATGCATTTTGATCGACCCGAGAAATTGTAATTTGCAAAATTACCGTGTCAATAGTCGAGTCGAACAGTAAACGTCTTCCATGTCATATTCATGGGAAAATCACGAAACGAGGTTAAATTTAATGCTATTTTTAACAAACGTACCCAGAAGCCACTGACAATTGCAAATGGATCCACTTCACTTGCCATAAGTCAATTTATTTGTACGTTTGCTTAACCATTATGCAAATGCCTATGAATTTTAAATACCAAATCGAAGCATGGTCATGAGAAACGATTGAGTTTTGGCCAAGCTACGAAACGTGGTCATGAGAAACGGTTGAGTTTTGTCCAAGCTAAGCTATGACTGCTTGAAATCTAGAATTCAAATTTTATAAATATATTTTGTCATAGAAAGCAACCAAAAAAGTAGTTAATAAAAGTAGTTATAAATGTATAACTTTTCAAGGCCATGGCCAAAATGATATACCTCATAAAAATCGATTGAGCTAAGGCAAAGACTTTAGAGCTTGAAGTCTAGAAAGTAAATAGGCAAAAGTGTTGTTCTTTGATTTCAAGGCAGAGTCTAGATGTTAAGACATAGCTAATATTCTTCTCTACTCAGTAATATTCTTTATGATAAAAGATTGACATTGGGCAAAAGTTATGAGAGCTTATAATAGTAGAGGAAGTAATTGGAATTTGTTTCACATTTAAATGGAGAATTAATCTAAATCATATCCCAAATGTTAGTCCACATGATTGTTTGCTGGGTCTTGACTATGTTACGAGTGTCTAAAGATTAGGAAGAGTTTTCACTGCAGTTTCCATATATGTGAAAAGTCAATAATATCAAAACAAAAGTTAGTACACGATTTTTTGTAGGATCAATTAATAGTCCTTGACAAATACTATGTTTGCAATGAAAATCGTTTAAGTTTTCGAAAGGTAATGAGAGCTTAAAGGCTAGGCTAGAATGTGCTCCAAAACTTGTACAGTGAAAACTCTGTTGTTGAACGACAATCGTTGGTTAAGCTATGTCCGGTTAAGAGGAGTGTGCGTATGCTTGAGGGAAAAGGGGTATGACCTGATTTATAATGGTTCGATGGGCAAGGTCGGGCCAAGAGTGGCGTCCGCCTGATCGAAGGGCCATGGGTTTGGACTTATTCATAATCGTTTGTTTAAAAAAACCTCTTCCAAAAGTGATGTCCGTCTACATGTCCGTTTGGACAGTTCTTATTATAACATGACAAAAAGCAAATGTGTTTTCAGATTAAAATGCAGATCCAATCCAGCGGCGATTCCATAACCCAAATTTATGCCCCATGCAAGTCGTTTGAGTTTTACCAAAGTCTTTTTAAGTTTTGGTTGGGGCATTTTCTAGGAGCTTGGCAAAGACAAAGGCCTTTCATTTAATTGGCTACTTATTTCGTTTTCATTTGAAATGGGAATTGAGCTTGGCAATCAGTCTAAAAAATTAATAAAAATCATTGCCGCATTGTTCTTGTGCTGTTTCTTCTGTTATATTTACCCGAATAAATCTGCATGCTGGCAATTTGCAGTATTTTTATGCATTTTTCTCATGTATTAATCTCTCAACAGTTGTTGCTCTTTCACTCTCTCCCTCACTTTCTTTCGCTCTTTCTCTCTCTGTTTCTGTTAGTCTTCCGCTCAGTCTCCCATCTTTCAACTGCAGCGCAACACATAATTTTTAAATGGGGCCCTGCTTGCTTTTATTGCCATTTGCAAAGGCTGCTCGCGATGACGCTCCAGCTACTGCTCCAGCTACTGTTCCAGCTACTGCTACTGCTCCAGCTACTGCTGCTGCTGCTGTTTCTGGTTGAGTTTTTGTGTTTTTCATATGACTGCATCATGATGCAGCATTCGGTACTCCAGCGTCCAATTAAACGAAATGTTCTGTGGGTCGCGCGCTGCTTATCTCTCTCAGCGAGCCGGCGCCCCGAAGTATGCAACAATTTTTTATGGGCCGCATACAAGCAAAAATCATGTTTCCTTATTCCCGTGTGCGTAATTTGGTTGGACAGTGTGCACCGGCCAGCACGTTAACAAGGCCAGCAACTGTCTGTCTGTGTGTCTGTGTGTGTGCAGGCAACTATTGATGCATGCTCGCCTGTCCAACTGTGTGTGTGTGTGTGTGTGTATGTATGTGTGTGGGTATGTGAGTGAGCAGCTAATTACTTTTGGACAACGACATTGTTAGCTGGTTGTGTCTGCCTGTGTGTGTATATGAGTGTGTGTGTGTGGGCGGCAGAGTTCGCCTCTGGTGCGGCTTTAGCTGCAAAATGGACACATCAATCTTAATGTGCCGTGTCTCAGGTGGAACTGCTGCTCCAGCTGCGCGTCTCCTGTCACATGTCAATGGGCATTGGACTCGTGCGCAATGCGAATTTCGGCGCGTCATTTAAAACTTTAATAAGCAAAATTGACAACGACAAGGAGGCAGCTCCTGGCAGCATACAAGAGAAGAGCCTGTGCATGGCCCGACCTGACCCCATGCGAGCATATGGCCCGAAAAAGCGGGGCAACGGGCGCACTCGTGCGCTACAAGTTCGTGTAGCGGATGTGCGCTGGAGATTTAAGCCCTTTGCCGGACAACAGCCCGCCCACCCACTGAGCCTGTGTGTGTGTGCGCCCGGTTATATCCGGTTGCATTGCCAGGTAATCTTTTCGGGTCGCTTTCCCTGGCTATCTATCTCGCTCCGACATCCTGTGGCCCGGCCATTTTAATGCCCCCCGTTTTAAAACTGTATTAGCTGTTTGTGCCTGGCTATCTGTAACGGTATCTGTCATGCATTTTGACAGAGCAGTGCGCAAAAACGCTCGCACTTCCGGCTCGGCTCGGCTCGTGCTGCTGCATCGTTAAGGCCCGGAAACGGAGCTGTAAGAGCATCAGCATGCGTATGTGTGTGTGTGTGTGTGTGTCTGTGTGTGTCAGTCAGTCGGTATTATTATAACGAGTATTATTGTTGGCATTATTGTTATTGTTATTATTATCGATAATGCTTATCGTTTATTGTGTACTGTTTATTGTTATTATCTGTCAGCTCACCTCTGTGCCGATTGGTCTGCTTGTCAAACATCAGCATTGCGTCCTCGATCTGTAAATAGAAGACGAACAACAAAAATTAGCTTTGTTAGGCAAGTTGAAAAATGTTCCGCGCTTCCTCTTCTTCTTTTTTTGAAGTTTTTTCAGTGCGCGCAACTCAATTAATGGCCGCATAAAAGCACTGAGCAGACAAAACTGCTGCTAATTGCAAAAGTGAGCGGCAACAATGGGCAAAGCATACACACACACACACACACTGGCACACACACACACACACTGGCACACACATACCCTTAGCAGTTGAAAAGTTTTGGCCATTATGAGGCAAAAGGGCAACTTATAATGATAGTTGACTGACAAACCGGCCAAACTATGCAACTAACTAACCGAACAGACTTTGGCAGTTGGCCGCCAACTGCTTCCAATGATGAACTCTAACCGAGAGTTAGTCTTTCTTCAACTTTCCCGATAGCATATTCGCTTATACTTTATTATCATATGCTAATTGATAGATTTTTATTGCTAAATAGAGTTTGGCTTAGTTGTGACGTTAATGGTTTTATAATCGTTTGGGAGAGCGTTTAGAGAGAGCTTTGTTTTGTCTTTGCAACTAACTTTAACTAAGTTGACATGTTCCCTAGGCGAGTTTTCTACACAGCTCATAAGTTGGAGGATAAAGTAAATGAGCTTTTACTGCACACTTTGAATGCATAATAATAAAAATTAAAATTTTAATAGTATTAAACATATTCATAATTATGCGAAACTATCAAAAGGCAGCCCAGCTGCATGCATGCAAGCTTCGCCAGAAGTTTCCATGCCTGAGCACGAGCTGCTACTGCATTTAACAGCTTCCAGCTGCTCTGTCAGCACAGAATCTACCTGTATATTAATTATTAATTAAATCTTGGGGCTATTTTATTACAGCTGCAACACTTTTACTCTTTGCCGCTGGCGTCCTTTGACATTATGTTGAGGCTGTTATCATGCACTGTCTATAGCTTTATTGGTTGGCCGCGTCCTTCATCTGGCTGCTATTCAATATCATAATATGACAACTTTTCGCTTTGCTCCTGACGCTAATTGCACTTTGGCTCTCAAAGTTGGGAGCGAACATTAATGAGCTGCCTGCCGCATGCCGCACGTTGTTCGCCGCGATCTTGTTCCGCTTATGGCCATTGATTAAGTTTAATCAATGGGCTAAAGGCAACTTCAGTGCATTGTAATTAAAGTGCAGCCGTTGCGACGACGACGACGACGACGACGACGACGGCGACGGCGATAACAACAGCCTTATAAAAATTAATTAAGCCGCAGTTGAACCTCGAGCTCGAACTGCCTGCCTGGCCGCGACTTGCCGCTTGCCACGCATGTCGTTGTTGCACTTGTTGTTGTTGTTGTTGTTGTTGTTGCTGCTGTTGCGTTTCACAGCTCTTTAAGTGCAGCCGTCGACACAAGAGGGCACAACATTGTTTTTCAATTAACAATCAACAACAATGCCACAAACAATGCGCGTACAAAACCATCAGCTGAAGGTTGCACGCGCCAAATGAGACAAAAATTACCTGCCGCAGGGGTGGGGCAAGGCGGCAGCTGGCGGAACTGCAATTGCAATTGCGATTGCAATTGTTGTTGTTAATTAAGCGGGCAACAGTTGCAATGCCAGCTGCCCGCCCGCCTGCCCGCCCGCCTTCCATTTGGCCCGCTATCAATGCAGCTGCCACGCCCTGTCATAATTACGCGCAGCCTGGAAGGCGGCGCTCATTATGTGATTTGGAGAAGGGGGCGTCCGTCCGCAAACTTTAATTCTATTAGCAAAACGTTAAATGTGCATGCCCCACAAGTGGGCGTGGCAGCCAGGCAGCAGTCAGCAGGCAGCGGACACTAACAAGCAGGCGCGCTGCGTAATTTTATTTAAATCTGAATTCATTAATTCGTCATAAAACCCACCGCCCCACCTCGGCCCAATCAGAGCGCGCCGCCTGCGCTGAGAACTTCAAAAAGCCATCAACGACAGACGTCGCTTGCTAGATTTTACCCACACTCCTGCCCCGCCCCCGCGCCCCGCTCACCACAGCCGCTGCCCGTGACGGCTAGTGGCAGCCATTCATTTGGCTCATTTCTGTGCACAAAAATGCTGCGCCCGCTGAAAATGCTGCCGCTTCATTATCGTAATCGCTATATAAAACAGCGGGTAGACTGCGACGGCGACAAGCACAGACACTTGTCTGCGTGTGCGTGTGTACGAGTGTGTGTGTGTGTGTGCGAGTGTGCGAGTGTGTGTGTGTGCGAGTGTGCGTGTGTTTTATGCGTTTTGCGGCACATAATGTGGCTATGTCCCAGACGAAGGAGCCGCCGCTGCTGCTGCTGCTGCTGTTCCTGACATTAATGAATGTTGCTCAGGGTAAGCAGGAAAAAAGTAAAACCCGAAGCGGCTGATTTTTATATGAGCTGCGCCCCAAAACCCAAAAAAGCAGCCATTGACAAGCGAGCAGCAGCTGCGGAAGTGCTAAGAGGAAGTAAATAATCGCATCTAGATTTGACAGGTGTTTCGAAAGGCGTTTCCTACCTTAAATCAATCACAATTAAACGTTAAAGTGGTTAAGCAGCAACATATAATTGCATAAATAAATAAAGCTAAGCTTCACATATTAAGAATAAATCAAAATATATATAGATGATATAAGGCCGTCTTGTTGAATGGGTCAATTGTGTTGGCCATCAATTGAAGTGTATTTTACGTATTTAAAATTTGCATTAATTTCATACATTTTGATGCCCAAAATGACACAACACATATCACAGATACCCTTTAGTAGTTGGCCTTGCCTTCAAGTTGATATTGAATGCATTTCCATTTACTTCTATGCTAGCCAATCTCTGGCTATATCTATACCCAGCTATACCCTATTCATGATCAGGCAAAATAGCGTGAAATTGTGGAGAAATTGATTTTTGTTCAACTTTTGCCTTTTCGTCTCGTTAAATCGTCAGCAGCAAACGCGATGCGTCGCCCGCCTTCGGCTTTTTGCTGGAAAGTCCTTCAGCGAAAAGTTTTAACTGGATAATTTACAGTAATTCATCTTGCTGTCGTTTTTCCCGTGCTTCTTTTTTCCACTTTTTTTTTTAGACATTTTATGCGGCCGCTTGATTGCGACAATTTATACGGCGTCCGGCTTTGGTTTTTGGGCATATTGACAAAAAACAGAAAAAAAAAACAAATGAAATGAAGTGAAATTTGTTTGGTTTCTCAAATTTTAAAGCTGCACTCGCTGAATAGACGCATTTAATGAAAGCGCAGCGGGCGGCGGGGGCGGATCTGGATCTGAGTAAGTACACTTGCACTCCACACACTACACTACACTACACTTACTTATATTTTGGCTGGATGAGAAAAAAAGAGGAAGATAAGTAAAAAAAAGAAATGGGAAGAGAGAGCGCAGCGAAATGAACTTTTCGGTTGCTGGACGTGCGAGTTGTCTAAGTGCCGGATTGGGGGATGGCACATCTTTCAAAAACTTTTCGGGGCGACAGCAAAAAAACAGGCAGCAGAAGCTACTCTATATGCCAAATATCTGCCATATATAGTAAGAGCTAGTCTCTGTGAGTGTGTGTGTGTGTGTGTGTGTGTGTGTGAGCACATGACTGCGTGCGGTTGAAATATAGATAAACTTTTTTAAGCTCGTATTTATTACATATTTGGCTGTAAGTAGAATTTAAGTTGCTTTTTGCCTTCAGCGACCCGCACGGCGTATGAGTAATGCGCATATAACACTGTAGAGAGAGACTCAACCAGAGAGAAAGAGAGACAGGGAGCGAGGCAGGGGGGCAGGGGAGGTAGAGAGTCGGAGAGTGGTCTCTCGGTGCACTCGAGCGATATGTTTGCGACAAATTCGCAATCAAAAACGCATCAATTCACCAGGCAGCAGCCGCGCGCATTAATGAGCACGGCGCCACAGCACGGGTCATACAAATGTGTACACTCGCACATATACCATATATATATATTTCAATTAAAAAAGGATTCCGATTTGTAATCCGCAACTTGATTTGTTGTTGCTGCCATGGAACCAGCCATGAATCCGACAAACTCAACATTAGCAGCACGAATGAAACGCAAGTATGAATATTAAATTGTGTATGGAGATTTGAGCAATTAAGTGAGACAGAGACAGTAATATCGAACGAGAGAGTGGGAGAGGGAGAGGGAGAGGGAGAGGGGCTGCGCTTGCACTGAATGGCAAATGGCAATGATGGAAAAGCTTTTGCATAGTTTATGCCCTTGGCTTAGTAGATCAACTATTAATGGAAGAAAGAGTGAAATTTTATGGCACGCAGGAAGCCAGAGGGTGGAGGAAAGAAGGAAAAGGGAGGGGGGAAATGGTTCTACAATCGGTATACAAAGCTGCCCTTAGTTTAGCAAAGGTCACAGCAGCATACAAAGAGCAAATAATATTTACATATGAATGTTGTGCTGGCGAGCTCGTCTGTGTGTGTGAGTGTGTGTGTGTGGGTGTGTACGTGTATAGCTTGTCACGGAAATGAAGCAGAGTTTTTAATGCGGTTGACTGATTTGGGTTCTCAATTGAATCTGGTGCTGCTTTAAGAGCTTGGATACAACAACAACAACTACGACAACAACTACAACAACAATAATGACAGCATATGGAATGCCCCCAGCTACTCGTATGGTTATAAGTAAGTTATGCTCTTTGTGTGCGCTCTACAATAGTTGCCAGAGGTCAAAGTATCATAATAATTATATTCCCTTTGATGCCTGTAAGTGAGCAGAGACGCCAAGTTCTTAAAGTTTGAACAAATATGCTTATATTTGAAGTCTAATGGCTGAGTATTATAAATTGTGAAGAGGCTTGGCAACTTTTCACTTACGTTGGGCGTGCTTCTATGTGATTCTCAAAATATACGTCTTGCAATTAGTTTTAGGCATGTTTTGCTGACTTGACAACATTTTCTTAACAGAAGCGACGCTTCTATGCGATTCTCAGAATTGCGTGTACATGCCTATCTCAATTTACAGACTTAACAGCCTCGTCTTGGCTATTATTACAGTTGCAAATACTTTTAAAGGTAACTTCGAGGTAATAATGCCTGAGTATTAACATTTTTCCTTTGGCTGATTGGCTCATTATTTTGCAACTACGTTCGCTGCCTCCGTTCATGGGCAATAGCTGCTTTTATTTGGCTCTGCCGAGGAAAGTATTTTATAATAATGAAAAGCGCTGCGTAAAGCCGGCAACTTGTCATCACTTTTAATGAGATGGCCACAGCAAAGTTTGCCACCTTTTTTTTTTATTTTTTTCTTGGTTGTTGTTGGCTATTTTTTGTGTGTGGGCTTTTTAAGCTTTGCAGGGGCAGACGCAAAGTCCACACAGATTCGCGCTAGCTACTAAAATTTAATTAATATCGATTTCGGATTTGAAAAGGTTCAGCTCCGTTGGGGTCGGCTTTTGTGCACACGCACACACTCACACACACACACACACACACACACGCGCACATACATAATGTAAGGGCCAGCTTTTGCGGCGTGGCCAACAACAACTCGAGAGGGTTATGTACAAAAAATGAAGACGAGCACACACAAAAAGCGGCCCAGAATAAGAAGCGGGGTGGGGGTGGGGGGGGGGCTCGGATGAAGTGCCATAGAAAGATGTTACAGCTTAGGCAAGAACTTGCATGCCTCGGCAGTGAAAAACTTTTAATCTTTGCGAGCATAAGTAAGATATATGTACTTTGCGGAGTGCGATTCCACATGAGATCGCACAAAGCGTCTATATACATGCCTATATACATGTATATGTATGTGTGTGTGTGTGTGTGTGTGTGTGTGTGAGCCATGTTATGATTCAAACGAAAGCAGCTGCTCAATATTTTGTAAGAGCTTGGACTGCAGACTTGCGAGTTGAAATTGAGATTTCTAATGGGATTGGTTTTCGGCTGTGCCCCGGACAGGCGGTTAAGCTTGCCCGCCTATATATGCATGCATATATATCGAGTATATATAAATACGTATATATATATATAAAACAACTTGCTGAACAATTTTCGTTAATTAAAATATTTTCAATGTGTAGTTATATATGCTTGTTACGGCTGCCGCTGCTGCTGCTGCTGCTGCTCCAGCTGGTCTGCAGTGGGCCCCCAGGTCCTGGCGGCCTGCTAAGGATGCTCGAATTACAAAGCAAATTATAATTTCATGAAAGTTAAACGAGCAACTCTCTGCTCAGCTCAGCTCAGCTCAGCTTGGCTCGGCTCGCTGCTGAGGGTCACAAGTGGGCATGCAGTCGATGGGCCAGGGCTTCGGCATGGGCGTGGGCGTGGCCAATGGGCATTGGGCGAACAGCTCTGGCTGCGCACTTGAGTGCAAAGGTGGCAGCGGGTCGCACCGCTGCGCCCCAAGATTGTGAATTAAACATGCTGAGATAGAGAGGGCGAGTGGGAATGGGAGAAAAAGAGCGAGAGAGTGGGGGCGGGAGACACTGGCAGAGACATAGAAGAAGATGGGCATTTGGTGGCAGGTTGACCGGAAGCATTGGGCGCTGCCCCAAAACTCAACGAAGAACGAGCGCATAATAATAATAATAATAAAAAAAAAGAAGTGAAGAATATAAAGCGAAAAAAACGGGCATTTTTTGTGCAAGTGCGAATTTATATCTTCAATTATTCAACGCCTCATTTGTATGCCCCCCCCAGCTGCACCCCGCGACGAGTGGGCATGTGGCGTATGCGGTAGGGGGAGGCATGCTAAAATGCCAGCATGCATTTCCGTTTCCGGCCAGTGCAATGCCAACGCCAACATTGCATATGGCTGCACATGTGCGTCGTCCACGTTGTCCTTGTGCTCGCTGCTGTCGTTTGCCTCTCGTCTTTTGTGTTGCCCGCCCACCCCTCCGCCCGTTCGCCCGTTCGTCCGTCCGGGCAATTGAAATTTCAACTGGCGCAAAAGTAATTCAATTCAACGGCAGCCCCGGAGACGTAGACCAGCCACCAGGCACCAGGCATCGGCATCGGCAGGCAACCAGTCGTGGCGAGCCTCTCCCCTGCATATCCTTGCGGAGCTGGCGGCTCGAGCAGATTCCTTTTGCCAGCAAGCGGCAACAACGCATTTAAGAAGTTATTGTCATAAATGTTTGAGTTTGTTTGTTGTTGCCGCTTCCCAGGCCCACACAACCTGCAGGCCCCCCACGCCCTCTCACGCCCCACCAGCACCAAATCAAATTCTGTTGCTGTTGCGGCAAAGACACAACTTTTATTTAGCCATGTTGTATGGCTCACTCCCCCGCCAGCCATGCCCCCAGCCTCGCCGCCTGCCAATTTGCAATTCTAATGTAATTTTTTCGCGAATCATAAGTTAGAAAATGCCTCACACTCGCCACGCCCAGGACTTGTGTGCATTTCGCCTGGAGGGAACGCCTTTTAAAATGTCCCGAGCAATGTCCTTTGACCAATTGTAAACTGCCCCGGATCGGGATTTTGGGTCCACTCGTTAGTCCCACAAATCGATCAGAGCACAAACACAATGGAGAATAAAAGAAAATATGCTAATTTCCTGCATGTTCATTGCGTAAGAAAATTAATTCGAAATCTCAAAAACAAAAGCTTCAAATTTCTCAAAAACGAACTTTTAATGCTCTAAAGGCCAAGTGTTGTGGAAATAGAGAAGGAAACTTTCGTGGAAAACAAGCCAAAGAAATTACAATTATTGGCCCAAGTTTGTTTCAAAGGAATGAGAAATAGTTGGCAAATTTAACGATTACCGAACTAAACCTAAAAATAATCAAATTGAGCTTTCAAATTGATTCCCAGCCTCTAATTCTAATCTGTCCCAAAATCATCTACACTTGGCATTTCCGGGCATTAGAGTTTGATTTTACAAAGCCCCATACCCTAACTAGTAAGGGCATTTCAAAAGGGCGCAAAAGGATAAAGGAAAACCAACAACGGCGGCAACAACAACAACAACAACACAAATACAAAGGCAAACAACGCGTCGCATTTACATTTGCATTATTTAGCATTTAAGCGTCACGCGTTGCGTAAACAAATTGTATAAACAACAAGAAAACCGGGCAAGAAAAAATAAACATAAAATAAAATCAAACACAAGCGCGTAATTCATTAAACAATTTTTTATTTGCCCAACTGATGCTGGCGGAGGCGGGGGCGGAGGCAAAGGCGTGGCTGGAGGCAAACAAATTTAAATAAAAACGGGGCTTAAAAGAAATTCTAGCCAAGGCAAGACTCTGCAGTTCCAGCAAATAGTTTACATGCTAGATTTTCGTTCCGTAACGTGTTATGCTGGTTGCATTACATTGCTTTACATATGCTTAACATAATGTTAATAACACAGAGCTCATTCTATGCTAAGTCTATTAATCGCTTTTACAGAGAAAGTTTCCATTTGAATCACGAGTCAGAATCACAAGTATAGCACCATGACCCTTAACAGTTTCTACACAGAATGTTATTAATACAGTGCTCGAACAATGTTAAGCATATTCATACAGAAACATGGCGATCTTTTTAAAAGTATGAAGCAACTACTAAGCAGCAAGAGGAAGAGCAATGCTCAACATAAAGATAACTATAAATTATTATTGGAATATATATATAAACATTTGCCAGGGCAGTTCAGTAAACTATGAATAATGAAAATGAAATTTATGAGCAGGCCAGCTCATAGAATCCTTAGGAATGTGAAAGGAATAGTCAGGACCTGGTTGGCAATCAAATGTTGAATATATGTCTGAGATTTTTACTTCAAGTGCTACTCGAATAACTAGCAGCTGAGGGGCTGCTCTGGACACTTTTAAGGGCTGGGCACACTGACTCCCACACCTGGGCACCTCCCACGCCACCCTCCCCGCTCGCTGTCTCGCTCTCGCACACACACACACACACACACACACACACACACACAGTTGCACTTATTGGTTTACTTGTTTACATGACAAGCTGCTCGTTTTCACACTCTTTCTTATTTGCTTTAACATTTTCGCATGCATATGCAAGCAGCCCCACAGCACACACACATAGACACACACAACACACACACTTACACACACACACACACAAACAACACACACACTAAGAGCACGTCTGTCCAGGCAAGCTCTCAGTCTATCGCTGTAGTTGTTCCTGTTAAGTCCTGCGGTGGCATTTTGCTCATACATGTGTGTGATATGTTGTGTATGTGTGTGTGTGTGTGTTCTGGTGCACTTTAAGTGCGCTTGTATGCGTTGCACTTGTTTGCAGTGTTTTTACATCGAATGTTGATTGTACAAAACCACTGAACAAGAAAAATTAATTATACAAAAACGTCACCGCCAAACAGCTACCGAAACTGTTGACCCAACCCAAGGTGGTTGTTGTTGCAGCTCCCCGTTGTTGTTGTTGTTGTTGTTGTTGTTGTTGTTATGGCACCTACGCTGACGCTGGTAGAAATTTTCGTATACGCTGCAAATAAACGGGGTTTTGTGCCTAACCAAGAGACAGCTGGACAGCGGACAGCTAGACAGTTGGGAGCGACAGAGCAGACAGATGAACATGTGAAGATACATGCATTGTTCAGCATATATTTCATTATGTTTATTTATTATTTAACGTATTTGGCATTAGCAGACACAGAACTAGAAACAGGCATAAAACAATTTTAGTCTCTCTATAAATATATACAGCAGGCATATGGGCACGGGCCATGTTGAGTCAACCGCAATGTTTAAAACGAAAACTAATAAATCATACGAAAAGCAGACAAATAACCAGCCACAGATAGAGATAGCTGGGCACAGAGCGAGAGAGCGAGAGAGTGGAGGTGGGCAAGGGAGAGACAGGGACGGAGACAGCAGCTGCTGGCCACATTTCTGGGCTGCATATAAATCAATTTATGCAAGCGCTTAAAATACGCAGTAAAATGCTTAAAATTGGAAAATGGACAAATATAGAATTGAAATCAAATAAAATAATCGAAAAAGGGAAAAGCGAATTTTTGCCAAATATAAATTTGATGTGGCAAATGCCAGTTACGGGCAAAAATTGGTTCGAATGCGTCCCTGGCGAGGCTTTTAAGCAAATGCAAAAACTTGTAGCATACTTTTAAGCGGGCGCGCTTAAAACGCAGCAGGGGGCATGGAAGGAGGAAGGGGGCACGCTTGCTTGGCTTGAGCCAGCGCCGCGGGCTGCTACGTGTTCAAGTGTGAAGCTGGCATTGCCACGCCCACCGACAACACACAAGCAGCAGTAGGCGAGGCAGCGCCCAGCGTCTTGTGGGCGGCACAAATCGACGTTGGCAACGCTTAAGTATTTTTCATTTTTATTTCTACTTTTTACGCTCTTTTCTGGCGTTGTTGCTTTTTGTTTTTGCTTGTTCGGCGCACGGAAACTGCGTTCCCCCCTCCCTCCCACACACACACACACTTTTTCTTCTTCTTCTTGTTTTTTCTTTTTGCATTTTTCTATGGCACTGCATTTAGATGTTGATGTTGTGCTCAGCTTTTGTTGCGGTGCTTAGAATTGCTTGCCGGAGCCGCAAGCACCCCTTCCCCCCACGCAATCCCCTGTTCCCCATAGAATTAAGTTTTTATTTCAAGCAGCTAACGGAAGTGTTGCTGCGCTTGTTGTTGTTGTTGTTGTTGCTGCTGCTGCTGCTGTTGTGTATATGCGAAATTGCAGCTAAGAAGTAAGCAGAGCAGTGAAAAGAAGGGGTGCTGGAGAGTGGGGAAGGGGGATGTGGGGGTCACAGCTGCCCGCAGGGTTGGCAGGAACTTGAAGTTTTATTCTCTTCTGCCCAGTTGTAGCCAACATTGTGGCACATGAAGCAGCAGCAGAGCTGATGACAACGACAATAACTGTAATGAAACTGAGATAAGCTGCTGGTACAACTACCTACTCAGCCAGGACCAGGGGGAAAGGGCAAGGGCGGGGGAGTGCGCGTGGCAGCTGAAATAGTCGCCGCAGGAGCAAATCGCCTGCTCATTTGTTGCGCCATTGTTGTTCGCCTGCCGCGCTGAATTGTATGAAATGAAGTTTTGCACGACTTCAAGATGATTATCAAAGGGCCAACTTGCAACTGAAACTGAGAACCGAAGAGCACAAAGTCCAAGTCCAACAACAAGTCCAAGTCCAAGTCCCAGCAGTAGAAAAGTTCAAAGCTGAGTTTTAAGTTTTGATTTGAAAATAATTAGAAAATGGTTTCGGTAAGCGTTTATCCAAGAAAATAAAATGCATTTAGATATACGGCTGACAACTAATTTTGTATGAAAAATTAGACTAGAACGAGAACTTTCCGATTAATCTCAAACTTAAGAACTTTCTGATATATTTCACATAAATCTAAATAAGCAAGCAAGAAATAAAACATTTCTGGGCGTATTTTTATATAAGACTTCAAAGTATTTAAGCGATATATATGCTTCTTCTTCTTACTTCACAGCTAGCGCTTAAAATTCTCAACTGGTTTTAGCACACGCAAAAATTCCAGCTGCACATTTCTTTTTTTTTACATTTTTTGCAACATTCGTATCGATATTGTTATCGGTGTGTGTATTGTGCTCCACAAAAACTTGGAAAAAGTTACAAAATACGGACAAGCCCACCCAACAGTGGCATAATAATACATTTAAAAGTGAATTTAACCCCAAAAAAATCAAAAACTGTGCTAAAGTGCCTAAAATAAAGAAAGAGCCAAAAATCAAAACTGCAAATGTGCAAACTGCACACAAGCAAAAACTAGGAGCTGTCAAAGCCAGTGCTGCCAACGACAATGCCGAGTTGCCTAGAAAAATAGCAGCCAGCTTAAACAACGGACTGGCTTCCATGGCTAATAAAAACTTAAATAACGATGACGTCCCTGCTACCCATGCATACAACACACGCAGCAACACCTGCTCCAGTCATAGAGAGATTACCCCGCTCACTGAAGCAAGTAAATCTACACCTGATGACATGAACGAGATGCACGTGTACACTCCTGAGGGATGGGAACAGTCGCACCAGCTACAACTCCAGCAACACGGCATTGTATGCACAACAGCAACCACAACAACTACAACCACCGTGTCCTCAAGTAGCGGCTGCAGGACCGCTGCCTCCACTGGTACAATCTATGCCGCACTGGAACCCTCTGGAACACATCGCAAAAGCTCCAATGAAGCTTTCCAGCTTATCTCGGTGGAATCTTATGACGGCCAGAGTTTTTTCCCGGAGCCTGCGTCTAGCAGCCAAATCCCTGCTCTGCACCCTCTAAAGAGCAAAGATAATATGCCAGCCTTCCAAGAAGCGCTGGTCAAATGGCAAACGGCTAAAACAAAAAAACGACAAGGAACAACACTAAAGGCCGGAGCCTTCAAAAAAGGGAAGGTACCCACAAAAAACTTGAAAACCATCAAGACAGGAGAAAGCTCAACTGCTCCCAGTGCCTCCCTGAAAAATGGGAACAGATATGCTCCACTTGCGCCTCAGGAAGAAACCTCTGACACCGAAGACAACGAGATGGAAATTGCAGATGAAACTCCGCTAGCTCGAGCCGAGCCTCTTACTGCAAAAAAGGTCCCTAAGCCCAGGCCCATAACACTTCCTGGAGTTAACGACATCGTCGCAATGGAACAGACACTTGACCAGGCAGCTGGCCCAGATGCCTACGAATTTAAGGTCTCTCCCTCCGGCACGCTGAGAATCTACGCGAAAGATTCCGACACTCATAGAGCCATTATTCGTAAGCTCACTGAGGTCAGGGTCCAGTTCACGCACTTCTGTCTCAAGGAGGACAGACCGTATCGAGTAGTCGTCAAAAACTTGGCCGCTTCTACTCCCAGAAGCCAAATCGAAAGTGCCTTTGCAATACACGGCCACGTTGTAAAAAAGCTATACAACCCGGGGACCAGGCTACCTACAAGTGACGCCGATGCTGGCCCCGCAAACGATTCGCCAAATCGTAACTACTGGTTCGTAGATCTGAAACAGGCCCCTAACAATAGGGACGCGCTTCAAATTAGCAAGGTTGGTCGTCAAAGGGTCCAAGTTGAGCTCCCGAGAAGAAATAAAAGCATCAGGCAATGTTATCGCTGCTATGAGTTCGACCACACTAAAAACTATTGCCTCAAAAAGCCCATATGCGGACGGTGCGGCCAGCCCCACTGGACGAACTCGGAGCAATGCCAGGCCAAAACGGTGGCAGACCTGCGATGCTCAAACTGCGACGGGAACCATGCTGCTTATTATAAAGGATGCAAAGCATTCCAGCAGCGCCTGAAGGCCAGACAACCGGCCATCAATGTTGCCCCCCGGCACGACTCAACCAACAGCAACCTGCACGGCGCATTAACTTGCAGTTCGTACCCTCCCGAATTGTGCAACAAGGTCTGTCGTATGCTGATGCGTTGCGGCCAGGTCGCAACACTTGCCAGGAACATGCACAAGCGTGCCAACCCCCTGTGTGCAATCAGCCCACCGCTACAACAACGAAGCCCCAATACATCCAGCATGGATCTCAGGGACAAGACACGTCCCTCGGCAGTATCCTTCAAGGACTCCAGCAGTCGATCGCAGCACTTAACGCAGCAGTAGCAACTATCCTGGTCAGCATCAAGGAGCTGAAGGATGCGCAAGCTCCACAGCTCGGTCTTCCCTCTCACCACAAATAATGGCTGCCCAGATGCGCCTCGGATCATGGAACGCTCGCAGCATCATACAAAATGCAAACGAGCTCAAATTGTTTTTGAGAAAACATGAAATAGACATCATGCTTGTCTCAGAAACCCACCTACACGCCGGCCTGTACTTCGCCATGGAGGGATATGTTTGCTACCGTGCGGATCATCCAGCAGGTCGAGCCAGAGGAGGTGCTGCGGTGCTTGTCAAGCAGAACCTGGTTCACTACCAACTACCTCAGGTGACTTCCAGCGCAACACAAATGGCTGCTATTATGGTGGGGACTCCTTTGGGCGAAATACCTGTAGCTGCAGTGTATCTACCACCAAATCTATCCTGGAGCCGAGCTGGATTCGATTCTCTCCTTAATCAATTTGGTCATAAATTCATCGTTGGAGGTGACTTCAACGCGAAACACCGGCTGTGGGGAAGCTACAGAGCTGACAACAGAGGCATTGCGCTACATGAAGCGCTCACCAGCTGCTCAGCCCAGGTCTTGGCCACCGGGAGACCTACCCACTTCCCGTATAACAGGCAAAGTACTCCTTCGTGCATAGACTTCTTTATATACAATGGTATTCCCGACAGCTTAATATCAGTTCGCGAAGAGTATGATCTTTCATCCGACCATCTACCACTTCTTGCAACGGTATATACGTCTGCTCAAAGGACTGTAAAAATGCGAAGGCTTGTCACCCCCCAGTCGGACATACAACGCTTCAAAGCTGAACTAAATGGCATGATAGATCTAAGCATGCCAATCTTGACAGCCGAGGATGCCGACGCTGCAGTTCAAACCCTGCTGTACCAAATACATACCGCGGCTGCCAACGCTGCGCCAGCACAAATGTATTTTACGCCTACAAGCCAACCTACGAGGACGCTTCCCCCCATCGTTGAAGGCCTTCTTTGTCTGAAAAAGCGACTGAGGAGGGAGTACGTCCGTACCCAGGACCCCAGAATCGATAGGATCTATCGCCGCATCGCCAACAGAGTCAGAAAAGAATTGACTTTACTGAGAAGAAAAGCCATAGACACCATGCTGGAGGAAGCAACGGCAGACGAGAGCTCCAAATTCGCACTGTGGAAACTTACCAGTCGATACAAGCGGCAAGCTGCACCAAAGTTCCCCGTTCGACATCCCGATGGCACCTGGGCCAGGTCGCCAATGGAAAGAGCCGAAGCCTTCGCCTGCAACTTGGAGGAGCGCTTCAAGCCGTTTGAGACCGCATCGCATGGAAGGATACAGCGAGTCGCGCAAATCTTGGAGTCGCCGCTCCAAATGTCACTCCCTGTATCACCAATCACCTTCCAAGAAGTAAAACAGGAGATAAAGAGCCTAAAAAAAAACAAAGCCCCTGGGGAAGATCGGTTGGACAACCAGACAATTAAGCTACTGCCATTCAAGGCGGTGCTTTTTCTCGTCGCCATATTTAATGCAAGTCTTCGACTAGGTTACTTTCCAGTGGCTTGGAAGAAGGCACATATCATCATGTTGCACAAGAGCGGAAAGCCACCTAATCAACTGGAATCCTATCGCCCCATCAGCCTCCTGCCAGCCTTTGGCAAGATTCTGGAAAGGTGCATTCTAAGAAGGATCCTGGATACCCCGGAAATAAAACGCCTAATCCCGAAGTTCCAGTTTGGGTTTCGACTCAAACACGGTACCCCTGAGCAACTCCATCGGGTCACAAACTTTATTTTGGACGGATTTCACAGGAAAGAGTATGCGGTGGCAGCATACCTCGACATCCAACAAGCCTTCGACCGGGTGTGGCACGCAGGACTCCTCTCCAAGATAAAGGGCAAATTAAATCCGCAGCTCTTTAACATCATTGCAAGCTTCCTGAACGAGAGGACATTTCGAGTGGTACAGGATGGCATAGCCTCTCATACCAAACGCATAAGAGCGGGCGTTCCACAAGGTAGCGTTTTGGGTCCCACACTATACAGCCTCTTCACGCA
Organism: Drosophila kanekoi; assembly: GCA_037075305.1. Taxonomy (NCBI): domain Eukaryota; kingdom Metazoa; phylum Arthropoda; class Insecta; order Diptera; family Drosophilidae; genus Drosophila; species Drosophila kanekoi. Next base: position 10,449,699 of record JBAMCE010000141.1, read on the forward strand.
CGATATGCCCACGGCAAGTGAAATGGCCCTTGTCAGTCGGCAGGATCTCCTGGTGGCTACGTTTGCTGATGACACGGCAATCCTTGCCAAGAATAATTGCGTGTACGAAGCAACGGACTTACTGCAGGAATATCTGAAGCGCTTCGAAAACTGGGCTTGCAGGTGGAATATCTCAGTGAACCCTCAAAAATGTGCCACAATCACTCACACCCTGCGCCAGGACTCCAGCCCCGGACTTTTTCTCCATGGCGAGCTCTTAGAGCAGGTGCGTGACCATAAATACCTAGGGATCACACTCGACACCCGACTTACGTTCAAAAAACACGTCACCGAGGTTACCAACAGCTTGAAAAGCAAAATCAGGCGTCTGAGCTGGCTGCTAAACCCAAATAACAAACTCTCGCTCCGAAACAAAGTACTTATCTATAAAGTAATCCTTGCCCCTGCGTGGCGATATGGGCTCCAGGTTTACGGAATTGCCGCGAAGACGCACCTAGACAAACTTCGTATCATCCAGGCTAAGACCTTGCGAACAATCTCTGGAGCCGAATGGTATATTCGCACACGAGACATCGCAAAGGACCTTAAGGTTCCTATGGTAGGAGACGTTATGAATAATCAAGCAACAAGCTACCTATTTAAGCTCCGCAACCACCCTAACGTCCTGGCAAGGAACCTGCTAAGGAGGCGAAGAAGAAGGAGGCTTAAAAAGTCATATCCAATAGACCTGGCCAAACGCCGCCTTTAATGAAGCTAAATAACATGTACATAAACACACACTATGTAAATATTTAATCTAAGCTACCATTAATCAAAACACACGCTGATAAAAGTTGCTAAACAAGAGTAACAGAAGATTAGCCGTAAATAAAAGAATATAAATCACAAAAAAAAAAAAAAAAAAAAAAAAAAAAAAAAACATTTTTTGCGTGTTTTCAATCAATTTTCGGCTGAAAATAATTAATGAGTTACTTAGCACTGATTGGCCTGGCCCTGGACAGCCACAATTTGCCGCTCGCGAACGTAACTTAAAAGAACAGCTTCTCCGTGTATCAGGCCAGCGAGTGCATAATTTAAAATTTTCGTTACTTTGTTACCATCCCCCGAAAGTGGGAGCAACAGCAACAGCAACAAGAAGAAGAAGAACAAGAACAATAAGAACGCCATTTATCCTGGCGCACGAAGTGGACTGACAGCCTCAGCCTTCAGTTGACGCCTTCTCCGATTCCAGTGTCGTGCTTGCTGTCAGCTTCAACTATGCTCCCGCACACACACACACACACACACGCACACACACACAAGAACACACGCAAACGCACACACAGCAAAAGAAAGACAGACAAACGGTTGGAACTCTTGGCGTTGACATTGCCAGCCTGCAGAGGCCCAAAAATATATTTTGCGTGCTTCTGTAAAGTCGCATTGCGTGCGCGGGGGACTGAAGCTGGAGACGGGAACCAGGAACCGGGAGCTGGCAGCTGAGGGTGCAGAGGCTGCCTCTGGGCACTGTGAGCGTCGCCCATTCCTCATGTTTGGCGAGTGATTTATTTGACTGACACTTTTTTCTGCGTTGATTGCATCGTAATCCCAACATAATGAGTACTGTTATATTTCATGGCCATTCTCGTTGCAGAGAGGCCCAAATGAAGTAGACAATTTTTCAAAAACAAAGACGATATCTAATGGGACGGCAATGGGGGGCGGGGCGGCGATTGTAAGCGCTGTGCTCCAAATATGGGGGCTGGTCCATTGTGCATGTGACACACGTAGGCCACTTGAGGACCCCGAACACGGACACACGGACAGACGGACACACAGACGACTTCGGCCCTGGCCACAAAAATTATTGCGCTCAAATTTCCATCATTTGTTCGCGTCGTCAAGTTTTGCGCAATTTTCCGTCCAATTTTTTTGATATAGTTTTCTTTTTTTTCTTCTTTTGCGAACTATTGCAACTATTTGTAATGCTTCACTTCAACAATTTCGAAATGGCCACAAAAAAATATGCTGCTTACACTGGCAAAAAAGAGGGAGCTACATCAACAGAATTCTATTACGAACAGGATCAATTTTAGCCCGAGACTCTCACCAAACAACAGTCGAGGATTGACTAGCGTGAGAGCCAAGGTTCGAGCCATGGCATTGGTTCAAACCGTGAACCGAATCTAAAATAAAATTGTTTCCCAATCTTTATATGAGATCTAGCACCCTTTTGAAGGGCGAACAACCGAGCATATCGGTTTTCCGAATTATTCATTATTGTTTTTAGCTTCAAAATTATAGTGCGAATTCCTAGGATGTTTTTAAGCTTCCGATGTTTACAGAAAGCGCGTGGATTCCGTGCTCTCATCATGGGTCCGCCGGGCAGCGGCAAGGGCTATGTCTCCCACAAGATTGTTCAAACTTATGGCGCTGTGCACATCAGTATGGGCGATATATTGCGCAAGCATATACTCAATCAGACGGCACTGGGCAAAAAGGCAGCCGAGATCATTAGCAAGGGCTCTCTGGTGCCCGACCATTTGTTGGCCGGCGTATTATCGACGGCTGTGCATAATGTGAAGAATGGTAACTTTATCCTCGACGGATATCCTCGCACTCTGTCACAGGCCCAACACTTGGAGACTCTTGTGAAGCTGGATATGGTAATTAATCTGGAAATACCTGTGCAAGCCATATTGGACATGATCAAGCATCGCCGAGTGCATGTACCCTCTGGCCGCGTATACAATGAGGGGGCCATGGCGCCGCTTGTGCCTGGGCGCGACGACGTCACGGGCGAGCCCTTGGAGCAGCGCCGCGACGACCAACCAAAAGTTGTGCTGGCTCGTTTGGCCGCTTTCGATGGCCAAATAGATCCGGTAATTCGATTTTACAGGAAGAGAAACATTTTGCACACCATCACAGGACGAACTCACCGCAACTTGTGGCCGTTGGTTGAGAAATTTCTGAAGAAGCGCTGGAAGAAGTATGGGGTGCGTTCCTTCAGGCAGCAGAGGAATATGAATTTGATCAAGATTTGCTAAATCGAAATTCACCGTTATATTGTAAGGACATATGTATGAATACATGGACATGTGTATATGTGGGGATCGCTTTTTTTATATGCGATCTTATCTAAAAACGTTTCAATAAAGGCTTATAGAAAATAAATCCCAATAGTTAATGGAAGATAGGCACCACATTAGAACTAACTGAAATATAAAGGTTGGGGTAACAATTGTCAAAAGACAGTATAACAGTTGGCAATCCAGCAAAGTGGAAAGCAAGACAAAGCTTATAACCATATAACAGTATAACAGTTGCTATTCATACACAACAAAAAATCTCTAGCAAAACTTATAGACAGGGGATTCAGAAATACGTATCTATAGTATAACACTTTTGCTTGTTGCTGTTATATGATTATATAAAAGATGCAAAAGTCGTAAACTGCTTAAGAAAACTGGAAAAATTGTTATACAACTTAGATCTACCCCCAGTCAATCACATTCGAGCAGACTTCTGTTAAACTGTAATACGGAACTGTTTTATGTTCTACAATAGCTTATAATGTATTATAAAACTGTTATACATGTGACGTGTTTCCTGCAATTACAAAAAATGTCATAAATAGATCTATTTGCTGACTTTCTCTTGTTGTTTTGTATGAAAAATGGGATACTTTGGTATAATTTGCCACTGCCGAAGCGGAGCCTACGCCGCAGTTGAGCTCGTACTGTCGGAATTTGTTTTCGTACTCTCTGGCATTTTTAAAACATTGTCAGACAAAATTTACCACTGAGATTACACTATGCAAGACGAGGCGAGCCGGGGCGGGGCCGTAGCGTGGCGAGTACGTATATGACGAAATTGGCTCAGACGTAGGAGCTAATTTCTAGATCCACTCTACGTCCAGGCAGCAGCCCAGTCCGCAGCCCAGTCGCAGCCGCAGCTGTGTGCGCTGGCAATAAAAACTTTTATTATTGTCACACGTAGCAGCAGCAGGAGCCAAGTCCAGCTACAGCTCCAGTTTCAACTCCTGCATAACCTGCGTACACACTTCCGTTTTCCGCTTTGCGTTGTCCTTTGTTTTGTTTTCTTGTTCTTCTCGTTTTTTTGTTGTTTTTTTTTTTGGGGTAGAGGTTTGGGCTGAGGGGAGCCAGCAAAATTGAATAAAATGGCCTCAGTTAATGGTTGTCGGGCTGATTCAGTTAGCGCATAAAATGAGCAGGACCCCAAGCAACCCCCTCGCAACTACCCGCTCCCAGCATCCGCTTTGCTGCTCCTGCCTATATCATGTGTCCTCCTGGCTGCTATCCGCTCCTGCCACTTCCTGTGCGAACAGGCTGTGCTCCAGTGCCGTGCCTGTGACTGCGCTTGTGTCTCTGTATATTTTTGGTCACAAATGTGGCACGGCCTAAATCTCGGTTTTACGAGCGCATTCTTTTGTTTGTTGCCGTCGCCGTCGCCGTTGCCGTTGCCGTTGCCCTTCGCCATTGTTTTGTTTATTATGTATTTGTTTCATTTTTACATACTTATTTTTTGTCTGCTTCTTCTTTTCCAGTCTTTAGTTGGCCCATTATGCGACTCTCTGGGCGGGGGGTATGTGTGTGGGAGGGGCGTGGGGGCAATGTGATGTATGCGTTCGTATTAAAATGTAGCTATGCGCCATGCATATATTCCGCACAGATTACATGTATAACAGTATTTTTATTCATTTGTATAACAGTATAACAGTTGCTGTATAACAGTTGGCAATGCAACAAATTGCAGTCAGCACATGAATAAATGCATACGAAATTCAGCAAAAAAAAAAAAAAAAGGAGGAAGAATGTTGGAAAAGTAAAAGATTTGACGCACGAAAATTGCGAAGAGTACGGCGAATATTTTAGTCGGTTGGCAACGTCAGCCTCCAAAGCCGCATTTAAATGAACGACGAAAAGTGCAGACAGTTGGACATGCAAATGTCAGTGTTCAGCAGAGGATGAGGTTAAGCAGCGGGCTGAGGGATTTCGAGTAAGGGGGTGGAGAGGGGGGGGGGCAGTTCCTGACGAAATGGCCGCTCGCTGGTTCGTTGGTTGGTTGAGTGTTTAAAACGGCTATTGTGCAGCTTGTGGTTGCTTTGCAAATTGAATAAAAGTTCATTCGAGTGTAAGCGAACCGATAGCAGCGCACCAACACAACAACACACACACACACACACACACCCACACACACACACACACACCAACACACACACACACATGGGCAGTCCGGAACAAAAAATTGAAGGGGCAACGTGGAAGGAAAAGGCGAACAAAAAAAGAAAAACTGCGAACCAACGAACATTGAATGAATGTGAATGTAATCGTTTTGCAAATGAAAATTGATTTTTGAATTGTGGGCACGGTCCGGTCTCTCTATCATTCTCGAGCGACTCAGCTCAACTAAATGAAATCAGCGACAGGACGCGGACGGGCCAGGGGGCGGAAGGGTAGACCGTAAACGTTGCGCAATTTGGTTTTTAATTTAAAACGCAAAATTTCAATATTATTAATTTAAATGCACAAAAAAACAAGTGCGATGCGAACTAAAAAAGTGGCATAAATGATGCACAGCTTAAATATTTGAATGGGTTGCCTAATAATAGTGCCAGCCTGCGACTGTGTGTGTGTGTGTGTGTGTATGCATGCGTGTGTGTGTGTGTGTGAGGCTGTGAGTGGGTGCTGTGCGAACGCAGAAAACTATGCTATACATTTTTTATGCTGCCCCAAGAAAAGCAACAAAAACAAGCGGAAAATATGCGCTCTTGCCAGTTGACGGCTCCGGCACCGGCTCGGGCTCGGGCTGAGCCAAAGCTTTTCTTATGCCACAGCGTTTTGCACGATTCAAAGGACCAAAAAAGAAAAGAAAGGAAAATAAGAAAATGGAACTGGCGGACGGACAATCAACCAGAGAAAGGGAGAGAGAGTCAGAGACAGGCGGACGGACGGACGGGCAACAAAGTGGATTTGAATTATTCAAAAAATGCGATTGTTATTTGCAAAATGTGCACTGAATTGAGACGCGCACAGACAGGCGAAGACGAAGACGTCGACAATTCTAGCTGCGATTTACGGTGAAAATAATGTTGTATTTATGAGTCGGAATAGTTCGGCCTGAGCGGCAGCCCGGCTGTCGTCGGCGGGGTTGGGGGGGGGGGGGGGGGGGGGAGCTGCACACCAATTGGATTCAATGATAGTGGGAATTGTGCTGCAACTGGAAGCTGTTAAATGCGAAATTTATGCAGCTGAAAAGCTTCAAAATTATGGCGCATATAAAAGTTTGTGTATAACAGTTGTCAAAAAAACTTATTAGAAGACAGTAGCTCTTATGACATTTGTGAGGGTAAGTAGAACCCCTTTTATGGCAGTTCAGCAAACGTTTGTAGAGCAAAGTGATAGGTGTTATAAACTTTTGTATAACAGTTGTAAAAAATGTTGCGTAACGACAGCAATTGTTGAATTGCTGAATCATTAAACTAACAGAATAGTTCTTCTATCAGCCTGGGAGGACATAGTTGGCAATGACAGCTGTTATATACTTTGTTCTATGACACGAAAGTAATTGTTAAGGAGACGCATCACAAGAACTAGTAGAAGAGTTTCAATAACATCATGGCAAGAGCTTATAGATAGCACTGTCAGCCGTAATAAGTTTGTGTATGACAGTTGTGATATACGCAAGTATAAGCGTAGAAACCGTTAACTGTTATATGATGCTTAGTAAATAGTATAACACATTTTGTAGAAGTTGCAAGGAAAGGCAAGTATAAAAGTTGAGAAAACTTATCAACTTATCCTAACTTTTGTCAACGCACATGTTCTTGTAAACCACTTCTGTCGAACGCTTTATAGTAAAGGACCTAATTAGATGACGTCTATAATATGAAGGAATTGACTTAATCTTATATTAAACACTTTATATATTGATAGGTTTTGCTTGTCAACTTGCAGAGTTGTATAACAGTTATTAAGAAACTGATCCAGCTGCCAATGCGGCCCATGCTGTGCATATTAATAGTTTTCAGGGAAAAACATGAACTGGCCTTGGAGTAATTGACAGCTCCATCATCAGTCTTGGCTGTTTAGTCTTTCGTTTGACAATTTCTATCCATATAACAGCTATTTATCATCACAGCAGGCCACAATAGCAAAAGCCGAGCCAAGCACCGCGCCAGCTACGAATCGTTGCTGACACTGCACTTCCCTGGCGGCCGCCAGTGTTGGCAAGTCATTTAAAATGAAAGCGCAGTCAGCGCTAGCTATGAACCACCCAAACCAAGCAAACCACCAACCCACCAACCCACAGCCCATTCAGGCAGCCTCGCCTCATTCCAGTGAAAAAACCAAAAAGGTTTTAATCAGTTATTCATGAGGCCGAGAGCACGACGTCAAACAAAAGCCGCTGCGCCGGTTGACATTGAAAGCCAGGCGGCCAGCCGAGATGCGACGGCCAGAAGAAAGAAGAAAGAGCTGCAGCATATTAATGCGAAAGAGAGAAAAAAAATTTATGAGCTGGAAAAAAGGCTGCAACTAAGCTGGTTGCAGGCAGGCAGGCGGCAGGCGGCAGGCAGGCAACTCCGGCAATAACAATTGGCTGCAACTTAAAAGGCGAGGCGGGCGCCAAAGAGTTTGTTTATTTTGGAGCGGGACAAGCGAGGACAAGAGGGGGAGAGGCGGACAAACGTACAGACAGACTGACAAATAGAAGTAGCAAAAGCTGCGCGGGATTGGGAATGTTTTCTGCTGCTCCTGATGATGAAGACTGACTGACAACTAGATGATGTGCAGGGGCGGTAGGGCGGTGGGCATGGCGTCTTATGTTGACGGAACCACTCCAAACTAATGAGTATGCATATTGTATGCATGTGTGAGTGAAAGGCTGTTTGTTGCCTTTGTTGCAACAACTCAAAATGCACTCGGACGCCTACGCGAGGCAGGTGGCAAGAATAGCAGCCTGTGTGTGTGTGCGTGTGTGTGTGGCGAGGTGTCAGGGGCTGGGTTTGCTGTTTGACGCTGATTTTGTTTTGTTGCGCTGACAGAGCTTCAAATTAGTTGGCACAAAACATAAATGCAAATGAATGCGAGCACTCCACAAAACGGGGGTTGGCAAAGCTTGCAACGCTCGCACCCTCACACTCTCTTGCAGCGCTGGCTGAGACTTATTAATGCAGGGCTGATTGGACTTTTTGTTTGTACACGCACACACACTCGCACACACGCACAGTCGGGCTCATTGCACTTAAGTAGCTGGGTTTTAAACAATTACATTGGACGCCTTAGCACATTACGAGTCATGTAAGCTCTACCTTTCCCCGCTCACTGCCCCTCTCCCCCCTCGCGCTGTTCCATTTGTGCTGGTGTGAATGCCGCTGCTGATTGAAAATTCTTGTGCAAAAATGTTGACGTCGACATTGCGTCTGACATCCTGCTGCTCATTACATTAATTGCTTTGGCTTGTCTCTGCGACAGCCACAGACGAGGCCAACTGCATACGGTGCGTATGCGTATTATGCATGCGTATGTGTGTGCCAGTGTGTGTGTTTGTGCGTGTGTGTCTCGCTCTCTCTCTTGCAGTCGCATTTCAATTTCAATTTTGCAATTTTGGCAGCTGCCAGGTGGCACTGTCGCTCCAACTGTCTCTCGTTTTGGCCCATATCATGGGCGCAGCCAAAAATCGAGCGGCGAGGCAATTCGCAAGCCTTTTTATCGCCTCCTGCTGCTCCTCATCAATTCAACTGGCTAACAGATTTGCACAGCTGCCGCCCTGCTGCTCCCCTTTTTGCCCTTACATCAAGCTGTCCAACTCTCTGACTGTCTGTCTGTCCGACTGTCGGACTGTGTGTGTGTGTGTGTGCAGCACGTGAAATGTATGTCGCCTGTCAAATTACTTGAATCTCTGCTCTGCTCTGCTCTTGTTCTCTGTCTTCCCCTCTCTCTCTCTCTCACATGTTCTCTCCCTTTCTCACTCGCTCTGACTTGCTGCTGCAGTGTCCCTGCTCGGCTGCCAGCTCAATGCATTTGGACCCACATTTGTGCGCTTGGTTTGTCGTGCCAGTCAAGCATAATATGATTATGTAGATGCTGTACCCTCCACACACACACACACACACACACACACGCACACACTAAAACACACATATGCACACAGTTATATATAGATAGGGGCTTGGCATTATCCCATTTCCCCTACTCTCCACGAATATACGACTATATCTACAATAGTGCGCTGTCAAATCGTATTTATTATTTTATGTTTTCATTTTGTAAATTGCCATTGCTACTGCTACTGCTAGCTGCTACTGCTGGCAGCTACTGCTGTGATTACAGAGAACAAAAAGCACTATCTGTCGATACTCGTATGTGTCTCTGTGCCTTCCTCCTGCCCCCTCTTCTCTCAAGCATGCCAGCCGCCTGTCTCACTAATCGACTGTTGCCGGCGCGCGTCAAGTGCCAGCGGAGCAGCTCCACCTCGTGCCCCGCTGCCCGCTATCCTCTTGTCGATTTTCATTGTGTGTGACGGCCAAACAAAACCAAAAAACAACCACACACTCACGCACACACACAGATTGAACTGAGTGTGTGCCGTCTCAAAGTCCCTTAGCAATCAGAATTTGGTATGCAAATTTGTAAAATGGAATTGCATCAATATTAGAAATCAATATTTGGTTCACATAGCGATTAAAAGATAACCTAAACGGAACCAGTACCGGAACCGGAACCGGTAGCGGAACCGAAGCAACCGCTTAAAACATGACAAAATGCTTTCAGTGTCAATTTGCCAAATGCGACGCGAAAAGTTGTAGACACCTTTGGCAAAACGGCTCAGGCCAAACGTGTGCTTAACATGCAGGCAAAAGAGTGGAACAGGGCGAAGGGTGGGACGGAGCTGGGGCCGAATTGACCTGACGTCTCCTGCGCGCGTGTGTGTGTGTGTGTGTGTGTGTGTGAGACTGCTTTGGTGGAAACAGTTTGCAACTAATTAAGCAGCACGCACAATCTAACATGCAAGTTAACACCAGCAGCAATTGCTAACATGAGGAGTTAACATGAGCTTGGAGCAGGGGCTGCTCGTGTGTAACTGCCAAGTTGCATAGTGGTGCGAAGGTGCTCCAAAATGGAAATGGAAATGGAGTCGACCACAGCACCAGATACTTATCACAGCTCTGAGGCAATCAATTAAAGCACACGTTAACCAACTCCGCTGCTTATTGCGAGCTAACTATTTCCGCAACTCATTTCCTAAACAATTTGCTAATCTTAATGTTAGTCTTAATAAAACATGTCTGTATTTAGTGGACTTAACATGGGTCTTGAATGGTTTCAGTCGGTAAGTATTAACATTTTGTGAGTACGAGTATTTTGTGTTTAGTTAGACATAAAAAGTACTCGAATGCAAAATGTAGTCTAATCGAATTTATGGAAATGAAGTAGTTTGGGGTAGCTACAAAGTGAATACAAATGAGTATTTAGAGTATTATTATTACTCTCATTATCTTATTTAATAAGCGACATTTCGAATAGCATATATTCGAATGCTTAGCTGGCAAATACTGCGAGTATATATGGGTACTTAGACATTTACAGCGTAGTTTTCATAAAAGTACGCATATGCAGATGTTTGTGCGATCTTTGACACTTTAAGCACATTTCTAAGCATGCTTGTCCCACTGTGCCTGCTTGAGTAGGTAATATGCAATAAAAGCGATATGCTGCCGCCCGATGTTGCCCCCAATCGACGCGATATGCTCAACACATTTGACCGCAGTTAACAAAGTTCACACACAGACACACACACACACACACAACGACACGAACATATATACACAGGACTGCGAGCCTGGCTCGTTGGCATCTATGTGCCCGGGCACACAATAATAAGTGACGCATTTAATCTGATTTGCTTTATGACATGTTCATGACGAGAACAATTAAAATGTGCGGTTGGCTAGGCAGCAGGCCATCTAGACCAGGCCTGGAGGGTAGCTCGGCAGCTGGCAGAGTGTGTTCCTGTTGTTGTTGTTGCTGTTGTTGTTGCTGCTGCTGCTGCTGTTATTGGCCGGCGTAAAAAGCAAATTGTTTAATGTGCTGTGAATAAGTGACAAAACAGCTGAACTTTGCGTAGGCCTCGCACACACACACTCATACACAACCATCTAACTGCTCCCCAGTGGCTAGTCACGGGGCCAACACAGCACACGCTCCTCTGTTGACTTTATCGATGCGTTTGATGGCTGTTAGTAGCCGGGAAGGGGGGCTGGAGTGTGAGGAGGGGTCCTGTTCTTATCGCACGTAAGGGTTTGCGCGCTTAATGTGGCTGCTGTGCGGCTGACATTGTTGATTAGCTGGCTCGTTGTGTGCGTGCGTGTGTTTGTTTTATTAATGGGCACTGGCCCAAAATGTCATGCATATATATATATATATATAAACGTGTATATATGGATATACTCTGCCAAGACTTTGAGCCCAGTTGCAGCGACTTGGCTCAAAGCTAGCGCCAAAACTGACAATTGTCTGGCCATAATTGCGACAATAATTGCGCATAATGCGACAATGTGCTCGACTGCTGCTGCTGCTGCTGCTCCTGCTGCTGTTCGTCTTGCTGGCTGCCTGTCTACTTACACACGCCTCACTGGCTCCACACCAGCAACTGGAGCCACGCCCCCTACTGGGAGCGACCCTCACGCTCTTTGACTGTAAACTTTGTTGCAGTTTGTTTTTACTATTGTTTTGTAATGGCAAAATTATAGACCCCAACGTCGACCCATAAGCTTCACTCTCCACTCTCTCTCTCTCTCTCTCTCTCTCTGTCTCTGTCTCTGTCTCTCTCTGGCATGGCCAAGGCGGCTGCCTTGTTCATCTTTGGCATTATCTACTTCCGCCATAAACAGCAACAACTTTTCATCTTTGTGCCAAGGCAACATTTTTGTCTTTGTCGGCGACGCTTTTCCACGCTCGACTCTTTCGACTGTGCCACAGCACTTTCTCTCCCTCTCTCTCCCACTCTCGCACAGTTTAACAAGCGCGCGCCACGTTGTGCATTTTTATGATTTTTATTTTGATTTCCTTTAAACTAACTTTGCTGCCTGCCACAACAGCAACAACAACAACAACAACAACAGAAGCGTGCAGGGACAGCGGCAAGAAATCGTTGCTATTTTTGCAAATTGCCTACAATGATGGCCACAAGTTCAGCTTGGCCGCAGCCCGCCTTCGAGCCAGCCGGGCCTTAGCCGCAGCATCTCAGTTTTCTTCTTCTTTTTTTTAGCGTGTCGCAAGGCAGTGAGGGGGGTGGCAGGGAGGGGGTGGGCAGCCAATTCCAGTGGCTGTTGTTTTGTTGCCTGGTTTTTCCTTTGCCTGTTACCCGGAAAATATTATTTCGCTTGACTTTTACAACAGCCCAAAATGGGCGGGCGGCCCCAGCTCTCCCTCTCTTTAGCTACTTTTGTTTTTTTTTTCAGTTTTCGCTGTTTTTGTTGTTATTGTTTGTGTCAATGTCGCTGTCGCCGTCGCCGTCGCCGTCCAAACTATTTTGCTATTTGTTTTGCCTAACTCGATTTTTCACTGGTTGCCTTTCGTCTGCTTGGCTGCCCGCTTGCAGGATCCTCTCGCAGGACAGCGCCTGACTCTGACACATCTGAGACAGCACACACACACCCACACACATATGTAGATAGTACCAAAACACATTTGACAAAGCAATGGACGAGAATTTTTCTATTTTCAGAGCCTCAGTCTGTCATTTTTTTTTGTTGTTGTCCTGTGCTTTCTGTTTTTCCGATTTGCCATTCATTTTGTGCTTGTAATGATTTTCATGCTAATCACAGCAATTGACGCGTACGCCACTTTCTCAGTCTGACAGACAGTCTGACAGTCAGTCTGACAGCCAGTTTGTCAGCCAGTCAACATTATCGAAGTGCGCCGCTCGTAATCGCTGCCAAATCACAATTTCATATTGTTTTTATGCCCTTCACTGAGTGTACAACATAATAATTCTGCCATGTGCTTTGTCGCACATTGAGCAAATGATCTTTGTCCACATAAAACCGATTCTTGATTTGCATAACAAGTGGAATCGATGTTTAACTCAGCTCATATCTCCGCTTAATAAGTTTTCGATTAGTTTCTTGGCTATTTTGATATTGCTTGGAACTTTTTAATAAGCTGTGTTGCCTGGCCAATCTATACTCATACGAATCTCTTCAAGTAAATCTCTAAGAAAAACCTGCGAATGAGCTTTAATTAGCCATTAGCTGAATGCTATGGAAATAGCTTAAAGTTCTAGAAGCTTTCTATAAATGTACGTAGAAAAATCAATTATTTCGCAAACAATTATAGAATTGAAATTGAGGAAACCAACAGCTGGCAAAAAGGCATATTCTACGAACTGAAAGTAACTAAACTAAACTAAATAAAAGCTCAATTAGATATTGCAAACTGTTTGTTTCTAGGAAGCGTGTGTGCTTTCAGCTAAAAAGAGTTCAGTTGAGAGCAATGTCAAAGCGATGCTAAACATTGGCCGGGTTAAATTGGGTTCATTTTGGTAAAGAGCTTAAGCTCTTTATATAGATTTTTCAACAGAATAATAATTAACGTTGATTTAACAAATTCTCTGTTCATTTGCAGCGCAAACAACGTTAGTCGGATGGAACTTTTCAATTCCTGGAATTGTCTAAATCAGGCACTTCCCGGAAAAGTGATTGCGGCATGAGTTCAAAGGAATTTTCCTGCGCATTCTGTATTTCGTTCAAGCGTATTTCATGTTTATTGTAACAGTTTGTTGAAAGTTCAAATGCATTATATTTGATTTTTTGTTCGGTTGGGCTTCTGCTTCTATTGGGAACTTTCCCATTGATCTATCTAATGCGAGGGCATTACGTTATCATTTATTGAAAGGAAAATTGAAAGTATTTATCACGTTGCTAATAAATGAATGCCTCGATGCCTCGATGCCTCGAATGCTGCTAAGCCATTGCACAATTTTTCAAAGTTGAAATTAATAACGTTTTTTTTTTGTTGCTTTTGCTTCGACAACGTCGAGGACTTTCATTTTGCTTGCCTTTAATTTTTCTTTTATCTGCCATTGAACAATGGCCAGCACAATTTGGGTGATGAGCAGCAGCAGCAGCAGGAGATGAAGCGGGATAAGGAGGCTGGGGAGGGTGGGTGGTAGGAGCAGTAGCCAGCATAATAAATTAAGCGCTGCCTGGGCCCGTTGGCTGCCACTTGGCCAAAATAAATTGCACTAAGCGAAAAATAACAACTCAATCCACGAAACGAACGGACAAGCGACAAAAACTGGCGGCCAGAAAATTGAAGCAGCTTCAGCTCCAGCTCCAGCGACAACGCCAACGCCAACGACGAGCACGACAAATGGGAAAAAGTGCGCAACACAATGGCCAAAAGCAGCACAAGGAGAAGAAAAAAAAAGAAGGAAGGAGCACAAAAAAAAGGGATATAAACAGATTACGTCGTTATTGGCGCTGACCAGCACGTGCCCACACACACACACATGGCACAGGAACTGGAACTGGAACTGGAACGGGTCGCAGAGCCCGGACAGCGAGCATCTATGCCGGGCCGTTGGATTTCTCGATTGATTTTGCGTTGTCGCTCGCATCACCTGCAGGCTAAGCTGCTTTTGAGCTCAGTCCGGCAAATAGAGATAGTTAGAGAGCTGGGCTAGCTGGGCGAGCTGGGCGAGCTGTCCGGGGATGCAGTGAAGCGTTAACGTTAACGTTTCGTATCGCCTTTGTCCTGTGCGCTGCTGTGGCACATGTTGTTGCCGCGGCAGCTGCCGGTGGCCCCGGACCAGGTTGACAGCGCTGCATTAATTTCATGTCGCCGTCTCCTGCGTTGACATTCCTTGCCCCAGGCAACGCCTCCACCTACGCCCCTCCCCCTGCACACAGGTCAGCTACTGGCAATCGTGCAACAATTCACGTTGCTACCACTTCTTAATTAATTTGTTCATTTATTGCATGGGACACACGTTGCACAAGCACTCGGCTAGCTGTCAGGTCTGGTCTAGTCTGGTCTGGGAAGCTGCTTAGAAGCCACGTTGATTGAGTCTTTAGTGCAAACTTTTAGAGTTATCTTCTTGCGACAGCTGCGTTGAAGTTTCTCTTGCCAGCTTTTCTCACTTTACATTTGCTTGCCCGCCGGCTTATGAAAAACAATAACAAAAGCATAAATCAAGCAAGTCGGATAATTTTTGTGTGGCGGTCTCTCCGTTTTTTTCTCTTTATATCTATTTTTTTCGGTTTTTTTCTTTTATCAATTTTTTTTTGCGATTTTTTTTTTTTTGCTGACCAACGGAAAAAACAACGAGAAGAAAAGCACAAAATTTTAGCAGCAGCTGCATTTTTCATGGCCCGCTTCACGGCAATGGCCACGTGAATGGACAGATTGTGAGCCATAAGCCATAAGCTTTAAAGCACCTCCACAGCAGCAGCAGCAGCAGCAGCAAAAGCATTGTTCAATAGAACCAGCTCAAGAGCTGAAGAGCGCCGAAAGACGATGATTTTGTCACTGATTGCCACGCAAAGTACTTCAACGCATAGAAAAACTATTTCATATGGAAGCTAAGTAAGTTTTAAGAACTGAATGCAATATATTTGCTTAGAGCCTGCTTTGTAGACAATTGGATTTATGTTTGTGATGCATGCGAAACGTTTTCATACTTTTTATGGAATATTATTTATGGCTGGCAGATCAACAAAATATATTCTAGCTATGATTCGCCTCAAGGTTCAGTCCGTAAAACTAGTTAAGCCTAATTCTGTATGATTCACAGTTCAAATCTTAAGCAGCTTTATATTGGCTAGTAAACTAGGGAAAGTTTAAGTTAGAATCGGTTGCATAAGCTTCTTGATTGTCTCCTTTGTCAAATTAACTTGGACAGTAAAGTTTCGGCTGTCGTTAGTAGAAATAAATAAAGCTGGTAAATAGTTTTGAGGCAGCTTCAGCTGGCGCTGGAGAGTCAGCAACTGGCGCTAATCGCTGGCGCATCCTGTGTAAATCACTTGAGCTCCTTGGCCCGTTGCACTCAACGCTCTCCCCATGGCCACTAATTTAGCATTATGCAAGTCAGCGCTCGGTTTACGCTGAAGACGTCGTTCATTATGCGTCCATTCTGTTCAGGTTGAGGCTGCCCTCTGAGCCGGAGCTGCTGCTGCTACTGCTGCTGCTTCTGCTGCAACAGCTACTGCAACTGCTGTAGCTACTGCTGCTGGTACTTATTATTTATTGCGCCTTAGGTAATGCCCAAGTTCCAAGTGCCAAGTTCTTTCAGTCAACTTGCAATTTTTCATGCACGTTCATTATTATCATTGTACCCCCCACCATACCACCCGTCCTCTCCCAGGCCATCACCCACTTGAGTTTAACTGCAGCAGCCGTCGCTGATAAGCGACGAAAATGTGTAGAAAGCTGAA
Organism: Drosophila kanekoi; assembly: GCA_037075305.1. Classification (NCBI taxonomy): domain Eukaryota; kingdom Metazoa; phylum Arthropoda; class Insecta; order Diptera; family Drosophilidae; genus Drosophila; species Drosophila kanekoi. The sequence continues at coordinate 10,466,137 of JBAMCE010000141.1, forward strand.
AGTTTTGCACAATTTTTTATGCCGCGCCAGCGGAAGGCGAAATGAGTGAGCGAGCGGGTGGGCGTCTGGGCGGGAGCAGAGGCTGCAAGAAATGCAAGAATTTATCACTGCAGGACGCAAGCACTGAAAGGCAAAGGCAGAGGCAGCGGCAGAGGCAGAGGCAGAGGCAAAGGCAATGCCATCCTCTCAGCTTCAGCTTCAGCTGCAGCTGCAGCTGCTGGGCAAATAAAAGGCGAAAGAAACTGCAACGCGCCATTCAATTTGATTACTTGCATCATAAATACCGGAAGCGTCAGAGTATTGAGGCGCCGAGCTGCCCGCCCCTCCCACTCCAAGAATTGCAGTCCAAGACATGTGCGTGGGGAGCTTCCACCCACGCAGCCGAAGCGCAGCTAGCTGCTTGAATGACGGCGGTAATATCCTGTGACGCATTGACGCAGTGACGCAGCAAGCGGCGGGCTGATAGCTGCAGCAGCTCCTTAGCTGCCGCTCCTTTATGCACTCGAAAAGAATCTGCTGCTGCTGCCTCTGCTGGCTGCCTCTGCTGCATGAAAGGCATTAAAATGGCAGCACACTGCAAAAACGTATTAGTAACAGACTATTGAGACGCTAAAGTGAGGCGGGATGCGGCGACGGCGGCGGCGGCGGCGGATGGGACGCAGCTCGTGTGAATTCTTACAAGTGCGCAGCAAAATGACTTATGTGCTGCAGGCAACAGCCACAAGGACGACAAGGACAAGCAGCAGCATCAGCAGCAGCAGGACGACGTCGACGACGACGACACTATCGCCAAATCAGCAGCGCAGCTTGCATAAAAAATTTAAAGCGCTGGCGATAAAAAAGCATGGGGGTAGAGCACGCAAAATGACTTTGCCCGCACACACACACACACACACGCCCGCACATAAGTGCTTATGCTATAACAGGATGTGCTGTGTGTGTGTGTGTGTGTGTATGTAATGACTGATCGTGTGATTTTTTATGCCCGCAGTTGCGCTGAAAGGCGATTTATCTTGGACTGGCTGGTTGACTTCTCGCTGGCACAAATCAAACACACTCCCACACACACACACACACGCACACCAAACTGTAAGCTGAGCATAAAAAGTGGCAGAAAAATAAGCAAAACAAACAAACAAAACGCGTCTCTGTCAAAATGTAAGTTGTGGTTGTGCAAAGGATGCCAAAAAAAATATATGAAAAATAAAAAACGGGCCAAAAATATCTAACTAGCTTAGAGCAAGAGCAAGAGCAATAGAACGCGGCCAAGAGGGGCAGGAGGGTGGGTTGAACGATGTAGGGCTTGGGTTCAGTTCAGTTTGCCTGGTCAGCGGTTGGCAGAGATTAACTTTTGGGTCGCTCAAAGCGACCGCAGCAAGTGCTTTACATTTAAAACACGACGCCAGCAGAGGCGGTGGCTAAAACAACAAGGGGGCGTGGTCAGCTCAGCAGAGCTTGTTAGTGGCCAGAGACAACACAGAGAGCAACAGCAACAGCAGCAACAGCAGCAGCAGCAATTGTTGTTGACAAAAGCGCAAATGGCAAAGCCGCAAGCCGCACAGATTAACAATTAGTTTGCTTTTTAATTTTATTTAATATTTATAAACGCACAACCAAGCTAAAAGGGCGAGGGTTAACGCTGTAGCGCTGGCATTTTGTTGCTTAACAATTTGTTTATATAATTGCAGCATTTTTTTGGGTTATAATTGCAATATATTAAATTTGGCGCTGAAAAGTAGGCAACAGTTTTTGAATCTAAATATTAAGTATACGCAACAGTGGCTTTAATTGCAATAGTCAGACACAAAGTATAGAAATGTATAGGAGTGCATATTAATATAAAGTATGTGCTAGTGGATGTATGAAATACTCACAGACACGTACACACACACACACACACACACACACACACACACACGCACGCACACACACAAGCCACACACAGTATGTGTCAATTATTTGAATGTTGTTCGTTTGTTTGTTTGTTAGTTGTTGTTAGCTGTTGTTTTGATATATATTTATGTTTGCACGCAGCAGCCACACAACAAATACGAACGAGTGCGACAAACATAGCGACAGCCAACTGCAGTTAAAATGAAATAAAACATGAAAATGAATTATGATACATGTGTTACTTGGCCGCGCCCATTGCCAGAGAGGGAGAGGGAGAGCAGCCCAGGCAAAAAGCTGCCAAAAAAAAGAAGAAACATAGCCAGGCAGCAAGTGGCAGCAGGAGCAGCAACGGCAGCAGCAGCCACTCATTCATTTAAATGCCATTTTAAAGTTAAATGAAAGTTTATGGCTTTTTATTTGCATTGTGCGAGCGCTCGGCGGTTTGTCCTGTTGCCATGTTTATACCTGTGCAACGCATATGCCATATCCGGGGTCTATACGCTGCCACTTCCACATCCTTTTTATCCTCTTTTTTTTTGTGGCTGGCACAAGCAATTTAATATCCAAATTCCATTTCTTTGTGTTGTAGATAAGTCTTTATTAAGCATTAAACTGATGTCCCTGAGTTGGAGTTGAATTTGTTGTCAAGCTTGTGTTAAATTGGAACCTGCATGATATACGCAGCTTACATGCAGGTTGAGCTTTGAGTCGTAAGTGAGATAAGTTGCTTTAATTTCATATATCTTACTGATACTGATATGATACCTTTTTGCAGTGTTGCAAAACAATGGAATACTTTTTAATAGTGCTGAACAACAAGCAACAACTTAATGGTAGTCTTCAAAAAATAGCTCGGAATACAATTGTATAAGGTTTTTGAATAGGAATAACTTAGTTAAACACATCAGCTAGGCAAAAGCTTCAAGTTTGTAGTTTATAAAGTTGAATAGTTCGCTATGCAATGTTTGGCAGTGTTGGAAAATAGCTGAAAATGTGAAATTGTGAAGCAGCATACATACAGGTATGTATATATTTAGACTATGCTTATCCGAAATTAAGTTCAGCCAATTGCCTGTTTGGACAGCTTTCAGTTTGGAGTGAAAGAGCTTGTATTGAGTAAAAGTAGAAAATGTTCAACAGTGTTGGTAAATACTATTGAAATCATACTATTTTTGAACTGGGAAGCATAGAATCTAGTCAGTAGCACCCAAATAAAATGAAAAAACTGAAAAGGTATCTGCTAGTCGTTCATGCTTTGCATGCACATATGTGTTGCTATTGTTGTTGTTGCCGTTGTTGCTGCTGTTGTGTTCGTGTTGTTTTCGCATCTGTTTGTAACATTTTTTAGGGCTGTTTGCATGTAAGACTCTGCACAACTGAGCCGAAAGGAAGGGAGCAGCAGGGCATGACAGTATACGACTCTAACCCAGTAGATCAACGCAGCAGCCGTATCATGTTGTTGTGCACTGTTGTTTGTTGTTTTATTGCAAAGACGTGCACACACACACACACACACACACACACACACACACACGTGCACACTCACACACACGCAGGCACACTCACATACATACACATGTGTCATGTAAAAGTCGGCACTTTACATTCAGCAGGGCAATATTTTATTTTTATTTTTATTTTCGTTGTTAGCCAAAAATTCGTTACCTGACCGAATGGCAAGCCAGTCAGTGTCAGCAGCTACAACACGAATTGGAAAACACACGCACACGCACAGGGAAACAAACAACACACACACACGCACACACACACACACCGACGCACGCACAAACTGAGAGCAGCATAAATCAAATTAATTTTGTAGGCGGCAGCATGCGCCATTCTGTAGCCCGTCCCCCCTCCATTTTGCCAGCCCGGCGTGAGTGTGTGGGTGTGTGGGTGTGTGTGTGTGTTTCTTTTATTTTAGCAGACACTTGCTGGCAACCGCCCCGCTGTGCCCAAATGAAAAGTGCGTTTTAATTGCAAAGATGCCGCCGCGCTTGGCATTGCGATTCGACGCTAATTAGGCGCACAATTGCCACGAAATAAAAAGCAAGAAAAACAAAGGCGCGTACGTGACTATCTCAAGCTGTCGATCCTGTGCTGCCTGCCTCAGTCCACATGTCCTAGCTGCCGCTCCTGTTGCTGTCAGTTTGCGATAAAAACGTACTTTTAAATTGTCGTCGCTGGCAACGCACGTGTAGAACCCGCCGCCGCCACCGCCACCGACACCGCACACACTTGTCTTCGTATTCGTATCATCAAATGAATATTCGCTTATTTGCATCTCTCGCGAGTTGCCCAAAGATACACACACACACACACAGACACACACACTTGCCGCTGTAGCTGGTTAAGTTGTGTGTGCACAGATTGAGGCGTGCCTGAAATTGGGCTGGAGTCGAGACGAGTTGAGTCGCGTCTATAGCCCGCTTGATGCCTGACAAAATGAGTTTTATAGCATTTTTTTCTTCTTTGCGCTGCGCGTGTGTGTGCACGTGTGTGTGCGTGTGTGTGTTTATGTAAAAGGGCTGCCTGCGCTGCTGAAAGGTTAACCTTTGATTCAACAGCTGGGCTTTTAAATTAAGATTTTGCCGGTGCTGTGGCAAAAAAAAAAAAAAAGGAAAAACCAGAATTTGCCGTTGAAAATGAGAAAAGTTAGAGAGGCGCATTCAGCTTTGGAGGCCAGCAGGCCCTGCTGTTTGCCCATTGCAATAATTTGGCCAAGTCGATGAGAGAAGTTGCCACTCAGAAACGGCAGTTAGTTTGCCTATGCAGTCGGGCGTCTGTTTCTGGGCCCCTCTCTGCGATTCTCAAGCTGTGCCAACTTGGCAAACTAATTTGCTTGGCTTTGACCTTTCGCTCAACTCTCTGAGCAAATCTCATAGTTTCCCAGTTGCCATTTTAGTTGAAGTTTATGCACAGATTCTATGCAACTATTACAATATACGCTCTCGGGCCGAACATATGGCATTTATAGCCGGGAGTATTGCTACCTCATCTACATCTAATGATATTGAATAAGCACTTGAAAAACTCATATAAAGTAAACAATTGATTTCCATTACGTACGTGGCCAGACTCTTGTGCAGCTTCCCCACTGGGTTGTGCTGCACAGACGGCACCAGTGGGAGCGCAAATCCTGCTGGCGAGGAGAATGGTCTCGGTGAGTATATATGGGTGTGTGTGTGTGTGTGTGTGTGTGGAGCGGGCAAGTGGCAGACGCTGACAGGGAAACGAGAAGCCGCAGACTTTACAACTTGCCATTTGCTTACCCAACGTTTACTTGCAAATTTCTTTTGGCTCTGCAGATTTTTGCATTTTTCTTGCCCACCCATACACACAGCCAACTGTGTGTGTGTGCCTGTGTGTGTGCGTACGTGTATTAGACTGTGTGTGTTGTGAGCTTCTTGCGAGTTATTTTCATATTTGTTTAAAGTCTATTTACCGCAAGTTGACAGTGAAATATGCGAAACTAGCGCGTAGCCAAATAAGTGCGACAGTTTCCGGTTACAACTGTGGCAACTGGGCGAGGTCGGGGGACTGGGGATTGCGGGCTGCGGGCTGAGGCTTGCGGCAGGATGAGCAGCAGGAGATACAGCCTGTGCTTTGCCTGCATGTCATTGCGGTTTGTTTGTTTGCTTGACTTGCGCCTGGGTAAGGATTTCATGTGCTTGAGCAGCAGCTGAAGCGGCAGCAGCAGAGAGAGAGGGTGAGAGAGAGAGAGAGAGAGGGAGAGAGAGAGAGTGAGCGAGCTGGTAAGACCAACCGCAGCGCTGGCTGTCTCTGTGAGAGTATGAGTGTGTGGGCTGCCTGCCTGTCCGCATGACAATTTGTTGTGCATGAAATCTGCTGCTGCAGTCGTCGCTGCTGCTACTGCAGCAATGTTTTTTTGCGCAATTTGCCAGAGCCAAAGCAGGAGATATGCAGAACGAACGGCAGACGAGACGCATGAAAATCGACTACAGACCCAGAGCCCATAACCCAGACTCAGACCCAATTCTAGTCGCTGCTGCTGCTGGCTCAGGTTTTAGCCGGAGAGGCCATGGCTCAGGCAAATAGTCGTCGTCGTCGTCGTCGTCGTCGACGTTCTATGTAAACAAACAGTTATCCCTCGCTTGGCAGGACGTATTAGATTTCTGGTGGTGCTGCGGTTGCTTCTCCTCTCGTTGTTGCATTGCCTAACCACTGAGACGGAAGTAATGTGTCTATCAAAGCATTAACAACGTCTTCGTCTGCACTGGGGGCTCGTTTCGTTATATTCCCATTTCTTTTTTTCTTGTTTTTCTTTTTTGTCTGCTTTGACGCCGCCGGGCTTTGAACATCATGTGAAAAATCCATAATATATGCCCCTATATATAACATACATATCTATGTGTAGATATGTGTTTATAGCTCAGCTCTTGCTGGCATTAAACGCCTTTATGCCAAATTGAACACAATTAAATTAGTTGCGGCCAGGCGGGGGATTAGGCTACAAATTGCCAGCTTCATCAGCTGCAGCTCAGGTGTTCTTGTTCTTGTTGTTGTTGGTGTTGTTGTTGTTGGTGTGCTTATGTACAACTAATTGGCTATGTAAACGACAGCTGCTAGTGCAGGCTTTGAGTGCACGCGCACACACATATTGCATAAATATAAACATATATACATATATACTGTTAATTACGAGCTTAGGTGGAGGTGCTGAAGTATTTGTGGCTTGTCAGGCAGCCAACCTTAACCTACCTCCACTCCCCATCCCCCCACCACCACACACACACCCACTAAACAACCCCACCAGGGCGCCCACATTGACATTTCGAGCAGCATCAGCAGCAGCGGCGGCGGCAGCGACGTTGTCATGAAACCTTTTGCTAAGGATTATGCAAATCTGCCACTCATCATGCACACACACACACACACACACAGGCACACATACACTCATGTATAGGCACAAAGCCTTCATTTACATTTACATACGGCTAACTGAAGATTTGCGCTTCATCATAATTTATGCAGCTGGAAAGAGGCACTTCGCATTCGCAGTACCTCAAAAATTGCCCACAGTTATGGCACACACACATACACAAGCGCACGCACAAGGACAACACAAACAGGACTGACTGACTGATACACGTCAGGCAGGTGAGCAAACAAACAAGATTGAAACTCTATCTATGCCACACACAAGTGCATATACCCTTTTTGGGATATTTGCCGAATTTGTGGAATATCTGAGCAAGATATATAACTGGAAAAGTTCTATAGTAAGGGATATTATTATACAGTCAAATATAGGTACACATAAGAATATTAAATGACTTTCAAGGAAATTGCTTAAAGTATGAGATGAAGTCGTAAGGAATATCCTTACTATGAAAATATATGTTTTTTCTTTTCAAGGAAAGCAGGAAATGTGGATAAGCAAAAGGACATATTTATATATGTTTATAAGCTATGTTAAGCTTATATAAATATATGAACACATCCTTGAAAATATCAAGATTTCCTGCTGCAATTCTCGATACTCTTTGATGCAAATGAAAAGCTTATATTACCATGGAAAATATCTATTTGTATTCTATTTGTCAAAGTTATGCAGTTGAGTTTTGTTTTTACAAAAATTAATTGAATTCAATTAATTCAGTTAATTTGCATTTACATCAAGAGCTGCCACATTAACAATTAGGTCTCCGAATTCTGTGAATCGTAATATGTTATTTCGAATGAAAAACAAATTTTGATTAATGCAGCAGGAAGAACGTTTTAAGCGCTCGACAATGTCTGCTTAATTTTTAATTATAATCCAATAATGTTAAGTCAACAAACGTAGCTGAAACAATAATGAATAAATTATAGAAAATGCAAATGAATTTTATGAATATTAGCAAGGCGCAGCTTCCCTCTACTTCTGCTTTCTATTACCTGCCAATTAAATGATAAAACTCGCTTCAAATTGCAACAGAATATAAGAGAAAATTTCTTTTGTATTTTACATTTTTGTTTGCAATTCATTTTGCATGATTTGTCATAATTAATGCCCCAAGGGGCAGCTGCTGCTGGGTAGAAGATGGGAAGAAGGAGAAGCTGAGATGTAGCCAATGCCCGAGTCGGTTGGACATTTGGCAGCTTTGGCTGCACTTTTGCCACTTGGCCCGGCCAACACGCCGCCCGCACATAAAATGCTTATGAAAAGAGCTTAAATTAACTAACCCTTGGGCCATGGCAAAGCAAACACCGTAAACACCTTTAAAAGCCACAGGGCGATGTCTGCAGGCTGCCTGATACTGGCCACTGCAATTTCCATACCTCGAGCCATAGTTCAGGCTTGTTGCAGAGCGTGTTACGGGCCGTGCCGAGAAGGGTCGGGCTACGGAGGGGGGTTCGGAGGCTGCGGAGGGTTTTTGCAAAATGTGTAGTTTATTTGCAATTTTTTAGCCAAAGAGCTTTGCATTTTTGTTGGTTTTGTTGCCTGGTTTTCTATTTCATACTTTTTTTTTCCCCACTTTTTTTTTTTTATATTTTTGTTGCTTTCTGTTCTAAATCTCACTCTTTAGTGGCCCCGCCCCGCACCGCCCCGCCTCGGCCCGGCACGCCCCGTTTGCCCCTTGCCGCATGTGAAATTTGTGTTATCGCAGCGCTTGCAGCAGCTGCAGCAGTTGCAATAAAATCAGTGGCAAAGGTTGCAGCAGCTGAGGTCAGTTTGGGGTCCACTGCATGTCTCTGTGTGTGCGTGTGTGTGTATCTGTGTGCGTGTATGTGTGTGTGTGTGTGCGTTTTGGTGTGCCAGTTAAATGTGAAGCATTTGCACTAAAAACTTGCACACTGAAAATTTGAAATTTGCCATTTGTTTTGTTGGTTTGGTTTCGTTTTGTTTTCCTATTTCGGAGCAGAGAAAAACATTTCTCTCTGATTTGCATTTAAAAGGTGTGGCAACTATCGGGCTTATGTGCGGGCTCGGGTTATGCCAGGGGTCGCCAGATTTGCAAATGGTTGGCCTCTGCCGCCGTCTCTGCCCCTTCAATGTATCTGTTTGCAAATGAGCGCCCCGCACATTCAGAGATAGACAAAAGGGGCAAATAGAGCGGTCGGCAAGTAAAAGAGAGGAAGAGCTGGAGCTTTTATAGCCTTACACAGTGGGGTCTTAAAACTTGGCTGTTAAGCAAGTAACGCACATAAATATAAGCTCTTAAGCAGCATATATATGCACATAATATATACTTCATATGTTGTAAAAAGGAAATCTGAATGCTTAAGCTCAATATATTGCCCAGCAGAATTTAAGGTAAATCGGTTATCGCCAAATGCACGCCTAGGCAGATAAAATGGCGATAAGAACAAACGAAAGTCAACTTTTTCATGAATTAAAACTATCTTTCAACTCTATTTAGCTTAAACTATCGTCAAATTGTACTATACATAACTGAAAGAAGAAAATGTAGTATAAGACGAAACCAACTTTAGAAAAAACCTTGGTTCAATTCAGTTTTAGTCTCGTCTGAGCAGCTACATCGCTTTGATGTTCGCTTCGTGGTTAATTCGAACCGCTTCCTTTGAAAACTATTTTGAAATCTTGTTGAGGCATGTTTATCATATGCCAGATTTTCAATAACTAGAGCTTATTTTTATTTGAAATGCTTCTCGAAAAGATATCATTCGACAAAAGTTGAATATGTTTTAATGCCCGAGAACTCCTGTCTCATGCAAGGGCATACGGAATTCGTGTAGCTATTCGCTAGCCAAACTTTTACAAAATGAAAAAGAATTGCAAACAATGCAATGCAACATTTAAAACATACAATAAAATGAAATGCAAATAAAATGTGCCGCTGACACGACAGTGCAAAATAATACAAAATGCGCGAAAAACCAGAGGAAAATATATATGTATGTATGTAAAAAAAATAAAGAATGAAGATATTTGCGCTGGCAACATGAAATTGGCTGGTTGCTCGGGCCATAAATTTCTATATAGACAATATCTGGATGTTGTTTGCGCCATTTCGCCTATTCGGGCATTCGACGGTATATTTTGCTATTGTTGTGATTGTCGCCATTCTACGCAACATGCAACAACTATTAATCATATTGAATGGCTCTGTTCCTGCGCCTGACTGTGTCATCCCGGCTAATCAATCTTTACCGTGTGCCGTCTCTAATGGCACTGACAACGACAAAGGCAATCTTCCTTTCCGTCGGTCTCATCGCCCCCACCCCTCCCCCTGCCATCCATTGCCGAAGAAAAATGGCCGATAAAGTCATTAACGCCTGGCTGGCCACCTGCCCTGGTGTACACGGCAGTCCACTGATCCGGACACGGATACGGACTACACAAGGAGCTGGCCGATGTCTGAGCCGGGCGGGCCAGTTGCTATTTTGTTTATGGGCGGCGGCGCAAATCTCTTTGCCAAGCCGCTGCTCAATGAGGCGGCAGGCAAAAGCCAAAAGGGGATTAGTTGTAATCAATAACTTGGCCAAGTAGTGTGGAGCCAGGGCCAAGGGCCGGGCCGGGCCGGGCCGGGCCAGCTCTGCCCGTTGTTGTTTGCCTGTCGAAACTTTTGCTCAGGGAATGAAAGAAAGAGGGAGATTGGGGGAGGACTACCCTCAATGTGAGCCCTTTGTGCGCGCCAAGTTATTATTATAATTTTTCTTTTTGCAAATGCGGATTAATTGAAAAGTTTGCCATTAGGAATTCGCGCTTGGTTAAGTTCCTTTCGCCTTTGTTTCGAGTCGCAAATCGCCAGACCCGGCTCTGCCCCACGCCCACGCCCACTCGCACTCCCACGCCCACGCCCACCTATGAAATATCCATTTTGTTAGGTGTTTCAACTATTTGATCGTTATGGATTTTGACAGCTTCATTCGCAGTTATGATGAAAATTACTTAAAAGCATTTTGCACAGCGCGCTGATTTGATTGATGGGCGTTTATGTGCCATGCCCGGGAGCGAAGGCAGGTGTTTGGGGCTGGGGGCTGGGGGCGTCGTCATTATATTCGCATTATCGACTCGTCGTGGGCGCGGACGCAATGAGGCGTCGCAAATGCCAGTTGACGTGCTGGCGGTTGAAGAGCTGACAAAAAGTTGCGCCAATTTGTGTCAATTATCAGGAGGCTGCCAACTTGCCCGTTGCCGCTTGCCCCTTGCTCCTTGCGACAATCCCCACCCAGCGCCCAATTGGTAGCGTTTCACCTGGCCGTTGAGTGAAGTTTCGAAATCCGTCGAGAGTTTCGCGGAATGTGGGGCAGCATTTAATGACAAAACAATGAATATAGCCAAGGCTGCAGCAAAAAATAATGCTGCTTTCCGCCTAAAAATTTGTTGAGAGTTGCCAGTTTTCAGTTTTTCGTAATGAAATTTGAGCTGAAAAAGTGCCAACAGCGATAGATACCATTTCTTTTTTTTTTCGGTTAGCAGCCAATTTAAAAGTGCAAAGCAATTATAAAAGTTAACTAGAGTTCGAATGTGCTTGTTAAACATTGTATTGCAAGAGCTTTAAGGACGCATTGAAGCTTTTATTTTGATAGTGTGCGGCGGCTGAAACCTTGCTTGACTACACTTTTAGCAAACTCTTCTTGAAGAAGCTGCAAAAGCTCTAGGGAGCTTTAAGTTTAATGCAGCATGTAAATCACTTGAAATTGATTATAACTCGAGTTAGACTAAAAGCTTTAAGAAAACATAAGAGCTTTAAGCTGTCATTGCTGTGTATATATAAGAGCTTTAAGCTCATTTTTTTTAACTTAGGTTTATACTTCACAAATGTATAACTAATAAACTTCTAAATCGTTTCGCGTTATAACTGAAAGCTTTGAAATCAAAATAGAGTTTTAAGTCGTATAAACTATAAAAGCTCTAGCAAAAACTCTTCAAAATGTTTGAGTAGAGTAACTGAAATCTTTCGCAAAATATATGAGCTTTAAACTGCATTTGCATATAAATTCGCTATTTACTATGAAATGCATATATGCCGAATAAAATGTTAAAATCATTTTAAAATCAAATCTTAGGTAAATCTTGATGTAGCTTTTCACATTCAAGCAAGCAATTTACACTGTTCGTTCACTTTGGCTTATCCTTATTAAGGATTTATGCTTAAGCATGCGTAGAGCCTTGAATGAACAGGGCGGCGGGCGGCTGGCACAAAACATTTTGCATATCGTTAATGAAATCCTTGCTGCACAACTCACACCGAATGCAGTCTGAAGCATCTACTAGGCATACTGGGCGCTCATTAAAATCGAAGAGCGTCGAAACAAATCGATTTTCGTTTAGTATCGCAATCAAGAACACAACAATTTTTGTACTCGTGCTAAAAATTTGTTTTGTGCGCTATAACAAGTCTCTGTCAGTCACGCCCCTTCCCGCTCCACCTGGCAAACCTGGCTGAATGGAGAACTTAAAGAGCACTCGAACAGCACTCAGCCGCAAGCACACACTCGCATACACACACACCCACACACTCGCACACACACCCACACACACACACTCGTTATGCATGTGTGTAAGCTGCTGTTTAAGTGGAGTTTGCCCTGCTGCAGAGAATTTTGGGCAAAATGTTGGGGTTGTAGGCGCCGCATCGACGTGTCGGGCCATCGTCTGTGCCTTGCAGTACTTGTCAAGATTGAATTTGCCACGGATATATAGTACATATATTCCATTTCTCCAATTTTTTTTTTACCAATTTTATTTTTGTGATGTGTTTCTTCTTTTTTTTTTGGCATTTTTATTGATCAAACAAACTGTGGCAAGTGGCAGCCAGTGAAGGTGTCATTGCTCAGCAGGGCTTATAAGCAGATACTACCTACACACACACACACACACACACACACAGATATATATATATGTATAGTTTGTGGAGGGAACACGCGCAGTGCGCATAAATTGCATGATTCGTTTGGGCAACTGTCAGTCTGATTTTTCATTTTCATTATTATTATTACAAGTTGGCAGACATTGCTTTATGGTTCGTACAAAAGAACTAGTTCCGTTTTATTTTCTGCTCTTTTTTCTTTTTGTTTTTTTTTTTTTTTATTGTAGCAAGGGGTTTACTTACCGGACCAAACTGTTCAAAGTAGCTTTTGACATCCTCCAGCGTGGTGGGCGCCGAGAGGCCGCCCACAAAGATTTTCTTCGTTCTCGTCACCATCTGCAACAAAATGAGAAAAAGCGGAAAAATGAGGAAAATTGTGAGAAAAAAAGTATCAGCATAAATGAACGAATGAGCGCGTAAAGCGCAAATGGCAAATGCTGCTTAATTTAGCTGTAGCCTGGCATTTAAAAATGCATTTATGGTAAGTCGCTGAGCGGGACGCGAAGGGAAAGGAGGGGGGGAGGGGTGTTGGCCCAAAGTTATGGCCCGCCAGACTGCGAGGAGCCGTAAGAGTCGCTGCTTCTGTAACTTACGGCAACAACTTTCGCTATGCGTCGACCATTTTGTGCACTTTATGTAGTAGCCACATGTGTGTGTATGAAGCGACTGTTTATGTGTGTGTGTGTGTGTGTGTGTCAGTGTGTGCAGCTGGCATATTTAAGCTGACAGTTTCAAGTGCCAACTTTACGCAGTTAGCGCAACAGCAGCACCAAAAATGATGGCGAGGCAAAGATGGCGCGGAGTGTCGAGCCGCACACGTATGTGTGTGCGTGTGTGTGTGTGTGTGTGTGTGAATGTGTAACTATGCAAGTGTGTGTGTATTGCAACGCCAGCCTTTTTAGCCCGCAGGCAAGCGTAAACTGTTAACGTTAAGTGACGGCAGTTAAGCGACAGTGGGCCAAAAAATATACAGAATTTGACTACAACTGGTTCCGAGAACTGAATCATCTCGCAGGCGCAGCAATGAGTCAGTTTTGTTTAAAATTGCACTTTCAAACCAATTTAATTTCCTTTATAACTGTTTCACATAATACAAAGCCAGCCGATTCCAGGAACTGCAGCATGTTGGAGCAGCAGCGTTTATTGCTTGTCAATAGCAAGAAATTTCCTAAATAAATGTCTGTAATTGAAGCTCTTCACGTGAACTGTTGCGGTTCAAAACTAGTTCTATTTGGCTTGTGAAAAAGCTGGCTGCTAACTAGCTCCAAGAAATGATTCATGTGGAAGCAGCGAACAATATTTGCTGATGTGAAACTTTCTTTGACAAGCAATTTCGATTGAAGTGCTTGTTCCTGTTCCCAACAAGTTCGACTAGTTCCAATAACTGAATCATATTGAAGTATATTCGCATATATGTTGATGAATGAACCGTTTCGAAACTAGTTCAATTTCTAGTGAAAAAAAAAACCGATTCACTAACAACTTTTTCAGTTCGCAAGTCGATTGCACATTTAAGTTCAATTGGAAATGAATGAATCGAATGATTCAAATGATTCACTTGCTTTTTGATTGAGTCTAGAGTTAAGAATGGGTTCGTTAAGCACGCTATTTTCTTTTCTTTTTTTTTGGTTTTATCGTTTCGAAATTTTGCGGTTTTTAAACCCGTTCTTTTTGGCCCCATGGTTGGTTTGTTCCAGCTGTAGGGCCGGATGAAGCTGATGACGCTGATTGCACTGAAGCTTGCAAGCTGCAATTTATGAGCACACAGACAACACGCTGCAGGGCCGTCTGTGTTGAAGGGGTCGGAGAGGGAGGGTAAGGGGTGTGTGTGTGTGTGTGTGTGTGGCAACAGACGGCTGGGAAAGATGTGGGATACGTCCGTTAAGGAAGCTAACGATATGTAACAGCGGTGCTGATGTTTCTGCTGTGCCAGCAGTAAAATTCATACAATGTCGTAAAATTAAAACACTTGTGTTGTCGCACCAGCTCACACACACACACACACAACGCACACATATACGCACAACTACTAGCATAACTACAAAGTTAGTCATGCAGCTTTTGGCAAGGCAAATCGCTTTTGGCCCGTGTTCTAGCCTGGCCTGGCTGCCAGCTTGGCCGTCTGCCCCAGAGTCCCACTCTCTCTCTTCTTCTCTCTCTCTCTGGGTGTTTGTCTGCGCTGCACTTTACACAGGTTGGGCAAATACAGAGCAGAGGTCGGGCTCTGGCTCAGGGTCTTTCTTGTGGAGCCTGCTCGCTGCAGGCGGGCTGCTAACAATTTGCAAGAAAAAATAGTAGAAAAAGAACGTGAAGAAAAAACCGTCAAGTTGAGTGCGCTGCAAGAAAGTAACAACATGACGTCCAAGACAACGTTGAACTTCGACTCCGACTCCGGGTGCGACTCCGGCTCCGTCTCCGGCTGCGGCTGCGGCTGCGGCTACTGCTGCCGCCGCCGCCGGTCATCAGACATGACGCACAAAATTGCAGCGTTGTTAAAAAGCGATTCGAAACAGCGCCCGCCAGCACTTTGTTGTTATACTTGGCTTGAGTCGAACGCTAATCACTGCCAATGAGGCAGCTACTTAAACTAATAAACTGGCTACCGGACTCGTCCTGGCCGTCGTGGCCGGTTAGCCTCGCAATGTCATCATCAAATATATAAATGAGGGCGGCCGGGTGTCTGTGTTTGGGTGGCATCAGCGATAGCTCGAAACACGCCCAGCGCTGATAGCGCGGCATGAATCAAAAACAAAACACACCCAGCCGAAAAAGCTGAAATACAACAAAGAGTCCTAACTCAGCCCCCAACCCAAGCAGAAAGCAGACCCGATGATCAGGCCAAGCCAACTGGCGACCTCAACAAATGGAAACACACACGCATACTAACGATGTGACACGGCATTTTAACGGCCACCGCACGGCGCTGCACAGATTAGGAATGTCAATATTAGCCACGGCAAGCAGGACTCGCAGCTGGACTGGGAGCAGGAGCAGGAGCAGGACATGGTATGAGTTATGTGTGTGTGTGTCTAGAGTTTGGGCGGGGCATGGCCCTGGGCCTGCCAAATTTTGACAAATGACGTCAGAAGTGGTCGTAGAGGAACTGTAACCAAGCCGAAGCAGGCGTGCCTCGACGACAGGTTACAAGAAAACTGAGCTCGTTCACAGATATCCAGCCAGATAGTCGAAATGTTGTCGAGTACTCGACCGGAACACTTGCAAATGCCAGCCAGCCAGCCCTGATTACAAAAAGGTGTTGCATTGGGCCTGGGTCTGTTCAGATGCAGGCGGGCACAAAATGACCAAAGGCAAAGAAACTTTATTAATGAATGCAATTTAGATGGCAGAATTAAGCCAGACTGAAAATCAAGTCGAAAATCAATTCAGTTTTGGTCAATCGCTGGCCGTTTGAAGTTTGGAGCGTTTTTAATCAACATTTTTTGGCTGTATTTGGACACTAAAACGCTCGTTTACAATCTTAAATAACCAATAAACCAACTTAGTGCTAGCTTTTAAGAAATCGATTGACTTCTGACTAACTTTGGGCAGGTTTGAGGCTAATCACAACTTTAGCTACTCTTTTTGAGCTTCTTAGAAGAATTTGCAGGCAATACAAGCTGTAGGATTTCGAATACGAAGAGAAGAATACAATCTAAACAAATTGACTTTGCAAATAGAATAAGACATCTATCTGGAGCTTCAAATCGTTAAAATTAGTTAAATAGTAGAAAAAGCTAAACAATTTTTCAGACTAGGCAGAGCTTCGTCGAAGATTTTTTGTCCAAAAGTAATTTGTATTAAGGCATAAAACATCGAACTTTTGTTTTAAGCTTTCTTTCATTATTTTAATTCGAAATTCACAGAAAATTGCGATTACATCTATTTTTGGGAATTTTTAAAGTTCGTTGAAAATAGTATTAGAAGATTGAATGCAAGAGTTTTGTGGGTCTGCTCTGGAGTCTTCGTGGAAGCCACAAAAGTTCTTTTTTATACAAAATTTGTAAAATCAAAAAATTGTTTCAAAAGATTCAAAACAAAAGATGAGGCAAGAGTTTCTTTCTAATCTATTCTGTAAGTTTTTGAGGCTAAGGTTCATTTTAATATGAAATGCATAAAACCTTGTTTTTAGGCATATAAAAACTAATTTAACAATAGATTTCTTCTGGAATATGTTTTAGCACACATTTTTGACATTCATTTATATTTTAAGCTTTAAGTGCATAAGCTGTCCAGAGGTCAAGCTCGAACAAGCATCGCAATCGTTTGAGTTCTGGCTAAGCTGACAGAGTTTGCAGGAAGAATATTTTCATGAATGGAGTACACTTTACGCAGTTAGATGAGCTTATTTCAGCCAGCATGTTAAATGATATGAATATGGCCCTAAATTACGGCCCTGTTAACCCCGCTGCCTCTTAAAAAGTTGAAGTAAGTAGCTCTATAAACTGGGTTTTAACTGCACAAAGTTAAGCAACTGCGCGTGCAATATTTTGACTCAAATATATATAGTTGCTATCATTTCCACCCTCTTAAGCTGCTTTTAATGGCCTGCCAGGTGGGTTGTTATTAAGTGTGTAGAGGTGGAAATTGGGTAGGCATAGGGGAAGGGGGGAAAGGGTATGAGGAAATGCCCATCAGCGCTAACAATCAAGCGAGCAGCAACTGCCATCATCTCCGACGTTCTGGGAGGGGCGGGGGAGTTGTGTGTTGCAAAAGGGCAAAATCAATTTAACACTTTCAACTAAATTATTCATTTTGCATAATAATTTTCAAATCTGTCAAAATTCACACACACAGCACACACACACACACTCACACACATACATTGTAAGCAGGCCTTTATTTGATACATTCAGCGGTTGTCGGCGTCTGCACTTTCACACGCTTAGGATCGCGATAGGGATGTTGACTGAGCGGGAGGGAGGGGGTTCGACGCCTGTAAAAAGCACTCAAATAATTCCCAGGCGTAAGCTAAACCAGCGCCAAAGTTGCCACGCTGCGCACAACAATAGCAAACAGCGCGAACACACACACACACACACACACAGGCTGCGGGGGCTGTGTGTAGCTAAAGTGGAACTGAGACTAAAAAGTAAAACCCTTTAACCGAGCGTAGGCAACGGCGCCACGCGAAGCGTCACAAATTCTGTTAAGCGAAAATTTCATCAACGCGGCACGAGAAAATTTTCATTCGCCATTCAGGCTGTGACGCCCGCACCGCTCCGCCCGCCCGCTCCGTCCACCCGTCCATCCGTCCGGTGCCGTCCGTGCGTCCTTTTCGTTGTCAAAATGAAAGGAAAATGTCTCATAAATCCTTTTAATATTAAATGAGCTCGTTCCCCCCGACTCACTCTCACCCTTTCATGCCACAAGTCGCGCCACGCACACACTTAAAATTATGTGGCTAATGGGAGCAACTTGGCTGGAAATTGCGCGAACCTGTCGAGAATGCCATTGCCAGCCAACTTTTGCCAGCCATTCAAGGATCTACACATGTTGCCAAAGCAGACCCCTGCTCCCTGCTCCTCCCCCGCCTCCTTCGAAATTTGTATATCTGATTGTGGCAAGTCTTCTGGCGGGAGGGGGGGGGAAGCGAAAGGTTTTCGGCGCCAATTGTCATTAAATGTAATTTTTAAACCTGTTAGCAGCGCGCATGTGTGCCATAAAAAGGGTACGCTTTGCCCAATGCCCCTTTGTCCTTTAGTCCCTTTTTCAGTTTTTTTCCCTTTATTTTTTTTATATTTGTATTTACATGCCTTCCCCCAAACATTTGGTTTTTATTGTCAAATTAGTCGGGCAAGCGGGTTTATTAAAGTTGTTTTGCGACAAAACTCTTCATGTTCCTATTATGTTATGTTATGCATGCTATGCGTGTGTGCGTGTGTGTGCGCCCAAAATTTGATGCGACACAAGGCATTTACACACCCAACTCCATTACCGACTGCCAATGCCTGCCCCTGGCCCTGGCCCAGCCAGCGCTTTGCTGTCAGGCAACGACAACAATTTGTAACATTTGCCGCACTTCCCGCAAGCATTTTTGAATGCGGCAGCGTTCGGGGATGAGGAGTGGGTGGCAGTAGGAGGGCGGCCTAGTCGTCTAACCCACTCAAAAAGCTTCAACATCATTCAAAGTGACAAATTATCCATGCAAATTTTACAAAATGGCTGCCAGGCGTTGGCGGCGGACAGGCCGAAAGGGGGGCATATCGAGCCCGTGGGAAAAAGTGTTGCATACTTATGAGCGCGAGGCGCCATTTGAAATATGAGCATTGAATGAAGGAAAAGTTTGACAAAAACATACACTCCGACACACACACACACGCACACACACATACAAGCACACACACCCGCTTAGCTAAACGTAATGTAATGCACAACAAAAGGCCTCTATGTCTGTATATTCGAAACAAGGATACGTTCTGTTTAGGACACGCTTCAGATGTCTGTGCCACTGTCTGCCTGCCTGTCTCTGTTCAACGCCGTATTGTGTGCGTGCATGCGTGCGTGTGTGTGTGTGTGTGTGTATTGTTGCTGCTGCTGTTGCTGGCTATGCATATTCGATATGCTCCATCAATGCCATTGTGCCTTTGTCTTGCTTTCAATTAAAATGACCACACAGCGAGATGGAAACTCTAAGCCGGCCGAACAAACGTCCCGTCCCACCGAAGGGACACCCGTGTTCTGCCCAGTTGCTTGACCGAAAATTTGTGCAATTTCCGTTACTAATACTTTTTGCTCAATTTCCTTCGCACACACACACGCACACACACACACACATCAGGCAGACACACTGTTGATTTATTGCCTTGGCAAATATTTTGCGCCTTAATTTCGTTGATATTTATGCGGCAATGTGTCCTTGTGCAGAGCCAATAAACACGTTTGTGCCACTGACAAGGGATAATGGGCTTCCTGCCATATATATATACATATACATATATATATATAGATATATAAATGTATGTGTGTGGCAGTTGGCAAATCAGCATTTGAATATGCCCCAGGGAGCTAAAAGCTGTGAGGCCAGTGCCATCAAAAGGAATGCAAATCGTGTGTCCTGTCAGTCGTCCTGTTGCTCCTGCTGCTGCTGCTGACTCGGACGGAGCTTGTAAATCAAATGAAATATATTACGAGAGCCGCATAAATACATTTGAAGATTGATGTGTAGCAAAGCAAGCGCACAAGAAGCGACGACGAGCAGGACGAAAGAGTTAAGGAGCGAGTGGAATGTGTGTGCGAGTGTGTGTGTGTGCGTGTGTGTGTATGTGTGAGTATGTGCCAGTGTGCTTTTGTGTGTGTGTGTGTGACAAGCTTAGCTTTGCTGGCATTTTAATGAGCTGCTGCACAAACTAAACACAAGCTAAAATGGCGCATCGCTCACAAATTGACTGCCACACACAGCTTTTGCTGTACTTTTGTGTGTGTGTGAGTGTGTAAATGTGTGTGTGTGTGTGTGTAGAGGCAGAGTCGCCTTATTTATGCATAACAATAATGAATATTATACAACAAGCCCGAAATGTAATTCTGTGTAATTAATTATTAATTTATGCGCATACATTTAACTCACACGCATTGTCGTCGACAGCAGCAGCAACATGCTCGCATGTATGTGAGAGTATGTGTGTGTGTGTGTGTGTGTGTGGCATTGGCATGCTGGCACAATGGCGGCTGGCGGATGCGGAAACTGTTTTGCTGCCGTTGATGCTGCTGCCAAGTCAGGCATTGTTGTTGTTGTTGTTGTTGTTGTTGTTGCAGCGACTAACGACCAGCAAGGTCTGCGCTTGTTGTTGCTGCTGCTGCTGCTGCTGGTCGCATGTCGACATTGTTGTTGTCGTTCTAATGTTAAGTTGAATTGTCATTAAAATTGTCGTCCATAATTTCGACATTAAATACACATTCACACACACACACATTCACACACACACACACACACACGTTCGCACACACACAGCAGCAGCAAGAAGGATGTATGTAAATTGTGTGCGGGCTGCAACACTTTTGCGACTACAGCATAAATGCTTGCCGTCGTGCGTATGTGTGTGTGTGTGCGTGTGTATGAGTGTGTGGCGCGTGGTTAAAAAGTGCCAACGCAGCATGTTTTCAACATTGTTTAAATTTATATGGCAGACAAGGGAGCAGAGTACAAAAACAGGACCGTAGCAGCAGCAGCAGCAGCAACAACTTGTGCTTAAAGTTTTAAATTTGCATAACTGAGTGCAGAAGCAGACAGCAGGAGAGGGGGCCGGCGGGGTCGGGTGGCTGCAGTTAGTTAGTTAAGGTGTAGGAGGAGAGTGGAGGGGGTGGGGGGGTTTGGCTAGTTACACTTATGGCAATTACTGTGCTCATAAACTACAGCAACGGACCCCAATCATCATTAGGCAATGGCCATTACGTAATTATCGCAGTTGAGCCTGAGGTGGGCATATAATTGAAATTTGTGGCCCAAGACAATCACAGAAAGAGCGGGCGAGCGGACGACTGCTAAACGGGGAGTGTGGGGGGGGGGGGCCAAAAACAATTTGGAGTCAATTTCGATAAAGTTTTAGTGCTCGTCCGAGGCCGAGTTTCATTTAACGCTAATCACTTGCAGCAACGAAACCGAATGTTACGGAACGGGCCACAACAAAATGAAATTCCTGAATTGGCCAAAAATAATTTGTCTTTCAATTCGCCGCAAACGAACGTGAACTTGTACATAATAGTGGGGGGCCATAGTTGGTAAGAGAGGGAGTTGGGGTGGGGTGGTACGTGTGCTATTTGGTTTAGATTTTTGTTTTTGGCCAAGGTCAAATGGCAGCTGAGCGGGCTTAGGTGACGGTTTTGCTTAATTAGAACATTCATTAATCAAATCAAAACCATTTGCCGCCCCGTGGCAGGACTTAAGCCAGCGGCAGAGGAGACCCAGGACTCGAGACTCGAGAAAATGCGGACAGGAAACTTTTGCCGAATGGCAGCCAAACACGCACAAAGATATGCCATGCCAGGCCAGAGAGAGAGAGAGTGAGAGAGAGAGAGAAAGGGCGAGCGAGCGAATAACCAAATAAATTCAGTCACATAGAAAAACGACAGACGGCATTACAAAGCGCAGAGATTGGTAGGACGAAGGACGAGGCGAAAAGGAAAAGGAAACGCGAGCAAAAAGCGACCATTAAAACACATTTGTGTATCTATTTTTAGGGTAAAAGCAAACCAGCCCAATTCCAGCTCCTGCTCCAATCCAAACAGCGGGCGGTACCAGAATTTGCTAAAAACCCAAAACCCAGTTCAGCGAAACCCAAAACCATCAACAATAGCAACAACAACAACAAGCATAAGAGGCAAAGGCAAGAAGAGGAGCAAAGAAAAAACTTAAAACTACTTTAATTTATGGCGCACGCATTTCTGTGTTTAGTCTCGTCCTGAGCTTTGTTTTTGTCTTGGGCGCCGCCAAAGCAATCAGTCAACAGCACGAGCAAACGATCCAATCTAAAGACCAAACTCAACTAAGCTCCCAACTCTACAGTTTATATAGTACACACACACACACACACACACACACACACTCGCACACACATTTGTATTTGTGTATATACTTTAAGGAAATGCGCTAACTAATAACCCAAAGACACGACAGCGCACGAAACGTGCAATTAAAGCACATGAAATTCAAATATTTGTCTTGCCAAACGGACCTTAAATTAAGTTCAAAAGTGCCAGATATAGAAATGATTAGTTAGTATACCCTGAACCCCTTCAAAATAGGTTAAATTGGGCTTAATGTATTTGTGCAAGTGTATGTAACAGGCAAAGGGAAGCATCTCCGAATCTATAAAGTATATATATATATATGTTTTTGATCATTATCAATAGACGAGTCGATCTAGACATGTCCGTTTGTCTGTCCGTCTATCCGTCCGTCTCAGACCTCTGATCCCAGAACCTTTTAGAGCTAGAGACTTGACATTTTGACATTCTGATTATTGATAGCTTGCCGTGTTTACAAGTAATCGATAAGAATCAATATTGAAATCTTGTTTTTTGTACAAATCTCTGTGTTCTAAGAGCTAGTCACCAAATTTGATTTGTAGCTTCTTGAATAGCATACAAAACATCAAGTATCTTTTATTTTATAGCTATCGTAATATCGAATATGAGAAGTTAGGAGAGGTTCCAGCGTATCACCTAGTCGGAAACACCCAACTAGAGCCGCGGAATCGGTTAAAATATGCAAAGCAAAACCGAAATATGAATATTCCTGATATCTATCTATGCAATTTGCAAAGGAAAGAGAGCAAAAAAACAACTAACGACTTTTTGCCTTAAAATATGCATTTAACTCATGCTGAATATCAAATAATTTCTTTTCATTGCATTTCTGATAAGCGTAATTAAATATATTAAAAAATTGATGTGTTTTTTAGAAGTCAGCCAAAATGTAAATCCTTTTGCCAATGGCAGTCACATATTGGCAATACATATTAATGTATTTATAAATGATTCAAATGATTTGATGATAAAAATCAAAAGTTCTTAAAATTCACTTTTCGTTTTGTTTTGGGCTTAGAACTGGGCATCATTATTTGACTTCTGCTAAATAGCATAAACATGTTTTTTTTCTGTTGCAATTATTTGTTTATGTTTTTGCTTCTTTTATTCGCATATCGTTAAGGTTTTTAATTCCTTGCGACTCTTGACTAGACGAGTCGCGGGAACTTGAGGTCAAAGTGAGCTCCCAAAGCGAAGTGTCTGTGACTTTGGCTTGGCTTTTCAGCTCTGACATATCTTCAGCTGTCTCCCTGCTCTGCCGCCCTCCCGCTCTTTCACTCACTCTGCGCCCTGACAGGCGGCTAAATTATGCATAAGCGCACTACCCGCCGCCACATTATGACGAGGCACAGAGACGCGGGGGGCTGATGCAGCAGGCGGCTGCCAGGATTATGCATGACACTGCGTGGCCAGAGGCGGGCTTGCAGGCAGGGGCTGCGTGATGGGGGGTCGAGTGGTTGCTTGGGGAGTGTGCAGCACTCTTGTCAACGTACTCATCACATTTCGCTCTCCCTCTTTCGCTCTGCCTTCACGCCCCGCACGAAGGCAAACAAACAGCAAAATATTTGTATGCTAAGCCAACACATGCGACAGCAGCTGCCACGCCCCTGCTCCCATATATCCCCCTGCCGCCGCCCACTCTTGGCAGCCGCCTATTGCGGCTCAAGTATTTTGCATTGCTAAGCAGAAATTATAAATCAGGGCAATTGTTGAAGATTTGCAGCCGCATAACAAAATTTGCGCAGCAACGAGAAACGGTCATGGAAAGGGCGTGGCGGGGGCGGGGGGCTGTTTTGGTATGCCAGATTCCAGATGCCGTTTGCCGGCAACACCAAGAACAACAACAACAACAGCAGCAAGAGGGCGGCCGGCACGCACACGCCTCGCTGCGGTCGTCCCGAGCGACGGTTGACTAACTGACTGACTAAGTGACTGACTGCAGGGACAAACGCAGCCGGAACGTGCGCAGGCAGGCAAATACTTTAACAAAAAAAAAAAGCAGCAGAAGCAGGAAGCAAAGAAAGGTAAGCTTGTGCAAGCCGAATACAAAATGCTCTTTGCAGTGAAGTGAGCAGCAGATATCTTGAGAAAAGATAACTTGGAGCGATGGAAGAAGCTATAAAATAGATCATTTCGTTTTCGATAAGACTTGGCTCTTATGCAAGAAATAGAGTAGCTTTAATGTGTACCAAGTTAAGTTAAGATTACAGCAGCTAGATATGATATAAAAGTCTGATAGTAGAAAGATATTGATAATATGTAAGGAGCATAGAGAATCTAACAAAAGATATCTTGGAAAACCAAAAGCCCATATACGCACATCATTTATTAAGCTAAGCTATAGGATATCATGGTCTCTTCCGGCGAGATAAACGAGCATATTTAGCGACTAATCAAGAATTTTTATATACTTTATACAATCGCAGATATCTTTTTCTATGCATTACAAGTTTCATTACAAAATGAAGATACTCTCTACAGGGGAATCAAAAAAATCAAAGGAAGAGAAAAACGCGCCAAAATGAATTAAACGAATATGAAAACAAGTAAAGCAGACAAAGAGACAGACAGAGAGAAGGACGTCGGGAGATAGAGCGAGGGCGAGCAGAAGAGAGGGACGCGGCGTAGCTGAAGGAGATGAGATGCGACGACTGAAATCATAATTTAATTTAACGTATTTTTCGTTTACCCAAAGACAAGACGAAAAATCACTCACACACAGAGGGAGAGAGAGAGAGAGTGGGGAGCGGGAGGGTGTGCGGGGGGCGTCACAGTGCTGCCAGACAGACTAAAAGCAGCGGAAATAATGCGACGTTTAAAAGTGTAAAAGCCGTCAAGACAAAGCAGAAGAGCGGCATAAAAATAGTAGTAGTAACAGCAGCAGGGCAGAAATATTTGGAGCAACATTTTCCCGTTATTTTTTTGTATATATATATATATATATATATATATATTTCGGGTGTGAGTCACTTTTGGTAATAGAATCGCGCCAAACGCGTTTTTCGCCTGCGATTTTAATTTTAGTAATGGAAGACAAAGCAAGACGACAGCCAGACGAAGGGACAGCTGCTGAGACGGACAAATAAGCTTAGCCAGCGTTGCCAGCTGCAGCGCGAGAAGACACTCAGCGAGCTAAGAGAGAGAGACAGAGAGAGAGAGAGAGGGGGGGGAGAGGAGGTTAGCTGCTGCCTCTTGAAGCTGAGATTTATTACGCCACGTTGCAGTTTGAAGTTGTCGGGCCACATAAATCTGTCAGAACGTCGACTGGTTTGAGAGCTGCATGGGGTAGGGGAGGGGCAGCAGCAGCAGGGGGCAACGGCAGGGGGCATGCGGGTGTTTGCAATGCGCTGCAAAAATTTACACATGATTGTTATTATTTAACGTTGTTGCTGGCGCCGCGGCTGCTGCTGCTGCTGCTGCTGTCATGCGGTTTTTTAAACGATTTTTATTAGTGGCAGCGCGTAAAGCGGAAATAACGGCCACGCGCCGTAAAGTAGACAACACATTCGCATTCACACACACACACACGCACACACGCGCGCACGCACACACACACACGGCCGCACATTTGCGATCCATTTTGCATGGCGTGCACGTAAATGACCGCCAACGATTTAAATTGTTATCCACCCGCCCTCTCGGGGGCCCTCGCTTGTGTTGTTGCCTGAAATCAAAATGCATTACGTATACGCAATAAAAAAAATTACGTATACGTAATGTGTGACGCACAACAAAAACAGCATACTGCAACTGCAACTGCAACTGGCGACTGCAACTGGCGACTGCATTTTATGCGTGCCGCGCATTATCATTTAACATTTCCTGTGCACAAAACGGGCCAAGCAGGATGTGGTGCTGGCAGGATGAGGCCAGGTCAGCCCCAGGAATTGCAAACGCACTGCGAATTGCAAATAACAGAAAGGTGCGGGGTAAATGTGCAGACCATTGATTGGCGATTCAGAGATAGATACTGCCAATGCCAGTGCTGTAAAGCGCTCACAATTTCTATTTAGCTTGCAATCAAATTAGAATTTCGACGGAATATGGCCAAGTTTTATTCGACAAATGGCCAAGTGCGAGAAAAACTCATGAAATGTTTATGAAAAGAGCGCAAAATCATAAAAATAACATAGTAACATTGATGCATTGACAAATTGAGCTTAGTTTACAGGCGCATCGTAGAACATGATTCACAGTAAACGCTTTTTACGGCCAATACTCAGCCGTCAACTGCGTAAAATTCCGTAATCAACGCACTGCAGCCTTCTCGAGCCATAACAACAAGCAATAAGAAATTCGAGAGAGTCGACAAGTTGAGCAATTTGAACAGTTTGTGACTATAATTCTCAACTGGTTAACACAACAACTGTAATTCTCAACTGGTTAACACAACAACTGAATGCCCAACCAAGGGCAATGAAAATGGGTTTTCCTTCAGGCAAAAGTATAAATAACTTTGGGGATAGGTTCACGAACTATTCGCAAAAAGACTATAGGCATATTTTATTTATGACCTTTAGATATTTTTGCAGAGACGTAAAGGGACGTAGATTTCCAGCCACAACTGTAGAAAATTAGTGAAAAACTTAAGCCCAACTTCATTTTACTCAAGGCGTGATTCTCAGGCCTCCGCTGAGGTATTCCCCGGCCTTGGCAAGTTTTGTGGTTCAAATTTTAGTTTTAACTTCTTGTCCGTGTAGAATTTACTCATACAATCTTGATAAATCAAATAGACAGTCAATCATTCAGCTTGTCAGTCCTTCAATTAGTTCGTTGGGTTAATCAGTTTGTCAGTCTTTCAATCAGTTAATCAGTCAGTCATTCAATCAGTCAGACAGTTTTATATATGAGGTTAAATGGAGTATACTTTCCAAAATGATTTACAGATTATCAGCTAAATCTCAAACGTTTTCTCTATTAGCTAAGCTCTAAAACGTTTTTGACTTTCCCGCATCCCCCGCCGAAAAAAAAGTATTTCATTTTTTAATGCACATTTCGCACAGTTGCCAACGCCAGAAAGGAATGTTTATTATTATTGTTGTTGGCTTTACACACATTCTAAATGCACTTTAGTGCTTTGTGTGTGTGTGTGTGTGTGTGTGTGTGTGTGTGTGTGTGTGTGTGTTTGTGCCCTGTTCAGAAGGAAAGAAATACGAAACCAAATATTTGCCTGCTGGCAAATTTTACTTGCTTATATTTTCCATTTTTCTTTTTTCCCTACTGAACACGTTTCTCTCCGACTCTCTCTCTCGCTCTCTCTCTCATTCTCTCTCTCTCTCTTCTTTCCGGGCTGTGCTCTGTCAACTAATCATATAGAAAGCATTCGCGCTGTCAATCTGCGACTTACTTTTGCTTCTTCTCTCATCTTTTTTTTGTTATAAATTTGGCACAATAATTTGTTAAATTATTGCGCATACGCCGCGTGTGTTTGTCAACGCAAATAACCTGGGAGATTTAGGTTTTTTTATTTTTCTTCTTCATTTATTTTTGTAAAGAGCGACTTTGCACTTTGGGGCCAGAAGCAGCTCATTGCCAGCGCAAATAAGCGTAAGTAAATTTATAAGACAAACAAACAAACAAACAACAACACGAGTGAGCAGAGAACAAAAAAATAAGAAACTTGCAGCCGGGACAGGTGGTCGCCAGCAGCTGTATGTGTAAGTGTGTGTGTGTGTGTGTGTGTGTGTGTGTGTGTGTGTGTGTGTGTGTGTGTGTGTGTGTGTGTGTGTGTGTGCTCCACTTGTCGACGCCAGGCCAAAGCCAAACAGCTGCGGGCCAGGACACGGGCAACTTGGGCAATATTCATTCTGGTGGCAAACAAACACGCAGCAGCAACAACAACAACAACAACAACAACAACAATCAGCAGCAGCAGCTACAACAAGTATAATAACGCTTTTGGACGCTGCCATTTGTGGGCCAACCCCCAACCCCTAACCCCTGTCGCCAAGCATCGCGCTAGTTGATGAACTTCGTGTTCAAGTTGTGTAGCACAAGAGTTGACGCCTGTTGTTGCTGCTGGTAACTAGGAAAGAAGCAGCAGCAGCAGCAGCAGCAGCAGCGGGAGCAGCCGGAGCAGCAGTCGGACAGCCGCCAGCTGTAACACTGATAGCAATTCCAAGAGACAACAGCAACGTGTGCGGGACGGGGGCGGGTGCTGCACCTTGGACAGCGTCGCTTTTGGTGAGTTTTTGTTTTTCTTTCAGTTTATTTTAGTTTCGTGTGATGGCAGCAGCAGCGGCAGCAGCAGCAGCCGCTGCTTGGTTTGATTTTATTATGTTTTTCTTTTGGCACCACCAAAAGCAGCGCAACACATCCCCCTGCCCACACGCCACCCCACTCACTGAGTACTCAGTCAGTAGATGGCTCTGGTGTTTTTGGCCACATGCTGCCAAAAGTTCTTTTGGCCCGTTGGCTGCTTTGTTATTTGGACTACATCGACAAGGCACAAGCTGTGCTCCCCAAGGCACGCTTTGACCTTACTTGAGATTGCGGTGCGGGGTGGAGCGGGATGGATGGTGCGGGGTGGTGGGTGGCTGCTGCGCCTCGTTTCCCTTTTTATAAAAGCCCGTTACAATATCAAGTTAATTGTTTGAAATAAGTGCCGGCAAGCCCAGGCAGCAATTGCCTAGGCTCGACGCCCATCCCAAAAGCCCACTCGGCTGGGCTTTTGCTTTTTGCTGAGGTTGCGGTTTCTTTTGTGCGGCACACTCATTTCGGCGGCAACTACCCACATTTATAGTGTTGCGGTCTCTGTTTGCCCCAGCCAGCCTGCCCCAATCTCAATGCCCCCTATCTCCTGCCCTCCCTGCTACCCAACCACCCAGCCGCAGCCTCTGCCCCTTTCTTATCAACTGTTGTGTTGTCAACGCTCGCAGAGCCCAGCCCCAGTTTTCTTTTTGACTGCTGTGTCTGTCTTGTGGGCGTTGCATGAACTTTTTGCCCCCGCTGCAGCCCCGCACACAATTTCACTTTGACTCACTTTGCTACACTCGCAGTTTTCGTCTTCGTTTCCATTTCCATCTGCCAGTTTCAGTGTTTGGAGTGCACTTTTCCGTACAACTTGAAATGAATCTAATAATTTGGCTGCCCACAGCCACACCCACACGCACGCACACACGCCATCCAAAAAACAATTGTTTGACCCTGCCGCATGTTGCAAGTTGCAAGTCGGTGCACCAAAGCGGATTGTTGTCTTCTCTTGGCGCAACTTGCTGTCGAGTGCCTTAGCATCAATTTTTATGCACTTGCTTTGGGTATTTTAAGTTTCTCTTGAAATGCGCAGCAAATAACTCGGATATTATGGGATACAGACATATATATTACTGATCAGTAAGAAAAGCTTTGGCGTTATAGCCAGAACAGTCTGTCCCTGTCTATGCGATCTACTCGTCTTTCATTGAAGGCAGCAGCATATCAGTCGGAATCGGTCGGATCGTATTGATCTATCATATATCATATCATAGGAACGATTGAGTTTTGTTTTATAACATTTCTTAGCCAAGCTCAGCATCTAATAATTGTGAAAGCCTTTGCTTTCTATATCAAAGCATAATCTTATCAATATCGAACTCCTATGTCACATAGCTTTATATGAGCATGGAAAGCTTTTTTATTTTACAAGCTATCTTAAACCAGCTTAGAATTCTTCATATACAATCAACATCTTGTCAAGATGGAAGTAACTTATAATATATATTCATAGGCCACATCGTTCGAAAATTGGATTTGTTGTAAGGGAAACTTCACCGTCTAATTTAGGCTAATTTATAACAACATTTCGTTTCTGTTTCTTGAACTTCGTTTTAGGCAAACTGACAGCTTGTGAGTTCTACTATGTTCCTTATCTTAATCCTTAATCTTATGCATATCGGAACACTATATTACATGGTTATGCAATAAGAATCGTTTGATGAATGAGATGTTGTATTGAACACTTTAATGTTATCTTTTCACTCTGCAATTAAGAGCTTTTAAATTCCAGTCACATATCACCAAAACGTCTGCAAGGGTATTTAAAATTCAGCGTGCCGCAGTTCGCGTTTTTTCTTCGTTTTGTTTTTGTTGTTTCTCGTTTGGTTTTTTGCAATTTTCCAGTTTCCTGCACTCAATTCAAATATATTTTACAAGCAACCATTTTTGCTTTTCTTGTTGCTTTTTGCTTAGTTTTTAAGTTTTTCGCACAAAGCAAAAACGTTAACAGCTCCATTAGTGCAATTTATTTGTCAGACGCTCGCACACACACACACACTCACATACACACACGCACACACACACGCACAGTGGTGGCTGGAGTTAAAGACAATGTAGACAAAGCCCAGGACTAAAGCCAAAGACAAAGGCTGCTTGTCAACTTGATTGTGTTTGCAATTTCATAAAATAACAATTCACAGCTGCCGCCCCCACCACCCCCTCTCTCTCTCTTCCTAACTCTGCCCCCATGCCGAGCTTGTTATTTTGTGTTGGATGCGCTGATTGCCGCCGGCGGTTGTCACTTGGCGCCTGCTTCCTGTCGCCTGCCTAAGTAACTCGAATGGAATGCGTTTGCAAATAATTTGCAAGGTGTGAGAGGGCCAAGTTTTTGCTTTTTTCTTCTTCAGCCTGCCTGCCTGCCTGCCTGATCCCCCGCCTGCCCACGCTCCTGGCATGCCAAATTCAATTCACACAAAATACCCGTAATTCAACACCCCGGCAAAAGCCACTCCGCTGACTGATTGGTTTTGCCAAGCCAAGGAGTTTTCATTCCCAATGCCCCAAGACCCCAAGACTCTGCCAAGACTCTACCCAAGGCGCATTGAAATGAGCTAAAACCGAGCTGTTTCTGCTGCTTCCTCAGAGTCAGAGCTACTCCATCTGTTGGCTGCGTTGACTGCTGGTGAAAGTTTCTCTCCGAGATTTTCGCCGCTGTTGTTGTCGTCGTCGTCGTCGTCAACGTCGACATCTCAAGCGGCTCGTTGACATATTTGTATTGTATTCAATCGATGAATTTTCTGCGCGCTTCTGGCTGAGTCAAGGCTGCTTTACCCTTAAGGGAAAATGACTTATTTTCTTACGCACACATTGAAGTGGCTCCAGCTCAAAGCAGCTGGCAGCACGGCTGCCTCCTGACGATCTGACGATGTCCTGGCATGCTGCCTGGCTGCCTCCTTGGCTGGGGTTGATTGCTTGTGCGTCGACATTCGTCGTGGCAAAAAAAGTTTGTGCCGCACACATTTTTTACTTGGCTGCCTGCCTCGACTTTTGCCGTTGATATTAAAATTTTAATAAACCCACGCACGCTGACTGCCAGCTAGTTACCCTCTCCCCTCACACACAGACACACACTGTGTGTGTGCTCCCCAGCTCATCTTCTGCTTGTTGCACTTGACGGAAACGCGTCAGTTGGGCTACCCCCCGCCAAGCTTATGTTCCCAGCTCCAGTTCCCAGTGTGTATGTGTGTGTGTCGCGCACATTTCGATGCGGCGACGCGTAAAACGAAAACGTCGTATTTGTGTGATTGCCTCGACCCTCCAGCCCCCCAGCCGTCCCAGGACCCGCTTCATAACTTCTTGGTCCCCAGCTGGGCTGACAATGCCAGCGATTTTTGTGTCGCACGTGAAACATGTTGATAAATCAAATCTCAACGCAGTCAATGCCAATGCCAATTTGGCTGACAATTGCTTTTGGTTTTTGCTTTTGATTTGCGGCTTCCTTTCTTTTTGTTTGACTCCGTCTCTCTCTCTTTCTGCTCCCCATCTGCATGACAGCTAATTGCTTGTGGCTACCCATTCCTACACACACACACACACACACAGAGACACCCACACACTCACACCCACACTCACATGCTGGCTGGCTTCATTGTGACAGTTTTATGGAAGGCAGGCATCGCCTAAGCCCCTCAAGCAGCGCTTAACGGCAGCTGCAAAAGGGACTAAGCCAACGCTTGGACTCCATGGTTTCCTCCCAATATGGACTAGCAGACAGACAGATGGACGGACGGACAGACGGAGGGAGGGATGGACTGAGTGCCTCACTGACTTGTTGGCTGTGTGTAAGCAGTCGGATGAGCTTTGTTATTCGCCAGCTGATCCACTCGCAAATACGACAAAGTCAACGAAATAGCAAAGCACCTTACAAAAGCATGCCAAAAGCAAAGGCAAATGTAAGCAAGAAAACAGGCAATTCATGTAAATACCCTGGGTTATTATTCCAAGAAAATAACAAAGTGTGTGTTCTTCGGAGTTTGCTTTTTTCAAGTAAAATAGATAAAAGTCAACAAAACACCTTACAAAAGCATGCCAAAATCAGGGAAAGAAGTAGGTGCTTGCAAATCGAGTCGATGCGAATACCCTGCGTCAAGGAAACAGCAAAACACCTTACAAAGGCATGCCAAAAGCAGAGGTAAAGGTAAGTAGAAATGAAAACAGTCGCTGGCAATACACTCGATTATGTTATTAAAATAGTGAAGTTTGAGTGCTTGCGAGCAGGTGTTCACCATAAAAGCACACTGGAATTAAACTAAATTTAAACAAATCTTATTTGTGGCAAATTAAAGAATTTAAATATGAAATGAGTTTTCCCAAAACCTGCTCGCACTTGAATATTCTCTCAGCTAACATACATGTGTCCCGACCGTAAGCCCGGCTTCCGTTGTCAACCACATAAGCCCTGTAGAACCCATTATAACTATTGCTAAAACCTTTCTATCGCATTTATTTGATTGCTTAGATTTTGGCTATGCTATTTTCTTTTTTGTTGCTGTTAAATTCCGAAAGGACTAGACATTGATAATCCTGTGCTGCAGCTTTTGGCATGTCACGAAAATGGGCTTTGCGGTTGGGCTGGCGAGTTAAGGCCTTTAAAACTGGCTAAAAGGCAGCAATGGCAGCTGCCTTAAATTAAATCAAATCAAATAAAATAGTTAGTAAATAATAAAACAGTCGAGAGTCGAGTGCTGAAGTGGTTGGCAGTTTAATGCTCGTTTACGTAGCCAGCTTTTATGGCCACGGCAATAGACGAGAATTTTATTATGCTCGCACAAACGTCTTTGGGATCCAGTCACCCAGTCAGCCTGCCAGCCAGGCAGCGGAGGCTCAGGCTCTGGGTAAAGCAGTCAACAAACCATTAAACTCAAGTGTTTACCACAAGCCAAAGTCACTAGACACAAATCTAAACTGGCAGTTAGACAAGCACCAGAGCCCCGAACCCAGCAGAAGGCAGCAGGCACCAGG
Organism: Drosophila kanekoi; assembly: GCA_037075305.1. NCBI lineage: Eukaryota > Metazoa > Arthropoda > Insecta > Diptera > Drosophilidae > Drosophila > Drosophila kanekoi. The sequence continues at coordinate 10,499,550 of JBAMCE010000141.1, forward strand.
CACCAGGCACCAGGCACCAGGCACCAGGCACCAGGCACCCAGCTAATGTGGCTTACGACTCTTCCACTTTGAGGCAGGCATCATCAATAGGTGTAGCCTGACACTGCACATTGCACTATGCCAACTACTCGAGACTGGAGACCGGAGACCGGAGAACGGAGAACGGAGAACGGTGCGCTGTCGTTGGCACGGGCCGGGCAATATTTATGGAGCAGGCGGCGTTGTTGGAATATTTGATGAAGATTTGGCAGTTAAATTTAACTGACAGCTTAAGCAATGCTCTGGGGCTAAGCTCTGCTGATAACATATAAGCGAATTTCGAATTTCGCTGCTAAAAATGTATATATATATATATATCTAGATGCGATGGGTTCCGCTGGGAATAAAAGAAATTGAGAAGAGTTTATGGCAGGTGGACAAAACTAGAGGAGTGCAAGAGCAATACCCAAAAGGATTAAGAGTCTCAAAGTGTTAAGGCGCTGAATATGACAAAATAGAGTTGCCAGATGTTAGATTAGGCTGATGCTAGAGGCTTGGCATGGACAGCTGAGCAGTGTTGCCAGATCTTGGATCGGACTGTAGCTGGCCTGAAGATTGTTTCAATATCAATAAGCTGCTGTTCTATAATATGGCCTATACCTATATTTTGGGGTAAGGTAATGTAATTTGAAGGAATAGCGTTGCCAGATCTTGGATCAGACTGTAGCTAGCCAACGGTTTGTTTGAATACTCACAAGCTAGCAGTGTCAGTGTCATTGCCAGATCTTGGATTTGTTTTTGTCTGGACTTTTGATTGTTTGTAAGCAAGTTGAGATAATATTGTTTTAGATTAAGTTTCTTTGTAAAGGTTATATATTTCTATCAGGCAGGGTTAGTTGGTTTTGACAGATGGCTAAGCAGAGTTGCCTGATAGTTAACCTATACGGACCAGTTACAAATACCGAATGTATATGGCTTCTAAATGCTTTTCATGGAACTATTTAAATATACATGGTTGCAAGGCTAACAGGCAATGCTGAGCAGCGTTGCCAGACATCAAATCTTAAGTTTTTTCAGCTACTAAAGGACTAAAACGCCCTGTGCCTCAAATTCTATCCGTTTTAATTGATTTCTTTTGATTTCTATAGCTTTAACTCTCAGTTATGCAATTTTATAGCTGGTAATAAACAAAAATGGAGAAGCACTTCAACTAGTTGAAAGCATTTGATGGCATCTTAACGAAACGCATCATCAAGTTTTTGGCTAGTTGCTTGATAATTTAAAATATTTCTGACCAACAGTTGAAATGCAGCAAGTTTTGACCCGCCGAAAGGCAATGCCTTTCGCTTTTAATGATTTAAACAGAGCCAAGGCGCGCATTCATCAAAAAACAGCTGTAGGCCAACAGCCAGCAGCTAGAGTTGAGCTCGCGCTTCCCTCCCCAAAAATTAAGGAGGAACCGCACTATAAATACTTGTACATATATATATATATATATATATATATATATATATATCAACTTATTTATGGCCACTTTTCGATCGAGCCTTTATTCGCGTTTACAGCTGTGCTATAAAATTTATGAGGCAAGTCTTGCCAAGCGGCCAGTTTGAGTTGGGGTAAGGAAAAGTCGCGTTGAGACACGCGAATTGCCAACGCGTTACGTTTTATGCGCGCGGTGCGTAATTATTTTTATGACATTTTTTTCTTTTCTATTTTTTTATTCTGTGCGCGCTTGTCCTTTGTGTCGTGTGTGTGTGTTTGTGTGTGTGTGTCCGTGTTGAAGTGTTGGCGTTTGCCAAACAAATTAAAAGCAAATTACAAGCAACGATATTATAAACAGGCACGAGGACGCGACGCGATGCGACGCTAAGCCAACTACAGTTTAGATGCGGTGTCCTGCAGCAAGGATAGCTGGAATTTTAATTTCTCTGTTGTGCTTGAGGCGGCGGCGGCGGCGGCGGCAGGCGGGCACACTTAAAACGATTTACTCGCCAAAATCTTATAAACGACACGTTGTAATGGATGGGCACGCACACACACACACACACACACACACAGGTGGGAAACACACCAGCGAAGGGTGACGCTGCAGGGGGGAGGTGCAGGGTCAGGTCTCGTTCTTTTTGGGTGCGAAACGTGCCCGACTTTGGACATAAATTAATTTATTGCGTGCGAAGCGAAATATGTAAAAATAATGGCAAATGGAAAGGAGAGCAAAAAACAAAAAATAAACGACAAGAAACACAAATATAATTCATTGCATACTTTTCGGGGGCGCAAAACTTTCATAAACCAAAAACAGTCGAGAGTAAAATGGGAAAAAAACAATAATTAAGCAATGTCTTATGGTAAGGGGGACTGATGGAGGGAGGGAAGCGGGGCGGCTACTTACAACGAGTTTCTTTGTTGGAATTGTGGCGGTTGTCGCTGACAGCGGCGTCGGCGTCAAGGGCGGCGCTGCTGCTGCCGCTGCTTGAACTGGCGGACTAATCGCTTTAATTGTCGCCGGCGCTGGCAGCGTTGGCAACGGCGGAAGCGGCGGCGGCTGCTGAAATAACTCCGCTGGCTGCTTCACGTAAAACAGATTTACTCCAAAGTGTGAAATTTTGATTGAATTTATAGCAACACCTTCGACAGGAAAATTCTTTGATGAAAGCGCCGAGCAACCGTCGGCCGAAAAGCAAAACAAAGAGCGCGTTTCCTGAGCTCTGGCCTGTTCTTGCAAGTTGTTGTCCTTTTTGTTGTTGTTGTTGTGGTTGTCTTGTTGTTGTTGTTGTTGTCTTTTTTTGTTTTTTAACTATTTGTTGCTTGTGTTCGTTTCGTTGTTTATCGCTATGTTTCACAACTAATTGAGAAGCTCTTGAAATTGCCGTTTAACTAATTGCATTTGCGTTTTTATATGTTTGTTTTTTATTTACGTTTTTTGTTTTTTACACTACTAAAGCTCAATGTTAGACAGCGCGTAGAATATGTCCTGCTTTCTTACTTGCTTGATTTGTTTTTTATTTGTTTTGTTGTTTTTGTTGTCGCTGTTGATTGCACTTGAACGCGTTGCGAATCACGTGAATAAAAATCTCGCTACTGAGTAAAACGCGTCGTCGTCTACCGAAAAATTCGCCGCTATTGACAATAAATTGAACTGCGTTGTGAGTTGTTGCTGTTGCTGTTGTTGTTCCTTGACTGAGAATTCGAGAATTGATTTCCTTTCGGGCTTTACTTTTTTGCTTTTGCTGTTGCTTGTTGGCTTTTGTTGTTTTCACTAGGCTACTTTTGCACGGCTAAGGAACAGAACGCAACGACTGCTGGACTCGCTTGTCTGATAACGACTGAAGGACTCTCGCGAATTGCGTAGGATTTTTAGCAAAAGCAAAAACGCAGCCAGCACATCCAAAGCGGCGACGTCAGCAGCGGCAGCGACACCGGCAGCGGCAGAGCGTCCTGTGGCAGCAACAGCGACAGCGGCAGCAGCGCAGAAGCATTACAACAACGGAAGCGACTAACAGTGCCACAGGCAGCGCGCGCGAGAGAGAAAAGGAGCAGTCCGTGTGTGTGTGTAAAGGAGAGAGAGAGAGTGAGAGAGACAGGGAGACAGTGACAGCGAAAGAGAGAGAGACAGCTGTGACGCGAGAGCGCGCGCTCGTGAACACCCCCGCATAAGCACGAAGACAGTTAAATGCTTCAATTGTTGTTGAAGTTGTTGTAGATGCGGGCCAGCTGGCAGGGTTGCCAGGCTCACTTTGGTTGCAAGCAAATAAGCTCAGGAATTGGCCTGAAGTTTGCTCAAATAAATTCATATTTAACTGAAGCTAATTTTATAATTTAATTTTAATTTTTAATGATTTTTAAAGGCATGCTAAAATAATGCGCCTTTTGGGTATGCAACACTTTTTGTGCAGCTGCATCGATCGATGCTGTTAGCTGGTATGCAAGTGTGTGTGTGTGTGTGCGTGTATGTGTGTGGCCACTGTTAGCCAGGCAGCTTGTACTTGGCGGCCCCCACACGCCCAGCGGCCCCCGCTTGCCTAGACAGCCGTACAATGTTGCAATCACACACAAAACAGTCTCTAAAAATTCACTTTCACAGGCCAAAATGACTTAACAGAGTGGGAGAGAGAGAGAGAAAGAGCTCGTATGAAAGAGAGAGGTAGAGAGAGAAAGCGGTAATTGCAACTGTAGAGGCAGCCAGAGAAGCACACACATACATGCACAACAACAGAGAGAGTGTGTGTAAGAGAGAGAGCGAGAGAGATAGAATGAGAGCACGAGCACGGGCACGCGCCGCTTTGGAGAGCTCGGCAAAAATCTACGCGCGTCATTGTTGCACCTTTATGTTTGTTTTCGTGGGTGGCCGCCGCACACACAGAGCCGACGGCAGAGCAAAAGAGATGGGCAGATGAGAGATGGAGGCCGCAAATGGTGCAAACAAACAACAATGGCAAATGTAACCTCTATAGAGGGTGTCCACTGCCGCTGTAGGCCGACTGTTAATGATGTTGCATGCAGCATGTAGCTGGTACCAGCAGCAGCAGCAGCAGCAGCTACACCTTGTGGCAGGTGTGCATGTGTCGCATGTTGAGCAATTAATGCAGGCTGCTGCTACTACACTTATAGTTAATATAGTTAATAATTAATTGTTGTCATCAGCAGCAGCAGCAGCAGCGGCAGCGACAACATCATAATTGCCTAAGTTGTAGTTAGGCGCCTGCTCCCTGTATGTGTGTGTGTTTGTGTGTGTGCGCGTGTGTTGGTGAAAGTGTCAACTTGACATTGCCTGGAGTGCACGCGGCACCGCTCACACATAGCAGCACACACACACACACACACACACACACACAGGCAGGCCGCGCAACTTGCGTCAAATATTTTGTTGCCTACCGCCCCGGGGGCAGGTTTTCTGTTGTTGCTGACATGCCGAAAAACGCTCGCAGCGCCACTTGTCTGAGTGAAATTTCCCTCAAAAACTGAAAGCTGAACTGGCGCTCTCGCAAACTCTCTCCCTCTCTGTCGCTCCTTCTCTCTCGGCTGCTCGCTGCGCGGGCGCATTGGCTCGCCTTACCCCAGCTTGCTGCCAGCGGCGGCAGCGCTGTCGACGTCAGCAGCGGCTGCTGGTGTCGCTGCCATGGCAGCTTTATCAGTGCCATGAAATGTTGTTCCCGGAAAATAACCCAAAGGAAATGCTGCATGCGTGTGTGTGTATGTGTGCGTGTCAGTGTGTGCGTGTGAGCAGCAGCAATAACTGTGTACATGTAAATCCTGGTTTGTTTCATTTGCCGATTCGAAGCAGCTCCCCGCTGGCCATCCGCTACGCAGCCGAACTCTGCAGCCGGCGGCACTAACTTTGTGCGCTTGATGATGATAATAATGTTGCCCCTTTTGCCTTTGCCAGGAATCCAGCAGTCAGCAGGCAGCAGAAAGCAGGCACCAGCAGCCAGGAACCCACAAAGCCAGACATCGTCTATGGAAATTCGTACGCCGATTTTCGAGCGATTGCAATTGATTTGTAATGTATTTCATTGTTGTGTGTGCCTGTGTGTGCGCGTGGGTGTGTGTGTGTGTGTGTGCGTGTGTGTAAGGTTATAAAATTTGTATTGATTATTTCGATTGCCTTTGTTCGTTGGCTGCGCTTTGTTCGCCCATCTAATGATAGCTATGGGGGCATTAAAAATGTCAAAGCTGACATTTCAGCACACTACAACTGTAGCCGGGAGGGGAGGGGACGGGCAGGGGCAAGCACTTCCGCTAGCGGGCTAAGGATTAGTACTAGAGCAAATATATAAATATATAAATATGTTCATATACATATATGCCTATGTGTGCGTATCCTAATGCCGCCTAGACACGCATCAGCAGCAGCTGAAGCTGAAGCTGAGGCTGAGGCCAAAGCTGGAAGCTGGAGCGGAGCCGCAGGAGGAGCTGCTGCTGCTGCTGCTGCGGCTTGGGAGTTGGCATGTGTACAAGTCAATTATGGGTCAAAATCTACACAGGAGTTGGGCGGCCAAGCAACACTTGACGCCCGTCGCTCGCACAATTTTATGAGTTCCTGGCCCATTGTAAGATGAGAGATGTGTGTGCTGCAGCAGCCCAAGGCAGAGCCCAGAGGCTCGAGCTGTGGATCCTCTGGCCCATTGCAAATGAAACATGTTTGGTTTTATCGCATTTATTGACGACTCCATGGGGACGCTTTGCCCGCCCGCCCGACCACCCCCTTGCCAGCCTGCCAGCCAGTCACTCAAGTCGGGCAACAAGATCAAACAATGGACGCCTACAGATGCTGGCATAGCTGCCTCTCCTGCAGCCCAGCTTCTCAAATTGCGCTATCGAGCTGCTCAAAACAGCCACATAAAAAGATTATTTTATGCATGTGTGTGTGCGTGTGTGTGTGTGCGTGTCTCGATATACAAAAGCGTGGCACGTTATGGATGGGGGGGCGGCAGGGGGTTACGTGGTGTAAAGGGGCAGCAACTAAATTCACTTAGAGCAGCGATTCGTATGCGAATGTTGCATTGAATTGGAATGTGCGTGTGTAGCAGAGGCTAACACAGGAATTCTTTAGTAAATTCAAAGAATTTTAAAACGATAAATATATACGTAAAACGTTTCACTAAACTAAGAAGCACTTACAGATTTTCACAAAAACTATTTCCATTGTGATTTCAACGGAAATTTCTTCATCAATTTGTTAGTTGCAGAGTGTAATTTAAATAGGTATAACAAATAGTTCGAGGAATGTGTTTGCTTAAATTATATAAACCGAATTTTAATCAATTTGTAACTAAACTCAACTGAGGTATTTTTAAAGACACGACAAGGGACCCAAACATTGCATATCTCCAACTATATTTGGTAGATGCCAATTTCGGGTCAAGCTCAAATTTAGCCCGAATTTTGCATATGAAAATGGGCACAGCTTGCAATATTTTCAGTACAAAGGGCAAATAGAAATTAAAACTTGAAGTTCGATTTCCAAGTGAGTTGGTGCGAACGCCTGCACCGAACCACCGACTATTCTTTTGCTGGTTAGCAAAACTGATTTTGAGGGCTTGCTGAGAGCAGTAATTGATAAAGGCTTAATCCCATTAGATTAAGGCAAACCCACGCACAAGTCGACTCTTCGAGCAGTTAGGGTGTGCATTGTCGTATATATTTTTTTACTTCCGCTTAACCATATCCGAAAGCACTCGAGTTGCGTTAAACCGCAAAACAATACTTGATATGAATAACTTATTTAGTCATGCCACAGACTCGACATCTACATGACTACTTAACATTCTCATGCACTTTCGCAATGTGCTCCACCTGCTGGTTAACTTTAAGCCAGTCGGGCGAGTAACTCAAGCGCTGCCCCCCGCACCCCCCCTCTCTCTCTCTCTCTCTCTCGCTCTCTCTCTGTTTCTCCAGTCTTATATCCTGCTGTTGTCCAGCAACATTTAAGCAATTTCGCTTGTTAAAAGCTTACGCCGCGCACTTTACTTTAAACCACACTAACAAATGCCACTTCATTCAGCAGATATTTGCGGCCAGCAGCAGCAGTGGCAAAAACATAGCGCCACACTCACACACACACACACACACACTCACACACACATACAAACGCGAGCTCAAGCACACACATATGCGAAATCACACACATCCTTTTGCCATCAATTCTCTAAGCACAAACAAACAGGCGAGCCCCACACACACATACACACACACACACGCCCACAAATACACACGCATGCAGCAACACGCAAAGCTCTTTTCAGTACAAAACGGAAGTACATAGAAGCAGCAGCAGCCAAAAACACAAAAAAAATATATTCACACACACACACGCACACATACAATACACACAGAGCAGAATAGAACAGAGCTGGGAAAACTGCGAGCTTATAGAAAAATACAGTGGCAAAAACTACACACACACTCACACACACCCATTCTCACACCCGAGCAAGAGCAAGAGTAGCGCAAGATATTCATTCTATCGTAAAATAGGTGAGCAACAGCATTTGCTTGTGTGTCCCTGTGTCTCTATGTGTGTGTGTGTGTGTGTGTGTCTGTGTGTAAAAAACAAGCGCCAACGCTCTGGTCAACGGATAACAAAACATAAATAATAACGACAGTCGCAGCAGCAGCAGCAGAGGTAGGGGTAACAGGGGTTGGGGACAACAAAGGTAATGCCAGCCAAGGCTGCTGGGAACAGCCGCGGGGCATCTGCAGCCACCTCAGATATCGTCCTGGGAAAGTATAACCATAGCCACTGGCAAAAAATAAAACATAAAACACAGCTCCCAAAAGCAGGCTACAAGTTTGTGAAAACTACATCAGATCAGTCAACAGCTGGGAAACATACTTCGAACTTAACTATAAAAAATGTTTAACTAACTATAAGCTAAGCCTTAAGAAATTGATGTATATAGAATTTAAGCACATATTATCCAAAAGACTTTTATAAAGTACTTCCAAAACGAAATGCTCTTCAAGCTGTTCAAAACCTTTCAATTATTAGTTGTATCTATTAATTATTTTTTTAATTATCCTGAACCTGAACTTATCAGACCCATTTCTCTCTTTTGCCTTCCTCTAAATATTAATATGAAATTATCAAAAGGAATAAATCGCTGCAGCGGCAATAACAAATTCGTTTTGTTTTTCTTTTTTGTTGTTGTTGGCTGAACATTTATAATGCATAGTGGGGCCAATTTCAGTTCAATTTATTTCTGTTTGCCTGAGCCTTAACTCACTTCCTGGTTCCTGCTGGGTGACTTACTTACTAACAGGCCAACGCAGCCATAATGGCCACGTCGTATCGGTTTCCTGAAAGATGAAAAAGAAGAGGAAAATATCGAGAGAAATGAAGAAAAAAAAAACGGGACACGCGCCGGTCCAATGCCAAAAACTGGCAACCTCATTACACACACAGGAAAGCGCCAATGCCATGGAGAATAATGTGAATGCGAACAACGCGCATATAACTCATTTATTTATTTACTATACACACACACACACACACATGTATATATTAATATATATGAGTAGATGCGATTGTGTGTGCGTATCCATATCGCTATGCGTGTGCGCGCTTGTGTGTGTGTGTGCGTGTGTGTGTGTGTGTGGCTTGCGTGCAGTGAAGCTTGTGTTTGATTTAATAGTTTATTAAGATACGCGCAGCAAGTGAAGATTAAGGCGAGCGGATTTGCTCGACGGTGGTTGTTGGCGCACTTAAATGCGACGACCACTGGATTTTGGCTGTGGTTTATGGGCTTTAAGCAGCCGCATAAATAGATTTCACCATCAATCTGATGCTCTTGTTGTTGTTGTTGTTGTTGCTGCTGTGAATTGCGAGCATTTGGAATGTTTGGGATATGGAATTAAGGAGTCATTGAGAAGATCTCATCGGACCAGTTAGATAACAATAATAACTTTACTGGCACAGCAACTGAGGAGTGAACAGAAGAATGTAAGCAAATAGATAGCATTGGAAACATTGGAATTGGAACAGCGATAAAGGAACAGCGCGAACATAGAACGGCTGTAAATAAAACAGCGAAAAAGTGAGCTCTGTTAAATACTAAAGAAGCTTGAATACATATAGTAAATTTAACAGAAATTTACATGTAACAATTGGTCTATAGCACATGGAACAAGTGGAAATGAAACATCGAAGATAGCTGGTGAAAAGTGAATCACCGTAAGCCAATCAACAGAAATACCCTTGATTGAATTGTCTGACAGAACAACAGCAAGTGGAAATGAAACTGCCAAATGTGACTAGGTAAAGAGAAGATATTGAAATAATTGGAAATGAAACATTGCGTAGAACCAGCAGAAAATGAAGCACAATAAACTAAATGAGAAACAAACACAAAAGAAACATTTGAATTCAAATACTGGAAATTCGAAATGTCTATTCACATAAAACTTTTATGTTAATTTAATAAAAACTAAAGAAAAACAACGATAAAATGGAGGAAATCGGAATTCCTAAATATATAATTCATGTGCCTAGTTTAGATGAAATTTTAGAAATAATTTCCATGGATAACATCAGCTGCATGAAAATATAAATAGCTATTAAAATCGGCATTAATGTGATATTTATTTGATATTTATGATATATTTGATTGAGTATTTATCGCATGCTTTGGTATTTAAGTTGAAAAATTTTGCCATTTGAAAATATTACGCACACACACACACTCACGTATATTTATAGCCGATTTGTTGTGTGTGTGTGCACAGGCAACTCATTTTAAAAGCCCATAAATTAATATTTTCACGCTTTAAATGCCGCGCACACACACACACACACGCACACCCTTAAACAGACACGTACACCCTTAAGTGTGTGATTGTGCGCGCGTATGTGTGTGTGTGTGTGTGTGTGTGTGTGCGAGTTGGCAGCGATTAAAATTGCTGTTAATGACAAGCGAATGTTATAAATTACAGCAATGAAGCAATTTTTTGCTGTCTGCCTGACATAGCACGGGGCTAAAGTTGATGACTGTCTCAGTGTGTGTAGAGCATATGTGTGTGTGTGTGTGTGCCTGACTGCCTGTAGCAGACACAAAGTTTGCCTAATTATTTAAGATCAACGCTACAGCTGCCATTTCAAGTCAACGACAAGAAAGAGCAGCAGCTAAAATACAGAAAACAAAATACAACAAAAAAAAAGATGAAAAACCAAACAATGAAAATTGAACTTGTCTGATGAGACACGCTGCAGCACGAGGCCTTTGATAATGATGTTGTCTCTGCGCCGAGTGTTGGCTATGTTTCAGTGTTATTAATGATGCCCTATATGAGGCAGGCACACACACTCACACACACACACACGCGCGCACACACACACAGAAGCAGGCGCACACCTAAAAGCTTGGGCTAAATTGAGGTTGAGGTTTCGGAGAGCAGCGTGTGGTTTGGGGTATCCATTGCCTTAAAATTATGCGCCATATTTTCTGTCAGCATTTTGGCTCGTCGATGTCGGATGTGGTGACGGTGGTGACGGTGGTGCGGGAGCGGGTGCGGGTGCGGATGGTGCCACCAGCTGAGCGGGCTAGAGGTAGGCGCTGCGGTTGCGTTGCCAGTGCGAAATGAACGATTGAGCCCGCAACGGCAACGACAACACACGTTGAAATCAATGTGTGTGATTTGCCAATTATGTGGGTTATACATGTACACCAGTGTGCGTGTGCACGTGTGTGTGTGCGTGTGCGTGTGTGTGTCTGTGGCTGCGTTTGGCTCGTCATTAGCGCTGTTTCCATTTCCGGCAGACAGCAGAAAGCAGCAGTAACAGCGGCGGAGGCAGCCGTTTCTGTCAGAGAATCGCTGGCATTGGATGTCAATTTCATAAGCAATTTACGCAGCGACAGAGTTCGATTTGCCAACTGTTGATGCCGCATCAAGTGGCAGGCAGAAGGACAGACAGCCTGGCAGCATTAGGCTGCACTGGCTCAATTGGAAATGTGGCACGGGAAGCTGCTGCTGCTGCCAAATTTCTCTGAGTGTGTGTGTGTGTGTGTTTGCATATATTTGAATGTTGGCCCCTCCATCAATGGCGGCGTCTAATTAACTAATTTTGTGAGGCGAGTGGCATTCGAACATTCGAAATATCATTTTCCTGATGGGCCAATATGTTGGCGGAACAACCAAAGGCGGGGTCAAACTCCATCGCAACAGCTCTTGTTCAAACTGATGCGTTGCGCCATTGTCCTAATTATTGTCCTGCCATAAACAACTAACAGACGCAGAGCAACAGCAACAGCAACAGCAACAGCAACAGCAACAGCAGCAACAACAACGACAACAACAACAATTGGCAATTCACCCTCACAAGCAGGGCAAAAGTAATGGCCGCTATAATTCACAGTTACTTATTGTTTATCTGTTCGTTTGCTCAGCTCGATGTGCTCCATAACTTAAATGGTCGCAACAGCAGCAGCAACTAGAGACGGTCTGTGCCACAAAGCGTGTCACGAGACATTAATTAGACGCTACTCGAGAACTGGATTTGAAAGCAAAGCTGACTAAGGATTGTACACAAGGATATCTTTACATCAACAAATTAGTTCCAGGGTTTGTCAAGGCTTCACATGTTTAAAGAGAGTAAGCGAGAGAATAGAGAATAAAAAGCAGAAGCTCTTAGAGCTCATAAAAGTTAACCCCATTTCATTAACAGGGAGTCAAAATAAATTGCAGGTGAATGCTGAAATTACATAATTTTAATCCTGCATGATTTATAGCTCTTGCCTCATTTGATTTCTCTACTCTAAGGATTTTTATTGAGATTTGATTGCCCCAAAATATGCCACAATCTAATTCACACATTCAACGAATCCCTCGCATATTTCGTCAAGTATTTTATAGCAAACTTTTCGGGCTACTCAATTTTCACACTTTTCCATCTCTAGCTAGCAGCTAACTAGGACTCTCTGTGTGTCCTTTGTGTGAGAGAGACTCGGTTCGATTTTGTGGCAGCCTGTTCGAAGATTTTGCCCAGCTTTGCTTTGGCCGAGTGTTGGGCGCTGTCTGTGATTTAAATGATACGAATTAATTTGAAAATTTTCAATGTTTTGCAACCTGGCCAGCAGCACGGAATGCTCTCGGGCTGTAGCCAAATGTTTAAAGGGGGGGAAAAAATAAACTGGGGCCCAAGGAAAATCAGTGCACATAGCCGAAAAAGCCAAAAAACCGTGGCCATAACTATGTGCGGCCAGCAAAAGGAAACGAACAACAATGCAACAGCCAAACTGAGGCAAGGCTCAGAGCAGATTGCACAAAAAATAGTTGAAGAGCCGGAGTAGCAGCAGCCGGACGAGCAGAAGGAGCAGCAGCAGAGGCGGGGCCAAGCGCCAACTATGAGAGGCAACCACATTGGTGGCAAACGGCTGTTGGGGCAATGGGCAAAAGTTTAAACAACTATTTATTATGAAATACAACAAAAAGTGGCAGGCAGAAAAAAAAAAAACTATTTAACACACACTCACACAGAAAGAGGAATGGAAACAGACAACAGCTGAGCGCGGAGGCGGCATTGGTGGCGACTCTGCGGCAAGCCTTTGAGCAGCAGGAATCCAGCTGGGCGCATGTTGCAGCAGCAGCACAGCCCAAACGATAACAGCCCATCCATCCATATCATACATCCATATCCACAGCGCGAAGCCGCCATCGCCAGACTCGAAACCGGAGCTGGAGCCGGAGCTGGAGCTGAGGCTGAAGAGCCAAAGGAGCAACTTTTACGTGAAAATGTTCAAAATTTAATCAAATTAAAGTGAATGCGCCGCAGGCGAACATATTTCGCACGCGCCGGCGAGAAACGATGCGCCGCTGTGCCTGGCCAGGATCTGGAATGAGAATGTGTAGCGTGGGCAGAGACGCCGACAGAGGCAGAGGCAGAGGCAGAGCCTGACGCAGACAGCAAGTTTAATATGTAAATTGTTTTTGTTGCTGTTGCTGTTGGTGGTGATGGTGATGGTGGTGGTGTTGCTGCTGCTGCTATAGCTCGACATTAAGTGGTTATCATAGCCATTTATGAGGCTGTTAAAAAGTATCTCATTAAACATAAATGGGCAAGCGGCAGGCGGCGGGCGGCAGGAGGCGGGCGGCACACTCAACTAGAACTGGATAATAGATACTCGAGTCGGAGTCGGGCAACAAATTAAAGCACAACTATGCGCCGCAACAACAATTGTGCTCGCAAGCAAGTCGTATGCGCATTTGCCACGCCCACCACCCACCGCTCGCCGGCACACATTCTACCAAATTCCGTTTACCTGTCAAACTTTTGCCATTTGTGGCCAACATATTTTGAAGTTAGCCCCAGCGTGCCACACACACACACACACACAGCAGCAGCAGCAGCTTGCCCCAGCCACACACGCTGTGTTGCCGCCAACATAGAGAGAGACAGTGCCACGTTTATGCCTAAACTTTGTCAATTATTTGCGGATTTAACATTTGTAGCCTTGTGCGGATTTTGATTTTTGATTCCAGTTTAAAAAGGCAACAACAACAACAACAATTCCGACTGGCTGCACATTATCATTAGAAATTTCATTTTATGCCATATTCAAGTTGTTAGCGGACTTTCAGCGACTCAAAGCCAAGCTTTTAGACATAGTTTAGAAAGAGTAGAAAGAGAGAGAGAGAGAGTATAACGAGAGCCGTATAGTATTAGACAAGTCCCACTTAAGGCTCTTAAGCTAACATGAAAGAGAATTGCACTTTAACAATATTCATTAAGATTTCGTCAAAGTTCCTCTTAAAAAATGTAGCCTTAACTTCTTCAAAAAGCAAAGCTTCTTTATTTGAAAATATCATTTTAATATCTCATTAACCTTAAACAGATATTTCCTGTTATGAGTGTCCATTTTATCATGACACTTTTTTGCTCTTTCAAACTCATCTTTATAATTATGATACCCTATGCCTAAATGCACATTGAGCATATGAGGCTGGAGCATATTTAAAGGAAATTTATAAGAAATGAAAAAGAAACAAAAATAAAAAGAAAAAATAAGTCGCTTCTGCTTAACAGCAAATAGAATTCTATTTCCAAACTGATTTCAGTTGTAAGACCAAAACTTGGTACACAAATATTATGTATGTTGAGGACAAAGTTCACCTCTACAAGGCGCTTCTTAAACCAAGCATTAATGTAAATCAAGAGAAGAATGAATAAAATTGATGAGAATTGGCTAAAAACAACGTATTGCCCACTTATTCAAGGACGTTGAAGATGCACTCTTTCGCATCTCTTGCTATTCTCCCAAATCCAAGGTAACTCTCGAGTCTAGCATCGGCGACGAAGCGCGTTTTTTCTTTGTCGCCTACCTGCTTTTCATTTACAAGCATTTCAATATTGTTTTTATGATTTTTAGTCAATATATGCATATCAAATAACTATCAATGCCGCACGGCTGCCACTCGCAAATGTCAAAATCTCGCAACAAATTATCAGCAGAGCCGTCAATGGCACCTGCTGCACAGGGGGGGCAGCTATGTATACCCTATCAGAAAAACAATATGCAAGATGAGAGCAAAAAATACAAAAAAAAGAGGAAGGCACGCGACACCGAAGCCTAAATTCGCTTTGCAGATATATGAGGAAGAGTGGGGCTTGCATTTGCTGAACTAGGCGAGGATATCATAAGAAACAGAAAAGTTTCTCTATGCAAAGGCGAGTTATTCGTACGATGCTGTCTATAGAGATATAAGATATATAATAGAGCTAAATGATATAGTAATACGATATTTATAAAAGTATGTTCATATGTGGGGAGCAAGGATGGGTTTTCCTCAGTCTGGGAAGATATCTTGAGCAACAAAAAAGTTGTTCATATAAGAACTTCACTTATGAAGGATTTATATGTTGAGCCATTACCAGATACAGATATGAGAGCTTTATGATATAAGCTGATTAACACTTAAATATACCATCCACAAGAGTAAGAGCTTTAAAACAAGGAAATAGTCAGACAGGCATGGCAACATAAACTCAAGGACAACGAGTTAAGGATATCTTCTGCTATGCGTATCATATTCTATGACAAAACTAAAATGCTCTACAGAAGTGTATAAAACCAAAAAAAAACAAGATGATAGTTGACGGCGGCAATGACAAGAACGAGAAGAACGGGCTTTGGGAGTGGGATGTGGGGTTGGTTTCGGGGCTGAGGTTGGTTTCGGGGCTGAGGTTGGTTTTGGGGTTCAATGCTAAGGAGAAGGACAACCAGCAAACGCTGCAATTTTGCAATTTGATTATTTCGCAAAGTAATATATATACATATATATAGTATACATATATATACTATATATGAAAGGCAAGAGTCAGGTGCAGATGGTGTGGGTTGAGGGGGTGAAGGGGTGAGGCGGGTTAGTTGAGGGCAGCACCTGGCAACGTTTTTGGGGCATCTCAAAAAACGAGTTGACGTTGGTGGCTGCCGTTTATTATGCGTAGCTCTGCACAACTTTTGCAAAGTAATAAAGCCACAAAAGTTCAACTTCAATTGAAATAAATTAATTTCAACATTCGGACTGACAGCGCCAACTAACTGACAATTACACACACCGCACACACACAGAGAGACACACACACACACAGAGAGACAGAGACAGAGGCACAGCACGAGCTGAATAGCTGGGGCAGGAGCTGGAGACACATGCTCAGCGGTTGGCTCCGCTGCATGAAATAGTTGAGTAACTTTTCACTTTTATTCTCTATTTTCTTTTTTTTTCTTTTTTTGGGTTTGCTTTTTGCCTTTTGTTGTAAATGTAAAATAATAACGACAAAATTGCACTTTCAACTTTTGACTTTATATTTTTTTTTCCTGGTAGGGGGCGATCCATCGCTGCCTAGGCTGAGGCTGTGTCTGTCTTTCTGTCTGTTCGTCTGTCTCTGTGAAGTGCCAGTGGGAAGCGCTATTGTCTGTGCAAAAGTTGAATTAATCACCCCGTCGCCCCCGCCAACCGAGCATACCGCGCAGCAGGCCAAGCTCAAGCCCAGACCCAGGCCAGGCCGAGGCAGTCTGCAACTGCAGTCAGACGCATACTTTCAACATAGTTTGGCTGCCTCAACGACTGTTTCATCTTGATTGATTACATATTTTACAAGTTATTGCACACAGCCACTAGGTGTAGAGTGTGGGTTAGTGTGTGTGTGTGTGTGTGTGTGTGTGTGGGAGCAACTGCAGCGGGAGTTGGCGTGAAGCACACGTATTTATTAGATTTATGGCTGAGTTTCAACATCTCCGTCTGTCTTCCTGTCTGTCTGTCTGTCTTTATGTGTGTATTGTAATGGATTCCGGCAAGTGTATTCATACAACTTTTAATGTATTGGAAATAACTAATATGTCTGCACTCTTCATTTTATTATATTGCCATGCTCCTCGCGCAGCCGTGTGTTTTTGCAATGCGTCTGTTGAAGGTACTAAAAAGTAAAACTCATGTCGAAAGCGGTAAGCTGTGGCAATTGACTGAAACTGCCGGTTTAAATTAGAAAAGTTTGCACAATGTACACAAGATACACACAAGCACACACACGTACACACACACACACACACACTCACACAGATACTCACACAGACAGAGAGCAGACATTCGAGCGTGTTAATTTAATGGCAACATGAGTGAGGCTTTCGCTTCTCTCTTATATGGCTGATATCTGTCATTTAGCCAGGTCCCCAAAATGTGCTTCATTATGACATGGTCATGCAATCGAAGCCACACACACACCCAATACACAACACACACACACACACACACAGACACACTCATCGACAGGATTTGCGCCTTAATTGCATACATACTTTACCCTTGCATACTTATGTGGCCAGAACTTTACGTCTGCCTCTGTTTTGTAATCTATTTTGAATTTTAAGCCCAATAGGCTTACAGATTCCATCACACAATCGATTATTTGACAGCTGCATTTGGCCAGTATTTAAACACATTCCCCATTTGTTGTTGGCATCATTTTGAACAACTGTGGTTGCAGGCACCATTTGCCTGCCAGGAACTGCCTCCGACTGCACAGAATGTGGTTGAACTGGACATTTGAGGAATGTTTGCAAGGCAGACTTAATGTCAGTTAAATAATTGTCAGCTGTGTTGCAAACTGTCGCTTTGCAAACGCAAATTAAAATTTATTGTAAGCCAAGCACTCAAGATAATAGAGATAGGTTGTTATATAACAATAGTTGCATTATTGGTTTGTATAATAATTCAAGTTCTTGTGCCCTGAGAGAAAGTTCTCAGGTTTACGGACAATTAAGATTAGCTACTCTTTGATAAGATATCAGATAGTAAGGTTATACGCTTTGGAAGTTTCCAGCTAGCTTTCCCTAAAAATAATATCCTTATCCTGTCAGCATGTTTACAGCTGCATGTTCTTAGGGAACCAGCATGAAGGCTCGAATCCCTAGTTAGCCCTCCCCAGCATGTGAATAGAATATGCCATCAGCGGAAGGACTTGGACGACATTCGTTTGGTTTACTGGCTATTAATTTTGTCCATCTAATCTTGTAATAATGTACATACATTGGCCTAAGATACATGTATATAACTGGCATATATATAAATTCATTAGATTCTGGTTTTGCTGCCCATTGATCATGCCATGTCTTTAGTTGTTCACAATAATCCCAACTTTTCTAGATTCCAGAAGAGTTCCGTAAAACATGTGTCAAGATTTCAACGCTGCATAACAAACATTTGATTTCTTGTTTCCTGTGTGTGCGTGCGTGTGTGCGTGCGTGTGTGTGTGTTGGTGTGTGCATGGAAATGCCGCTTACAAACATTCATAAATCCTCACCAAGTTCAACGCGCGACAACTCTGCTGTCCGTACAGATTCCGTTTGTATAGTTTAGTTGAGTTTTTTTTTTCTCCTTGTGTTCTTTCGGTCGTTTTTGTGCACATAGTTTTTTATAGCATACTTATGTGGGACAGCGAAGCGAAATCCATTTCACTTATCCCATGCACTTTTATGGCTTTGGCCACCAAAAATTTTGCACATTAAAGCGAACTTTTTAACATGACATATGTAAGCCAGTCGCCGCCCGCTGCCTGCCCGCGCCCATCTCAGCCGTGTTGCTGGGATTTGCGGTGCCACCCATTGGCCAAACACACAAGTTGCACAAATACACATTTCATATTCATAGTCTGAGAGCTTAAAAGCAAAGAAATTAACTTCACAAAAGTTTGCACAAACGTTGAAAACGAGTCGACGACTCGTCGAGTTGTCGAATGCGACGACACACACGGCGTATGTGTAATATGTGAATATGAAAATGTGTTGCGCGTGTGTATGTGAGTGTGTGAGTGTGTGTGTGTGTGTGTGCGTGTGGTGTATGTAACCCGTAGCCAGTACACACCCTTGCACAAGGCCTACTCGAAATGTGCTTCGGCTGTGGAGCTCCACACTATTTTTGTGCTTAGTCGGCTCATCTGCATTTTATGGTCCAAAAATATCATCATCATTTTTTCGCATTTCATTATGTTCCCCCCCCCCTCTCTCTCTCTCTCTCCCTCTCTCTCTCTCTCTTTCGCTGTGTGTGTGGCAACATGCTAGCAGCTGAAAACTTAGCAGCCTCATTTAGTATGCTTCATTTCATTATATGGCTCGCTTCTCAGTCCCTATAAGAAAGCAAAAATGAAAAACAAAAAAAAAAGAGAAGAAATCAGCTCTTAACTTTCGCTGCAACCGCAAACATTTTGGGCCACATTTTGTGGGCAATCCTTCTGCCTGGGCCTGCGACAAAACGGTGCGAGAAATTGTCCTCTCGTCAGTCGTTTTTTACATATATATTTTTTTTTTACATTTATTTCTCTTCTTCTGCTTTTTTGCGCTTCTGATGTCGCATGCAATTTTTTTTTTTTTGCGCTGCGTAGCAACTCCTTTGGGTCTGTCTCCACGTTGGGCGCTGCTTGTCCTGGCTGCCAGCTCGTCCTGGCTGCCTGCCTCCCTGTGCCGCCGCCCATTTGGCTCCCGCTAAGCTCATCTACAGCCTTCCGCCTCGTTGTTTTCACCCCCCGCTCCGCTCGCTGCCCCTTTCCCGTCACTCATTTTTTTCTTCTCGTAATTTTCATAAGCAGCCGTTAGACGTTGGATTTATGTTTTTAAACGCCTTTTAATATGCGAGAGGATCTTCGCGCGCGCCCCAACAGAAAACAGAGAGTAGAGCCGAGCAGAACACAAAGCCACTTGCAAATGCCGCGTAGCCAGCCTCGTTGTCCTAGTCGCCTGCGTCCTTAGACCAACCCGCCCTAACCCCCCCTCGCTCGACTAACACGCTTCGTCCTTGCCCTGGCTTTGCCTTACGCTGCGCGTTCCGTTGCGTGGCAGGGCGCAAATCCAGTGAGAATGCGTTTAAAAAAATATTATAATAATAACATTACGTAAATAATTGTTGGGCGCTGGGCGTCGGGAGATGTGGCAGGACGCGGGTAAATGGCAACGGCAACACGCGCCGCAGGAATAGCTACGGAAATCAGCTGCGTGTTGATACGCAAAGCGAGAGAGACAGAGAGAGGGTGGAGAAGGGAGAGGGGGTAAACTGAGGGACACTAAGAAGTTGCTGCCTACGGGTAGGTCCTGTTCTGCCCCAGGCCTTCGCACTTGGCGTGCGTGTATGCGTATTATGGCTGTGCTTTGCGGTTAGTCGCAGCATCACGTTAAATCGAAAAGTATGTTAAAGCCGCATTAGTAAATACCCTTAGACTAATAACAGAATAAGCTGACAGCAAGGGAATTATGGTTAAAGAAAAGTATTTTGAGATTTAACTTTAAAGCGATCGTCAAACAAAATAGTTTGGAATAATTTTTGGCAGCGAAGCCCAAAGCAAACTTTAGTCTAAAGGTAAGTTATAATCGTAAGGTGTTATGGATATAGCTGAGATGCTCGTTAAGCCACAATTTGTTGATAAGATATACTAAGAAGCATTTCGGAATGTTGCTTAGAACTTTTCAGGTTCGTCTCAAGCTAAATCATGGGATAAGTCTAGCTCCAAATATTAAGTTTTAACCATTTGAGCTGAAGTGTCTATGATGACTATGATGACAATGATTATTTCCTACTACATGTAGGAACCTTTCAATGGCCTCTTTATCCTCATATTCCTCATATGTCAACGCTATGTAAAAGCAGACTATCAAAATGAGTTTTCATTTGCCTCTTCATCCTTCAGCTAAGATCTACTTTCAATCATATTCACTTATTCAACTTGTATTTGTGTAGCTCGCCCAACTACTGTCTACACAGCTCGGAACAGTTTGGTTTCCGTTTCGGAAAGTATCGCTGAATATTCAAAATACCTTTGGGGGATATTCCCGTTACGCGTCATGCTTCACGCGTAACTCCCTTTTTTTCGCTAGAGTATTTCGTGAAAGAGGGCAAAAAAAAAGGCGCTACATAGATGAGGCACATTTGTAACTCTGTCTAACCGAGCGCAGTGGCAGGCAGCAAAATGTGCGTGTGGCATTTAGTAGGCAGTGACAGCGTGGCGGTGGGGCGGGGGGCACAGATAAAGATAGAGATGGCTGCAGAAGGAGGTCCTAAACGGGCACCCACACACACACACACGCACACCCATTTCTGTCGAAATTTTGTTGTCATCATCACTTTGCAGGCGAAACAACTGAAGCTGATAGGAGGAGGCAGGGTGGGGGCTAGGCTTGGCGTTGGGGTTGGGTTTGGGGTTTCTGGAGATGGAGTTGAAGCCGTAGCCGTTGCTGCCTGTCAGCCACAAAGTTATCTGCCTGCCAGTTTTTTTTGTCAGTACTATTGTTGTTGTTGCCATCTTCCGTTTTTAATTTCATCTGCCATTTGCTGCTACTTATGACACATCCTTTGCCCACAGCCCGCCCAAGATGCGCCCTCAAGTGCTCAGCTTTTGCTCAAGCAGTCGGTAAAAAAAAAATAACAACTTTTTCTTCTTTTTTTGGTCTGTGGTAATATTTTTGTGGGTACTTACCTTGGGATGTGCACGTCGCGGAAAAGCTACTTTCGGGTCCACCTGCAAGCACAAGAGGAAATTGTGTGAGTGAGTGAGAGAATGTGCGAGAGAGAGAGAGAGAGAGAGAGAGAGAGAGCGAGAGGGAGGTAGCTGTAGAATGCGTAGCAAGGAAATCGTATGCTTAATGACATTTAAATGAAAAAGCATTTCGAGCAACTCTTCATATTAATAGCCGAGCATAAATCTTGCATAAGCCTGCATTGCGCATTAAGCGAGAATTACTCCTAGGGGATGTGCAGGATGGGCAAAGGGGCGAGGGGCGAGGGGCGCCTGTGGGTGTCATGATGGTCTGCGGTATATGCTCAGCTTGGAGCTGAGCACGCACGAATTAACGCTTAACAAATTGCGCGTCCAGCGTAGAACCCCGCAATCCGCCGGCGCCAATAAGCAGCGTCATTAAAAATAATTAAAAATCATAAAAATTCAATTTTAAGTGCTTTGCTTTGCCACTCATTTCGGCTCCTTTCTGTTACGCCAGCCAGCGGGCTGCTCCCTAACACACTCACACTCACACACACACACTCACACACACACTAGTAGCAGTGACAGCGCTCGTCCTGACGGCTCACGGTAAGCCTCAAGGGGCGGATTGTGGGGTGGGTGCGCGGTCTCTGGGGTCTCATTCTTGTACGTCCCCCCTAACTAAATCTTTTTTTGAAGTGACTTTGCGCTGCATTTAGCTGCAAGTGCGGGTAACTTAAGCCAATGCCGCAAATAGAATGGCAAATAAAATGAAGAGATATTGGCAAAGATAAATGCAACTGGAGAGGGACGGAGAGAGAGGGAGACGGAGAGAGAGCGCGCGGCAACGCAATATCCTCTGGCGATAATAATTCGCACAGAAATTGTCACAGGACAGCAGCAAATGTTGACAGGACGGCAGTTTGCCGTGTTGATTTCCTGTGTGCAGCACGACAAAACAACAGCAACAACAGCAACAACAACAACAACAACAGCGACAACAACAAACAACAACAAGAACAAGAAGAACGTTGCAGGGGCAGCCGCCTGGCGGGAAATTGATTTTTAGATTAAAATTAAAACTAATCAGCGCTGAGTGGCAAAGTCGACGTCGACTTTTTGGTAAAATACATCAGACCGAAAAAGCGTAACGAAATGAAATGAAATGAATTCGCATCGTTTTCAGTTTTGCCCTGCTGTGTGTTGTGCAGCCAAACGGAAACACGAAACACTGTGCTACACACAAACACACACACACACGCACGCAAACAACACACTCACGTGTGTGGGTGTGTGTGTGTGTGTGTGTGTGTGTGTACGAACTGCAGTTGGTTTGAAAAAAGTGATATAAATATACATATAAATGATGGCTGCGCATTTTATTTACAGTTGGCCAGCTGTGTGTGTTGCCATAAAAGAATGACCAGCAAATACAGACAGACACAAACACACACACACACACACACACACACACACACACTCACACAGACACAAGCAAACACACACACAGTCAGCTAATTAAGCTAATGCCAATGCGGCGTATGCGTAATACGAGCTGCCTTCTGACAGCCTGTCTTCGCCAATTTCGGCCAATCCGGCTAATCAAAGCGAATTCATCAATGACATGCATTGCCCAGTGTTGGACAACGCTCAACCTCCACTTGACAGTGTATTTTGAAACACGCACACACATATGTATGTATTTATGCAAATCTGTGAACTGTAAAGTTAGCCTCGAGCAAATTTAAATCTTTCATTACTTGTCCGGATTTTCAATGATTGGTTACTGACATCATTCGTGCATTTACATTTGGAAATATTATATTTGCGAATTCCAAAGTCAAATCCCACGTCAAGAATATGTCTGCAAATATCAGGCTCTAGGCTCTAGTTAAGGGCTCTATCTAGCTGTAAAACTTCCATAACTTTGTCAAAACTCCAACTATTTTCATGTGATACATGATATGATCTATCATTTAGTACATAGTTTGGCTTCATTCTGCATTTGAAACTGATTACAAAACTAAGCACTTTTTGGTTTTTCATAGTTTGTGGACCAAAACAATCTTGAATCTATTCAAGCTCTTGCTGTACTTTTAGCCTAAACTAACTTGTTTTGTTTTGTCAAAGTTCACTTATTAAATTCAAGACATTAAACATGTTAATGTCAATAATCTTGTGGATAAACATTCAAAGCTATTTATGTGAATATCCAAAATGCAGTCAAAGCTCTTGCGATTCTCAATATTCTCAATATTTTATAATTTGAACTAGGGCAAATCCAAAACTATTTTTGCTCTTGTTTGCAGTTTGTGAGATCAAAAAAGTTTCTAAATTGAAGAGCGCAATATTCAAATTTTAATCGCAGTTTATTAAAAAGCACACAAAATGACAATGTGAAGCTGCTCATTTGATGCCCGGGCACCACCGACTGCACCACCGACTGCACCGCCTGCACCACCCGCGTTGTAGTCGAGCACATCACGTAATTAAAAATTGTTTGGCTTTTAAAAAAATGCACGTTTTTGGCAAAAGCTTTCCATAGACAGGTTATTGTTTTCTTTCTTCTGCAGGTTTTGGTTGTTTTTTTTTCTCATGTTGACGTGTTTTTCATGTTTTTTAACTTTTGTGATTTGCTGTTTTTGTTAGTTGCCTGTCATTGCTTTGAGTTTCTAATTGCTGTCAATAGAGAGGGCGCGAGAGAGGATGGGAGTGACTGGGAGAGAGAGAGAGGGAGGGAGCGAGAGACGGGAGGCAATTTATGAAGCGCGCGAGTTGCTTTGTGCAAATATTTTGCATAGCTGGTGAAGTTTTTTCTATTTTGTTTCCCGCTGGGTTTGTTTGTCAAGAGTCGGGTTCGAGTCGAGTTACGGATTGGTGGGTGCATATTTTTTTCGGCAGTAGTAGCATATGTGATGTAGGAGGGGGGAGGGAGATTTACCTTTTTGCCATCCAGCTCGTGTGTGCCTTGGGTGAGTACCTTATCTACGCTATTTGGATCGCTGAATGTGACAAAGCCAAAGCCCCTGCAAAAGAAAGAGAGAGAGAGAGTGAGAGATGAAAGTAAATATCAACACGGTTAGACAAGTTGCTTAAATATTTGACAAGCAGCTCGATAAACCTGAACTCAGAACAAACTCGGCAACTCGACAACTGGGAAACTGGGAAACTGAAATTCAGCTACGGTACGAGGCAGCACGTGCGCCAATTAGAGGCTCAAATTACATCAAAAATATTGGCTAAGCAAGTCGAAGACTGGCTGGGTTTAGCTTTCGTCGACTGCTCTTTGCCTAAACCATTTTGCCCAATTGCCAAGGCTCGAATGAGCTCGACTAATGCTCGACCTGACAGACGCTTACAAGCCATTACACACACACACACACACACACAGAGAGAGAGATACACACAGCCACACAGGCAGACAGGCTGCCTTCCCGTGTCGTGTTGTGATAAACTTATTCTTGTTAAATATTTAATTAAAATGCTTATTATCTCGCACTGCATTTTAATGAGTCTCCCATGCCCATGTACCAAAGGCAACGCCAGCCAGAGCCAGAGCCAAAGACAACAAACCAGCTCACAGATTTTGGCTGTGCCACAACACACCAGCCAGCCCCTTCCCCCTCTTGACTGTGTGTGTGCACGTTTATGTTTATTTGAGTTTTGCCACTTGGCAGCGACGCTTAACGATGCGCCAGGCGTTGCTGCTCCAGACTCCGTGCCTTCAGCTGCTCCGGCTCCGGCTCCAACTTCTTTGCCAGACACAGCAGCCACAACGCTCGTATTTGTCTTGCTCTTTTAGGCGCTGCACACACACACACACACACTCACGTATCCAATTCAGCGGGTACGTTGTGAAAGGGGAGAAGGGGTAGGGGAGGAGCGGAAGCCTTAACCGCAAGCACAGACAGTAATTAACGACGATTCTATTGCAATTGTGGCGATTGTTATGGTTTTGATTATACCACTTCTCGCAGAGCAAAGCGGAACCGATGGCCAGCTACAGCTGCTCCTTGTCCACTTGGCTTTTTATTGCGGCAACTTTATACACAAATTGCTATGCAATAGCAACAACAACAACAGCAACAACAACAACAACAACAGCAATAACAATGAGAGCTTGTTGCAAATTTATAAAAACAATTTGCATATGGAAGAGCTTTCCACACAGACACACAATCGTATACGAACTGCAGCTAAGCTTGAGCTCGGGCAACTGGAAATGGATTTGGATTTGGGTATTGGAAAAGTGGGCGATATGCGTGCAGTCGTCCTGCCGTGCACCCGGCTCGGTGTTTTGGAACGTACTCGACACCGCCTGGCACATATTAAATAAACATTTCTCTTCGTATTTATAGACAAGCAATTTGTGCAAATGCATTGCGAAAAAGCGGCCTACGCCTATTAATATTGATTTAAATTGTGGACGGTGCGGCAGATTGGGGCGGTGCGGGAGCTAAGCCTTTAGGTCATGTGGGTGGCAAGTGCTGTTGAGTGGTGGGCGTGTCTCCACTCAAGTGGGTCACACAAAATTGCCAAACGGAAAGTGACACAAAGTTGAAGCCAGAGACTGTTGCAATGCCTCCTGCACTTACATGAGCAAAGCAGACGTGCCCTCTCCCTCCTCTCTCTCTCCCTTTCTCTGTCTCACTCGGTCGCTCGCCTATTGTCTCTCACAAAGTGAAAAGCCACAAATTTAAAAGGCAAAACTCAAAAATAATGTGTCTCCTGTGTGCAATTTACTCACAAATTCAGATTCAATTTATGCAACTCGAGGCAAGGCAAGCGGCAGGCGCACCGAAAAACCCAGCGACAGCAGACAGCACCAGGATAACAACAGAATAAGGACGTGCATGCGTGTGTTTGTGTGTGTGTGTCTGTGTGTTTTGTGCACAATAAAAAGCAAAATAACAACAAATAGCTATACAGCTACGATTATAAGATACCCTGTACGAGAGAATCACAGAAAAGTTGCTGGTTTTGTGCAGTCGGAAGTAAGCTTCCAATCAATCAAACAGTATAATTCTCTTGTCTATACCTTAAATGATTTTGTTCCTTAGCTTTAAGAGCTTTAAAGCTTATGACAAGCATAGTTATTGTAATACTAAGAGCTTTAGACAAGCTGAACTGTATTCATTGATTGCATTAAAGCAGACTTAAAGCTCAAAGCTGGAATAACTAGTTGAAAGCTAAAAGCTCGACTAGTTAGTTAAAAAAAAACAACGATTATCCTTCTCATACTTTCCGTTGTACTAGTTGTATGGTATATGGTATATGGGAATACAACTTAAAGCCTTCTTTAGTTCGGGCTACTATATAAAGCAAGCGATCCGGCGAAAAGCTTTAGAGTTTTTAACTATGGAAGCTTAAAACTTAGGATCTGCATTGCTTTAGCTTACTTCTTGTACTTGCAACATTTCATTTATATAAATGTGTTTAGATTTGCCTCACTCAACGATTTAGGATAGCCTAAAAGCTTCTTTCAGTGCGCCGAGCTCCATTGGATAAATGCAATTAAGCTGACTTAAAGCTAAAAGCTAAATTATTTTAAGCTTTTATTATTCACACATATTAACACTTATTTGTTGTTATTTCCATTACATTTTCCATTATTCAAGTGTTCTTTTTTTGGCAGCTTTAAAGCTGCCTAATTAATCAAAGCTAAAACGTAGACAGGCTGTCATATCGAATAACCCTTTTACCTTCTTCGCATGCAGGGTATTTAGTGTAACAAACAGAGACATGCAGACTAGAGGATCTAGAAACATGCAGCCCGCACTGGGCAGGTGGCGGGGTCGCCGACGTAGGTGGGCTGGCTGAAGCTAAAGCAGCGGCTGGGAGTGTGCGGGGTAAGGAAGCGGGGGCAGGGCTGGCCTGATGCTGAATATGGTTCGGTTTGGTTTGGTTTGCTTTGTTGCTGTTGTTGCTGTTGTTGTTGTTGTTGTTGTTGGTTCGTTGGATTGTTGCTTGTTGAATTTTATAAAGCCGTTTCAGAATGCTAATGAGCGCACGCACAAGCTGCCAAGGTAAGCAGCAGCTGTGGATGTGGGCAACGGGCATGGAGAATGGTGCAGGGAGTGAGGAAGGAGCGTGGCAATCATGTAACACACACGCCGCAAACACGTACCAGCTACGAGCCAGCCTCAAGAGTCGTCGCTGCCGCCGTCGCCTCAGTGTTGCAAGGAAGCAACATAAAAGTCTTATTTGAATTGCCTTGCAGAGCTTGAGAAAGTTTCATAGTCGGAGATCCTTGTTGTTGCTACAATAGTTGTTGTTGTTGTTACTATTTCTGTTGTTGTTGCTGTTGTTGCCGAAGCTATTGCTGGCTTACGCACAATTTAGCAAAACAACTTGCATGTATTTAGCCTATGGGTTGCCTGTTTGCTTCTGCCAGACTCGCCATCTGAGCATGTGTGCTTGTATCTTTGTGCAGCAGTTGGGGTCCTGTCTCTGGCAGCGTCTTGGATTACCGTAAATAATCTAACTAAATGAGTTACCAAACGGTCAAAGTTCAGTCGAGGTGTTGCCAAAAGGCGTCCTCCAGCCAAGCAGCAGCATTTCGGTTAGTGAATATGTGTTGCAAAACTAAACTTAAGATAAGCGCCAGGATCCACCCACCTTCCCTTGCCCGGCCAACCCGAGAAAAACAAACACATCCAGGACTCGACTAGTTAATGCTTACGTAGCTGGCAGGCAAACTGAATACGATATTTGAGCACTACATATGTCCAGTAAGCATGATAATGTGCCCTTAAAGACTGCGCACGGTAAGCACATTCACCATACTGATAGTAGATTAGCCTCAAAATGTCCCAAAGGACTCTTAACTATATGGCAACGGTGCATGCCTCTCGAATATGTTACGCATGCTACATACACAAAATAGTTTAAAGGAAACATATTTATTGCTCTCCCACTATGCACACACATGCCTCCAGCCTTAGTTAGCTGTTGGTATTAGAGTTGGGGAATTCCAGAAAAATCTTAAGAATTAATTCGGTGTCTAGGGTACTTAAAGTGGGCAGGACTAATTACCTTACAAGACTGTAAGCAGCTTATGCGACGAGCACGTTAGAGCCCAGAATTTTCTATTTGATTTTTACTAAGAACCGAGCAGATATTGTACATACAAACATTGCGAAGTAGAATTCATAACACAAACAGAAAATTTATTGCAATTAGAGAATCCTCAACAAGCGCTTATAAAATAAATATAAGCTCCATCACAAAATATTACACTAGTTCATGACACAACATTCATTCGGCTGAACTGACCTAGCCGAAAAACGCAATCTATGAGAATTGCAAAGAGAGGCGGCGGCAGCAGCAACAAATGACGGCTGTTCGCATTGATGAGTGCGCACAAGAGTGTTTTATGTACAATGTACTGTTTATTGTCGCCATTTGTTGCAGCAGTCGCCTGTCAAGGCTGCACGAAGAACATTAATGGCAGCCGCAAGTCATGCCCTCAACCTTAACTAAAACTTGGAACTGGCAGCTAGCAAGCAGCAAGCAGCAAGCACGAAGGCAGGCAGTAAGGCAGCACGACGAGCAAAGTAGCTGACGGCTAACAAAACTTTCAATCCAGTGTGAGCAAGAGAGACGCAGTCGAACAGGAGGTGCCAGGACAACGCGACGCATATTCAAATGACTTTTTCGTGTAAAAATTCAGAACAAAACAAAAGCGCCCAAACAATTGCAAAGGAATGCAACTCAAGACGAGCGCCAAGAGCAGAGACAGAGAGAGAGATAGGGTATGTGCCAGAGATAATAGGGGAGACTGACTGACTGTCGTCTTGATGTTGGGCGGCGGCGGCGGCGGCTGAAACTGAATTCGACTGGAACTAGAGGATGGGGGAGGGGTGGGCACTTCTAAGCTTTGGCTACAGTCAACGTCAATCCCGAGCGCACTAACAAGCACTTGCAGCTTGCCACGACGGGGCCCAAGACGCTGCCCGGCGACTCTTGGCGACAACGTCGACGACGACGACGATGCTTTTGTGGTGCTTCCTACCGTGTTTTGTTGTTTCTTCTACTTTTTTTCTTTGTTTTTTGTTGTATTTTTTGCTGACCCCGCCCGCTTGGTCCGCCGTCTATGCAGCTGAGGCTGTCGTGTGAAGTGGGGCCGCGTGCATGAAACTTTCACAAGTGGCTTCCTGCCTTGCTGCTCGTGCTCGCACTTTATAAGCCTATGGCTCAGGCCCACGCCTACGCCCGCGCCAACGCCCACGCCCATTTTGCACGTTTTTATGTGCCTTTGTCTTGTTTCGTTGTCGTCGCTTTCCTGGGCACCAAAATGCATCCTTGAACACGCACACTTAACTGGGCCTGCGTGAGTGCCAAGCTGCTCTGGCAGTTGAGCTACTCAAAAGCCAGCACCCAACCCCGGCAAAGACCAAAGTCGGGTAACCGCCTCCAAGTCGGACGCGTTCTCAAGAGGCGACGCTCTAGCCGGGACTTGGACTGGGGCTGGTGCGTGCCCTTGCGTTGATATGACAGGCCGGGCCGGCAAGCAGCCCGTTCTCGACTGGCTATCTATGCGGCTCGTTTGGTAATTTGATTAATCCAGCGAAAAAGAAAAGACGGCCATTCGATGTTGTTGCAAGGGGTTGCCGCTGCCGCCAGGGCTAAATATTTAAATGGCCCGGCCATTATGAAAATTTATCGATTTAGTGACAGTTTAAGGACACACATTATGGCGCCCATTTGTTATGTTTTTATGGTTCGTATGCCTGCTGCTAATGTCAATTTTGAGTGTTGCCTTCTTTTGTGACGCGGCGCAGACATTAAATTCGCCTCTCTCTCTCACTTTTTTCTCGTCTTTTGTTATTGCTCAGCCCTGGCAAGGGGTTTGGGTGCGGGCGGGGTGGGGCACATCATTTAGTTGGCCCAACGACGAAAAGGTAACTTTATTTTATAATTCATTTTATTATTATTATTATGTAAAAGTGCTGCGGCACAGCAATTACAATGGAGTGAGGCGGGCTCGTAAAAAATAAATATAACAAGCAACAACAATGCAACAGAGCTAACACGACTATTAAATGCCCTGCACTTATACTTTGATTTACATTATAAAAGATGATTCATGATGAAAATAAGACTGAGGATATTTTACAAACTTATTTATAGGCATTGCTATGAAGCGTAGAAGAAACACTTTTCATTTGAGGCTATTAATACATAATTTGCTTGAAGAATCACCCGGCATTGCACGGCTCAAATAAAAGTTGTGCAAGCAAACACGCGACTTTGCAGGACCTTATATATTCTGTTTCGTCCTCAATTCGATTCGATTTCTCAATATTCTATCCAGAGTTTCAACAAAGCGCAATGCAAACGATTTGTTGTGCTGTTTAATATAATTATTGTACATTTTGATCATTTCTTCGAATTTTGACAAAAGAATTCATTGAAATATATATTTAACTTCAATAGCTAACTGAGAACTTCAGGCCTTTGCGCGCAACAGATGCTGTACTCCAGGACAAATGCAATATACCCCTGCGAAGCTGGACATAAAATGTGAATTTGCTGGGCATACGAGTATTTGTACTTTTCGGGGGATTTCTTTATAAAACTCTCGGTGTTGAAGAACCGGCAAAAATACAAACATAAAATGCGCATAAAAACGCGCAGAAAGCGCATGAAATAATCAACAGCAAAACACAATGCTGCGAGCTGATGGTAGCACGGGTGACCAGGACAGACGGGGGTGGGAGGGGTTGGTCCATTGGGTGTTGTGGAAGTGGCAGAGCAGGTTGCGATTGCCGCTTGTAATGCTGCCACATATGTGAGTACACACACACACACACACACACACACATACGAGTTGACAACATCAGAGTGTGCGACTGACATCTCAACAACAGCGGCAACAAACAAGAGCGAAGCAATTCCTGGGCAACAGGAGAGCTGGGGGTTTTGTAGGAGGGAGCGGGGCGGCGGAGCAAGCACTGAGAGGGGGCAACGGGGCGGCCGTCCTAATGGTCTTTGGCTTCGTTTGTTGCTGCTGGTGCGGCTGACTGATGTTTGCCACAGCCAACGCCATAATTAATGATGAAAAATTGCTACACACTCGCACACACACACATACACAGGCACACTCTCACACACAATTGGTCACATAACATATGCAGTTGAGCTGCGCTGAGAGTGGGAAAAAACAAAAAAAAAATATATATATATGTATATATATATATGTATATATAAACCCATTTGGTATTGTGCTGCAAATTAACATGAAAAGGGCAAAGCGGCGTTGCCAAAACAGCCGTCGACCAGTTGTCGAGTGGTCAAGTGTGAGCCAAAAGCCAGGGGAGCAGGAGCAGGAGGCCGCAGGAGGCAGCAGGAGGCAGCACGAACAGCAGGCAGCAGAGGGGATTTGGAGGCTGAAGCGGAGGCGGATAAAGGTCAACGCTGGCCGGCTGCTGGAGAGGCCGCATGACAAACACAAGTGAGCCACTAAAGCGTCGTGGGGACGTGGGTTTGGGGCGATTAAATTGAGTTAATTATGGCCACGTTTTTGGATTGTGCTGTGGTAAGTGTAATGAGTGATTTGAAGCTGACAGCCAGCCAGCGGAGGAAGGGGTAAAAGTCTGGGGTATAAGGGGCCTTGTCTTGTGATGAGAGCCAGAAACGTACATATACAAGGCTCATAAATAACATTTAAGTGCGGAGGGGTGGGTGGTTGCAAATTAAAGTTATCCCAAATGCAAAGCAAAACGTTTGGCATTTAATCAAACGAATGATAAATGAAAATACCACAAGCGAAAGTAAATAGAGAATATTGAAATTATGCGCATGTGAAATGCGTTTTGTAATTGCAAAAACATTTTCCGGACCTTCAACTGTAAATTTGCTAAGCTATTTGCCTTGTTTCAAACTCACAATGACACTGGCTGCAAGTGTAAGCTACATTTTTGATTAATCTTGAAGAAGTTAAAGTTAGCAGAGCTTGCAAAAGCTTCCTGTACATGATCTCAGCTTAACGAAAAGCTGCAAAAAGCTCTTACCCGCCTGGCACATTACAACTTTTAATTGCATTCGAATATTTGATTAAACTTGTAGAAATGTGAAAGTAGACCTTATCAGCTTTCAAAGTTATCTTTAAGCTGTTGACTGTACTTTAAGAGCTTTCTGTGAGATCAATTGCATTTAAAGCTCACTTTCAGCTTAAAGCTTTTAAAAACACAAGTTATTCAGCTTTTAGCTCAAGTCTCCACTATCCGATTTCAACACATCTATTTATGACTTTTAACTTTAACATCAGCAATCTGTACCTAATGTAAAACACTTTAGTCACACACAGATACAAACAGACACAGATATTCGCATCAGAGCTCTAGAAAGCAGAGCAGACTGTAAATGTTTATAGATTCTAAACAGTTAATGGTTTCCAAAGTGTTTCGTGCTGTGTTTACTCTTCGACAAGGACTTCTTATCTAAGACCCATTAAATTTATGTGCCGCATTGTGCACCAAATGTGGTTCTGAGTTATATCGCCGTCTCCGATACAGATCCAGGTAAATTTATATACACACATATATATATATAAAACATGCGCTGAGCGTCCAGCAAATAAATAAAAATAACATTTTTGGCGCGTGTGGGAAAAAAAAAACGAAAGGCAACGAGCAGCTGGCTGTTGCGGGTATAGCCGACAGTTAAATACTCTGTTTGAGCGCAAGAATAGAGCGAAGGAACTTGGATAATATAATATGACCATAAATCTTTTTGGATTTGGAGTAGATTTTAAATCTAGCGCGCGAATTCTATGAAAACCTAGGCAGAAGATTGTCACAATCCAGTTACACGAACTGAAAATCAATGCGGAAAGTGGGTTTGAGCCACTAACCTTTCTTTTCTTGGAGTTTACAGCCCTGTTCTAAAATACTTACACTACAAATTGTCTATTGGTATCCAAAAACTTGCTAAACATCTACTTCTTATCATTTGAGGCCAGTTTTATTCATTTTTAACTCATATCCCATCTGCTACAGGTAAATTACGAGCTTGTCAACTTAAGCCACGCCCCACACGCCTTCGTGAAAGTGAACCATTTCAAAGTAAGTTGTATTCACGCCTTTCTACTTTTCGGCAGGTAGCCAAAAAGTTTTTGCTGCTCGCGTTGCAAGCTGCATGACAAATGTTAAGTGCCTTGCCCCCGAAAGCAAGGGCATAAACATTAACAAGAGAAAGAAAAATTTAACTTAATTGCCATGCACAAAAATGCGTGAGGTGGCAAACGGCAGGCGTGCCCGCACCCCGCCCATCGCCCACAGCCCACCGCCCACAAGCCTGGCAGTCATAAAGGGGTGTTATATTTGTTGTTGTTGTTGTTGTTGTTTGTTGTTGTTGCTGCTGTTGCTACAGGCGTATTTGTGGGCTTGCTTGTGGTTGTTGGCTCCGGCTACCCGTCTCCGTCTCCGTCTCTGGCTGCGGCTCCGGGTCTGCTTTGGGCGTGCGTGCGCCCTTCGATATAATTTATGTTTCAATAACTTTCGAAACTCATTGAAAAGTCGCTTATGTTTGCTTCAATGGTGGCAGGCAACAACAGCAGCAGAAGCAGCAGCAGCAGCAGCAGCAGAAGCAGCAGCAACAACAACAACAATAATGCTCATGAGAAGAATGTTAAAAGTACAACAATAAATTGTTTGGATTTACTTATAGTACTGAGTGGAGGGGAAGGGGAAGCGGCAGCGGGGGCGTACGCGCTCGCTTCTACAGCTGCCATTTGCCATTTTACTCAATTTTTATTGTTGTTGCACTTCAGCGACCCGCTTTGTCTCTGCTGCCGCAACAACAACAACAACAACAACAAAAACAGAAACTCGCTTAAGTTGCAAAAGTTTTGCTATTTTTTGTACACAATTTTACCCAACCAGCGACCCCCAACCCCCGCGACCCAACCCCCTGACCCAAGCGATCTAATGCTTTGCTGAATGTGTTTTGTTTGCCATTTGCTTTGGTTCTGTGCGCTGCTTTTTTGCTTCTTCT
This sequence comes from Drosophila kanekoi, assembly GCA_037075305.1. NCBI lineage: Eukaryota > Metazoa > Arthropoda > Insecta > Diptera > Drosophilidae > Drosophila > Drosophila kanekoi. The sequence goes on from JBAMCE010000141.1 coordinate 10,533,985, forward strand.
TTTTTTTCCTGTTGTTATTTATTCTATTTTTTATTTTGTATTTTTTGTTGTTGTTGTTGTTTTCTGTTGTTTTTTGCTGTTTTCATTTTGTGCTTTTAAATTTATTTGCAAGTTTTCTAATTTGTACTTCACTCCATTTTATTGTAATATACAATCTCATTTGCACAAGCCACGAGAGCTGTGTGTGTGTGTGTGTGTGTGTGTGTGTGTGGCATGTATCTCAATCTATCTGGCTGGTTGTAGTATCTAAACCAGCAACAGGCACACAGAGAGATAGAGAGTGGGAGGGAGTGAGGGGGGCATGTCGCCTACGCGCATGCAATGCTTTCTTTGCCAGCGGTAAAATGTCTGCCCTGGTGCGCATATTTATTAACCGCACTGTTGACTCTCGCTGCGGCGCCACCAGCAACAAGAACAACAACAACAACGGAAACAACAACAAGTTTGTGTGCAGCTTGTTGCTGCTGCTGTTGGTCTCAGTTTGAATTTTGTTGTCGCACCTTTTCAGGAATTCTGTTTACATTTATTACTTTGCGCAAGTTTAAGTGAAAAATTTCCATAAACATTCTTTTAAGCGACATAAAGTTTTTATTAAATTTTGCTAGAAATCCCCGACACGATGATATCAGCAGCGACATCAACGACAACGACAACGGCAACGGCAACAAATAGAGCTGCGGAATTTACAACTACCAGGGCCTTAGATTTTCAACGACCCGCTGATGCTGGCGCTGGCTCCGGCCCCGGCTCTGCCTTATTGTCCCAGGCACAGGTCCTTGCTGCCTGCTGTTAAGACAGCAGCCTGCCTGTTGGAATCAGTGGAGTTGTTACTGTTGTCGCTGCTGCTGCTGCCTCTGCTGCTGCTGCTGCTGCACGCAGTTCATAAAAATTTTGCCAGCCAACGTGACATGCACAAAGGCAAAGGACACGTGGCAGCAGCAGCAGGACTCACTGTAGAATGTGGCATAAAGTTTGCCCAGCAGTGTGACGCTTGTTAACCTGCGCCGTCGTCTGTCTGCGACCCCTTTTTAGCCCACTTTCACAGCACATTAGACGAAATTCAATTAAAACAAGGATATATTTCGCAATTTGGCATACCAGTGTGCCAGTTCTTTAGCGTGAGGCGCAAAAAGAATGCGCTTAACTTTGGCACGCGCTATGCTAAGCGTGTGTTAACATTGCGCATACGCCGCGTGGGCCGTCATCAAATTAATTTGACTGGCACGCACACCCACACACCCACACAACCACCCACGCACACACACACGCACGTATTAAGTTACGCGCTAGTTTATATGCTGTCAATTTTGTTGCTTCTGATGTTGCAGCTGATTATCGCAGCTCAAATTCAATTGCAATTGACTCATTAAATGCCGCTCATTATTCAGCACGTCCGCAGAAACCAGCTAATTTACGTTAAGCATTTTTGAATAAGCTCAAAAAATGGCATACAGCCTGGACTGGGGGCGTGGCTGTGGTGCAGGTGGTTGATGCAGCCAGCCAAAAGCTGATCGAAACCGCAACAAATGACAAACGATTCGAATAAACACACAACACACGCACTCCAGCCGTTGGAAGGGAGTGCGGATGGGGGGGGAGCTTTTGGAAAAGAGGAAAAACAGCACACACACACATATATCATGTGGAATGTAAAGCAGGCATAAAAAAAAATAACAACAAGAAGGAAAATCAATGAAAATGAAAACCAATTAGCGGTTAACCAAACTGTTCAAATTTGGAAATGGATGCAGTCGCGCATGGCCATAAACAACAACAGCAACAACAACAGCCAGAACAACAACAACAACAGAAACAAGAACAACAACAACAACAAGAGCAGCAGCTATGGAAATTGTTGTCGAAAGAGCAGCCCTAACAAGCGTCAATAACAGAACTGGAAAGGTAAACGCGGTCACCGAGATTTACCAGAATAATAATCAAAGTCTGGTCAGAGCCAAACGCCTGCCATGAAAACAATTACAAAAAAGAGGTTTCAATATATGATTTTAATTTGAAAATGCGGGCATAGAAATCGATCCGACCTGCTCAAATTGTTAGCTACAAGCGAAAAGGGTATACATGCCACAAGCTCGCCGCGAGTTGAACGAAGCTGCAGCCTAATTGTTTCCACATGTGACTTGACCTGACTTTGATCCCAAGTTTTGTTTCTTCATATATTATTACCAATTGTAATAAAACAAGCTTACAATCGATGGGAAAGACTGTTGTCTATGGAAGCTTCGACTGAAGGTTTGACTGAAGGTTCGACTGAAGGTTTGACTGAAGGTTCGACTGAAGGTTTGACTGAAGGTTCGACTGAAATCTGGCTTTAGCTGTGCATAAATATTGAAATTTCGACTTCCAGGCGAAACTCGGCTTGCAGTCCTTTAAAGGAACTGATTATATTCAGTTGGTCTACTGTGCATCTACTTTGTATCTATCAGTTCCATTATATTATAATACCCATTGAAATCGAGTAAAGGAAGTCCTCATAAACGTATTGATGAGGGGCATATCCAGACCTATGTATGTATGTTATATTGTCGAGACAATGCAAATCAATTGGGAATGTATATTCCCGGATGTTTGTACACTTTAATACGAAAAGAAGTTATTTTACAATGTGTTCAGTTCACTTGAGTTCTTTTTAACTTCACATTTTAAGTATTCTGCAGTAATGCCCAAATGTTCTGCAAAATCTCATTAAAAGTATCCCAAACAGACTGACTTGAAAGAAGATATTAAAGACTGAGAACAATATACGAATTTCTTGTTCTTCTCTTAAGAAACTCAACCGAAAGCACCCAAATAATGGCCTTTGCTTGTAATTTACTGAGCGCACCTGCTGTAATCTTTAAGTTAGGCATATCAATTTACAGCTCTGGGCACAGAGCCTCACAATTAGATTGCTTTGTTTGAATAACTCACCTGGATCTGCGGGTTGTGGGATCCTTCATGACCATTGCCTCAGAGATGTCGCCGTAGCGGCCAAAGTAATCGCGTAAGCTCTCTGCAAATACAAATAGGGTGGAAGGAGAAGAAGAAGAGTACAGAAAATGAAACAAGTGTATGGTAAATAATCAATAAGCGCAGGCTTATGAAATGTCAGGGAGCAGTCATCAAAAAAAATATATATACATACATATATAAATGTTTGAGGAAATCACCGCCAGGCGAAATTTACTAATTTTTGTTACGGTCTTCATAAAAATTCGCGCGCGCGTTCGTTGCCGTCATAAATAAATGACGTCGTGCCACAAACACACACACCCACACACACACACACACACACACATAAGCACACACAGGCTGTGTGCCCTCCAATAAAGCCCCAAACACCAACTCGCAGCGCCGCCCAACTCCAAAGCCAATTGCTGGACATTATTCACATGCACACGCTTCAAGGCTCAACAAAAACCAACAGAGAGGAATGAAAAACAAAAAAAAAACAACCCAAAAATCCATGCCGTGCCGCCTCTTTGGCACTTGCAGGGCCCACCACCGAGCCCGGCGAGGAGCCCAGCCCAGCCCCAACTGGGCTGCTGCTGCTGCTTGCCACGGCAGCTGTTGTCTGCGGTTTTGCCGAGCTAATCTGGCAGCCAGCGAGCGCACTTCAGTGGCACGTACGCACACAAACGCAAAACTGAAGTTATTTCAACAAAATTGCCAGACAAACAGCGAGTCTGTCAAGGGCGTGCAGGGCGGCGGGGCAGGCTGGGGCAGGCTGGGGTACGCCGTTGATGGGCCCAGCTAACAGTTTGGCTGCGATTTAATGCAGCAAAAAGCCGATAAAGTCATCTGCGCCAAGCTGGCAAAGAAACCCTAATCCAGTCCGATGCTGGATGCTAGCCGCAGCAGCAGCAGCAGCAGCAGTCGCGTCATAAATTCAAACTACAATAAAAATTCAATAAAACAAACGATTTTTTGCCATACACACACACACACACACAAACACGCAGCAGTGGCAGCAGCAGCAACTAGTTGCGCTTGTGGCAGCAACAGCAATGTTGTCAGCGGTTCGCGTGGCAAGGTTTTTGCGTGGGCTGATGGAGGGGCCGGCCGGGGTGGCATGCAACGCAAAACAAGTCGAAATGCGTCGCGTGATTTACATAAGTATGCACAATAATTATGAACAATAAAAAACAATTTGTTTGCTTATGACAGTTTCGTTGGCCATAAATAACCATGGCCATGGGGGCAGAGAGTGCTGCACTGCCGGTATCCTTGCTATGCGTGTGTGGCATGTAAATTGATGGCGCGCACACACACACACACACACACACACATGCACACATGTACATGCAGAGCTCTGTACAACGGGTCGTATGTGTAATGCTCGCGCGCCCTACGTGGCATGCTACACTTTAAGTTTTAATGGGGCGGCTCGCTCGACATTTGAAATTGAATGACCTGCCAATTAGCTGCAGGTGTACACAACATTTCAAATAAACTTTCTATAAAGTAGCAAAAAGTCAAGCGTGCCTTTGAGTTAAGCTTTATTTATGAGTTGTCGCCTCGGTAAATGGCAATTGCGCTGCACTTCCCCTCCCCTCCGATTTGCCACACTTTGTGGCAGTACTTAAACACACACTGTGTGTGCATAGATGCCAGTTGGAAATACGCGAATTCGAGGCGTACGTTTCATAGTTTCGTGAGGCCTGCACGCATCTAAAGCTAATGAAAAGTTCAAGAATGAAACTATACACAGATTCTTGACAAAAGTAACTGAAGAGTAGCATAATTATTCAACAATTTCAAATTGATTCGACAGAACTTTATAATTTGTTCAGTTTATTGAAACTGGAAGCTGCTTTTTTATGAACGTTTCCACCTAAGCTGTACACTCCAGTGCAAACATATGTCACCTATATCCGTATCGCCCACGCGTTATCCAAAAATCGTGTATCCACAAACAGCTTCGTTTGTCGCCATTTGCCCCTTCCTGTACCACGCTCCAGCTCCTTCGCCTGTTGCCCACTCTCGCCCTCTCGCTTTCTTTTACTCGCTTGCAGTGTGTGCAGAGCTCATAACTCAATCAACTGCCCGAAATTAACTGTCCGTCAACCTTTCATTTACCTTTCTAACCCACTTTGTCGCCGCTGTTGCTGTTGTTGTTGTTGCTGTTGCTGCTGCTTTTGCAGCTGGCATTGCGAACTATTCGTTTCATAGAGCGACGACCATTTCGCATACCCAAATACCTTTCCGCCCAATTAACTACTTCACATTTCTCTCAGTGCACAGCGCCAACGCAGCCCCTGCCTCTCAACCTCTCCCACCCACCGCCCCCTTGGCACTTGGCATGTCCATTGCATCGCTTTGTTCGCTGTCGGCCGCTGCGACGCTCATTTTTGAGTGACAGCTGCAAAGTTTGTTTTGCATTTCATATTTGCGCGCGCTTCTCCCCTCGCTCACCCTCTCTATTCGCGTATGTGCGTGTGTGTGTGTGTATACAGCGACAACTGTCACTTGACCGGCTGTCAGCGTTGCCCACAGCCAACCCCCTGGGCCACCCGCATCAGGGCCAATAGAAGAGCTAGCAAACAAAATAAATGCGCACATGCATAAAGTGTAAATGCGAATAAAAACACAGAAAATCATAATAAAAGAAGAAAAAAAGGAAATTAATGCGGTCTTAGGCGCAAGTTAAATACCCTTCTAAACATGCATATGGTCAAGGGCTTTGCGTACATCTGAGGAGAATAGGTCAAGAGTTAGGTTAGGTCGAGTTAGCTCAAGATTTCTTGAGAAACTACAAACTTTTTTCTGATACAACTTATTTTTCTAACGATTTCCCTTTTGGATATATGTTATAAGGTTTTTCGATATTAACAAGGCTTAGCTTTTGTCTTAGGAGCATAGTTAATTATTAATTAACTATGTATATATATATATATATATATATATATATATATATATATATTTGAAAACAAATCAAAGTTTATCATGATCAATTGTTGAAGGATTACCTGAAACCTAAATGACAGCTATATGATTAAGTGCTCCGATCGGGACATATATATACTGTCCACAAAAGTAAGTCGAACTTATGGAAACATTCCTGAGGAAAGACAATTTCCAAAAAAAGAGCAGCTATCTTATATACAAATAGACAGACAGACATGGCCACATCGACTCGACTGTCGATACTAATCGCGAATATATATCCCAAATGGCATCAAAGTTGTCTTCTTCTATGCACTACACACTTGACGACAATCTTCTAATACCCCACCGTTGCAAGGGCATACGAAAAAATACTTATACAAACGAAGGATGGCAAAAAAAGTGGACAACAAATTAAAACGCGGCAAAATAAAATTAAAATTTATTTGCTACAGTAACAAAAACAAAAATAAAAAAGCGGAGCCGATGTATATAAAATAGGAGAGCGAAAGCGAAGTGGTGGGCGGGGCAACAAAGTGGCAACAACGACAACAAAATATATTGTTGTAACGAAGGCAGAAGCCAAACTTGGATTTAATTAAAATGTTTACCACAGTCATTTCATTTTCATAGCCAGCAAACATAAATTTTGAAACGCACAGCCACAGCAACAGCATCAAGAGCAGCAACAACAACAAGAGCAGCAACAACAACAGCGCTGGCAACCACAAAGCGAAACAGCTGCAAGAAAATGCCCCAAAAAACCATTAAACTTGGCCCAACACAGCACACACTCGCACACACTCATACACACACACACTCCCGCACACACGCACACTAACTGTATATAAATACCGTTATGGAGCCAACTCTCAATTTGGCCAATTTTGATTGTTGCATTTCGTAAGCAAAATTTGCCTGCCAACAAAAATAAAATAAATTTGCAGGTAATTAGTTCAAGCAGCTACCAGACGCACACACACACACGCACTTACATACACACACACACACACACAGCCATGCACACACACAATACACGCACACACACAACACACAGACACACACCCGCATACACATGCTTAATGTCAGCATTTATACCAAATCCATTTAGTAAAATTATTTATAAGAAAAGTCAACTCTAGTCAAGCTGCCCGCCACTTCCCGTCCCACAGCCCAAGCCCCAGGCAAATCCGAATCCAAATCCGAAACCCGTTTGCGGTTGCAGGCATATTAACCCCTTAACGTAACAGCACAGACCTCTCACCCAACCCCCCCTCACCACCTCACATGGTTGTATGTCAAAAGCACAATGCTGAAACCATAAATTTATGTGCTTTCTATTGTTTTTGCCAAAGAAAGCGGAAGTTGTGTGTTTTCTGTGGCAGAGCTAAGCCAGCAGCAACAACAACAGCAACAATAATAGCAACAACAATAACTACAGCAGTAACAACAACAACAACAACAACTAAACAAAGCACAGCTACAGAGAAAAAGGTGTGCGCTTAGGGATTTCAATCAATTGTGAACCCAGGCACAAGCAACAACAACAAAAAACTAGACTATTTACGGCAACCCGAAGATTGAATACCCTTGCCGAAATGCGACATAGAAATGTTATTATATATATAGAAGCCCATTTGAAAAACCTTTCGGATAGCTATGTTAGCTTGTAAGTCCTGAGAGTGCTCGAGATACCTAGAAAGGTTTCAAAGACTTCATACAAGAACTTTGTTCAAATACTTTTCCTATAGAGCTGTATAGTAATCCCATCTTCTTACCCTGGTCGTATTGAATATAGGTGAAAAGTCTATAAAGTATTTTGGGAGAAATCGGAAACTAGTCTGCCAAGTCTAGTAAAGATATCTGAGACCCCAAACAAGGTTTGACAGACCTCATTTTTCCAGCGATTCTCTTTTTAAATCCATATGATATTACTTTCCGATATTAACAAGATTTTGATTATTTGTAATAGTGGAGCTGGTAAACGTCTAGTTTGGTTAAGATATGTCATATCTATGTAAGCTTTATGGTACACTGCTGCGACTTAACAGACTGATCAAGAATATGTACACATAATGTCTTCAAAGACCTCTACAATCATGCGTTACACATTCGATAACTTAATTACAATACCCTCTCGAAGGGCATAACAAACTAAAGCTCTGCTCTCGGCTTGTTTTGTTTGAAAACGCAAATTGCTATTTTGTCTGCACACGCACACAGCGTACAAGAGGGAGAGCAAGAGAGAGAGCGAGAGAGAGAGAGAAGGAGACAGGGAGAGTTCCCTGTAACACATCCCGTGCCGTGTGGCATCATTTTTCATGCGCTCGAACAACTTTTGACAAAGGTCGGTCAAGCAAGTCTTAAAAACTTTGCGACAAGACAACGCACGTTTCATCTCCTGGTGCCACGCCCCTGGGCACCCGCCCCGTTCGCCAACGCCCGCAGTGCCATCTGCATCTGCGTCTCGCTTTCGCTTAGTGAATTACGTCGACTTTAAGGGGTTAAAGTTCAGGTCGGTGAGCTACCGGGTAACAGTTGTCGCTGTTGGCTCTTGGCCCTAAGCCGTAAATAATAATATTTAGACAAAGAGGCCTCCCACACAAAAGTAAGCCCCAGCAACGTTTTTTCGCACTGACATTTTGATGCCCTAAATCCATGAGAAAAATCGTGAAAATTGCACTCTTGATAAGCTTGAATATCATATTATGGATTTACACAAAATGAATATAGTTTTAATAGTTATTTCGCGAGTTAAGTGAAAAGTATGTGAAAAGCATTTCCTTGCTCTTTTAAGGAATTGAAAGCAATATTATCCTTGAAATATTCTCTTTCATATATCTTCGCCACATTTCAATTCTATGTAAGAATATTTGCCTTCTTCTTTTTACCCATAACAACCGCACAAAGTTTTCAATAGTCACGGTTCCCAAAGGTCCTTATAAAATTTATAGGCCCCGACGGCACTATAAAACTAGCAGAAAAATAAGAAAAGGTCGTTGTCAAAGGTTCTGCAAATAAAATTAAAAAAAAAAAAAGGAAAATAATAATAATATAGAAAATAAATATGCATGCTCCGACGCTCTCCAGCAGCATTTAAAATTTAAACTCTCATTTCATATTTCATATTCTCATTTAACACGCAACCAGTTTCTGTTGACAAGCTTTTAAGATTATCAAAATCCGAATAAAATGTGAACTGAAATTCATATGAATTTGCCAAAAGACAACAGACAATTCGGAGAGCTTGCAACACACAGAAAACTTATATATTCTAAACAACGACAAATTAAAATACCCATTAGCTGAAATGCTGCGTCTCACACACACACACACACACACACACACACACACACACACACACACAAGGCCACACGCACCCAGCGGAAGCTCGAGGAATTTGAAAAGTTGTTTACATGCGTCGACATTTTTACCTTTTGCCAATCGAGTTAAAAGAAAGTTGCTAGCTGAAAAATTTGCCTAAGTTTGCGCGATTTATGGTTAGAAAAGTCATAAACTTATGGATTTACCTTGACTTATGCAGCACTTACGATAATTGCATTGAATTGAGAATCGCCGAGAGAGGCGCGCTCGTGAGACGTTCAGGCAACTTTGCATAATTTATGTGAGCGCCGGTTCAAAGTTGAAACGACGCACAAATTAAAATCAACGCACAAAATGATTGATGAATGGCCAGCCGGGCGAGGGAACTTCTGAGTGTGTGTGTGTGTGTGTGTGTGTGTGTGCGCGTGGGCCCTTTTGTTTGGGACCCGCACAGTCATTTTAATAGTATATATGGGAATTGGAGGAGGGAGCCGGACGAAGTCCCAGAGTTTGCTGGTCTCCGATAACCAAGCAAAACAATGGGCCAAATATATATGGTATATACTTATGCGTATAAATAGCACAAGGTAAACGGGGCCCCAAAAACCAAATAGAATGTCAAAAATCAAAGTCCAAGCCAAAGTGCTTGCGAAAACAAAAGCCAAACAAGTCGCTGGGCAAACAAAAGGTGGCCAAAAACTTTTGGCACAAAACAAAGCACAAAGTGGGCCGCAAACGCAAAGGCAGAATCAGAAAACTTTCAGTCAACTGGGCGAGAGATGCCTGCTTATCTACCAAATATAACCCCAGAGCCCCGAGTCCAGAGCTCAGAGATGAGGCATCTTCGCCGCACCACGACGTGGGCGCATCAAAAGCATGCTAATGTCCAGCTCTGGCCGCAGCGAACAGGCTGAGGAATAGCCAAGGCTTGACAGGAGGCAGCCGAGAAGTCAAGCACGAAAAAGGGTCAAGAAATGAAAGCTTAGAGAGCTCTGATATGCGAATCAATTGATTTTGAGCCGTAACCGGAGACAGCAAGAGAGAGAGAGAGAGAGAGAGAGAGAGAGGGAACTGAAAAGTGGGCGGCTGGGTGTGGCATGGGGTTTGGGTTTGCGGAAAATGCAAAGTTTGTTTTTGCGAATGCAGTCGCACGGAATAAATTTCTCGCAGCGCAGGTAAATCGTCGTGGAAATCACTGAAGGCAAATTAAAAAGTAACTGACAAAAGAAAATAGAAAGCAGAAAGCAGAAAGGAAAAGCAGAAAGAAAACGGAGCATCCAGTCAGCTATAGTCAGCCGATACGGAGCCGATTGGACAAGTCAACTCAATAAACGGCATAAGTAAGAGGCGAACAAAAGGGTCAAGCGTTGCGAATAAACTGAAGTGGAAGTCGGGTGGGGGGGAACTGTGAGTGGGCCTGCAAGGGGAGGGCAGGCTACGTCCGGGTGGTTTACTTGGGGTGCCAATAAACCAAAAATGCGACGCTCGACGTAAATGAAGCCGCCTTTTGTATTATTATAGTAGTAGATATTTGAGGAGGGGATTGGATGTGCGTGTGTGCGTAGACCTGAGACCTGAGCTGCTAAGCATTTCCTTATATAAATTATTGTGAATTTATGCGAATCATTTCCAGTCGGATTGCGTTCAGCCGGGCAACGGCAAAAGCCGCCATGGATTTTAACTTTATAATTGAATCCATTACTTAAGGAACGTGCAGCAGGCGGCTTGCCAAGATTTCGATGTATTAAAGTGTTGGCAGCGGCGCTCCCTTGGTTGGAGTTAACCAACAACCAGACAACCCCCCACCTACCACGAAAAAAAAAATAAAAAATTGAAACAGGCAACAAACCCAGCACTGATTGAGGGGGGAGGTTTTGCGAGAGGGCCGGGGAGTGTTGAACGCGCGGCGAATTAAGTTTTTGGTTTGTTGGCTACACAAAAACCTCGAAATAAGTTTTAATTACGGGCATATGATGGTGGCCGATAATACGATGAGAGAGCGAGAGAGACGCAGAGAGAGAGGGAGAGAGAGAGTAGGAGAGGGGGTGGGCGGCAAAAGTTTGCAGCCAAGGCAACCGGCGTCGAAGCCGTTGACTGACTTGAAAAATTCTATTATAATTAATAGCAGAAAATTATGAAATTAATGCAAGACGCGAACGCACACACACACACACACACACACACACACACACACAGACGCACACACACAAACACACCAAATTGGATTCATTAAAAATGAAGTGGGTTTTCGGGCTAAAGGCTTATCCCAAACAAATTAGAAATGCGGCGAAAAACTGCACGAGCCAGCCAGCCAACAATTGGGGCCAGAGTCAAAGGTTTACGAATGGGTTAACGAGTTATAAAAGACAGTCGAAACCGAAAAGGGGGTTAGTAGCTAGGGTTTTTCTGGGTCTAACAATGGTAATCATAATGGAATAATAAACGAAAAGTTAATGTAATGAGAAACTGGATTAGAAGCTGATTTCAGTTACTTAAATACAATTACAATAAATGATTGCAGCTTAAGCAGATCAGAAAAAAAGGAGAAAAAAAAAGAAGACAAATAAGTTTCTTTTTAAGGATTTTTATTAGAAAGCAAAGCAAAGCTTTGGAAACTTCTGGCGTATTGAGAATCATTTATAATTTGATGAAATGCTGTTCCAAATGGGGTATAGATTTATACTCTAGATTCTAAATGGGGTATAGATTTAGAAAAAAGTCTTAACTGTGGCTAAGACCCTTCTGCAGGTTTTTGACGTGAAGATGAAACTATTATTAATTATCTAATTAATATAAATTTCGCCCAAGCAAGACATATTAATATGTGTATCTATACTAGTTGATTAACTAGAAAATCCTTTTCCTTATCGTTTTCCCAGATATCTCAACAAAACTCTCAAGTTACGAGGCTTGGCACATGCCTTACACTTGAGCTAAGATCATGATTCATCTTGATTCATGATCGGGGTACTATAACATATAACTGATACGGAAATAATTGCTCGCAAATTGATGGAAATCTAATGGAGGTTGCCCCTGCTAGGGCTTTAATGTAAGACGAAAAGTTCTTAATTTTCTGAGTGTCTTAAATGTTTCTAACTTTTGCTCAATTGCAGCCTAAGGCATATATTTTAGCTCTAATACTCCTATGCCAATTAAAATTATGTTTTCTGAAAATGAACTATGCTTTGCGCCCATCAAATAACCAAAAAACCTCAAAATGCTGTCGAGAAGGCAATATGGAGAATGCCAACGAAAGCCACTCGACATGCACTCGATGGCCACTCTTTTGGCTAGCTCGTCCAGTCAGCCAGCCCGTCAGCCAGCCAGGTTATATCAGCGCGCTTTCAAGTATTCACGCAATTTTTCATACTAATTACCAAGCAATTTACTTTAGTGTTTATACTCAGAATAGCTACGTTCCCTGCGCTCCCCAAGCAACAACATTTGGCGACTGGGTGGCAGTTGATTGGCATTGGCAGCGGCAGGTGGCCGCCTCATTAGTGGCTTAGCTTGATGTACAAAATGCCGCACTTATGGCAAACGGCAATGGGCAGAGGCGAGAGGTGTTGTTGCCAGTTAGCCAGCATGAGACATGAAAAAGCAGCAGGAACAACAAGGAAGGCGGCATCAAATTGACACTTAACCAAAGCGCAAAGTGCCAGGCCGGGAGAGAGAGCGAGCGAGAGAGAGAGAGAGAGAGAGTAATCGGAGACAGCAGTGGCAGCAACAATAAGGCAGCCACACGTTGACCAGCAGCCAGTTGCAGAAGCAGAAGCAGCAGCAGCAGCAGCAGCAAGGAGCAGCAAGGAGCAGGAAGCAAAGAGCACAACATTGACGCTGGCGACTGTGTAAACAAAGACGAGAACAACGTGCAGCAGGACACATACAGAAGCAGCAGCAGTAGCAGCAGCAGGAGGAATGACAAGCGACGAGGCTGCCCGCCTGCCTGCCAGCTGCCTGCCACATATCAGTCAGCAGAGAGCAAAGCTATGGGCGCCTTTAAACTGTTTTTTCGGTAGATGGGAGGGGGGGTGTGTGGGAGAAGTGTGGCACTTGTTGGTGTCCATAAGCTGGCTGGGCAAACAGGCAAACAAACGCAACTAACAAGCCATAAGATGACAGCCAGCCAGTGACAAATTGTGCCAAATCGAAATGGTAAACAAATGCCAAAGAGCAGCAACGGGGCCAGGGATCACTCACGCCCAGAATCAGGACGAGTATAAACCACCTACCCCTCATCCCCCCTGACCAACAAATATGCAAATATTGCGCACAGCTGTTAATTTGCTAAGCGTATAAAAAATATGAGCAACAATTGCTCGACGGAGAGCGAGAGATTGCTTTGGGTTTTGGTGTCCGGCACAAACTGTGGCAAATCGATAGCATTACATTATTTATGCAGGGCAATCAAATGTGCCACGGGGCGTATGCGCAATGCCAGCGACAGCAGCTAAGAATGGACCTTGTCCAGGACGAATACGTTTGCCTTAGCTGACGCTGCCACAGCCGCTGCCGCGGCCACTTTGTGCGGCATTAGCTAAACAAATAATCATTACTTTTTCCATTTGTTTTTGAATGCTTGATGTCTGAGCTGCACACACACACACGCACATGTGTACCCTAATGTGTGTGTGTGTTTTTCTCTTAGTGTATCGATAGCCTCGACTGGCAGGCAAATAAAAATCTCTCACGCATTCACAGCACGTAGCAAACGCCACCCTCCCACCCTCCCCGCCTCCTGCTGTCCACGCCCACCACTTGACTAACGCTGAGTTACGGCAGCAGCTCTTGAGGCACAATTTACTCCCCATTCTTTACGCACCCCTCCATCTTCTAGACTTACTTAAAAAAAAAAAAGAAGCAGGCAAAAAAGAAAGAAAAGTATCAATTTCATTGTTACGCGCACTCGATTCTTTTTCTTTTCTTTTGCGCTTGCACGCTTCCCCATTCTCTGGCATACCCTACGGCTAGGGTATTAGAATATTATGAACTTAAGCTGTAAGTTGTAACACCTCGCCAACAGTTGCTTAAAGCAGCGCTCGTTGCGTATAGTCAAGGACTTTGTTTGCAAGGTATTCGATTTCTTTTATGCAACTCTTGGGGAAAACTTAATAATAATTGATATAATCGATAGTAATTCAAGAACTTATCTAAAGTACTCCATGTATCGATATATCGATACGTATTAAAGATTAAGATTAGCACAAAATACATCAAGAATATGTATCGATACGTATCGATAAATATACGATTCCTTCTTTGCCGTTCAAGAGCTAATAGAGTTTTGACTGTAGATCTCTCTTGATTTATATATTTCTGTGTCTGTATATCTGAACATCTGGTATATCTATATATCTATCTATATATCTCAATAGCTATATGTCAATCTATCAATATATCTACCTCTTCTATTCAACTTCCACAAATCGAAGCAACATTTCATGCACTTCTTACAAGAAATACTCTAACTATCACGAAAGTGTATACAAACTTCGTTCTGTTCGGTGTGCGTTTTTCTTTTATATGCGTTTGCTTTATTTTTATTTGGCAGTGCAAAGTGAAATAAATTTTGTAACGCCAATTGCAGGGGCCAGGGCCAATATTGGAAAATGTTCAGCGAGGGGTCAGGCATGAAAATTATTGGCCAGTCATGACGTGAGTTTCGAGTTTTTCATTTTCTTCAATTCATTTTCTTTGCCCTGCCTTCCGTTGCGTCGCGTCGCGTTGCGTTGCGTTACGTTGCGTTACATTACGCTGCTGGACATTACGTTACGTCCTGTGACTTTTGCATAAAATTTCAATAAGCGTGGCGTCTGCTCTGCACAAATGAGTTTTTCCAACTGCTTGCCATAGATTACGAATAGTTGGGAGTTTTTCCTGTGCTTTTCTCTATTTGATTTTTATTTATATTGGGGTCGTCTGTGCTTTGTTTTGTTGTTGCCGTTTTCCCTGGAGGCAAATTTTTGAGCTAATCCCGTGCTACAGCTGAGCTGAAGGGATAATGCATCATTTGTGGTCAAAATGGCAAACGCGTTAAGTTTTTATGGCCAACGACTTTTTGGATCTGGACCAAAATCAACTCTACGCTGAGTACGTGTGTGTGTGTGTGTGTGTGTGTGTGTGTGTGTGTGTGTGTGTGCTTTGCTCTGCTCGTTTGCTTTGTACTTTATTTTATCGCTGTTGGCAGCCGCCACCGAAAACCAAAACAACAATAAAAACAGTCAAAAAGCACTCGAAATGCCAAATGAGCTGCTGCTGCTGCCGCCCTGGCCAGCTCCCCTCTCGCCACCCCGCCCCCAGCTAACTGGTACGCCTTCTATTTGCCTAATGGGCCCCTAAAGTGAGGGCCAACACAGCACGGGCACCGCCCGCCTTCAGCGCGCACCTTTGCAATTAATCCGCGCGCCCCAGCAGCTACGCCTTCGGTTTGACTGCGGCCAAGGAATGCCAGAGCTTTGTCTCCGCAGTGCCGCGCCATGCCACGCCCTCGCCCCGGCCACCTAGCTGCCGCCCTTGCCCACAAGTTTTTCATAAACAAAACTCGGAAAATCTGCTGGCTGCCAGCAGCAGCAGCAGCAGCAGCGAAACATTTGAAGCACTCGCTCCAAAGCCACGACTGCAATTTGGCAGCGATTTCGTTTGCCCGCAGAGAGCGAGAGAAACAGAGAAAGAGAGAGCGAGAGTGAGAGGGAAATCGCTGTTCCAATGGCCCCGGGGAACAGGGAGAGAGCTGTGTGGGGCGGAAGGTGTTGCTGTGCCGGAGCAATGCCGGCTGCTATTTTCGGTCTCAAGTGACAAATATTAGAGCAGTCTTTATCGCTAATTAGACTTTGTAGCCGTAAATCTGTTGTCATTTCTTGTTGCTGCTGCTGCTATTGTTGTAAATTGTTATTGTTGTTGTTGTTGTTGTAATCGTGGCCAAAGCCAACAGACCACGGCACACACACACACACATTCCCCGCATACCGCCCTCCGTACGCACCAACCGAGACATGGCAAATGCGTTTCAAAGTTTGCCAAGTTTGCCGAAACTGATGCCGGAAGCATTTGGAAGACTCTTGAGACTGGAAATTGAGCAGCGGCACAGCGCATCGTTTGGGGAAAAGGACATTCAAAATAAACATATGAATACATATGTGAATGACTCGAAATGAGTCGAGTGTGTGCACTCATGAATGTTGCATGCACTGATTGCAGACAACTGACAAGTGATAAAATAAATTAATGCAAGCCAAAAACTTCGAGAGAAGCCAAAAGCTACTGAGAAATCGTTAAGGAAATTAATGGAATTTGGATAAGTTGATGACATGCAATATGGAGATTATGTTAATTTCATTAATTTGCCTATAAGCAGTAAAATAAGTATAAATATTGCCTGTAATAATCGAGATGAGACATAACTATAATTCATTATACAAGCCAAAAACTTTCAGGATCCAACAAGTAAACGAAATTGTTAAAGATATTCTCTCACTCTCTCTATGTCTTTCTCTTTATCTTTGCCTCTCTCCCTCATTCTCTATCTATCTCTCTTTCTCTGGCTCTGTCTTACGCTTACTCTTACTATCCTCTCTCTCTCTATCTTTCTTTCCTGTCGATTCGCTTTGGTTGTCTTCATTTTTACTCAATATCTTTTTTTTTCCTCTTTCTTTCTCTCTCTGTCTCTGACTCTTTCTTCAATGGAAATTTTCTTATTCTTCTCTCTCTCCCTTTTCAATAAACTAATGTTTTAATTCTGCTATTCTCACATATTTTCCTGCTCATCTATTTCATCACTTGATCTCCCTCAAATCCCTCTCTATCCTTGTCTCCCTCTGGGTCTATCTTTCTACCTAGCTCTCTCTCTCTCTCTCTCCCTATATATCTTTAACTTGTATGTTTAATACTGATGTAATACTCGTTTCATCGGAATCTTTTGAGTAAACCACAACAATGGGGTTAGAAATCAGTCTAGCATTTAATCAAAGCCGAGCTAGCTACGAATGCACTTTTAAACTGTGATGCAGACATATAATACACAATATTAATTAAAGGCAATGCAAACTCAGAACCCCATCCTGGGCCCATGGCGGCAATTAGATGTCTCAGAGCGAGAGAAAGAGAGAGATACGCTTCACTTAATTTGTATAGCATTTGGCTTGTAGCGCATATTATTTCCGCTTTCGAGTGCCATTTTGTGCACAATTTTCATTATTCTTTTGGCCTCAAAGCAAACAACAACGGAAAAGCGATTAAGTACTGTTATTGCAACTGCAATGGCAGCTAACTAGGAAAAACAATGGCCTTGGATGGCATCCAGCTGCCAGTTCGAGTTGGACTCTCCGCTTCAAGTCGGATTCGATGGCATTAAAAAACGGCACTACGATTATACGAATTTTTATGGCACATATGAGACTCATAGACAAATGGATGCGGAGCGCAGCTTGCCAAGAAAACAAGCTCAAATGTTCTGTGTGTGCGAGTGTGCGTTGTGTGTGTGTGTGTGTGTGTGGCAATTTATGCGGCGCAGTGTTGCATTAAATGTACAGTCAAATGCTTGAGTTAATAAAAAACAGAGGAATCGCACAGCTGGAAATCCTTCAACGGCAGGCGCATATTCTGGCCAACTTGAAGTGTGGCCTCAAATGAAGCATGCCCGAGGCGTGGTAATAAGCGCCGAGTTTCTGTACAATTGGGCCGGGTTTTGAGCCAACTCAAGCGCAACCAGAAAACTTAGTTAACTGCGGCTGTAACTCCCACTCTCACAGACACACACACTCACACACACACACACATATACACAGGCACACGTGCACACGCACAGACGCATATACAGCACTTGTATATGTATGATAAATAGCTTTCAATTTATATGCCTCGAGGGCGGACCATGCCCAAAGTTTTGGCTGGCGAACGGTGCGGGCCTTAAAGGTGTTCAAGGGTCATTTATCAGGCAGAGCGGCAACATTTAGCGCTGGCTACATAGGTGTTTGCATGAGTATCTGTGCGCGTGTGTATAAATGTGTGTGTGTTTGGGTGTGTCAGTGTGTGTGCGACAAGGAAAATTTATGCGCCCCTGTCGCACCTACCACAGCGTTTTGGACATGGATACGCAGCAGCAGCAGCAGCTGGAGCCGGAGCCGGAGCTGGAGCTTTAGTTGGAGCTGGAGTCGCACCATAGAGACCTCTCGACTAGTGTGGCGCATTCGTTTCGATCTGAAAGTGAAAATCATTTGCAATTGTGGCAGGCGGCGGCGGCAAATGCCGTTACATGTAATGGCTGTGCCACAGAGCGGTCGAAATTACTTTAACCCAGCAGCAGATGGAATCTCAAGCGGAATGGTGGCTGGGGCTGTGCCTGTTAAATGAGTGAGTAAATGTGTAGCTGTCGACAGGTGTGCAAGTAATTACACACACTTACACACACACACACCCACACAACATAAGAAACCTTTGCATACGGGCCCACACAATTTATATTTGCCAAAGTTTTCCCTCTGCTGCTGCTCAACGGAGCTTGCGGGTGGGTTTTAGAGTAAAGTGGTTGGGGGAAATGGTTTTCAACATCCATCGCCTCGTCAAAGTTAATTAATTTGCAGTCTCAGCCCGTTCTCCACAGCCCATTCAAGGCAACGACAAGTGGCAAATGTCTCGCTTACAATCTAAAACTAACGTTTCGTCTTGAGTCGATTTCAAGCTGTGCCACGCCCACAAATCTGCGGCTACAGTCAACAGGTATTTATGAACCATAAACTTGAATAAATTATTTACATTGACTCAAGAGCCAATTTCAGCTGAAACTGTTTAATTGGCAGCTTCTGTTGCCTACTTAGCCTACTTATCCTACTTATCCGCGCAGCGGATAGACTTTCATTCTTGCTATGGCTGGCAATTCAAGAAAACCAGAACTTGATACTTCTTCACTTGTTAGCCGTCAGTTAACCATTAAATTAAGTTAATAAGCTGCTTAAAAGTTATTTTTAATTTGGTATCCATCTACATTATCCGCCTCAGATCGTTTCTTTATCCGATTGATTGTTATCCACACATTATCCATGCATACATTATACGTTCATTATCCGCATATTATGTATAAGTTGATGGATAATATCTTTCATCATTATCTGTCTGTTACCCGCTCGTTTTGCATTCCTTATCCGTTTATTATTTAGTTTCTGTTACATATCCCTTTCGTTATATATTTCCTATCCGTTTTTCCACTTTCATTAGTTATCATTTATGACAGTTTAAGAGATGATAGAAAATGTAATGCTGAAGCCTGGCCACTAAACTTTAACTTTCCCAGGTTGAATTTAAATGAACAAGCCATAAGTTGACCAAATCGTTTGTCAATCTTCTAAGTTTGTATTCTTTTTGTTGATTTTCAATGGAAAAACACTGGGAAAATTTGTTACACAGTGTTGCAGTGCGCCAAATGCGCCAATTGAATTGAATTTGTGCTACAAATCAAGTAAGCAACTTAACAGCTTAACAATAGCCCCAAAGCAACGCACAATGCTAGCCCCTAGACGCTTACCCACAGCCCCTACACCCACACCCACGCACACACACACACACACTTACACAGCCATCAAGAATGGCTCTGACCCCAATCAGGGAAACAGCGGACAATGTATACACACACACCACATACCACACACAGACCACACACACACGCCACACTCGCGCACGCTCACACACACGACACACGTATCCTTACGAAACGGAGGCAATCAATTGCAAGGAATGCGAGAGCGCAAAAAAATGCACAAGCGCTTTGCCTTTGCCTTTGTGCGTTGAACACCTTCAGCAGAAGGGTCCCAGCTACCCAAAGCTGCTGCTGCCACGGCTGAAGTGCAGCTATAAAATACTAATCCGCATCAAATGAATGCTACATCAATCTTGTGTCGAGCGCAGGCAGCGGCAACAGCAGTAGCAGCAGCAGCAGCGACAGGTGCGTTCAAGCAACCGGGCAGAGCAGCAGGAACGAAAGCGGGCAGCAGAAGCTGCGTCAAGGGGCCAGAGTCCCGGCAACTGGCAACTGGCAACTCAGAGGCGGCACTTTAATTTTGTTACTAAGCCCGGGCCACAGTTGACAGGCTGGCAGTCCACTGGCGGCGACGCCATATGCCGAGGAGCCGCTCAAAAGTCATTTCCGCAAACGTTTCCAGCTGCGGGGACGCACACAGAATGGGAGAGAGGGAGGGGGGAGGGAGGGAAAAGACAGCGAGGACAAGAACAAACAGGCAGCAAAAACTAGGGATTAGGGATTTGCGTGCACATAAATGAATTTTGTGTACGCAGCCGCCGCCAGCGACGAGTATGAGACGCACATGATAGGCAAGGAGCGGGAGCAGAAGCTGGAGCGGGCGCTGGAGCAGCATGAGACGCACATGAGGGGAAGGGGAGAGGGAGGGTAAAGCATAAGCCCAAAGTAGCAAGCCCAAACCCGAAGCCCAGCTGTGTGTTATCTACACACGTGCAACATGCAGCAAGCAATGCAACCAATGAGCAAACTACACCCCGACCCCATAACTTGCCACACGTCCTGCCTGCTGTTTGCATTGGTGAGCTGCACTACAGCAATTGTTGGCATTACGTGCCACTCTCGATTGCCATTCAATGCCAGGAGCAGCAGCTGGAGCAGCGGCGGGAGCAGCCGCAGACGCTGAAGCGACGGAGCCGGAGCCGCCAACTATTGAATTACTTTCAGCCTGCGACTGCGAGTGCGACTGAAGATTGCACTTGAAATAGGATTCACAGCTCACTCGCTCTCCAAAAGCTTCAGATTTTCAATTTCCGTTTCCCTTTTTGCGCCATTTTTTTTTCTTCTTTTTTTTTCCAACCGTCATCGCCGCCCGCTTCGGCTTCTATTTTTTTGTTTGTGTCTAAGCAAATGGAATAAGCGCGCTCATTGGTTGGGCTTGTTACTGAGAGATGGATACATGGATGAATTGACGGATGGATGGTTGGATGGTTGGTTGGATGGATGTATGGCTGGCAAGCCATGAGGATGTGGGCGATTACGGTAATGCGCTACAATAAGCAATGTTGCAGTCAAAATGAAAGTGAAAGCAGAGAGTGAAAGTGCAGGCAAGTGATCAAAAATGTAAGCTTCTGAGAAGAGAGAGAAAGAAACACAGAGTGAAAGAGAGAGAGAGAGAGAGGGAGGAGGAGAGTAGTAGGAGAGGTAGGGCAAAAAGGGAGAGAAGAAAGATTTCCAGAGTAAAGGAAGGAATGGAAGAGAAGCAGAGAGTGGGATCTCTTCCAGGAGTTAGGAAGAGAGAGGCAGAGTGTGAAAGAGAGCCCGGGAAAAAGAGTGAAAGAGAGCGAGATAGGAGGTGAAAGAGATAAAGAGTAGGAGAAAGTGAGAGATAAGCAAAGAGTACGAGAGATGGAGACAGTGACAGAGAGCGAGAGAAAAAGAGAAATAAAATCCTAACATAAACCTCAGTCCAAAAATAAGGTTGCAGTAAGAATTCTTGAGATTAAAAAAGTCAAACTTTCAGCTTATTTCGTTCTAAACGAATCAAATCAAATTATAAACTAAAGCTAGAAGCATATTGCGAGTTTCGTAAGAAAAATTCTGAAAATTTTTTATACGGGTTACGTTGGAAACTTATGAATCTAGAGATGTCTTTGCTAGAAGACATTCTACTAACCACAATTCTCTTCTATTGTATTAATAATAAAATAAAAGAAAGCTCAAAGTGCACTTGATCGGAAAAATGAATAAGCAAATAAATACTTCATTAAATCTACAACATCATTAAATGTATTTATGTCAAACTACATGCAATAAGTGCATAGAATATATGTTGTTGTATAGTATACACACTTATATCTATATTTTTCCATGGAATATCGCATTCGAGCTGCCGTTAACAGCTCAGAGCTGTCGGCGGTGAATGTGCTCGTGTGTCTAGCGCATAATATATGTACTTGGTAATAATGTGCACCTGCAGATGATTGCAGGGCATTTGCAACCAGGAGCAACCAGAAGCAAGAAGAAGCAGCAGCAGCAGCAGGAGCAATAGTTTGCCGACACGTGCATCATTGACGTTGTCCATGGCAGCACACACACACACACACACATATATATATATAGAGTGTACGCCACGCCCCTGTCCGCACCCAAGCAGCCTGGCAGTATATCAATCCTTTAAGACGCAACATTCAGTGCCAATCAACAAGTGCGTTCCATCTTGAGCTGAGGCAAGACCCCTGTGCACTCCACCACCAGCAGGGAAAAACTGTGGCATTCAGGAGCAGAAAGGACGCCTCAGCATATATGCAACAGTGCGCTGCTGCTGCTGCTTGTCCTTTTTGTGCGCTAGCAAGGATTTGTACATACTACATGTTGGCCAAGGGGGAGGTGGAGGGGTGCTGGGAGCAGCGAATTGAATGGAACTCGGCACGTATTTGTCACGTATTATATATTTATAGCAACCAATGAACCGTTGAATGCACGGACGCACGCTCGAGGGGGCTAAGGGGGAGCCGGAGCCGGAGCCGGATTCGGTTCAAAATGGTTGGCTAGGAATGCATAAAATGGTAGAATTTGCTCATTGCTCATACGCCGCGTGTGCCAAGCTTAGTTCAAATTGAATACTAGCAGCAAGGAGCTGCAGATGCGGCACATTTACATATAGAAAGATAAAACTCTATCAGCTGCTGCTGCTGCTGCTGCTGCTGCCGTCACAGTTTAATTATAATTTTAATCACTTTTGCAGCAGCGCGGCGCGGAAATGAATTTTATGAAGCGTACGCCGAACTGTCATGCCCAACATAAACTGTTGTCAGTCCGGGTTAAGGGGGCGGCGGCAAAAAGGGACAAGCGAAAGAAGGGACAGACGAACGGACGGACGGACGGACTGTCATGTCAATTCAATTTTCGTGCTTCCGTGCGCGGCGACAAGTTTTAGCCAGAGAGTTGTTGGCAACCGCTCACCTCGACCGCCCCCTCTGAATGCCAGAGCACGGATTGTCAGCCCAACGGCACTTTATGTACATCATCATCATCGTCATCATCAACACCTTTTTGCCAGGCGCCATTTACACGCCGTCGTCTATCCTCGTCTCCAGGTCTAATCAGCACAGACAGCACAGACGTCCTGGAGGCGGCTGCTCAATCTATTTGCCACCGACCGCCACCGCCCCGCCCCTAGCCTACTCCACCTCCCTCTCTCTTTCTCTCTGACTACGCTCGTCTCTGTTCGGATAAGCGAATCAATTTAAATGCCGCATTTGTTGCATAGATTTGTGTTACCCACAGGAGAAACGGCTAAAAAGCATACAGCAAATAATAATTTTATAGTCCTCGAGTGTAATTGGGGCCAGAGTACCTGCAAAATGATTAACCTAAGTGCTTTTTTCAGCAGGTAGTCAGGCTAAATGTCAGTGGTTTAGCAAAAACGAGAAAAATCTTAAGTTCTTAATACAAAAGTTGAATTGAGGTAGAGCAAAGCTTAATACATTACTTATTCAGCGGGTCGTAAGGCTAAAAATCATATATGCATGGAATGCTCACAGCTATTCTCAGAAGTTTGGAATGTCTTTATCATAATTAAGCATAAAATAAAAGTTAAGCTAAGTGAAGCAAAAGTAAAGGAGGAAATATAAAGAAGAATATTAAGGGATTTGATAACTTGAAGCCTTATAAAGTGGCAAGAACCGGAAGTCCTTGGTAATAATTGCTTTATAGAACGGAAAGAGTCCAAGTTCTGTTCAGATCAAGTTTTTTATGTGCCCAGAAACGTAAGAACTTTTCTGGCCGGAAAAACGCACACACCTCATCTAATTTGCTTACAGGGCATAATTATGAAACTCGGCCCCGGGGCAAATAAATTGAATCATATTTTTAACACAGCAAATGCAAATTATAATTGCCAACTGAACATTTGCCGAACAGCCCGCTTACCACCCCACCCCTCTGTTTTGGCATACCACAGATCCCATTCTCGTTTCTCAGAGCCCATTCATGGGTTCATCATCCATTTTGTTATGAATTAAAACGAAGGCGAAGACTGCCCGAGACGAGGCTGATGACATGTTTTGTCCACAGGCACGCATTCTCTTGCGGCGGCCTGGTCTGACTGGCTGGCTGGCTGGCTGGCAACTTTCCCAACGGCACGCGTTGCCTGCTGCCTGCTGAATGCCGCTTGCCGCATGCCGCATGCCGCATGCCGCATGCTGCCTGTTGCCCCTGCCACATCAGCTGCTGTTGCTGCTTCTGCTTCTGCTTCTGTTGCTGTCGTGCCGACAAGTCAGCCTGCCTGTGTCACTCATATGCGCCGCAAATATCCCAATCTCGAGTGCCCGCACCCCTTGCCGCAAGCCACGGCTCCTCTCTCCCTCTCTCCCTTACTCTCTCTCTGTCTGTCGTCCAAAATGCTCGTCGCTGCCACGCACGAACGCTTACTTTGTCGCATGCACAACTTTTGGCTATTAAGTCATTTTTTGGCTTTTTAGATTTGCGACAAATTCTCTGGCATCATCAACCGGCAGCAGCAGCAGCAGCCTTCACTAATTGCCCGCACTCCTGCCGCATTTTTGCATTAAATTTGTGCACTGCAACTTTAAACAGTTTAATGCCGACATGAACTTAGCCAAAAGAAACACTTTATCATTCAGCGTCCAAGTGCCGGACACTGTACAAGACACAATCGAAGATGTTGTTGCTGCTGCCGCTTCTGCTCCTGCTGCCGCTTCTGGTGCTGCTTCTCCTGGGCACTTCAACTCTTTTATAAGAATTTAGTTGAATGAAGCTTCAAGTGGCAGCACAGTCTGAGGAGTGCGTCTGATGGGTAGGGGGCACATCATCAGGCTGGCAGGCGGGCAGCAAACCCTCCATAACAATGACAAGATAATAGAATGGATACAGCGTGCGATGCTCAACTATGGAATGCTCTCTATGCGCACTCAATTTAAGCTATTAATATGAATAAAAATAGCGTAAAAATAACTTTGTTTTAGCTGGAAGCACTTGATTTTCCAGCAGTTTGCTATGAAACTTCACTTTAACTACCTCCGTGAACTGTTAGTACAAAAATGTAACATTCATAACATTTGCTCTTAATAATTTAACAAGCAAGCGCTTTTGGAGAGCCTCATAACAAAGTGTTGGCATATGTGTGATGAGATTTTAAATGGATCTGAATGCCGCATATAATTCTTTCACAAATAAACAAGTTGAGCCTGCGTTAAGTAAGTCTTGTGTAAAGCAAAACATGCGTTGATGTTTCCTTAACATTAATATGGTAAAAGAGTTATGTAAAGGCACAATGTTATCATCATATTAACATTATACGTAGTACTTGAAGGGAAAGAATATTGTACATGCTACAGAAAAACTTAAGGAAAAGTTATTTACTTCAGATAAGAAGTAAAACAAGTAAATGAATAGAGCATATATTATTTACAAGCAAGTTTTTTAAAGCCAAATCAAATGCAAAGTTATAGCTAGAGATAAAGAAAATGTCATATTATCAAAGACTCGTACAATTCAAAGCAACCCACATACGGCCTGACAAAGTGTAGAAGCCCCTTTTTTGGGGGCATTTATTTGAATGGAAAGTGTATGGTAAAAACTTGGCTCAACATTGAGTGACAAGACAAACAATAGCCAAGAAGGAAGAAGAAACAATTCCCAACTGCTGCCTGCTGCTGTTGGCTGGTCCTTGCTACATTCTGCCGCACCAGTGCACTTGGTAGAAGCAGCGCACCAGCCCAGCTCTGACCAGAAGGAAAAGTGAAAAGCAAGATTTGTCACGCACTGATGCGTCTTTAAGCGTTTTAATTACCCACGAACGGGCGAGCGAATACGCAACGTTTTCGGTACAACGAAAACTTTAGCATAATATGCAAACCAGGACAATAATTCACTTTGGCAGTTGACTAACTTGCCCCAACCGAATGCGCCAGCCTGCCTGCCTGCCTGGCAGCCTGGCAGCCCGCCCCCTAACTGACTGACTGACTGACTGACTGGCTGACTGGAAGACTGGCTGGCTGACTGGCTGGGGGGCAACTGGACATTTGCAGTTGCATTTGCAATTTGCATTTTGGTGCTGTGGCAATTAATAGCGCAGACGTAAACAAAACAGAGCACAGGCTGGCTGGCCAGGGACCAAGGACTAAGGACAATGCTGTGGCTATCAAAATGCAAAGCAGTCCGGGCAGGTAATGAAAATGCTTAATGGCTTGCAAAGTGTCACAGTGGCTGCGCCTGTGGATTGGCAAATGCAAATGCCCAAACAACTTGCAACTTAAAGCGCGTTAAATTCAACTTGCCACATGGTTTGGGGCAGGCTCTCGGGCGTTCCAGCGTGCAATTGCAACTTGGAATTGGCAGTGAAGGAAGTGAAGTGCGCAGCTCAGCGCATAAAAAGTCAATTAAAAGCGAAGCCAGTTGCTATTGCAGCTGCGCTCAGTTTGTGAGTTTTGTGCGAGTGTGTCTGTCCGACTGCCGTCCACTCGGTACGTCTGTCTTTTAGATGGGTGTGCGCGTGTAGGTTTGTGCATGTGTGTAGGTGTGTAGGTGTATGTGTGTGTGTGCTGGTATGTGCGAGCGTTTCAAGTGCATGAGTGTTGGCCAGCGCTTTTAGCAGAATAAACAGTGAAAGTTGCGCAAAAAGGACACGCCAAGACACCAAAGCGACAGACAGAGAAAGAGAGAGATGGAGAGAAAGAGAGGGAGAGCGAGCGAGCGGGTTAGAGACACAAAGACAGACAGCGCATAGCATGTCGGACCTTTGAACGTGTTGAACTTTCAAATGGCTTTGCGCGCGGCTGGCAGCTAATGGCATTGCACTACACGTTACCCGTTACCCATAAGCCCTATACACACCCACAACCCCCCCCCCCCCCCCCTTACACACACACACACAAACACAAGCTCTCTGTCCGCTCTTATGCACTGCTTGCATACAAAGAGCTTGCAAAGAGTCCAAAGTCTAGCTGCAATGCGTTTATGTGTTCCGTGTGTGTGCATGTGTGTGTGTCTGTGTGCGTCTCCTGTGTGTGTGTGTGTGTGTGTGCAATTAGAGTGACGTACGCTTTATTGATGCGAGCGCCATTTGGCATGCATTAGAAGTAGCACAGTCCAAGGTAAAATATCAAAGTTGAAGTGCAATTTTTATGACACAGCGTGCGCCGGGTATTTCAACTATGTCCTTCATTTGAGCATTGTGCTAGGAAAATGTAAAAAAAGGAGACGTTGCCATAAACAGAATTTTAAATAACAAAAGATGCGTGTTGGCATTCGTTGGTATAACTTATCTTTTGCATTGAAACGAAGTATTTCAAACTTTTACAAAAAAAGTAACATGTTTAACAGCTCGTTTACATAATACACTTAGCGTTAAATGTATTAACAGCACACTATCTAACAGTTATTTAACATCAGTTAGAAATGTCAACACACCTGTTAGCAATTAATATATTCTCTAACAGCTCTTTAACTTAACTTAGATGTTAATGAGAGACATAACGGCCGCTTAAAGTTTATATATTTTGTATTTAACTGCTCTTTAACATATCTAGCAAATGTTAATGAGAGTCAACCCAACAAATGTTAATAAAGGTTAAAAACTGCACACTCTTCAAAGTTTATATGAAGTTTATACAAAACAAATACACAGAAGCACACGAACAATAGGCTTTTCTTCAACCAAACTGATGAAAGTGTTAAGGATTCCATTGCATTATTAACAAAAGAGATTTAGCATAAACTAATTAAGCATTCAATCAATTACATACTAGACTTTACATAATTCAATTAACATACCAATATGTCAACACAAATTATTTAAAGCTTTAACAATAAACAAAATATTTTAAAGGGTATATTAGCATACTTCAGCAGAAGTCACAAAATTCGTCACATGTTTGTTGTCACGTCTATAAATTATTTCTTATGATAATTGGCAACAAGCAAATGCGACGCGTGGGAGACGGACCAGAGAACTAGACAACAACAACAACAACTGTTAGAACAACCAAAGCGAAGCCCTGTCAAATGTCAACTTGGTCATAGAAAGTTAAACAAAAACAACAAGAACTGTAATCAATTGTTGTTCAAGCAAAAATCACAAACATTTGCCCCGTAATTACCTTGCATAGGTGTCATGCGAGTGTGTGTGTGGGAGAGTATGTGAGTGCTTGAGAGTGTGTATGGGTGTTTGTGAGTGTGTATGGGTATTTGTGAGTGTGTGAGCGTGTCTGAGAGAGTTGAAAACTTTTTGCCCAACAACAAGAGTAACAGCAGTCTTTAGAAAACCGAAAACTTAATACCCTAAAATCCATATTATAACAATATAAGAATATTGTCAACAAATCTTAACCCAAATCTGATCAAATTCTTATAGGTAAGGCTATATTTTTGGATATTTTAAGGAATGCGCGAGAAGGTAATCCAATCTGAAGACTAACTTGTGAAAAGATAATATATATTTATTTAAATATATTATTCTGATTGCAGATGCATTCACATTGGGAGCTCGGCAATATTTTCTTCAAAACGTTGCATAGCTCTTGACTAGAATGCAACAACCTGCTCAAAAGAGCAAAAGCACACCAACTAGATAAAACAGATAGACAGAGGAGCAACCAGAGAGAAGAAGAGAAGGAGAGAGAGAGAGAGAGAAAGAGAGAGAGAGCTGCTGGGATATGGCAACCACATCTAATCGCTGCACTTCACGTAAATGACACGAAAATGTTTTCAAATTAAATACGTTGACGACGCTGACGATGACGTTGACGTTGCAGAGCAAAGCAGCAAGCAACAAGCAGATGGCAGGTGGCAGGCAGCGGGGGCAGATGGCAGGTGGCAGGCAGCCGGCTGCAGGTAGCCAAAAGCCGTTAGCCGCTGGCTATGCAGCCGTCGAGTTGACAGTTCGCTGGGTTACGAATGGAATGACGGCTAACGGACCCAAAATGCGACACATTTGAAGCCACTTTTGTTAACTGCAAAGCGGCTGCCGGCACAGTTCTTGTTGTTGCTGTTGATGTTGTTGTTGCCATTGTTGCCAGCCAATTGGGCTCACGCAGCGTATGAGCAATAAAATGCAGGTTTTAATGGGCATGGCAAACATATACAGTTAATACGCGCACCGTAACAGCTATGATGGGCATATTAAATAGATTTTCTTAGCACATTTGCATTTGACTTTTGGATCTGCCTAGTTGTAGATAAGTGCACTTTAGCGAAAAGGGACCGATAGAAAAAGAACTTCAAATAACTATGGAACAACTGAACCGATTTTGATGAACTTCTTCCCCAAGACTTATACTTATTATTCTACATTTAAATATGGAAAGCAGGTTTCAGCAAAGAAAAATTTGTTTTCCTGCGAGTCCCTATGCAATGTGCCCAGTCGTGCCCAGTCGAGGGAGGCAGCCTTCTAAAGGACGATACGAATCACGGGGTATATGGAGGAATATAAAACTATAGAATAGACAAAAGACTATTGACTAAGACTAACTACTAGCCAAATAGCTTAAAATAGAAGACTTAAAATGACAAAGTGAAGATTTCCAGCGGAATACTCTGCTATGCTTGTTGTTATCATTACCCATAAAACCTTTAAGTAAAGCCCTTCACAGACTTTATACATCCCTGACAATGTACCTACTCGTGACACAACTCAAACGAGTTTTATAATAGCTTCCATTTTATCTATAACTTAATCTCTAGCTGAATTGCAATCAGTTCTAAAAACATATTTTGTGATCAATTATCTTGGTGGTAAAATATGTGGACTGTTTGAAAATCCGGAATCCGTCTGTATTCCTAGCGTTTCCCAGAGATCAAAGGCTTTAAACTGTTGCCGAATCGGAACCCTTTCAAGACTTCAAACTCTTGGGGATGTATTTCGTATCTTGCCAGAACTGAAATGTTGCTTATAACAAACATATTTTTATTTTACGAAACAAGTTCGGGTATTTCATAGTCAGTAACTGCCCATGTTGGGAATCACAATTGCTTTTACACTGGCATGAAATGCAAACAGTATTTGTGCGAAGTATTTGTTATGCATGGCCAGTTGTCCTACTTGTTCGAATAACTAACACAGTTTATTGAAATAATTTGCAGCAATAAAAGTTGCAGTAATTTCACAATGGGGCCAACAATATTTGAAAAGAAATTATCAAATCTAACAAAAGTTTTACCAATTTGCGGGCTAGTTGTGAACAACAAGAATTCGAAATAAATATGAAAAAATATAACTAAAATTTGAAATATTTCAAAGTCAATTTGCAAATCATATGATTGACAAAATATTTTGTTTGCGCTTGTTCAAAAAATGATAACCAAAGAACATGTTTGCAGCCAGAACAAATAATTTGCCAATAAATAAAAGTGGCCAAAAAAGGCGAGCTCTAATGGATGAGATAGTTTTGTGTAAGCCACAATTTAGTTGAACATTTCAGAGATTACAGTTGTTTTCAAAAATAAAAAAGTAAAGGGAGAGAGAGAGAAAAGAGGGAGAAATAGAGACAGAGAGAGAGAGAGAGAGAGAGAGAGAGAGAGAGAGAGAGAAAGACAGAGAAAGAGAGTGATAGAGAGAGTGAGAGAGAGAGAGAGAGAGATGAGAGACTTAAACGGAAAGCAAATAAGACAGGGATAAAGGTTAAGGTTATTAAGATACAAAGATTCACTTTTATTCATGGATATCTACCATATACAAGAGGTTCTAGTCGGGAGCTCCCGACTGGCCGATACCCTGAACCATCTTCCAAAACCAAATGCAGATATAAGTATATACTATTCTAGAAGCTACATGTCAAGTTTGCTGATTCTACCTCTTATTATTTACCAAAATTGCTCAAAAAACAGGATTATGATATCGACTTTCATCGATTGCTTGGAAACGGAGTTAGTTATCGATTATCGGAAACAAACTCGATCTGCGCAGGCACTAGGAGGACCTACAGCTAAAAGTCAAGTCTCTAGCTCTTATAGGTTCTAAGGTCCTTGCGTTCATACACGTCCGTATGGACAGACGGACAGACGGACAGACGGACATGGCCAGATCGACTCGGCTATTGATGCTGCTCAAGAAAATATATACTTTATGGGGTCGGAGATGCTTCCTTCTGCCTGTTACATCCATTTACAAACATTATACCCCTTTAACCCAATGTTAATGGGCTCAGTGCATAAATAGCCCAGAAACAAAACAAAAGGTAATAATAAATAAAACTAAATTGTGGTCATTCTTTAGCTTTAATAGAAAAATTATATTAAGCCAACACCTAGCTGAAGATTTTCTATTATTGCGTTTAATTCTTGAATATAATGCAAGAAAACTTTGCATTTTCTTGTGGCTAAAACAAAATCCAGCACATTTGTTTAGCTGGCATTTAAATTGGAATTATTTGGCATATATACTATTTTGGGCAAATGTTTGCCACGCCCACTTGATTGCGTGTGTGTGTGTGTGTGGGTGTGTGTGTTCGGGTGGGTGTGGCAAAAATGTATGTGCCTATTATCTGAGCCGAGCCGCCCACAGAAATGCATATGCAAAGCACTTGCCAGCACTTGCAGCTGCTGCAGCTGCAGCTGCAGCTGTAGCTGTAGCTGTAGCTACTGTATCTCATAGATACGCATACGCAATTCATATATGAAAGTGTGTGCTTAATTTAACTGATGCTGCTGCTGCCAGAGAGACGACGTCCTTCTCAACCAAAGCTCTCGACGTTGTCGTTGTCGTTGTCGCTTGCGTAGATGATTTAAAATGTGCATAATAAGCGGCACTTGGAAAATAACACAAAAAAACAAAAAATATACAAAAAATATTCAGTTTAAAAAAAAAATAGAAGAAAAGGAAACCAAATATGTAGTGAGCGGGGCGCTCGGCACTTGCTGAATACATTTGAATCGCAAAACTAACAAATAAATAACACAACGAGAAATGTGTAAGACAAACAAACGGGGCAGACAAATGGCAAAGGCAACCTCGGACAGCAAAATCTTTTCTCAGAGCGCAAAAAAACATATTCAAATTTTAAATTTCTGCTTGATTTTCTTAACGTGCAGTTGCTGCTGACAACAACAACCACAACAACAACAACTACTTCTTTCTCTCTCACTGTAGCTGCCACCCCTCAATACCCCCCTCCTTTGGGGGCTGCCCCCGCTGCGCTTCATTGTTCCCGTCGACGTCGTCGTTTGCATTTTGCGAAAACAGCGCAACGTGGAACTTTTCACACATGTGGGGTGTAGCTGCGGGGCAGGCAGGCAGAGGGGGAGTGGGTTAGGAAGCGGGCCGAATTGCTGAATATTTGGTATACATACATATGTATGTGTTTACAGTTAGCGGGCGCCAAACCAAGGTGTCGCCGTGCACCCGAAATCGTTTCAACGTGAATACATTTACGCCGGCGTCTGCCACACAGTATCTGTATCTGCAACACACACACACACACACACACACGCACACACACACACACGCGCGCGTACGTAGAGGCAAAATGGCGAAATGTATTCGCATTTTCGCAAACGCGCTGCATTAATTACCGCAGCAGCCTCTGCGAGTATGTGTATATATGCTGCCTCCGCCACCCCGCCACCCCTTGTGCCACAAACATGACCAGGCCCGGCAGGTGCTTGGGGCAACGTCGTGGAGCAGGCAACCAAAGCTGTAGCTGTAGCTGTAGCTGGAGCCGTAGTCGTAGCTCGGTCAGCGGTTCGTTTGCCGCGCTGAT
This sequence comes from Drosophila kanekoi, assembly GCA_037075305.1. NCBI lineage: Eukaryota > Metazoa > Arthropoda > Insecta > Diptera > Drosophilidae > Drosophila > Drosophila kanekoi. The sequence goes on from JBAMCE010000141.1 coordinate 10,566,880, forward strand.
ATGTTAAGCTGCATTTTGGCTTACAAAAATATGGCAGAGTTGTGGGATAGAGAGGATGTGGAGGGGGGTCGGTGTGTGGCAATGGCAATGGCAATGAGGTAACTGCCATGGAAATCCTTTTTACCTTGTTTGGACATTTTGTGATGTATTACGTAAGTGCGGCTTTTGTGGCGTACTTTTGTATACGATATATACTATATATATGCAATTTACTATATAGAATCGAGACGGCGAACGAGAGAGAGATAGAGAGAGAGAGGGAACGAGTGAGCTGCAAAATGGCCAACAAAATTTTGCAAATGGAATGCGTAAAATTGGAATGCTTAAATGATGAAGCGAAATGTTACTTATTGTAGTTGTTGCTACCTTTAAGTTGCCAGCACAAATATTTTGCATAATGGTCCTGGGATAAGTGCTGAGCACAGATATAAGCAAAGGCAATGATGAATGTGCATATCAAAGGAGTTACGGGGGGCTAGCTGTAACAACTAAGTGAAGTTTGAGCTTTTAAAACATATCAAAGAATTGATTGAAAATCAATTACAAAGTGCGGCTAATAGATATTATGTAAAGGTACTCGCAAGTTTAGCTAGAGTTAATTTGTAGTCACTTTTCATAGTTTTGCAACACTGTAAAAACATTTGATCAAAGACTTAATGCAGATGGCAATGCTGCCCGTTAAATGTGGCAATACTGTGCCAAATGTTGATAAAAAGCATTCTTTTTGGAACATTTCTTTGATGAACTCTGCACTTTTATTTAGCTAATGGAAGCTTTTCATCGCTCATTGAGACAGATTTGCAACACTTAAAATGAAATTGCAGCTGGCAACGCTGCCAATAAAATGGACTACTCTACAATCAACTTATAAGTTATAGTTATTATAGCTTGAAATTTAGAAGTTAAGTAGACATTTTGTGTTTACATGAAAGGGACTTTACGTGAGAGGATCATATGAAGCGTCGCTTTATATAAGCTGTTCTCCAGTAATCGAAGTAAGAGCTTTGGAAATTACGCATAATAGTGCAGTCAGTAGTAAGAAATTGCTGCAAATAAGAATCAACGAAGCGTTAATTTTTTGCAAACAATTCCGCAATTATTTTTATCAATCAATTTGGCTGCATAGCGTCAGCGAGCTGTATTAACTTTTTATTTGGTTCCAGGCCCGTGCGTAATGTTTACCGGGCGTGACAACTTAAGCGCTTTTCGTTAAGCATATTTATGACTCTGGCATATAGAGCGATGGCTATATAAATCTAAAGCTTTTCCAACTCCATCTATCATAGTGGGTTACGAGCAGTCCTCTCCCCCTCTCTCCCTCTCTCCCTCTCTCCCTCTCTCTCACTCTGTTCAGCCATTTGCATGCACAAAAACGAATTAAATGCGCATTTGCAGCGCTCAATTGCAGACACTCCAAACTGGAGCCCAAACCCACCTGTACCCTCAACACACACACACACACACAGAGTCGCACACACACACACACACACACACAAGCTGCAGTTACTTGGCCAAGTTTAGCAAGCATTTCACATCCAATTACAGGAGCCGCAAGGATGCAAGCGACGCCAGCGCTTGGGTCGCTTTGGGCATTGTTATGTTACCATAATCCCAAGGATAAACGATTAAGGAAACCAAAGCGTGAAACTAGGCGAAAGTAGAGCTGGAAAGAAGCAGAGCAGCACAAGAAAAAAACAACAGAGAAGCATTGTGGCTGGCACGCCGAAGACTAAATACACTATGACTTAAGGGGATTATACACTCAAGGCAAAATAAATAGGCTAAGTAGAAATAAAGAAAATAAAATATAAAAAAAAGTATATCAAAAATATTCTTCATTTATAGATATTATATCCATATTTGTATAGAAATGAATACAGAAAATTTATCTATAGAAATTATGATTATTTCTTTCTTCATTTGTTCAAGAGCTTCATCTTAAGGAAGTTGTATCTTAAAGTATGTAAAAATCAAGTAGATCGCTTTGATGAGAATTTGCAGATATCTTTGGGAAGGCTTCAAGGTATCCTGAACACACAAAAGTTGTTCATACAAGAACCTATAATCAAGCGGAAGCACACATATGGACATACAAATTTATCCATATATATCGATCGAATGAATAGGAATATATATACCTTTATAGAATCGGACGCATTACACATTCCATGACATTTTATTATGATACCCTCTGCAAGGGTGTGGACAAGCAGCTGCGCCACCTTTACCTGTAGTTTTGCAGTCGCCGTAAGTTGTGCGAACCTGAAGCTGAAGTTGAAGCTGAAGTTGGCGCCTGCAGCTGCCAGTTTGGGGCAAATTGAAGGCAGCCAAGATGCAAATTGGAAATAAAAAAAGAAAATATAAAAAAAAAACAAGCAAACGGAAAATAAAAATATAAAAAAGGAGAAGAGAAAAGCGAGCTGAAGCAACGCATCCGCGCGGCCTGTCGGCAAATTCAATTCAAATTTTGTTGAGCATTAAAATGCTGCTGCAGAAAGAAGTTGCTGGGCGCATGGCGTGGCACGCGGGGTGGCACGAAGGAAACGCGCCGCGAAATAAAAGTGATTGTAAGTGGCACAGGTTGGCGGCATGGGCGTGGCGGGGCTGGTGGGCGGCGCGGCGAGGCGACGGCATAAAAGCGAAAAAATTTATGAAAAGATAAAAGACGCGGGCGTTCATTCAAAACATAACACAGGTGAGGACAAGCGCCAAAGCCAAGCAATTTTAAATGGCAGCCGGCACACACACAAACACACACACACACACAAGCACACACCCACACACACAGGCAGCGGCATCCTGCAGCGCGGCAAGGACGACTTCGAAGGAGGCGACATTGTGGGCTGCCAGCACTTGAGGGCCGCATTACTTCAACTTTGAAGATGCTCGAACGCGCTGCACGCGGGCGACACCTAGCGTGCGCAGCTGGAAGCAGCGGCGGCTGCGGCCCGCAATATATGGGCGTAACCCAAAACGGGAGGCTTTAGCAACTGTCCCCTGTCAGCCAGAGACCCCCCGCCGCCCCTGCTCCTGCTTCTGCTGCTGCTGCTGTGTAAGATGCAAACAGATTTTTTTTTCACTTTCATTGGGGGTTGTTGTTGTTGTTGTTGTTCGGCTCGTCGCTTGTTTGCGGCAAACACAGAGCCAGCAAACCAAACCCCAATTTCACAAAGCACCAGCCCAACCCCCTCCTCCCCCTCCCCGCTCAGCCAGTGCTTAGACCGCAGAGCGTTTGTTGAAAAGAAGTTTTTTAGCAACTCAGCAGAAAAAGAGGAAACACAAAAGCGTTGAGTGGGCCAAAGGGGGATGGGAGAGGAAGAGAGGGGCAAGTATGAGGGGGAGGCTGTGTAGTTGTGTGTCCGTGTGTTGCTTTGTCCTATGGCAGCACATTTACAAAATGTTGCACGACAGTGTTGTCTAATGTCGCATGTGCAGATGTATCTGTATCTGTATCTGTGCGTTCCTTTGTATCCTTGTGTGTGTATGGCAATAAAAAAATGGGGGGGGAAGTACGCAACAAAAGCTGAAACACATTTAATCACACTTTGGCAACTGATTCAGAATGCTGCAACTGTGCAACTGAGCTGCACGAGCACGAGGGGCAAAGGGGCAGCAGCGCAGCAGCAGCAAAAGTGGAGCCGGGGAGCAATTGGCAAATTAGCTTTCATTGCAATTCATTGGCGAGCATTTGAAAGATACATTTGAGCACAGATACATTAGCACCTGCCATTCAAGCGTTTTGCAATTGAATAGCTGGCTGGGGTCCGTTTGGGATCAGGGGTTGGGGTGTCGGCACGCCCATCCTCCTGTTGTTGTTGTTGCTGGCCTTTGATTGGGTTCGCCTGAACTTTACGACGTTTTACAAATTTTTCATTTTCCCTTTTTTTTTATTTCTCATTTTGCAGCTGCAGCTGAATAGGTTAATCGCATCAATTCTTTTTTGGCTGATAGTTTTTTCAATTTTTCAAATCCCCACCCCCACCGCCCCTTACTTTCCCGCCACAAACCACCCCTCTGCCCATCGACTGGCTTCCGCATCAAGCTGATTCGTTGGCATTTGCATGCGAATTGTGGCAATTGCGGAATAAGCGGGATTTGGTGTGAGTGAATTAGCAATTGAATTTAGCATAAATTAAACGCAAGCCATGCGACGGAGGATTTCATTGATTCGAGAGCTAGCTGAAAATAAAAGGTATTAACACAAAATGAACTAGTTCTCAAGGCAAGCTTATTGAACTGCATTTTCAAGAGCAAAAGTTAAAGTTCAAATTAAACTAGTTCAAATTTTACATTAACTCTTTAGACATTGAATAGCAGCTGATTGAGCTGGATACAAATTAGCATTAAAAGCATTAAAATTTAAATGAACTAGTTCTATTGAACTATTTAAGTTATAAGTGAACTAGTTCACATCGTATGTCAGTTAAGTTTTGCTCTTCATATTTCCCTTTCATTATATTTTATGATAAATACTTAAGATGAATTGAAACCAACTTTTCGAACTATTTAAGAGGAATTTGTTTTTCGTGTTAAATATTTTATTGTTTCAGTTTCATTGAAATCCAGTTCGACAAACTATTCAATTAGATTTTGTTGCCAATTTGCTTTTCAAAGTTTCTGCATTCTTTTGCTCGCAACACAAAAGGTTTAAGTACTTTGATTTATTGTTAATGATTTCACAATTTGCTACTTTGACAAGGATTTTGGTTTTATCGATTACAGTTGCATCGACCAACAATAAGAAATTCTGGAAAAGTACAAGAAAAAGTCTTTAAAACAACTTCAGAGTTGTTTGACACGACTTTTTTTTTGCTCAATTTCTTGTGTCTTGTTTGGCCTTGAATAAAAAAAGAAAGAAAATATACCGGTTATCATCGTAGTCATAGTTTGTAAACTGACTTTCAGGATATAGACTGAAGGATTGATTAAAGAGAAAGGCTGAACGATAAAAGGGAAGTCATATAGATGGTTGTTAAGAGGGTATCTGATAGTCTTGCGTTTAAAGTGAGAAACTTAAACCCGCAAAAAGAAAAAGTTGTTCGGTTGTAAGCTTATTTTTAAGGCTCTTCCTATTTTTAAATAAAAACAATATTTGTTGTCCCTGCCTTAGGAGGCAAATTGATACCAATCTCTCATTTTATAATAACCAAGAATAATTTGGGATTTGGGAAAGGGATTGAAAGGAAGTTCAAGTAGATTACTGACGGAAAAGTAATATCGAAAAGTTAAAGGAAAATAGTCAAGCTCATCAAATCAGAATAAGAAACTTAATATAAATGAATACTTAATCTAAAAGTAGCTTATGTTGAAGTAATAACTAAAAGATGAAGGACAACAGCTGAGCCCATCAAATCAGGATAAGTATCTAGAGTTTTCCAGTCTAGTCTACACTTAAAGTTCTCTCAACATTCTCTATCAAAACTCTTCCAATTGCTGCTCTCATAAATAAGCCAAATAATTGGCATTTATTTCAGATTTTTACTTCTTGTCTATATATATTCATATATATATATATAATAAATGCCAGCGCAGACGAACAGTTATTGCACAATATTCATGTTGCTCGGTTGGCATTCTTATCAGCAGCTTGCAAGCACTAAATCAACTTTTGCTTGAATGCCCCCGCTTTGAACTCCGACCCTAGCTGATCCGTCGACCCCCCTAACCTCCCCCTTCTCCACTCACCAGCATGCTGACTGAAAGTTCTTGCCGGCTCCACAAGCATTTTATGGTCTACACCTTTTATGCGATGTCACCGCAGACTTTTTGCCAACGCTAAAAGATAAACCGAAGCCAACAACAAATCCAGCAACAAAATCCGCATCAGAAAAAATTCGTCGCACTTAAGCCGGCTGCCTTTGCAAAAGGCTCAAAGGAGCGGCAAGGACAACAACAACAACAACAGAAAAAACAGGAACAACAACAAACTGTAGAGCAAAAACAACAAACAGCAAAAGAACGCAACAAAAAAATGAATAATTGCCAATATGCCACAAATTATTTCAAATGAAATGTGAGTGTATTTATGATTTATAAGCCAGGCAAGGGCTGGAGGGGAGACATTGATGCAGCGGGGGCGGGGACAGCAGCGCAAATAAAACATTTTCAAACAGAGATAAAAGTTTGCCAGCTTTTGGAGGCGTGGCACATCATTTGCAATGGCAGCACGGCGCGCTTCCTGCCCCTCTCCATCTTTGCCCTCCCCCTCTCGCTAGCCCGTCCCTATCGAAATGCATGTCGTGAAATTTGAAACTTGGCACGCGGCTTGATGGATTTTTTTGCTGCAGTTTTTTATACCCATCTTTTTATTTGCAGGTTTTTCATGCGCTTATTTGCCCAGGAGCCAGGACGGGGCCACTTAAGCTGCTTTTTGTTGGCCTGATCAGGCGAGGTAGATTGGCGACGCGCAAGGTAACCAGAAAAAACATAGAAGAAAGAGCACACGACTGCAAGTTACCCTGTACGCAGCCACATCTATATACGCAGTTCCTCTAATACATGCAAGAAAGCAGGTAAGCACATACACTTTAGGCAGCTGCTGTGCTTCTTCTTAGCTTATCCTCAAGTATTACTATCCGATCTTAGAGACTTAGTTGGACATTTTAAAGTTCGCAGGACGGGAGAAGGTATCTAAAAAGTGATATATACCTAATCTGTCTTATCTCAACTAGAAGCTACATATCAATTTTGGTGTATCTAACTCTTATAAGCTTCGAGATATGCGCAAGAACCTAGGCGTATGAGCGATGTTTATCGATGTCAAAGTTATTTCAGAGTTATCGGAGTTTGGGAAAGTCTTTTGGGAAAACCTTCCTTCAAAATTTTAATTCCCTCATTCTTATCTTATCTACACTAACAGACGGAATCAAAACCCAACCAAGTCAACTCACTAAAGGCTCATGAGGAATAAATATACACTATAGACCCCCAGCTGCCTATTACACAAACGTACATAAGTCCGTCTGAAACCTTTTCCAGCTAATTTCAATAAGTACAGGGTATTCGAAACGCAAACGCCCGTTACAAATGTCTGCGTTGCGTTTCCGCTGGGGCGGCGCATGTGTGCAATATTTGTGCTCGATGCAACTTGAAAGGCAGCCAAACAAATTTGGCCAAAAAAAAAAAGAATAAGAGAGAGAAAAGGTCCAAAGGCAATGATAATAAGTTGTTTACGGCGCGTGAGCTTGCATCAAAACAAGCGCTGACATTAGGGGCGGACATGAGCAGCGTCAGGATGTGTCCAGAGGACACGCCGCCAGGATGCAAGACACAAGACACATTGCAATACGCTACTTTTTTTCGCTTTTTTTCATATCTTTATATTTTTTGCTGTCGCCAGCTGAAATCTGTAGCGGCACAGTGGCGCCAGCTGACGTCGCTTTTGCGCAACAGCCGGCAAGCAGGCAAAAAGCTTGTCGGCCATTTTTATGAATGAAAAGCGCTCGGCGAAAGCTTTGTACGTTTGTGTGTGCATGCGAGAGCGGGCGAGCATTTTAAGAGCGTGCGACGGCGAAGAGAGCGCGCTTAAGAGAGAGCGACAGCCAATGCCTGCTACAGCTGTTAAGTTAACAGTTTGCTGATTGTTTTTCCCTTTACATCTTTTAACAGCTGCGAAGTTGCAACGGCGACTGCTGCTGTTACTGTTATTGTTGTTGTTGTTGTTGCTGCTGGCAACTTCGTAAACAGACACCAAAGTTGTTGTTAGACTCGAATGTATTGTTATTGTTGTTGTTGTTGTTGCTGCTGCAGTTGGCGGGGTCATGCAACTTTAATATGTAAACAACACCGTCAGCAGGCGCGTGTCTGTCTAACTGTGAATTGCAGTGCATGTTACTCTCTTATTAAGTGTGTGTGTGTGTATGTGTTTGTGTGGGAGTGTGTGTGTGTGTGTGCACCGGAAGCAGACATGTTGTGACACTCTTTGACTTGACCTCGCCTCGCACCCAAGCAGCCCCCAGGACAGACAGACAAACATACAAACAGACAGAAGCTCGAAATATGCACGCGTGTCAATCAGACAGCCCAGCTGACATAATAACAAAACCCAGACAATAACAAGGTGCAGGGGCAGGGGCGCGGGGTCGAAGGGGGGCCGCAGGTAAACAAAATTTGTCTGCAACGATACAAAAATTTTCGGTTATGCAAAGCGAACGAGTACGAAAATTTTGACCCAGTTTAAGGCGAAGGGAAAAATTACGTGAATCCTGATGCGGTGCGATGCGGGGGTGGCAAGCTGCAGGCTCAGCCACACACGCACACACTTGCAGACAGACAATGCTGATTGTGTGTGTGTGTGTATGTATGAAAAGGCGCAGCATAGACTTTCGTGTGTGTGTGTTTGTGGCAAGGAAGACGCTGCACGTAGCGCACATTTCGTAATAACTTAATCGATGTCGAGAGTCGGCCCTAGAATTTTTAGTATATTTTAAATACCCTGTAAAAGTGTGCTACATAGGGCATATAAGTGAAAAGTAAACAAAGAGCAGCAATAGACGAAAATGGTTCAACCTATTATCGATATTTTTCCGAATCGATTTTCCCATGCATCTGTAATTTTAACTATTGTGAGGATAAGGGTATATAGAAAATGCTTGATCGAGTTTTAGTATATTTGTCATGTTTTTCTAAGAGAAAATACGCAAGGTGCACCAAACTCTAATTATCGATAACTTTAGTAATCGATTATTAATGTGCAGAAGCATATAAAATTTACATTTATATTTTTGTTAAATGCCAGGCGTGAATATATAATTAACAGTACAAACAATACTCATCTTTTAGAGCTGCAAGGTCGTGGAAAGTATAAACCTGTTGCTATTTTAACTCGAATTTAAAAGTTACACATTTGATGGACGTACGACTTATACTTATCGATGTTTCTCGTAAAATGTGAGATCGGGGAAGCTATCAAAAAGTGTCATATACTTGATCAGTGTCTATTTAGAGAGGCTACATACCAAAATTTCTTCTTACTCTTAAGGATATGCACAAAAAACATGCGGATGATCGATATTTATCGGTGAGAAAAAAGCACGAAGAGAGCCATCGCTAAATGGGTTAGCTACAAAAACTTGTCAAATATTGAACATAGAAAACTATCGATATGTGGTCTTACGTTTATCAAAACTATAAATAATCTGACTTATGTTTATCGATATAATCGAAGTTTGGGCTAATGCCTGTTGAAATTAGATAAAGCAGCGCCAATCAAACACAATAAACTGTGAAATGTATAATGCAAATGATCGATAATTGGACTAACGCTTACCGAAGTTATCGATAGCTGGTGTTACATTTATCGAAACTATTGACAGCCTGACTGACGCTTATCGATTATTTAACTTTCGCCTATCGCAACTTTTGGTAATACTGCGAATCCAAGACAACTAAATGTGAGGTAAATTAAGAAATGATCTGCGAGGGATAAGTATAATTCTTAAAGCTATTATAAATTTTTCGCTTTTATAGTATACTTTTTGGGGCTTGTGAGGCAATATTTACGCGATTAAATAGACTTGAATAAATGCAATAAGATTTTATCACGCATAAATTCGAATGCTAAGCAATAAATAACCCCCTTTGCAAATCGAAACTTAAGTCTTAACGTACATAAGAATAAGAAGAATCCAATTGTTGAGTATTTTCAACCGATTCTCGGATATTATAAAGCAGACATAGCCGAAAGCAAAAACTCTCTAGAGTATTTTTGCGTAGTCTATTCAAGAGTTCCTCTAACTGCATTTCTTTTTGTATTTTTGTCGTTTTCGTCGGAGTTGTCGTCGACAAAAAGCCTATCAAGAAGGTGGCTGTGCCGGGTTCCTGACTAGCCGCTGCAGCAGGAAGTTGGCAATATATTTGACTCAGTGCAAGCGGAAGCGCGACAGAGGCGCAGCTCTGTCTGTCTGTCTGACTGCCGAGTCCGTCTGCCCAATCGCTTTGACTCTCTGCCTCACCCTCTCTCTCTGTGTCTCTCTCTCTATCTCTCCCTCTCCTGTTGGCAGTTCCCTGTTGACAATGTCTGGCGGCGGCAATTGTCGGAAAATGTCGCCTCTGCTCGAAGACGAACGTCGTGCCTCGAGCGGCAACGAGCAGCCGCATGCAACGAACTGGAAGCAATGAAGGCTAAGTTGTTGTCGAAGTTCGTTTCGGGCAAAATCGCGCTGATAAGCCAGCAACTAAGTAGCAGCCGAGGCTGCAGGAGACGGCGGAGTCGAAGGAGCCGGCAGAGGCGCTGCCTCAAGTGCAACACGGCGAAACACCGCAAAGCCAAAGGCAAGCGCTGCAACTGAAGCCCACTTGTAGTGCGACCCTTTGGGGTGATAAATTTTGTCAACTTCCAAATATGCCGAGTGACATATTTAGTTGTACTATTAGAAAGGCGAGACATATTAAATGAAAAAACAACAACAACAAATTTGGCCGGGCAGACATGCATGCATGTATATGGCACATGTCTGGCATATTTTGCGCTCAAATATATGGTCATTCACTACTACTCAGCATATGTTAATCTTTTACTATAATTTCAGTTCATTTCACTCACCGGAACTTTATTTTTTTTTATATTTATTTCACCAAATTTATTTCACAACTTACTTTCGCACTATTCAAGAAAACTAGAGATGATATTTGCACGTGTTGGTTTAATCGATCAAAAATATCGAAATGTGCATGCTTAGCAGCCCCAACTGAGCTTAACAGCAAAACTTAACACCGTCAGGAAGATCCAAGCTTACAATGTAAGCCATTACGGCGTGAACTTAATTAGGTATGTAGAAACTTGTATGTTTATATGCTGACTTTAACAGCAAAACTTAACAGCGCTGAACGATCCAAGTTCACAATGTTATGATTTATCGAAATGAGCTAAAATAATCATGTTAAGCACTTTTATGAATATTTATGCTGAGTTTAACAGCACAACTTAACAGCGCAAGGAAGATCCAAGCTTTCATAATGTGTTTATATATAAGCTTTATAGAAATATTTATAATTTTGTCATTCTGTCAGGCTTATGTCAAAATTAGCCCAATCAGATATGATTGGATAAAGATCTTATTCTTCTTTGCATGAAAGTTAAAATAAACCATACAAGTTCTTCGAATCGTAAGCCCAATTGCAATACACTTATTGCATCAATATCATAAATCATATGAAAAATCTTTGGCTGAATTCCTAGCAAAACAAATTCACTTGTAGAAATTCGATTAATTTATCGAGATTCGATTGTTATCGCTGTAAATGCCACCTTTTGCAGAATTTAGTTGCCGATGCTCTAACCAGAAATTGCCGAAAAACTTGTAGCAAATCAATGCAGCTGTGCAAAAGACGGCCGTGTACAGCACCTACAAAGTGAGGCAACAAAGGCGGGCAACTGCAGCAGTAGCAGTGGCTGTGGCAGTGGCAGTAACGACAGCGTCTGCAATTGAAAAGGGGCCCCAAAAGACAAGGAAGCGGCGCCTGGGAACGGAAAAACAACAAACACATAAAGTCGATAACCCGGTTGGGTGCCACCGGCTACACCCGAAATCCCCAGCCAATGCAGTGTGCATGTGCATGTGCATGTGTGTGTGTGTATGTGTGTATGTGTGTGGCAGCTACAGCCTTTGCCTTTTGTAACTGCGAGTGGCTCACGGCTCGTGTGCCTCTGCCTCTGCTTCTGCCTGTGCCTGGGCTTCATATTTGCTCTTCTGCTTTGCCTATTTTAGTTTTTAGCCTGCGTTTGCGACTTATGACTTCCCGTGCCACCCACCTCCTCACCACCAACACCGCCTCCTCCCCTTTCCCCCTTCAGGCTTTTTGTTATATTGGACTCGCTGGCTGTTGACATTCACAGCGCTCATTAAACCGCTTTTACATAGACCCAAAAGTTCTGTTTTTTTAGCTGCTTAAACTTTAACTACAATTTACACAGCTCTATCTCTCTCCCACTCCCTCTCTCTCTCACTCTCCCATAATAAAAGCTGTTGTTATTGCATAATTTTAATGTGTCGTCCTTAATTTAAATGCTTCCGCTGCACACGGCACCAGCCGCCAGCCGTATCCTTGGCAACAACCAAAGATCCCGCCCAAGCCCTAACTTAACCCCAGCCACAAAAACTATCACCCACGCCCCTGCCCCGCGCAGCAAACGACATGGTTTGTGCTCCCGTCCTGCGGCACGTTTATTCCATTTTCGGTTGCCAAAAAATTGTCTATTAGTTGGGCCCGAATGAACATTCCATGATAATGGCATATGACAAGCGCCACATGCGGCTGCAATCGAGCTGCAAGGAAGCGCCTTGTGTCCTGCAACATCTCCGGCACCAGCGACACCTCGGGGCGTATGCGCAATGCTTATTAATTTAAAATTTACGTTGGTTGCACTTAGGCCCGAGCCGGGGCTTGAAATTGCCGACGCCACCAAAGGCTACGACGGTGTTTGATACACGTACAAGTTAATTAATTGTTGCCCAGCACCAAGAGTATTCAATGCACATGTGTGTGCGTCCGTGCGTGACTGTGTGAGAGTGTGTGTGTGTGTGTGAGTGTGTGAGTGTGTGTGGCGTATATGCTGTGTCACTTATGTAAATATCCAAACACCACAGCGGAGACAAACGCCCCCTAAAGTTGAAAGCCAACACACTGTGAAGAAGACAACACACTAAAAAAAAATATAAAAATAAGAAAGAAGATCTAGTTGAAAGCTGCTCGACTATGAGATGCCCTGTGAGATGTACAAGGTTGACATGGGAAAACCATTTCACATATAAGCTACATTTATTTAAACTATTCGCATCTTACAGGGTATATAATATCTAGATTAAAAAGACAACTCAAACCAGGTGGTTGATTAAAAGAGATCAGCCTTAGGGTTCCACTGGGGTATCCTAACCAATAAAACCATCCTAATATAGTCTGTCCCTCTTGCTCTATTGTCTCGCTCTCTCTCTCTTTTACTATATTCTCTTCTCTCTTTATTTCTCTATCTCTCTATCTATCTATCCTTTATCCATCCATCTCTATCTCTATCCCCCTCTGTCGTTCTTACTCCTCTATCTCCCCCTCTCTCTCTCTCTCTCTCTCTCTCTCTCTCTCTCTCTCTCTCTCTCCTCTCTCTCTCTCTCTCTCTCACTCTCTCTCACTCTCTCACTCTCTCTCTCTCTCTCTCTCTCTCTCTCTGTCACTCTCTTTTCGTAGCTTATAATTCGCAATGAGTTTTGGCTCAGAACTAGGTATTAGGCCTTGCAAGCGTAGGCTGAGTAGCAAAGGTTGCTAATAATATAGATTGCTGTTCAATCAAAACAAGCTTTTTTATGCCTTTTTGTTGTTATTTATTATCATTATCATTGACCTAGAGATAGCTTCATAAATAGAGTTTCAACTATGCTTTAAAAAGCTGTATATGCCCTGCTCAATCTATTTGAGCACTGCCTTTGTTCAACCTTTTCTAGCCAGTCTAAGTAAAGGGTATAGAAACAAGAGCGAAGCAAGCGCCAAAGGCGCAACAACATGACCGGGACACACACATGAAAAACGAGTACAGATGTGTGTGTGTTTGGTGGGGGTTGTCACGGGTTAGGGCGGGTTGGCGTGCGGCATGTGTGAACTTTTTAACCAAACTCGTGCCAAAGTCAACAAAACAGCGAACAAGGAGCCAGCACAGCTGCTGGTAGCCACTTGGACAAGTGCAGGACATTAAATGCAATGCAAAAGTGTGGGAAAGGCGGACAGCACAGAAAGATGGGCTAACAGGCAGACTGGCAGCCAGTCAGCCAGTCAGCCAGCGAGTCGGCGAGTCAGCGAGGCGAGCATCTATCAAAGCGAAGATGCGCTTGCCCACAGCCTTAGGATAATCACATTCAAAAGGAAAATGAAGCGAGCTGCAAAAACATGACCAAAGATTGGCAGCAGTAGCAGACAGCAGCCAGCAGTTGAGGGGGGGCCGGGGGGTTCGGGGGGCAGTGCAAACAGGAAACGTGCAACAAGAAAAAACCTTACTGATGATGTGCGAGGGGTGTGAAGGTGAGATGTTGCATGCATCACCTAAGTGAACTTTTGACTGATGGACTCACCGAGTCGTTGAGTGACTTGCTGACTGATTGACTGATTGACTGACTGACTGACTGACTGACTGACTGACTGACTGACTGACTGTCTGACAGTCATTCACTTATTTTATTGACAATTTTTTGCAGCATTTCAATTTTAACGAAGCTTGCGGCAAATTGTTGTTAACTGGCTGCCAGCTTTGCCCTCGACTGCATAAATTAATCAGGAAATCGACAGCGCCAACCTTCCACCTCCCACAACCCACGCATCCCCTTCTCCTAGAGCACACCTTCAGTGTCTTTTAGTCCGTCTCTAATTTTTTTTGTCACCTGTCTGCATCCTGAAGTGCTTAGTCGCACAAACGCCCAGGATATTTCAACAATTTTTTAGACGCATCGATTTTGTTTTCTTTTTTTTTGATTCTCTGTCTTTCTAAAAATCACGCAAATATTTTCATCATCGTTTCGTTTCCTGATTGAGTTCCCAGTGCACGATAAACCGTTTCCGTTTGGCCCGAACCAATAGAAATTCCATAAATGACAATTTTAACCCTCCAAATAAATCTAATACCATTTCTAACTGACTGCTATTTGGGCGAATGTCATCAGCAATGCGAAGTTGTATCTGCATCAAGGCTATGACAAGCTCGCAGTTAATAAAACTGAATTGGCTTTCGATAGACTAGAATGTTGTATTTAGTACAAAGGGCGACCAGTTGCCTGCTCTTAAGCCCTTAATAGCCCCGTGTGCATTTGCCTTAAGGTTTTCAGGATATGTGACAGAGATATGTGACAGAGATATGTGACAGAGATATGTGACAGAGATATGTCCAGCTCGTATATGGTGAAAGTATCTTGGAAAACAGACAGAAATACATATTTTCAATCTTCTGGCAGCTATACGTTATAGTAGTCCGATGCTCTTAAAGAATTGCATATATATTGGATTGGACAAGATATATAGATAGATAGATATAGATAGATAAACAAAAAGATAAATCAAAGAAGAAGCACAGCCGCCGTATAAAGCGTGTGCTTTTGGGCATGTTTGCATAGAATGTATCTACGATATCTAGAACTTGTCTAACATAGAATGTATCTACGATGTCTAGAACTTGTTTAACAACAGCTTGTCGCTGGGTTCTACGTCATAAACAACTCAAGAATTTCCTTGAATATCGATGGTTTTTATGTGTACTTCAACTAAAAAGCAGCTTGTTGTAACTACTAAACTCGACGTCCTTCAATTGGCAAACTAACTTTTTGAACGATGGATCGCTTAAAAAGTTAATGACAATCGGAGAAATGAGGGCGGCCACGAAAATATAAATGATAAAGAAAAAACTGTCTCCATTTTCGTTTGCATGACAAAAAGCAACAAAACGACAAACAAACAAATAAATAAAACAAAAAATCAAAGGGCGAACGCGATTCGGGTAAATCGAGAGAATGCATATTTATTTGTCCAAAGTATCTGTATCTGCGGCTGCAGCGCGTATCCGTATCTGTATCTGTAACTGAGTCTAGCTGCGCGACTTTATCGCGTAAGCGGCATCGAAATGTGAGCGATATGTGAATAGATTTTCCATTTGCCTGCCGCTGCTGCTTCTTCTTGTTCTTCTTCTTGTTCTTCTGGTTTTTTTGTTCTTCACTTTGTTGTTGCTTGTTGCATGAGTAATGGGCGTCTGTTTGCCGCTGCAGATGCAAATGTATCTGCGTATCTGAGCGCATGTATAAATAGTATTTCAGTTGAACGCGCAGCCAAAATAGCAAAGGCGGGTAGCCTTTTTCGCCTTTTTGCCGTTTTGCCTACGGCAATGCGCCTGCCTTCGGCGTATTGTATTTCAAAAAATTTTCGTTTCAAATTGACACAAATCTGCGGCACAAGTAACCCCCAGCCAGCCCTCCACGCCTCTCCACAAAGCACCCCCCAAGAGGTGAGACAAAAGCATAGATTTACTTTTCATATGTGCCGAATATTGAATACCCTGCCTAGATATCTTATAGAAGAAGCATGCTTAGCTTGAGTTTATTTACAAATGTGCCGAAAATTGTTGTATATTGAGATATATTATATAGTAGTGCGATGTAGTTAAGCTAGAATCATAAGAAAGCTCAATTAACTAAGTTAAATAGATGTTCTAAGATATCTAAATTCTCTATTTGAAACGAAAGACTTTGACAAATGTCTATTCTGGAGGAACTTGAATGAGTATGTGCCATGTTTTGTCAAGAGAGAAAGAAAGAAAGCCTAGATAGTTGATGCTGATCTGCAACAGATATCAATTGAATGATTGAAAATTCAAATACCTTTGGAAAGGGTATTGAAAGCTGGCGTGCATGAGTTTTGACTCTGCGTATTATACGTTTGAATTGGGCGTCTGTCTGTCGATTTGTCGCTCAGTCAGACTCGAACTCGGCAGCATTGTCGTCGTCGTCGTCGACGTCGAGTGTTTTCCATGCGATAGCAGCAAATATATTTTCAATGCATACAAAATTACTTCCAGTAAACTGCTTGCGAAATTAAAATTAAATTACGCAGCCGGGTTGGGGTAGATGGGTTGGGGATTGGGTTTGAAAAGTTCATTAAGTTATATGTGTGTATGCAGCCTGGTAGTTGACACGAAAATGACACAAAGAGGCGCCTCGGCACCTATGTGAGATAGTCGGCGGCAGTGGGAGTAGTGGGTGGGCACACTTGGGCACATCATTAAGTAGCCAAGACAATCGTGCCAATCATTAAAAATCTGGGAGCTCGAGCGCACTGCAATGCGGATGCCCGGCCTCTCTCTCACTCATCTCTCGGCAGTTATCAACACGTACGTCGCCGACCTGTCTAAGGCAGCCCCCCTTCCCCCCCAAACTATTGCAGTTAGACTTTAGAAACCGGCGCATGTTTATAGACGCCCTAGATTAGGTCTTTGTCAGCACATTTTTCGAGTGTCTACTGTGTGTGGGAGATGCCACTGCGTGTCTCTCAGTATGTGCCTGTGTGTTTGTGTATGTGTGTGTGTGTGCTCGAGTGGCGATAGCTGGTGGAAAAGAAACCCAAAAGCATAAGCTCTGGCGCGAGTGGTTGCCACTTGAGCAGCAAGCCTCGGCTGAGCCGCTTGTTCCGGCTGCCCCAAGAGACTCAACTGGATCCACTAGAGCAGCAGCTGCAACCAAGACCGAATCGCAGGCAATGTCTAAGACTCAAACAGCAGAAGTTACGGGCACAACAGCTTGAAGGCGAGTGCCAGATTGCATGATCGGAGTCTGTGCCAGTTGTTATTGGTGTGAAGTGTGCAGCTCGGGTGTTTAAATGTTGCAAAAGGCATAATTGTCGCATAAACGGTTTGCAAAGGGGGGCTATTGATGTAACCGGTTCATAACCGTTTCACAGGCATTACATAAAAAGTAATTTAAGAATCATTTCACATGACAAATAACAATTGAACAGCCAATTTTTAACTTAAACATTTCCGTTTCACAATCGAAAACCATTCCAAAAACATTTCATGTCTTAACCAATTCATAACCGTTTAATAACCGTTTCGAAATACCAGATATTGCTATCCATTTCCGTTTTTTCTACATACGTTAATGAGTTACAACAAGGGACACAAGGTTTTAGCTTTTACCCTTTTTTAAATCCGTTTCACAAGAACTTGAAGATATTCCAATTGTGTATAACCGTTAATAACCGATTCGAAGCTATTTATTAGCTGCTCCACATAACGTTAACCAACACTGCGCCACAATAATGCTGCACTTCCTGAGCTCGATGAACATTTGTGGGCAAGTCTTTAATTTAAAACAAGATATTTCAGACTTTGGCTAATTTACCAAGCCAACCAACCAGCGAATGCCAAAAAGCAAAAATACAATAAAAACAACAGCAAGAAGAAACAAAAACAACAACAAAAACAATAAAAATTAAAAAAGATTGAAGACACACAGCAAATGGGCAAAGATAACAAAAGGGCAGCAGAGGGGGAAATGCACACACACACACACACACACACACACACACACACACACACACACACACACACACAAATACACACGTGTTCGCCAAATTTCAAGTTGGGGCCCAACGATTGAAGAAGCCATTTGAAAATTTGAAAATTTTTTTGGCACAGGTACAAAAAACGTGAAACCAAAAAAAAAAAAAAGAAACGAGGCAAAAAAACAAAAAGAGACAAACCAAAGACCGCATTGACTCTTCAACTATTGCGGCATATATGCGCTGGCATGTGAGTGTGTGTGACTGTGTGTGTGTGTGCTGGTGTGTTTGTGTGTGTAGATATGCGCTATAGGTTATAATATGTTAGCGTAATGCCGAGTGCCATTCTGATGATGGGCGGAGCCAACAATTTCGCTAAACAAAAACACAAAAACGGCGACAACAACACAAAAAGGCAATGCGGCTGACTATGACTGTATGCAAGTGTGTTGTGTGTGTGTGTGTGTGTGTGTGTGTGTGTGTGTGTGTGTGTGTGTGTGTGTTGTGTGTGCACTGCGGCGGCGGATGTGTTGGCGGCAGACTGCAACACTCCAAGCTGGCCAAGCCGAGCATCAAAAGGCATCTTGCCGTCGTTTCTTTTTTGGCCAACATTTCGAGTGGCCCGTTTTCTGGTTTTTTTTTTTGCTGGGTCCGGCATCAAATTTGGTTAATATGAGGCACAGTGAAGCCGCCTTTTGATTAGCCTAATGAAACTATGCAGCATATAATGGTTGCCCCTTGAACTGTAACTAGCACACACCCCTCCCCCCTCCCCGCCCTCTCGGCAACAGTTGCCTCGCCGGCTTTCACATCTGTGCAACTGCCGCCAATTGACGTCGAATTACGTCGCGGCAGCAGCAAATCTCAAGCATTTCATCAATTACAATTTCAATTTCAATTTCAATTTCAATTTAAAAACAAAAACCCGATTGTCGTCCATTGTGTTCGATCGTCAAATAAACAACTCAACTGAATAATGAATCAATTTGTTGGCTCATTTAAATTGCGCTCCGAATATATATAAATCTATATCTATATATATATATGTATATATATATATATATGTATACATATATTTCGTGTAAATTGAATTGGGCAAGTTTGGAAATTTAACAAAATATTGTACATTGCATTAGATCTATAAATTTCGATCTATTAATAGCTCATTTATCTATTTTGAAAACGAATCAAAGTTTAACGTTAGATTTTGAAAATAACATTAATAATTAAATGTAGCAAAAAGGTTTTTGAATACTAAGCTGAATAATTAAGAAAGTTTACTTAAATTTGTTCCCTATACCCATTAAAAATGGGCAAAAGGGGTATAATGTATTTGTGTAAATGTATGCAACAGGCAGAAGGAAGCATCTCCGACCACATAAAGTATATATATTCTTGATCAGCATCAACAGCCGAGTCGATCTAGCCATGTTCGTCTGTCTGTCCTTCTGTCAGTCCGTCCGTCCATCCGTCTGCCTGTCTGCCTGTCTGTCAGTCTGTCTGTCTGTCTGTCCTCAAGGATCTCAGAACCTATATAAGAGCTAAAGACTTGAAATGTTAGCTATAGATCCTCCTAGTAAGCAGATCGAGTTTGTTTCCGATAATCGAAAACTTGTCGCGATTCCAAGTAATCGATAACAATATATATCGATATCATACCTGACATGTAGCTTCTTCCCTAGTATATATATCTGCATATGGTGTTGGAAGAAGAGGGTTCAGGGTATCCCCTAGTCGGTAGCTCCCGACTAAAAGCTGTTACTTAATTATCGCTTTATCTTTCATCCACAACGAAACGAATAATTTTCTACACTCTCTGTCTAGATACATGATATATAGTTGCGTTGATCTGAAAGTCGACTCATTGTGGGCAGCTCGTTAGCACAGAACTGTGAGCCAAAATGGAAAATATAACCAAATAAATGCTAATTGCCGTTGGGCATTGCCAAACTTAACACGGCTTAACTAATTTCCGAGATTCGCTCGAGATGTGGGCCAAGACTTACCTGGACTGGTCTGCCAGCTGAGGCCGCCAATGAACATTTTGCTGCAATAAGAAAACACAAAAAGAAAATGCATTAGACAAATATTGGCAATATATTTATGTAAATGGAGCATGCTCTAAGTGTAGAACTACAAAAGATTATTGTTTATGTTATAGATGGACCGAAAACAAGAAGAAGAAGGCGAGCTATACTCACGCCGAAGATTAAATGCTCTTCAAGACAGCATTAAAGGAGACTTTATACAAAAGCTTGCCTTTCGATCGATGCTAGCCTTTATATATAGTATGCCGATGGTATTCGGGTTTTGTAGATAAATTGGGCGCATTGTGAAGTTTTTATATGCTGAGTTTTATGAAGGAATCTTGAGACATAAAAAAGTATCTATCTATGTGTTATAATATTCCTTTTAAAGGGAGCTAAGTAAGACCAGTTAATTCCAAGTTAAGATATCTTTAAAACCCAAAATGTTTAGTGTATATCTATATAGGACTTCGATCATATAGTACTCCGATCTTGACAACATTTCTTGTTCACTAAAGAAAAGAATCTTACACAGATCATTCCTACCTAAGCTATATGATATAGCTGTGCGATTCGGCCGATTCCAACGGATCTTTCCAAAAGTTCATGGCGAAAATCTTTAAACTGAGAGATAAATTTGCATATACTATGTACTTTATAGGTATATACTCACAGATGTGCATACTTCACATATACTTTATTCTTTATAGACATAAACTCAGCTGCATATACTTCACAAATGCCTCCTTCTATGCGTGACATTCTGCTTGACAAAATGATAATACCCTTTACGCTGTGTTTTATAAAAACCAACAGCAAAGAGTCTGAGCTATATCGTATATCAATGATGTCTCTTAGCCATTGTATCAACTGCAACATCATCATGATCATTGTGATGACGATGATGATGATGATGATGATGATGATGATGGGCATCTTCGCGAGGCGGCCGCAGTGAAGGTGGCTGCTGACTGTTGTCTTCGTCATTATTTAAATCATAGAAAATAAGCCGCTTTCCCGGCATTGTTTTCATGCTGGAAAATCTCCCAGACCCAGCCAAAAGCGACGGCGGCTTAAAAATAAAAAAAAAAAAGGAGAAAAACAAAAGCAAAGGCGGCGACTGCAACTGCAACAACCACGACGACGACGACGACGACGACGACGACAATGATTATGAAAACTTCAACAAACTGCAAAAGAGCGCAACAGTGGCAACAATGTTGCAAGGGGAACAGCGGCTGGACGGGGGGGAAAGGGGGCAGTGTGGGTGGCGTGGCAACTGGGCAGTGGGTGGCGCGACACGAAAACGAATGTAAAACACACACAAAAATGCATAGAAACACAAATTGCAATGAAAAGCAAAATAAAACAAGAGAGAGAGAGAGCGCGGGAGAGAGAGAGAGAGAGGGAGTGCGAGAGAGAGAGAGGGAGAGAGAGTGCATGCAACTAAATGAAAATGTTAATAAAATGTGCAGCAACAACAACAGCAACAACAACAGCAAAGTAAGCTAAAAGAAAAACTAAACCAGCGAACGGAAGAAGCGTCAACAACAGCGTCAGGAAAAGGGGGGGCAGGTTGGGTAGCTGTGCCTGTCTCTGCCTGTGTGTGTGTGAGGGGGGGACAGGGGGACTGCAGGATAGTAACAACCTTTTCTTTTTTTTTTGTTGTTAGTGGGCATTGCAACCACTTTAAATGACTTGGATGATGGCCAGTGGAATTGGGTCTAAAGCATTTGCTGTTTGCCTGCCGCACAATTTGTCATTAATCAGTCTTTCGCAATAGTTTTCCCAGAATTTTCTTTTTTATTGTTTTTCCAAAAGAATAAAACTTCAAACAGCCAGCAGCCAGTCAGCCATCCTTCAACCAAAAATTGCATATTGATAGCACATTAAAAGCAAATATTAGCCATCATTAGTCAGCATTGGGAATGTTGTAGGCCTTATGGAGAGCGTAGGCAACAGATTTCTAACTGAGACACAATCTGTGGCATATTTTTGATATGTTTCTTATAGAGGTCATACTTAGTGACTAAAACTGGATCTAGACATTTAAAGAGCTAATGAAAGAATAGTAGAGTGTCAGCATTTGTCTAGTTGTCAAGATTCAATCCAATGTAAGTTTACGGCCCTAGCTTAGATCAAGATTCAATCAAATGCCTTGCCTTAAGCCTCGCTTTGTGAGCCATACAACAAATATACACTAACAGCTCTTAAAACGAAAATAAGCAAAAGGCCAAACCGTGATCAAAGAGCTGGAATCTCTTGAGAATCGATTGAGCTTAGAAGGACTTATGATATGGAGGAAATTGGACCCGGGTCCATAGCCGGATGGATCTAGCCATGTCCGTCTGTCTGACCGCCTGTCTGTCCGTCTGCCTGTCTGCCCATCTGTATGTTTAAACGCATAGATCTCGATGATAGAGACATTCAAATGTTGAACGTAGGCCTCTTAGTGACCCCGCAATACGACTCTGTTTCCGACAATCGATAACTTGCCCCTGTTTCCAGGCATTCGAATCAGAATAGACATCAAATTCCGATTCTTATAGGAAATCTCTTAGATTTGAAGTCACCTAATTTGACAAGTAGCTTCTATTATACTACATTCAGATCGAGTATATGGTACTTTATACCCACCGCGCCCCTCCTTCGTTCCAGGGCATCCCCCAGTCGGGCATTCCCGACCAGAGCACTCTAGCTTTTACATATAAACATATTCAAAATGCTGCTCAAAATTTGTTATTTAGCTGCAAATGTTGCAGCCCGAAACTGACTTATTCAGGCGGCGTTTCAAATTTGATTGCGATTTGTGTTTTGTGCTCTGCATAAGAACCAACAAAAAAGAAGCAAATTACACTCTGAGCATTGAGATCATCCATCACATTTGATTTGCACTTTGTCGCCCCATGCTGCCCC
The DNA here is from genome assembly GCA_037075305.1 of Drosophila kanekoi. Classification (NCBI taxonomy): domain Eukaryota; kingdom Metazoa; phylum Arthropoda; class Insecta; order Diptera; family Drosophilidae; genus Drosophila; species Drosophila kanekoi. Next base: position 10,589,841 of record JBAMCE010000141.1, read on the forward strand.
ATTGAAGGCAACATTCAATGGCGATGACTCTTTCGCTCTGTGTTTGTGCAACGTCGCAACGTCGCACTGATCCGCAAATATTTGTATTCATTTCATAATTTTTCAGTATTTCTGTCAACGTCTCCATGGCTGAGGGTGTGTTTGTCTGTGTTTGGGTGTAGGTGTTTGTCTGTGTTTGGGTGTAGGTGTGTGTTTGTGTGGGTGTAGGTGTGTGTTTGTGTGTGTGTAGGTGTGTGTGCGTGGCGTGGGCGAACTGCAGGTAACCTTCGTGCACAGCATGCTGCTCCTCTCCCGCGCGGCATATCCATACAAATCACAAACTCATAGCCATTGCCTCCCCACCAACCCGAACGGCCCCCTTTGGTTATCCACTGTTGTGGCTGCCCAATTGCGGCTGCACCAAATAAATGCGACCTTGTCCTACACTGGCAATTTCTGTGTATCTCTGTGTGTGTGTGTGGTTGTGTGTGTGTGTGTGTGCAGCTTACCGAACGAGCTGCGTGCTCGGAGCTCGCAGCTCGCAGCTCGCAGTTCGGAGCTCGGAACTCGCGTTCTTTGCCGCGGCGTCCAGCTGCGTGACGCGTAATTGCCGCCTGGCATGGCAACAACAAAATGTAAATAAAAAATATTGACAAGCAACCAAAACCAAGTGCTTGGCTAACAGATACCCTGCGTTGACTTCAAAGCTCTACAATGCCAAACCTCTAAGTATATAATCTAAGTATATCCTTTCCCCGCACTTTTAAGCTTCAAACCACATCAGATCCAAAATTCATAGGTGAAGCTCTTTTGAGAGTTGTATTTCCTATAACATTCATAAAACTAATCAGATTTTATGGCAAAAACAAATCTTGTGAAAATCTGTTGAGTTTTACTGAGTTATGACAAGGGGATATTTCGACCTATGTCTCAATAACATTTTCTAGGGTAACATTTTTACAAGAATTTTAGCCGAGCCACTTGCATTCTTTTTGGCTGTTTGCAGCTTTGGTCTTAGCTGCATTTTGTTAAAGATTTAAAGCAACAGCGTGAAAATGGATAAGAAAATAATAAGTCAAAGATTACGCATACGACGCGTGCGCCGCAACAAAAATCGCAGTCAATGTGTTGATTGTATTGTTGCTTATCTGGCTGGCTGGCTGGCTGTTGTTATTCCCGCGGGCAATGCCAGGCGACAACAACAACAACAACAACAAGAACAACAACAAGAACAAGAAGAAGAACAACAACAACTGTGGGAGCATCAAGCACGACAACAACTTTGATGACGAGTGCTTTGTCTCTTGGGCGACGTCGATGGCTTCTAGTTTTGCAGCTATTTACAGATTTCCCACAAGTCCGCAAACATAACACACAACACGTCTCGAGTGTGTGTTGCTTGCTTTGTGTGTGTTGGTGTGGGTGTTGTGAATGTGTTTATGTGCGTGCTAAGCTGGCAGTCATAAACAAGTCAACGCAACATGTCCGATTAGTAGTGCAACCACCGACTGACATTTGTCAACGCTGACGTCGCAGCAGCGGCAGATAGTCTAACGCTAGCGCGGGGGGTAGGGGGGGTGGGCGACTGGGCGGACAGTTGCCGCGCCTCTTTGTGCCCCTCCAGGGCTGAATGCCTCGGTCACATTTGCTTGCATTACGAAATAATTGTAAAGCGCACGTCACTTTTCTATAGGCCTGCAAACGAACGCCAGATCCCCAAGCCCAAGCACGGCCACGCACCCAACCACCCACCCATACACATGCACACACGCACCCTCGCACACACACCCGCACACCCACTTGTGCCATTCATGCGCAAGTCGTCGCCCATTCACTGCCGCCTGCTCGCTCTCTCTCTCTCGCTCTCTCTCTCACTCGCTCTCTCTCTCTCTATCTGGCTGTGACTTTGGCTCTGGCCCGGCTTTGGCTCTGAGCTCTCGGTTTGAGTTCTGGGCTTTGCTCTTTATAAAGCGTACCGCCCGCCCGACACTTCCCTCCGCCGCCCATCCACGAACGCCGCCGTTTGCCGCTTGCCGCTTGTTTGCCATTCAAAATCCGTTCATACTTTCTATGCGCATAGAAAATTTGTTGCCCTCTCGCTTGCACACACACACACACCTATTTCACCGCCTAACACCTCCCCCCTCCCTCGCCCTGTGCCACTCACGCTGTGTTCCCTGCACTAGTTGACGTTTTTCTATTGTGGCTTCATTGTTGAATAGAAAAATGTGCAAAATAGTAACGAAAAAAAAAAATAGAAAAAATGTAGAAAAAAAGTAGAAAAAATATATAAAAAAAAAATATAAATAATACACATAAACGAGAGGCAAGAAAATAGCAAAACAGCAGCAGCCGCCGCCCTACCTCCCTCCCTCCCCCCTCGGCAACTCGACGGGTTGCACACGCACATGCAGCGAGGAGTCGCCACACATGGAAATAAAAGTGCAGATCTTGTAACTTTAGTAATTTTTCACATGACAAATTATGTGAGCGGGCCGGGGCGGCCGAAGCACAAAAGGGCGAACGCTCGCCCGACGTCTGGAGTGCCCGCAAAATGCAGCAGTTGCATGCTGCTGCTGTGGCAAGCACACAGTCTCTCAGTGTGTGTGTGTGTGTGTGTTTTGGTGTGTGTGACAAAACGGCAACTGCAAATGGGCCACCGTTATGCAATGCGAATATGCGAACAACTTGTGGATGGTCAATTCGGTTGGGCTTTTTGGCGGCGACAGAGACGGGGACGGGGCAACAAGCGACTTGGCCCGGTTGCAAGCGCAATTGAGCGTGGCAACTAGCGAGTGAAGAGAACTGCGAACTGGCTTAAATACGATCAGAAAAGAGAGCAGAGCTGTGGGAGAGAGAGAGTCTCGATCTGTACAAACCTTGTTATGCAAAGCAGAAAACTTTGCAATCAAATTTTAAGAAACTTTTTAGTTACCATGCGATCAGTTTCAAGCTCGATTTTGTAGAACTTTGTTCAAATCAATTTGAGAAATGTAGTTCATAGATCTATTTCTCCTTGTTGGAAATGAGAAGCAAAGATGGGTTGGATGAAGTTTCGGATTCGTACGCATATCCAACGATACTTTGTGAAAATTTGAGAGGCGTTTCACACCTTTCGGATCTTCCATCTCTTCCGAGCGGAATGGGTTCTTAGTGCACAAACTTAATAACCATTTCTCAAAATAACAAAATATAACTGCAAGCAATTGTTATTGGAAATAGATTTCATATATTAAATCAGTTCCAAACCGCTTTAACCATAGCTAAGCTGAACTTCTCATAAAATCTGTTTAGTAGAAGTTCGAAAAACCCAATCGTCAATAAATTTATCATAAATATGTCATAAACTTTAATACTATAAATAAAATGTGCAATCACATGTTATTAAAACCAAGAAAACCCATTTATTTCCACACAGAATATCACAGCATATTGTGTTGTGACTATTAACATATCGATTCCCATTGCATAGAACGCGCTCTCAACGCCACACAATTCTATTTTGCTTTCACCCTTCCTCTGGCGTTCTAATGGCTGGTCTTTAAACAAATTATAAAAGAGTTTTTCATGCATATAAACGCCAGACCACGCAAACCAATGCACAATCTTTTGCTAACCATTTGAAATACCCTAAGCAAATGCATTCACACTTTACAGGGCAGTTTAACATGCATGTTAAATGTGGAGGTGTGTGGTAGAGAAGGTGCAATCATTATATGAAATCTTCCTCTACGATCTATGCTTTTTTATGAAGGTTTTAAAATTGCGAAGATATAAATATGCGAGCATTAAAAGTTTACAAGGCAGTTTGACATGCATTGGATGTATAATGGATGCGTGAAAGTTAACCAAAATATTAATTCTTCTACGATCTATGTGATTTCTATAACAGTTTAACATTCAAAGTGTACAAGGAGGTTTGACATGCATGGTAAAATAGATATTCACTTTTCCTCTACGGTCTATGCACTTTGTATTAAAGTCTTAAAAGCTAGCAGATATATGAATGATAAAATCTCTAAAGTCTACAAGGCGGTTTGACACGCATGTCAAATATGGAAAAGTGTGAATATAAAAAAGAGATGCTGCAATAATTATATTCATTTATTCCATGCGATCCATGCCTTAAAAGCTTGAGGAGCATGTGAATGTATAAGTATTAGGGTTCTGTGTGGAACAAAAATCAAACCAGTGTTGGACACTCATTTACAATGCAAATTTCTCTCGATTTCATTGCACATGGAAACATTGAAAAACCTAGTTCCTTAAAATTTAACACTTTGTTCAGAAATTGTACATGATCCATATATATTTAATAAAATAGTTAGGCAAGCGTATTCGTTATTCGTTGTGCGACATGTGTGTATTGTATGGCTTTCTATTCTTTCTCATTTTTCCTCTACACACATGCAGACATAGAAGCCTCTGGACAATTTGACTCCCGGTAAAGTCAAAACGCCCGATGACTATCATGTGCGGCTATCAACAACATCATCAAAATGCGGCAACAACAAGCTGCCTGGAATGGAAATGGAAATGGATATGGAACTGGCGAGAGAGATGATGATGAAGAGTTGCTGCAATTGCAGCGTGGTTACAACCTTTTTTCTGTGTGTAGCCTGTGTGTGGAATATGGACAAAACTAAAAACTGAAGCACCGAGCGAGAGAGCCGGAGCCGGAGCTATGCTAAAGCATAAATATGTTTGCCACACACGACAATTGTCTGAGTAGGCGACACATTCAAGGCAAGTCTGTCCTGGCAGGGGGGAACTACACGCAACTGGGGCATGGCTGCGGTCGGGCTGGGCAGCGGGGGTCGGCGGCACTGAAAGGTGCCAGACAAAGCTCGAGCAGCGTCTAAATGTTGAGCTCAGGCCATGTTTTATATGCAGCGCCCACTGTTAGATGGCCATGGCAGAAGCCAGCCACACCCCAACGCCACACACACACCACTCCCTTACGCCCACCCGCCCACTCAGTGTGTGTGCGTAATAGAAAAAGAACTTTTACAGTTGCATCGATTTAATCGTGCGGAAAGCTAAATACACGAACTGCTCAAGGCGAGCGGACGGCGGACGGCGGGCAGGGGGCAGCGGGCAGCGGGCGGCGGGCTGCCGGCGGACAACCGGCGACTGCGTCTGGAACGGCACCGGCGGCATGCCACAGAGAGCGAGGGAGAGCCTAAATTGGGATACGCTTCGTTCGGCGCGCGGGCTTTTGGCTCATTTAAAGCAATTCCGTTGTGCCCTACATGCAATTTATGTATAATGAATATGGTGGGTGGTGGGCGGTGGGCGGTGGGCGGTGGGCGGTGGGCGGTGGTTTGCTGCACTTTGCGGTTGAAAGGATGCATTGTGCAAATCGCTGGCGATACATTTTTCTTAGCCGCCAGATAGAGCAACTTTTCTGTGCCGCTCATATGCGATATTCTTTTCTTCTTCTTTTTTTTTCTATTGCGTAAGGCCGCGTCTTGTAGGCGGCAAATGCGGCGACCAATAAAGCGTTACAGGCCGCCCGCTGGCCGGCCACCTCTGGCCCTGGCCCTGGCTCAGGCACAAGACTTTCTAATGGCGGCTTGCACTTTTCCTCGTCTACTCTCCCTCTCTCTCTCTCTCTTTCCCTCTTGGACGCCGCTGTGGCTCTCGGCTGCTGCCAAAAGTTATGACTGCATTTAGCAGAAAACGGCAACGGCAAAAGTTTGCTTTGATTTGAAAAGGATAGTGGAAATAAATACACACACATATGCGTGCTTGTATTTGTATAAGTGCATTATATCTATATACTTTTAGGCTAAAGCAATTCAGGCATTTCCCCCCACCCCTCACGGCAACACAAGCGCGCCTGTCAAGTTGCGCCATTTTAATCGAACTGTTTACCCAAAAGTGCAGCTAAAGCAAATGAAAAGTTTCGCAAATGCCTTGTCAGAGCGAATATAAGTTTCTCTAACTCCTTTACCCCTTTCTCCGTGTGTGTGCGGGAGATTGTAAATTGAATTTTGATAATGTCAATTGGATAAAATGAAGTTTCTTTTTTGCGGTTGTGCCCGAAGTGCCCGAAGTAGACAAGCAGAACCAAGCACTGTAACATAAGAGCACCATGTAAACACGTCCATGAAAATAACTAAGCTTTAATATCAGGTTGAATTAGGTAATCGACGTGCTTACAAGAATAGTTCACAACACTGCCATTTACAGTGGCACAATGTTAACCAACAGAACCAAGCACTGTAACATAACAGTTCGATGTACATTCACAACATAAGCCAAGCTTTCACAACCGCTTGAAATATGCCCCGTTTTTTCAACACAGTTCATAACACGCATTTTTCGAGAATATTAACTAACAGATCCAAGAAGGATAACACTAAGCTAAGCTTTAACAGCAGCTTGAAGTAGGCCATGCTTTTGCAAGACACTTCAGTACACTGTCATTTCCAAGCTAACAGATCCAAGCACTATTACATAGCTGCTCCATGTAAACGCACACAATAAGCTAAGCTTTAACAGCCGCTTCATGTAAGCATCGCTTGCATTGCAGCAGTTCACAACACTGGCATTTACAGTGGCACAATATTACCACGTAATTGGTCATAAAACATTTGTAAACACCAGGCAATCACATATTTAAGTCAAAGCTAATTTATGCGCATGACTAACAAGGCAAAACAAAAACAAAAACCACACAAAAAACATGCTAAAAGCAAATCACAAATGCAGCACGAAATTAAAATTATTGTACAGCAAAAAGCCAGCAGCATTTCGTGCATATACAAACATGTTCATATTTGTGAATGGGCAGTTTGTGTCTATTAATTCAAGGGCCTATTTATGTGAAAGCAATACGAAAAACAACGTTGACTTGTACTGGCGACGCCCGCTGTCAACTGTTGCTCAGCTGTTATCGACAGGCAAACAGCATCGATCAGCGGGTAGTGTTGTTAAACGGCTTGAAGAAATCAAAAGAGGCCTCATTATGCATTAGGAATGTGAGTAAAACTGTTAAGTTAGGGCAATAAATCATTGTGAAGATAAATAAATGTGAAGATATATTAAAAATTTGAAAGCAATATTAGCTAGAGGTGGAACTGTCAGCTGTTATCGATAAGCAAACAGCAATAAGAAGTGGACAGTGCTGTAAAGCGGCATAAGAAACTAAATAAAATTATGAATAAATGTCAATTCGAATGCCTATTCGGAGAGTTCTTTACTTTTATTTAGAACCTAATACAATTAAGGCTTCAGTCAGCGCTGAAAGTTGTTCTCTATTCCAACGTTAACTGGATAGTGTTGTAAAGCGGCAATAAGTAAAATTTTGAAAAGAAAATAAATGTAAATCCTGTTCTAAGAATTCTTGACGTGCTTTGAAGCCTAATTCAATTTGAGCTCAAAATGACGCTAGCAACTGTTATCGATAGGCAAACAGCATTGATCGCCGGCCAGTGTTGTTAAACGGCTTTGGGCAATAAAATCCGTACACAATGCTAATTTTTGGGCGGCGCACAACGTGGCACACTGAAACACTTTGTGCTAATGACTGCCTGCCCTCCGGGCACAAATTGCCACAGGTCTCATTATGCATACAGAATGAGAGCTTATTGGCAGGCAGACGGCGGTTATAAACCAAAAATGACGACAACAATATGGAATTGCGCACACAGCGACACAAAATCATTTGAAAGCAATTACAGCGAGCCCCGATCCGCTGTACGGACAGCGGGTAGCGGGCAAAGGGAAAGGGTGTGCAACAGCGGACGACCGTGTACAATGAATCAATTTACGAAAAACGTAACAAAGCCACAATTACAAGCGGCCATAGACAAGAACAAAACGACAATTACGAAAAGAGCAGCGAGTGCAATTGCATTTCCAATTGCAAGTTGCAGTTGCCAGTTGCCGGTTGCCGGTTGCCAGTTGCAGTTGCATTCTGCAGTTTTTCGGGCCAGGCACACGCATCAAATGATGCGGCCTGCAACTGGCGAGTGGGGGGGGGGGGGGGCATGGACTTAGCCAGAGCGTTGACGATGACGACGAGAGACCGCAATGTTTGCGACACTTTGCAAAGTTTCTCATTTTCAACTTTTTTAATTTTATTTTCATTTATTTTTATTTATTTTTTACTTTTTGCCCGCGTGTCAGTTGTAATGGATAATTGTCGAACTCGCATGCCAGTCGTAGCTCATTTTCTATACCCTGTAAATCAGCGAGCTATGAGGAATGATGTTCTTTAGATAAGCTAGAATAGTTGACTGCAATATGATGAACGACATGCTTAAATGTGTTGAGCTCTTGTAACAAAAAGTAACAATAAAAAAAACTAATTAAGAATAATTAAAAAATTCCAAAACTTCGCAAATATTTCAACTTCATATCTAGAGTAAATAAGAAAATGAGTTAGATCTAAATGGCACGTGAAATTATGTCGCATTTCTTATTTATTTTCCTTTAAACTTTTAAAAATAATATTCATATGCATTTTACGCTGAACTACCGAAAACAGCAGAAGAAATGAAAGCAGAAGAAATGAAAGCAGCAGAAGAAATCAAAAGAATTCTTCTTTTCATTATTGAATCGTTTATTTCAATACAGGATTCGTAATTTGCAACACTTCTCAACACTGTTTTGTATTGGGATTTGCCAAGCCCAAAATACATTTCCCAAGGTAGATGTCAACTGAATTTTCCGTTCTAGGGTATTCAGCTAGTGCATCATTTGTGTATTTCATGCGACTCGTGTTTGTTTTTTTTTTTCATCTTTTTTTTTTTTTGTATTTGTACTAAAAATACTTTGGCAAAGTGAATTGTATTAATAGCAGGGCATTTATTTAGTTATTTCTCTCTATGTTGTTTTTATTTTATTTGTTTTTTTAATTTTTTTACTTATTTTTTTTTTTATTCATTTCTTTGCGCGTTGTTTCGCATTTGTGTTTATTTACTTTGGCGCTGCAAATCTTTTCGTTTCGGGGCCCTTCAAAAGATTTATAAAGTAGCCGGCTAGGTGAATGCCGGGAGGGACAGGGGCGGGACAGGGGTGGGACAGGGGGGGCTGCCGCCTGCGTTTGGGGTACGTACGTTGAATAGAGGACGGTCCAAATTTACTGAGCCGTGACGCGGCGATCGCAGACGAAAGAAAACTGTGAATGGAATTGTGTTCGCAGTGCATGCGCCGAGCGGTATTTGCAAACTTGCACAACTCTAGCGCTAAAAGATACATTTGTATCTGTATCTGAGTGTGTGCGCGTGTGCTTGTGTATCTCGCAGCGTCATCAAAAGGTATTTTACATTAATTCAAGATTTATGCATTCAACATTCGCTAGGTGCTGCATTTGCCATTCGCGTCGCCATCGCAGACATCGCCCCAATGCTGCCTGCCTGCCTGCCCGCCTGCCTGCCTGCCTGTTGCACCTGCCGTCGCTGAGCGCTGCTGCTGCTGCGCAGTCGACGTCGACGTCAGCGTCGTGTGTCGAGCGTGGAGCTGCCAGCAGCAGGTGATCCATTTCTTTTATCCGGTGGCTCTAGCTGCTCTCTGGGATGTGCCCCGAAAATGCCGCTGCCAGCAGAGCCTATTTTCGTGTGTGTGCGTGAACGATGTGTGTGTGTGAGTGTGTGCATGAGAGTATGTGTGTGCGTGTGTGTTGGCCAACTAATGCAGCTAGACAAGATGAGCTGGGGGCCAGCTCAGTGCTTACCCTTTGCGGAGTGCTGAAATTCGCTCGGGTTATACAATTTGCAGCGCTTCGATAATAGATATATGCACATATTTTCCACATAAATATATATTTATATATATATATCTATCTGTCTATCTCTAGAGATATAGCTGCATATACTATATAAGTATGAACTGCATAATTTATAGGCTTTGCGTGTTCAATGGGTTGCGACGACGGCGACAGCGTTTGTGGCCATATGGCAGAAGGCAGCCGCATGGAAAGCGGCCCAGTTGCAGTTGCAGCAGCTATTGCAGTTGCAGTTGCATTTGCTGTGGCAGTTGCTGTGGCTGTTGCAGTTGCAGTTGCAGATGCCGATGCTGATTACCGGGCGCAATTTGCTGAAACTAAAATGTGAAGTGATGGAACACAATTCACAATGTTGAACTCTGCTCTCTTTTGAAGATCTACATTCAAGTGATGTGCAGCTCTTTCCCTGTTTCTGTTAGGTATACCTTTTTCTCTATCTCTCTCTTTGTGCCCTCTCTCTCTATCTTTCTCCTATCTCACTGTGTCCCTCTCTCTATCTCTCTCTCACTTTCTCTTCATCTCTCTCTTACTCTTCCTATCTCTCTCTGTCTACCTCTCTCTCTCTCTCTCTTAATGTCCCTCTCACACCCTCACACTCTCTTAGTCCCGCTCACATCCTCCCACTCTCTCTCTCTCTCTCTCTCTCTCTCTCTCTCTCTCTCTCTCTCTCTCTCTCTCTCTCCCTCTCTCTTTCTCTCTCCCTGTCTCTCACGCATTCTCTCTCTCTCTCTCCAGCTTCTTGAAGCTCTCGAGTACCTTTCACTTTATGGTGGTAGAAGAAGGCTTAGGGTATTACCTAGTCGGACACTCCCTACCAGAGCACTCTTAAGAAATAGCCCGTTTCTACATAAAACCTTAAAAACTTTTTAGTTTAATATGATATATGTTTCATGAAGATATTAATATGATGGGATTTTGTGAATATTTTATCTAAAAAAGTATTTTAAATATTTTGAACCTTTTCTAAGATTTCCAATTTATAATTTTATTTTGTTTATCTAATGGATATCATATCATAATATATTTAGTTTTCTTAAATGCCTGCACATAACAAGAAATTAAATGTTTTCCTACACGAAATAAATTAGTCGCGATTTATCACAGCTCGTGCTGATCATTTATGTGCAGACGTCTTCGCGCTATTTTATTCAATTGTCTTGTCACTTGTTGACAAAAATATCCCACTTAATTGGCCTTTTACACGTTGTGTGGCATTTATTTTTGGATAAAAGACGCAACAAATCTTTGTTTCTTGCGCTTCAACTGCGAGTAGCTAATGAAAAAGCCGCGCAAGCAATTAGCTTACTTGGATATAAGCAAATATACTTGGTTTATATTCCCAAAGAATAAACAGAGTAAAGATTATTTAACTTCCATAAAATGTATCTTCGATTTATCAACAAAGTCGCTTTCACTCTTCCAGTTAAGCCACCCTTGCTCTCGATTGCATAATTGCGCTCTTCTTTGCGCTTCTCAAACGCGCATTAGCTGATGAAAACCCCACTAAAGATATTCACTTGGATGTTTATAGCAATTTACTTGATTTATATTCTTATCTAAATAATATTTAACTTCCAATTAAAATGTATCATTTACTTATCCTCAAAATCAAACTCGCTCTTCCAGCCAAGTTACCCAGTTGCAGCTGCTCTCGTTTGAATGATTGCGCTCTTCTTTGCGCTTCTCAAACACACATTAGCTGCCTACATTAGACGCATGCATCTGTCATTTGGTGTTCACCTGTTCAATTTATATTGCGCACATATCACACTTGGCTCTAATTTAGCCTTCAAACTCGTACACGCTCTTTCAGCTCATTTAGCCGAGTTTAGTGCCAATCATTTGCCATTCATTTGAGTTGTCTGACTTTCTGACAGTTTGCGCCCAAAAAGCACAACTGATGCAAATTATCAGCAATGCAGCTTGCAATTAATCTGCTGCATATGACACCGCAATCACAACTTAACCCATTTCAGGCACACAGACACACACAAACTTTGGGTTCCGAGCAGGATAATAAACTGTTGCCAATGGGGTAAACTGGACTAAATGCGAATCGTGGCCAGTTCGGGACGTTGGCGACTGCAGTGCACTAAAGCACTAAACTCAATGGCTTTAATTGAATTTTGATGTCCTTAGCAAATTGTTTTCTAATTAGTTTCAGCGTAGGGACAGCCAGGGATGTATGGCTGCTAGGTGGCGTGGGGTGGTAAGGGGGCAGGGCTGAGGCGGAGGGGCACAGTCTCTCATCCGGCTGGGCAGTTGACACAGAAAAAGTTTCTGTCAACAGTTCAACACTCACTCTTGCGGGAGGATGGGACAAGGGGGCAGGGGGACGGGGTATTTCAGTCGCGTGGACGTTTCGCACTTGGCTTCAATAATGACAACTTAAAACTAAAACAAGCAACAGCGCGCCAAGTGTCTAAAGTTCGCGACTAGAAGATACCCTATACGCGAGCTAACAATCGTTTAAGATAGACTGGAGATCTGATGTAACTGCTTTGTAGAATCTCAAATCGACAGAGCAATGTATTCAAACAGGCGGATATGATGAGATCGATATCGACAGAGGCTTAAAAACTAGATGCTTGAACCGATATTTATCGATTTCGATAAAGCAGACGGAGCTGTATCAATAAAGTTAAGTAAAGTGGAACTGATACAGAAGAACTTGATTTAAAATGTTAGGAGTCCAGTGCCTAGTTCCATATCAATAAAAGCCTATAATCGATATATATCGATTTCAAGGAAACAGGCCAAGTAAAGTAAAGTAATCTGATCTGATCAAGAAGAACGTCAAGGAGTCCTTAAAGTCGCTAGATTAAGGTCTTCAGACAGGTAGGCATGACAAGATCGATATTTTTAGAGATAAGCTTAAAAACCAGATACTCGATAGGTATTTATCGATCGATCGATCGAAACAGACGGAGTTAGCTTGATCTGATAAGCAAAAACTTATTTCTTAATCAATCAAGTTGAAAGCGACTTTTTTTAGGCTCAAAGCCTCGTGCTGGTAAGCGATATTTATCGATTCGATCGGACAGAATATGCTGAGCTGACAATAATATGAAATAGACGGATGAGAGATGGACACGATTCGATCGAGTTGTAAGTACTAAATGATAGCAAAGCTATCATCATCATCGCCCTGTCACTTATGTATGCACAACGTCAATATAGCCACTTTTTTGAAGATTTTAGAAAGGGCAGAGGGTATAGAAAACTAAAACAATTAATGCCACGTCCACGTCGACACTTACCCAGGATCATTGGGCACCTCCGAGGGCGAAACGGGTCCCAGCTCCGTTTGTTGCTGCTGCTGCTGCTGCTGCTGTTGCTGCTGCTGCTGCTGCTCAATCTTGATGTCCATGTTGGCTATCTCTTTCTATCTTTCTCTCTTTCTTTCTCTCTCTTTGGAGCCGTCTGGGTCCTCTGGAACTGTGTGTGTGCTTTGGCTAATGTCCTAAAAACTGTTGATGTGACTGTTGCTGCTGCTGCTGCTGCTGCTTGGTGCGGGCATCGAAGAGGTTGGTGTAGGAGGTGTGCGTATGTGTGTGTGTATGTGTGTGTGAGAGTGTGTGTGTGTGTCTACGTCTAACACTAACTAAGACGACGGCGACTCCGGCGACGGCGACGTTGCGAGCTATCAATCTAACGCCGCTTTAATCATTGACAATGGCTGCTAATACGCTACTCGACGCGAGTTCCATTTGGAGTTGCTTTTATTATTATTATTATAAATATTATTATTATTTTGCTTATCCAAAACAAAATTGTTTACGTTTTTTGTTACATTGCGCACTTTGAATCACATTTCTGGGTTGTTGCTTCGTTTTGCAGGCCACTTTTGGTTAACAAGTTGTTGGATTTGGTGTTTTTTTTTTTTGGCTTTTTTTATATTTAGTTAATTTTTGTTTTTAAAGAAATGTTTAGAAACGTTGCGTTAACTATTGTTGTTGTATTTGGTTTGAAGGCAACATATTACTGCAATGAATTTAGTTTCAAAAATAACACAACAACAACAACAACAACAAATCACGCCATTAAATTGGCTGAGACCTAAAACAAATTGCAATTTCTGAGCAGCTGTAGTCGGTAGCCTCTGCCCGTAAATTCCAAATGATTCGAAACGTATAATCGTAAAACTCAAACAACTGTGCGAGGCGGGTGGCTGCGGGGGCAGGAGGGGGGCTCACAGCTAGATACGTTACAATGAATATCGCTGTTCGAAAAAAAAGGAAAACTTTTTTTTGAGTTTTCTTCGTGTTTTTTTGTAATGCTGAAAAATGCAAATGAAGTGCAAAGGTCTTAACAGAATAGAGCACAGATAAATAAGTTGACTTTGTCAGCCCTTCTATGCGATTCTCAAACAAAATAGCAGCTGTGCAAGCGAAGGCACATTGTCTTTCATTCCTAAACATTGACTTCTATGCGCTTCTCAAGATGACCTTTGGCCTTTGGAGTGGAAAATTCACTGCTATTGTTTGATCTTGGCAACTGGCGAGAATTACTTTTGAGCGCAAAAGCTCTAATATTAAGCTAAGCTTGGCCAGTGTCACCACACACTGTTGTTCGGCATAAAGAAATATGCATCGCCCTTTACAACACTGCAGCCTAGCTAATCTCTTAAGCTGCTTCCATGACATTTTTATTTTGTGCGCGTTTGCGGCTGTCTACGCAAAGCGCCGTTAGAAATCCTTTAACAAGCTTTACTTCACGAAACGCGCTGCAAAGCAACCAAAAAAAGTTCGCAAACGAAAACGATTTCATCGCAATGCGCTTTTTGTTGTTGTTGTTGCCATTGTTTTCAATACACGCCTTGATCTTTCCCACACCCACACGCACACACACACACACGTAAGTATATATATATATGTAAATAGTGCATTGCATGCAATGGGGACAGCATGTTGACTCCCCCAAGCAACAACAACAATAACAACGAGCTTTATAATAGCGCGCAGCATGCAAGCGACACACACACAAACGCCGCCCTGGGTGGGGGGCGGCTAGCTGTTACGGTACATGCATGCACCGTTACAGCGAGAGCAGAAGTTAACTGGCGGCGGCAGCAAACACGTGACCCGCCAATTGCGACAATTGGCAGCAGCGGCAGGCAGCAAAAATTCGCTGCGAAAATCAAACGACATATTTGCAATGCACAAGTGATCGAGTAGCCGCAGCAAACTGCCGCCAGTTGGCGCCACGATCGTCGTGTAGACATGTGTGTGTAATTGGAGAGTTTCAGGTTGCCGCAGCGACTGCGACTGTGACTGCTGCTGCTCCTGCCGCTTTATTGTTGTTGCCTTAGTGGCTTTGCCGGCCGGCCGCCATTTTGCACGTGCGATCGACAAAAGCTGATTGCTGCTGGCGTGGGCGTGCTGCCAGGGCTGTCGCTGCTTTTTATTTATTTCCGGCCTAAAACAAACACTTGGCCTAAAAAACCAAACACTTTGCCACCTCTTACAGGCACACACACTCACACACAAACATAAAGGCACACACGCACGCATACACATGCACACACTCAAATTGCACTTTATTTGTCGTTGTTTGTAATTAGAATTGAATGCCGCGCACTTTTATATAATCGTCAATTTTGCATTGACACAATGCCCTGGTCGCCCGCCTCAAATAAACAAACAATTTGTTGTTGTTAAGTGTTGTTGTTTATGCCGTTACTGGCACGCACTTCACTTGCAACTGCAACGAGCGAGCTAAATTTTATATATTCTTTATTCGATTGCAATTGCTTTTGCTGCTGCTGCTGCTGTTGCTGCTGCTGCTGATTTTGTGCGCGCACACGAACGCGACAACCAACAAGACGACACTGAGACACGGCCACGGCAGCCAGCCCCAACGTAGCTGAAGCCCCCAAACAACACACTGACACTGAGGCAGCAGCAGCGGCATCGGCAGCGACAGCGGCATCGGGTCACAGTAGCACGCGCTGCACTTGTATTGGTTGTAGTAGTTGTAGTTGAGCGAAGCTTTGCGGCCGCGTCGGCAACCTACCGACGTCGGCAGAGGCTGTGCGAAATGTTCACAGTGCACCAGCCAGCCGGCTGCATTATGCCGAAAAGCCAGCGCACAGCTGATAAGTGATAAGCAGTGCAGAGAGCGTGCGTACGTCTGTGTGTGCGCGCGTGTGTGTGTGAGCGAGAGAGCGCACGCCGCAACTTAAGAGCGCCGAGTTGACGCTTAAGAGCGTTACATTTGTTTTCATTGCGCTTTATGCTTAATGCGTTTGTGTTGAGCTTTGAAAGCTTACACTGCGCACAATTTGAATGAAAGCTTTGCGAAATGTTGGGAATATAACTAAATTTGATTTTTAATTCCAAGTGAACGCCAATCGAATGCTAAATTTATCTAGCTATATTTTTTGAAAACCTCAAATGATTTTTTCAATTAAAAGAAGTCTGATCTTGAAAAGAGTCTAAAACTTGGACGATCCAAGGCGAAAACAAAAACTCATTTGAAGATCTGACCCAAGATTTTAGAATTGAGTTGCAATGTACGAAGAAAATTCAAAATATTTAAATGACAATACGTAATATTTAAGCCAAAGAAATTGCGATTCAAACTTCACATTTCTTTATATATTACAAATGTGATGTCACAATTTTCGAAAGTTACGCAACACTGCATTTTAGTTTTCGGAAAATTTTTAGTTTTATTGCATTTTACATATTTTTTTAGAATACGGTAAATTTAGCACAGCTCAGCTTTCAACTAGAATCTGTTCGAAATATCGGCTAACAATTTTGTGGGCGAAACGGAAAGACTTCGAAAACACCGCCCAATAGTGTGGAAAAGTGTTGTAAAAAGATAAATAGCGTTTACTTTCACTTAAAAGGTGTTGGAAAATGAAAAGAATTGAGTTAATTTTTAAAGCACGACGTGAATCACAGCGATTCAAATCAGAGTCTGAACATTCGAACATTTTACCATCTGCGACTAACACTACAACAAAAAAAAACAACAGCAACCAAAAGAAACGCACGCATTTAACTGGAAGCCGTCGCTGGCTTTGTGGGCGGCGACGGTGGTGGCGTGTCTGTCGTGTCCGTCGCAGTGGGCTCCTCCTTTTCCTTGTTCCAGCTCTTCAGACCCTCGGGCAGCGTTGTATCTTCCTCAAAGGAGCCGGTGCCCTCGACAAACTCCTCGTACGTTGACTTATCCTTAAATGGACGCGGTCCCAGCAGCTCAATCATATCATCGCGACTGAGCACCTCATTCTGCAGCAAACGCTCCGCAACAAGACGCACATCCTCCTTGTGCTTGACCAACAGCTCGGTTGTGGTCGTGTGCGCGCATTTGATGATGTCCCTCACCTCGCCATCGATCATCATGGCGGTGTCCTCGGAGTAGGGCTTGCTGAACACCGGGTCGCCGCTTTGGCCCAAGTCAAAACTGACCTGGCCCACCTTTTCATTCATGCCGAAACGCACCACCTGCGAGTAGGCGATGTCTGTGATCTTCTTGAGATCGTCCTGTGCGCCGGTGGTGATACGATTGAAGAACAACTCCTCGGCCACGCGGCCGCCCAGGGTCATGCACATGCGATCAAATAGCTGCTCCTTGGACAGCAAGTAGTGATCCTTGGGCAAATACTGGGCATAGCCCAGACCCTTGCCGCGTGGTATAATCGAAACCTTTAACAGCGGATCGGCGTGCTCCAAGAACCAGCCGGCCACCGCATGGCCAGCCTCATGATGAGCCACCGTTCGCTTCTCCTCGGGCGCCAACACATTCGTCTTCTTCTCCATGCCCGCGATGACGCGCTCGATGGCCTGCTCGAAGTGCTTCAGCACAATCGAGTCCTTGGAGTCGCGAGCCGCTATCAGTGCCGCCTCGTTGCACACATTGGCAATGTCGGCACCGGTGAAGCCCGGTGTCAGTGCAGCCATTTTACGGGACAAGGAGTTCTTGTCAAGGTCCGTTTTAAGTGAGCCCAGATGCACCTTAAAGATGCTCGCGCGTCCCTTGATATCCGGCGCCGGCACATAGATCTGACGATCGAAACGTCCCGGACGCATCAGCGCCTTGTCCAGAATGTCTACGCGATTGGTGGCAGCCAGCACCACAACGTTCGTCGTCGTATTAAAGCCATCCATTTCGACCAGCAACTGGTTCAGTGTATTCTCCTGCTCGGAATGGCCGCCAAACGTTTTGCCGCCACGTTTCCGGCCAACAGCGTCGATCTCATCAATGAAGAGAATGCATGGCGCATGCTTGCGCGCCATGGCAAACATATCACGGACTCGGGAGGGGCCGACGCCCACGAACATTTCGAGAAACTCTGAACCGGATACGGTGATAAATGGTACATTCGCCTCGCCGGCTGTTGCCTTGGCCAGCAGGGTTTTGCCCGTGCCGGGCGGGCCGGTTAACATGGCGCCCTTGGGTATCTTGGCGCCCAGATCAATATACTGTTGCGGATTCTTCAAAAAGTTGACAAATTCCATTATTTCAATTTTAGCCTCCTCACAGCCGGCAACGTCTCTGCAAAAGGGAGGGGAGGAGGGGACTATGTAAATTGAT
This sequence comes from Drosophila kanekoi, assembly GCA_037075305.1. Lineage (NCBI taxonomy): Eukaryota > Metazoa > Arthropoda > Insecta > Diptera > Drosophilidae > Drosophila > Drosophila kanekoi. Next base: position 10,608,100 of record JBAMCE010000141.1, read on the forward strand.
TCAGTGTGTTAGTCAAAATTGGAAAATCTCACTTAAATCCGATGCCAATCTCTGTGGGATTAATTAACTTGGCCGTCGATTGCATGACACCTCCAAATAGGCCGCCGCCCTTGCGTCCACGTCCCGCGCCCATCATATCGGCCGATTTTCTCATCATATAAACAAGAAAACCGATTATCAACAACGTGGGCAACAGACCCGTCAAACTGGACGCTTCCACCTCGTTGCGATAGATGACGGGCACAAAATTGATGGACTCGACGCCCTGTTCCGTTTGCGCTGTCTCTAGATTGCGCTCAAAGGAGTCAACGCTGCCAATGTTGAACCACATGACACCGCTGCTGCTCTGACTGGGCTGCAGGCGCACACGGACCCACTTCTTGTTGACCACCTCCAGTTTCTCGACGAGACCCTTGGACAGGTAGCTGGAAAATACCAAAAGCATTACATAATCGTTTATGCATGTGGATTTGAAGGGTTATATCATATTATCAAAAATTAACTCAAATTAACTTAAATCAAATGTTCTCTTTATCCTAAAATCCTTTTTTAGATTTGTTCGAATATATCGGGTAAAAAATCTGATCCTGGAATGATATCCTTTTGGACTCCTACAGATCATGCCTATGAAATGAACTTCTAAAGGACAATTTCAAAAACATAGCTCTTGGAATGGCATCTATTATAATCCCCCACTAGTCTTACGTCACAAAAACAAATAAGAATGCACGAAAACTTGTACAGTAAAACCACATGTACAGTAAATCCTCTGCTAACGAACAGCTGCCGTGGGCGGATACAAGTTGAAGCCGGCAAATTTCTTAAGTGCGAGCCAGTGTTGGCAAATGCAACTTAAAAACTACGAAATGATTTTTGGAAATAATTGAATAATCGTTTTATGAACAAAAAATAACAAAAATAAAGCCAAACCAGTTAAAAGTTAAACCGTTTCGGACAACTGTCTATAAGAGACATATTTAGTTACAAACCAGCTGCGTTTTCCCACACTTGTCAATTTTGGGCACTCTGCCTTTGTCTCTACGAAAACTGAAATCGCGTCCGCTCAAAAGAGCTTTCACTGTACACGAATATGAACATGAAAAAGATGATGCAACTGCATGCGCAGTCTGATGAAATTGAATGGGGCGCACCTGTTGACAAACTCCTTCCAGGAGATCTCCTTGTAGCCCATCTCAAAGAAGGCGAACGAGCCGATCAGAACTACGGCACCGATGGCGCCAAACAGAATCCAGCGTTCGCGATCGCCACCGCCGGACTCGCCCAGCGGACGGCCGCCTTGCGTGCCGCCGCCGCGTGCGCCCGGACCACGAGAACTGTTGTTGAACATGCCGAAATTCCAATCCGATTTCGTATCGCTGGCAATGCTGGGCTTAATCGCGGGTGGTTTGGGCTTGCTGCTGCCGCCGGACGTCGACGGTTTGCCGCCCGACGCCGGCTTCTTGTCCCCCTCGGCGGCAGTTTTGGGTTGGCCGGATTTGCCGCCTGCCTCAAAATACTTCTCAAAGCCCTTGGGCGGCTTCTTACAGAACAATTCCAGCTGCTCCACAATGTAGCGCACGAGCGGCATCAGCTCAACGGATGAGCTGCTGCGCTGCATCTGAAGGTAGAATGTCAAACAAATTAATCACAATTCATCGGTATCTGTGCTACGCACCTTGTCTGTGGACGGAGCGTGTGTATAGCTACGTTTCATAAGGCTTTTCATTGCCCTGGCCGAGCTGAGCAGCCGGAAAGCCATGTTGCTCTTTGGTGACTACGGAGGCGGGCAGGCGGGCGGGGGGCTGGGCTGTGCTGAATATTTTCTTTAGGTTAAATAACGACAGCGGCACCGTTAATTTTTACTGAAATATCTGTGAATTTTGAAACAACTATTGAATTATTGCGAAGAGCCGAAAGTTACCGCCTCATATAGCACTAAGTTGTTTCAGGTTAATGCTTTAAAAATAAAAAATAAACTGTTTTTAGATTTTTTTGGTGCGCTATTGTGAAATTTCGATTTTCAGCTAATAGTTGAAGGCAGAGCTGATTCGATAGTTGACCAGGGCTGGCTAGCGGTTAACAGTGTTGAACAGCGCACGCAGACAGTAATCCTTAATAATATTTTTCAAGAATTTCTAGTTTTTAAACTAAATTCGCAAAACATTTATCAAAATGAGAATCGTTTAAATTGTATACACAACTAATGTCTATTGCTCATAACATTTGCATGATGACGTCACAATTGCTCTGCAATTTCTTTGCGTCGTTCAGCAACACTAACCAACATGGCGTCCGGTGTTGTGCTGTGTCGTGTGGTACGTATTGCTAGTCGTGAAAATTTTCTATTCTTCAAATTAGCTAATAAATTAACTCAAATTTGGCATGAAAATATGCACAAAACGTGTACCAATCAAAATGCTTGTGATTTAACATTAAACGTCGCCTTGGGCGTATCGTTTTTGTATATTTGCGACGTTTTCCGCAACTGTCTGCGCGAAGGGTACGCAATTTTGCAGGCCAAAAGAAAAAAAACGAAAAAAAAGTTTTGCTACCGACTTGACATCGTGTGTGTGTGTGGATGTGTTTATGTGTGCTCATGTGTACAGTTGGCTGCTAAAAACCATAACAAAAATGTGTAAAAATAGTTTAAAAAATGCCTTCAATCCGTTTCTCATTAGCGTCTGTGTGTTTGTGTGTAGATGTGCGTGCAATTTTTTCCGGTAGTCTGTTGTAGGCTGTCGTGAGTGGTTGCGGGGGCACTATTATAGTAAAATCTCTATGCAGCTGCTCTGTTCGTGTCAGTGTGCGAATGGAAAAGCGTGTGCATGCGTGTGTGTGTGTGTTTGTGTGTGCGAATTGTACGAGTCTCCGGTTTGCAACACTAAAAATCAATAAAAATGCAGCAACAACAACAATGCACACTTTTTGGTGTAGATTTCACTGGGTGGCTGCCGCTCAACAGGGGGCGCTCTATTGAATAAAAGAAAAAAATATATAGATGTATGTATGCAAGTGTGTAATAATTGTTCAACTTTCTTCTCATTGCAGCTTTTGTAACTAAAACTCCGTTTTGACATCACTTTCATCATAATCTGAATAAAAATAATAATAATAATAAAAAAAAACCATCGAAAACGAATCAAAAAGCAAATAATAATAAATCATCTAATAAAAAAAAAACAAAAACCAAGTTACATACCAACAAAACAAACAAACCAACAACAAACAACTACAACAAAGCTCAAAAAGTCTAAGAGGCGTTTAATACCGGAGGGGCATCTGCCATAAACTTTTAGTTTTGAAATTTCCTTTGTTTTCGTTTGCAAATTCGCTTTAAACTCAACAAAAATATATATGCCGAAAAGCTCACTAAAAAGTCTACACTACACTAAAAATCAAAATTTGCGAAAAGACGAGAATTTACGCGAAGAAAGACTGCAAAAAGCAAAAGGGAAACGTCGCCGTCTGCGGTGAGCGGCGCACACAGTCAAGAGTCTGTTAGCGGGTGTGAGCGAGATAGAAAGCGGGAGATAGAGCGAGAGAGAGAGAGACGACATAGCGACTGCGCATCTGTGCAAAAAAATAATAAAAAAAACAACAACAAAACAAGCCAAGCTTAAAACGAAGACTTTCAAAACCAACAACAACAAAAACCAAACAAAATTCAAACGCTGTGAAATTAACTCGTCAATACTCAAAGCAACAACAAAAAAGCAAAAAGAAAAAAAAAAGAGAAATCAACTGAAGTAAAACGGAGTTGAAGTCTTAACAAATACAATAACAATTCAAAAACACACGCACGCACTAAAACAAAAACAAAAGAAAACAAAAACAACAAACAAAAAAACAAATTACAAATAATAAGAACTGTCTAACTAAAGCAGCTAAAACGCGACGCTGAGGCGTTGACGTTGACGTCTAACTCGAATAAAACTAAAGGATAAATCAACAACAACAACAAGAACACGTTTAACAATCCCAAAATTCCTCATTTATTTGTTTTTTCCTGAAAGCTTTAATTTAATTACGAATTTTTGTTAAGTCAAAGTGAATTCAATTTGCTAAAATTATTTAAAATTAAGACAACAAAAACGCCGCCTCTAAAACAACAACAACAACAGGAACAAAGCAAGCGAGAAGAGAAAACAAACACAAACAGCAAAAGCAACAACAACAACAACTACCAACAAACAACTGAATTAAAGTTTTAAAGTACAAAATAACCGGAAGTTTAAGCGAGAAGAAGAAAAAACAACAACAACAACAACTAATTTAAACATTTAAAAAACATTTAATTTAAACGCAACATCAATTTAAAAATTATTTTACAAAGAAAATAAACAACAAAATATTATAGTTCGTAAGGCCAAAAACAAAAACGACAATTTTGTCGCCTGTCGTGCGGCGGCCGTGTGAAAAAGTGCAAAAGCGCCAGAAGAAGAAGAGAAGAGAGCTAGAGGGCGCCCGTGAGACCGAGCGAGAGAGAGAGAGAGCGACGGTGCGATCGTGCGCGAGTCACCGTTAGAAAGTTCCGCCTTGTAAAAGAACAGAAAGAAGAAGAAAAAAAACACGATAAAGCAACAATTGTGCCGCAAAGAAAACAAAAACAAAAAAACACAAAAATATAAAAAAAAATGTACTAAAAACAGTAAAAAAAAAAAAACAAAAGAAAACGAGCAACTAAAAAACGGTAACAATAAAGAAAAACATTTAAAACCAAAAATCTACAAGAATTCTATTAGTTTTAAGTAACTTTTACAACAACAAAAATACAATATGAAGACCCCAGCAACAAATACAACAACTGAGTAACACACAAAGAAAACAAAAACAAAAAAACAACCGCAACTTAGCCAATAAATAAACAAAATTGTAAATAAATGAAATTAATCAACGCCCAGCTAAAAACTTGAAAAAAAAATTGAAGAGAAAACAAACAGAAAATAAAAACTGCGCGGCCTCGTGCCCGAAAATAACAGTTTTTTTTTAACAAACTTTTGTTAATTTTTAAATAGTTTTCAGTTTTCTTTTTTTATAAGTGTACCTAGTGAGAAATGTTAAAAGTCTAAATGCGATAACGATAAAAAGCAACTAAAACAAAAACAAAAGCAAAAGCAAACGCAAAAAAAAGAAGAAAAAACAAATTCAAAGAAAGATTTAACAACTCTGTGATAATTACTGTAAATTTATAAATATAAACAAAAAAAACAAAATAAAAAAATCTCTAAGCATTAATAATGAATACTAAATAAAAACTGTAATTTTTAACAATAGTAAAAGGAGATAGAAGAAGAACGAAAACAACAAAAAAAAACGACAACAAACACTTTATTTGTAAGAGCAAATGCAAATTAAAAGATAAAAACATTGAAACAAATTCGTGATATCTTAAAGGACTTCGATACATATACTATAGTATATTATATATTATATTATATAAACTTTAAGTAAATAAGCTTAACTTAGCGTAAGCAAAAAAAAACAAGTGAAATAACAAAAAAAAAACGTAAGTGAAAATACAACAAACACAAAAGCAAAGGCAAAAGCAAAAGCAAAAGCAAAATAAAACAACCCTAGGTTAAAACAAAGACTTTCAACAAAACGCGCATTCAAAATATATATTAAAAAACAAAAACGAAAACGGAAAAATAATTAAACAAATCTTAGGCTTAAAGTTCAACATAGTAAATGAAAACCAACAACAATTAAAGAGTATCTATCCAACTATATATATATATATATGTGTGTATGTACATATATATATGTGTATTAACTATAAATAACAGTAAATAGTGAATAACGGTAAACGAAACAGCAATAAACAACATACAAAACGTGTAACCGAAAAGTAATAGCAACTGCAGCAACAATATACAGCGAAATAACGGCATAACGGCATAACGGATCACTACCAGAAGAACGCACCGCCCCCGCCCTTCCCCTCGTAAAGACACGCACTCCCCTCAAACGCCAACGCATCAACGTCTTGCAGCCCGCGGCAGGCAGGCCCCAGAGCGGCGCAGCACTTCGGAGAGAGTCAGAGAGTGAGAGAGCGATAGCGAGAGCGAGAGAGAGATCGCAATAAGGTGTAAGAAGCAAAAAGCGAAAAGTAAATTTTAAACAAACATTACATAAAAATAAATCACTAATACTTCCTAAATACCACAACGATTGCCTACAAATATATATATATATGTATATTATATAGATGTATATTATAGTAAAAGGAAAAAAGCAAACATATTAACCACAACCCCTCCAAAAAGCCCCTCAAACAAACAAACATACAAAAAACAAAATCATCTTATTAACTATATATCAAATAACTGCTCTAAACTTATTGAAAGCAAAGTATTCCGTAAAGCGAACCAGTGTATTTTTCTAGTAAAACTAAAAACAAACAAAAACAACAACTTAAAACTCGAACACATGAACAAAAGCGCAATAAATAGTTGAAAAGGTAAAAAAAAAACATATATATACATATAAATAAATGTTTGTTCATCTAAACTACAACAACAACAACAACAACCGACGGCAAGCGACAGCAGCAAATGCATTTTCATCCGAATGCGAATACTCTATATATATATTTTCTTATTAAAACACAAAACAGCCGCAACTTCAACTAACAACAACAATAATTAATAATAAAAAAAACAAAAGTTAAATCTGTTAATTACATTATATTTAACGGCATTTTTACATACGTTTCTTCGGGCCAACAATAAAATACAACTCGTAGAAAGTCGACCACCCACAACAACAACAAACAACAACAACTGCAGCAACAACAACCGCAACAACAAATGATTGTTTCTTTATGAACTTCGAAGACAAGGAATTTCAGTGCCTCTTGTGCCAGTGTTTAGCCAAAATATATATACACAACAAATACGTATTTATTGCTTAGTTTTTTTTTTGTTTTTGCTCTTTGATATACAAAAATTACACAAAAAATCGAAAATAAATAAATTAATTAATTAATGTAAAACAAATAATAATTACAAATATTATAAATAATTCCAAAAAAAAACTGGAAGACTGTTCACATTTTGAACAGCTCCAAAAAACACGCTCGCTCTCTTTAAAATCATTCAACATTCTCGTCATCGATTGATCATCAACAACACCAATTAAAGCAATCACAACACCAACAACCACAACAACACCAACAACCAGTCTCCTTGTGCTAGTCGCTATCAGCATTTTCTTAGAACATCCAAACAAGCAAACAATTTACAACATGAATACGCAATCCAAAGGATATCGCACTGGCGAAGGTAAGTTCAACAAAAGAAACACTAAACGAGTATCTGTAAACAATATGTTAAGCAACTGGCGTGCTTTTAGGTACAATAGCCTAGACAAATTTTCTTTAAATGTCCCAAATGTCCTAAAACCGACCCAAAACCTGAAGTATACAAATATATATTGATAAAATGAACCAGAAAGCGACAATCGTGAGCTTCTTGCTGTTTACATGAAATGTAAAGCTATTAAAACAGTAATGTTAATAAAAAATGTAAACAAATCTTCTGTTAAATTACAAGTAACAGTGCTTAAGCATGTTAAAAGCTCACTGTTATCTACATATGCAAGTCATGTAAAGAGTCAGTAGCAGAATATGTTAAGTGTGGTTGTTTTCTAGCCTTGCAATTAAAATGTCCCAATAACTGTAAAGTTCTATCTTGGGCACTTCTGATCATCTAATGTGTCCTTTACAGTGTATCAGCATTTTAGCTTTAAATGCCAAGTCGAACTCATTCTCTCTTTCCCATTCTGAACGTCTTGCAGAAATCTACGATAATTTGCAGTGCTTCGACATGACTGCCATACGGAACTTGAACATACCTACAACTTTTCCGACCATTGGAACCTTTACGCTGGACTCCACCACGTTGGGTCTGCAGCCGCAGTCGCATGGTCCAACAGCTGCGGCCGTGCAATTGGCCATGGCTCAGGCGCCGCAGCAGCAAAGCATGCATCATCATCAGCAGCAGCAACATATGCAACAACAGCAGCAACATCATCAGCAGCAGCAACACCAACAACATCAGCAGCATCAACAGCAACAACAACAGCAGCAGCAACAACAACAGCAGCAGCATCCCAGCATTGGCATGTTTGATGCAAATGAGGTCAACGATATCATCCAAACTCCGCCACAAATTGGCGTCTTTCAGTCCAACAGCGTGCTGAACAACGGCGCCGGCAGCTCATCGTCCATTTTCGGCTCGCAGTCGAGCAACTCGTCGGCCACAGCATCCGGTGCCAACGATCCGAATCAGACCACGCGCGAAACTGGCATCATTGAGAAGCTACTGGTGGGTCTTAAGCCGAGCAGTAATATCTGTTAATTATACATTCCGCAAAAAAACGACTCTTTAATCATGAATTATTTCTCTTTTGCGCAGCATTCGTATGGCTTTATTCAGTGCTGCGAGCGGCAGGCGCGTCTTTTCTTTCATTTCTCGCAGTTCAGCGGCAATATTGATCATCTTAAAATTGGCGATCCCGTCGAGTTTGAGATGACCTATGATCGGCGCACGGGCAAACCAATTGCTAGTCAAGTCTCGAAAATAGCGCCAGAGGTTGTGCTCTCCGAGGAGCGTGTCACCGGCACTGTGACCACCGAGCTGCGCACGGATAGTGCCAACAATGTGCTCAACTCCAGTGAGACAACCGGTCGCATTAGCTATGAGAATCGCGGCGAATGCTTCTTTTTACCCTATACCAAAGACGATGTCGAGGGCAATGTCAATTTGCGTGCTGGCGACAAGGTCAGCTTTCAGATCGCTACGAACCAAAGGTGGGAGGGAAAATATACCCTATAATATATATTATTATATATCTTATGCTCAATTATTGTGCACTTGCAGAGGCAACCTGGGCGCCTGCCATATACGCCTGGAGAATCCGGCCCAGCCTGTTAAGTATCGCGGCGTTGTCTGCTCGATGAAGGAATCCTTTGGTTTTATTGAACGCGCCGATGTGGTTAAAGAGATTTTCTTTCACTTCTCCGAGGCCGAGGGCAATGTTGAGCTGCGACCCGGCGACGATGTCGAGTTTACCATACAAACGCGGAGCGTAAGTAGAGCTGATAATTACCATACAGTACTTCATATCACACTAACAATAGCAGTCTGCCTCCGTGCCTCCGCAGGGCCGCGAGTTTGCCTGCAACATAACGCGTTTGCCACCCGGATCGGTCATCTTCGAGGATGTCGATAGCACCATTTACAAGGGCCAAGTGCTCAAATCGCTTGATCGCAACAATGCGGTGCGTCAGAACAATGATCCGCTGCCAGGTCGCATACGTTACCGGGCACCCGACTACTCCGAGGTGGAGGTGCCATTTGGCGATAAGGACCAGAAGGGTGATTTTACTTTACGCCACGGCGATTGGGTGCAGTTCCTATTGGCCACCGATCGGCGGGATCAACTGCAGCGTGCCACCTCCATAGCGCTGCTGGACGAGACATTCAAGGTGTCCGGCGAGAAGCGTGAGCAGGGCACAATTGCCTCATTGAAGGAGGGCTTTGGATTCTTGCGCTGCGTGGAGCGTCAAGTGCGTTTGTTTTTCCACTTTACTGAGGTTCTCGATACGGTAAGTTAGCCCATGAAATTATATGGTATATTCTATAATATTCCTTCTCTCCGCGCAGAGCCGTGAAATCGATGTCAATGACGAGGTGGAGTTTACTGTCATTCAGGAGCCCGGCTTGGCCTATAACAACTCGCGTCTGCAGGCCATACGCATTAAACATTTGCCGCCCAATACTGTGCAATTTGAAACTCTAATGGCCAACAACATTGAGGGTAAGCTTAAATGCATCCAAAGATTTCTTAATTCTAATCTTGGTAATCTATTGTTGCAGGCACCGTGACACGCGAGGCGCCCAAGAGTCCCATTAAATCTCAGGATCGCTTCGAGGGTGGCGTCATCACCTACGAGCATGGCGATGTTAAAAAGACTATTATGTATTTTCTTAAAGACTGCGAAAAACCACCAAGGGTTGGCGAGCGTGTGCGCTTCGATATTTACATGGTGGGTTATGGTTGCAAGCAATAAAAGTTATATGTGTAGCCATCAGAGAACAAGATGGACAGGAAAACGGGCTAAAAGACAGGCAGACATACCAACAGAGGGACTGCCGGGCAGACAAATTGACAGGCAGACAGACGGAGACAGACAGACCAACAGTAAGACAGACAAACAGACAAACTTCGCATTCCAAATTGATCTAAAATATATCTGCAAGAGAATTGACTCTTCCACAGTCAAAAGAATGCGGCCTTTTCCTAATATAATCTAATCTTGTATTCCGCTTCCCTTTTCGCAGGTTAAACGTAACAAGGAATTTATAGCTGTCAATGTGCAGCAAGTATCGCTGCAACAGCAACAACAACAACAACAGGCGCAGCAGCAACAACAACTTTTAAGCCAGCAAACAGCTGCTCAACAACAACAAGCACAACAACCAGTTGCCAATCTAAATCAGAACGATCAAGTGTTGATCTCGAATGGCATCGGCTCGAATGCCAGCTCCATGCAGAATGGTTATATAATGCACGGCAGCCCTGGCGGCGGCAGCAGCAGCAACAGCAGCGTGGGCAGCAATGCCACCACACAGCAGATTTCAACGCCCCACATCGAGGACTTTAAGCTGGAGAATAATAATCATGCGAATGCTGAGGCCGCTGGCGGGCAGTTGTATCGTGGTTTTATAGCCGTCATTAAGGAGAATTTTGGCTTCATCGAGACGCTGTCGCACGATGAGGAGGTATTCTTTCACTTCAGCAACTATCAGGGCAATCCCAATTGGCTAGAGCTGGGTCAGGAGGTCGAGTATACACTGGCTCCAAATGGCAACACCTCCGTTTCGGGCAATTGCTTGCCCGCTGAGAATGTGCGCACTTTGCCAAAGAACTCGATACCGCAGCCGGCGGTGCTGGAGACGGTGCACAATGGCGTTGTGGCGCGTCCATTGCGCTGCATCAATCCGGACCAGCAGGAATATGCCGGCCTAATTGAGATACTCGATGAGCAGCGCACCACAATCATTTCACAGCATGAATTTGGCATCACCAGCTTGGTGAATAAGCGCGATCTGTTGCAGAAGGGCGATCTGGTTAGCTTTCGCATCGATGAGAGCGGCCGGGCGGCAGAGGTGAATGCGGTGCGGCAAAAGAAACGTGCAACTGTCGACTCCATCAAGGGTCAATTTGGTTTTCTCAATTTCGAGGTCGAAGACGGCAAGAAGCTATTCTTTCACATGTCCGAGGTACAGGGCAATACGGTGGCTCTACATCCTGGCGATACCGTCGAGTTCTCCGTGGTTACCAATCAGGTGGGCAACAGCTTAAAGTTCAGCTTCAACTTGGCAGTTTATTTAATCGTATATTTTATTACTCTTTAGCGCAATGGCAAATCTTCGGCTTGCAATGTTTTAAAAATAAACGATCGTCCCGATCGTCTGATCTCGCGCCTTAAGCTCAATGGCGATGACGGTGTGCCGCGTTTGATATTGATACGCGCACCCAAGGGGCCGCAGGGCAAGGGCTTCTCTATACTCGCGCGCCATCCACGCATTCCAGGTGCGTAGATACACTAATTAACTAATTAAAATGTGTATTTTATTCATATGCTCATTGCTTACAGGCGCCATTATGGAGTAATTCCAAATCAGATATTTGATGCAAATTAAAGACAATGCATACACACAAACACACACACACACATACAACCACGCTTGTACGCAACAACATAAACAAGGCTTACCAAACACACAAAGATGGCACAGGAACTGCAAATATATAAATTAACAACAATTACGCAACTACAGAACTACATTGTGAACTTGTCTCTTAACAACCATATTATCAATGAATACAAACAAGCATACATTTATTAAGTATATTAACTTAGAAGCAAAACAAAACTATTTGAAACGATAATAATAATTGATAGCAAAACATATGGCATACCCACATACCACATATATATGTACAATTACGATTGAATACTAAACGGCAACTCCAAAACAATTTCTACGTGTCTGATATATATATACATATATATATATATAAAACGAAAAAAATAAGAAAATATTACAAAAAAAAAAAAACTTAAAACTAAACGAAATTTTACGTAAACTTACGCATTAACCATTAAACCAGGGCCCTAAACTCCTAATTGTAATCAAATGCAGTCTGTATTTTTTCTGTTATATTGAAGTTGTGCGCTGCTTAAAACTGAAATTCAAGTGTCTGAGAGAGATGAAACCAAATTGTGTGTATACGTATACTATTTTTCAACTAGTTTTGCTTTAATTTAATTTTAGCATATATAAAATGAAATCTATAGCATATTAAGAGATACAACAACAACAACAAAAAACAAACGTAAACAATTATTGTATAATGGCAACGAAATCCTTGCATATGTGCATTAGACAAACAAATAACAAACAAAAACAATATATGCCATAGATGCGTAGATAGTTATTTCTTCTCTTCTTTTCTCTACTTATATATGCTCTATTCTCTAACTCTATTCTAATAATTCTCGCAAAATGTTCTTTCATAGCTTCTTTGAAGTCTTTACTGTTAAACTGGCAAATATATATATATATTTATTATGATGATTGTATACAACAAGAGGAAAATGAAAGCATGAAGTATTTATAGCAAAACAAAGTCTTAATTTCGTTTGTAACATTTCAACACCAAAACACTCTATCGAGTATCGACTATAGAGTATCGAGTATCGAGTATCGAGTATAGATATATATTATCTGTGTATGTTGTTGTTTCACGAATTTTTTTGCTGCATTCAAAGGGTTGCATTAACTTATACAAAATACATACATACATGCATACATACATACATACATGCATATACATCTTACATATATACAAAGCATATTTATTATTTATAAAAACCAAACAAAAACAAAATATTTCGAAATCGAACTTTGTAACTAACACACACAAACAAACAAAACAAAACAACAAAAAAAAAGCAACAAGAATATAATATTAATTATTAACAACAAAATGAAAACATAACTAAAAGTCTTGTATGAGAATGTAGAAGAGCAAATGTAATTTGCTGCGCCAAATCTGTTGAAACCATTTAATGAAAGATAACAAAAATTAATTTTTAAAAATGTATTTTTAAATATTAAAGTATATATATATATATATAGTATAACAAAATATAAAAACATAAAAAATACAAAGAGATCGTGTCGGAAACAAAGAGCAAATATTGTGAAACAAAATTATGAATTTCAATTACTAAAACAAAAAAACAACAAAAACAAGAAAAAAACGAAAACCATTTAACAAGCTAACAACAAATTTTGGGATCAGTACGTCCTACTATAGCCATGTTATACACATATACAACAACAACAACAACAACAAAATGAACAAGCAAGATTTAAATAGTAACTTTAAACATGTATAACGCTATAATACATATATATATATATATACATATATATGTATATATCGTCTGATCTGCCGCAATTGGGTTAACTGCGGGCGTTTAGAGATTTATGCAATGCAATGAAATGAACAGCACAGACACAAAACAACCGAACAGCAACTAATCCTTATTTATAAAATATAAAACATAAAAAAATCGTAAAACATACACAACAACAAAAAAAATACAAAAAAAAAAAACAAAACAAAAACAAATACATATGTGCTTGAATACGAAAGAAAAAACAAAAAAAAAACGCAAACTATATAAGTCAAATAATAAAAAAATAAATACATATTTCAATAAAGGTAAACAAAATTGTGTTTAACTGGCTAATTATAATAGATTGCTATATATAAGAAATTATAATGGAATATTAGATAAGTAAATCAGAGAAAATTAGATAAGATGCAGAGGAATTGTGGCCCATAATTGCGTACAGATGCAGTTTTGGAAGAGAAGAACTTCTTGTGGGGATAAAAGTGAGATTCTTGTTTCTTTAAGCATGAAAAGCCTTGGACAATTAGATAAGTAAAGCAGAGAAAATTAGATAAGCTGCAGAGCAACTTTGGCCAATAACTGCGTACAGTGCAGAAAGAGTTTGGGAAAAGACGAACTTCTAGTGGAAACAGAAATGAGATTATTGGTTTGTGATCGTTCGACGCCGGGTAATTTCTTTAGGCATGAAAAGCCTTGGTAAAGAAAACAAAAACCCAGATGTTTTGCTTTGTTTTTGGTTTGTTTTTGCTTTGTTTTTGGTTTGTTTGTGTTTTTTTTTATATATATTTATTTATAAGAATAATTTATATCTGCTTAAGATTTCCGGGTTACATGACATGACTATGGTATGGTATCGCATTTAGACGCTCCTTAAAACTCGATTTGCTTTTTGTTTGTTTCTTATTATTGACTGTTGACTCCTATTTGTTTTTTTTTTTTTTGTTTCTCGCTATGCTCTATGCTATTTTCATTGATTTCTCAAAATTCAAATATTTCATAAATAGTAATTTGTTAATTCGTTTCGATTGAGGTTATGTAATTGAATTATATATTACTTATAAGTTTACGCTTGCATTGATTTGTTTATAGAGAATATTGCATTGATTTTCGATTTGTTTGCTTTGTTTTGTTTTTGTTTTGTTTTTCTATGCCTTTGCTTTCGTTTACGCATGATTATATCGCCTATATATATGCATATATATAATATCGTAATATCGCTTAGTTTTGGTAGATATACTAAATGTCAAAAGATTGCGTGTGGGGTTAAGAACTTTTTTGACGAATTTAAAAACCGATTAATTGCATTATACAATATAATATATATATATATATATATATAAATTCCGTAAAAATGGTTTATCCGTAATACAAACTTGGGTATTCCTTGACTTTCCCCTCTCTCTCTTCTTGAGTTCTTCTTCTTCTTCTTATTTAGCTCATTGATTTATAACGAATTTCTGCACCGGCATTTTAATTGCATCAACTTACAAATATACTATTACAAAAAACATTGAGTTTTGTATAAAAAATCGAGGTAAACTTTGATAGTGCATCGGATCTGCTTTGGTGTTTGTTTTTCTTCTTCTTTGTTTTCTTTGTATTTGGTAATATTGCTAAAAGGTTCAAGGAAACTCAGGGCCAAGTCACTGAATTGGCATCAAAGGCATTTTGTAGACAATGTAGATGCATATTGGAACGATTTCTGTGTGTACTTTTCTCATAATTGCCGATGCACCAATTAAAAATTGTTAGCTCTTTTTTGACGCTCTGGGGCGCCATGAGCCTGTGCGTGTGCGTGCGCGCGCGTGTGTGTGTGTGTGTGTGTGTGTGTGTGTGTGTGTGTGTGTTGGGGTGTTAATGCTTGTTGTCTTTTATTTGGTAAGAGAGCATAATATAAATTTTTTAGTTCATTCGGGGTGGGCAATTATTTGTTTCGTTAAGATTTTTTCCTCTTGCGCTTTTTGATTTGAATTCCTTTTTTTTTTTTTTTTGGTTTCTTAATAGGAAGTAAATACGCCTTAATATACGTGTTTATATAGCTATATATTTGATATAAATGGGCTGTGCTTAATTTGTTTGCTTTAAATAGTGTGAGAATTTGACGATTTTCAAATATATATATATATATATATTTCCTTGTATTATTAAATATTTTCATTAGAGAGAACGAACGAATTTTTGTTTTACGCCTAATTGCTTGTGCTGGCTACGCCAAGAATGGGTGTGCGTGTGTAGGTGTGTGTGTGTGTTTATTGGGCTGCTAACTTAGCGTTAATCTAGATGAAGTGTGCGTGTGTGTGTGTGTGTTGGAGGGGGGTGGAAGGGGGGCGAGGTGCTCTTAAAGCGAGTTGGAGAAAGTCATATATATATATAGATATATAAATATTTATATAGATTGAGAGAGAGAGAGAGCGTAATGAGAGAGCTTCAAATTATGCTTATGATTTATCAGCTGCCTTTCTGGGATCATATCATCAACATCATCATCATCATCATCATCATCATCATCATCATCATCATCATCATTCATCATTCATCATCCTTCTTCGTTATCATAATCAACAAGGCGACAGTTGCTATCGCTGCTCCTCCGGGCGGGGATCACACTGTGTTTTTTGGGGGGCGGGGCGGTAGGGTGTGGCACTTTTAGGCGCTATTCTTGGAGACAAACTCGCGCAATATATCGCCAGCCATTTCGATGTTGTTGCGCGAGATGCCCAGCGCCGTGATGGCATTCTCCTTGGAGTAGCCGGCGTTCATCAGGCGCGCAATATACTCCAGATTGATATTCTCGTAGGGCACAGTGCCGGCACAGTCTTTTTGATTGATCGTCACGTTCGCATAGAGCAGCGGCTGTTGGGCCGTGTTTGGCGGCCCAGCTGGCGTTGGCTGCTTCAGCGTCATCTTCTTGCCATTGGCCAGCGCAGCGGCTGCCGCCAGAGCCGCCGCACCGGTCGTCGTGGTGCACAGTTGCGTATAGTGCGAGCTGGCCGCATCCTGGGCTCCACTGCAGCCACTGCTGCTGCCGCTGCCGCTGCTGCTGCTGTTGTTATTGTTGTTGTTGCTGCTGCTGCTGTTGTTAGCGGGCAACGTGCCGCGCGCCTCCAGCGGACGTGTGTCGATGACGCCGCTAATGGTCTCCGCCGGTCCCACCTCGACCATCATCTCGTCCAGCAGCGACAGCACCGGCGAAGTGGTGCTGCTCGCAATGCGCTGCTGTCGCATCAAATCCTCCGCCAGGGTGTCCACGCTGTTGCTCACATGCGGCGGTATAGGCGGAGCCGTGGTCTGTGGCGGCACATTGTCCAGGCTGCACTGGATGTTGTCGATGCTCTTGCTGCTCGAGGGTGTCGCATTGTTTGGCTTGACGGGCGTCTCCATGCCGGGTGATTTGCGCGGCGGCAGCGGCGGTGCCACAGCAGCTCCTCCTCCTCCTCCGCCAGCTGCTGCTGCTGCTGCTGTTGCGCTGGAGCTGGAGCTGGCGCCATCCTGCAGATTTTGTAGTATGGCATAGGAGCTAATGGAGGCCGTGTCGCCAGCCGAGCCGTTGTCTGTTTTGCTGGGCAACTTCTGGCCATAGGTCGAGTTGATCACACTGGAGCCAATCAACGGTGCGCTCATCCGATTTGTTGTCTTCTGCGTCGAGCTGCTGCCGCTGCTGCTGCTGCTGTTGTTGCTGCTGCCGCTGCTGCCATTGCTGATGACCGTCGCGGCAGGCGGCGCCGAGGGCTGCGGTTGCTGCTGATTGCAGTTTGTTGTTG
The DNA here is from genome assembly GCA_037075305.1 of Drosophila kanekoi. Classification (NCBI taxonomy): domain Eukaryota; kingdom Metazoa; phylum Arthropoda; class Insecta; order Diptera; family Drosophilidae; genus Drosophila; species Drosophila kanekoi. The sequence goes on from JBAMCE010000141.1 coordinate 10,625,359, forward strand.
AGGAGGAGCCGCCGCTGATGCTGCTGCTGCAGCTGCTGCTGCCGCTGGGCAGGCTGAGCGCTGGCGTACCGCCGGCATAGAGATCGTTTTGGACCGCCATCAGGCTGGGCGTGGTGCTGCGTCTGCCCAGGCGCGGCGATGTGTGCGGACTATGCTTCTCCATGGAGGACTGTGACGCGGCCGAGGTGCTGAGCGCGTGCAACGACGACGTGGCTATATTGAAGTCGCCCATATCCTGCAGGATGTGGATTATCTGGTCAGTTGAGATCAGGGCTTGGTATGATATATTCTGTTTGGATTTGGTTAAGAAGGCGCATGCCTCTAGAGCAACAAGGCGGCAAGTCAAAACATTTGCTGGACATGCACAACAACAAGGATCAAAGAAAGAAGGAGCAAGAACAACAACAACAACAACAACGCAACAACATAACTGTAGACAAAAATATAAACATAAAACTATTCCAAATAAATATATATGAAAGCCAAAAACAATTAAAACCAATATTTATAAATATTTATACACATATATATTATATATTTTTTTTTTTTGCTGTTCAATTTTTCTTGTTCATTTTAGAATTAGGCATATTTAAAAACTTATTAAGGAAATCAAAAGTTAAAATTTAACGCTAAGAACTTTATATATATAAAAATATATATATATATAAATTGCATTGTATTACAATTAAAACATAAATAATTATTAATTATTAATTGAAATAAACTAAATCGATGTACGCCGAGGCCTATGTTAAGGAAACGAGCTGAGCCGAAAAGTTAAAACAATGAATGATAGAAACGAAAGCACACACACACACACACACACACACACACACACACACACACATACACGCACACATACACACACACACATACACAATGTTTTTAAATGTTAATTTGTTTAGCTAATACTTTAAATGTTTTACATAAATTCTGGCCTAGGCTTGTGACAGTTTCGGGCTAGCTAACTACAATAATAATAATAAAATAATAATTATAATAATAATTATGTTAATGATGATTATACATACAATATGCAATTGGCCGCGACCATTGTTTTAGCCTTTGTTTTTGTTGTTTTTGTTTTTTAAATATTATTATTAATAAATTACAGTCTTAGAAAACACAAATACATATATCTATATCTATATATATAAAAAATCTAATTGAAAACCGAATTGCAAAACTAAAACAAACACAAAAAATGTATAAATCATGAACTAAACATATCTTTGGAAGTATCAAATCATAAACTAAAAAAAATACCATAAGTTTTTTGTTTTCATATGAGGGGGAGTGTGGGGGTGAGTAGGGAAAGGGGAGTGGGGTATATACTGTCGGCAGAATGGGTTTCGAATACAGGATATTTGTTTCTTGCTTGTAGTACAATAAAAATGACACTAATAACTAGTTATTTACAAAAGTTTAAAAAGAGGCGGGAGGGGAAAATGGGTATTTGCAAATATTTATAAAAATTTCTTCGTTTTGCTAAATGAGAATTGTTGCATGTACTACGCGCATATGATGATAATAGCACAAACTATTCGAATGAATCATAAACAGAGGCGAGCGAGCGAGCGAATGAATGAATGAATGAAAGAATGAAATGAAAGAAGGAAGGAGGGAAAGAAGCAATCAACAAAACGAAACGAAACAAAACAACGAAACAGAGTGCACAGACAAAACTGATAGAAGCGAGCGTTGTTGATAACAAAAATAAGAGCCGCTGATGAGTAACTTCCGCTCAGCGCGCATGAATACATACATAAATAAAGAAATACATACATACATGCATACAAGCATATGCATTATATATACATACATATTAAAAACTACTCTACAATTGGCTTGTTCGTGCTCGTCTCGTCTTGTGTGCGCACTGCTGTTGCTTGCAATGAAAATTGTAGCTAATAATTTAAATCAAAATCGCTAAACATTAAACTTAATATATAGTAGAACGTCTATCTATCTATATATATATATATGTATATATATAAATGTATATATAAACGAACCAAACTTGATATAGATATATATGTAAACGTAATAAGATTATATGTATATATGTATAAGAGAGGCAGCACAGGCGGGCAGCGCGGGGCAGGCGTCAAAAGGCTTTTTTTTTGATAAGCGCTGCACTAAACTATACCTCTGTATCGTCATCGTCCTGCTGCAGTTGTCGTCCATTCGTTGCATTCCGATTGTGTTGCTTGCGCGGATCGAAGGCATCCACAACGATCTGTTCGGTGCCCTTGATCTCCGCACGACAAAACGGGCAGCCCTGCAGCATAAAGTTTATTAGAATTTAGTTTTTTATGATTAATATTGCAAGCTTGGCTTACCTGTCCCTCCGAGTCCACCTGCCAGGCGGTGAGACAGGGCGTGCACAGCAAATGACCGCAGGGCTCGATGCGTATATCCTTATCGTTCTCGGCGCAGATTTTGCATAGCTGAAAGGTGCTGCCTGCAAGCGCGTGAAGGTGTTAAAAAAGCGAGCATTTAAGCATTCAATTGCAAACTCACCCATTTCACAGTACAGCTCGTATTGCTCTTGTGTGACCGTTATGTGATCCTCGGTTGGACTTTGCACGGCAGACGACAGATCCGGATTGTACGCCTGACCATCGGGATATAAGTAAAAGCCCTCGCTATAGGCAGAGAGAAAACAATTACAATTAATTAGAATAAGCAACAAATAAAACAGGAAATAGAAGAAGGAAATAAGCATAATCATTTGCTATAATAAATACAAGTTTAAAAGTTAACATGGATGAGGCACACGGACGTGCACGCGATGCAGGCTTAAAGCACAGCGTATGCAGCATAGCTGAAAGCTCACTAATACAAGTACATGCAGTTACCAATACAAAGGCACATTTAACTAAGCATGGTCCTTACCGATGCCCATCGAGCAGCGCCTGGCACAGCGATTTGTTTTGCGGTATTGTTTGCAATATTTCCCCATCTGCCGTCACATAGCCGATGGCCCATTGGCCGAGGCGTGTGCAGGATAAACGAAATACATAGCTGCCTGCCTTGTGTATGTAGCGCTGCAGGCGCGCCTTCACCTCGTCGTAGGTGAGAAAGGCCACATAGCCGGGATGGGTAACGGCCAGGATTTGCCAGTTGCGCAGCAATGTGACCCACGGCTGAAACAGACGTGTGAAGACATCGAATTCAAAATTCGATATATAATCATTGCACGTCAGATCTATGGTCGTTTTCAGGGCCATCGCCTCCAGCCCGGACGATATCGGATGCACCTTATTGAGCTCCTGACGGAATATTTTCCAAGGCACCAATGTACTAAAAATAATGTAATACTTAATACTGGTTGTTTGGTGGGATTAACGAGTGTCCCTTACCTGTTGCCAAAGTTACTCTTCCAGAAATCGGCAGCATCCGCCTTGGTGATTCGAAACTGATCGCCCGCAAAGACACCGTTGGGAAAGATAGCCTTTAGCTCGCTGAGCATGTGTGAGAAGACCAAACTAAGTTTGGTCAAGTTGCGGCGATAATGTGAGTTCTCGTCGAACATTTTCTCCTTGCCCTCCTTGAACAATTTGATGGCCTGTTTGCATTTACGCATTAGATTATTGATGAAGACATTGAAGTGCTCGTTGGCGTGCAGCAGATGCATTTGATCCTCGTTTTTGGAATATATTAAACGCAAACGCTGATACGTGTCGGGCAGTATGTCCAATATGAAGGGTGGACTGTTTTTTAAATTCATTTTCGGCTGTTGACACAATTTGACCACCTTGTCCATCAGTTTCCACGTTTTCTCCAGCGTCTTCTTGTCCGTCGACAGACGCTGTGAGACGCATGCCTCTGAGATGGCTCCATGTAATTTGGAAAAGATTGAAGGAAAAATTTTTGGTTGTGATTGTATGCGACTGGTGCGACTCGTCGCCATCTTTTCTCTCAACACTGCTGCGCTGCTGCTGCTGTTGTTGTTGTTGTTGTCGTCGTCGTTGTTGTTGGTGTGGCTGTTGGTTTGGGGAGTAAAGTTGTAGGTTTCACTCTTCACACACACACGCACATGCACACACATACACTCACTGTGCTGCGTTACAGCGACAACATGAATTTTCAGCTGCCCAAACAGCCAGCGCACCCGCAATTATCAAACGTTCACTTTGCCTTTGCTACTGGGCATCCGCATTTGCACAATTTGCGCGTTTCGTAGATAGTTATAGACGATTTTTTTTCCCACACAATTCTCCGACTTTTTCAATGAGTGTGGCTGTGTGCGTACATGTGTGTGCCCGTGTGTGTGTGAGTAGCGATGTTAAACAGAACTATCGATGATTTCGCTAATATCGATAAGCGTGTACAGCCACTCTGCTGGCAGTGCTGCGAAATCTGTGAGCATCACAAATTTCTGTTGCCAGTGTTGCCCCAAATAATTCAAGACTGCAGTGCGTGAGCAGTTACTTTTCAAAAATACGATAACGAGCTGTGCATATATTTGTACCAAAATTAGCATAACATTGGTAAAAACTAGAAACGGAGAAAATCAGCAAATAACGGTGCATGCTAGTGGCTCATCAAATCAAAATTGGCATTTCATGGCATTTTCACAAGTGCATTCACAACAACCACTTTTGATTTTGCCATTTTGCCATATAATTTCCGCTTTTACCACATGGCTCGCACTATCATCACTTTTATATAATACTCGGGCTGTTTCTATGTGCTGCAGTAGCCTGTGGTAGCCTGTGATTAGAGCGTAGAAAACTCGCACGACCTGCAGAACAGGTGCGTGGCCGTTGTTATTGCCATGCTGCTGCGTTTGCTTCTATCTTTTTTATTACACTTTTTTGTGTTTCTTTTTTTTTGTTTTTAATATGCATTGGCAGTGCAGCTACAATTTTCACTTTCCATTTTTATTGGCAGGCACAGCCAAAACCACAACAACGACAACGACGACGACATCAAATCTTGGTTATTTCCAAAAAGAAATTGCAATGCTGCCAAAGGTTTTTTCCAGCGCTAGACGCCAGGCTTTCTTTTAATTAATTTTTAAAGTGGTGGTCCGCAGCATTAGTTCTGGGCGGCCGTGGCTGCTGTGTCACGGCTGTCAAATGCACTTTGCCGCTTACATGTCTTTGTGCCCAAAAACTAACTGTAAACATTCACTTACTGACCTCTTTTTTGCCGTTAAGCAGCGACGTCGGCGGCGACGGCGGCGTCAGCGGTGGCGGAGGCGGTGGCTGCCGGCTGCACCACTCAATTTTCTTTATGCACGCGAGTCTCCGCCAAAGCTCATGTGCAAGCTTCAGTATCTATTGCTATACATGTACATATGTGTGTGCGTGTGTGTGTGTATGTGTGTGTGACCCTTATTCGCAACGCCACTCAGGCGTAAAATTTATGGCTAAAAAGTCGACAAGTCTATAAACACAGCTTCCAGCTAGCAACGTCTGTGGCTTTGAGCATCGGCATCGACTCCAACTTCAAACTGCGCGGCTGCGCACTTTCTACGGCGACGAACCGGCCACCCCTCCCCCACTTTTCCACAGATCTTGCCTATAGGCGGCAGCGGGCCTATGCTATGTGTGTGTTATAATTTCAAATGCGGTTCGCCTTTTTGGTTGCATTTTGCTGCCACTTTTGGCAAATTAAATTTGTACGCAAAACCGATTAGGTTGCAGACAACATGACCAAGTTGTTATTTTAAATACCGACAACTCCATTTAATCAATGGCTAAGCGCAACCAAAACCGATGCTACCAAGACCCACACTCTGCCGACTGCGAAGACGTCGCATTGGCGCACAGTGTGACCAGCTAGCAGCAAAAGCTCACAATTGCCGGTCATGCCAAAACTTCCTGTTTACCATTGTTTTATCTTACAAAGGTTTTTCAATTTCGAAATACAATTTGATAATTAAATTTACTGTCTGCATTTTCTTTTGAAAAATAAAAATAAAATTATTTTAATGAAAAGCCAATTAGTTATAGCATACACAAAATATATACACGAATTCAACAATGAACTAAAACTGAGTTTATAATTATGAATATATTTATTGACAGCAATAAACATTTATCTAACCTTTATAATTAAGAACACCCTTTAAGCAATAAAAGCAAATATTTATTTTGGATATATCTTCCATATTTCATGCTCACCACTGTGCGGCGCCCGACTAACGCCAGCTGCGCAGCTGCTGCGCTGCGACTGCCTTTCACTCATATAAATGGCATTGCAAATTCGAGTGTGAGTGTCATTCAAACCTTTCTCTCGTGTCGTTCGGTACGGCGCAACAACTTTTTGTCGCCAACAAAATTGGAGCTGGAGCTGCAATCGTCTCCCAGTTGAGCCCGCAACAAAAGGCGGCAGCAACAACAATCAAACCCTATAATTTTTATGAATGTGTAAAAAGTAAAGCGCGCGTTCGTGTGTGCCTGTGTGTGTGTGAGCATAAGTGTGCATGTGTGTGTGCGCATGTTCATTCATTGAAAACGCAGCAGCAACAAAAACAACAGTAATAAATAATGCAGCCGCTGTAACGTCAACGTCAACGTCGACAGCAGCGCGCGCAACAGCATCCACACACACACAACCACATTCACAGCGATCACTTCGCATGCGAAACTCAACGAGCGCGCATCAAAATCAAATTCAAACGGTTACGGTTTACGGAATAAAAAAGAGTAACGAACTACCGCCAAAGCACTGAAAAGAACTCGAGTACCCGCCCCAAAAGACTATGAAAAGATATTTTGTGTGCATACAATAACAATAAAAAGAAAAGCGAAGAGAATAAAGGAAGGCAGAAGGCAACCGCAGAACGAACGAACGAACGACTGACTGAACAAACGGTAACTGTGGTAAACTTCAAAAGGCACAGTCGTAATTGAAATCGAATTAAAGCAACGTGCAAAAAAATAAAAAAAAACAAAACAACTAAAAGGCAGGGCGATAAAAAAGAAATTATGCTACATTGTGCGAGAGGTCAAACCGAGACGAGCTACCAGATTATCTAGAGCTTTTGCGTAATTGCGGCGTAAAAAAAAACCGCAAAGCGTCGCTTAATGTTTAATAGGCAGCGAATTTAACTCATAAAAGGGCCCAGGCGCTAAAACCAAATGAGCCAAACTCTAACCACAAGACGTGATAACCGTTAATTTGAGCTTTGGCCGCAACGCCAGCATCAACGTCAGCGTCGACGTCGACGTCAGAGCCAGCCAGAGCTTGAGCCGCTGCCACAGCTGGCAGCCTGCAACAGTTCTCTTGCACAGGCGTCGCTTGGAGCTACTGTAAAAACTTTCTTTAACGCAACGCGATCCAAGCCGTGTCGTGATCTTTGCACGCCGTCGCATAGCTAGTGTTGAACTTGAGAAGCAGCAGCAACAAAAGCAACAACAATAGCAACTGCTTCTATTTCAATTGTTAACGAGCGAAAGCGCCGTAGTCACGCACACACTCACACACTCGCACACACACTCAAATATCTTCGTCTAGCCTAGGCCAGGAAAGTGCAGTCGACAGTGAAAATGATGTGCCCGTTTCAGACCCGCTTTAGGCAAAAGTTCCAGCGCCAGCTGTTTGGCGCACTGCTGACATGCATGTTAACGGCAACGCTCACCAACGGTAAGTCATAAAGCATAATACAGTAAAAGCTCGCAAATTGAAATGCTTTGCCAAAAAAGGCAATTTAAGGAAAGGGTTGCCTTTTGAATGAATAAATGAAAATCATTATTAATTGCATATTAATAATTTCATTTATTGTTTATACTAGAAGCCAATTTTATAGGCCTTTATTTCTAGTTTCTATAGATTCTATATATTTTATATAGAATAATTGTACATTTCAACTTTCAGTTAGTTTCAGTTTGCGAGTATTTACTGTACACTAAAAGCTAACTAACCGTAGGGGGCTGTGCGGGGGGCCGTTGCTGTAGAAAGGCCAACAATGTCTTGACTGTTGTCTTCAGCAGCAGCAATTAATATCTAAGGTACGAGTACAAAGTGAATGTAAAACTGACACACATCACAGAGTCGCGCCCCCCTCTCTCCTCTCCATGGGCCCGTGTGGCATGTGCCCATGACCGTATCCCCCTTAATGCCCTGCCCCCCATCTCTCAAACAAACATACAACGTAAAAGCAAAGAGCTAGCAAACAGGCTCGTAAATTTGCCCGTCGTGCACAATTTGTCCAACATTCAAATAAATTCATTAAACTTGCTCTCGTGCACCGCGCACACACACACAGACACACACAGGCACACACACACAAAGCAGAGAGTTGAACCCGGGGCTGGTTGGGCTTACCGTGGTTAGAAAATTGTGAAGTGCAGCAAATAATTTGGTTGATTGCCCCATGAGGTCATCACATAAAGAGATTGACCCGTGTCAACCAGACGCCGTTGGCAATTGCTGGAAAAATCAAGCGATTTGCTTCTGGTTCGACACGATCGTCATTCAATTGAAATCAAAATTCTTTCAGTGCAAAGATCATGACTTCGCTTCCATTTATCATCAATTTAAGAGCATGACTAAGTCTTACGGCTGGCTGCACTCGAAATGTGATCACAAGAGTTCAGCTATCAACTCTTGTAAGCATATATAAAGTTATCTATATATGAATGTGATCAAGTAACTGGAAACAGGGAAGACTTAGTTCCCTTTAATCTGAACATCATGACAAATTTATCGGGCAAGTGCATGTTAAACATCTGTTTATACATTTTAACTGCCTTTTAATTGTATACTTACACTAGCTTAGACAAAAGAACCTTACACTCGGCAGAAATTAGTAAAAGATGTTAAACAAGATCTCTATACGCTGATCAAAATAATGAAATCAAAATATTATCACAATTTAAATAAGATCTATGAGACTCTCGTACTTGTAAAATAGAGCAGAGAGCAGAGTCCAGAGAAACTTATTGCATTTCGTTTTCATATAAAAATATAGGATTTTGGTGGAACTTGATTCAAGTAAATTCAAAATAACCTATAGATATATAGATAAATATATTTGGTTCTCGTATTTATGAGATAGAGAAACTTGATTCAAGTAAGTCCAAAACCAACATATTGTATTTTGAACTTATCTAAGTAAAGTTCAAGTACTTAATTTTTCTGAGTGTATGTCAGGATATCTTGAAGAATTTCGCTTTCTAGGCAATAATTTTTCTTTTCGCTTTTCATTTAAGAAATATGAGTTTAAGTTAGATCCTTAATCCACCATTTTGTGCTCTGGCTCTTCCTCTTGCTAGTTAAAAGAGCATCCAGAAGTTGTTCTCGCCGTCAATTCAATTGCATTCTGGCAGCTGGTTCCACTGTGCATCTGTGATATGTGGGGGCAGCAGCGACAACATGCTACACACACACGCACACACACACACACACACACACACTCTCACACACACACACACACACACACACACATATATCATGTCTGCTCGCAGTCCCGGCCTAAGCCTGCCCAGCATTGAGAGCTGCTGCTGCTGCTGCTCTTGTTGTTGTTGTTGTTGTTTGCCACTTTTGAAAATTATACGTTATGCGATTTTGTTATAGTTGTTGTTGTTGTTGTTGTTGCAATTGATGGCATCCGATAGCAGGAGCCGTGTCAGAGCTGCGGCTGCACTTGGAATGTGGCACATGGGCGAGAGACAACGAGCCGCTGGATGACTTGGCCTGGTGTCTGTATTAATTTCTAACGCCGCTTAATTTTCTCTACTTGTGGCCATTAAATACGCTGGGAATGCGACGACTGCGTCTGGATTAAGTCTTCGCATGCCAGCTTGGCTTTTTTTTATTATTATTATTTGTTGTCTTTTCGTTTTCTTAACGCAGCTGCTACAAATTGAAATAATGAACGTGGGTTCAATTATCTCGGGCAAACAATCGCCGCGCTGCTAATAGATTTTCTACTCTGCCCGCTTGGCCCCGCTTTCTTTGCAAACAAACCTAACCAAATCGAGCCGAGCCAAGCCGAACGGAGGCCAACACAACACATCCGACGACGACCAAGTGATGTGGACAGATATTTTCGGCCGCTGCCGGAGGCAATTAGCGTGAAAATTTCACTTGCAGTTTTAGCCTCCAGATCTCTGGGCTGGGGATTAGCAAGCGCAATTATAGATGGAGGTCATCTGATATAGTCCCAGCATACATACATATTAGTATTAAATGCCGTGTGCATGAGTGGGTTGTGCGCCGTTGGCTCTGATCGCAGCCAACTCAAGAGTCTGTCTACTAACTCCCAAGCTAAGCTCGGAATATGGGAATTAGTCAACGGATCTAATCGTGGGGAGTTGGGGAGGAAGCGTGGGCAGCCTATTGAGATGGACTCGTGTCACGACTTGGGAAAAACTATCTGATGCAATATGCGAAGAAAGCTTTAAGATTTTAAGTTAATTCCTTCTAAAACCCAAGCTACGTTCGGAGTACGGAAACTAGTCGACGGACCTTATTGTTGGGAGGTGGGGAACAAGCGCGGGCAGACTTGAGATGGACTTGAAATTGTTTGAAAGTCTGGAGATTCTGAATCCTACCCAGCACGACATAAAAAAGCTGCACTGGGCCGGGCCGAAAGATTTTCCTTAAATTCTCACCAGCTTTTCATCCATTTCTGCGCGTTGGAGTGAATGTTCCTAAAGCGATGAGACACGTATCCAATATATTTTTAGCTAGATTTTGAAAAATATATATTCCATCCATTTTCAATAATTGTTTGTGACTTGTGAAAGAAGCAGCTCCTCTTATCAGAGAAAGATATTCCTCAGAAGAGTGTGATCTTCTAGCTAAGATTCTCTGGAAAAGTTTCAGATTAATTACAGAAAACATTTCAAAATACATATTTTTTCGTGCCTAAGCAGCGCGTGCGTGACACGACACGTGTCCAGCTCGAGGGGCGAGAAGAAACAAAAAATCTGAAACGGGCAACTGCGCAAAATGCTTTGTCCACTCGCAGCTAATCCGACATTTGTATGCCCAGCGGCGACTCTTCCGCATGTCGCAGCCAAACTCTCTCTCGCTCTCTCTCACTCACTCACACACTCTCTCTGTCACTCTCTCGCTCTCTCTCTTTGCAGGCGCCGTTACAGACTCGCCCATTAAGTTCATTAAATTGCCGACGCAGGCGCCTGTGATACGCTATCGGAACGCGGATGCTGCGCCGGATTCGCTGCTGATCAACTATCGGCAGGATGCACAGCCGGAGCTGTCCGCCACGCTGATGCAGGCGCCGGGCGCAGCGGCCGCTGCACTGGAGAATTTGCTGCAGGAGGAGGCGGATCAACAGCAGCAGCTGAGCATGGGCCGGCAGCATCGGGCCAGCGCAACGGGGAGCTCCAATGCCAACAACAACAACAACTGTCCGCGCTCCTGTCCGCCCAGTTTGACGGTGGGCGCGGAGCCCGTCTGCGGCAGCGACGGCCTCATCTATGCCAATCTCTGCGAGCTGCGCAAGAAGACCTGCACCCGCAACGGCGTCTCCCTGATCAAGGATGTACGCGACGGCTGTGAGCGTTCCAAGGGTTCCGACTGCAAGCATCGCTGCAGCACCGAAAAGGATCCCGTTTGCGGCACCGATGGACGCACCTATCTGAATCGCTGCATGCTGCGCGTCCAGTCGTGCCGCGTCGGCCTCGCCGCCGTCAAGCTTTCGCATGTGGGTCCCTGTAGCAACACGAGTGCTCAGCGCGAATCCTGTCCCGTCGACTGCAACAGCGCGCCAAAGGATGGACCTATCTGTGCCTCCGACGGCAATGTCTACAACTCCACCTGCGAGATGAAGCTGCACACCTGCGGCCAGGGTGTCGTCAAGACCAGTCGCAAGCATTGCCAATCGACGCGCATGTGTCGCGAGTCCTGCTGGCGCGTGGCCAGACCTACCTGTGGCTCCGATGGCCGTCTCTACGCCAGTCCCTGCAAGATGCGCTCCACCAATTGCGGCAAGCACGTGTTCGAGGTGCCGCTCTCCTTCTGCATGCCACAGGAGCGACACGGTAGCCAGTCGGCGGAAACCTGCCCCACGGAATGCCCCAAATCCGATGCAGATGCCACATCGCAGTATGTGTGCGGCAGCGATGGCAACATCTATTCATCCCTCTGTGAGCTCAAAATGCTCAACTGCGGGTAAGTGCAAAATGAGCTTTAAAGCACATTAAAGCTTTATTTGATTTAAATATCCATAGCCATCATATTGTCGATTATCAATGCAAAACTGCGAAACAGAGCTTTTAAGCGCATTAAAGCTCTCTTTATTTTAAAGTTTAAATAAAGCTTTGTTTTATAATGTTAACCATCAAAGCTTTAAGGCAGATTAAAGCTTAAAGCGGGAAGCTTTTAACATATCATACTTTGTATTATAATTTCTGACTTCATCTTTGCAGACCCCAGCGCAAGTCCATCCAGAAGATGAGCATGGACAAGTGCAAGAATCGTTTGACTCGCTGCAAGCAGCTGCCGCCGTGCAAGGACTTTAACAATCTCTTTGGCTCCATCTTCAGCTCGAAACGCAACGACAAATTGTGCGGCACAGACGCCAAAACGTATAACAACGAGTGCGAACTCGCCCATGCCACCTGTCTGTAAGTGCCAGAGTCCAGAGTCCTTTCCCTTTTGCAGCTTGTCAAATTGAATTTAATTCCTGTATTAGACGCGGCGTAAATCTGGCGCATATTGGACCCTGCACGGATTTGAATACGCCCGCCAAGGACTGTGGCGATGCGTGCACGCGCTCGGATCTCGAACAGCAGCCGGTGTGCGGCTCCGATGGCAACACGTTCGCCTCCATGTGCGAGTTCAAGCGACGCACCTGCAATTTGCGCGTGGTGCCCGTCTCGCTGAAGAACTGCGCCCTGACCGCCGACTGTGAGTCCGATTGCGATGCACAGCCACCGAACTTTGTCTGCGGCTCGGACAACAAGTTCTACAAGTCCGAATGCCATATGCGCAAGGAGAACTGTGGCAAGCATGTGTTTGTAGTGCCGCTGAAGCGCTGCCTGGCCGCGTTCCAGTTCAAGGGCTGTGCCCGCATCTGTCCCAGGGAGTTCGAGCCGGTCTGTGGCAGCGACAATAAAACGTATTTGAACGATTGCTTCCTGGACATCGAGAATTGTCGCACCAATAGCACGGTGGGTGTGCATCACTATGGCGCCTGTGGACGCCCCGAGGCGCCCTCAACCAATTTCCTTTACTAAGGGCGTCATTTACAATTTTACATGGCATTTAATATTTTTAGGCTACAGTCTATTGCGTATTGATATGTAATATTTTTTTAAACGATATTTATTGTGTTGGAATTAAAAAGCCGAACGAACGTACAAAATGTGGAATGCTACAGGTTTTACCTAGGCGGAGTCATCAAAGAGCTTGCTAAGCATTGCATTGATCTCATGCGGCCGATACTTGACATATTTATCCGGATTTTTGCTGAACTGCACCGCAGCGTACCTAGAAAAGTCAAGAGTTAGCTGTTGCTTAGTTATGGATACCTCACTTTAATTACATCTCGAAGAAGCGATTGTAGTTGGGCAGAATGTGCTCCACATTGTCGCGTTTGATGCCCTCGCGCAGTATGACATCGGGTATGGAAATGCCGCGCTGTATTTTGCACGCTTCCTCAAAGTCCTTGTTGAAGTTCTGCGAAGTTGAAGTTACGTATAAGCAAAAATGAGTTTAACATTTATATAATGGCATCGGCGCACCGAGAAACGCTCCTTGAGCACACTGCGATCCTTGTCCTTCACTTTGCCGGCCACTGGCTTGGGTAGCTCCTCCAGCGAATAAATGCCTGACAGCATCTTTGACCAGGTCTTCTGATAGCTCGTCTTTAGCTCACGTATCATTTCCAAATAGCTGTGCTCACATTCTGGCTCCGCCAGCGTGACCAAATCGATGAGATTGGAGCGTTGCAAGGATTTGAGTATATAGTGTATGTTATTTAGACGGAACAGATGCTTGGTGGCCTGATCATTGTACTGCTCGCACTTGTTCATAATGGACAGATTGAGCTCAGCCAGCGCTTTCTCTGCAAAAGAGTGAAGTAAATAGGAATAGAAGCAAATGAAATCTTAGACAGAACTCTTACTTATGTAGATGGCAAGCAGCGCCTTGTTGCGCTCTTCGCCAGGCAGCGCCTTCTTCATCAAAATGGTGTCCAGCTGCGTGGAGTAGAGCACATCCTGTGCCAGTATGGAGCCGATTACATCGAAATGCTCGTACAGATGCTCGATAAACCAAATCGTGTTGGAGGTCAGCTCGTGCACGGTCGCATCCTTGGGCACATTGCTCTGGCCCACAATGTTTGTGCTCGACTCGCCCTTGACCACATCCAGGAAGTGCTCCAGCGCCTTGGCGCCCGTCTGCTGCAGCTTGTTCAGCACCTTGGTCAACTGTTCGCGCTGTGCCGCATCGTAGGTGCGCTCAATGTCAGGCTGCAGCAGGATGACACGCTTCAGCGCCGAGAATATGCCCAGCGCTGAGGTCCATTCCTTGCGCGAAATGCAGCGTAAGATGCGCTGCGTTATCGCCTCCGCATCTTTGACCACCAGCTCGATGGCATTGTACGCCAGCCGTGCGAATACCTCATTGTGTTTGGAGGGCGGTATTATGTCGCGCATAATGGCACGCTCCCAGTTGAGCAGACGCTGCAGGCCGAGCAGCATGACCAAATACTTGTCCAGCTCTTGATCGCCATCGAGCAGATCCTCCGACGTCAGGTGATCGCTGTGCGAGGAGGCCTTCTTAATGGAGAAACCAGTGGACTGCTCAATAGTCTGTGTGGCGCGCAGATACAGCTTATTGGCCTTCTTCTCAAAGCTGTAAGAGGAAGATGATTAGTGAAGGTTTCTACAGGGCCAGGGACATATACATTTGCTGCAGTCGCGCCGAGGTGTTCTTCTTGGGCTCATTTTGACGTCCGCTGTGACGTGGTCGCTGCAAGAAACATACATTTTAGCTAGGATACAAAAAATCAATCAGGCTTAAGGATTAGGATTCATTTGGATATTATATATTTACTGGCGATTTGCACAAATGTTTGATAAATATCTAATTTGATCTTAATAAATCTTGAAACACATTGAAAATAAAATAAATATAAATATAAGTTAAGCATATCAGCCAGCGACAGCTTGTTGGGGACATCCTTTAGAGTTCCTTGAGGGCATCTAGTATGCGGCTGCAGTCCTCATCCTTGCGCACGCCGATATTTTTGAGATCGGCACGCTGCATGGACACCAATTCGATCAGATCAATATGCGAGTTCTCAAATTTGTCCAGATACGTCTCCAGGCCGACCAGGAGCAGCACTTCCTTCACATTGGTCGCATGATTCAGGACATACGAATGATTCTCAGCCTGCAGCGAACGACGTCGCGATTCCCGGCACAGCGAAGTTTCCGTGTTGCTGGCGCTCGAATCATCCAGAAAGTTATTCAAGCTATTGTTGCTGTCATCGTGCGGGCCCACCTCCTTGCCGGGTTTCTTGACAGGATTTGCTGGTTGTTGGTGCTGCTGCTGCTGTTGTTGTTTCTTCACATGCTTCTTGAGGATCATCGGTGATGCCGGACTTTTGTTTAATCGCATATCCTTGCGAATTGGCGACAAATTCGGTGAACGCAATTTGCCCACAATGGGCGTGGAGCAGCGCACATTTATGCTGTCCACGGTCAACGAGTTAAGATCGCAGGTGCGATTAAAGGGTATATGGCACACGTCTTTTGGAGTGCAAAATTCTGCCATATTAATTGACGATTTACGATTTACAATTTAATAAAATACAAATATATTCAAGACACGACGAGACGACACGAGACGTTGTTGAAAAGCATAAAATTAACTATGGCTGCGGCGGTCGCCATTACTGGAAGCTTTTTGGGAAAACTGCCGTTATGCGCACAGTGTTGCATACACAATTTACAATATAATACAATGATAGGTTACGCATAAAACTGCCACGTCACAAATTTCCCAACTCTTATACTCTTCGATACTCACCAAAGCCTCTGTGCCCCAGCTGCTGCTCTTCTGATGATCCTTCAGTAGTTGCAGGGAGCGCAGCACAACCTCTCCACGCTCCGATGCGTAAATGTGTGTATATTCGCGCATATTCTGCTCCAACCAAAGCGATATGGTGAAGAGCTCCTCGCGCGTGCTCTGCGAGAGCTGGCGAAACGATGTAAACTCATCGCTGGATGAATCATCCTCAATATAAATAAGATCCAGCAACTCGACGGGCTTTAGTGGCGCGCTGTGCTTCTTTAGCAGCATGCTGTAGTGCTGGTTGAGACCCTCGCAACCATTATTGAACAAACTGGTCACGTTTTCCAGTTCCACACTTTGCGAGTTGTTGTGCAGGAAGTAGTCCATGGCGGCGCGCAACTTGGCCAGTGCGTCCAGAAAGGCGCCAATGTTGCCCTCAATGGGGCCCTGGTGTATGAGCTGGCAAACCTCCTGAGAGACATCGTAGTGGGAGAGCACGCTCTCCAGGCAGTTCAGCGTGGCCTCTAAGTCTGTAATGCGGGGCGTTTAGTTTATTAATCGGCCAGTGAGTGACAATATTTTATCAGTTACTTTGTTGACGCTTTTGCAGCTGTTCCGTCTCCTGGTAGACGGGCAAAATGGTTTGCTCCAAGTTGCCTAAACGCTTCTCGAAGATGGTGAGTATGCTGGACATTTGCGTGGAGAGATCATGATACTTGTCCACACGGTCTTTGAGCAGCACCAAATTGGTTGTTTCCTTTTCCAATTTGTTATGAGCTTGCAGCGAACTATCCAAATTATTCATTGTTTTGATTTTGCACTGCGAACTCATCAACACTGTCCGGACTTCGGAAAGTGTTCTAAAACTTAAAGCAGCTGATACCTATCGATAGCCTGGCTGTGCTAAAGTCACGTCTATCGATGAGCTTGTGTTATCGATTACCTGTCCGTTTGGTTGCCATGGCAGCTATTGTTTTGGCCCAAACAAAACGTAAATAAAATGTAAAAACCAGCAAACGATGCAGCTGCTTTGAATGAAAAAAAATGCGTGGCGTTCTGAAATGGTTGGAGCGCATCGAGTTTCCAAATACCAAAGATGAGAACACCAGGTACGGCGGCCAAGCAGAGTAGACAACCACCTGTGGCGAAATTTTAATTTCTTGTAATCCCTTACAGCGTACATTCCGTTTGCTACTCGCCCGACGGCAGCCAATTGGTGGTGGCCGCGGGTGAACGTTTGCTCATCTATAATCCCATCGACGGCTCCCTGCTGAACACCCTGAAGGCGCACAAGGATATTGTCAATTCGGTGGTTTATTCGCGCGATGGCAAACGCTTTGCCAGCGGCGCCGCCGACAAAATGGTGATTGTGTGGTCCCCGCAGCTGGAGGGGCTACTCAAGTACTCGTAAGTATGACAACTTAAACATGGCACAACGCTTAACCCAGCTCTCTTGCCACAGTCACGGCGATTCCATTCAGTGCATGTGCTTTAATCCCGTCTCGCATCATTTGGCCTCCTGCTCGACCTCAGACTTTGCCTTCTGGTCGGCGGATCAGAAGGCTGTGCAAAAGTATAAAATTGGTTCGCGCGTGAATGGCTGCGCCTGGACCAACGATGGCCAGTATTTGATACTTGGCCTGACCAACGGCAGCGTATCCATACGCAGTAAATTGGGTGAAGAGAAGGGTCGCATTGAGCGTCCTGGTGGTCCCAACAGCTCCGTCTTCAGCGTACAGTGCTGTCCGGCGAATGGCGCTGGCAATGTGGACACCATTGCCGTGGCCGACTGGGGCCAGACATTGTCGTTTCACACGCTCAACGGGCAGATGATTGGCAAGGAGCGTGCCCTGGGCTTCGATCCGCTCTGCATGCAGTACTTTCCCAATGGTGAGTTCTGTGTGGTTGGCGGCTGCACGGAGAGCTTGCACTTCTTCACGCGCGATGGCGTTCGCCTGGGCACACTCGGCGATGGCTTCGACTCGTGGATCTGGTCGGTGGCACTGCATCCGAATGGCCAATCCTACAGCATTGGCTGCCAGGACGGCACACTGGCCTGTTTCAACATTGCCTCCAGCACCGTGCATGCTTTGTACCGGGAGCGTTATGCCTTCCGGGAGAACATGTGCGATGTAATAATTCAGCATCTGATGTCGGGCCAAAAGGTGCGCATCAAGTGTCGCGATCTCGTCCAGAAAATAGCCATCTATAGAAACCGCCTGGCCGTGCAGCTGCCGGAGCGTGTGGTGCTCTATGAGCTCAGCTCCACAGAGAACCAGCCCATGCACTACAAGGTCAAGGAGAAGATCCAGCAAAAGTTCGATTGCAGCCTGCTGGTCGTCTGTGGGCTGAATATTGTGCTGTGCCAGGAGAAGAGGCTGCAGTGCCTGGACTTTGACGGCGCACTGCAACGTGAATGGATTATGGACTCGTTCATACGCTATATTAAGGTGACAGGCGGTCCGCCGGGTCGCGAGGGTCTCATGGTGGGCCTTAAGAACGGTCAAGTGTTTCGCATATTCCTTAACAATTCTCTGCCGCTGCTCATCACAACGGCGGTGTCGGCGGTGCGTTGCTTGGACATCAATGCGAATCGCAGCAAAATCGCCGTTGTGGACGATGCTGGACGGCTGGTGGTGCGCGACTTGCTCAATGACAGCATACTCTATCAGGATGTGGGTGTGAACAGCGTCACCTGGAATACATATCTGGACACGATGCTCTGCTACACGCACACCAGCGGCGGGCTGAGTGTGCGTGTCGGCAACCTGCCGCCCAGGGCGCCACAAAATATGCACGGCGTGGTCGTGGGATTATGTGGAGCTACTGCCTTCTGTCTGCGCGGCAACATTATGCACAATACGCCG
Source organism: Drosophila kanekoi (assembly GCA_037075305.1). Taxonomy (NCBI): domain Eukaryota; kingdom Metazoa; phylum Arthropoda; class Insecta; order Diptera; family Drosophilidae; genus Drosophila; species Drosophila kanekoi. The sequence continues at coordinate 10,644,177 of JBAMCE010000141.1, forward strand.
CTGGCTCTGGGCGCCACCATGTGGCAGTTCATCGAGGCGGGCCTGTTTGAGTAAGTGGCTACTTAAGAAATTTATACCCTTACTTAATCTTCTGCTCTAGGGAGGCCTACCAGGTGGCCTGCCTTGGTGTCACCATCAGCGATTGGGAGGGCCTGGCGCAGTCCGCCCTGGAGGCGCTACACATAAATATCGCTCGCGATGCATACGTCAAGGTACGCAATTTGCCCTGGCTAAAGGTCATCAGCGAGCTGCGGGAGCAGCAGCAGCGCGCCGCAGTGCCCAAGGAGGTGCTTCTCGGCGAGAGCTGTGCTTTTGCCGGCAAATTCAAGGAGGCGGCACGTCTGTTTCTCAAATGCGGTCAGTCCTCGCGTGCCCTGGAAATGTACACAGATCTGCGCATGTTTGATTTGGCCCAGGAATACCTCAAGGATGGCAGCGAGGTGGAGAAGCGTGAGCTGGTGCGCAAGCGGGCGGAATGGGCATACTCTGTCAAGGAACCGCGCGCAGCCGCCGAGCTGCTGCTCTCCGCTGGCGAGCATCAAAAGGCCATCGACATTGTAGCCGAACAGGGCTGGGCGGATGTGTAAGCGCAATGCTGAGACCAAGCTCTGTTCTGATTTAATTGATGTTCTGTTTATTTTATAGGCTCTATGACATTGGCCGCCGTCTGAGCCTTAGCGAACGCGACGCTGTGCAGTCGGTTGCACAGAATCTTAAAAAGCTTAAAGCCTTGCCACTCGCAGCTGAAATGTTCAAGAAGCTGGGCGACGAGGCGCAAGTGGTCCAGCTGCATGTCGAGGTCCAGGACTGGCCAGAGGCCTTTCGCTTGGCGGAGGGCTTGCCACAGCTGCTGCCCACGGTGCACTATCAGCATGCACAGTGGCTGGCGGAAACGGATCAGTTCATAGAGGCACATCAGGGTGAGAGACTAGACGATTAGTCTATGTAGGAAGCCATATATAACCTATTCTCACATTTTATCCTTAGCTTATCTGAAAGCTGGCCGCACCAAGGATGCGAATCGCCTGCTGAAACAGCTTAGCAACACGGCAATTGCCGAGGAGCGTTGCCTGGATGCCAGCTACTTTTACTGGCTGCTGGCCAAGCAGTATCTGGACATCTATCACGAGAAACCGTATGACTTTGCCTGCCTGCTGTATTGTAATCCCTCTAAAATGATTCTCTCTTCCTATTTATAGGGAACAAAATGCCATTGATCCCCATCTGAACGAGTACAAAAACCATTTGCGCATTGCCAAGGTCTACTATGCCTACAGCGTCATCTACAACTATATGAAGGAGCCATTTACAACCTACTCGCCCGTTAGCCTCTTCAATGTGAGCCGTTTCATATTCAATGAAGTGGAGAACAAGGGCGCGCCAAAGGGCGTGAGCATGTTGTATGTTTAACGTTTATATATAGATAAATATGAATAATCATAATTATTGTACAATTACAGCTCGGTGCTGTTCACGCTGGCCAAACAGGCCAAGCTGCTGCAGGCCAACAAGCTGTGCCTGCTGGTCAATAAGCGTCTGCAGTCGCTCAAACCACCTGCAGGCGTCCAGGAGCAAATCGATGTGAGTTAACATTATATACGAGAGTTTGCCCAGACTGATCGTTGGGTGCGGTACACATATATACATGCGTGTATGTATGCATGCATGTATGTATGCATGCAAGATTGTTTGCATTTTTCCATATATAAATATGTGCAAGCATGCATGCTATATATATATATATATATATGATACATACATACATATATATGCAGACATGCACTCACATACATACATAAAGGCATACACACATATATACATACATACGTAAATACATACATGTGTACATACATACATATGTATAGACATACATGAATACATATGTATATATGGACATACATATTTACATACATATTAACACATGCATACATAGTCATAAACATGCTTGCATACATACATACGTATAGATACATACATCAACATACATACATCTACATACATATCTACTTACCCACCCTCCCTCCATCTGCTCCTCCGCCACAAGTTGCTCCTCCACAGGCTGTTGGAGCCAACGTTCAGCAAAGCCTACTTGAATTCTTGAGAATCGAGGAGGAGAGCACTTGGTTTTATTAAAATTTTTTATTACAATTTGCAGCACAGCGACAAATTAGCTTACCCTGGGTTTGAAATTAGAAAACAAACATGGATACATATACATACATATTAATGCAGACATACATGCATGCGTCCACTGACACACACACGCCCACATACATACACACACATGCATATAAACACCCACATATATATAATACTTATATGCCTTCTACTACTTATGTTTTATCTATTCTCAGCTTAATTTCCTGAACAGCAAGGCCTGCAAGAGCGGCTTCAATGATCCCGAGGAGCTGCTGCCTTTGTGCTATAAGTGCTCCAACTACAGCCAGCATTTGAATAACAATACCTGCCCCACCTGCAGACAGGACTACATATTTTCCTTTGTTTCATTTGGTGAGTAAGCCAAAAAACCTCACAACTCTCAATGCTCACAATATCGTTGCTGCCTTGCAGAAATTTTGCCTTTGGTACAATTCCATCCGGAGGTGGACATTACGGATGCGGAGGCGGAGCGTTTGCTTTTGGCGCCCACCAAAAATGCCGAGGATGCGGATCCATTTAATGAGGATGTAGCAAGCGCGCTGCCCTTGAGCTTAGATCGCAATGCATTGCGCGCCATTGATCCCAATCATGTCCTGATACTGAAGCGCCAGGATAAGCACATACGCAACATATATTACCGCAATATATTGCCCGATCTGCAGGTTACCTACTGCTCGGAGTGCCTTCTGGTAAGGGTATTGATTGGGCTTCAAATATTTCCATTAAATTAATGAATATTTTGTAGCTTTTCTATGCGGAGGATTTTGAGCTGCAGGTGCTGCAAAAGGGCCATTGTCCGTTCTGTCGCACTTCGTCGGACAAACTGATGGAAGATTTTTGAATGGCACAGAGAGTGCAAATTAGGATTAAGAATTGTATTGTTAGCTTAAGTTTAAGTCTGTACGTGATGTATTTCCCATATCCGTCCCACAAATAGAAACTAATTACAAAATTGTTAGCTAACAGTTAAAGATTCCCTTTGGTCAGTTGCTGTTTTAGGCCCACGTCTCCTCCTGGTAGCGTCGTTGTTTTATCAGCATCTCCATATGGAACGCATCGTTGTCTAGTGCCTCAATAAATGCTTCTCGAACAGCTTTTGGCATATTATTGGAGCTGCCTGCCACATAGACATAAGCATTCTGCTCCCTAATCAGCTTGGCCAGGTGCGCGGCGCACTCTTTGATCAGATGCTGCACATACACCTTATTCTCCTGGTCGCGCGAGAAGGCTACATGAACCTCCACACTTTGATTAGCCTGCCACGCCTTAAAGTCTTCCTTAAAGTGGTAATCCTTAGCTTCGTTGCGACAACCAAAGAACACAACAAGCGGACCTGTATTGTGGCCCAGCTTCTGCAAATGCAGGCGTTCCTGAATGATGCTGCGAAAGGGCGCAATGCCTGTGCCGGGTCCAATCATGATAAGCGGTGTTGCCGGCTCTTTGGGCCAGTTCATGGTGCCCGGCTTGATAGCGGCGCGTAGCTCCTCGCCCGCCTGTAAGCCCTTTAGCCAGTTAGAGCAGAGGCCCAAGCGCGGCGTATGCATTATGGTCTTGTAATTGACCACGGCGACTAGCAAGTCAAGCGTGCCGCTCGAGGCGGCCGATGCAATGGAAAAACTGCGCGTTTGTATTAAGGGCATCATTTCGAATAGCTGCGATAGCGTCAGCTTGGACATGGCATGCCGAAAATCACTCAACAGCTCCAAAAGAGTGCGCCGCGGCCTGTTCACATAGGCTATCAGATCGTCTAGGCCTTCTGCGCTGCAAAACTCCAGGAGCTTCTCTCGCTCCATCTCATCCTCACAGTTCTGGGCGAGCACCTCAAGCAAGCGTTGCCTGGGTCTAGCGCTCAAGTCCCAAATATACTTTGCTGCCTGATGTAGCGATATGGGCGTGGCGTAAGGCACAGGCAGCGGCAAATCCTCGTGAGCGCTGCTCACTTCTACCACCGTGCTGGCATCAAAGTCGAGCTGATGTTCTTTGAGCAAATCGAAGAATTCCTGAACATGTTCACGGCTATTTTGTGGCTGCACTTCGAGCACATCGCCTGGCTGCCAGGTGGGCGTCTGCCCGCTGCTGAGTCGCAGCAAGCGCACATCCTGAAAGTGATCCTCGGCAGTGGTGCGCGTGTTTTCTATTAATTTGAAGACATGTGCTTCCTGACGCTGTGTCCAATGCAGGCGCTCCTCATTCAGAGCCGGCTGTTGCTCCAGCACACGCACCTTCCACCGCTTTACAATCTCCTGCTCCGCCTGCTTGCGCACAGCCGATGTGTTGCTCAGTGTCTGCCATAGATCCGCTATCCAGGCAAGCGATGTGCCCAAGTGGCCGTAATCATGCTGATCGTCACAGAGGCCAAGCGGGCATATAGATTTGGCGCCAAGATTCAGCAGGCGCTTGTGCAACTTTTTGGCTGCATAGTTGAATTTCGGATAGCTGGAGTCCCCGAGTCCAAGGCAAGCGAATTGTAGACCCTCGAGTGAGTTGCTAGGCAAGCTGCGTTTGAGTAGAAAGCGCCAGGCTTGTTTCATATTATCGGGCTCCGTGCCATCGCCGGTTGTGGCCACCACAAAGATCACGAGGCGCTCCTCTATCAACTGCTGCATATTGTAGTCCTCAAGAGCGAGTACTGGGCCCTGGAAGCCCCATTGACGCGATTCGCGCCATATCTGTTCAGCCACATCCTGTGCGGTGCCAGTTTGACTACCATAAAGAACCAAAATACGCATAATTTTTAATAAAAAAGAATTTCGAAAGAAATTGTAATTCCAATTGGACACAAGGCCGGCTTGTCAGCTGCTCCCATGCTCTCAGTACGCAAGGTAGCGTCCAGCTGAAAGTATTTCAATTGAGAAACTAATGTAACACAATTATGTAAAGTGATTTAATTAAATATGATTTTTAGCTAATCAGTCAAGTATTAAGCTAAATATTATTGAAATTGATATATATATATAAGTATACACATAAGTATACACATATTTACATGTTCAAGTTATTCCAAGTCGACTGTTAAGCTGTGACGTCACAGTAAATTCAATAGTGCGACTCTCAGTGCCACTTCTGACATCTGCCCCGCTAAAATCGATAGGCAAATCGATAAGTTTACATGTACGTTAGTCGCAAACTGCTTATTAACAACATGATATCACGTTCTTTCGGTGGCTCGCACGAAATAAGCGAAATTTAAAACAAGTGAGTAACAAATCCACCTTGCAACTATGGATAAGGGGCACTGCGATATCCAACTAAGCAAACGGCTCACCTGGCTGCTGCGTCATGGCGCCCAAAAGGAAGGACTCACAATACAGCCAGATGGATATGTGGGCGTTGCGGACATTTTACAGCATCCGCGCTATGGCGCACACTACACCATAGAAAAGTTGCGGGAAATCGTGGCTGCCGATGCGAAGCAACGTTACAGAATGCGTTGCAATCCGCTAACCGGTGCCGAGGAGATACGCGCCAATCAGGGCCACTCGCTGCCAGCTGTGCAGGCTGAGCAATGCCTGGAGCGCATAAACAACATTAACGAGCTAGCCGAGGTGAATGTGGTGCATGGCACCTACTACAAGAACTGGGAGCAGATCAAGACGGAGGGTCTCCGTCGTATGCAACGAAATCATGTGCACTTTGCCGTGCTTAGCGATCAGAATAGCGCTGCCGTAGTGAGTGGCTTTCGCAGCGATTGCCAGGTGCTCATCCATTTGAATGTGGCCAAAGTGCTCGAAGATCAGCTGCAGCTGTTCCGCTCCAGCAACAATGTGATACTCTGCGCCGGCATAGATGGCTGTATAAGTCCACGGTATTTCGAGCGCGTCATTGATAGACGCACGGGCAAGTCCTTGACATGTTGATCAAAAGAGATTTTGTAGGATTTAGTAGTGTATATCGTATGTGCTGTGCCTTAGACTTTAGTTTAAATGTGCCCTGTAAATAAAATGTACTAAGTTTGTGTTTTAATCAGTTGCTTTTAAAATTTGGTTTTTACAGAAATGAGCGACTTGGAATTTCGCACAAGGCAGTCCCAGGATGAATCGGTGCACTGCAAGGTGTGTGATGCGCCGTTTAAAACATTGCAGGATTGCCTGGCGCACGAGTTGCTTAAGCACACGATAAAGCCACAGAAAAAGCTACGCAAATGCTTGGATGCGATCACAAAGCTATTTGCCAGCGAGCAAATCCAATGCGAACGTCGCGTGCTGAAGGCGACTCTTGCTCAGGAAGCAACTGGCCAACATTTGCGCGCCGTGCTTGCTTTCTATTCCGGCAACTGTAATGAGCTATCAGCCTGCTTTGCCCAAGTGCGAGAAACCTTACAGAAACAATTGCAGGGTAGGGTAAAGGTTTATCCATTCGGCTCACTTGTAACAGGTTTGGCTTTGAAAGGTTAGTAATACCCATAATAATGCATACGATTGCTTTAATTATGCCCCGTCTCTCTTGTAGATAGCGACATAGATCTGTTTTTAGAACAAACCGACACCAGCTCCAATAGCATGTCCCACCGTCAATTGTTCAACAAGATCTATAACTTTTTGAGGCGCAACGATTGCTTCCAGGATGTGTTTGCAATACGACACGCCCGGGTCCCAATCATACGCTGCAAGCATGTCTTAAGCGGACTCAGTCTGGACATTAATATGTCCAGTCCGAATAGCACCTATAATTCGCGTTTTGTCGCCGAGCTATTGGCCCGAGATGTGCGCTTGCGCGAGCTATTTCTGTTCCTGAAATTGTGGGCCAAGAAACTGAAAATCATTGGCAGCGGCAGCATGACTAGCTACTGCCTGATCACACTTATCATATTTGGCATGCAACAGCGACAACTATTGCCATCGATCAAGCAGCTGCAGGCACGCTGCCCGGTTCTGGAGGTGATGGGCGTCAATTATGCATATAGCTTTCAGCAAGTGCGTCCAATACCGGCCAGTTTGACCACGCTGGACCTCATCTCCAGTTTCTTTGAGCTTTACAGTCAAATGGAATTTGAGAAATCACTGCTGTCACCCTATTTAGGCTGCGCACTGGACTTGGAGACTGCCTTTTCAATGCCAGACAAATTTCCCGAGTATGCGGAACAATTAAAGGCCATGTATAAAGCTACGGGGGAGCAGCCGGAACCGTTTCAGTATCAACGTTGCGTTTGCGTTCAGGATCCATTCGAGTTGCAGCATAATGTGGGCCAGTCCATATCCATAACGAATCTCTGCTATCTGCGTGAGTGTCTGGCGCTGGCCACCAAAGCATGCAGTGATAAAAAACTGGTCTCGACGCCTGCGAAATTGTATGACTATTTGCTTTTTGGTCTGGCCGAGAAACTGTTGCAGGGCCAGCGGGTGGAGCAGGAGCAGCCGGCCAAGGTTCGCAAGCAAATGTTAAATAAACAAGACCAGACGCCGATGCAGAGAGCACAGCCAGATGGATCTGAGGCAATAACACAGATCGTCGCAGCTGATGCCATGGACAGAACGCAAGTTGCTGCAACGAGCACAAAAACAGTTGCTGCAGCGGCAAATGCTGCAGTTGCTGCAAACGCCAACTGTCCAGTTGTGGCGGCAGCAGAATTTGCAGCTGAAGTAGCTACCACGCCCAAAAAGAGACTATCATCAAGCAGCTCGGTGGAAAACGCGCCACCGCTAATGCATGTCCATACACTGAAACCAACAAACAATGACATGAAGTGCTTGCGTGCTGATTTTCTGAGTAAAAATCGGAATGCAAAGCAAACAATATTTTACTATTGGGCGGAATGCTATGTGGATGCTATTAAGGATATTTTAACAAATATTTACGGCTTGAATTTGAAGTTAATTGAACCAGAGGAGTCTCTGGCAACCAATATCAAAAGCAAACTACTGCCTCAACATTTTACCTGGCTGATCAACACAACTTTGGATACGTGGAGTGCTCGCAATTTCCAGCGCTCCACAAGACAATCATTCTTTGCTCAGCAACTACAGCAGACCATTGAGTTTTTCAAGACGCGTCCCAATAATGCCAACTATGCTGTCAATCTGTGCGGTCGCTTCTCGCTGGTGATTGGGCCGGACTTCAAGGAGCTGCGCCTGGAACTGCAACCGATGCCAAGCGATGCTCTTGGCCTGCAGCGACACAGCCCGCTAACCAAGTTCTTCAAATCCCTGAAGAACATGTTGTGCAATTACAACTTCAAGGAGAAGGTCATCAGTCTACAACAGTATCAACATTGAGTTCCGCTTCGCCCTTCCCTTCTAGAAAGAATAGCACAGAAGTCCTTGTTTACCGATCACAAAGAGAAAAAAAAAAAAAACAAAAAACAAAAAAAAAAGAAAACAAAACAAAACACGAACTGAAAAAAAAACAGAAAAAAAATATCAGAACAAGACCCAAAAGATATATTATTTTTGTAATAGCTCACGAACTACATAAAATTATTGCGAAGTCGGTTTATACACAGGAGCTATGTGTGAGCTAGGTACAACAGAGAATTGCAATCGCTCGTTTGACAAATTACAAGTTGTGCCCCTAAGAAAATCAGCAAATGTATATATAGCTAAAACACTTTCATATCGTATATATTTCTATATATATATATATGTATATATATATATTAATACATATATATATATATATATATTTGTCTACATATCCGTTTAAATTTTAGGTTAGTGACATCTTTGACTATTTAACTAGCCTTGCTCACAATAAATCAATTGCAATTCTCGACTAAGCTTTTAATTATTTCCAAATGCGAAATTCTTAAACGATATATATTTTATTTTGGTTAATCTGTTTACATTTCCTATTAAATATATATGATATATATAAAAACTAATACATTTTTATCTATGATACTTGTCACAAATATTTTATTGATAACATAATTCTATAGTATATAAAATAGCTATAAATTTTATAACGTAAACTTCAATAGTACTTGAATATATATTTATAATTGAAATCTTGGCATTCGTTGTTTCTAAGTATATTGGGAATCGAGTATATATATACATAAAGATCTTTAGAAGTGGGCAAAAGAATATATATTATATTATTTACAGTGGGAATTTGCTTTCCTATTTCTCATTTAACTAAATTTTTTGGATTCTACATAGCATATTTCTAAGCTCTAGTTAATGATACAGAAACAATCAAATTTCCCTGGTACTTATTGAAGAGAATCCAAGTATATTTGAAAGAGGCGAACATTTTATCGTAACTAAAGCACCAAGGCCAAAAATCTTATAAATAAATGTTAGACAGTTCAGCTGCTCATTGATTAAGACTTAGGCAGAAAAGCAACAGCTAAGTTGATCAGCGCCTTCTCTTAATGCAAAGGAACGAACGCCTAATAGACCAGAAAACGAAGTTGATTTCCGCTTTCCATAATGAAGAAAGAAATGTTGCTTGTGGAGTAACGAATCCTCCACAGAACTTGATAGCAATCCTGTTAAATGAATGCTGCTATAATAAAGGGATATTCATGTGTATATGCAATGAATAATCGCTTTTGTCTAGAACCTCCTCGTGTAGGTTTTAGGTTTGGCATCCTCCCTATCAGTATCTGACAAAAGGATAACGACATAGAATTCAATCCACGGTATTCCACGGCTTCGAGTCGCTATATCCGCAAGATGCGTCTCTCCTTCTTATTTTCCATGCTAATCTTACATTTTCTGAACAAAAAAAAAAAAGATTATTTACAGGTGTTAAATAAATATTATCACGTTGCTGCTCTGGAAATGTTCCCGAGTCGAGGTGTTAACGCCCACACGGCGGCTACTTAGAGGGAGAGTTAAACATCTACTTGCTTAGCCCTACAACAACAACTACTATTAACGGCACTTGGGGGCTTAAGACTAAGCAATCTAAATAATATATGAATCCCATATAATCGATTCGAATCAAGCGCCCTTGTGACGGCAATAGCAATACTTCTTAATTGCAAAATCGTTCATGCAATCGGCCTCCCCGCTGTACGTGTTGAGGCGACTCACAGAGCCGGTCACCAGCAGGTTATCCTCCTCAGGGAGTTGGCTGTTGTAGCGCACCGTTGCCTCGTATAGCGCCTTATTGGGCGCGGTATAGAAGATTAGCCAATAGATCTGTACATGGCCGGGATCGTTTTCATTCGGATGCGCCTTGTAAGCGGCGCTCACGCTCTGCAGCGACAGCGGGACGCACAGATGGGCCAGGCTGCCATTACGGAAATTGTTGACATAATCGTTCAGATAGTGCACCACACGCTTGGCCAGCTGACGCACTGTCTTGGAGTTCTTGTAGACGCTATCGTACGCCCAGCATGTGCACCAATGATCCTCAATGGCCACATCCTCACAGCTGCGATTAAGCGGCACTGGCAGCAATAGACTTTGGCACTGCGGGCAATCCTTGGCGCCGCCCAGCGACTCCAGGCTGCCGGAGCGACCCGAGAGCGCGAGTATGTGCTTAAGCGTCATGTGCAGATCGTAGGGCGTGGTTAGACGATTGCGATTCTGGCGCAGCGCTTCGACGAACTCCGGATGCGCCTTCCGCACAAATGGCGGCAGCCAAATGAACAGAAAAGGCAGCCGCTCCTCCAAGTGACCCGACCAAGTGGCACGCGTCGGTCCAAAGCGCAGCCCATGATCGCTGAAAAACACCACAATGCTGTGCTCCATCGTGCCCTGGGCCACCAAACGCTGCAGATAGCCCCGCAGGTAGTCATCCATGGAGCTAGTCTGCGATATGTCGCTGTGGCTGTGGGTGTTCGTCCAGAAAAAGCCGAAGAAGCTGTCGTTGCGATAACGCTTGGCAAACTCCTGCGCATAGTTGTACACATGCTCCGCCTCCGTCTCAAAGCCCACGCAGTGCGGCAGGCCAAGTACTATATTGCCGCCGAGTAGTTTCTCCGCGGCAGACAAATACGGACGCAAGTAGTAGTCAACAGGCGGTTGCTGGAAACCCTTTTTTAGGTAATTGAATGTGTTGATCTTAACTGCATCTTCGCCGTAGGCGGTCACATAGCCATGTTCTTGGAACAGCTTCCAAATGAAATTGCATTTATCCAGGCCATTCACTTGGTAGGGACTACAGTGCTTCATGGCACTGGTCAGATTATATCCCACCATTAGAGCCATTATGTTGGGAAATGTATTGTCATCTATCTGTGGGAGACAGCTTTAGCCATGGATTGGATAGATTCTATTGATGGGTCTCACCTTGTTATAGCCCGCCAGCTCAAACCAATCTTCGTCGTACAAATACTGTGCTGTCTTGGGCATCGCACGTATGAGATTCACTCGCGAGATACTGTCGATGCCGATCATCAGCACGCTAGGCACACGCCGGCCCCGATCCTTGTGCGCCCAGCGCTCCAGTCGCTGACGCACGGTCACACGCTCCGGTACGGTTGGATGTCCGTTGATGTAGACTCGCTCCTTGTCCGATTTACACTTGACTATGATGCTGTCCGTGCTGTTGGACAACTGAGCTGTACCTTTAAATTTCTGGCAAGACGTGTAGTTGACTTCCGTCTCACTGGCGCGCTCCACGCCCATATAGCAGCAGCTAAGGGCGCTGCCCTTTTTGTAACTGGCCAGGGCCTTGGATTCCATGCTCAGGACATAGCGCTGCGCAGCGCAATCATAGTGCACCCTGGTGAGAGGCGGGCGTGTCTGACAGGGCTTGTAGGAAACGCGCTTGAAATGGCGCATCACCTCGCGCTTGAACGGATCCAGGTCCACTATCCGGCAGTGATTGCTGTACACTAGATAGCCTTTTGGCATAGGGGTTATCGACGATGGCATCTGATTAGTTGTGTGCCCAATGGTTGTCAATAAAAGCGGTTGCGTTGGTATCAAATCGACAGCTGAGCACAACAGTTGGTTGTGGGTGGGAAAAATGGGGCGGATCATGCGGGGAATACAAAAAACGCATACAAAAAAAAAACAATAAACACATAAGACAACACAAAAGTGGCAAATACAATATTTAACAAATTGCATAAAACGGATCTCCAAGCAAATATCAGAGTTAGGGCTCGCCCCTACCTTCCATGTCCAATACATTCGACTGATGATGCACCTGCACGTTCTCCAGGTCCAGCACATCGGCAGGTCCGATTAGGAAATACGAGAATATGAATATCAGCAACAGGCCTAGTAGCAGCTTACGGCGCAGCACCAGTTGACGGCCGTACCAGGCCAGTGAGGGCGTGGCGCCGTGCTTAAAGCTAATGCCCGTCAAGGCCGGCTCCGGGTCATCTGCATTGCCATCCTTCGTCTCGTCGTCAATGTACTCAAGCAGCGGCCGTTGGTCAGCCATCGCAACTATTTCTTTTGGCTGACTTGCGGCATCATTATAAGTTTAGTTTGGTCTGCCATGTGATCCAGAAACGATAAGAAGCAATAAACAGTGTAAAGTGATGTAGGAAAAACAAGAAGAAATTATCTAAACGGCTCTGCTCGACTGGGAAATACTGTGTTGCTATCATTCAACCCTTCTTACATGCTAAATATAAGATTTTGAGCATCTAAGAACCCATGTTTGATGCGTCCAGTTCTTATTAGCGCCTAGATATGGTTTAAAAACAGCATATCGATATCGGTGCCTATCGATTTCGTGCAATTACAGCGGGCTATCGATAATTTCAATCACAATTAATTACGACTTGCAAATGCAACGCGACGACCCCAATCGGAAGTTTTTCGGCTTTTTAATTTCTGTTTTAAGTGCATCGTGAATATTGGGCTTAAGGAGAAAGGTCCACGCAGATGAAAATGGTGAATCGGTTGTGAGTGAAGGATATTTATACTTTCTAGGATTCGTACAGCTCGCTTTTGGAGCTATATATGTGTGCACTAAATTGTAGTAGCTTGCCTTTACCGAATTTACCGCAATGTGTTCAGGGATAAAGAAGCAGAAAGCGCGGCTGCAATCGTCTGCGCGCCATTTTGTTGAAAATCGAAGAGAATATTCGTGAATATAACTTACATCAGATTTCGGTAAGTGAAGATTTATATATTTTACCTTCTCGTACTAAGCTTTTTGATGGAAGCAGGTTTGGGTATATGTATATTCAACATTTATAAAATTTCGTAGTAGAAGAAACCAATATACTCAATTTTACATTGAGAACAGGGTATATAAATAGATAATTAGCCGCAGCATGCGAAAGAGCTGGCACAACCTATTCACAAAAGTCCATTGCGTGTTTCAACAAATATGATGCAAATATTAAATATTGTGCTGCAAATTAAAAAGTAATTTAATACGTGGTGAAGCAACAAACAATAGAAATTGAAAAAAAAGGCCATGAATTATGCAAAATGGTAATTAGCTTAAAATTATCTTAATAAGAAATATAGAAAATAAAAAGTGGTTTTGCCATATTTTAAACATAATACAAGTGGAACGCTTGTAAAGAGTGCTGGACTAGCAGCTACCCTGTACCCATGCTATTAATCAGAAATTCGCACTTATACACACACATTCACACACACACATACACCGTACACTAGTTGAATTCGGGAGGGAAGTTGTGATATTTCCCAATAGTTCGTTTACCATAGCGTAAAGTTTATATATAAATTATTTAATTAATAATCAAATTATAGGGTACAATAATTGTATGGAAATATGTGTTGATTCATATGTGTGCTAAACCCAAAGCGTAAAGACTTGAAAATGCGGATGCAACTCGTTTTAAATGCCCTGATCTCAAATCGAAATAGAGCATATTAGATGGCAGTTACACTGTACCATTCCATCTAAAGCTTGCTTAGTCAAATTTCGTGTGCATATTCATATAAAGCCGGTTCAGCGAAGGCTTTCAAATATTGCCACGCCTCTCGGCAATCCATCATATTTTTGAAACAAAAACAAACTATTCTCAACAAATTTAAGATGTTGTCCTTACAAGAAAATATCAAACGGATTTAAGACTCGAAGCTCTGTCCAATCAGCGTTAAAGCTGTTCTTTGTTACTGAAAACAGAGTATCTAGCAGTTGGGATTGTTGTTCTGCAGATCTCTCACATTTATCGATTATGAATCTTTTGCCAAAATAATTTTTATGCTGATCTCAACACTCACTTTTAGAATGGGCTCCGTTTCGATTTCAATTAAGAATCGCTTTTACCGTGATATTTGGCTGACATTTTACGTGCTTCGAGCTCGTAAAGAAATTATTATGTGATTGTAATTGTTGAACTTATTTCAGAGCATCATCTATGTTTAGACTCTCGGGCACTGCACTGTCCTCACATATTCAGTGTCAAGAACGAATCGTGACCAATTTTCTGGTGCTGCAATTTTGTTAATGGGAAACAGCTTGTTTACAATTTCTGGCTTGAATAAGTTAGAGGTCTGTCATATATATACATTCGATGGGAACGATAAGGTGTAGTTAAACGAAACTAATTAGCCAGTGCGACATATTTTGAGATTTATTGAAATTGACATAAATTGAAATATGCACGAAACAGAAAATTAACGCGCTGCGAACCGTACGCGACGAGCGATCCGTGAGCACTTAAAAAAAAGAGAGAAAAAAAGATACAGATACAAAAATTTAGCTGCAATTGCTGACGAAAGCGAATCGCGCTGGGCCCCTCGCAATCGCCAGCGTTCGCCATCAAGTTTACCCAATCACGAAGCTATTCGGCTGTCGACTATCATTCAATTTTTTAGTCTTACCCTCGGCTGTAGTTTGGTCTAGCCGAGTGGCTTTATGCATATAAATGCATTGATCACGGGCACTTGCATTGGATTATTGTCAAACATCATTGTAATTATGACCTTAGTGCATTTGCTGATTTGCATACCCTGTAATTTAAGGGCATAAGACACAGCTGTGGGCTTGCTGCCAAATTCTTGAGTAGACATCAAATGTAGACAACAATTTCTTTGGGAAACTATGCATAGCATGCAATATTTCCGGTGGAACGGAATGTTAAAAACCATTTACATTATGAAAATATATATGACAGAGGCTTGAACCAAATTCTGGCCCGAAGGTTGGAAAAATCAGGCCAACAAACTCAAACTTGGAGCAGGATTACGGTTCGAACATAGAATCAAGCCATCGAACACCTCTGATCGAACATCATGCATCAAACATTTCTGATCGAACATTTTGGATCAAACATTTGGAATCGTTTATTTTTGTTCCAACTCTTTTTGATCGAACAATTCTAATCGAGTATTTCTGCTTGAAATAACTCTCAAGTTTTGAAGTTAAGTTTCAAGCTTCTCAGTCTGGAACTTGTGTTTTAATATGTTTGTAATTTTGTCGTTTAACTGAGTATTTGTACTATTTTTATTACTTAAGTAATTAGTTAAAAGCGTGCTTTAATAACTCAAAAGTCAAATAGCATGAATAATATAGTTTTGAAAATTATTTGCGTGAAATTTGTTTAGCTAATTCCTCAACTCTTTCAACTTTTATATTTAGAAACTATTTCTAATAATAGAAGGCAACATTTTTAAAATGTTTTCCTATCACATTTTGATAGTTTTATTTTTAGGGTCTATTAAAAAAGTATCATTAATCCCAGCGTATTTCGTAGCTCATCAACCTTGAATTATTGTGTTCTTAATGGCTTTAAGGTTTTGTTGTTTTTCTTTTCCCGTCCATGAATATGGCCAAAAGCAACAATGATTGATTATACAATGCTCAATGCTGGTTTTGAAGCATCACGATTTCCGACTATGACACAATAGTTTGTTGTTAGCCATCGAAAGAGATATTAAAATGTAATTGAAATTAACTTCGAGCCGAGCTTTGAGCATCTACCATATTTCTCTCTACAGACAATTCCCACGAAAGATAAATTAACGCTTAGCAAATGTTGTTTAACAACAAACATATTGTTGCAGATGATCAAAGACGTAGTAGATATTATGCTGCTGTATATACTTATGAATTATTGAGAAGAGTTGTTTTTTGTTATTATTATGCGTAAATCTATATGAAAATGGTTTGTTTTTCTCCACAGTTCGGTAATTGAGAAAATACCAAAAAAAAGGGCTGGACTTTTCACTCGATTGCATGCTAAAAAGGCATTTTCATTAACCACATGTCGATTGTATCTTGGCCTAGATTGCACTTATGCATTTTTTTTATATTGTTGACTTGATAAGTTTGAAGTTGTATTTGTTTCATGCATGACTCACATTGATTATCGTAATGTTTAATCTTTGGCAGACTCATGAATTATAAGCTTTAAGCTTAGCCTATGCATGTGTAGAATTTACATTGAGTCTCAATTAACGCTGAATGTGTAAATTTATTGGGAAATCAAACAATAAAATTATAAACAAACTGTACAAACAAATAAAAATGCTTAGCATGTGCAAAAGGCAGCCAACTTTACGCAAATCACATTTATGAATATCATATAGACCATATCGAATTACAAATTGAACTTTAAGTTTTGTCTTTAAAAACATTAAAATGAGTCACTTGCAAGGTTTGGCTTTTGTAATTTGGTATAAAAGGGGCTCACGTACAACATATAGCTAAGTATGTATAGGTATGTCGAGGACGTTCTGACGTAGTAAAAATGGCAAAACAACCACACACACACACGCACACAGAGACAGCGCACTAAGTGTTGTCGAGTTCCTATTGAAAAAACATACAGTTGCAGCGTCAGCGGAAAAATTGCAAACATATCTGTGACACAATAGATACTAACAAGCTGCGCGTACTCGGATACACACACCAACACCCACTCACACACATACACATGCACAGAAGTGTACAGAACTTTTTCGCAATTGTTGTACTCTATAAATAGTTGTATTGTATTTAATGTTGCACTCACTTTAATGCATTTAGCAATCGTTTTTGTAGCTATTTATTGATTGCAACAGTTTAATTATAATTATATGGCAGCACGCCGCAAATAGTACACAGAAACACAAATACACGGTAGTCACACGTACACGCACACGCGCACGCACACATGTATAGACAGAGCTACACGACGCTCGCGTGTCCTGCTGCAGTGGCCTGCAAACAGATAATAATAACAGCAAATATTTTGCACGCTGGCGCCAGCGAGGCTGAGGCGTTCGCATGTGAGTGTGAGAGCTTTCATACATTCACACACACACACACGCGCACGTCGCGACGCTGTCGGAGAGCCAAAAAGCGTAACAGACGGCTGCATTTTGTGAGCGCCGCCTGAAAGCATGCAATGTTTATTTGCTTTTTCGCTTTCAGTCTTAGCGACTGCGCAGTCAGCGTTGACGCCGCTTGCTCTCTCGTTCGTCCGCCAATCAGCGCTTAGCACCTGTTGCATGCTTTTGAGCATTTGTATGCGACGCGGCTCTCACTGCCAAAAAACACAGCGAGAGGCTTGTCCTGTGAGCGTGTGTTTGTAATTTTTGGCACGTGCCTGCCCAAAATGACAACAAAATATCAAAGCCGGCGCACAGTGAACACCCTGTGCAGCTGTTGCCAAATGTAGCATACAAATTGGCGCAAAGAGAAAATGTAAATAAATAATCTGTTTAGTGAGTTTTGAGCTGAATGTATTGAGCAATGTTCATGCTTCTGTAGTTCTCATGGAAGTCGTAAGGCGCTTTTGCTAAGTAGGTTTCTTTATGTGTTTATCTTTGCGGCAATGGCAATATTTTTTAAGCGGCACTTCGCCCAGGCAATTTGTTTCCCCAAGGTACATACTAATCCGACTGACGCAGCCGGACAACTCCACACTTTCCGCGTCTGGCAGGTTCCTGTTGTAGCGCAGCGTTGCCTCATACAGCGCCTTGTTGGGCAACGTAATTATGTTTAGCATATATATGTCTATATGTTTGGGATCGATTTCATTCAGTTCGGCCTTATAAACCTTACTGACTCCGAACAGCTTTAGCGGCGCACACAGATGGGATAGACTGCCATTGAGAAAAGTGTTTATATAATTATTTATATGTTGCACCACATGATGCGCCAGCTGTATCACTAATTTGTTCTGGTCAAACAATTTATATTGCCTGCATGTGCACCAGTGATCCTCAATGGCCACATCCCCACAGCTGCGATCGAGCGGCACTGGCAGCAATAGACTCTGGCACTGCGGGCAATCCTTGGCGCCGCCCAGCGACTCCAGGCTGCCAGAGCGACCCGAAAGAGCGAGTATGTGCTTAAGAGTTATGTGCAGATCGTAGGGCGTTGTCAGACGATTGCGATTCTGGAGCAACGCTTGCACAAACTCCGGATGCGCCTTCCGCACAAATGGCGGCAGCCAAATGAACAGAAAAGGCAGCCGCTCCTCCAAGTGACCCGACCAAGTGGCACGCGTCGGTCCAAAGCGCAGCCCATGATCGCTGAAAAACACCACAATGCTATGCTCCATCGTGCCCTGGGCCACCAAACGCTGCAGATAGCCCCGCAGGTAGTCATCCATGGAGCTAGTCTGCGATATGTCGCTGTGGCTGTGGGTGTTCGTCCAGAAAAAGCCGAAGAAGCTGTCGTTGCGATAACGCTTGGCAAACTCCTGCGCATAGTTGTACACATGCTCCGCCTCCGTCTCAAAGCCCACGCAGTGCGGCAGGCCAAGTACTATATTGCCGCCGAGTAGTTTCTCCGCGGCAGACAAATACGGACGCAAGTAGTAGTCAACAGGCGGTTGCTGGAAACCCTTTTTTAGGTAGTTGAACGTGTTGATCTTAACTGCATCTTCGCCGTAGGCGGTCACATAGCCATGTTCTTGGAACAGCTTCCAAATGAAATTGCATTTATCCAGGCCATTCACTTGGTAGGGACTACAGTGCTTCATGGCACTGGTCAGATTATATCCCACCATTAGAGCCATTATGTTGGGAAATGTATTGTCATCTATCTGTGGGAGACAGCTTTAGCTATGGATTGGATACATTCTATTGATGGGACTCACCTTGTTATAACCCGCCAGCTCAAACCAATCTTCGTCGTACAAATACTGTGCTGTCTTGGGCATCGCACGTATGAGATTTGTTCGCGAGATGCTGTCTATGCCTATCATCAGCACGCTGGGCACACGCCCGCCCCGATCCTTGTGCGCCCAGCGCGCCAGGCGCTTTCGCACGGCCACACGCTCCGGTATGGTTGAATGTCCGTTGATGTAGATTTGTTTCGTATCGGTTTTACAGGAGACAATGATGCTGTCCGTTGTGTGCGATAGATGAGCTCTGCTGCTTAATGTGTGGCATGACGTTAAATTGACCGCCTCGTCATTGACACGCCGCACGTCCATGTAGCAACAGCTTAGCATGTTCCCCACTTCGTAGCTGGGGAACGCTGTGGCATCGATGTTCAGCACGTAGCGCTGGGCGTTGGCGTCGTAGCGCACCCGGGTAAGCGGTGGAACGGATTTACAGGGCTTGTGGGACACAGGCTTGAAATGGCGCATCACCTCGGGCTTGTACGGATCTAGATCTACAATCCGGCAGTGTTTGCTGTACACGAGATAACCTTGCGACGAAAGGGTTGACTGATCAATCATCGGATCGTTCATTAATTAAAGCATTTGCTGAACACAACATTTGGTGCTTAGCAGGAACATATTGGGTCAGACAGAAGTTAAAGAACCCATGAAAGTAATAAATGGGCTACCCAAAAAACTAACTAAATTAAGAAGTTTGCTGCTTTAACGAATTACTCTCCAAGTTAAGATCTTGAAAGCAGAGTTTCTCTGATTAGTAATATTACTAATATTGTTTAAATGAAATATCAATTTTCTGTTTTGTAATTAACCCAAAGTTTGCTAAAAGGTCATATTTTTTTTAATATCGTAATGTAAATCTTGCCATCTATGGCTTAACAGCTCTATCAGCTGACTCATCTCAAAATCTACTGTTGTGAATCTTTTAGTTTCGATAGCTCTTATCGTATCATATTTCTTAGATAACAAACCTTCCATTCCCAATACATTAGAATTGCGATACACTTGCACAATATCGAATTGCCTAGGCTTAGCAACGCCCGTTAAGTAAACGCATAAGCTATAGAATCCGGCAATCAGTATGGTGAATAAGGCTACAACGATGAACAGATTGCGACGTAACGATATAAGGCGATAGATACAGCTGAGTACGGACTTCCATGTTACTGGCAGCGAGGAAGGTTCCTTTGCATCCTCCTCGAAGCATTCCTCGAGCAACGGCTGTTTCTCAGTCATGCTCATTGATCTTTAAGACTGTACAAAAAACTTTTAATTAGAAACAGCAAATATATAGAAATTAACGAAGAAACTTGCTTGTTTACAACACTAGACTAAATGATGCAACGCTCGTCAGGCCATTTACAGCACTACATTATATGAAGCCGCATTCTCTAGGCACTTTACAACACTTGTGACTTGGCAAAACAATATAATACTCTTGCAGCAATATTGCAAATGATTTAAAATATCATTTATGCGCAATTATGTTTCAATTGTTGCTCTAAGTTTCAATTGTTGCTTTAAACTCGACTGAAAAGTTGCCCAGTTGTTTTATAAACTTCGTATATGCAACAATTGTTTTGCTTTTGACAAAGAACGTATTAATTACAATATCAAGCGTAATTTGGAGAAAGCAAATGTGGAGGCATTTATGTTTATTGCGAACAAAAACTTTAGCTCAAAGATAATGTATTTTTTTTAGTAAGTGTTCTATAATTGTTTATTTGTATCCCTATTAAATTATGGGCGACATATTTTTGAAAGCTTTGTCAAAGTAAAGAAATTGAATCTATTTTTATGAAACTCCGAATACCCTACATATGCCCTACACAGTTAAAGCCCAATTTACTGAGGCGTTTATCTATCGAAAGGCTGACAACGTCTTGAAAAAATTTAACTTTAAAGATAAATTAGATGTTATCTCGTTGTCAAATAATTAAAAAACAGATTTTTATCATTTTTTGACATTTTTTTATTTTAAATATAAGTTGTGTTCTTTTTTTTTTTTTAATTATTATTTAATTCATGCATTTTGTGTTCTTTAAATGTTTTTTTTTGTTGTGATGCGTTTTGACTTGATGAAAATCTGGGCAAGCCGTCGTGACGGTCCCACACTACATGTGTATATAGGGAGATATAGTGAATAAGGGGCTCGATATTGGTACATAATGCCTTACAATTTCATTTTATAGCCATTTATCGTGTACATCAAGCAATTTGTTAACTTATTTACAAACAAATTAATTTATTATAAAAATGCATCAATTGTTTTTGCTGATTTTTTGTTTTGTTCTCGTTGTTTTTTTTTTGCCTGGCCATAATTTAAATAAATTAGATAATTTTATAAAACTAAGCTAAGCGAATGAAGTGTTTTTTGTAGGGTAGTAAAAAGTGAGCATAAATAAATAGTTCAATGGGCACATGAGTAGAATAAATAGTGTGTGTGTGTGTGTGTGTGTGTGTGTGTGAATAATGGGCATAGTTTGTCGATATGAAGTTTGGTTTGTGGGGGGGAGGGAGTATGGGTTAGCGGGGGCATTGGTTAGATCGCGCAAAGGCGCACAATTGTCAGCATCGCTGGCTCAAAGGATGTTTGTGCATCCCTTGCTAGCAAGGTGGCAATTGGGCGTGGCAGGCGCAGTCAAACAAAATAATAAATAAATAAATAAATAAATAGCGTTAAATCGACTTAAATGCTAATGCAAAAATCAAATATTTCAATTGGTGCACATAATTGGCAAATTGACAGTGTGGGTAAAGTGCACGAAATAGTGTTGCGAAACATTGTTGCAGTTGCAAATCGAATGTAGATCGTATTACCACAGCGGCATGGGGCGATGCCTAGCCAAATAGGCGGGCAGGCTGACAGCCTTGGGCGCCGGGCAGCCTGCAAATGGAAAAAATACAAATTAAATCGATTGTTCGATTCAGATCAGACTAGGGCTCAAACTTACGGCAGACGGCGCAGGTTTGCTCGTCGGTGCCATCGCCGCAGCCATCGCGTCCGGAGCACACAATCGCCGTGGAGCGGCACAGTCCGTTGCTGCAGCGATGCGGACAGTAGGCGTCCGGCTCATTGCGGCTGGCCAGCAGGCCGCCAGCCTCAATTAGACGCATAAACAGATTGGGCATGGACCGGGAGCCGCACAGATGCGGTGGCTCATCGCTGCCATCCTTGCAGGAGACAATCGCATTGCAGTACTCGTATTCTGGCAGGCATTCGCCGCTCTTGCAGCGGAACGTGTGGGCCGGACACCGGTTGCCTCCCCTCTGGTGTCCATCGCAGCCCAGCTCATCCTCGCCATGTGGACACTGTTTGCGTCCGTCGCAGAGCGCCGCACGTGAGATGCAGCGACCGCTGCGCTCACAGCGGAACGCCTCCGCCGGGCAGGTCTGGTTGAGGCGCGCATTGTGGGTGCACTCCTCGTCCGAGTCGTCATTGCAATCGGCGCGTCCGTCGCACACAAAGAACCACGAGATGCATACGCCACTCGAGCGGCACTGTAAAGCGTTAGAAGAACGGTTAAAAAAGACAAGATATTTCATAGGGAAAGATCAGCTACAACGTAGGACCTTAAACTTAGCTACAGGTGTACCAAAACTGGCATTGTTTTATTAAATGAATCTGTTTATAGGAAAACGTACATAGCTACAATGTTTTTGACTATATATGAACAGAAATACTGGAGTACGGTTATTTTTTGAGTATATGCTGTACCTAGAAATTGTACCATTGAATAATTATTCGGTCATCATACCTCTGTATTCATTCATAATTATAATATAACTGGGCTCATTAAATGGTATACTATGGTATATCTAGCATTTATCAAATTTTGTCTAAAAACAGATTCAACTGTTTATGTGTTCCAGCAAAGGTACATTTGAATACCATTAATAGTACTTGTTGCTGGTAAATTTATGTACAGGTAGTAAACTATGTGAAACAATATAAAAATGGCCTAAAATCAAGTCTTTTAATTGGAGCTAAGCCTACCTTAGCTTAAGTTAATTTTGGAACAAAGTTCAGGGATCTTACCTGGAAGGTGCCGGGACTGCAACCTGTGCGTTCTGCGCTGCATTGTCCCGGTTCGCTGCTGGCCGTTGCGCAATCGCAAACGCCGCGGGCATTGCACACCGTGTGTGGATCGGCCAGCTGGCATTGACGATCGCTGGCGCAGGCCAGACCCAGCGAGATGGCTTCCAGACCCAGATCGACACGCTTGCGCAGCTCGGAGCCCGGCTTGCCGCTCAACAGGGGCAACGCAGCGACGGGTACGACTGGAATCTCAGCTGGTTGCGGTGTGGCCTCCTCTGCGGTCATGAGAGGCATTAAGGTGGTGACCACCGGGGCAGCGGGCTCCATGAGTGTGACACGACTGGCCAAGCCGAGCATTGTTTGCGTCGTGATCTCTACAATGTCAGCGGGATTGGGCGTGGCCTCCTCGTTCGTCTGGCTGGCAGCGGCTGCAACATTTAACTCCTCGATGTGATTGTTGTGATCGAGCAGGGTATCCAATGTGGTTGACTCCAGTATCAGACTGTCTGATTCGAGCTCGTGCAGCCTGATGGGTCCAGAGTTGTCGATCAGGTCAAAGGGCAGCTCATCGGGTGACAGTGTGCGTTCCGGCTCAGCTTCGGCTTCGGCAGTGCTCGACTCCGGTTCGTCTGTCTGTTCAGCTGCAGCTGTGCTAGCTTCCTGCTCTGACGGCATCTCGGGATAGAAGGTTATGAGCTTCTCATCTAGCTCCTTGCTTGACGTTTCTGTAACAGCTTCATCTTCGTGCTGCTCCTGCTGCTCTGGCTGTTCATGCTGCTCATGTAGCTCATCTGCCTCCGCCAACAGATCGGGTATGGCTGGCACCTCGGCCTCATCCAGCTGCTGCTGTTGCTGCTGGTGCTGCACGTGCTCATCTGGCATGGGCATGGTTTGGCCAGGCTGTTGGCCAAATGGCACGGGTGGCACTGTGCTGTCGCCATCCAGCATCAGATCGTTGAGTATGCCCGCAATGCTTTCGCTCTCCTTGAAGTCATCCGTGTTCTGCTCCTCGCTGACAATGGGCACCTCTGCGGCCAACTCTGGCGTTTGTGTGGCTGCAATCTCTGTCTCAGCTTCGGTTGTCACAGACTCAGCTTGAACAGTCTCGAGTGGGTGCTGCTCTTGCTCTTTCAGCTGCTCAATGCTGGTGTAGTCCAGCGTCTGCTCGGCTTCCAGCTTGGTCTGTTCGGTCTGTTCAGTTGCAGCAGCTGCGGGCTCGGGCTCGGGCTCGGACTCTGGCTGTGACTGCGCTTCGGTAGCTTTGATTGGCTGTTGCTCCAGATTTGGCTCCGCTCCTTGTATGATATTATCATTTTCATTTTTGTCCATTTCCGTTTCATCTAGCTCTCCACTTTCACTGCGATCGGCGGTGACAGTTTCCGCTGCCAGCTCCGTCGCTGCCTCCGCATTGTGCTCGGTTTCCTTCAAAGCTTCAGTGTTGGTTTCCTGCATCTGCTCATCTTGGTTAATTGGCAATGCCGCTGGCGCTATTTCGGTGCCAGTCTCGGCCGCACCTTCAGCAGCATGATGGGTCTCCATCAGCTCCGGCTCTGGCAACGCCTCAGCTTCATCCACATGCGACACCTCATCATTAGCAATGTTGTCCGACTGCTCTGCCTCTGACTCTGCCGTCGCCTCGGGCTGTTTCTCTGCAATTGTTTCCGACACTTCGGGCGTCTTAATTGCATTTGCATTTAGTTCAGTCTCCGCTGTCAAGATTTCTGGTTCAGCTGCCGTTCGTTCAGTCGTTGCCTCCGCCTGCTGCTCCTCCTCTTCCTCCTGCTCTTCGGCCACCTGCTCTGTGGTCTGCTCTGGCGCCAATTCATCATCATTTGTTGGGTAAGTCAATTCTTCGTGTTGCGCTTCGCTGATTGCCTCTACCTCAGCTTGCTGCTGCACAATCTCCGTCTGGTTTTCCACCGTCTCCTCCTCCAGATCATGTTGCACATTCTGTTCCCCCTGCTCCTCATTGATTTGCTGCTGTTCGGTTGTTGTTGCTGCTGCCAGCGTATCCACATCGTCTTCAGCTGGTTGCTGCTCCGCGATTTGCTCTTGATTTAATTGATTGGCTTCATTTAAATCATCTTCGCCACTTGTCGGCTTGATGTCGGCGCTTTGTTCTGCCTGATCGGTTTCAGTCTCCAGCTCTGACTCTGTCTCCGTCTCCGTCTCAGTCTCTGGCTGCTGCTCTGCCTCTTTCTGAGTCTCGATTTCAGCTGCATTCTCGAGCTCGGCCGCGGTTTCAGTTGCCAACTCGACTTCTGCGGCTTCAGCATCAGCTTCTGGCTCAGCTACTGTTGGTTCGGGTTTCTGTTGCTCCTCTTCCACTTGATTTTCCATTTCCAGCTCTGGCTCTTTCACGTCAACAATTGGCTCTGCTTGGCTTTCGCTGTCCTCCAATTTCGTTGGCTCCTCAATTTCGGTTGCTTCTGTTTCGGCTTGCACCGCTTCTTCAGATGCCGACTGCTGCTCATCTTCCGGCTGCTTGGCTGGCACCTCTTCCACTTCATCATTGGCTACTGGGGCGTCCACTTGCTGTGGCGCCGCCTGTGTCTCCTCCTCCTCTGGTTCTGCCTGTGCCTGGGGCGCCAGCTCCGTCTCAATCTCATGATCGCCCGATTGTTCCACCTCCTCTTGTTCCACGTTCTGTGGCTGCGTCTCCTTGGGCGCATTTGTCGCACTTTCAATTTCCGACACAGCTATCAAATCATCATCACCAGCAGCTGCTGCGGCCGCTTCGTCCGTCGACGACTCCTTCTCATCCTCTAGCTGTTGATTATTCTGAGTGGCATCCGTCTCGCTGTTGTTTTCCTCGTCTTTCTCAATGGGCACTGCCTCTGTTGGGGGCTCCAGCTCATCGTGTTGTTGTTGTTGCTGCTGTTGCTCCTCCCCCTCGCCGGCCGTTTCATAATCAAATTTCATGGTATCGTCTGCGGCCTCTGGCGCAATTTCTTGTGCGCCCGATGCTTCAAGCTCCTCCTCCTCAGCAGCCGGCTCGTTGTGCGTTGCAGTTGCTGGTGACGGGTCCGCCTCTGCTTCCGCCTCCGCCTCTGGCTCTGCCTCGGTTTCTAGCTGATCCGCTTCGGGCTTGATCTCATGCTCTTCCCCGTATTCCTCATCGATCTTGTAGGGATAATCGTAGGCGGGCGCCGCTTCAGTCTCTTGCTCTGCATGCTCCATGGCTTCGGTGGCCACATCAGCGGGCGTCAGGAGCTGCTGAGCTCCCGTCGTGGATTGTGCCTCAGCCGGGCGTTGTTCCTGCTCGGGCGCTACTCCCTGATCTTGTTCGGGCTTGTTAGAACTATCCATCTCATGCACTGTTTCCTTTTGCTCCTCTGCTGCCTGCTGCTGCTCTGCTTCCAGTTTCTCTTGATTCTCCTCCAGCAGCTGCTGTTGCGTTAGCTCCGTTTCCTCATGTGCATGGTCAACCAGGTCGATTTTCTCGCCGTTATCCACTTCGATGATTTGTGGTTTCAACTTTTCAGGGTCCATGTCGTCCTCTTCCAGCGCCTGCTCCTCCACGCTGGCGGGCAGCTCATCCTCCAGCAGCATGACGGGGGCAGATGTTGTTCGTGTTGTTGTGGGCGCTGGAGTTGTCGTAGTCGTTGTTGTTGTTGTTCTTGTTGTTGTTGTCGGCGTTGTGCGTCTTGTTGTGGGCGCGGGCGTTGTTGTTGTTGTCGTTGTTGTTGTCGAGGCCTTCTCAATGGGCTGCTCCTCTGCTGGTGCTGGTGTTTCTTCTGCTGCTGGTGCCACACAAAGTCCACCCACCATGCGCGTTGGCGCCGTGCACTGGCAGCGACCAAAGAGATTTGGTATCAGGAAATCGCAATGGGTGCGCGTATCGAACATTTGACAATGGGCATGGCTATAGCAAACGGCGCCAGGATGAGCCGCTGCAAGAGGAAGAAAGGGAAACAGTTAGAGAGCTCGTTGAGAGAAGGAGAGAGCGAGAGTAAGAGCGAGAACGAGATTCGCATGGCCCGCTTTGGGGCTTGTGGTCTGCACGTTCTGTTATTAAACTAACCGTAAATGGTGCATCAGCCACCAAATGCATATTAAAAACCCATCATCATCATCAACCAGAACAGAAACAGCAACAGCAATGTGAACAGAACAACAATCGACAACAACCGACAACAACAACGCGTATTATGGCAACAATCTGGAAGGCATTAGCCCGCCTTCGACATGCCTAATAACCGTCAACTGCATCAACAACGACGCATCGCTGATGACGTCGCCCATGGCTCAGCTGCAATCCCCTCCTTTCCTCCTCCTAGTTGCCATGCTCTACGTTAAGTTGCCATTTCCCCCATGGCCCATGTGTACCCTGCTCATCATCCGCGGCACATTCCACAGCCTAAGCGCCCGCCCGCCCGATATGGTGCGGTCCGGCTACTGCGCATAACTGGCCTGCCTGCCTGGCTGGCATCTGAATCTCAGCTAGCTGCTTAGCGACTCCCAGCAGCAACTCTTCCGACTGCTCTCTGTGGCTCTGACCCACTTTCCGGGCTGCTGCTGCAGGCGCTCAACTTGTTTTCACTTGTTTCGCTTTGGCTTTTGGCGTGGCAGTTCGCCAAAGCGACTGCAACTGGCAGCCACAACTGGCAGCAACAGCAGCAACTGCAACTGCAACTGCACCTGCACACAACACTCTGCATTGCCCTTAGGGCTGCGTCTGGCTGCGCATTGTCTCAGCCAAGCTGAGCTCAGACGGGCTCAGAGAATGCAGTTAGCTGCCAGCCAGAGCCAGCGAGGCGCCCCAATTTTTATTGCCATGGCAAGCCGCTGAGCTGAGGCAGTCACGGCAGCTGTGATTGCAAAACTGTGACTCTGACTTGTAAATAGCTGTGACTAAACCAGTCGAGATTTTGGTGTATCAGGTGTAGATGCTCGTCCATGGGTGGAGTTTATTCATGATTATGTGCCAAGCATTTAAGACTCTAAAATTTTCGACAGTGACACAAGTTTGGGCCATTTGCGCATGGTTCAAGACAGTTAACATGGGGATAAATTTACCATGGGGAACAAATTTGGCAGTTTTGCTAGCTGATTGACATTAGTGTCGGAAATTTGAGCTATTTGCTAGCTAAATAAAGCTGTTGTTAGGGAACATTAGGTATTTCAATGAATCTGTTCATTACCCATTTAAGCTATTTAAAGCTTCTTTAACTAAAATTCAGTTGGTTTTTCTTTGAAGCTACAGTTGGCAGCATGGCTTTTACAGGGTGGCAACGCTGTATTTCCCATTCCCATTTACCAAGCAGTTGTAGAAATTGCCAAGCAGTTACAGTTAACATGCGAAAAGTATTTATTTGTTAAGTGACGCTCGATGTTATCATGAAGCTGTTATTTCACTTAACATGCGGATAAACTAAACGTCCGACTGGCTAAGAAATGCTGCTTAAACTGTGGATCGTTGAGTATTTCGAGTGCGAGTGACTTTCATAAATAAATATGTGGCTGATTGAAGTGCGGCAGTGCATGTAATGAAGCTATCAAAAAGCGTGACTGCCGCAAAGTCACAGTATACGCAGAGCACGTGACAAGCACTACAGCTGAAAGACTTGATAACTGTTAAGTACATGTGACTGTGACAAGTAATAGTTACTGCGGCGCAGCGCCAGCATTTTTGCTTCCCAAAAAAAAAAAGAAAAATATCTCGCCACGAATTTCCCGCGGGAGCTTGCATTTTGAGTTTGGAGTGTGGGTTATTTTCCTTTTTGCAGAGGGCAGGCAGCTGACAAAGAGTCAAACGTTGTCGGCTTTTCACAAAGGTATTTGCAGCATTTGCAGCCTGCCATTTGGTGGAACCGGTTGGCCTATGCACTTAAAAGGCGCATACTACATGGCGTATACTTAACGAACGCTGACGCTTTGCTCCCAACTCAAATTCAAAGCTGCAGCATCTGACTCTGACTTTGGCCCGGCTCCCAACGTGTCTCGCTCGCTGCAGTTTGACACCAATATATGGAGCCGGGCGAGCAGCCAGTGCCATAGACCTAGGAAAACCGAATGGTCTTTCACTTTTATAGGCGCCCAGGCTTTAGCCAACAATGGCAGCCCACCCGGGCGACTATGACGACGCCTCTGTGCACTGATCGAAAAGCTGGGGCAATGCCATGGCCACTTAGCAGACCCCCCACCCTCCCCGTAGCCCACCTCCTCCTGCTGCTGCTGAGACTGGCGCACCGGTGTGACAGGTTGCATGCGAATGCGGCACGACTGCATCTGGTAACCCACTTCGATTACGGCTGCCAGCGGCGGCGCGTGTGAAAATGTGCTTCGCCTCGAATCGCAGCTGATGCTGCCGCATGCAGCTTTCAGCTTGCAGCTTGCCGTTGCAGTTGCAGTTGCATTTGCGGCAGAGCTCCCGCTACTGCTCATCATCATAAGAGCAACAACAATTCATTTCATCAAAATCAGCATAAATTTCATTTGCACAGAAACTGTGTCAAGTCAAATGAAATGAACCGGCTTATAACCGGAAATCAGATTCGAAATTCGCATTCAAAAGCGAACCATATTTAAAAAATAAATCACTTTTAAGGCAGACTCAGCCCAAGCACCAGGAAACCAATTCGTCGCCTTAGTCGAACCAGTGACTTCTCTTTTGGTGCTTGCACAGCAACCACATTTGGCGGCCAATTGCGTCGCATTCCTGCGGCTTTAATAACTCAATTTATGTTAATTTTCGCTGCCAACTTTCATTGCGAATTGGCCATAAGAAAGCAAAGGCATATAAAAAAACTACGGCTTCCGAAACACTATTTCTAATTAATTGCAGCCATTTGCATTTGGTATTCGGTTTCATTTGGTTGGAGTTGGGGCGTCAGTTGGAGTTGTTTGTCAAGTGCGTTTGCCAATCTTTCAGTCACCTCTT
Source organism: Drosophila kanekoi (assembly GCA_037075305.1). Taxonomy (NCBI): domain Eukaryota; kingdom Metazoa; phylum Arthropoda; class Insecta; order Diptera; family Drosophilidae; genus Drosophila; species Drosophila kanekoi. The sequence continues at coordinate 10,674,153 of JBAMCE010000141.1, forward strand.
TCTCCGTGTGGCCCACAATTATGCATTTTCTTTTCTATGTCTTTCATATAGTTGTTTTTTTTTTTGCTGCTTTTTATTGTTATGGCATTTCTTCAGTTATTGTTTGCGGAAGTGGGGGCAACTGTGTGGAACCAGAAACTGGTATCTGGCTGCGACTCTGGCTCTGGCTACGAAACTGTTCCACATAATTTGCATGCAATTTAGCTTCTGGCGCAATTTGTCCAAATGGTCACTCAAATGGCATTTCCCCCATAGCGCAAATTAACACAGTTGTACTATTGTCGGCTTTTTTTTTTTATATGCTTTTTATTTCTTCTTATTATGATTATTATTATTTTTCTTTTTTTTTTGGCGGCTCTAAAGCGGTCAAACGAAATGGAATGGAATTTTTTTTCGATGGAAAGTGTTTTATGCTGACCAACTAAATTTGCGTATTTAAGTCGAAGATAAAGACTTTAATTTGTGTTTCGAAAAGTGAGAGGAATTTTGTAGCTTTTGTGTTTGAATGAAAAGAATTTGCATAATGAGCCGAGTTCAAGTTTTGCTGTAAATTTGCCATTAATCGAACATTTCATTGACTAGAGGAAAAGATTTTTTGTAGAAATGTTTTGAATACATTAAAATTGTTGACTCATTTGATTCATGTGTGGTGAATCATGAAATCACGTAAAGGGGATTACCAGGAACTGGTTACGCTGCAAGTGTTGGCTAATATTGTTCACTTCTGTTCTATTTTAAAAGCTGGCAGCACTCTAAGTACTTTTTAACTGTGCTGCAAGCCCGTTTTAGACAGAACCAGCTCAAGCCTAGAATATTTCAATTTAGTTTACTTCTTTTATAATTTTTTACAACATTTCAAATCGAAAACCAAATGAAATCCCTTAAAAACAATCAAACCGCAATCTGAATCGAACTGAATATATCTTTATCAAAAATGTTTTGGCTAAATCTGATTTGGTTCTTTATCCAACTATTTCGGGTTAAGGTTAGTTTCAAACTAAAGCAATAAATAGGGGTATCGGGTACGAACCGGTTCGATTGAACAACAAAAATCTCGTTTGTAGCCGGTTCGTTTAAAACCTGTTTTGCAGGCGAAATATCTCAGATTTTTATTCAAACTAAGGGCATTGCCAAAACTAAATTTGAGCACTGTTACAACCCTGGACAACAGTTACCCTGAAACGCATCTGGCAACGCTTAACAGTTGCCAGATCCACAAATTTGTCGACTTTCGTATCGTTTAGATATCATCTTATTTTTGGCTTTAAGAAAGAAAGAAAATCAGAGAAACGAGAAGAAGTGCATTTAAGCGATGCCGGTCAAGTGATTCATTATCATCAACATTGGCTTCACTTTTGCTGCAACTTTTGTATGCAAATCAACGCTGTGAGATCTCAATCTAAAAATTTCTTGAGCTGCTTTGCTCAGTTATATTTTTGCTTGTCTTCGGCTACGTTTACGTCTTCGTCGTGGCGAGGTTCTGTGTTGTTTACCGTCTGGATATATCTGTGCACTATTTGCCCGAGCTGGCATACTTTTTCCTCCGTTGCAGCTGGACAGGCCAGCCAGAGGTACACATTGTCATATGTGTGCATAACTCATAAAGAGCGCTCGAGCTGGGAGCTGGAGCTGAGAGCCGGTAGCTGGTAGCTCGTTTGGTTCGTTAAAAGACACACGAAATCCCGAAATGGGCTTGGGCTTGAGCTTTGGGTTAAGGTGCATGGGAAACTGGAACAAGTGGCCTGGCCTGGCGACAACAGCGAAAGCCTGCACAGCTCCAAATCTGGCACAGCACTTGCTCAACTTGACCCAAGAGGGGCAGACCGAAGCGCAGCGATTCGAGTGAACGTTGGCCCCGCCAAGTTTGTCAACTCCAGTTGCAGTTGCAGTGAATTCTTGGCTCCAGCTGCATTCGGAGCCGGAGTTCTGGAGCTGGCTGCTACGCTAATTGGACTTTCTTTGGCCTGTGGCCGTGTCGCTGGCTTTCTTTTCACATAATCAGTGCAATTTAATTACAAAAGCAGCTACAGTTAGGCAATTAGGCATGTAAAACTGTCGCACAGTGAGAGAACGAGAGAGGGAGAGATGCAGATAGAAATCGACAAAAGCAGAGGCTGCTGTCACAGGACCTGGCCAGATTTAAGTGCCTGGTGAAAGGTTCTGCTCCTCACTTGGCTGTGCATTTTGCTTTCTTTATTGTTGGTTTATTTTGTTTTTTGGTGAAAGTATCTCATAAATGGCATGCAACTGGCAGCAGCAGATCTAGCTGCAGTCGATCTGACCACATGTCATTAAAATTATTTTAATTAAATATTAAAGCAATGGCTCGGCTCCGTTGCCAGTTGCCAGCTGCTGTGCCACGCCCACTGGGCGTCAGCATTTGCATTGAGTGCATTTTAAATGCCGTATAATTATGTCGCCAGCCGCAGTCGCAGCAGTCGAATGCAACAGGTGAATGGCAAAGACACGAACTGCCGCCCAGTACTATTGACTGCGGTTACAATTCGCTGCCAAACCCCGTTCCCGTTTCAGTCCCCGTCTCAGCTCCAGGCCCAGTCCCAGTCGAGGTCTTTGTCGTGCCTGCTAAGCGGCAGGGCAAACAAATGTACCGCAAGTCGGCCAGCTGACGCGCACCGCTCTCTGCTCCGCTCGACCGAACATTCTAATCAGATTAACGCCATTAGGCGCCAATGTGCCAACACGGCGGGAATGCTAGCCCAAGCATTGATCCCAATCGGAGCAGCTCGCATAGCAGCCGATCTCTGTACGTTAAAACAAACAACTAATGGAACGCGCATTTAACTAATGGCCAGATCACACCAGACCATCTCCCATGAATAGGTCTTTGCTCTTAGTCTGGCCTGAGCTGGCCTTTAGCTAATGCCTGAATCACACTTGTTGATCTAATTTGCATAGTTCTTATTAGCTCGAGAGTCTAGCTGGTGTTTATTCGCAAGATGGACTGTTATTTTGGCAGAATGTGCTGAAAGGTGCGGAAATGTATAAAATAGTGAATTTGGCTGTCGAATAGTTCTTAATAGTGATGAATATCGCTTAAAGAGAGGCTTTCTAAGACCTTTGAACTTAAGTTTGCCAGCATTATAATACTAAATACTATATTCTAGATTGGAATTGCACGTGAACTTTATGGAACTGAAATTGATTGCTGCTCGTCATTTTGATTTCCATCAAATCTTGTTGTTTTCAACAGTTTTACCCCTTCTTATTCCAATTATAACTAACTAAAAAACTTATTGATATGTTTTGTTCTGCCAATAATTGTTCAGTTAGACAATATCTCTTTTTTTTTATCGATTAGTTCTCTCTGATGTTGTTGATAGTTACAACTTCTGCACTTCTGAAGGCGATCTCCTAATGCAGTTAGATATTGTTAATTACATGTATAATACGTCTTTGTAGTTGGAATGCAATTATAGATCAGGCTTCGCTTTTAGATAAAGAGAAATGAGTGAACATTTTTGATATTGTGGCCAATATAATTCCCATTTTCTACCTAACATAAACCAATTCATCCAATCTGATAATGCCATCTAAAGATGAGCTGATCATAATACTTATTATGATAATCTCGACAATTTCACCAAGCTAAGCATCAATTAATATGTTAATCACTTTTTCCGATGCGGAAGATAAACATGAAATCTCAACAGCTCTTGAAGTCGCGCTCATGAATTCGAAATGAAGCTCAAGATTTACATTTATTTCAAGTGCTCATTTAACTTCGTTTTCTTTTTGAGCCGAGTTTTCTGGCGGCTTTTGCTTCATTATGAGGTTCTTGGAAAATTAACCAATTATGCGTATAATTAGTGACACGATTGTCTTGTTAGCCCATGAGTAGCAATTGTTGTTGTTGTCGCATGTTATTGTTGTGCAGTTGTTGTTGTTATGGCCATGTTGTTAATTGTTTGTGTCAAGTGGCGGCAACAGAAAGGAAAATTGTTATAGAAGTGTTAACGAACGGCAAACAATCAACGGAAATGAATGAAATGAGACATGGTTAAGCAGATCGGTTAAAGAAAACAGAAAAAACAGATTCCAGATGGAAATCCAATTACTAAAGAGTGGCTCTTAAGATCGAAGCTTGCGTGTTGGGCCTACAAATATGATAAGCAATCAAAGTTCCATTCTTATTTTCTTGTTTGTTTTTGTTTTTTTTTTGTGAGCATTTATTGCAATTTGCCAAACACCAAAGAGTTGAATGATATTATTAAGGTAATTGTAATTATGAAAAATTCCATGCAATTAGGGCCACAATTGATCAACAGTTGTCTGATACTTACGTCCCAGACATGTGTGCTTGCGGAATTGCAAGAATCCCTCGACGCAGCGGCAGGCACCGTCCAGGCAGCTGCTGTTCGCCACCTTCATGGAGCACTGCTCGCTCAGCTGGCAATCGCCGCCCAATAGTTGTGCTGCAATATGAGAGAGAGAGAGAGAGAGAGAGAGAGAGAGAGAGAGAGAGAGAGGTGCTGAGTGAGTGAGGGGGCGGGCTACTCTGTGCTATATGAGTAACGGTTCTGCATATAAGCAAACATCTTGGGCACCTCTATTTGCTGGCCAAACAACGACAACACTTCCAATAAAAAGGTATGGTAAAAAAAAGAAGTGGTATGCGTTGTTTTGTCGGCTGCGAATGGGGGTTACTCAAAGATTGACTTTGCCTAGTTGGGCGAAGACTTACATGACAAACAGCGCTTGGTGTCCAATTGGACAAAGTAGGGCGCACACTCGCAGTAGCCCAGCGCCGAGCAGCTGCTGCCCTTGATGAAATCTGTGCAGTCCATGTCATGCTGGCACTTGTCGCCCAGCTCCAGGGCCTGAGCTCTGTGCAACAGTGTGAATAAGACAAAGATCTGCAAAAAGAAAACCGGAAATATGTGAGATTAATATTAAGTTAAGGTTCTGCATAAGTTTCATTTAAATATAATGTGACACACAGAAAATGAAATGCATCAAAGCATGCTGTACTTTCTTCGCTGCTTGCCGCTTGCAATTCTCAACCAGTTAAAGCTTGAAGGCTAGCAAAGTCTATTGCTGATCAGCCCAGATGATTATTAGCCTAAATGCCGAGCTTAAGAAGAAGCAATATGTAAGTTCTGGAAGCTATTACATCCACAATTATCTAATAGTTTCGAGAACTTGCATTCGGCCCCTTCTAAAGCTATCTAAATTGCAGCATTATGTGCATAAAACCTCATCTTCAACCAATTATATGCACTGGCACATTTACAGTCCATATGAACTTGAGCGCTGCGCTGGACTCAAGCTGAGGCTGAGAGTCGGCCTCGTGGCCAAGATTGAATTCACAGATCTTACATAATTGCAGCAAATGCAGATGATATAAGAATTATGGTTAATCAACAATTTAATTGGCAGCCAAGCGCAAAATTTGAACAGCTCATGCAAAGCGTGGAGAATTTACCAACACTGGCGGGCATTTGCGCAGCGGCCAGCTAATTGTTTGAGCACACGAAGCTGCCGTTAGCCAAAAGTCTTGGCCATAAACAGCAACAGCAACAGCAACAGCTAGCACATATAATTAATTTGTGTAGTCGAAAATCGCACGAGATACAAAAATAAAAGATACAATACGAGAGGCAGCTGCCTTTTTTATGAATGAAGAGCTGCACACATAGACAAACAGACAGACACAGGTGTGTGTGTGTGTGTGAGGTGTGTGTTACGAGCGTTTGTAACTGACAGTTAGCCAGATAAGTAGACGAACACGTTATAGATGCTACAAAGAGATACAAGCTCAGGTTGTAAAACAAAATTAACAGTTGCCTGAACACAACACACGCCCAGCTCAGACCCGAGACTGCAGATCTGAAAACGGGCCCCTTTTGGGCTAGCTCCAACTCTCCCCCTCTCTCCCCCTCTCTCTCCCTCTCTCTTTCTGTCTCTATAATTAAAGACAAAGGGTACTCGACAAAACACAAGATACAGTTCTACGGCTTTGTATCTTTTCGGCTAGAACCTTGTCTGTGTATCTGTGTTTATGGCTAAAAGACGGCACAGAGTACAATGCACTCGTGTTAAGCGCCACACGCCATTAATTATGCCAACTAGCTGCTAGATAAACCCCTCCCCTCCCCTCGCCAACACTACTCGCTTGTTACCTCAGCAAAAGTTAGGTAACTTCATCTAATTGCATAGTCTGACTAGATAATATACCGAAAAGAAACACCTTAGTGCGCCGTCTGATTTGTGTAATTATGTATTTTAATTTGCAACTTGAATTTGTTGAGGCATAAAATTCAATGACAGCATTAAATTGAAATAGATATCTAACGAAACGGGGGGCGGCGGGTCGCCGGCTCAAACTCTATACCAATAAGAATTCCAATTGCTAGCATAAGCACGCAAGCCAAGTTCTGCCCGTTGTTGTTGTTCTCCTTGTTGTTGTTGTTGTTGAGATGTAAGTTTACAGTTGGAAAAAGAAGTCGAACCTGAATGCAGCTTCGTGGCAAATGACGCAAGTTGCGCACTTTTTGTTTATGCCAATAAATTGATGTTTATGTTGATTACAAAGATATTTGTATACCCTATGCAGCGGGTATTATGATTATGCCATCAAATATGTAACACATGTAAAGTAATGTCTGGATATATCTGGGCATATAACCTTCTCGATTCTTGCTGCTGTCGGATATAGTTGATATGTAGTGTGTAATTCCAATTGGGTACATTTCCAATTGGGTACACCAATTGGGATTAAATGCAATCAAAAGTTACTCAAGAAGTTCCTCGGAAGTTTTCTTATCGCATTAAGCATAGACTATAAAAGAGCTTAAATTAAGATGTTTGTGTGAATTTCTTAATTTACGAATCGAGCGCAGACTCTCATTTAAATTAAGATTTTCTGAATTAAACTAAACTCAACCTGCGCTGCGATTTAGGTACGAAATATTCGATAATTTTTGTCAGTGCAACTTTTTAATTAACTCAAGATTTGCTGGATTAAAGTTTGCGCAAAAAGCCATAGATAAGCTAATAGAAAAATCTATTTTATGCCGGTCACACTTATGTAATTTCAAATGCAATTTTTTTCTAGGAAAACATGATATGATATACATATGATGTATACATATATATATATATATATATATATATATATATATATATATGTATATATATATATGTATACAGTTAGAATTGGGAGCCAGGCACTTTTGCCACAATCACTTAACAACCACAATTTCTACTTATTTCCAATTGGATTTTTGTTGTTGCGGCTGCTGTTGTTGTTGTTGTTGTTGTTGTCGCCGCAAAACTAAACGTGGGCTCATAACAAAACACTCAACGGCAGCGGCAACGGCAGCAATTGGTATTCGAGTTGAAAAGAATGGAAACAGGCAACAGGCCCAAACTATCGAAAGAGACAGAGTCTCAGTTCCATTCTCAATGCACAGCATCAATATATCTCTATGTGTGTTTATAAGGAGAGAAAAAGATGAAGAAAAAAGTCAATAAAAATTGTTTAATTATGCTTTCGAGTGGCTTTTAAGCACGAGCAGAGAATGTGATCATTGTTGTTGGCCCATTAGAGTGGCCATCATATGAAAGACTCTGCTTCTACACAACCTGCCTGCCTCTACCACTCTGCCCCTCTCCCACTCTCCCCCTCTCCCTCTCTGTGTGTCTGTGTGGCAGGTTGACCCATTAAGCGGGCAAGTTACTTTCATTGCCAGACGCTTTTGTTGTTTTGGTGGCAGGCAACTTTCAAGTGGCACCAAAAGCTGCGTCTAAATAGCCCCGAAAAAGACAAAATGAAATGAAATATTTGCACCTGCCTGCTTAGCCAAATAATTGCCAGCCAAGTGTGGCTGTGTGTGTGTGTGTGTGTGTCCTCACGTTGATTTGCAAGTGGCAAGCCGTAATACATCTTCAGCACGCACATCATTCATCAGCACGAACTGGTTGTGGGGCAAGGGGAGTGGAGGAGAGGGGAGGGGGGGGGGCGGGCTGTCGCGGTTGATTTATATTTTGTTTACGGCAACTTTGCAATTTTTACAATGCCCGTTGCGCTAATGAAGAAGTGGCCCGAACGCCCAGGTCCAGGCGGCACTCGTAATTTACGGGCAGCATCGTAAAAGAACAGCAACAGGACCAAGCAGAAGAAGCAGAAAACCCACATACACACACACACACACACACACACACACACACAAGAAAAACAGAGTGGAAAAAAGCAAATCATTTTTCGTGTTTTACAAATTACTTTCGTACAATTTTTTTTTTAGTTCTTTTCGTATATGGTTTTTTTTTTGTTGTTATTTAATGATCGTCGGGCGCCAGCCTGTCTGCTGACCTTTGGCCGCAGCACAGCTGCCCGAACTGAGGGCGGAGGGGGGCAAGGCTGCGGTTGCAATGCAGGTGAAGCGGCTGCAAGCTGGCCGAAACAGGCCGCCAGAGAGCCAGAGAGAGAGAAGAACAAAACAAATAACGAAATGGAGATAAATAATTTGTTACGCTTGCGTTTTGGCGCTGGCGGAAAAATGTGTGTGGAAAACTATGGAAACTTTTCCAGTGCGGATAAATTGAAAGAATTGAATAATGATAAAAAAAATTGCAGTTAATAAAAGTTCGCTCAGGTTGCCAACGATTCTAGTGTTTGAACTAATAAAAGGCAAGTCGCTGGTTCTAATCAAGCTGCAATGGGAAACAATTGAGAAAAGGACAAGCAAATGTAAAGGAAACGTGTGAGAAACTTGAAAAGACTTAAATCACGTAAAGATTTCAAAAAGTTTATTTGTTGATTGAAAAGTTACTTTGTAACAAATTCCTAGACCCAGCCTATGTTTACTTAATGCATAGTTCTTGAGCTCAAAAAAGTTTCATCAACATTTATGACTTTAATAATTCAAAGCTGTTGCGTGCCAGCCAGCAAAAACGACATCAGACAGTGGCCCACTGGAGCATGAAGCGTCAAGTTCCCAAGACTAAGCCCAAATAAAAAGTGTAACTCCCACCGTTTTTATTAGATTAATTTGCCTACATTATTCAGCGCTCAAGTGACGACTCCCTGCCGAGCGAGCAATAACAATAAGAACAGCCATGGAGCTGGCAGAGGTAGAGGTAGAGGAAGGGGAAGAGGTAGAGGAAGAGGCCGAGGCACTGGCAAAGACAGAAGATCATCATCATCGACGCCTAGCCATCTATCAGACACAGTTTGACCCAATGGCCGACTTCACAGCTCTTTCACACACTCAAACACGCACACACACACATACATATACATATACAGAGAGACAGTCACTAAGCGAGCTGTAAGAAAAACTTGGCCAACGGCCCACGATCAAAGTCAAAGTCAAGTTAAAGTAAATGCCCAACCCACGCCAAAAATGTTCAAAAAGCACAAACAAATATATATACATACATACATATACAGATGTGTACATGCATATACATGCATAGATATGTCCAAGTGCCGCATATATCTTAATGCTGGCAATGCTTAGGCGAACAATGGCTTGGGTTGACAATAATTGGAGTTTGGCGTTTGTGGAGCAGTTCGCATTGGCAACGCCCCCGAACGACAAACAAAAAAAATGTACAAAATTAAATATTGTGGCAACCTCGTTTGCGCTGATCAATGGGATTTGCAAAATGTTTGTCAACACTGCCGCAATGCCAAAGTATGTTCACGTGTGTGTGTGTGTGTGTGTGTGTGTGTGTATTTGTGTTTGTAGTTTTGTTCGTGCAGACTTACCGCTAAAAGCCGCTTAACCGTAAAAGCTTCGCTGAGCAACGCGTTATTTGCAGGTTGCTTTCTCGACGCAGCCGACGTCGACGTCGGCGTCGCTGTCGCTGTCATTGTTGTAGCTGCCGCTGCCGCTGCTGCTGCTGCTGCTTCTGTTGTTGTTGTTGTTGTTTTTGTTGCTCTCACAGAGCGCTCGCTTCCAAGAAGAATTTACCAGCTATGTGTTTGTTGTCAAATGCAACTAGCTGTTTTTGTTGTTGTTGTTGTCTTTTTTGTTTGTTTATCTATTTGCGTGTGTATGTCTGCTGCAGGCACAACCTTTGAACTTGACGGGGTCAAAGCGGAAATGAAACGAAACGAAACGAAGCCAAACGAAACGTTGAATGCGTGTAAAAAAGCAAACCAAAGCGAAATATGCGCTCTCCAAAAAAAAATATGAAGTCAAATTAAAAATAATAATAATAATAAAATAATAAAAACATATATGTGAATGTGTTTCATTTTTTTATGGCATTTTGCCGGCCGGCTCGCACGCCCCTCATTCGCATTCAATGGGCGCAGCCCGTGCGCTCCACTTACGAAAAAAAAAACGCGCTGAGGAAAAACGAAAGACTTAGGCAACGAACTTGAAATTAACACCTGGCTGCCTATAATTGTTTTTGTTTCCTACTTTTTTTTTCTTCGTTGTTCTTCGGTTTTTCCTTTTTTTGTGTCGCTATTTTCACTTGCTGTGACGACCTTTGTCTTTTTGCCTCTCACTGTTAATAGAACTCTTTTGTTGTTGGAATTTTTGGGTTTTTTTTTCTTCTTTTAGTTATAAAATCTAATTTTATTGCAATGTGCGCTTGGGAATGTGACGACAACGTTGTCAGCTCCATAACCGTTAGGCGGCATTCAATTTTGTTTGTATTTGGGCTGATTCTCAGCCAGATCTTAGCAGCTCTTGTTGTTGTTGTTGTTGTTGTTGTCGTTTTTATAACTTAATAAAAAACTGTTAAAAACTTAAAGGCGTTGCCCGACTTGAAGTTCCGTTTAAAGTGGGCTGAAACTCGGCGCAGCCGCAAGCTGTGCACATAAAAATTAGTGAGCATCGGACATTCAACGTTGTCTGTGTGGCCCATTAAACTGCAGTCTATGCTAATGCCTTACAGCGGGGCACACACTCACAGGCACAACAAACACACACACACGGAAACTGTGGATGCTGCGCAGCCATAACCTATTGGACCAATATTGCTCTTGTAAATTATAGCGCTGTGCACAATGAGAAATCGTATTGAACATTAACTTTTGGTAGCTGAGCAACTGAAGCTTTAAGGATTATTGAATATTGGAGAACTTTGTGAAAATCTATTACAAGCAGATCAAGTGAAGCTTTAAAGTACTTTGAAATTTGAAGAATTTTTGAACTTGTGAAAGGTTACAAAAAGAATAATCCTTTTATTCGCAAGTTTTCCTTAGATTTTCTTTAGATTTCCCTAAATAGTTTTCAGTTGTGAGTAGATTAGAAGGTTCTCATGGCTTTTATTCGTATATGCTTAAGTATTTGAACCCATTTTCCACTAACTAAAGAATCTAACTAAGTTATTTGAAAATATTTTTATATATCTGACCAGTATTTAGAAGTATTTGTGTAGGCTTTTTCGGAACTTTTATATTTATGAATCCGCAGAAGTTATTTTATATATGGAAGAAGTATGCATATAAATATAGAAGAATGTATTTCAGTTAACCTTTTTTTCATCAAAAATAACTTTTTTGGATAACCATTTTTAATAAGAATTTATGAATTCGCAGCAGTTACTTTAGTTTAAAACAAAAACTAAGCTAAATACTCTTAAATACTGCCCAGAATTCGCCTAAATAGTTCTAGAGCATAAGATTATCTCAAGCTCTTCGACATTCTATTCGTATATCTTTTTGGTTCAAGAATGTGTTCTCAACATTTATGTTAACATATATACACCAAATATCTATCAAAAATTTTAATTTTTAAACAATTTCTCACAAAGATTTGAAATTGACGAGAATTTGTTTATTTATGAGAATTAAAGAAGCTAAGAAAGTTGCGTAAAAAGGATGCCTGAGTTAACTGAGCCTTTTTATGCTCAATATTAAAGACTAGAAAAGTTGCAAGAACGAGCAATATAATAATTACATAATATTATAATATAATATATATTGAAACTAAGCGAAAATTAGAAGAGAGAACTATCAGCTAGTCCAGAGCTGAGTCCCTTTTTTAAATATGTCCGTATAGGTTCTTGCTAGAGTTTTAAGTTCCTATTATAATAAAAAATTTGTTTCTTCTTTTGTTCTAAAACTTCCAACTTGATCAGCCTGAAAACCCCAAGGATCATGCTAATATACTATGACATTCTAAGCTCAAGAGCTCGCCTAGAACAACATAAATAGATAATATGATCAAAGTTTGGCATTAAGCTCTTTTATATTAATATCTTAGCTCTGGTTACATGCAATGCCCAACTCTAGCACAAATTTCGCACAGTGTAGTCACGTTGCTGTTGCTGTTGCTGCTAGCGGTTTATTTTCAGCAAGTCCTGCAAATGATGATTATTTGCATTGCGGTCAAAGTGCAAGTGCAGGGGCGGAACCAGCGCTGGCACATTCAATCAGCTCAGCTGCAGCGGCTGCGGCAGCGGCAGCGAGATTGATTGCCGCAGCTGACCCAGTCAAAGTCGCAGGAGCTGTGGCAGGATTAAGCCTGTGTCGGCAGCCAAGTGTCTGCTGGCAGAATTTATGTGTCCGCCGCGACACGCACAATCGATCAGCGCCCATGTGTGTGTGTTAGTGTGTGTGTTTGGCTGCACAACCGCAAAACTGCAAATGGAGTTGCAGATGTGAATGCAGCTCGCGAATGCATTTTTCTTGCTCATTTTTTATTTCGATATATATATTTTTTTGCTGTTTTTTTTTCTTGCATTTTTTATTTGCGGTTTTCGCTTGATCGCACTTTGGTCGTCGGTGTCGGTTGGTCTATCGGTCGCTGGGTCGTCATCAATGCAGCGGCCATGGACATAAACTTGGCAGCATAAAAAGAAGCACACACACACACACATACACATACACACACACGGTCGGAGAGTCACAGAAGCTGTGGCAAGCAAAAAGCAGCGCGATTTTTGCACCGTTATGCGCCCAATATGGCGACGCAGCGTGCTAGAGCGAGCGCGCATGCTAACACATGTGGCACGGCGCTGCTGCGGCTGCTGTTGCAGTTGTTGTTACTGCTGCTGCTGCAGCATCTGCATCTGCTCCCAAACTAGCCGTGGCAGGAGTGTCTTCATCTGCCTGACCGACCAACCGCCCGCCCGCCATCTCCTGGGCCGCGCCTTCGACTTGTGCTGTCTTCACTTGACTGCGTTCCATGTTTGTTTGTTTGTTTGTTTGCTTTTTCGAGTATGTGTGAGTGTTGTGCATGTGTGCATGTGTGTGTGTGTGTGTGTGTTTAGAATGCGCAAGACAGAAATTACAGTCGCCGCTGGCCGCGCCTTGGACATGGACATAGCGCAAAACAACTGCAGCACACACACACACACACGGACACACACTCTCAGTACTGACAACCGCTCCCCGCCCATCGCCAGCCCCCTCCCTCGCCCCTTGCCGGACGCCAGTGGCTGGACATGAACAAAATCAACGCCGCCACAGCCCCAAACAGCAAACACACACGAAAAAAAGAAACCCATTGAAGAGACGTTCTAGCAGATCGAGACCGTAAAAAAATAAAACCAACAACAACAACAACACAGGCGAGTTGAGGAAATTCTTAAACAACTTTTGGCCGTGGCGGAAGAATATGTTTCGGGCGCAGGATCAACAACACATTAGACCTAATTATTATTATTATTTTTAATTTTGAAATTTCTTCTTCTTTTTTTTTGGAATATTTGACAAGTTTATTTTTTTTTTGCACACGCGTCGCGCACTGATTTTTTGTTGTTTTTTTTGTAAATTTTTACCATTAAATGTTAAATTTGTATATAATTTTTGGTGTTTGTTGTAGCCGAAAGCAACAACTGCACACACTGAAACACGCTGTCTCGTTTTGCTGTATTTTGTGTTTCTTTCAATTTTCTCTCTTTCTTTTTTTGGAGGCGAGCTTGGCACGTCCGCACGTTACGTTGGTCAGCAACGAACTGAAGAGGAGCACGCCAACGACGGACTTAAGAACTAAGACAGCAGCCGTTTGCAGACACGAAGAAGTTACCAACGGCGGCAGCGGCTGAGGCAGCGGCAGCGACAGCGACGCCAGCTTAAAAGCTCCGGCTTGCCAACAGGCCAAGGCAAAGTCAAAGTCAAGGCAGCAGCAGCAACAGTTGCTGGCACTGGCGCTGGCGCAGCCGCAGCTGAAAGCTTTGCAAAGTCTGCGAAGTGGACGACGTCGACGCTGCGCAGACGCAGACACGACAAGTGCCGTCGACGTCGTCGACGTCGCCGTTGTCTCTGCTGCTGCCACTGTGGTTGTTGTTGTTTTTATTTTCTTGCACTATGTTAATATGGACGCAGCGACTGCGGAGGCTGCTTCTGCTATTGTTGTTGTTGTTGTTGTTGTTATGCTGTGTGCTTTATTTGTTTCTTTAATTATGAGTGTCAGTTGGGGACAGTTGGAAGCGCAGATTAAAGCAGATAAATGTAGCCTACACACACACACACACACACGCATACATAACTTAGAAGATACACCTACTACTCAAAACTACTTTATTTATTTCTTAGTTTTTCACTTTTCGTGCAAAGTTAACCGTTTTTTCCGTTTGCTTCCGCCAGTGTTGAGCAATCGCATCAGCTTCTTGCGGCTAACTAAGCTCTGCTTGGAAAAAAACGTGAAACGATTCTACTCCGAAAATAAACAAAGCATTCGCGCTAATTGAATAATGCGTTTGGGTGTCTTCTGTCTTGGGCAGTCAGTCCGTTCAGTTTCTATAGGCTCTTTAAAATTTAAAATTATAATTTAATGGCTTTAAATTGGTCGCTTGGGGTGTAATTTTCGCATTTGCGTTCGTTTCGAGAAGCGTCTGACCCAAGAAATTGGCGGAGAAACAGTTGATTTCGTCGGGCTTTGACTGGGCAAGTGGGTGGTCAGAGCTGTTTTCAAAAGTCGTAATAAAGAAAATATCTTAAGCTATAAACGAAAGCTATAAATATATTCAATTTGCAAGACTCGAAGAACAATTGAGCATATCACCAACTTATTTCTATGAAAACTACCCCATTTTATAGAACATTTGAATAGAAACTTCTCGTACTACCCATGCACATGCATAAAGCAATCGCCTTCGCACAAGAAGCGTAAAGATCTTTTTATATTGTGCCAAGTGGGCACTTGAAAGCGTTGATCTTTTCTGATTTCGTTTTCTTTCTCCGAACTTGCTTTAAAATAAAAAAATTGCTTCGATTTTGGTTAAATTTTTCGTATAACACAACAAGACAGAACTTAATTTGAAGATTTATATTGAGCACCGGAAGGCGTAAGACGTAAACTTGATTGTCCAACGGGCAGCACCCAAATACATATATAAATCAATAATTGGCGCTGATTGTGTAAAAAATGGGGAAATGATCTTGAGTTTTATTATATACCGGGTTGAGGGAACTGTGAATACGTATGCAAAATAATTTAGCATAACTGAAGCAGATTCATGATTTGTAACCACTTCCCAATTTAAATTTGGAGGCGGACTTTATCAATAACATGGGTCATTAATTAAGTAATCATCATGTTAACAGCGATTATTCAGCCTCGTTAGCGTAAGACCAGAACGCTTTACATAGAGAACTTTAATTGAAATATGCTATACAATAAAATTGGTTTTAAATATATATCCTTTAGGGGGAAACCTGTACTCGCCCAGGTTTGAATTGCCTTAACATATATTCTTATGTACTCACCAAAAATTCGCAATGCAACGCATCATGAGTTCATTGTCATCTATTAGTATGAGGGAGATTAAAAATATAAACCAAACTGTTAGAAAGGGTGTTAGATTTAAGGCAGGCGAAACTTGTGCGCATATGTATGTTCAAAACAATATACATACGCATACATATACACATACACAAGGCTGACATGCATACATACATGCATACATACATACATATGTACATGCATACATACCTACAAACATACATACACATACACATACACACACACATATACATACATACATACATACATGCATGCATACATACATACATACATGCATATATGCATACATATGTACATACTTACATACATACATACATAAATACATACATGCATACATACATGCATGCATGCATGCAAACATACATACTAAAATACCAGCACACTTGCTTGACACTTCACTTACTAAAAATGCATGCAAAACTGCGTGGCCTACTTCAATTCTTGAGAATCGCATAGACCTTTTCTTGCTACTTCTCCTATTACACCGTTTCCTGTTGCTCTTCTAGCACCGTTTCCTTCTGCTACTCCTCCTCGACCTCCAGCACCGTCTCCTCCTCCTCCTCTTCCTGCTGCAGCATAATAAAATCTGCCTATATTTGCACAAAGATCTTTGAAACTGAGTAGGAAGCTGATTGCTAAACTAAAAGTTGTATGCAACAATCCACCAAATTTTTCCAGTGGCTAGTGGAATTTCCCAAATTATGATTACAAGACTCGAGGGAAATATACCCTATAAAGTAAGCAGTTATTGATTCCCTTTGCAGATAGTTTTGGCGGCAACTACTCAGATCATATCTCTCGCCCCGCTCATGCTCCGTGCACTTAATGGGCGGCTGCAAAGCAAATTGCGTTAAAAACCATGAAATTGTTAGTAACGTCTTAACAGACACAACAATATATGCTCAATATGGTAGCCAGGTGCCCAATGCATCGCCGCCTCCGCCTCATCGCACTATTAACAATGAAAAGCAAAAGTAAATCGAAATCAAAGTCGCCTGCAATGGAGAAATGCGCTGCAGCAGCTGCTAAACAATTGAAAATTGTATTTTACTTTTTTGTTGCTGCTGCTGCTTTTCTGTTGTTCATTGGCGGCCAACACGTGCCGGGTCTGGCCGGGAGAGCAGGATGGTGGGGGGAGGCGGAGGGTATGTAGAGGCATGGTCAAGTGCCGGCAGTGTGTACAACCTGTCGTCGCTGCCACAGGCGGTGGCAGCATAGCCACCGTTAGCTCATATCATAGAGGGGCGCACACGTTTGCCCTGCCCCACAAACACATAACACACAGACACACACACAGTCCATGGAGATCTTAAACTTTCATTTATACAATTGTCTTCAAACTGTGCGGCGATTGCCGCCAACTGTGGCTCACTTTTTGTCTGCTCTAGGTGTGTGCGAGTGTGTGTGTGTGTGTGTGCTGCTCCAAAATGAAAGTCGGAACAAAATGGATTTGCTTTTGGAATTTTTGTTTAAAAAAATACATTTGTGTAGCTGCTGCGACTGCGACTGCCGCTGCGACTGCTGCTGCGACTGCTACTGCTGCTAGTTACTGCTACTGCTGCTGCTGCTACTGCTGCTGCTACTGCTGCTGCTGCTGCTGCTGTTCATTCGTTATGGGCCACAAGCGTCAAGCATTTGCTTTATTGCAGTTTTCATATGCTTCTGTGCCAAAGGAAAGGCCACGCCGGACGCGACTTGACTTGGGCCCAATATCTCATTAAATCTAAATGGACTTTTTTCACCCTCCCGCTGCCTCCTCAGCTTCTCTTCTTTTTTTGTTTTTGGCCCCGAAAAACCGAAAAACTTTCGCCGGCAGACGCAGGCAGAGAATAACACGCCCCCTACGCCTCCTCCTGCTGCTGCCGACCTTGCTGCACGCTCCCTTTTTTGGGCTCCTCACGATATTCTGCGTAATCCGTGAGGCCAGCCCGCTTTTTGGCCCTTTTAAGTGCTGGGTCATTGGCCGGCTTGCCAAAAGCCAAAAAAAAAAAAAAACAAGCTACAAAAATTATATAAAAGAACCTGAAACTGGTTATTATAATTTTCGGTTTCGCAGAATCCACGCAGCGCACAGGCAAAGGCAAAGGCAAAGTCAAAGGCAGCACCAGCCCCGGCCATTAGTTGGCCTCAATTCTTGGCCAGGAAATCTTCGTGCAGCATTCACGGCTTCGTGACAAATATGAATATTTCGAGCTTATGAAAACGAGACAAAACTGTGAACATTGCGAAGAAGGGTACCAGCAACGGGAGGGGGGCGGAGCGGAGCGGGGCTAAGCAAATGGTAGCCACAATCTACCCCGCCCGGCGAGCATATAGAATGCAACGAACGCGGAAGTATTTAACGTGTTTGTTTGTCCATGCCAATTCTATGCCTGCTGCTGCCGCTGTGGCCAGCTCCAGCTCCAGCTCCGGCTCCGGCTTCAGCTCCAGCTGCAGCTTCTGCTTTGTTGCTGTTGTGTTTGGTTTGGTTTGGTGAAAAGTGTTTTGTATGCAAATCATTGAAATTACATATTATGGCCAGTTGGCAGTCGTAAGTAGCAGTTGGCCTGAAAGTCGCCTGACATGCACCAGAACCGAACCCCAAGCCGAACCCAATAACAAAAACAACAAACAACAAACAAGAAACCCGAACCGCACAACACAAAGAGGCATTCAAACGTTGGTCAACGTTTCCAGCTGTAGTCTTCATATGGCCAAGGCAGATGCCGACTGCCCAGTCGCTGGGTGGGTCGCCCCATCTTCATTGCCATGGCCAATTGCCTTCGGGCGGCTGCAGCTCAAAGCCAGGCCTTGCCGCAGCGACAGCTCATAAATTCATTAGAGCTTGCCTCCCAAATGTAGCAGCTGCCAAAATGCCCACGCATTTCACTTGCCACAAGCTGCACAGTTCCAAATAACTTGCGCGGCGCACTTTTCGTTTTTTTTTTTTTGCTTTTTACTATTCCAATTAACCCTTAGAAATGAAGTCTATGAAAGAACGAAAGCTTTTGCTTTGAGAGTTTAACTAGACTAAAATGTTAATCCTTATAAAAATTAGTTGGGGTTTGCCAGCCTTCGAGAGCTTTAAGCCTGGGGAGAGCTTTAAGCCTGGGGAGAGCTTTAATTTGAGCTAATAGAGGTAATATGAGAAAAATGCTTAAAGCTCTGCCCATGCTTTAAGGCTTAAAGACATTATGCCTAAGGAACGCTTTTTCATTTAGTCTTTGTTGAAAGTTTGAGTAGAAAGCTTTATTGATGTGGTCCATGGGCGTATTCAGGTTCAATTAATTGTCGTATTTACCTACTTTAAGCTTTTATTGTTACGATTTCCCTCTGTTCAAATCGATCGATTGAAATTTTGCCAGCTTCTTCTGTTGTGTGCAAAAAATCAGATGATTCTCTTTGGCCAAAAACTCAAATTTCAGCAGCTGTCGCTCAACATAGAAACAAAGCTGAAAGAAATAAAAATTCCATGAGCCGTGACAGGCGTGAAGTTTGGTAAACCCTTCACGGCATGGATGTGTTTTGAGTGTACCTGTGTGTGTGTACCTGTGTGTGTGGTGTGTGCCTAGATGGAGGATGACTTTTAAGTTGCAGGGTGAAAATCAAAAGAAAAGAAATTTAATTATAGTTTAATGACAGCACGCAAATAGTCGACAAATGTGAGTATTACAAGTTCGGTTTTGGTACAGACCTCGTCGAATCTTCCGCCTCTCAGTTATTTCTTGTTTTCATACCACGTTTATATCAAAATGTTTCATAAGAGGTATATTGCAGTCGAGCACAGTCGGGGCTTCACAAGAGCTGACAACTCCATTAAGGGCATATCCATTTGCCTGAATATAATATAATTATATCTTTTCATTCGTTCTTCTCTTCGATTGATATGTTTCGACGTTCTCTAAAAAGGGATGCAACTTCTATGCACATCTGTTTGCAGGGTATCAGCTAGTCGAGCCGTGTCCGCCAAGAGCATTCTTATTTTGGTGTGCTTTTTTTTCTTTGTGTGTCGTCGAAAGTAAAATTTCCAATTGATTTTTGTTGTGCTTTTGTGTTTTACACGCTTTTCGTTTTTATTATGCGCATTGCGGACACATTTGGCAAAAAGGCAAAGTAAATGCCAACATCATTTGACTATCATGGAGACCCAAGGAGAAATGATGGCACAGCCATCCATCCCAGTGCTACACAGGCCAAGCACTTTCATCGCCGCTTACGCAGCATGAGATTCAGATCTGTTGTGGGTACCGCACCGCAGCGTACTCTGCCTCGGCAAACCAACTCCAAATCCCATAGGCCACACAGCCAGGCAGCCAGCCAGCCAGACTGACAGACAGTCGGACAGACGGTCGGGCTGTGTGACTTAGTCGCAAGCCTGGCTTCTACCTTGCCCCATTGTTGGGTTCGCTGGGGTTTCGTTTTTCATTTTTGAAAGCTCATCGTGCACGAGGTCAATGGAGAGCAGCCGGAGCAGTCGCAGCAGTCGCAGCAGCAGCAGCAACAGCAGCAGCTCCGGCAGCAAACGCGACGCTTTTTTACGCTGTCTGGCAACTTCGCAGATTTTTGCTTTCAACACATTTTTGCGGTAAAGTTTCCGAGAAATGCAACTGAGAATGCGCTAAACGAACAGATGCCCTTTAATCAGTTCAAGGAATTTATCCCAATTAGAAGCCTGAAAGTATGCCTCATTAGGCCACATTCACAATAGCCCAGAATCAGCTTTAATTAATGGTTCTATGTTTATATAGAACTATGCAGAATATATTACATATTTAGAAATGTAAACAACATTGTTCTTATTGATTAAGCAACCAACTAAGCGCAACCCACTTCAAGCCAATCGCAGCAGAATTATGCGTTTAGTTAACCAACACTATTCATACTCATTAAACTGCAAGATAAGCACAGTTAACTTTAAGCCCACCTCTGCGAGAATATACCTTTAGTTAAACAACATTTTTTCTAAATTATATTGTCAAATGAACTTATCCAACTTCTAGTCCAACTCAGAATGACATTGCAGTTAGCCAACACTGTTCTGATTGAATAAGTTGCCAACACAAATTTCTTCAAGTCCAACGCTGCGGCAATATGCCTTTAGTTAACCAACACTAGATAACCAAAATGGTTCTCATTGATTGAGTTGGCGCAGCCCACTTCAAGCTTAACGATCCTGGAATACGATCCTTCAGTTTTCCAACACTGCTCTTAGCCAGCACTGTTCCCATTGATTAAGTCGCCAACTAAGCGCAACAACCTTCATGCCCAACCTTCATGCCCAACTCAGCAGGAACATGTCATAAAATGTTTAAATGAGTATTTAACACCATTTGCTTATCTATATTTTATTTTAATTGGGTATTTTCCGATTAAATGAGATAGTGCATCGCTAGAAAACACTCGAAACGTAAAATAATGAATAGGAAAGAAATAAAAATGAATACAAATTAATGATAACTTTTGGTTGCTTAAATGTTTCTCGCCTTTTCGGCTGCTCTCTAGTCTGGCCCGGGGCCAGACTGGACCGGCTTCGCCAAGCGGACGCCAGGTAGGTCTCCGCCTGGCGTCCGTCTGGCAGCTGGGACAGTGCTCGTAATGATGTGCTAACGATCGCCGGCTGCGAGTGCTGCCTGTACGGCAATTAATCTTCTGGGGCTGCTCGTCTCGCTCATTCCCTCGCACAATATTTTGATGCGCTTTGTTAATTGATAGCAAATTTACAACGAAATTGAATGTGTTTTTCGGCACTTTCACTTGCCTGATCCAAAAGAGCTGCCGGCCAATACCAATACCAATACCAGCCAAAAGACCCGTTTAAATTGACAAAATCGTATTTGCCGTCTAATGAGCATATTTTTTTGCACAGCATCAACAACAAGAGTCCGAAAGTCTGCGAACTCAAATGATAATGATAAATGGTGTTTAAAGCAGGTGGTAAATTCATAGTTAGAGAGGTGCAAAAGAAATGAGCCATGGGAAGTGCCTCATTAAAGTACTGCCAGCTAATTGGAAGCGTGCTGAAATTGTTGCTTTAAGAAATAAAAGAATTGAAAACTTTATTCACTTGACTCGATTGTAATTGCTTAAAGAAATAATTAGTTTATCAAAATAATTGAACTCCATTTGATTCTATATGTTTTTCTGCAATTTGTTGAGGAACTTTATTAAGGCTGCAAACTGGGTTTGAACCCGGAACCCAACCCATAAAGGTGCATGATAAGATGAGGTTTTGGGAAATTCCATTCGCAAGGGTGGAAAAATCGTGAAAACTTTTGTTTGTAACTTTTTTTTGTTTATCATACTCTTTAAGACATTTCCTCCTTGCAGATATATGAGAATAGTAAAGATCGCAATTGCTTTGAAGAAAATATCTTGGAAGAAAGAATATTGTATTATTATAAGAAGCTACTTTTCGATCAATCCTATAGCAACTATATAGTATAGTGGTCCGATTCTGATAAGAGCTTGCATGTGTTAAGGAAGTAAAAATTCAAAATGTCAAGCTTGGCTAAGATATCTTGATATGAGTATTAGAAGAACTTCATTTTTGGATGATCGATCCTATGGCAGCTATATGTTATATTTGTTCAATTCGGACTCTTCCAACATGTGCAAAGTTTCAAGACGATTTTAATATGGGATAATAGTTCAAATAGAAACTGACGGACAGACGAGTGGATAGACAGACGAATGGAAAGACAGAGAAACCGACAGATGGCCATCGGCTGTTGATGCTGATCCAGAATATATATACTTTATAGAGTCCGAGATGTCTCTGTCCATACGTTATACATTTCATGATAATATTGTAATACCTTATTATTTCTAAAGAATAAATTGCAGCTAAGCTGAAGTTTCTCGAATGGGGCAAGTGCTAAATAGCCGTTCGCTTAGCGCAACAATACCTCAAGACATGGACAATAAGATCATAATCGAGTTAGGTAACAGAAGACAGACAAATTTGCATAACTTTCTTGGCATAACTTTTACCAACTATATATATATTTATATACATGCACAAACTGCGCTCATAATCCTTCTAAATGATGCTCTCAAAATTAGCATAAGCCAACTATTGAGCGTGTCTGTGATTAGCTTATGTAAATTGGGCAAAGGCGAAATAAGCGAAATGCTTAAACGATCAATTAAAATTACGTATACGCAATTTGTATGCCATATTTGTAGCGTCTGCTTTTGCTGCTGCTGTGCGGGGTCTTAACATTTCTATGAATGACTTTTTACATGTTTTCACTTTTAATGCACACACACACACACACACGCACACATATGTACACACACATGTACAGAAATGATAGTGAAACCAAATGAAACATTCGAAACATTACAGTTTTAGTTTTGCCTTTGCCATAATTTGGCTCTGACTTTGGCTCGGACTCTCTAACTGTTGGCATTTTTTGGCATTTAATGATCATCGTCGTCGTCGTCGTACATTCACTCTGAGCTGGGCCTTCAGCCCTCCGTCCCTGCCGCGCCCTGCCGCCCTCCGTTCACACACAGCCGACGCGCTCATCTACTCATATTAAAAAAAAAAAGCCTTTCATAGCCTGACGCGGTTCTGCTTCATTTTGTTTAATGACAATGAAAGATACAACACACACTACACACACACACGACACACACACACGACACACACACACGACACACACACACACGACACACACACATACGACACACACACACACACACACTCAGCACACATTTAAGTTCATGTAGCTGCTGTGTCTTTACATTTTTGCTTTCGTTTATGAACTTTCACGTGTGGCTCTGTAAAAATTGTAGAAAATTACATTGAAAGTGCCTCGGGGCATTGGATGCGTCGTCGTCGTCGTCGGAAGTCGTCGAGAAGATTTCAGCTCTTAAATGCTTTACGGCATTACCTAATTTCGGTTACGAAACAAATCAATTAATGCGTGTCAGACTATCCCCTCTCCCCTCTCTCTCTCTCTATCCCTCTTTTGAATTGTAATTTTCAATCGCTTTGGAAGTGGAACAGTTCTGACCGCACACAGCTTTGGCAGATTTCACTCGCGGTGCCTCGGAAGCCATCAAATTTTATTGTGCATTTTAATGTTCGGTTATAGCTGCAAATAGAGGATATTGAAAGCCGCATGACTGCCATTTAAATTTCCAATTGTGCCAAATAAACTCCTATGAAAAAGAATAACCAAAACAATCCCAGACACTCGAGTGTCGTTTTAATTTCAAGGCAACGTCAAACAATTTGAGAAATGATGATTGCATGGGAAACACATGGAAACACCGCATTTTGATTGCCAATTTCCAATTCATTTACAACTTGGCCTGTTGGCTGTTTGATATCGGCGAACATAAAATGCAAATCACGAAAGATATCTTGGTGTTTGATTAGGTCTGATGCGAAATACCTTGAACTGACACAGATGCTGAGCTTACGAACTGTGCCAGTTTTCGGTTACAATTGAGCATATGTTTTTGTATCAAAAAGGTCAAAGTTGTCTCCATTTGATTACAGAGTACATATGTATTTCCACACATGCATGCATACCTATATATATAGAGAACTTTATAGATAAAAACATTGGTAGATTGCCAAAACACTTGGCAATTAAACACTTCCCTTACTTTCAAAGCATGTAAACCTGCAAGGCTTAAATTGATGAGAATCGCATAGTGGGGCAACATGCACACATGCATACATGCATACATGCATATATATACATACATACATTCATTTATACTTACATGCACACATGCATACATGCACACATGGATACATTCTCACATGCATGAACACATGCATACATACATGCTGGCATGCACACATGTTCACACACATGCAAACATACATACATTCACAGACCCATCATATACAGATATAAATGCTGAAGTAGAAATCCTTCTCCCCCTCCTCCTAGATGACATATTGAATAATCTATGGAAATACTTACAGAGAATGATAAATAAAAGCAGTCCCTCGACTATTACAAGGCAACTAATGCACATAATATACGCAGGGAATACCCCCAACGCACCTAATTCTAATGTAAAACTCTGGCTGAATGTTTCCGCCGTTTGCCGGCTGCCGTAATCAACTGGGCGCTTGTTGCCCGTCACTCAGCAGCCTTGTGTCCTGACGCAGGCGAGGCACAAGGAGTATTCAATTCTATTAACAATATCCATGGCCATTGGCTTTCAACATTTCCGCGTGTGCTGCACTCGAATTACTTTCAGATAGAACGTCAAATGCGAAATTTGCATATAAACAGATGGAAGCTGGAATTAATATTTGGCTATTGGCCATATTTAGATGACAAAACAATAGAGGCCAGGCTACCTGTTGTCCAAAAGGTCCAGCGAACCATGTGAAAGCCGCCACAAAGCAATTTGGTTGCCTGCAAGCGCATTAATGATTATACCCGCCTACCATGTGGAAGAGGGTATATTGGTTTTGTGCAATACTCGCCTTGAACTCTGTCTAATTAGAATATTCTGTACAAAGAGGGGGTAGTAAAGGGTTAGGAATGCTTTCACATTTAATGATACAATTATAATACCCTCTACAGGGATATCAAAAACGGCCTCTGAAACAAGCCGAACCTTAGCTAGAAAATAGCTAAATTGGCCACACAGATTGGTATTTTCCTGCTGTACGTCCGCATTAAGCTAGGTAGAATTGATTATTGACATGTACTCGGCTATATAGGACCCAAGTCGAAAAAAGTATTTATAAACAAATCTATCTAAAGCCGGACTGAGCAAATTTGGGACTTCTACAAACTTATACAGCTTTGCAGCTAGAATAACCAACTGAAGCAAGAGAGCTATAGAAAGCTCCTCCAAAGATCAATCCAAAATCTATTCTGTAGATAAGCATATCTCAGGATTTCATTGAACTGTGAACGAGTAGTACGCAGTCGGTTATACCCGACAGCAACATTCTTACTTGTTTTCACATGAGAGCGCGAGCTGGTTAGCTGGCGGGCTAGCTGGCTGGCTCCAGCTGGGATGCGTGCATTGGGGACTGGGGCCAACAACGATACATTGACCCAGTAGACATTTGGTATGCAACCAAGTCAGTTGGCAACAATTATGGGCGACGGCTGCTGCACTTCATTAGTAAAAACGAACGCAAATGTTGCTGCTGCTGCTGTTGCTGCTGTTGCTGCTGCTGTTGTCTGTGAGTCTTGGCTTGGCTTTCGTTTTTGCATGGCGATTTTTGTGTTTTTGGAAAGCCATTGGCTGCAAGTTATTGGCAAGGTTTCCTTGGCCGGCACATGTTCATTGGCAACGCCTTTCACTGCTCGTGTGCCGCTCTTCAGCTGGACCCCCGACAACAGTTAAATAGTCGCACAATGCGAACAAATAAACAAATTAAAGAGCAATCAAATGGGTGAATCGGTAGCCCTAACCCACATCCCAAAGCATCAAGAGACACACACACACACACACAGAGTCAGAGACAACATTTGTCGCGTTGAGCTTAACATAAATTTGCATAAACTTTAAAGACGACATAACTGTAAACATAATCAAAATCAACTTTGTGTCTGGGCCCTGTTGTTGTTAATCGAAACAAGCGCTTAATAAATAACTTAAGGCCCACAAAAGACTACGCTGTTTTAGTTGACCAGTAGATACCCTAGAGTAGAAGATCTGAAAGTAAATAGACACCTAAACATGCAAAATTTACTGTATTTTACAACACTAAAAAATGCGTTACAATACTTTTTCAGACTTATCAACACTAGTACTTAGGAGTCTATAAGAAGTAAATGTCTTATCCACACATTAAATTTGTTCTCTATTTATAACACTTTTTTCAAACACTATTCAACACTGCAACTTAGAAAACTCGAATACAAATGTGTTATGTGTGCACTTAAATGTTCTTGGAACATTTTTAACACCTATAAAATGAGAATTAAATTTTGATGAGTAACCAATGTACCTCAAAGAATATCAAATAGTTATTACTAAATTCTTCTGCGAATGCGATACAAGAGTTTTTTATATATGTAGACACACATTCATATATACATAAGTAGATATTTTTTTAAGCCCTTGCGACAATTTTCGAGAAATGAATTGGAGACAAAAGAGATCAGAGAGAGAGAGAAGTTAACACTTAATGCTTATTAGCTAGACAACCCCTTCACACACTTTCTTACAGGGTATACAACTAAACGTATCATTCTCAAGCTGACGCACGACATTTGCATTTGGACAGATTTGGTGAAATGAAAAAAAAGGAAAAAAAAATAAAAACTAAATACATATGTGGCATACATGCCACATGATCGGCAATACGATTAAAATATCAAGTGTAACCGGAGAAGCAGACGCCGAGGCAGATCTTCAAAAGTCGCCTCAAAAGAATGCGACGCTCCACAAAGATAAGCTGCGACGGAGCGAGCCATTGAAAGCAGTTGAAATGGAAACTGGCTAAACGACCGCCTGACTGACTGACTGACTGACTGACTGACTGACTGACTGACTGAGTGAATGACGGACCGACTGAGTGACTGACAGCTGCGTCTTTAGAAATGGCGCACAAAAGCCACAGACGCCGGCACTTTGACGAAATTGACTTTCTCCATTCAATATAATTAATAGTAATATTTTTGTTGCTTAGCTGCAGCACGTCTTCAGAATTGTAACGGCTGCTGCTGCTGCGGCTGCTGCTGCTGCTGGGGAATGCGGCCCAGGAAGTAATTTATTATTGCAGGCGTGCAGCCGAAAAACAAATCCCATTTCAGACGACGTGCGGCAGCTACCCTGCCCAAAATAATTCATCATTATTCAAAAATTCGCAGCGCGCCACGGGGCGTATGTGTAACAAGTGAAAAGTCAAAGTCAAAGTCGCCGTGTGTGGCAGGCAACAAAAAAAACACACACATATATATATCTTAAAATAATATAGAAAAATCAAGAAAAAAAACAACGACAACAACAACAACAACAAAGGTGGGCACAATTTACGACCGAAAGAGTTTGTATTTGTTGGGTTTTTGTGTATTTTTTGTTGTTGTTTTTGTCAGCATCTTTTAGTTATTTATGCAAATTGTTTTGGGCTTCGGCTTAGGCAGCTTCTTCAGCCATTTGGCGCTCACTTTCAAAATGCCCAGCAGAAACTATTTTTAGCCAATATTTTTTTGGCATAGCTGCTGCGGCGGCTTTTACTTTTCTTTCGACTGTCGCTGAACTGAAATTAAAATTAGTTTAGTTTTGGCCCACAATCGCTTCTGTTTTTCATTTCGTTTGGTGTTTGGTTGACTCTTTTTTTTTTCTTTTTTACATAACAATCAAATTAACAAGCTAAATGCTTGTCGAAACAAGGCACGCACTTTTTACGGCCAGGCACTTATAGCCAACTGCTGTTGGCCATTTCACGTTCATTGACTTGACCAATAGAGGGGCGGCAGGGGCGGCGGGTCTCCGCCTGCTCCAAGCTGTTCACGCTTGTCAAATTGTCGCCACAAGAAAAAAGGGGTAAAAAAAAGTGAAGTAAAATAAATGAAATAGTTTCGCGGGGCACGCGCGCGCATTTAACATAAAGTACAATAACTTGAATTTCTTATTTAATTTTATTTTTTTTGCTTTAACACAAATTGTTATTTAATGCAGTTTGTTGCTCGATTGAAG
Organism: Drosophila kanekoi; assembly: GCA_037075305.1. Lineage (NCBI taxonomy): Eukaryota > Metazoa > Arthropoda > Insecta > Diptera > Drosophilidae > Drosophila > Drosophila kanekoi. The sequence continues at coordinate 10,702,448 of JBAMCE010000141.1, forward strand.
CCTGCTTTAATTAGATTATATAACATCTTGTTTTGTTCGGGCGATTATCTAATTGCACAATAGAAAGCGGCACATGCTGCCCCGCCAATTAGACAACTTTGCCTCGACTCTCGACTCTTCTTTTTTTAACATTTTCTTTCATTTCTTTTCTTTAAGTTGATATCAAAAAACTATACGAATTGTCGCCAGCTTTTGATGCCACAAGCTCAGCGCTCGCTGCAGATAAAAAAAAAACACACAAAAAACCAACCAAATTCCCGACATATGCTAATGCATTAGCATAAATGCATTTATTTTTAATACTTTACTTTGGCCCATGACAGAATTTATTAGAATTAGTTAGCATAAATCACATATTGAATAGACAACAGTCGCATGCGCTCTTAATGGCATTTCGTTTAGTTTTTTACTACGCCTTAAGCATATTTCGTACTTAACGCAAGAAACTTCACTTTCGCACATTAAAAATGCAATAAAAAACACTGCAGAGTAATAATTTTTATTTGCACATCCATTTTTTTTATATACTCCATGAAGATTTTATAGCTTGACATTTCACTTTTAAGGCATATTTCACATTTGCTATAAAGAAAATTTAATTTTCATGTTAAATCAATCTAAAAAGTAATAATAAATAAGCAAAGAACTCTAATAGTTAGTTTTTTGAGAAACTTCATTGCTTTTCTATTTGGTTAACACTAAGAAACAGTTAAGATTGGTCTTAAACCAACCCAACAAATCAATTTCCCAAAGCAACTCACGAATGCAACCAAAAGCTTAAACAGAAATTTACAAATTTAAATTGAATACATTTTCAAACTCTTAACGGCTTGGCGCTGCACAAACATTTGCTGCTTGCTACGAAACTCAGCGTCAACAGCTTTAAGCGATAAGCTCAGCGCGCAGAGCTGTTGTCATGCTGTGAAAGCTTTGTACAGCTGGTCGCCAAACATGTATTTATCTAGCGGCTTATCTTTATACACGCGCGCGCACAGTCAGACCACTTCTTCCCTCCATTGTTTTCGTTTCCAATCAGTTCTACGTTGCGTCTGATTGGGAGTGGTTCGCCATTTTGCCGTCTACAATAAGAAATCCAGTGTTCGTTTTTTACCCAACCGGCAATTGAGTTTTAATTTCTATAAGGTGAGTCGAACATAGAATTATTATATAAATGATGTCTATCAGGTGCACCTCAAAGGTTTCTCCTTTTCATTTATCTAATGAACACACAATTAACGCTGACTTGCAATTATCGCCAAAGTGTGTGTGTGTGTGTGTTAGCATGTGTGTGGTCGTGTAGAATCAATCTAAAATTCCAAATTTAAAACTTGCATTAATGTAGAAAGGTGTGTTTTAATGAATAAGTTGCGTTTATGTATTCCTTGATTAACCTCTGCCTTCCTCTCTTGGCTTTACACACTTCTGTTCGCTTTGAGTTGAACTTTCCCCAGCGCACAAATACAACCATGCAATGTGTTTAACACATGTTCGCATTTGTATGCATATTTCTGTACACGCATGCATGCATATGTTTGTATGTATGCTGGCACACATACATATTCATTTATTTTTTATGCAGTTTTATCTGCTTGTTTACTTTGTTGCCTTTCTACAGAGCAGCCGGTTTGTCGGCGGCCGGCTATACAGAGAAGATGAGAAAGAAGAAGAGAGATACTGAGTAGAGAAATAAATAGAGAATAACTTACACGTCGCCATTTGGTGGCCCACCTGTGCGTAACTTTTTTCACTTTCCTAGCGTTCAAAGTTTAAAAGCCGCATTTAACATATGCATAGTCATTTTTGCGCAAGTCACACAGATTGTTCGAGTAATTCTCAAGGGGCTCGCGTAGTATTGTAATAGTTAACTTTTGCACGTACCTAATACAATTATTACCAATGCCAAATCTTATCAGTAGAGGCGTAGAGTCCTCTATTTTCAGCTGATAATGTATTTATATTCTACACTAAGTATTATTCGAAGCTTGGCTGCTGTAAAACTATTTGGTGAAAGCGTCAACAACCAATTTGATTCTCTACCTTTTAGGCGTGTCTTGTTGAGTCGTGGATATGGCGTGATTTTTCAGTAGACGAAATCACGCCATTTGGCATGCAAAGGAGCTGATGTGCCCAGTATCAGAGTAATTAACGTCCGAAGCTTATTAGGCTGTGTCGAATGTGTATGCTAATTTGCATTCAAAACTTATACAGCAAATAGTTGGACAGTCTAAAAATAAAGAAAGCTTAGCGCCTTCCATGCACTTTATCAATTAGCACGTTGTTCTATTTTATATAAGCTCGCCAGATGTTACAAATTGCACAGAAAGGTTGTGCAATAATTGGATGATACAATTTATTTCAATTAGCTGATAAGAATTGCTAATAGAAAACAGACACATTGGCGCCGAATTCAAAGCTCCGCATTTTGTTGCAACTTTATACAACACTGTTCAATGTCGAGAGTGTCAACTATCGTTATCGATTAAGATCGCTGAGGCTATCAACATTCAGTTTGATAAGTGTGGCCATGAACTTGTCATAAAATAGCACTCTCAGCGTGTCTAGTGGAAAACTTTTAGTACATGCAAATAAGTTGAGAGAGCGAGGGAGAGAAAGAAAGAGAGCAGATTTAAAGATTATTGACATTCGCTCGCAACACGCCCGGCAAATGCAATAACATTTAGTTGGTCACACTTTGTGTTTTTATTTTGTGTGTCGTTTTGCAAATAGTGAAATTAATATTTAAAGTACGCTAGTTGTAGCATGTTGTGAGAAAAATACACTAGAACACATAATATCTTATCTTAGTAAAAATCTATTGTGTAGTATAAAATTGTGATAACAGCGATTGCGCAACGGACTTGTAATTGGTGCTTTAAAGATTACTAGCCGACTAACGGTGCTCGTCGTTTACAGTTATCAGTTGCGGCGCGTCTGGCTCAGCGTATAGAATACGTGTACCTTGTTGTGCGCTTATCCCTTGGAATAATAATAAAAAATATACATACATATATTTTGTGTGAAAATAATATTCTTTTATTAAAACGGAAAGTTGTGCCATGTTCGCCCTACGCCGCACTCTCAACATGGCTCGCGGGCCCCAGAAACTGATTCTGTGCAGCTCTCTCAAAGCGAATTTCGGCGTCTCCGCAGCGGTAGGTTTTTGATACACTGTTCCCTAAAGAGAACTAGAGTATATTGATTTTGTGGTATTGAACATATGGCTGTCTGTAGATATGAACGGTAGCATTGGGAACCCAAATTTACATAGTGTATATGTATCAGAGTATACCAAGTAAGATAGTGTTAGAAAATAATGTTCGAGAAATGCAAATATGCAAAATTTATTATTAATAACAGTTTTATTAGGCTGCTTACTGATTATATCAGAGATCGAGTTAAATACACCGTTTATGATTTATTTACAATATAAGGAGAACGCTCTAACCCGCTTTGGACTTTTCTAACACTGGAAACAAGGCATTGCGCAGTCGGAACATTCCGATTACGCTTTCACTCGTTCCTCAAATCCGATCAAAGTTCACATTGGCTTTGCTACTTTTATGTTTCTAATGAAAAGCCAACACAACATTCACAAATTTACTGTCATAGCATAGGACAAAGTGAATAATTTTTAAAGATATTAATGGAGAGCTTGCGTAAAGAGGTGATGTCCACATTTGAGCGCTCGCGCTTTGTCAAATACATAGTATATCATAAATTGATAACAATGTTTAACTCCCAGACAACATCTGTGATTTGCTCTCCCGAACAGATGGCACAAAAAATACGCGCCGGACCCGTTGTCGATGTGCTGGGCGATGAGATGACCCGTATCATCTGGCAGTCCATCAAGGACAAGCTCATTCTGCCCTTCCTGGACATTGAGCTGCACACATACGATCTGGGCATCGAGCATCGCGACAAGACCGACGACAAGGTGACCATCGATTGTGCCGAGGCCATCAAGAAGTACAATGTGGGCATCAAGTGCGCCACCATTACGCCCGATGAGAAGCGCGTAGAGGAGTTCAAGCTGAAGAAGATGTGGAAATCGCCGAACGGCACCATTCGCAACATTCTTGGCGGCACCGTGTTCCGTGAGGCAATCATCTGCAAGAATGTGCCCCGCTTGGTCTCGGGCTGGCAGAAACCCATTGTCATCGGCCGTCACGCCCATGCCGATCAGTATAAGGCTGTCGACTATGTCGTGCCCGGACCGGGCCAGCTAACTCTTACCTGGAAGGGCACCGATGGCCGCATCATTAACGAGGTCATCAACGACTTCAAGGGACCCGGCATCGCACTGGGCATGTACAATACGGATGAGTCGATTGTGGACTTTGCCCATGCCTCCTTCAAGTACGCGCTGGATCGCAAGATGCCGCTGTACATGAGTACCAAGAACACAATCCTCAAGAAGTACGACGGTCGCTTCAAGGACATCTTCGAGGAGCTGTACAACAAGGAATACAAGAAACAATACGAGGCCTCTGGCATCTGGTACGAGCACAGACTGATCGACGACATGGTCGCCTACTGCATGAAATCCGAGGGCGGCTTTGTCTGGGCCTGCAAGAACTACGACGGCGATGTGCAGTCCGATTCCGTTGCCCAGGGCTATGGCTCGCTGGGTCTGATGACCTCGGTGCTGTTGTGCCCCGATGGCAAGACCGTGGAGGCAGAGGCTGCCCATGGCACCGTGACGCGTCATTTCCGCTTCTATCAGCAGGGCAAGGAGACTTCGACCAATCCGATTGCCTCGATCTTTGCCTGGACCCGGGGTCTGTTGCATCGCGCCAAGCTGGACAACAACGAGCCGCTGAAGCAGTTCGCGGAGACGCTCGAACAGGTGTGCATTGATACCATTGAGGGCGGCGCCATGACCAAGGATCTGGCCATATGCATTAAGGGCAGCATCAATGCCGTTGAACGCAAGGACTACCAGGAGACCTTCGAGTTCATGGACACCTTGGCCAAGAACCTGCAGGCCGCCATATCCAAGGGCTCCAAACAGTCCCAGGCATCGCATATTTAAGTACACAACACAACACAAATAAGAACCACTCATTCATGTCCTCATTGTCATATTTGCCTGTACATAGTATATGTGAATGTGTCCTCAATATTTGGCTCGTTTTTATACTCTACACTCTGCATTTCGTTTCCATGTTCTTTGTCTCTGCGAGACCCCATCAAGGCTTGCGTAAATGTGCTTTCCGCCTTTCTTCCACCCTCAAATCTATGTGAAACGGAAAAAATTGTTTTAAATAAATATTTTTTATACCGCCAAATTCGGTTTGCCTATGCTGTTCTCTAAGTGAGGTCTTTAACCCGGCCGCCCACCCACAAAACGGTCTGTTATAGTCGTCGCCTCTTATATGGGCCACTTGTGCGGCTTCCGTTGCGAGCTCTTGAGCTGCTCAGCTTATTGGATTTGTCGTCCAGCTGCAGCTGACTAGTCTTGCCGCGACGCTTGTGCACAACGCATCCGTTCCAAAATAGACGAGAACAATACAAAACCGACAGCTCAGGAGCAGCGCGCAATGTTGGCCAAAGCCGTCGGCTATGGCTATTGCCTGGCCTATGTGCTGGCACTTAGTAGTTGGCCCGGCGCTGCATATCCCGCCAATAGCTATCGGGATCTGGACATTTGCAATCACTGGAACGGCAGGCGACACTTCCTGGAACTGGGCGAACGCGGCGAGCTGCATGCGCGCAATGTCAGCACCACGGCTTATCGAGTGAGTCTTAAACCAGCTCCCAGCCTTGCGGATCGGTTCGTCAAACTGGGTTTCCACGGGTTTAGGCTTCTTAGGCTCTGGGACTGGGTCTCCCTCAAAAGGTTTTACTTTTGAAAACGTGGAATTCCAGCTTGAGCCGGTTCGGACCTTGACTATATCCTACATCCATTCCTTTTCGCACAGAGCTCGCCTCTGAGCCTCAGGAACGATCTGACTGCGGTGGATGTGTGGTACCAATGCAATCTGGAGCTGGTCACCTGTGCCGAGTGCGTTATCCGCGTGACCTTTACACATGCCAACTTCTCCAGGAGCTGCAGCAACACGAATACCAATATGTGTCCTTGCGAGCATATACAGTTCTCGGAGCCGCCCTATGATACCACCATCTCGGGTCAGGAGTTCTGTGGCGATGGCAAAGTCTTCCGCAGCAAGACCCGGACTTTGCAGCTCAAGTTCTTCTACAGGGCCACCAATGCTCATGTCTTCTCGCTGCAGTACTTCTCCGAGCGTAAGCTTACGGTGATTTCTAGCACGGATTCCTTTTTTAAACGGATTTAACCCATTTCAAAGGTAACGTGCGGATTGTAAGCGGCTCGCCCAAGCAGTCCATTGTGGGCAATGGCAATGTCAAGTACTTGCCGCAGGTCATATCGACGCCCTATTTCCCCATGGCCTATCCGCGCGATTATGGCATTGAGCACATACTCACCTGCGAGGCGGACAATTGTCAGGTGCGTCTGGACTTTACCGACTTTCAGCTGGGTCTAGCCTCTACGCTGGAGATCTTCGACTCCAACGGCCAGATGCTGGACTCCTACACGGGCGAGCACTTTCGCCCGCCCATCACCGTGAGCAGCGGCAAATCTTTGCTGCTCCAGTTTCGTGGCAATTCCGCATCGGGCGTGGGCTTCCGCGCCGAGGTGAGCTTTGTCTCCTCCAAGCAGCTAAAGGACGACCGTCTGGTGCCCTACACGGGTAAGCAATGGCTGGGGCTGGGGGGCACTTGAGGGTCTGCAATTGTCGTCATATTGATTTGAGCACGGTCTCGGGCGGGGGGCCTCAGGTGCTTGTTATACAAATTTCAATGTCAAGGCAGGCGCTTAAGTGCAACTGGACGACTGTTTGGCATAGTCTAGTTTGGTAATCGGATCGATATTGTCGGGGTAAGTGGGTAAGTGGGCTTAGGGCGTGACGTAAGAGGTACAATCTCTCTGGCGCATGCATATAAATAATAAGATTTACGTTAGAGATCCAAATACCATAAACTATCGAAATACTCGGGGGAATTTTTTTTCACTTACTAGGATCCAAGACTTAAGCTTGACTTTTCAACGTGTACTTTGGGTAATAGTTATATATAATATATAATATCCATTATGACCCTGAGGTCTTAGGGTAAGATTTGCCATGACCAACTCAAGTAATTCAAGTGCTATTTAATAGGTCTAAGAGCATTAGGGTCTGAAGGTCTTAAGTACCTATAGCCACACCGTCGAATGGTCTAGTCTGGGTGGGTTCTCTATAAAATAGGATCTTAAAAGCCTGTTCTGATGTTCTTTACCAACAATCAGGCTAAAGTAGACTCTCAGGAAATATAAGAGTTCAAGATTGCCAAAATACTTGGAATATTTTATGCTGATGGGTTCAAATAGTTGACTAACGAAGATAGGCTTGGATGTTTGGTAGACCATTTGGACCACATATCCATATGAAATGCTGGCAAAGAAAATTAACCCCAAAAAAGAAATTGGATGGTTGGATTCGAACTAAGCTGGGAGCCCTCGAAATGCCTTCCAAATATGGAATATCAGAAAACCTTTATTTAAACCAACTTCCAAACCCTGAATCGAATAGACTGCGGTGGCATGGTTACGGGACCTGGTGGTGCCATAACTATGATGAACATGATCGAGAACGCGACAGATGTGCGACTCTTTGACTGCATCTGGATTATAAAGCCGGGCAATAATTACATGATGATGAAAACCCACATATCGTTGCGTGTGGATGACTTTTATGGCATGGCAGCGCGCTCGGAGCTGATCATCAGGCAGGGCACCACCTCGGACGCAACGGAAATTGAGAATGTAATGTGGCCAAACAATGGACTCAGCAAGGAGAACCACATTGCGCCCATATTGACGGGCTACTATATACGGCTGCGTGGCGTCTTCGGCATGTCCTCCAAACTGGCCATTGTCTACAGCGTCTTCAACTACTTGAGTGAGTGTGGAGCAGCTGTTAATCTCCCTCCCTTAATCCTGATCCTCTATGCAGATTGCTATATCGGCTCGGAGTTTCTCTGCGGCAACAATCACTGTATCTCGATACGTCTGCACTGCGACGGCTTCGATCATTGCGGGGATGGCAGCGATGAGCCCGAATCCTGTGAGGAGGATTGGGCGCATTTGCATCACGATCGGCGCTGGTATTCCCACAAGCCCAACTATTACTTTCCCAAGATCGATCAGTATCCGGATTTGAAGACGGCCACCGGCATATTTATAGTCAGCACCTTGGGTATCTTTGGCGTACTATCCGGCTGGATGGTCATACTCTATCGCATGGGAGTGCGGGCGCGACACCAGCGCGAGCTGCAAAGCCATTTGCAGACCATTAGCGAGCTGCTGGACCGCCAGGACGAGGAGCGCACGCCGGACGAGCCGCCCAGCTATGAGGCGCCGCCCGACTACGAGGAGGTCATCAAGGTGGGCATGCAGCAGGAGCTGCGCGAGCCGCGTCGCCAGCGCCGACGCCAGCGTGGCAGGGAGCGCGCCTGCAGCCGGGTGCCCAGCAATTGCACGATGCAGTCGATGGTGCCGATCCATCGCAGCTGCAGCCTGGATCGGGAGCGGGATCAGGAACAGCCCAGCACCTCGGCGGCGGCCATGACACGTGCCACAGAGGCCACACAGGACGCGGCACAGACGCCACAGCAGCTGGCCCAGCGCATGCTACTGGCCACGGCCATTTGTGGTAAGAGATTTGGTTATAACCCGCTTTGCCAGTCGCCCCCCTGCCCCAGGCATCTGCTAATTTATCCTACAGAATCTCACTTGCAGACACTGCAGGCGCGTCTGGCACGCCGGGCGGCACCCGCACAGGCGCGCAGCAATCCGTGGGGCATGCAACGGGCACGCCATCGCTACCCACTGGGCGTGAACTATCCACAGCCGCTGGAACGGCAACGACGCCCAACAGCGCGGCGGACGACTGCACCGACGCCTTTCGAGACAATTCACTCAATATATCACTCACTCTAGGGCTGCCCACCAGCACAGCCGACAGCGGGAGCGGCAGCTTGACGCCGCCTAACAACCAGAACCTGACCAGCAACTGCACCGAGCATACGTATCTGAAGCGATCGTGGCTGCTGGTGCAGCAGACGCCGCATGGCCAGCGCTGTCGCGTGCAGCGACTGCGTCACACCTTCTCCTCGCCGGAGGCGTTCTCCGCACCCGAGCTGCAACTGCCATATCCGGACTTTCTCAGCTACGGCACCAATATGCCGCACGAGCGCAGCAGCAGCAACTTTGGCTCAGAGCTATCCCGCGATCCGTCCAGCTACAGCGTCGGGAAGCGTGCGCGCCTGCAGTCGGACCTGACGCTGGAGCCGCCAAGCGACAGCGAAGCGGAGCAGCAGGTGTCCTGCTTTGGCGCTGTGGCGCGACGTCGTGTGCGCAGTCGCTCCTTCAGCAGCAGCGCCTCGCGCGCCGGCAGCGGCCCAAGAAGACGCCTCCGGCAGCGCAGCTCCTCGGCGGATCTACTGATCTATGCGAGCATGCAGCGGGATGGCAATGAGCATGCGGAAGGCAACACATTGCAGCGCTTGTTTTTCATTTAGCGTGGATTCATTATATATGGATAGTATTATGGAACGATAGTATTATGCCTGGTGTGATGCTGTTCAGGAGCTGGTCTTAAATCTTAACTTATAAACATAAATACTAGTTGGCATAACTCAGCCTGACCTGATCCAAGCTTTGCGCTTCTAATTTTTGTCATCGAATTTCCATCCATTTTCTACGCGTGGAAAATTTTAATACATTAACTTGGAAGCCCAACAATAAATTTTCGTTTAGACAAACTGACCCTCATTTTTAATTAAAGGTTTTTTGATTTTCCAAAAACACGTCTCCAATGAATTTTCATAAAGATCTTTGAAACTGAGTTTGAAGCCGATCGATTGGTAAACAAAAAAGTTGCAAACTATTGATTTTCGCCAATTTTTCACAGTTTCGGGTGGAATTTCAAATATCGTTTTAACACGTATTCATTAAGTTCTTATGTAGACCTTAAAATAGGTTTTATTATGTTTAGAACTTAAAATTTTTATCGTTAAACTTATGAACTCCATTTTTTTCAGAGCGATTGAATGGCAAACTATTTCCAACAATTTTCCACAATTTCGGGTGGATTTACCGAAAATTCCGTGGTAACATTCGTCTTCATTACGATAGGTAAGTACAAGAAAAATTTTAATTCTTGCCTCTTTGGGCTCTGCGTGATTATCAATCAAGGGGTCAATCAATCAGGACAAACAGATTTATATCCATATATATGCACATAGAAGTTGTGCCTAAACCCAGCTAAATAAAAGACTTAAACAGTTCTTTGATAATTCATATGATATATATATATTTATATATATTATTATAGGTTTTAGCGTATGTGTTAGCAGCAGTGCATGCCAAACTGTACGCAACTTACAGTTGGACAAGCTTAGGTGCGTCTAAGGTGCAAAAAGAAAACAATTCTTTCAAATAGAAACCAAGGAATGCGCAAAAGTACATACATATATATGTGTGTGTGTGTGCTTAGACTACAATTGGTATATATATATAGAGTTTATATATATATAGACGAATACGATAATACCGAAGGCGTAGGACTGCCTGCTAGCCAGGCGCCGCCTACATCTATCTAGTTATATTGAGAGACGATGTCTATGGTTGCGATTGCAGCTGCTGTTTGAGATTCTCGGCGAGCAGCGTTTTGCCCGTCTCCAGCGGCACAACAATATTGCGCAAACTGTCGATGCTGTTGCGCAATTTGGTGGCCTGAAATTTAGTTGGTAATTTCGGGGAGCCGCCAACCGAAGCAAATGCAAAGGCTTTGTACTCCTAAAGAGAGAGGGAGTAGAGCAAATAATTCATATATATATAAGAGCGCGAATGTTTTATTTGCAGTGGCAAAAAAGGTTCATAAATCAATCAAATCAACAAAGCAGCAGTTAAGGTCAATGTGTAGATAAATCAACTAAATATATATATGCATATATGTGTATAAATTCTTCATGTGAGGGGCATATAAATAATGCAATGATAAACAATTGGAGTAGGGTCGATGGCAAAGGAGGAGGAGAGTAACAAAGTTTCAGGTATTCGATACAAGAACACAATTTTAAAGCCTTTCCAACTTAATAGGGTTAACCAATCTAATACTCCAACAACTTAAAAGATAATAATGATATATTAGTAAACAATGCAGAAAGTGGAACTTAAAACTGATTTGACGCTCGAGCGCTTGTCATGTGGGATTCACTGGGCGGAGTGTCTGGCTTAGGTCAGGTTACCTGATGGGCGCTCGGCGAACTGGCCTCGCTGACTGTGGTCGCCGCCTGGCCCGTATACGACTGGAATGTGGGTCCGGGTTGATCGACGCGTTGAGCGTTGCCGCTGCGGGTGCTCACCTTCTCCTGCAGCGAGTTGAATGTCTTGGATAGCCAGGGCTGCCAGCTGTTGCGATTAGTTTGCAGCTCGCTTAGCGTGTTGTTCAGCTGATGGTTTAAGTCCTGGTTCTTGCACTCGGCCTCCACCTGCGCTAGCTTGGCCTGTGCCAGCTCCAGCTCCAGTTCGCGTATGCGCTGGGCAGCGACATTTAGTGGATCCAATGGACCCAGTGGCGGCTCATTGGCATTGCGCAGCGAATGTGGGTGACGTTCCGAGCTGCAGCCAGGAGCTAGTTGTTGCTTGGCATTGTCATTGCCCACATCGATCTGCTGCAAGCAGTGCGAGCACTTGGAAACCGTGTGCTGCAAGTAAAACTAATTGTCAGTAGAGTTCCAAGCCCCTTGGCCACACACACACGCACCATAAGCTTGCCCAACGTCTCGTTGAGCGTATTCATATCCTGCTCCTGTCGCTGTATGATTTGCTTGTATTCCTGTATAATGCCGGTGTGCTTCTTCTCCTTGTCCACTGCACGCTCATTGGCGCCAGCGAGCTGTTGGGTCAGTGCCTCAATCTCTGACTGGAGCTTGCGCCGCTCTTCGCCGAAACGATTCTCGTAGATTTGCGCCTCCTTCTCCAGACGCTCCTTGTGCTGTTTCTTTAGCAGAAACTCCTCTTCGTACTGCTTTAACTTTTTGATCTTGCGCTCGCATGCTTGCTTCATGACTTTGCGCGCCTGACTCGAGCTGCGACACTTCTTGGGCAACGTGACTCGGAAATACTTTAGTATGCCTTCGAAATCCAGCTGACGCAGATCTGACTCACAGATTGACAGCAATGTCACCGCCACCTGAAAGAGCACAGGCAAACCATCCAGCAGAAAGACGTCCAGCACATGGAATACAAAACAGAGCGGAAAGCGCGCCGTGTAGAGGGTTAGGAACCACTGGGAGGCGTACATGTGCGTCTCAATGCCGCAGGCTGTGAAATGTTCATGCAGCTTGGGCAGCTGATCCTTAATGAGGCGTTCCAGCTGATAGAGTCGCAAATAGAGAACCTCAAAGCCGGCCTTGTAGAGATCACGCAGTCCATAGTCGTACATAAGAGAGACCAGCACGCAGAAGGCATCCTCCTCGGGCATCTAAAGAAAATGGCTTCATTTTAGAAACATTTACAGTATGGCGATTTATAGAGAAAGCTTAAATACTAAATCGGCCAGATAGGGGGATATTTTTAAACTCCCTTCAACATGTTACATATTTTGTTAGAAAATTAAAGTACCCCTGTGAGGGTTTAAAAAATCTCTTACTCACATGCAGCAGCAGGCTGGCTGCTATGAAACTGAGGCCCTGGCAGTAGCCCACCTCGCTGTCATGGACGGCATACGCCTTGGATACCTTGAAGAGGGCATCCTGACCGGAGCCACCGCTCTCCTTGAAACACTTGTGCGCCGGAAAGGTGCGATGTATGTCCCGTTGTATGACTGTCTCGCATTTGGTTTCCTAAAATATACGCACACATAAATATAAGGCTAGAGTCAACGCTTACGCAACAAACCGCAAAGCGTCTGTTACTCACTTTGGTGATAAGAATCTTGTACATGTCATTCATTTCCACCTTGCCCTCCACATTGGCCAGCTTCTGCCAGATCTTTTCGCGCAGTGCCTCCGGTACGCCCAGACGTACCAAGGGCGCCAGATTTTTGGGTCGCTTCTCGCTATCCCATTCACGTAAAATGGGATCCCATTCGTCGAGTGTGTCCTGGGAGCAATCCTTGGACACTTCGCCGGTGCCGCTGAGCAGCGGCTCATCACCATCGCTGCTATAGTCTGTGGGACAATCATCCTCAATGGAGGCTATGGACGAGCTCCGCACAATGCGCGATAAATTGTTCATGCCCATCTTTAGCAGCGATGCGGACCCCTGCTGTGCGGTCGGCTGTTCGGTGATCTCCTCGGAGGGATCGATGCTGTTCACCTTCCAGTTGAGTTCATCGGTGCGTTTGAGATGCAAATAGAAGCGTAGCGTCATCGGCCGCTTGGACATGAAGTGATCCATGATGCGCATGTCGCTGGCCGACTGAATGGTCACCGGTGTCTCAATGACAAAGCGTACCGGCTCCTGTATGCCGCGCATCACAATGTCAACGGCTACAGTTAGATTGGTTTTGGACGTTTCCAGATTGAGTTGTTCGAAGGCCTTCTCCTGGGCCTTCCATTCGGCGCGTATGGCATAGGCATTGAGACAAGCGCCCACCGTGTCCGGCTCAATGCCCGCGCCCTGCGCCGGCACATAGCCCATGTTCAGCATATCAATGAGATGCATATCCTTCTGCACGACAAGCTTGCCGGGTGCGACAAGCACGCCAAAGCAGCGCTCAATATACAGCGGCTGCAGCACATTCGAGGCCGTCTGCTTGACGGTGATGGACACCTCCTTGTCCGTATTGGCGCGCAGCTTGAAGCAGCCACGATCACGCGGCACAGGCGCATACGAATTCTTGGCCACCTTTTCGCGTATCTCCAGCGAGACAATAAACTCGTAGCCAGCGGTATTTAAGGGATTGCCACTAACATCCGATGTCACCGAGTTGACCATGTCCACGGCCGAAGTCAGGCTGCAGCTCATGCTGGGCGCATAGGTCTGAAAGGCCTTCTGAAAGCAAGCTGCAAAAGTATGTGTATATACAAATGAGAATCATATTCGTAACTGTTCATCCTGGCCAACCCACCGCTCACTTGATTCACCGCCTCGGGTATATGGCAACGGAATACATGGCATTGGAACAAAGCATCTCCGTGCAGCCACGTGAATGCAAAGCAGCCATTCTCAGCGGTATCCACGGGGCCGCGATAATACAATATTATGCTCGATATTTCATAGGTGGCTATAATCGTGTTGCTCTCCGCATCGTGCAGACTGAAAAACCAAATAAAAGCAATAAATAACAAATAATATCAATTATAAAGCCTCTCTTGAGCTGATGTCTCTACATCAATTTGAAAAGGCTTAGAAACGAAAGAAGTTAACTAACTTCGTTCTTAACATAAATACTTCTTAATTTAACTCTACTAACTTATATTAGCTTATTGAAGTATAACATTTGAGTAACAGCACGCCACTGTACATATGTTAATGCAAGTAACAGCAGGCTGCTAACAGCTGTTTAACATTTTAGGTAAATGTTGGCGTTAAAAGTGTAAACTTCATTGTTTTCTTTGTCAAGTTAACTTATCGAACAAATGCGTTTAACAGCACGTTCCTAAAAGTTGCTCAACATGCAAACAAAATGTTACAAGAATTTACGTTTGCTAACTAAATTACTTACACGACCAGACCATCGGAACAGTTGGGTATGCTGACGGTAATCTTGAGGCCCACCGACTTGGAGCCGCTGTTGAGTTCGCTCATGATACGAAAAACATCCGTCTCGGACTTGGGCGCATTGATATTGGCAGCGCCCAAGTAGGTAACGCCAGCGAATATGGTACAGCCCTGATCGATCTCTGAAACTGATGTTAGAGAAAGCTTAGAGTTGGCAGAGTTGTATTTTGATGCTTAAACTCACCCTCCTCGTCGGTGGTGTCGCATTTCTCCGGCTTCATGGCATCCTGTTTCTCCTCAATGCACGCCGGACTGGCATCGATGCAGTCATAGAATACTGACTGACCCACACGATTCTGCTCCGAATTGGAGGCATCCTCTGACTCATCGCAGGCTTTGGGCGAGAACAAGTTGCATCTGAAACGCATATCCGAATCGCCAGCGGCGGTTGTTTGTGTTTTGCGACCAGCGAGTGGCAAAGTCAATGATTTTTGCTGTTGCTGTTGTTGTTGTTGTTGTTGTGATCGCTGCTGCTGCTGCTGCTGGTGACGCGTCTTATCGGCGACAGCTGCAAATGTTAATTGGCAATTATGACAAAGTGCTCTATGGTTAAATATCGTATTGATCTTTTATATTATGCTTTAGGCTTGAATCGTTGCTTTTGTGTAACATTTTCTGTTTGTTATTTGTTGCCATGACAGCGATTGGTATTCAATGAGGCGGAGGTGAAGTTATGCAGCTTGCCCAGATAAGATTGCGCACTGGGCTTACTGAAGGGGCTTTAAAAGGCGCGTGCGCCCAAATTGGGAACGTAGCAGCGACGTTGTATGTGCACAGTTGGCTTCTGGTAAACAACTGCCGATGCGGGGTTTTCTTACTTTTTCTCTTTATTATTGTTTTTCGCACTATTCAGTTGTGCGGTTGTGTGTGTTACTCACCGGCCAGTCCGTTGCGTTCCAGCTGCAGGTCACGCAGAGCGTCCGTCATTTCGTGCTGTATGTCGCTGAGATTGCGATTGTGCGCCATGTCCAGAGTGGGCGAACGATCGCCGCAGTTAGCGTCGCCGCCGGGCGACAAGGATAGAGTGCTCAGCGATTCGGTTACCTTTGCGACAACTGTTGTCGCGGCTGCTGGCGGCGACGGCGGCGCCAACTGCTCCAATGGCGTGGTCACATTGCTGTCGTTGACAATTTCGTATTCGCCACTGGTTGTAATCGAGGACTCCGAGGATTTGGTGCTTAAATTATCATCCATTATGCAGGGCTCCGCTGTGCGGGTGTGTGTGTGTGCGTTTGCTTCAAGGTTGTTTTAGTTTCGAGCTGTACGCAGCCACGAATTTCTTGCGATTGTTTATTTAACAAGTTGCTTACGAAATGCGCATTTTCTTGCGGTTAAACAAACGTTTTTCTATTTTTATTCAATTTCAATTAAGAATTCTTTAATTTTCAATGCACCTACACTCCATTGTTTGGCTTTTGCCTTAAATCGATGACGAATCGGTACGTTACTGTTGGGGTTTGTTGGGGGGCGTCAATTGCGCTGCATAATATGTGTGTCTATGTGTGTGTGTGTGTGTGCACGTCGTATGTGTGTATTGTTTGCTTGACACAAAAACTATACTCTATACGGTAGGGTGGCGCTAATGTCGTATTTGGGGTCAATAGTTTGCCTTCTTTGCGTACTATGTATAGATTTTTGTTTACATATTTTTGGCGTGTTGGTAAACGTTGCGCACTTTTGAGTGTTGGCAGCTGACACAAAAGTATATCTGTTGTACAACATGCAGACCTTCCACAAGGTTGACAGGACGCAATTTCGTAATACAAAGAATAACGTTTCTTTCTTTGAGAAAATTGCTCTGCCGCGTGAACTGAACTGTATTCAAAGAGCCACTCAATTAAAACCAGAGGCTGACTTGTAGCAACAACTGCAGCTTTAAATATCCTGTGACTAGCATACATTCCACATCAACTTACCTGCGATCCAAAAAAACAACTACCCAACACAGTTTCGAAACTCTTGCAGCACTGATTGTTATCGATAGTGGCGATAGTTTTACCGCGCTGTCTGACCAAAAAAACGTGCGCGTGCTGCATTTCGTTGTAATATTTAGTTTAAAAATTTCTGTTCACTGTCAGACAATATTCAAATTTCAACGAAATGTGGCCGCGTTTTGGCATTAAAATTGGTAACAGCACAATGTGCATTGCTTACGTAAGAGCCGACGGCAAGGCAGAAGTAATAGCTAACAAGCAGGGCGACCGCGTCTCGCAGGCATGTTTGCTGTGGAACGGCGACTCGGAGACCGAGTGCGGCCTGACGGCCAAACAAAAGATGGCCACACGACCCAAGCAGGCAGTGGCGCATAGTTTCCAGCTGCTGCGGCCAGAGGCGGAGCTCAGCGAAGACAAACTGGCCAATGCGCTGAAGGAGGTGCCCTGTGAATATGACAAGGAGGCCTTTGTGTTTCGCATGGAACACACAGTGCCAGCGGATCGAGATGATCAGGACGATACGATAGTCACAAAAGAGATGAGCGCATTTGAGGTCACTGTCGAGCTGCTGCGCGCCGAACTGGAACTGGCGCGACAATACCACACGGATACCGAACATTCGCCCATTGCGGTGCTCTCCATACCCAGCTACTATCCGGCACAGTCCTTCAAGCTGCTCTCAGATGCTGCCAAGGCGGCTGGTTTTCATGTGGCGCAAATAATTGCGGAGCCCACGGCTGCCGTGCTGTGTTATAAAATTGGCGAGGAGCAGCCGGAGCGGGAACGGGAGCGTCAGCACGTGCTGACCATCAAATGCGGCGGATTGTACAGCGATTTCGCGTTGTATGCCGTGCAGAATGGCTACTTTATTGAGCTGGCCACCTTTGGACCCTTTCCCATTGGAGGCCGTCAGTTCACCGAGGCGCTGGTGCAGTTCATCTGCGAGGAGTTCAAGCGCAAGTACAAACTGGATCCGCACGAATCACGTCGTTCGCTGGCCAAAATACGCACCGCTGCGGCCAATTGCAAACATATACTGACAACGCTGCCATCCACGCAGCTGTACATAGATTCCCTAATGGATGGCGTGGATTTCAATGCGCAAATGTCACGCGCACGCTTCGAGAGCCTCATCCAGCCGGTGATCAATGGATTTATGCAGCAACTCGGCGAGTGCGTGGAACGTGCACAGCAGGAGCACCCAGAGCTAAAGCGCATCGATGATATTGTGCTGCTGGGCGCAACGATGCAAATACCAAAGCTGCAAGCGGCTGTCGCGGCACGGTATCCAGATGCCAAGCTGCACAACAGTCACTCGACGGACGAGGTTGTGGCCATTGGCTGTGCGCGTCAGGCGGTCTTTCTGCTCGATCCATTGCAAGCACAGCTGCAAAAGGCCGACGACTGTGTGCTGGTCGAGGATGATTTGTACATTTGGCATGGCAACGACGAGACCAATGCCAAACTGGTGCTAAGCAAAGGCAGCATATTGCCGGCCAAGATCAAAGTCTCGCTGCCGCAGTCCGGTGAGGGTGATGCCATTGATGCCTTGGCCTCGTTCAAGCTGCGCACCGGGCAGAATGAAATAATGGCGCATCTGCCAGATACGACGCCGACCATAGACGACGGACTGTTTCAGCTGGAGGTGGAAGTGGATTGGGATGACAAGGATGGTAATATAGTGCCATTGGTGCGACTGCGTTGCATGTGAAATCAATCATTTAGTCTATTTATTGTTGGTAGCCTAATACTTATAATACGACGAGTTTATAATAAATTCAAAAGCTTCAATCAATTATGCTGTGAGTTTTGTTGAATGCTGCCTTAAAAATCCATCGATTTGGTCTTAAAATTACGCTCCAGTTTACGCAGAAACTCCTCGAACACGACCACACCCTTGAACATGCTGGTCTTTTTGTAATCCTTGATGCGACTCTTGTCCTCGGGCGCCTCCATATAGCTTTTCGTCTTGTCATCGTATGCGTTAATCTCCTGCAGCAGCTGTGAGATGGTGGGCACCGTTGTCGGATCAAACTTGGCCACTGCGCTGACGCTGAAGGGTATGCACACCTTGCCCGTGGCCGGATGTATGCAGAAGGGCGCCTTCAACAAGTGATTGAAGCCCTTGGTTACATTGATATCCAGCCGGGGGTAGAGCATGCACAGTTGCACCTCCTCCACAATATGCTTCAGTTTGCGACTCCAGACATTGGCTGCGCTGGTGCGCATCGAGTTCGCATAGCGCACAAAGCTGTCCCAGACAAGCTTTGAGTGGGCGCCATCCTCGTGTTGCTTCTGCAGATAGGCCTCCAAATCGTTGCGTGCCGCCTCATCGCTCACCATTTGCAGCAACCTATTAACGCCCTTGGGCGTGCCAAACAGATTCTGATCCTCCAGTACAATCTCCTCAAACATGGGCTCCAAAATCTTTAAGGCACGCCGCAAACTATGATGTGTACGATCGCCCATCTGAACGCGTGCCGCATTGTTCGTGTAGGTGAGAATGTTCAGGTACTCGGCGACAGCTGCACGTGCTCGGGCATCCAGATGACGCGCCGTGTGATCGCACACCCAGCAATGTATGCCACGACGACCGGAGAATATCCAGAGCATGTGCTCGAAGCCGAAATCCTCGCGTAGGGCAACATCAAGAACGCGTGCTGCTAACATCATAAATTTCCAACACTTGAGGCAAATCTCCGCACCGGAGCAACAGTTGCGTATATCATCGTAGTCCGTAGCATCGATATCAAAGACCAATTCGCGCTGCACGGGCGACAACCCACCAGCCACAGTGCGAAAGTTCTTCGGTCTGGTGTTCATCACGGGTCCAATATCGATTTTATAGGGATTACGCGAACAGATCTCCTTTTCCAGCTCCGCTTGGGTCTCAAAGCACAAGTAACGTATGTAGATATCATCTTGCAAAGTGAATGAAATCTCCCGATTGACAAATATATTATCCTCCGCTGTAAATTGAATAAAAGTTAACGTAACTCCCAGCTAATAAATGGATGGCACTTACAGTGTCCATAGTTTAGCCAGCGATAGAAGGGCTCGTGTGGAAAGAGGCGTCTGTAGTAGACGGGCAGCATATCCGGCAGTATGCTGGCATCATAGACGGGTGCTTTTGTTTCATGCGTCGCCTGCGGCTGAGATTCCTGATCTGTGCTCTGCTCCGGCATTTTGACCTGTTGTATAATTAACAAATTAAACATAAAATTACATATAAAGAGAACGCAAGAGAACAGATATACGGACTTTTATATTACTATAAAATCGCTTGAATTTACGTATAGCAATGAGTATCAAAATCTGCAGCACTTACTTCATTGACTTCATGAAAATCGCATAGAAAGGCGATATTTACAGTAGGAAGTGCGCGTGTGTGAAAGAATTTAAATGAAATATTTAAGTAAATGTGAGAAAGAGTAAAAAAGGCGAGTGCGTAAAAGCTTTTTAAATAATATACTACAATACCCTACAAACATAACTTAAATATCCAAGATATGTAAGCCCTACTTAAGAATAGCAGAAAATATAAATGCGACGCAGAAGAGAAGAAAATTTAACTGCGTCTGGAAATCTACAACAGAAATGGGTACGTCCCGACTCTGAGAGACGACGATCGACGTATACACACAAACGCTCGTAAGTGTACGTGTTTTCTATAAAGTAAATGCTAAATATTTGTGTGTACAACAAACATTTAATGGCGATAAGAAAACTACTTGTAATTCTTTGTTTTTTGTCGAAACCTTATTGCTATATTTATACATATTTTTTTGATGATTTTTTTTTTGTTTGTTTTGTTTCTTTTTTAAAGAGAAATACACGTTTTGAGCTTAAAATATTTAGATATTTTAACGACATGCAATTAAAAAATACGCAGCTAATTAATTGTCAGTAATGAATCGAGTCAAGTTGGGTCGAGTTAACACAATGGAATTATAGAACCGCGAAAAGAATATGGTCAGTGAGTCTGATAAATTTGCTTAGCGACTATATAGAAATTCTATATATATATATAACTATATATACTCGTAATGTAACTACTAATCGTTTAAAGTCTAGGTTAGATCATTTTGTTGTTGTTGCTTAAAGTTAGGTTCATTAAGCGTCACAGAGCCCACACGACCACACTCACACGCACGTACACGCACGTACACGCACACAGATACAGATACAGACACAAATACAGCCAGGACAACAGCCAGCTGATGTTTTAGGCGACAGTCAGGCGAATGTCCTGCATTTTATGCTGCTGCCAGGAATGCGCCGGCTGTCGTGGCGGTGCCGTGTTATACAGCGTCACGGAGGCGATGTGATTGTTGGGCATCACCTCGAATATCAGATCCTGATAGCCATAGCAAAAGGTCGAGCCAAAGGGATTCGCTGTATTTGTCGAGCTGGCGCGATGCAAGACCACCGGACGCTCTGATGTGGCCAGCGAACCACTAATTTCATCCCATTTGGTGTAGGCAGTTATATTGACATGATCATGCTTGCTCTCGCTCTCGCCAGGCTGATGATCCGTCTCCAGCTGGAACTGGAACTCACAGCGATGATACATATTGAAATTAAAATGGCCCGGATAATTGGTGTGCAGTATGAACTTTTTGCAGGTCTGTGTGCGTGCGTCGAACAACACATCGATGCCCAGGGTGAAATAGTTGAAGAATATATCGCTGCGTTTGCTCTGCACCTGGCGATTGACGCTCGAGCTGTGTATCTTCATTTTGTCCTCGCTCTTGAAGAAGATGCGATTGGGTGCGCCCAAATTGGTGGCCACATCCTCACAGCTATCGCCAAAGAGCAGTTCACGCGTAAAGCACTGACGGCGTGGCTCCAGGGCGCGACCCGAACCCTCCGTGAAGAGCTTCAGTTTCAGACCCTTGGTGTGGCCATATGAGGTGCGGAGCACTGTGGCCGACTCCAGATACAATTGTCTATGATAGCAGGCCAATGGCAGTGAAGGCGCGCGATTTTCAGCAACATTGCTGCCCGCATACAGTGACATTTTGGATACCACTGGCGAGGCGCCATTTAGAAAGACCAGCGAGCCCAGGCCATGGGCATAGCCCGAGTGCAGTTTGCTGTCGACGGGAAAATAGAAGCTCAGTCCGCGAAAGTGCAGGGCAAAGAGCTGTTTGGCTGCATCGTAGACGCCCGGATGGGTAGCCCCAAATGAATGCTCGATTTGCTCTATGCTGGGCAGCACTTCGGGTGAATTGAAGTGGACGCCGCAGTATTTCAGCTTCGCCAGCTTCATGTTGAACACTTCGATGGTTTTCAGGCGCTGCACAACCGGATCAAAGATCAAGCGTAGTCCATCCTGTGGCAGATTTATGATGATGTCCACGCCCAGTGGATTCGTGTCGGAGTAGAGCACTTGCACGCCCTTTATTATGCCCACCTGCGATTGTATGATGGCTATGGCCTGAGAGAAGTGCATGCCCAGCACAAATTCCCAGGCATCGCAGCCCAGCGAGATCTCTGGCACAATTTCCAGGTCGAGCATATTCTGTGCAAAATGTTGTTTTGTTTTTTTTTTGTTGTTGATTATTATATGTAATTTTTATTTTTACTTTTGCCACCTTACTGACCTTGATATGTGAAATCAGCTGCGACCCACGAAAATATGCGCAATTTCGTGTTGTTTTTTTGTTATTGTTTTGTCTGTTATTTGTTCAAGTCCGTTGTTTCTTCTCCGCCCCTGTTTTGTGTTGTTGCTGTTTGCTGTAGTCGCTGCTTGTGCTATTATTCTCGCTTGAATATTGCACGTCTAATTATTTGGTTGCGTAAACGTGTAATTTTGGGCGTTTTGCAATTTATTATACAGCTTAGCGTATTTTCTAAAGAATATTGTCGATTTCTAATACACACTCCGAACAAAGGCAAAAAAAAAGGCAAATGCGCAGCAGAAATACAAATGTAATGTAATAACAAAGTTGAAGTGTTGCCAGATCGGGCGAACAGCTGATTTTGCAAGTTTGTGAAATTATTCTTAAACTACTTAATAGCTACATCAAGCTTATAAATTTAAATAATATTCACTAATTCATGCAGTAATTTATATAAACAAGTCAAGAAAGGGTTTAATTTAATTTTTTAAGAGTTTGACTGCCTGCAGGTGGCAACGTTCACTTAGAACGCAACAGCTGAGTTGAGCAGCTGCACACTAATTTTTGGCGCGCTTTTTTCTTAATTGTTTACGCTTACCTTTTGTTTTTATTTGAAGTGATTTTGGGATGCCAACAATTTCCAGATAATTTCTATAGCTTAAACTTTCGAATAATGCACTTTATGTTTTTTTAAATCAATTATTTTAATCTGAATTTAAGTATTACAACGGCGACAAAATCACGCACTGCGCTCACAATATTAAAAAGTGTGACCAGCTTATGAAAGTGCTAAATTCCTCAATTTTTCCCTCTCTCTTCATTAAAAGCGCGCCAAAGAGCACAGTGAAAAAAGTTTTCATTCGTTCTGCACATTGTGCAGACAAAAAGTTTAAATCTATTGTAAAAATCACAAAATACAATAATTAAACACTTTGAACACCGCTCTCTGGACAGCTGGCCCCACATTTAACACAATTAAAGTTCGCATCTGTCATTAAATTGGCGCTTATACAGTAGTAGCAATAGATGTGCCCACAGCCCATGTGATGGGGCAGCGTAGGACGTTCGCCGCAGTAGCTGCAAGTGGTGTTCGTCGTCATTTTAGCCGCAACAAGTTCCCTCGTAATACTCTCCCGCCGCCAGGCATGCTGACCCTCATCTCCAAAGATGCCAGCCTTCAAAAGTCTTTGGATCTTTCGAAAATTGATAATCGGCAGCAACAGACCCAGAATTTCCTGTAAGTTTAGACTTGATATTTATTGCCCAGAAACTTGTCCATAGTTACATACCATAAAGCCGCCCCATAGCAGTTCACGTGTCAGGTATTTGTAGCCAATGTCGCGTCTTTGATTGTTACGCAGACTGATGTAGTCCAAGCCCAGCAGATAGTCAATCAGTGTGGGCTTTCGTCCAGTCTTTAGAAATCGAAAGTAATTGAGCACGTTCAGAACCAAGGCACTGTTCTCTGTCCAAGTAATTGCCCGGCTGAACCATTCGACATGGCGAGATAAACGCTTCTCCTCCCAGCTCTTGACATAGCCCGGCAGCACGGTTAACGCAAAGTGTAGGGCCAATCGGGAAACGGTTAGTTTCTCGGCGTCATAGGCTAATACCAGCAGCTGCTGGCCAAATGTGGAGCAATGTTTGCCCACGGAGCCAAACCAAATAGCCGATTGTATAAGTAAATCCAATTCTGGTTGTATTTTGATAAACAGCACGGGCTGAAATTGGGTTAAGATTAGGTATATGGGCCATCATATGATTTATTTGTGTAACCCACCGATATGGCTTGTAAATTCTCCAGCAGATTATCCCGTATCATGCGGGATATGTCCTTGTTGAGGTAAATAGCATCTATCTGGGTTTATAAAAAGCTGTTAGGTTTCATTGTTGGCTAAGGAAGCAACTTACCTGGTTTACGCGCGGCACATATTTATTTTTGGCCAGCATTTTGTTTACCTGCGCACTGTTCGCATTTGCTTGTTGTACTCTGCCCTTTTGTTATCATTCTGTTTATTTGATTTAGTAAGTGTGTACACACTGAAAGTTGACACTCAAATGGACAGCTCTATGTTAGTTAACAGCATTGCAACAGCACTACGCCGCGCTTTAACATAAAATATTCAAAAATAGTATTTTAGCTAGTCACATTAAATACTAATAAACATTTCAGTTACCACAGAGGATTTTGAACTTTTGTTCAAACTTGTAGTCCAACTTTTTAAGTGTTTGTCTAATTATTTATTTCCAATGTTGTCATTTAGTTTTGCTTTTGACCATTTAGGAAGCAATTTCACAGCTTATGTAATTTCAATTAAAACAAATACAACTCGTTCCAAGGCGGAAAATATGTCTGGCCATTTCTTGTAATCTCTTTTTATTGCTTATACGACGCGTAAACCAGTTGAACATGTCACGGATTTCGACATAAAACCATAAAGTCTGACAAATGTTGACGGCCTTAAGTGCAAGTTCATTGCTTGGCAAAGAAAGGGAGATAAAATATTGAAAATCTGAGTTTTTGATTTATAAAAAGTACATAATTCACATTATTTTTATTACACAATTTACAATTGATTTGTTTGTTCTCTGCAACAAATATGTCATTCATTTAACGTAATTAATGAAATTATATGGTATGGTTATAGTTTATAGATTGATAAATTCGTCTGAGTGAATGAACTAGTCTCGGGAGTGGATGAATCGTAGCAGATAGTGACTAAGAAACAGTTGAAAGTTAGAGTATAGTTGAGTAAGTGGAAATTATTTGCTATCACAGAAATAAAATACGTTATTAAAATGATATGATATGAGTATTATGGAGTATTATAATGCATCATGCACTCGGACAGTGGTTGAGTGCACGGCTCTTGTCAGTGTCCTAATTACGAGATATGAAGCTGATTACATTACATGGATCGTTCGATTGTGTGAGAGTGTGTGTGCTTGTTTATGTGTGTTGGTGTGTGTCTCTATGCTTGATGATGCGTCTTTATCGAAATTTGGCTAACTCTAGTGTTAAACATAGTTATGGTCTCTTGTTTTTATGCTTTCTTCTGGTAACGTGCCTTAGTAGTGATGCTCGTGATGATCGTGGATCTCCTCGTGGTGGTGCACGGGCGCCGTCTTGTGGACGACGGCATTGAAGCCATTGTGCTTGTCGGCGGTGTAGTCAACGGTGCGTATGGAACCATCAGGCTCCACCAGCGAGTACTGGCCCTTCACGGTGTCGCCGTCGCGGGTCTCGTGCTGTGACTTCACATCGCCAGTGTGGAAATCGTTGACGCCATACTTGAAAGCATATTTGGGCGGGGCCTGAGGAAAGTTATGCGTCATAATTGAAAACTGCCCTCGTTTGCCAAAACCCAAAACCCTTGCAACTCACATAGTAATCGACATGTTCGTCCTCGGTATGATGCTGCTCCACCTCGTAGTGGGGATGCTCATGACCATGCTCTTCGCCCAGCGAGATGCGCTCAATCTGATGCTGATGTCCATAGTCGTGTATGGGCTCAGCCTCGTGATGGCCCAAATGCTCATATCCGCCGTGGCTCTCCTCATAATAATGATGGTCCACCGGATAGGCCAGGCTCAGGCACAAAGCCGACGCAAAAATCAGATACTGCAATTGCATAATTGGACAGTGGCTTAGCTAATTGTTTGTTAACATGACTTGTTGAGGTCTCGCAATTAGCGTTAGTTCAACAAGTGTTTGCGGAAAACCCGCCGCAACTTGCTCTCAACATTTTTTCATTTCTTTTCTTGTTTCTTTCTTTTTTGCGCATATTTAATGAAGTGTTAGTTGTGGTTTTTCTTTGGTTGTTGTTTATCTTTTGGCTACTTGGTTTAATGACTTGTGGCTTAAATTGTAACATTTACTTAAATTGTGGTCTGTTTTTTGAGGTTAAGATATAAGTGATAAAGATATGTGATAATTATAAATATATATATATGAAAGGTGTTTTTTCCTAATTACAACTGTTGACAGCCCAAAAGCAGGGCAATAATAAAAGGAATATGTCATAGATAAGAAACAGTTCAGATTTTAACAATATCTTTGCATTACCCTTTTGTTTTATGGTATTATTTGGCAGATAAACTAAAACTTTATCTTTTAGGTTATCTTTCAATAATCTATTTAATTGTTGACTGCTTAAAACCTTTATGCAAAGTCTATATTAATACTAATATATTAAAAAAAATTCTATAAACTTCCATTACTCGAGTTAGTTTTTAGTATCATGATTTAGGTTCCAGCAAGGAATTCTCTTGTTAGATTATAATATTTTCTTGATGCATTTTTCTTAAATTGTAGCCCTGCGATGCTCTCTAGTAACTATTTACAGTTTGCACATCACTTTGATAGATAATTATTTAAATAGTATCATAAATATTTGGAATAGTTTGTAGTTTGTCTGTTTAAAACACTTTTCAACACTGGTATGATAGTTGAGGTCCTTGAAGGAAGTTGTTAAACACTTTAGTTTATTGTGAACACTTTGTGCATGCTTTGAGTATCCTTTAAAACTGTATCCTTCGGCTCACCTTAAAGGCCATTTTAATAGTGAGGAGTTTTTTATGCTTTAATTGTATGTTGATTTTTTGGTTTTGGTTTTATTGACGTTCCACGAGCTGCACGCAACGGGATTCCACAACTGAATAATGTGGTTGCAACGAGCCACCGCCGCTTTTATATAGTTAGGAAGAAAGTCAGACAACGAAGCCGGCGTCGCTGTCGCTGCCGAAGCCAGCGTCGGCAGTGAGCGGCGCACCACCAATAGAGATCTGAAAATAATGTAAAACAGTTCAGTTAGTAACGGTAGCTAATGTGTATGTGCTTGTGTGTGTGTGTGCGGTGTGTGTGGTGTGCTCGGTGTGTGTGGTGTGTGTGGTTAGTAGCGGCTAGTAAACGTTATTGTTAGGACTTGGC
This sequence comes from Drosophila kanekoi, assembly GCA_037075305.1. Lineage (NCBI taxonomy): Eukaryota > Metazoa > Arthropoda > Insecta > Diptera > Drosophilidae > Drosophila > Drosophila kanekoi. Next base: position 10,729,733 of record JBAMCE010000141.1, read on the forward strand.
CTGGATGACGCATTTGCATTGGCAAAAAAAATTTGACAGCGACAATTTGAAGTTAAGTTAGCTTGTGAATACTTTTTTTTTGGCTATTGTATAGCCCAGCTCTATAACTCCATTAATCCCCCTGCTGCCTGGCTTGTTACGAATTCCATCATTAAAGCGCAATTTGACCCAAATTTTGGTTAAACTTTGCCATGATTTTGATTTTGGTATTGTGCTGCTGCTGCTGCTGCTGGGGCAACTTTTGATCTTCTATCGTTTACTTTTAATGCGCTAATCGTAAATTGTAAATTGTGCATTTTGGCCAGCAACAATAAAAAAACAGAGAGCGTTATAAAGCCACCAACTTTTGTAATATTTAAGTGTTTCTCTTGCTGCCGGAGGCCTTTATTTCGGATGGATTTTCATTAGCTGCACGTCGTTTAGATTGTACTTCAAATCAAAGTTAAGTGCAACAGCAATAGCAACATCAGCAGCAGCAGCAGCATTGAGAAATTGACCAATTATTTTGCGTCAATTTTCAATTGAACGATTTTTTTTTGGTTTTCGGAGCGCCCCCAAGGAGGTTTCTCTAACTGCTCTACACTCTTGGCTAATTAGGCAACGGAGCGTATACTCGATGCATTTTGGACAATCAGCCAGTCAGAGTCTGCTTGGTGTTGCTTGTGGTCTAGCCTAGAAGTAATTCACATATGTCTGCGATTTGTAAATGCTTTAAATTACACAAAAGTCATTTTGCTTTAGAGCATGGCGCACTTTTTTGTAACAAATGAAGGCCTATAATAGGTTTTGGCTATTGCTTGTAATAAGCCATAATGAGCAGCAATTTGATTAGCCTTGAATGCAGTTGAAGATTGGAGTTTTTTGAATCAGAAAATATGGAATGTGTTGGGTGTAACCAAAAGAATGCAGACACGTTAGGCACGAAATGTTGTTGAGAAGAGACTATTCAGTTCACTTTGTAGAAAGGGCTAAGCACTTTTGCAAGGCATTTTACAACACTGTTCAATTTGTGATTAGTTATTGGAAATAGATGTCTAAAGCACCAACAGAAAGTTAATTCTATTGCCCTATTTGAGGCATAAACTCCAATCTATTATGGGGCATATACACGGATGAAATGGCACTTAAGACTTTACAACACTTATTCCAAGTGTTCAGAAATTACATCAGAAATTACAAAATTTGCAATAAGTTAATGAATGAATCTAAAAGAGAAAATAGATGATTTAAAGGCAATTAATTTGGTTTAAATTAAATGCAATATTTTAAGAAAGAAACTGAAGGCTTCAAATGATGCTTTGAAAAAACTCGCAATATGTTTTACAACACTGTTAAAATGGTTATTCATTTGCAAATAAATGTTGCCACTTAGTTAAGCTGTGTATAGAAACTGCCTAGCTAAGCCTCTCAGTTATGAAAGAGCATTTGTCGCAGTTTTGAAAGCTCAAATCCCTTTGCCATATATATAAAGTAAACAATTTATTTTTATTTATCTTGCAAGACTCTTTGAGCATGATTTATTATGAAACTTTCCCACAGTCGAAGCTAGCATCTTTTTATTTATTTTTGTGTGTTTTTTTTTTCTAAATTCTCAACCATTTGCATTCGCTGCCCTATTTGGCTTTGTTTACCAATCTCAGCATTGCCTCTGCAACATCATCAACGTCATCCTCAGCGTTGCCGTCTCCCACTTTTCATAGCCTCAATTCTCAAGATCGAACTGAGCTTACCTCAACAGTTATTTTTGTTGTGCAGGTTGATGTACGTTTAAACGCAGCCACAAATTTTAATTGCTATATTTAAAGTCGACAACATTTGACAACGCTGCAAAGCATGACAAGCCAAACGAGCGCAGCAAAAAGCCAAACAACAAAACAACCAAACAACGACAACGAAATTAAACAAAAAAAGAAAATATATATGTATATACATACTTTTTTTATGATGATTACCAATCCGCAAATCCCGAATTCAAAAACCATTTACACGTACCACAAGAAATATGGCAAATCAAATAAATGCTTAATTATGGTCTACCAGGGGACTCTCCTCATGTGTGTGCGTGTGTGTGTGTGTGTGCAGGTGGAAAATATAACGCAAGTCAACATGCCACAGACACGACTACGAGCTGCAGCTGAAGTTGGAGCTGTAGTTGGTGCTGGTGCTGGAGCTGGAGCTGGAGCTGGAGCTGGTGTAGCATACCAAAAAGCCAACGTCTCTTTTTTGAGATGTTTTGCAATTTGGCGAAGCGACGCAAATTGAACGCAATGTTGATACAATTTTCCAGTGCCCGGTCGTCAGCGTGGCTTTTTATTTTCATTTTATTCCAAATGCGGTACTCCAATGAAAGCAACACAATAATAACACATGAACTGGTTAAATACACTTCATATGCTGATAAAATGCATGAAGGTGATGCTCGCTTGTATATTCATACATACATACATACTCAACATACATAGAAATATACATACATATATTCGTACTTTTATACATTCATTTATACATAAACATACATACAAACATACATATATACATACATATATACATACATAAACACACACATACATGCATACATACATACTTACATACGGACATACATAAATACATACATACATACACACATAAATACATACATACATACATACATACATACCTTTATACATACGTTCAATTATTTCTGAATAGATTAATATGTACATGCGTACAGACAATCATACATATATACATGCTGACATATACACACTCATGCATCGTACGTACTAGCATACACAAATATACAAGCATTTACATACATACATTCAGATTGCCAATAACACTTTCGAACATTGCACCAACACATAACATTAAAAAAGCATTGAATTCTGCAAGGCTTACTTGATTTTATGAGAATCACATAGTAGGGCTCTAATAAAACACATTTTGTACATTAGTTGCAACCGATTTGGCTGTTATTAAGAATGTGAAGTGTTCTGATATAAGAGAACATGAATACATGCATACAAATATACATACATACATACATATACACATACATACATACATATATACATACAGACACATACATGCAGATGAACGTGGAGAGCTTAGGCAAAGTACTTGCAGGCTTGTTACTTGTGCTGAGCTGTAGCTAATGTACCCTGTAGCACGTTGTTTTGTTAAGCAAAACAATAACAACAATTTTCAGTTGATTTCGCTGGGTTGTTGTTGTTTGATTTGGCTGTCTATGCAAAAGTTGTCGTCATCGTTGCAATCGGTGCTCACATATTTTCATTTTGTTTGCTTATTGAAGCGTTGCTTGTTGTTGTTGTTGCACCTCCTGCTGCTGGCAGCAGGTGTTAATTTTTAGTTCGATTTTTGTTATAGCCAAAAGTATAGCCTTATATTTTCATAGTTGTTGCTGCAGCCACTCAATCAAATTCCACTCACGAAAAGTGAAAAGTCAAAAAGCGGCTCACAAATTTTCTGTTAAATTGCGGGCAGCTGTTGCTGCTGCTGCTGCTGCTGCTGCTGTTGTTGGTGGCAGTGCCCGGCAATTACCTAGTAACTCATATTTACTGTTGGACATTTAGTACATGCATTAAGTGCGGCTGCTGTGCATGTGCAACATGCTTGCTGCTGCAGTTGCAAGTTGCAGTACTCGTGAGCTGCCCGATTGTCTGGCATTTGACTGGCTTAGTAACAGGAACAACAACAGCAGCAGCAACAACTTTTGTCTCATTGTTTCATATTTATTTGGACTCTGGCCTCCTAACGAGCCCGCCACAAGACGCGTGCATCTTTCCAAAGTTGTCGTGGGAATCGTTGTTGTTGTTGTTGTTGCTGTTGTTGTAATGCTTATCCTTTTATGCGGCGCGCTTGCGCAACAGCAACAGGCAATGTTGGCTGCTGTTGCACGTAATTGAAAATTACATTTTGGTTGCTTTAGCGAATGCCTTTGAGCCATGGCATAATTTTATTGCCAGCAATTCATATTCATTTATTTGAAGGCAACAATTGTTTTTCTTCGCTGCACACGCATTCCTAATGAATCTGCGTCTCGATCAAAGAAAATACCCTAAAACGAATAACTCAACAAACTGCAAAAAATGCGGCGCATTGAACTTAAGCATGCGTTCAAGCAATTAACAGCCGTATTAACAAGTCAACAAAGTTGCCAGCGAAAAGTGCGTGGCAACATTTCAAACAACATGTTGACAACGCGGCGAATGAGTGTTGCGATTGGATTTGAGGATCAGAGGGAGAGGGAGGGGAGAGCGCAGGAGCGAGAGAGAGTAACAGGGGGGGGACAACTTAAGCGGTTGGTGTGAAAACGTTTGATTTGTCCATTAATTATGTCCAAATAAAGTAATGCTTCAATAAATTTAAATATTGATTGAAATCTACAAATTATTATTAATATATTATACCCGTGTAGAGGGTATTTTGATTATGTCAGGAATTGTGTAGCGCATAGAAGGAGACTCCTATAGGGTATATGCAGAGGATCAGCATAAACAGATAGTCATGCCCGTCTATCCGTGTCTATGCGAACTAGTCTCTCAGTCTTATGCCATAGCTCCATCTTTCTGTACCAAACAGTACATGTGGAATGTCAGAACCGGACGGATTGGAATACTATATCATGTAGCTGCCATAGGCACAATCGGTCGAAAAGTAGGTTATTGTATGAAAAACGTTTCTATTGTATAAAGATATTGCGACAAAGCTTGGCATTTATCAGTTTCAATGTGCTCCTCATATGATCCAACGAGAATTGGACCTTTATATCATATAGCTCTCATCGATCGGCCGAAATTGAAGTTCCTCTTAATATCTTGACCAAACTTGGTATTGAGTATTGAAACTATGTTATTGATATGGGAGCCACATCTTAACTAGATTGCAATAGTATATTATATAGTTCTATACGAAGATGTATAAAGTTAATTTGTGACTGCAGGCAAACTCCAAAACTGAAGAAAGACCAAATAAATTACACAATGTAGGAGCTAAACAACTGCGATTTAGAAACCAGGAGTGCTTATTTGGCTGATTAGTTGAGAGCTTAGACTTTTATTAAGGATTCTAAGGATCTAAGGATTTTATAGAAATTTTCAATTAATGAAATCACGTAGTAGATGCTCCTTGTTAAGCCTGCCAAAAGACAATATAAAGAGAAAAATTGTTTTTATTTTGTTGATTTATCGATTAGGCTTCATTTCTCGTCAGCTTGTACACTTTTTTCTCACAGCCTGCTCAGGTTTTTTTTTGTTGTTGCTTGCATCAAATTAATGTCCAGGCACAATGGCTGCATAATCTATCAAAACCAGCTTCGTAATCTGGCTGTCAAACAATGCTTAATGTTCGCTTAAATTCGATGCGGTAGTTGGATTTGAAATTGGAATTGGAATTCAGTTGTCTCGGCTGCACTCTCACAAGTTGTCATCGCACGGCGCGATGTTGTGGCTCAGCGTTGACATAATAAATAGCTGCAGAAATTAATTAAATGCAAATTGCCAAATCACATAATCATATCATATGGCAGCTATATGTCTCTAAGACACACGGGCACATGAGGCTAACATATGTGTTGCAATACACGGAAAAAGCTGGTAACCAGACCACGCGAATGCCGCCGACTGGCAACAGTTGGAGTGCACTCAAGAAAAATACAAAATACAAACAAAAACTGATCTTTCACCGGGCCGCGAGACAATTTCAATTGAAATTAAATCAGACTCGCAAGCTGTGGTCTAATTATGTGAGCGTTAATCAAAATATTTACAATGCGCAAAGCGCTAAACATTTTAATTTGTGGGCCCGTTTCGCACATTTCACTCGAGGAAACTGGCGTCGCGGGCAGCGCTTTTCTCGTTTCTCGTTTCTCATTTCTCGACTGGCGACTTCCTTGGACTTAGTCGGCTCGACTCCTGTGTGTGCGTCTCTTATTAATTGGGCTCGATATCTATGGCCTGGCGGCGTTGACTTCCTACAACGAAATGCGCTTAAAAGTTGGGATGCCGCGGTTCAAAGTAGGTTAAATACTTTTACCTTATTTCGCCGAGCTGGCAGTTTAGCTAATTGCCGTCATTTTTGGCAGCAGCTGTGAATGTTTTTTTCTTTCGTTTTCTCTCATATATTTCTCTTTTATTTTTTTCTGATTTTCCTGTTGCCGGCAACCCCCTGCGTTTGACAATTAACAACTTTTCAAGCGCGCTCCAACCGGATGTTATGAAATTGACCAGTTTTTTTTTGTTGGTCGGGCCGTACCAGCATAGTCCCGTCCTGGCCATATCAAGATTATAAAATTGTTAAATTTATGCAACCGGCGCTGTGCGAACTGGCTTGGCGACTCCTCTAATCAAGTTGTCAAGCGTCGGCGTCGTCGACACATTTCTGGCAAATAAATTTGGACAAAACGAACGATTTATAATGGTCACGTTGCCGCGTGCAGGGACGAAACCCGTTCAATGTTAAGTTGAAGTGCAGCCGCAGCGGCAGCTCTCTCAATAATCTATTCATGCTGACCACTGTGCGTATACGTAATGCGCCACGTGAAACGCCTTACGTTACGTAGTCGCCGCTGCAACGAGCAGCGACCCAGCCAAGAAAACACTTTCACAGTCTCTAGCTAAACACTGGGTTCATTTTGCAATTTCGGCTGACTTAATAATAATAAAGAAGTGATTACCTCAGCGGCCTGCCAGCAATTAGTTAATGACCAAATATGTATGCCAAATAATGCAGCGGCAGCAGCAGCAGCAACAACAAACAACAAGCGAAACGAAACGTAGCAGCAATTTAATTAACATACAATAAAACACTTGAATGCATATGAAAGTTGGCAACAATGCAACTCCCAGCACTCAGCACTCAGCACCACATGCCGCATGCCTCACGCCGCACGCCTCACGCCGCATGCATGCCTTTCGTGCCTCCGCCTGCTGCTTGTTACTGCTCTCAAATTGAGCGGGCGCGCGCGCCTCCACTGGCCATAATCGAGAGTTATGAACGTGGCTAAGTTAATTGGCGCACAGTCGATCGGACTACGTTGAGGGAGCAAGACAGACGAAGAGAGTTAGAGAGGGAGAAAGACAAAAAACCATGCTAATCTATGTTTATAGAAGAGTTTTTTTTTTAAATACCAAAATTCCTAAGAAAATGTAAAGAAAATTATATTCTAACAGCGAGTATACCCCGGCTTTGCCCGGGGTAAGTATAACAAAAATTCTCTCAAAGATCTTTGCAAATTAGTTTGAAACCGATTCGAAGGAAAACAAAAAACCTTTACGACCCATGTCTATATCCGATTTTGACATGAATTTCGACTAAAAAATATGTTGCCAGATTTAAATGCCAAATTTAACTAGAGGCAAAACCATGAGGAAAAATCGAAGTCTCGTAAAAATTGGATGTTATTCGACCAAGTTATGCGTGTAGGAAATGTTGACCTATGTCTATAAATAGGATATTTGAAGAAACAATTTTCACAGGAATTTTGACCCAGAATAATACTGCGAGATCAACATTTACGAGCATTAATGTTCTCACATATGTGGAAGATTGTAGGGAAAATGTCTACAAGGGCATCAAATCTTCGGCGTGCCGAATAAATTCTTACATGACCGATTTTTTATAAAGTTAAACCTTTTTCCTCAATTGATGCCTTCAGAGACAGAATCATAACCTTTTCTCGCTCTCTCTCTCTCTCTCTCTCTCTCTCTTTCTCTCTAACTCTCTCTCTTTCTCTCTCTAACTCTCTCTCTCGCTGTCTCTCTCTCTCTCTCTCTCTCTCTCTCTCTCTCTCTCTCTCTCTCTCTCTCTCTTTCTCTAACTCTTTCTTTGTCTCTCTCTCTCTCTCTCTCTCTATTCCTCGATGTTTTGTACAGAATAATACTTTCAATTGACAAATACATGCTTCAGCTAGTTAATTGGCATGGAAATAGCTAAAATAGCTAACACTTTTTTCGAAATTTGCCTCGCTTTAATTTTACAGAACTATCTCTTAAATTTGGAAATTTCAAAAAGCAATTTTATTGGCATCGAAACTAAACGTTTGGATTCGTAAAGCTAACCCCTAGTAATTATGTATCTATCCATCAATCATTTATTGCTACGTTTTTATTCAGACAATTTATAAAACATTTCTCCGCAATAAAAGTGAATGCACGACAGACAACAAATAAATATTTTAGATGTGCGCTACAAAGAAAAAACCCAATCATAAGAGTGTAAAATGTATAAATATCGAGTAAAACTTGAGTTGTTATTTTTTTATTGTTGTTGTTGTTGTTGGATTTGTTGTTGTTGTTGTTGTTGTTGCTTTTGGCCATTGCATAAACCAAAGACAATTCAGAGATAACGTTCAGGCCAGGCGCGGCGGGCGTGCGTGATACAAATTAAAGCTGCAATTGAATAAAAAAACACAATACAATAAATCAGCTTAAATATGCATGAGGCGAAAAGATGGAAGAGAAAAAAGCAAACTGCAAAATAGTGAGAAAATTAAAAATTCAATACATTTCCTTCCGTTTTGAACGTTTTGGCCAAACGCATTTTGGCGCATTGCCAATTGCCGATTGCCTCGGGCCCGGGCTTCCTGAAGCTGGCAAATTGAAAGATATTGTGCGATGGATGCATCATGTGATTGCAACCAGTTTGTCGCCCACACTTGGCCCACAAATCGTTTGGGCCACAGCACTTCAAAGGCGGCTAAAATGTTGAATAAGTCCCATTCAGATTAGCTGGCGAGATGAATGCTCCAATTTGCGCGCCTGGCAAACCCGGAAAATGTGCGCAAAATATGCCATAGTCTATCTCTGTGTTTATGTAGTCGAGTGTAAATTGAAGCCTTGTGATTGTTTGCTTTATGCTTCGTTCGCATTCTTGTTGTATGCTCTACTTATGCAAAAACAAAAAAAAGTAAGAGTACTCAAGTCGTGAGTGCCCGACTGGGAGATACTCTGCAACAAGCTGCCTTTGCAGGCACACAGACGGATAGATAGAGGGACACAGTTAGATCATCTTGGCTCTTGATGCTTGCCAAGAATATATATTCATTCATAATGTTGCAAATGCAGCCTTCTGCCTGTTGCATACATTTGCATAAGACCGTTATACCCCACTTTTTTGGCCAACTTTCTGGCATGAAAACGTACTCATGACTCGCTCTGAAAGCTTTTACCTATGAAAAGTGAAAGATCTTGCCGGCTCGCTTACCTAATGCTTATTAGTCGCTGTGGGGCGTGTCGGCAATGCTGGTGGCTTAGTAACTAACGGCTACAGTGGGGCACATTTTGGTACTCTTGTTTTTTGTGTGCCACAAGTTTGTGTGCTAAGCGTTTAGTTGATGCAAATTTGGTAAATGCTCTAGGAATTCACGACGATTCGCCTGAATGATTTTGTGGTACCAGCTGCTAGCATTGGAATTATCGTTAACCAAAGGCCTGGGCGGTGGCAATGTGGTGCTAACCGCAACTTTGGCCACTTGCGGTGCCTTCTCATCGTTATTGGACTTGGCTTTGTTGTATGTGCCAAGCGTTGTTCTATTGCCCAATGGAGCCAAAGTTGTAGCCATTGTTGTTGTTGTTGTTGTTGTTGTTGTTAGCAGTTGTTCGGCTGGCAACTCGAACGGCACCAGCGGCAAATCCTTGTCTATAAAGTTGTGCAGCGTTTCAAAGGCCAAACTGCCATTGGCTTGGGTCTTAAGCGGCGTCTTGCCGTTGACTATGTCCAGCACAGCTGGCTGGAGCACATCCTGCTCCACATTAATGTGATTCAAATCCAGGCCATGTTGCTCCTTCAGCTGCTGTGCCACCTTGTGCTCCACCTGATCCACGCTCACATTCAAATGACTCTTAGGATCCCAGCTGATATTCACAGCTGGCTGCATTTCATGCTGCGCCTTGAGTAGATCTGGGCGCTGTGTGGGCCAAACGGAGTCCACACGCTGATCACCCGGCGCATAGCTTTGGGAGTGCGCCAAGTAGCCGCTGTCCTCATCGGCCTTGTAGCGTATCACCTGGACATATCCATCGGGACGCACATAGCCATAGCTGCCCTGAATGCTACCGTTCAGGAAACGTCTCTCATCCCGAAATTGTATATTGCCAGTCTGTGCATCCTCCACTTCATAGCCAAAGGCGTAGGTATTGGGACCTGTGCGAAAAATACAAATAGTTAGTGCTACATTTACTCCAGCTGCTACCTTTGTGGCCTACCGTAAGGCTCATGCAGAAAGTAGTTGCTCATTTTGCTTGGCTCGCTGCGCTTTTCGTAGGCTGTCTTCGCGTATGCTGCATTTCCTGCTGGCATTGGCGTGGCCAACGCGGCGTATACTTTTGCGACGAGCAGCAGCAGCAGCAACTGCAAGAAAAATCAAAATATTATTGCATACTTTGGGGCTAGCAGACTTGGTCCAAAGCTTTATGTATGCTTATTCGTTAAGCTAACAGTGGATTTAAAATAAGATGAAAAGGCACTTGGCTTTGGCAGAGTTATGTGAGTTGAAAGACTTTAAAAAGCTTGATTGTGCGCTTTTATGACCTAACAGAAGGTATCATCATATTTGCGACGACCCCGTAAAATGTTTTCTTGAACAGGACGTCGAACTGAGTTCATATCCGTCTTTCTATATGTTTCTACGAACATGTGTGCATACGATTTATGTATGAGTGTATGTATGTATGTTTGTATGTATGTACGTATGTACGTATGTATGTATGTATGTATGTATGTATGTATGTATGTATGTATGTTTGCATGTATGCATGTAAGTATGTATGTACGTATGTATGTAGGTATGTATGTTTGTACGCATGTATGCATGTATGCATGTATGCAGGTAAGTATGTATGTATGTATGTATGTATGAATGTATGTGTGTATGTATGTATGCATGCATGTAAGTATGTCTGTATGTATGTATGTATGTACGTATGTATGTATGTATGTAGGTATGTATGTACGTATGTATGTGTGTATGTTTGTGCGTATGTATGGACGTGTGTACGTATCTAAATATATATATATGCATGTATGCATGCGCATATGAATAAATATATATTCTCTTATATCATAGACCTTCCGCTGCGCTAAAAGTTAAAGAAAAATATTTTAAATATAGCTTCTTCCGGATTCATGTAAGCTTGTGACCTTAACCTTGTTTCTGCTTCTTCATAATTCCACTCTAACTTATTGTCCATCTTCCTCTCATTGTTCGATTATTCCGCCTACCAGTTTTCCAGACGAGTTTCCTGGTTTCCTACCAGTTTCTTACTTCTTGCGGCAGTTGTGATAAAACATCGCAAAATATACCAAATACTTCGTTACGAGTTTCATAATTTTGTTCACCAAAGACCCAATCATCCACACTAATAAAATCAATTTTGTTAGGGGCAGGTATTCACTTACAAACAACCATAGGCGAAATATATTTGTAAGAACTTTCATAATGAATTTTAATGAGCTGCGAATCACATTTGCCGAGCGTCACTCGCTTTTTGGTATTCCAAGCTGTAAGCACTTTGATATATCCGTATATCCGGCTAACTGCGCGCACTTTCAGTGGCAAAATTGAACTGAAGACGCGGCGAAGCCGCAGCCAAAACATAATTGAGAGCCCAATTAGAAATACAATGTTAGAATGCTAAATAATTTTCAGCATGTTCAGTCAAATTAATTTGGTGAAAAGATGAGCTGAGAAACGAAGCAAAAATAATGATAAACATTGGCTTGACCTCTGTGGAAGTTAAGCGGGAAAAATATTTTATAATAATAATTCATATCTTGCGTTTTTTTTTTCAATTTGATTTTTATTCATTTTTTTGTAGTTTTCTATTAATACATTTTTATAATTCGATAATAACGTGTTTCTGCATTTCGTTGTGTTTATCAAGAATTTGTATTGTATAAAATAATTACTCAATGAACTTTGAGCGTGAGAGACATGTGAGAGTTATTCTTCTTCTTGTTGTTGTTTGTTTGATCTACAGAGACAACATTGATGCAACAATGATTTTTTTTTGTGATTTTTTTTGTTGTTGTTTACATTTTATATACATATATATTGATATTATAATTAAGCGGCATAATTGTTTATAAATACAATACACACAAATTGTGAAGAATACTAAATGCAAAAATGAAACTAGATACAAAAGTGTCAGACTGAGAGTGTGGATGTGTGTGAGTGAGATAGTCGTAGAGAGCGTCAGTTGAGCGTTGAGTAATAAGAGGAAAGAGAAAGAGTGAACGAGAATGAATGAGACAGTTGAGTGCGTGAGACAGCGAGTGTGTGGGTGAGAGTTCTTGACATTATGTTGAAATGTTTTTCAAGCGTAACTTGAATGGGTGAATCGAAATGCACGAAACGCACGCGCCAAGGTATCACAAGAGCTGTATCTATGGCCCAGTGCTTGCCAAACTGTGCGCCAAATGAAATGGCACAAAATGCTCCAGTTGCTTAAATATTAAACAATGTTGCGGAGCTGGCACGCCCCATGCTGTCAATTGGGCGTGGCAGTTCTTCAATTGACGACAGTTTTTCTTAAATTGCAGCTAAAGGCATCTCCATAAGAACAAGAGAGAGAGAGAGAGAGTGATAGTGAGAGAGAGAGCGCATAAATATATTACAAAAGTGAGAGCGGAAAAAATTGAAAGTTGAAGAAACTAGTTTTCAGATAGACAAATAGTTGGGAGTAAGTTCTGGAGATGCCTTTGCAAATTGGTCTGTAAAACCAGCTGCATTTGTGATTATTCTTCGAGCTGATCTTGACTTGTGCTTGGTGCTTGATGGTAATGGGCGGAAGTGGTTAAATATTATATGAAACATTGATTAAATATACAAAATATACAAAATATACAAATATATATCCATATATATGTGCATTCAAAAACTTTGCCTCGGTTTCAACTGTGATTTCTGCTGTTGCTGCTGTTGCTTCAGTTTACGCTTTGTGTCAAAACATTATCAACGTTCACCAACATCATCATCATCATCATCGTCATCGTCATCGTCATCATCATCATCATTCTCATACTCGTGCTATGATCAAGATCAAGTCATTATGCTTTTGTTTTTGTTTTTTTGTTTTGTTTTGTTTTTGTTCGTATTTCCTTCGTCCATGCCATGCCAGATCAGCCGGGTGCCGGGCACCCACTAAGGTGCCCGTTTCTACTAAAAACTTCTTAGCTACATTTTACTTACTTACAAAAAAAATGTACACGTATTAACGATTTTTCAATGGATCTTTTTTATCTGCCTGTTGTTCCTATATATTGCTGTGTTTGCGGTTGCGTGTGGGGGAGAGAGCACCATCATGACTCGACTGCTCGACGGCCTTTAGTAGTGGTGCAGCAGTGGGGCATGTGCCAGCACGGGGGCGTGCACGACGGGCGCATGGGCGATGATCTTGGGCGCGGTCTTGTGGACGACGGCATTGAAACCGTTATGATCATCGGCGGTGTAGTCCACGGTGCGCACAGAGCCATCGGGCTCGACCAGCGAGTATTGGCCTGGGCAATTCATAAAAGAAATAGTTATGGCAATTAGTTAAACGGTTAGTGTATGTCAAGTTTGTTGCCTAAGTCTTTTGCTTGCATTCAGTGTTCTATGCCAAACAAGTTTGTCGCTTAAGTCTTGGCAGCATTAAACGTATGTTGCCTTAGTCTTTTGCTTGCACAAAAAGTATGCTACCTAAGTCTTTGGATTACATTCAATGTTCTATGCCAAATAAGTTTGTCGCTTAAGGCTTTTAATTTCATAAAAAGTTTGTTGCCCAAGTCTTTGGTCTACATTCATTGTTCTATGCAGTCTTGGCAGCATTTAAAGTTTGTTTCCTAAGTCTTTTGTTTGTTTTTAGAACTTGGATATTTAGATACAATTTTGAATTATTGAGCTCTTTTTGGTATGAAAAGTTCTTTGCTTTATATTTGTTATGACCTTCAAGCCCCAAACAACTCACCCTTCACAACATCACCATCACGCTCCTCAGCCTGAGACTTGATGTCGCCGGTATGGGGATCCTTGATGCCATAGTTGAAGGAGTATTTGGGATAGGCCACCGGCTCCGCATGCACAGCATGGGCCAGCACTGGGGCATGATGCACCTGCAACAACGATGGACCATAGTGACCCAGCTCAATGGGCACAGCTTGGGCGGCGGCAAACAGCAGAGCAATGGCAACAAAGTACTGTATGTGGGCGTGTGTGTGTGTGTATGTGTGGGTGTAGAAGAAGAGGCAGAAAATGAGTCCTTGCTCGAACGCATCGTTTTTCATGCGTTGTTTTTTGATTTGGTCGTACCTTCATTTCTATTAAGCACAGACGACGGCACACGACGCGAACAAAAGGACGAAGGATTCGTTTCAAATTAAACTGAACTGGCACAACTGTGGCTTTAGGCACGGCTAAGACGCTTTAGAGGACCGTTTATAGCACGAAATCGTAAGCTGAACTGATGTCTGCAACGATGACCAAAAGTATTTATATACGCGCAGGCGATGCCAGCGAGCAGCAACGACAACGACTACGACAACGACGATGGCGACGTCAGCAGCAGCAGCGAGTCAAGTCGTACGAGTTGCAGCTGCAGCGGGCGGCGGCAGCGGGCACGAAACGAAGACATAGGCACAGAGACCACGCATGTGCCGGCTGAGATCGCTGCAGTTGCTGTTGCTGTTGCTGTTGCTGCTGTTGCTGCTGCTGCAGTTGCTGCTGCAGTTGCTGTTGCTGCTGCTGTTGCCGCTGGGTGCGGCATTTTCTTGGTCTGTGAAGGCGTTGCTAGCTTTTGTGACATGGTTTTCGGCAGTTGTGTGTATCTGTTAAGGACAGATAACGGAGCAATTGAAAGTGACACTTTGCCTCTGTTGTTGTTGCTGTTGTTGTTGCTGCTGTTGTTGTTGCTGCTGCTGCTGTTATAGCCTAAGCTGTTTATTTATTGATCGGTCGCGGTAATTGCGACTCGCAGTCGGAGGCAGTTTTAATAGCTGCGACACAGACTCTGGTCTCTGCAAATATTATTACCATATCTGTCGCAGTCAACGCGCCGCGTTATAATTACCACAAAAGCAACAGAAACAACAACAACAAGCTTGACGCAATTTGCTGCACGACATTTTTTGTTCAAAGAACTTTTGTGTGCGTGCGCTTGTGGAATTTCGATGTTGGCAAATGCTCGCATATTTTGTTTTGCTTATTTCTATGCTCGTTGTTTTTGGCTACGCATATCAAACGTCGTTCAATCAACATTTTGTTGTGGCATATGACAACTCCAATTTGTTGCCACGAGAGTCATTCGGATTAGTTGCTTTTGTATGGTTTTCTTGTAATGTTTTCTGTGCTAAAAAGACAACAGATAAAACGTTTTCTTAACTCACCATACATTTACACAAAACCCTTAAGATCATTTTATCCCTTTTCGATGGGTTCAGGGTATAGGGAGAAAAAGAAAGAAATGCGACTTATCTAGTTGAGTTTGTTTAACTAACAATGTTTTCCTGTCAAATCAATCTAAAAGACAAACCATAACCGGAAAGCCCTCATATACAAATGCTTTAAGCACATGGAAATAGCTTGATTATTGTTCAAATTTGACAAACTTATAACAAGTAGAAATAGTTTGTTCAGATCTGAGTACAGGGTAGCGCCCATTCAGTAACTCGACTACAGCCTTTTTACTTGACTTGATAAATTCTGAAGCGAGCTGGCCTTTGCCATAATTAAGTGTTATTTATGAATTATTTAATTCTGTTAACCAAGCTGGCTGCTAAGCGACACAAATCGCAGTTCCAGCATCAATATGAATAATCCAGGCGTAACTCTGAACGAAAATGGGTCTTGCCCAATTCGTGGCCACATGGGGCGTAAGATTTTCTATGCTCATGATGTCAAATTTGGACACGTTGACTTGAAATTTCTTGTAACGCCCACGCAAACAGCTTTGTGGCAAGTTGCGGGCATGCAACAAGCAACAAGCAACAGGCAAGAAACAAGAAACAACAACGACAAAATGTTCTTGCATGACATATCAGAAAATTATTATTATATCTTGTAGTCAAAAGAGCACACAAGTGGCCAGGACAGACAGACGAACACATGTGGCAGCAACGATGGGAAAAAAACGAGGCAAACTTTGTTTGCACGAAACAAAGGTGCAAAACAAACTTGGCCAGAAAACTGCACTTAAAGCTACTAAAAGATCATTTGTGCGGCTGGGAAGGCCCGCAACGAAAACAGAATCGACTTACATAAAATGACTTTAAAGGCGACACATTTACAAGGCGCACCAAAACCGAAATAAAAAACGCTTTGAAACAATTGTGGGCTAAGAAAATGCAAACAGCAACAACAACAACAACAACAATGCAGCTGAGGCAGCCACAGGCTTTGCAAACAAGTTGGCCACGTCACGATCGCGATCGCACTTTGACGGAGCAGAGCGGGAGTTCAAGGGGGCAGGGGGACTTAGGTAGATTGGAGCCTTTGGAGTTTAGTTGGTTAGTTGGTCAGCAGCGGCTGAAATGAGTGGAACACGCTTTGTCGAACACAAAACAGCATTCGATGATTGCGCAACAAATGCGGCACAGTTTGAGAGCCATTGCATGGCACATTGTTGTCTGCGGGGGCGATATGCGCGATGGCTGCGTTAATTGCTGCCGCTGCCTCTGCCTCTGCTGCTCTTGTGGCACCTGCCCCACTGTCAACGCATGTCACAAATATGCGCGCCACGCCATGCACTAAAAGTTGCCAATCGAAATGCAAAATCGCAATTTCAAATCGATTGCCTCAATCATCAAACTCCAATTCCAATTCCAATTCCAACTCCAACTCCGACCGAGTGTCAGCTCGATAAGTAGAACGAAGTTTTTTAATCTTGATTTATGCCGCGCATGCAAAAATATTTTGGACAATGGTTTGGTTTTTATTTCTTATTTTATCTGGCGGTTCTCTTGAACATTTAAACGCACTTTGCTTTGATTTTAATGACTTGTCTGTTCTGCATTGACATTGATTTATGCACATTCATGCAAATGGTCAGTTTTAGAAAGGCCGCTAATCCGCATTCAAAGTCGCCAGGCTCGAATGTAATTCAAGCTAAGTCTAGCTATTATTTTTATTTTTATTGGTCGCACTACGCTGCGTATGCGTAATACGGCATTTCCTGCCACAGCTCAGCTCAGTTGCATCTGCTGCACATCCGCTGTGGCAGGCTGTGCCTTCCCATGGGAAGCTTGTATTCATTTCATTTCCCAAATGTAACATAAAACGCTGTGAACCACACGCTTATTACGCATACGCAGCGTTTGCTCAGAGAGTCAAAAGTTTATTTTTTCTTATTCAATTAGTTTTATATTGTTAAAGTATAACTGATATACCAAGGGTTAGATTCTGAATGGAAATATATTAAAATTTCTAGAAATATATTCACATTTGTGTATACTCTGAACCTATTGGAAATGGATAAGAAGAGTATATAGGTACCGCCTCGCCCCTTTGCTAACAATCACAATCAATTGGAACTCGCTGCAATTATTGTAGAAGTAGAAGAAAGTTCAGGGTATTGCCCAGTCGGGCAAAGGTCTCGAATCAAATAGACACTTAATAGCTTCAAATTTATTTTCAATTCGGCAAGAAGCCCTTTTAAAGTCGCATTTACCAGCTGCTGCTGCCATGAACATTATTTTGCTTTTTTTTTACCAAAATTGCATCGTTAGCTAATTAAAACATTTTCGCTGGCATTCTTGCACGTTTGGCCAAACTGCATGCTGTCCAGTTTTGGAGCTGGCCCGTCATTCTAAGCGGCACGCCATAAATCTTCAGCACATTGCCGCAATGCGCAGGCATCGACTCTTGGGATGCTATTAGCGAGAGATGCCTGAGCAGATGCTGGCAGCAGCCAGGCACTAGATATAAGGCGCTTGTCAATTAGGCACACACGATGCCCAGCCAAATGCCAAAGAGCTGCCAACCCAATTGTGTCGCCAACTCAATTCTCCGATTACTAACTGCATTTGGTCACGCTCCCCGCTGCCCGCTGCTCCTGCTCCTCCCTCTCCTTCTCCACCTGCTGCTGCTCTCGCGTTGCCGCTCAGTTGGTCAGTTGGTTAGTGCCATTTCGGCATCATTACCGCATCGTCGGTGGCTGCAAAAAAAGTCCAAAGTCGTTTGATCCAATTTCGTTGGCCGCCCCCCTCTGCCGTGCACTGCCACCCCTCGCCCTGAGCTGTCGTTTTGATTTTCGCACATTTAATGCGATTTTGCACATTTGCGCGTATGAATTAAGCGAGTGACGAAATGGACTCGCTGCCAGGCAGTCCGGCCAAGTGGAGCACACACGCAAACAGATTTCAGAGATGTTGTGCGCGACTTTGCAACAAAGTCGTTGTCTGCCTGCTTGGTTGCTGCAATTGCCAATTGCAGCTGCGCCTGATTGATTCCGATCGAACGCAACAACAACGCACACGCTTCACTGCAGCAGCAGCAGCGACTGCAGCAGCAGCAGCGGCAAGCAGCGGCAGGCTCTGCGACGTCTCTGTGGCCGGCCAGTTGGATTACGCAAAGCCATTCCCAGCAGCAGCAAAATCAACTGACACATATTTCAATTAGCTTTTGCTTTAGATTTAACAAAAAAAAAAGTATATTTTTTAGGCTTATGCAAGGCATATTTAATGCATTTAGTATTTATGCTTAATATGCCAGTTAAATACCGTAAAATACTAATAGCGTGCAACAAGCTAATTGAGGTGTAAAACAGAAAATTTACTCTCTTGTTGGTAATTTGGATAATTTTGGTATTTAATAAAAATACCAATTTCATAATTCAACTTGGTAGATCTCTAAAAAGATTGCACTTTAATTTTGTTTTGGTATTTTTTGGTATTTTTAGACATTTTTGGTATTTCACAAAAATACCAAATTTATAAATCTACTCAAAAGAGTAGATTATAAAACTTTGCATATGTGATTTGAGATATAATGACAAAAATACCACAAAATACCGATAAAAATCGGCTAAATACGTAAAAAAACCAAACAAGCTTTGAAAATTCATTTTCGCTTTGTTTTGTTTTAATTTTTTGTATATCACAAATATTAATTTACAATCGATTATAATCTATAAAAATTGTAAAAAAAATACGACAATAATACCAAAAATAATATATACGTAATGCATATAATCTGGTATATTGTGGAATATTGCGGACGCTTCTAATACTCTTCGCTGCTGTCTCTGTCGTCCAGCTGCTGCTGACTATGCGTATCCGCATCCTCGTAGCCCTCCTCGCTGCTGCCCTCGTATTCCTCATGATCACCGCCGCCCTCGTTATCGGCCTCCTCATTCTCGCCCTCATCATCTTCGTCGTGGTCCTCATGCACTTTATAGTGACCCTTGCCCTTTTGTGGTGCAGCTGCCTCGTGCTCTGCCTCTTCCTCCGCCTCCTCTTCGGCCTCCTCCTGTTGCTGCTGCTGTGTGCCAGCAGTATCATCGCCATCGTCTGCCTCCCCCTGCACCTCGTTGGCCTGCTCGTGCTCCACTTGCTGCTGGACATGAACGCCACCCGCCTCGCTGCCATGGCCATGGAGTGTGGCGACACCATTTGTGATCACCTCGGCCTGAAAGCCGTTCGTGTCGTCCGCTGTGTATTTGACCACGCGCAGGGTGCCATCAGGATCGACTACACTGCGTGTTGGCGTTGTTAATGAATGTGTTGAGTTGGCAACAGCGGCATTAACCTACCTGTAGACGCCGCGCACCTCGTCGCCGTTGCGCGTCTCTTTGCGATTCTGCAGCACACGCGTCTGACCATCTTCGATGCCATAGGCGAAGCTGTATTCGGGTCGTGCCACATAGTCGGAGTGCGTGCCACCGCCATAGGCATCGGGCACGGCGACCAGTCGCTCCGGCCCCGCCACCGGACCCTCAAATCTCGTATAGGAATAGCCAATGGCCGAGCAGCCGGCAAATGTTGAGAAGAAGATTGCCAACGCCAGCAGCGGCAGCCACGAGCCGAGTAGGTGCAACCGCTCGACGCGTGCCGCCGCGGACGTAACGCGGAAGCACAAACAACAAGTGGCAAATGTTGTCGTCTCTGGTGTTCCAGCTGCGTGGCCGGTTATGCGTTGTCGCTTCTTCATGGCAGTTGTTGTTGCTGTTGTTGCTGTTGTTGATTGAATTTCAATGTTTTTATTTGCTGTAGTTTCTCGTTTTGATTGGCAGCGCGTTTTATTTGAGCTAACTTAATCCTCGCCAGAGTTTGCGTTTCCATAAATACTAAGCGTGAAATGTTGCACTTCTCGGGTATTTATATATTTTTTCGCACTGCCCAACTGGGGAAAGGTACACCACAATCATTTGTGCATATTTCCGCACAAATTATGCGCTTCAATGGTCACCGCATCCAACTGGAACTGGCCAAGAGCGCGCGCCAGAGATGCGGTCGTCCACTTGCCCCTTTGATGGGCAGCAAATTGCACACTTCCTAAAAGCCAAAATGACGTCATTCAATTAAAGAGACGTCCAACTAAGGGCATCATATTTAAATATATGGCACAATGAGATAATAAGGCTGCAAAACCAAAAGAAAACTTGTTCGGCGGCTACACAGAGAGAAAAAATTAAGAGCTTCGTACTTGAATCAAGTAGAAAGAGTCTTAAAAGTGCAATAAGACAGGTAATACTAGATTCAGGCATGAAATGCTTAGTTTAAGTATGAGTTAGACGAAAAATTTAAATTAGGCTTTGTTTAACACGATCTTACACCTAATTAGCCTGAATTTAAACAAATGCTTAGTATTGAACCAAGTTTTAATTAATGACTCTTAAATTAGGACCAAAATAAGCTCAAACTAACTCCATTTTTAGCTTGAAATAAGACTAATAATGTCTTCAATTAAGCGCAATATGATCTTCACATAGCTTGAAATTGGTTGATCTCGAGATTTGCTTCTTCTTAACCTTGATTCAAGAGCTCATAAGCATAAGTTATACTGCATTTAAGACCAAAGGCACTTCTATTAATCCCATTTTGTTCTTAAATTAGGATCAAGTAAGTCTTAAAACCAGATTTTCTGATCATATTTCAAATTTCCCTCTTTTGATCAAGATATATATACATATATTTATATCTTTATATATTCTACACTATGTGTTCGCTATTCTGGTACAAAACCAGATTTGTTTTCACATTAAAAAATTATTATACAATTTGATGTCTATTAACTCTTTAGCATTGCGAATTTGAAATCCTATTAATTGCCTTGCATGTTTGCCCATTTGTGTGCCCATCATAATTTCGTGTCTTATTGACCAATTTGTGCCCGAGGCTTGGGCACACCTGTCTGCCGCAGCAACGGCATCTAAACACTCTATGAAAATGTTCGCGTCAAACATGGAAATCGCTTTAAGTGCGTTCAGCTGATTAGCCGCACAGCCCGCCGGCTGGAGGCGCTGCTTATAATGTGCCTGCTTAAAGATCGAACAGTTCGAGTCATGATAGTCATGCCAAAAAATGGATAAAAAAAAAACAACGCAGCTGTGCAGCTTTGACCTTTTTTTGTGTGAGGGTTCCGCCAAAGAAATATGGCTATTATTTTGACTACTTCTAATTTATAAGCGAGGCGCATTGCTGCGGCTGTTGCTGCTGCTGCGGCTGCGGCTGCGGCTGCTGCTGCAACTGTTGTTTGGCATGAAAAATGCATATATCATTGGCCTCTGGTACTTGACGGCTGTTTGTTTGGGCTTTAAAGCGCGCACAGTAGCCCAGGCCGGGCGGACAGACGGACAGACAGACGGGCAGCTGGGCAGCCGGTCAGCTAGGCAGCTAGGCTGGCCCATGAGGCGGGCAATAGCAGCGTGGGAAAACTTGTTGTTGTCGACGACGGCGAAGACGGCGACGACGGCGAAGACGACGAGGCGCTTAATTACCCATTACACAAATGCCGCTTGGCAGCTTTAAGAATCGCAATTCGCAAGTTTTTGGTTTTTGGCTATTAACGCCAGCGTTTGGTAGTCGTAATTAAGACGCAGACTCAAGCTGCTGGATGTGTTGGCCTCAGTTCGTTGCCTAAGTCTTTCGTTTTGCCCTTTAGCGGCACGCAACCGAATGAGCCAAATGTGCCATTGCATTATGACTTATCTAGCTGTTGTTGCTGCTGATGTTGATCCATGTTGCAATGCAAATCGTTGTCATTGCTTTTGTTGTTGTTGTTGATGTCGTATGAGGGACAACAACTGTGCAATCAAAGTCTATTAAAAGCAAAACTAAGCCACATGCCAAAAAATCATGTTGCTGACCAAAATGAGAGCGTGCGCCTCGCCAGACAAAAGCCTAAATAGTCGCCAGACATCGTCCAGGTGTCCAGAGGGGCGCTCGGTGGGGCTGGCTGTGAGGGAGACAATCTGCCTGGCAGATTTCTTTCTTGCAATAAATTGCATTTACTACACGCTGCGCTCTGTTTCTATCTTTTATTTTTTATTTTTTTTTTTGCTATTATGTAAGTCAACAACGTTCCAGTCTCAGCTCACAGCTCACAGCTCGCAGTGCCCCGTTTCCAGTTCCAGTTCTCTCCTTTTCCCCTCCCTTCCTTCCTCGCCATTTTCATGCGCCACTTTTCACTATTGAGTGCTCTGGTTTGTCTCTAGCTTTGATTTCGTTTTCATTTGCGTCGTCAGCCTGGTCAGCTTCAGTGCCCCAGCAGCTCGCGATTGCAACAGCTTCAAACAACAAACCGAGACAGGCAGAAAAACATACACACACACACACTCACATACACACGCACACAAATGCCTGCAATGAAAATGAAATTGAAATGCGAGTGCGAGTAAAAGCGGTTCCATTAGCCGCTTTGCCATGCGACGTTTGTGTGTGTGTGTGTGTGTGTGTGTGTGTGTGTGTGTGTGTGTGTGTGTGTGTGTCTGCGATGGGATTCTTCAAGAAACCACAATAAAAGTATGTCAAAATATTTCATAAATTTAAAATTTCTTGCCAATAGTGTCAAATGTTTCTACATGAAAGTTAAAGAAACTATTCTAACTATTCGCATGGCAGAAAGATTTAATAAGAAGAGAGCAATTGACCTCTTTCTTCAGCTTGGGCCTGACAGTGTGTTTGCCACGGCAGCTTCTGAAACGCTATTGAAATTAAATACTTTAAGCCTGGCTTATAAACTCTTTAAAGTGAGCATTATAATGGGGTATTGAAAAATTTGATCATAGAGGAGGGAGAGGGCGAATATAAAGGCGTGTGCTGTACGTATTATTCATTAGAATCGGGCAACGCCGAGTTAATGAATAATTTTAGGCTTTTCTTTTAGCAACCTTTCCATTTTTATATATTTATTTAGCTTGAGGTCCATGGCCTTATTTATTTAAATTAAAAATTAAATACATTTTCGATATTAATAACCCAGCAAATTCCAGGCTAAACGCATAAAGCTAAATATGCTTCGCCTATCGAATGAATCTAATGTCAGACTCTTGCAACCGTGCAACATGCGTAATTCATGTCACGTTGCATGGTCATGCACGCAATGGTCGCTGCTTATCTACAGCTTGGACAGCAGACCGGCAGCTGGTGGCAACTGTCGATTTTTCACCTTTTTGCACCCTGTTACAATGTGCGAAAACAAATGCGCGTATTTCAGTTTTGACAATGCACAAAATGCGTGTCACATAAATTGACGCAATGCTAACCATGCGGCCACTATCAAGTGCACCTACACACACACGCACACATACCTACACACACACACACACACGCTCGTACACACACTCGCATACACACACAGATAGAGCTGCCACCGCGTGGTGTCGAGGTGCCAATTAAAGCTACACGCCAGACCAAAAACCAAACAAAATGGAACAGAACCGGCCAAAGTCTTGAGATTCGATGCGATTCGGTTCGATTCTTGGCGGCGTGTTTTATGCACCTTTGACATGCAAGCCGAACGAACGGGCGGCGAGTCCACGCTGACTCGGCACAGTTTACACGAAACAACAACAACAACAACAACAGCAGCAACAAATGCGATTGCATTTTTTTATAAAATAGTGCAAAAATTACGAAATTTGTCGTCTGACAAAAAGCGCAGCAAACGTTATAAATTAAATTTACAATTTTGGTGCTCATTAAATGCCGAGCAGAGTGGCAACAAATGTTTGTTGTCGCAATTGTTGGCCATTGAATAATGGCTAGAAAAGGGTATATTGATTGTGAGCAAATGTGGGAAACAAGGCAGAAGGAAGCAGCTCCGACTCCATATTGATTCTTCCTTGTTTCTACTTGTATATGTATATGCCATCAGAAGGATGAATCAAGTCTTTCTAGCTAAGCCCGTCTGTCCGTTCTTTGAAAACCAACTAAAGGCTTACACATTTAAATATAAATTCTCGTATATTAATTGCAGCAGAAGAAGAATTACAGCTTTCGATATCTGTCCGAAAATCCATACATTGATAAAAATCGATTTTGTGACTTGGTTTTCTAAGCATAACTTGAACTTTATTAGAACAATGTACCCCATATTTTGTGTGTGAGGTTATCGCATTGAATACTCACTTTAGATCATTTCCTCCATTTCCCAAAAAATTGCAAAAAAAAAGAAGATTTATGAAGATAAAGTCTTGGGCTTCAGTATGCACATGCTTCTATATGTCATATGTATGCACATCACATTTCATACGGATTGGACTCCGCCGAAGTTAATCAAGAAGAAATTTCCTGTAAATATTATGCTTTAAGGGAAAGGAGAAGGAAAGTGTTTTTTTCTTGTGCACAGCAGAAAGCTAGAATGCTTGCGACGGCAGCTTGGTGCTGGGCTTAGGGTATCTACCAGTCGAGCAAGCTTACATGTTGCTCTTGTTGTTGTGGGCTGTGCGAGTATTTTGATCAAAATTTAGAACATCGCCTTGGGAAATGGCAATAGCCAAAATGCCTTTAATTGTTGCCAATTTCGGGTCACTTTGAGTCGCTTTGCTTTGTTGTTCGGGGCGTTACATTTTCTCGCGTTTGTCACAAATTGAATAATGTCTCAATTGAACAACAACAACAATAAAAAACAACAACAAACAAACAAGTCAACATTGTTTGCAGTTGTTTGCACAGTTCACAGTCGGCCGCTTGAATCGGTCAGCTAATTACGTGCTAAGAAAAACTTAATAAAGACAAGGCCCAGCCATTATATAATCGCGCTCTTTGATACACTTAGACGATTATATATAGCTATATATATATGGTATATGTGCGCATATCCTGGCAGCAGCTGCTCAACGCCGGGCGCTAGAAAGTGAAAGGCAAACATGCAAACGCCCACTTGGCACACGTTTATATATATATATATATATATAGCTCACTATAACTCGATTTTTATATAATTGTAACGATTTTTTTTCTGCGGCTATTTTGACTAATTTGCCTGCTACCAAGCAGCCAAGAAACGAATGACTCGGACAACGAACTTGCTGCCGCAGCAGCCTAAAGACTCGAAATTAGAGCAAACGGCCTACTAACTAACCAACTGAACTGTATTAAACTAAGCGCAATTTAAGCGAACCGGTAGCCAGTCAGCCTCCGGCTATCTGACAATCGCACCACTGACCAACATATGCCACAGACAACAACAACAACAACAACAAAAGCCGGCTGGCTCAGAGATCGATACAAATATGGGTCAGCTTGTGACGCGGCAAGCGTGGACATATCTGATTGTCTATGCGGCAAATGCAATTTTAATTGCCAATCATCAATGGCCAAAAATGCTGCCGGTTGTATAAGTGCGAGAAATCTTTAGCTGAACAATTGCATCTGCTGACTTATCTGCAGATCGAACTGATTTAGCATATGACCAAAAATAGATATCCAAGTCTGCACTTTAGCAAATATGACTGCTAAATTTGAATTTAAGTAAATTTTTGCCTTTTTGTAAGGCTGTTTTTTCCATTTGTAAAATAATACCTTTATGTTAAAAATTTTTCAAGATATTTGCTTATGGCTAACAATTTCTTACCCCAAACATTCTAATCTAGTTGCCTCAAAGATACTTATGAATCCATAAGATACTTTGCTCTACTCTGCAGCTCAAAGATACTTTTGTGAACTTTATGAGAATGATTAGTTTTGCATAGCAATGTATATTCAAGTGTTTATATTAAAGTTACGTCGTATCTTAGAGATACTTTTCAATTAATACGCCTGTGACTCAAGAATATTTGGGCCATAGATACACAGATGCATCTTAGGGATACTTTTAGAATATCAATATATATACATTCGTATGCCAAGGTCAATTTTGTATTACGCAGATGTTTTATATCAAATTTTAATAAGTTAGTCACAGATTGTTTTGTATCTCATAGATATATGTGCATAGCAAAGATCGTTTCGTTTCTTACACAATATGCAAACCTCCGAATTCTGAAGCACTTGAGTTGAGAACTCTTTTCAAAGTCTTTTAACGCTAACAAGATTGAGTATAAGATAACTTTGATCTCGATTCTTGGCTGTCAGTCGTTTTCAGAGCTTACTTTTGCCCCATAAACGTCGACAATTATTTAAGAATCTCAAAGTGCTGCGCCTTCAAGAACGCGCATGCGTAATAGCCTTTTTAAGAACCCAGCCCCACATATGTTGCCGCCCACGGCAAATGATCTTCATGTTACCATATATCCAATAAAAGCCAAATCGATTTCAATGTTCAATAACTTAATTAAACGCAGATTGGGGTTAAATTTGCATGCAAATTGCGAATCGCAAGCGCTTTGCCAGACGTCTGTGCAATCATCTTTGGAATATGAAATTGATAAATCGATGCGATTTCAATCGGGCAATTAAATAAATACACGATACATTGTTAATAATACGGCAATTAACCAGTTGACTTATACAGAGCCGGCCATTATAACGAAGAACAAATAATTGGCGTTGATTAAACTGCGCCAAAAGCTACAGTTAATTGACATTTAAGGCAATTCATTACTTAACTTTGGAAAAATAAACTAAAAACCAAAAATAAAACAGAAAACAGAAAATAAAAACTAAAAAGCAACACATATGCGAGCTAATAACGTCTGCGGGGGCTGTTCGATTTTGGGCACAGCTGTCTTTAAATACCAACCGAGTGGAGCCAAAAGCCATTGCTAATTGCATTGACTGCTGCCGCAGCAGCAGCAGCAGCAGCAGCGGCAGTTATTTTTGTGGAAATGCAGTTTTCACATGCTCGACTTTGGTTTCTGCGCGTTTTTTCTTCAAAATTTACATACGTACTCCTGTGTATATGTGCTTGTGTGCGGCGCCACAATTCTCAGGCTGCAATTGAACATTGGGGCACTTGTTGTTAGCGGCAATTAATGTTAGTTGCAGACGGACTGCATAAATCAGCCTAATTGCTAAATTTAAATTCTAAATTTGGTTCTTTTTTCCAAAAAAAAAGGCGCACGCTTGTCGTGCATATCTGAATGTCGGACCCGACCTGCTCAGCAAAAACATTGGCTTGTATGTTTTTTGCATGTAATATATGCATAACATTATTTTTGCAGCCAGCCAGCAGGTGGTACGGTTTTTATTTTCTTAAATTAGTTTTTTACATTTCAGTGGGTTTTCTTAGAATATCAATTAAAACGCTTGCATAACCAGGGAACCCTTCTCTATTAGTTTTAAACTGCGCGCGCTCATTGAACGATAAGCTGTTATAGTGGCAGTGTTGTATAACGTTCGCGCACACTGCCGCCACAATCACAGCTGATATGCAGCTCACATAGCGTGCTAATTCTGGGCAGTATTTAACAGTCTGTTAAAATAAGTAGAAAACAACAACAAAATACAATTTCTTAGTTATAAGCAAGAAATTAATGACATTTTTTAAATCAATATTGCTATAACCTTTTTCAGAGCCGCGTATTGGGCATAGATCTATCTATCTATCGATAACTCTGCGTATTTATCGCTGAGTAGCCGGCTTCGCAATTTTGCACACCAATTTTGTTTACATTTTATTAAAATGTCGCTGTCGCCAAGGAATTGCGATGCGTCAGTTAAAAATGAAGCGAACGATGGCGAAAATGAAGTGGTTAAGAATTCAGTAGCTACAGAATCCATGGAAACGGATGACCGCCCCCCAACAATCATTACAAAAGACATACATTACGATGCCGACAGTGAGATGAACGAATCGGGAGCAGAAGATGCGGCGCCCAAGCGAGAGCCGGCCACAGATGAGAATGTGTCCACGGTGATTGCACCAAACAACCGCTCCACGGCTGATCCCATATCCAAGCAGAATTGCAAATGGAATCTGCGTGTCATCATATCCAACTTGTATATGCAAACCGAGCAGCGTCTGCCCAGCGCTCGCGTGCCCAAATGCCTGCACAATACGAGCCAGTGCGTGAGCAAACATCGCTGTGCCATGCTGCCGGATGCGCCCGACATTGGGATTGCCCAGGAGCTGCGCAATAATCTATATAGCCAGCACTATGAGACATATCTGGATATGCTGGAGACAATGGCCCTGCAGTCTGTTTATCCGGACGAGGCGGTTTTTGATCGGCTCCTCGATATGATTATGGTATGTCTGAATATACTTTGGATAAACATAACCACTGAATTTGTCTCTTTATTTTAGATACTCAACACCAAGAGCCTGACCCTCGATGAGCTGCACAGCAGATATAGAAATGTGATACGCATTTATTATCTGCTTGTGGATGCATTTCCACCCTGCTGGACAGCTTTGCGTCCCTACTATTTGAATTTCCTGGGCATCGCAAATGGCACAGAGAAAAAGCCACAAAAGCTGCAACTGTTGCTGGATTTGCTAGAGGATTGCCTGGCTAAGTGCAGCGACTCAGATATTTGTCGTCTATCGCCCTATTACGAGCAGTTTGTCCACGATTTCGCTGAGGAGGAGAATGCAAACATGTCGCCAGAGGAAGTGTTTCTGTGTCATGTGCAGGACTACGACTGGCAGAGTGGTAAACAGTGGGTGGATGAGTTCAAGAAAATGTCAGCAAGTGTGCAGCTGGCGCGTCTCTGCGATGCTCTGGACATGTTATGCTGGGTGCTGGAGCGTGAGTTTATGGCCTGGTTGGATCACAATCGCTTGCAGCAAACCGAGCCGGAAATCTTTCAAGAGGACTCGAAGCCCTTTGTGCTCGTCGTCTTTGGCATGACAAAGAGCTTGCGGCTAACGAATATAACGCGGCAGCTGCTGCGCTTGTATAGCCGTGCGGCAGCTAAGTCAATGTATCCGGAACGCCTGAGGATATTAGAGGTATTTATATTTATCTATCTATCTGAGTATTTGCCTTAACTTGAAGCTATTTTCCTTACCATTTAGCGCTATGTGTCGCTCATTATGGAGGCGAGCAACACGGCCGAGCTGGTGTATGCAAATAATTCGCTGATTTATCCCAATCTGGGTCCGCAGACACGTCGTCTTATCGGCGAGTTCTTTAAGCTATTTAAAACTGAAAACCCTGCAGATGTTAGCACGTATATTAAGACCATACCGAGGCTCAGTCAGTGCTATGTGCGTTATGAGTTTGCCGATCATTTTCTGCGTCTATTTTACTGCTCCGAGGCGGCATTTGGGCCAGGCAAGGTGTGCGAGGAGCTGAAGGCGAAGCGTTGGCTCAAATACAAGCCACGCAGCGCCATTGAAGAGTCGGACAATGAGCAGTTGTCGCGTGAGGATTATCTAAAAATTATGCTCAATGCGCTGCGGGATTATTGCCTGTGGCTGAATCTGCAAGCGTGTTGGAAATATATCAAAACCAAAGTCCCTGTGCAGCAACTGCAAACAAGGACGAGCAGTCCACTGGCCACGCCCGTGGGCGTTGTCACTGGTGATGTGGGCAAAATATTTATGCTCGACGAGATGCAAAAGGAGGCGCACACCTGGAAGCAGCGCATCAACTCGAAAGTCATTTTGTCCAGACCCAAAGTCAACCTGCCCGTGGCCAAGATCAGTGTGAGCACCATGGCCGAGCGTTATGGCGGCGATATACGACAGCTGCGCTATCTGCGTCGTGTGCTGCTGGAGGTGAAGCGCTTCGAGGATGTTACAGATTGGCTCGACTATGTAAATGATTTCCTGGGCGAAGATGAGCCATCATCAGAAACTGAGTCCCACAAAGCAAAAAGAGCACAATTGCCAGTGATAATTAAAACCTAAACCTAATTTATAAATACGCCCATTTAAATAAGTCAAAAGAAGAATGGAAGTTAATAGGGATACAAGCTGATCACATCTGGTCACATCTCTATTGGAGGAATAGCTCAAGTATTAACAATAAATAACTAAGTATAAAACAATGCAAAAAATTTCAAAGAAGTAACATAATAATTTAAATATTTTCAAAATTGAAAAAATTCGCCAAACTCGGAACGTAAGCGCGAATTCAGCTACGTAAACGCAATGTGAGCAGCGTAAACGCAATGTGAGCAACGCAAGCGCAAAAGCTTCACGTTTTAACAGAAAACTCCGCCACTACTTAACAGCAAAGTCATTTAACAGCAAACCCAATGCAGGATATTATCCTGTCTGGCAACCAAAAAAAAATACTTTTAGTTGATTTTAGCAGCACAACCCCGTCGCCAGCAGCAGGAGCAGCAAATGCTTGCCGTCGCGACAAACACGCAAACTTAACCAAGTGTCATTCAAATAAACTACAACTCGAGAGCTAAATCAAAATTGTACGTAAAGTAACAACAGCAACAACAACAACAACAGAAAAATGTGCCGTATAGTGTAACAGTAGCAACAACAACAACAACGAACGTTGTGAGCACAGTGGTTAAAAAAGAAAGGAAAAAGGGAAAACGCAAACGGGCCACAATAGCAAAAGCAAAAGAAAGCGCAGTCAAAATGTCGACAACTGTGGAACAGGTGAGCAAACTTGAAGTGAATCCAATTTAAGTAAATTTATGTAATTCCAAATATATGTAGTATATATATTTTTTTTTTGGCAAACCAATCAGTCATTAAGGCAATGTTACGGTATTTTAAACGGGCAGCCATTGCCGCCGACAACTGCGTAACATGCAGTGCCAGTGTCTACCAGGCGGCCAACTGGCTGTCAGTCTGTGTGACTGGCGGTCGGATTGTCTGTCAGTGTGTGCGTAGGTGTAGCCAGCTTGCGCTCAGCGTCGCTCGCTGCCGCTCTCCACTTGGTTGTATGTGTGTGTGTGCGTGTATGTATTGGTGTGTGTATTGGCATGTGCTGTGCTGCTTTGCATTGCCATGCCAACGGCGACGCTGGCACTTCCTGTTTGGCTGATATTGCCTCGATTTGACAGTAAAATTCGATTAATTTCTAATCTGTACATCAGCTTGGCAAGTGCCACAGCCAGACAGACTCGCAGACTTCATGCGTATTCAGCGACAAATATAAATAGCTGCCATTTTGTCAGCGAATTGAAATGCACACATACACACACCCACACGCTAACACCCACACACACACACACACATTCATTCAGTCACACGCATAGGACGCGGCAATGCATGCAAATTTCGTTTGCATATACAGTGAAAGCTCAACTAATGCTACAGAGGACGTTGCCTTTAGCCGGCATATTTTTTGTTGTTCTTGCGTTAAGAGAGTTTTCAACTAGATTTGAATTAGATTAAAAGACAATTAGGCTTCGCAGGCTTTTGATCGTAGATTAAGAATTCCATTCCATTAAGGAACAATTTATATGTTTTTTCACTCTGGTTTTAGTTGGTCGAGAATTCTATTATTTATATTTATATATCATTGTTAATGGGCTACGAAGCTTACTGCAGTCTTTTTGGGTTTGAACTGAATTGAAAACAAAAATGTTGTGGTAGGTAGAGTGAATTTTTGGCTAATTGCATTGTTATTTTAGTTAAATCTATACTTGTCAGCAATTAAATGGATGCAATCGATTATTTGCGAGTTTTGATCGCCCAAGTGTGCGTTTACTGTACCTCAATTCAATCGTGCGCTTGCTAGTCTGTGATTTGACAATTTGTTGCAAGAACTAGTCTAGCCCACCTCTCCCCCCCCACCTTACAACCTTAAGAGCTGTTCACCTGCTGGCAAATTGAAGTGCCCCAAACGAGTGGCCCATTTAAGTTAACTTCAAGACTTGAGGGGATCTTCTTCCCCCGCCGCAATATGCATTGAAAACACAAGTTTTTACTTTGTGTCGCTTAAATTTTCTAATTGTAGCTTAATTTTATGTAAATTATCTTCCAACTCTCAGTTCCTTTGGCAAGTCTTAATTTTTTTTTGGGTGCGTATGCTACGCGTAAGTCTTGCCTTTCAAAGTCACAGAAAACTTTTGTTGCATATTTCAAGGCGCGCATGTAGCGCGAGTCATTACGTTTTATAGACTTTATAAGAACTTCGCTGATGCAGTTTGGTCAAAAGTTTTCGCTGCGCAGCGTTGTCAGGTGACTGCTCAGCATATCCTTATATAGAAGCATACACATACATATACATATAGTATATATGTGGATGGAAAGTTGGAAACGGGCAAGAAGGAGATAGCGTTAAGAACGGAAGGCGCCTTTTTTTTTTGTTGAGCGGAAAGAAAAACATTTTCAAGCGTTTATGGCCACGCGGTATTATGATGGCATTTAATATCAGTTTTCCGGGAAAAACAAGATTTAAGCTTCAAAGTGTGCTTAAATTTGAATTTATATATAAAACTCATTAAATTGTTTATACGCCCGACCACATGATGATAATGTGCACAAGAATCCTTTTCGGCATTGAATATATAATTAAATAGTTGTATAAATATAATCACATTTAATTAACTTATAATTTTTGAGCGAAGCAAACAATTTTGCATAAACTTTGTATGGAAAAGGATTTGAAAAGTTTTTAAATTAAATTTAACTATGCTTTAGAAAATACTTGACATTCTTTTATGGCCACTTGAAAGCGATTCATTTTAATCAAAACTTTTTGCTGCTCCTTATTCCACTCAGATTCATGGAAATGTTCATTTCAACAAGCCCCAAAAAGTATGCTACACGCATATATTTCACAGAATTTTAATTGCAGAGTGATTTTTGTTGTATTTATTTCTCAACACTTTTCTTGTGCTTAATAATTTGGTTAGCAAACGTGTGAGAGATAAAGTTTATGTATATATATAACTTATCAGATTTATTATTTTCTATGGAAACTAGCCAAATGAAACTTGGCTAACTGCAGGTAAAACATATTTGGGAGTCTTTCGGATCGGATTACTATATTTCTTAAATGCAAAGGCTAACGATTAAAACAATGAATTCTTGTATGTTAATATTTTTGGTTTTGCATAGTTTCTCATCAAAGAAGTAGGAGGTTCTAGTCAAGAGCTGCCGACTAGGGGATGCTCTGAACTGAATGATGACTAGAGTAAGAGATCAAAGGAAGAGGGGAATAAACAATAGTAGTAGAGAAGTATGAATTGAAAATTATTGACACAATGGAGGTTAATTTTTTAGGCTGTCCGGCCTCGAACTACTATATTATATATTATAGTTCCCCGGTTTCTATTCTCTTCATTTACCCAAATCATGTTATTTGAATGCATAGTTAAATAAGAAAATAATAGGGAACATTCGTATGAATTATAGACGTGATGTATTATGTATAGCATATAGCACGTCGATTTGTAACGGTGCATGGGCTAACTAACGAGACACACGCACACACACGCACACACATACACACACACACACAAACACTCGGGCATACATACAGCCATGTCTGTTGCTGTTACGTGCAAAGCTTCCTGCTTTTTGTGCAGCATTTTGCCCTGAGCATAAATTACAACTTCTCAGAGGTTAGCAACAAACGCGCACATATGTACAGGCATACACACACACACACACACACACACACACGCACGCATACATAGATACGCTCGCATGTGCCTTTGGCTTGGCTGTCAGCGTCGCCGGTTGCCGCTGCTTACATAATGTTAATGATGCTGCCGCCGCGGCCAGCTCCGGGACTCATTTCATGTTGTTTGCGAAAAACAGAGAGAAAAAAAGAGCAACAAAAACAAAAGTCAGCAGCGGCGGCGGCACGTGACAAGCGGCGTCGGGGGCGTCACAATGGACGCACTGCATCCTGGGCTAAATTGTTTTGTCGTGTTGTTGCTGTTGTTGTACATTATTTCAATTTGGCGGCATAATAAAGTGCATCCGTTGTGGCCCACATGGCGTATTGTGCAACGCCTGGCATTGCGAGCAGCTCAGCTGCAGCAGCTGCATCCCCAAGGATAATGCCTTGCTTTGGCTTCGTTATGCTTGTTTGCGCTGATGCACAGCGCCAACGCGGGCCAACTGCTTGCCCCTGGGCAGTGCCTTGACACACACTCACACTCACACACACACACAGCAGCACACACAGATGTACACACAGCTGCCCCCAATTGGCAGCTGGTGACCGCCAAACGTGTCATTTGGAGCTGCGGCGCCTCTGCCCTGGCCAAGGTCAAATCTGAACTGTTTTGATTTAATTTATTGTTGCATGCATTTGTGCGCTCATAAAACGCCAACGAACGCCTAAGTTAGCACACAAGACACACACACACGCACACACATACACTCACACACCTGCTCCCGCTGCCTTCCCCCCACCTCCCCCTTTGTGCGGCTAGCAAAGCCAATATTTTGTTTGTCTGCCTCTGTTTATCTTTGTCTTTGTCTAGAAGCGAGTGTGTCTGTGTATATTTTGATTGCTTTTGCTCACACCCTTAGCACCCTATCCCACACACACACAAACACACACACACACACACACACCCACACAGCTATACAGTGCCGCCACGAGGTGACTCAATGTCTTGCTCATTTCCTTCGAATGGTCGAAACTATATTCAGCACAGCCGCTGTTTCTTTATGCCCAGCGTGTGTGTGTGCTTGTGTGTGTGTGTGTGAGATTCTTTGTGGCATAAATAGGGGTTTTGTCTTTATGTGAGTGCTGGCATAACATACATACACACGTAGATATATATTTATATATAGAACTGTAGCAGCCCCGACTTTAAATGACTTTCCTTTTGCCAATTCGCAAATGTGCTTGACGCACTGAAAGGATTCTAAATTGCTTTTACATTGGTTTCTTGTTAGCTTTATCTTTGTTTTTTACCTTAACAAATGTTTTTATATTTCGTTACCTAACTTCAATTTGCACTTTAAATTGTGTTCAAGCTTAACACTTTTAGCTACCATCACAAATTTGTGATGCGAACCTTTAGAAGCTTTTTTAAAATGGATTTCAGCTTTTAGAAGTATCAATATCAGAAATTGTGCTAAATAGCTAAAGCTTTGCGTATTTGTTGACCTGTTTCCTTAATAAATAAATCTATGCGCCGGTTTGAGCAGTCGATTTGAGCAGAGAAACTTAAGTGCATTTCATTCTAAGCTAAGCAAGAAACTTGTTATTTTGTGCAAAACATTTTTACTTCTTCTTTTACACTTCTGTAAGTAGCTAGTTGTCCATAGTAAATTAATAATGCTCTTCAAAGAGGAGCATATTGGCTTAATGCAATGTCCGTTTTGCTGTCCTTGCACCTGTTAATTGGGAATTGAACCTTGCATCTAACCGACTCACCGACTATCTAATTGACTGACTCATTTCTGATCAACAGACAGCAGAATGAGTTTCTTCATGTTTGAGTTACTTCATGTCGTAAAGGTGCATACCAGGAGGAAGTCTTGGGTAATTCCGCACCCAAGTTAAAGATTTGGTGGCTGTTCTTGACTTTGCCTTTCAGTTGCCAACCGACTTACCTCAATATACCCGAATTACTGCGGCTTTCGCACTGTTTCTGACACATTTACCATTTTCAAACAGTTTTAAAATGACAGTTCAACAGGCACAGCTTTTGACTTATAGTTTCAGAGTCACTTACTCGCACTGTTTCACTTTAGACTAACAGTTTTAGGGCTATCTATCGCAATCAAACAGTTTTAAACTGACAGTTTGACGGTCACAGCTTAAGATTTGAAGATGAAAAGGGAAACACAAACTAATCCGCTCTCCTGCGGTTTTCGCACTGTTTTAGAGTCGCTTTAGAATTACAGTTTGAGAGTCACTTACCTCATTTACACCAGATTTCAGCTGATTTTACACTGTTTGTCACTTATTTTCCTTATACCGCCCATTGTACGGACTTTGCACTTTGCACCCATTAACTGTTATCACTTTCACAGTTTCGACTTCTGTACGCATTTTGCCCCCCTGATTGTCTGTTCGCGATGGCTATGTGTATTATACACTTCCTCCGGCCTCCGCTGGCTGCGTCATCCAGCTTGTGACATTACAGAAACGATTTAAAATTATTCCAATAATGCTTGGTAAGGCGCAACAAGAGCTCGGCTGTTTGTAAATGGAATATTGAATATTCATAGCGCTCCATTTATTGCCACATATCGATGCCCATATTAATCCTTACTGTTGGCAAAGGGCAATCAAAAAATTGGCTTTTCTTTTCGGTTTTCTCTCTTGGCTTTTTTCACATGTTTCTGTGCGTCTTACCAGAACGAGAATCATATTGCGAGTGGAAGCAGATAGCGAGAAGGCGAAGAGTGATTGTGTTCTGGCGTGTACGCACACACACACACACACACACGCTCACACACGTGTGTATTGTTGCTTTTCTCATTTTCTTGATTTTATTACTTTTACTTTTTACGATTTATTTGCCGAAATTGCTTATTTCCCTTCGCCAAAGAGAAAATGAAGAAAGCCAAAAGGAAATTGGCGTATTGTTATTGTTTGCTGCTGCCACTGTTCCTGCCACAGCCACAGCCACAGCCACAGCTACGGCTAAAGACATTGCCACAGCCACAGCCACGGCCAAAGACATTGCCACAGCCATTGCCCCAGCCACTGTGGCAGTTGCTGTGACTATTGCATTGTCTCTCGCAGCCACTCAAAACGCAATTTTGTGGCAAATTCAATCAATGTTGTTGTTAATCGATTCTGCATAGAACGCCCCCCAAGCCACTTGACTTGAGCACTTTTATCAGCTTTCTCGCAGCTTTCTCCATTTTGCTGTATGCCCTTTTCAGCTTCAGTCATATGTGCACACACGCACACATACGTGCACAATTTTTCATTAATCATACGCCATGTTGCATCCACACAGGACTCGCTGCAATCACTGACTGCCAAGTGGCATTGCACACGGATTTTCCATGCTTCTGCACACGTTGCCCACTCAGAGCAAGAGTTTAAATGCTTGTCGTGGCGGAAGAGAGGGGGCGGGGGGAAGCAACACGCAAACATAAACCCAAACACATATGCACATGTATTTAAATTCAATCGGAATATTTCTCTTATTTGATATTCTATAAACCCACTTTCAATTATTTCCGCAAAATAAAATTTAACATATTTTTCGATATAAAAATATATATTTTTCGAGAGCAAATATCGAAAAATGTAAATTTTATTCAAAAAGTGTACAAAATGCGAACGAACAGTTGTTCCTCGGCTGTCGACGGGCAAATACCCTAACATACAGCGTGTCATTTGTTGCCTTATGAGCTGAATGGCTGACAAAGTCGAATGAATGATAAGGTATCTATTCATTTGGCATGAGTTAAACGAAACTAAACAAATTAAGGAATCTTTTGTACGCCAATAATTAAACACCTTTGTAGATATTGCCTTAGGGCTTTGCAGATTATGGGACGAATGCTCGTAAATTTTGAGCTGAATGAAAATGTCTTTGGAAAACAGATAAAGCTGTTTGATATGGCGGTCCAGTCCGGCTGGTTAGGTAATATGTACTGCCTGATCTTGATATATTTCAAGAATTTCTTAACTTAATTGTCAACATTTTATAAAACTCTACTGTACAGTGAATACTATGTTGGACGGACAGCAAACATAGTTTAATCTTAGTCCGCTCAAGAGAGAGAGAAAGTTCGCCCTAAGGAGGGCAAATGTGTGTAGGTTGCCAGAAGGCATCCATCTTAAATTGGCTTGGAAGTAAGTTTTTTGTCCAGGACCATCCTTTCGCACAGTTTTCATTGTACACTGATTAAATCGCTTTCAAAATTAGCATCTCTATTTAAACCCTAGCTGTCAATAGTCGGCAGGCGGTATTTGCAAATTAAGTTTCAAATGTTCGCACTGTCAAACAATAAAATCAAATTAAACACGCGCAATTATTAAAATATTGGCTTTATATTGGCTTCACACGTTTAGTTAAACACATTATTTAGCTAAACTCTCCCACTCCCACTCTCTCTCTCTCTCTCTCTCTTTCTCTCCCTCTCTCTCTCTCGCTCTCTCTCTCAATGCACAATTTAGTAAATTGCACATGGTCTAAAAAAAAATGATACGTTCGCTCCTTAAACAGGTTATCTAAATTGCAAATTTTGCGGCGCGCGTAATTGAAAAACATAAACCGAGAGGCAGAGCCGCATTTTCCCACTTACACATTATACCTCTCGCCCCACCCCACTCTCTCTCTCTCTCTCTCTCTCTCTCTCTCTCTCTCTCTTTTCTTGCGCTGTCTCTCTCATATTTCATCTCTTATGGCTGCCGTT
Organism: Drosophila kanekoi; assembly: GCA_037075305.1. Classification (NCBI taxonomy): domain Eukaryota; kingdom Metazoa; phylum Arthropoda; class Insecta; order Diptera; family Drosophilidae; genus Drosophila; species Drosophila kanekoi. Next base: position 10,768,248 of record JBAMCE010000141.1, read on the forward strand.
CGCCATTTTAGTTATGCAGCATGGGCAGCAAATTAAATGAAAATGCCGCTAAAAATAGCTAGCAAATGTGTCGCCTGCTCTCGCCCTGTCTCCCCCCCACTCTCCCTCTCTCTGCCCCTCTCTCTCTCTCCCTCCTCCTCTCTGGCCAATGCAATTACAGTAGCGCAGTGTCAAAATGCCTCAATTTAGTGCAAAATGGCTGTCATCGATTTCCGCTTATATTCCGCGCATATTCAATCATTTTTGTGCGTGTGTTGACGAAATCATTTCAAATGCGGTTCGATTTACACAACGTTATTTTGTTATTTCTCTCAGCTCTTTTATGTATTTGACATTTTGGGTTATGCGTTACGAATTCCCAACCAAATATGCATTAATTTAGTTGAGTGTGTGCGCATCTGTGTGTGCGTGTGTGTGTGTTTGTGTGTGTGTGACTGTGGTGTGTGACTGAGTGTGTGTGACTGTGTGTGTGTGTGACTGTGTGTGTGTCCCTTGCCGACAACAACAACAACATGAATTCGGAATCAACATCGCTAACTGCCACATGAAGTTCAATATTTGCCCGCGTTAAACCGTAGATGTATTAACATAATGTGTCAGCACAAAAAGCAGTGTGTGTGTGTGCGTGTGTGTGTGTGTGGGCACATGCACACGCACATGCATGCACACACATACATTGACAGGGCTTATAGATATCTTGGAAGAGGTCATAAAGCACTGTGGAACTAGTTTTGGGTACATTGAAGTGTTAACTAGTGCTAGAACAAAGTTTAATTTTAACAAAATAATGTAAAAATGAGAAAGATTTGAATGCCAAGGATTTTGTAATCTTGAGAACCATATGTCTAAGTCATAGCTTAAAAATGCACTTATACAAAAGCTTTAAAGAAAACTATTTCATATACCCAATTGATTTGGTTTCGCAGATATGTTAAAAGAATACTTAGATATTTGCTAGGCCTTGCAGATATATTAGAATAGATTAGAATACATTAGAAGAAAGCTCTTGCCATGTTAGATCAATATATTTTGAAGAACATGCATATCTCGTCGATCTCAGAACCTATAAGAGCTAGAGAGCTAAAATGTTGTACTAGATTTTTCTAGTGCCCGCGCAGTCCGAGTTTTCGATTATCAACAAGTTGTCCTGATTCAACCAATTGCTGAAAATATCTATCCAAATTAAGATATTAGAGCAAATATCTTAGTTTTTAAAGCAAATGTCACAAATTTTGACATGTAACTCCTAGAAAAGTTTATACATTTCAAGCATCTTTCATTTTATAGCTACCCCCTCCCTCAGACCCTCGCCTGATTTCGGCATTTGCATTTTGTTACTGATCTAGAATATATATACTCTATGGAATCGAAGATATGCTTTTCTATGCCTAACTAATAAGTTAACTTTCATTCTTTGTCCGTCTATTTTGATTAATTGTTTTTCGTTCTCTGGACACTGTGCGTTAACAGCTTCGCGTTGCGAATCGCGCAACTGTGCTTGTCGCTTGAAAAATATGACGACAACTGTCAACGGCGATCCAGACGCAGCCATTTTTCCAGCTGAAAGATCCCAATTGGCGAATACAGCTACCCCAACTACTTCTTTTCCTCGTCGCGGTCTCACAGCGCCACAGCCGTCTTCAGCCTGCCTGTCGCGTTCCATGGCTGTCAGTTGCTTGCTGCACAGCGCTTCCGCCGCTTAAGCAACGTTCAAGCACACACACACACATACACACAGACACACGCACACCAACACACTGAGACGGAGGCATGTCACGTATGTTTGTGCCCAAGCATTCGCATAAACATTCCGTCACCATCTTGCTAAAGCCTCATGCCTCCTGCCAGTGTCTGCTGCTCCTGGCCGATGGCTCCTGCCTCCTGCTCCTGTCTTCCGCTTATGCCTCCTACTGCTGCCGCCTGGTTGTGGCACATCTCATATCCATCTGCACTGACAACACATTGGCATTGACGGCGCGCGCGTCGTTTGTGTTAAATGTCAGCGCTGTGGCAGGGCAGGTCCCTAGGCTGGGGTCACAGCAATTGACCTTCCATTCATCACAACAGCCACTGCCAGTGGCATACGCTTTGGTTCTGGCTCTGGCTCTGGCGCATATTGTTTACAGGGGCAAACTCTATTGATGTTTACAAAATTCATTTATTGATTACGGCAGACGCCACACGAAAGTTTTTGGTTACTAAAACAACACGAACCCACGGGTGCTGGCCATTGAATTTGGGTTTCTGGGCTGGGTTTTGGGTCTTGGGTCTGGGTCTCGGCTCTGTAATTATCCACTCAAATGAGGCTGAAAAACAGTTGAAGCGGAGCTGTAACTGCTGTCAAGTCCTTTTATCTGGCGTCTTCTGTTAGTTAATGATGAGTGCTTCGAGTTTTTCCATATGACGACTTCCGCTTCACATTTTTACGCACCCTGCGCCCATTGAAATTGGATGAGAAGGGGTATTATGTTGCTGTGCAAATGTATGTGACAGCCGGATAAAGCCTTTTTGGAATATATAAAATATATGTATGTATCATATATCGAGTCAATCTATCCTTTGTGAAATTTAATATACATATATATTCACATACGGATAGTTTTTTTTCCTTGTTTTCTCTCACATTTTCATAATATCGATAAATATCGATTTTGTAACAAGTTACAATTACTCGGAGACTAAAAGAGCTAAAAGGAACCTAGAATCAAACTATTTCACTTTCGATAATCTCTCTCCGACCCATCCAAAACGCTTTGGTACATGCACATACTTGTGCGTCATATTAAAGCCGCGAATATTTCCTTAAGATCTGTATAGAAACATCTGAGTTATTTGAGAATGTATTTCACATGGTGTGGGGTCTACACACGTATATAGTACGTGTCTGTGTGTGTGTTTTTGTGTATATATTAATATATGTGCACAAAAGGAAGTTCATTCTTTGTGACGGTAGCTTGTCGCTGAGTACAGGAAAACTGTTAGTCGAGTACACCCGACTAGAGCACTTTAGCTTGTCTTTTGTTGTTTTTTTTTAAGCCTTTTTGGTTGGCAGCCAAATAACTGTAAATAAGCAGGTTGTCGCGGAATGCGACAACAGTTGTTGTTGTCGTCTCCTGGCGCTCGCGTCCTTCGTTTGAGGCAAATTTGCTTGGATGTTGTTGCCTTCACACAAAAGCACAACAAATGAAAGACAAAAATATTTTGTAATGAAAGGACTTGAGAAATATAATAAATAATGACAAGTCCCCAAGCAAAGTGAAATGCAACCATGAGTAAGGCAGAGCCCCAGCGACCCCCAACCCCTTCCCAGCCCTGGCTTTTCACTCACATTTCCTCGCTGCTGCTGCTGCTGCTGCTGCTGCTCGTTGTTGATGTGCCTTTAAAGCACAATGACAATTAGAAAATCTTTGGCACTGCATAGGAAGGGTTTTGCCAGCTCGTGTTTTCGCAGTGCTCATTTCGAGAATTTCGTATTCTGCCTTTTGGCGTGAAAAATGAGCTGCAAGGCTGGAGAGCCTAAAGGAAAACAAAACGGGGTAAATTTCTTTTCAGTTGCATTTGAGCGTGCAAAAGATTTAGATGCTTGGGTCTTGTTTTTCATTATTTCTTGCCTTTTGCAAATCAGAATGATGATCCAATTGTTTTGAAATCTGTGTCGCGTTCTTCATTAACTAATTGACGTGAATTCAGCTTGGCAGCTTTTGCAGCCCGCCTAAGATTAGATATTTGTTGGTAATAAATACAAAGTGTCAGCAAGTCACGCTTTAAAACATTTTGTTTCATTAAATAAACATTGGACTCCAAATGCCAAGACTTGACTCAAGTTAATATTAAATTGATTTGCGTGAACACAAATTGATAAACTATTATTACATGAACTTTTTAAATATAGATAACACAAAAATTTGTAGTCAGAGATTACAGACAGGCACTTTAATCTAATGCAAAAGTTGCGGATCAGAAGCATATTTGTAAATGAAAATGAATTTGAATCTAAATTTGAGTTTGAATACAACTTTTTGCTGAGCACACAACAAGTGCCTTAATTTTGATAAAGCAATCAAAAAACATTTACTAAATTATTCAAACTTATCTAAAGAGCCGAAAACACAAAAACAGAAACATGCTGACAACATGAAAGCACAAACACAACATAAAATGCAAAACATGAAAACCATTTTATGATGAAATCCAAACAAAAACGCCCCATTTAAAATGCAACCAACTGGCATATATATATGTATGTATGTGTTTTGTGTGTGTGTGTGTGTGGGTGTGCAAATACTCTCTATAACCCAAGGAGAATGCGTGCAGCTCTTGGGAGAAAGTCTCTTCCCCATCCCTTGCCTGGCTTAACTGTTGCAATCGCTGACGAAATTAATTAATTGCTTTGCCTGTCGCTGGCAATTTGCCACGCCCACGCGCCAAACCATCGAAAACTATAACTATAAACTAACTATTCAATTTGCCTTATATGCGTTAGGGACAAGCTGAAATATATTTGGTGTTCTTTTCTTTGAGAATCGAAACGCTGGCGCGGCATAAGACGCCGAGAAAGAGAGGGAGACAGGGAGAGATAGGGCCAAGTCAGCAGCCAAGGAAGCCAAAGTAACTTTTGCCATGGCCCGAAAATCCTTTTTTAATTAAATTTTCTGTACATTTTGCAGTTTTTAGGTTTGAGTAGACAACGAACCCAACGCCTCATATATGACAAGCAAGTCCTTTGACTTCGCCGCGCTCTTTCTTCCTTTTCTCTCTCTCTCTTGCCATGTCTCCCAGCTGAGGCTTCTCGCAGTCTGTGACTGTAACCAAAGACAAAGTTTCAGCCCGGCTGCATTCCGGTTGCTCCTCCTCCCATTGTTGTTGTTGTTGTTTTCTGTCAACTTAATCCAATTACATGCACACGTACTACTCGACTTGCCATAAAGTACATATGAGCGTAGTTTGCACTTTGATTTTGGTCTCGCCTCTTGTCTCCTGCGGTTGGCCGCTTACAGCTGCCCAACTGCGGCCGGCTGCTTGGCCCATGGTCCCGCCACGATTATAATGCAATTGATAAGCGAGAATTGTATCGAGATTACGTAGAGTATTCTCTGAGGTAAGCGAGCGTGAGATAAGCTATCATGTGTCATGTTTCTAAGAGAAGCTATATGATATCTACTAAAAATTCCTTTCTTTGTTAAACTGTGCAACAAGCACTCCGGGCAAGGCCGGGTAATGCCCGCACATATGTATTTATATATAGGTTTTGGTTAATTTACAAGAACACAGAACAAGAGTAATAATATACCATTACATTGGATGATAGCTCTTACTCACAGCATTGTTGCTCTCCGGGTACAACATGATCTCATTATCTGTGTCGCTCTCTCACTCTCTTTCTCTCCCTAGCTCTCTGCAGACTTATCTGCGGCTTATCAGTAGGTGACCTGCTGTGCAAATTGTGCCCGCTAAAGCTAACGATCATATAGAGAGAGAGAGAGAGAGAGTCTCGAGAGAGAGCTGTTCTTTTAGACAACCCTCAGCTAATGAACTCGATTAGCAGATTGTTGAATACCCTGTGAATAGGGTTATAAACAGGTTGTTTAAATATACTTCTGACATTCAAATTATTTGCATTCAATACATACTCAGAATCAGCAAGATCCTAACCGTTCTATCATCAGCAGTTTTCTCTAAAGCCTTGTTCCCTTTTCGAAGCCTTAACTTGTTGAGAATTTCAAGCATCAAGCAACGTAACAGAAGAGCTGAAGCCAGCCAGCTTAATATAAGTATTTATATTATATATGTTATCTAGAAAAGTTACAATTAGTTAAACTTCTGCCAATCATCTCCTTTCAAAAGAGTTTCCATATGCAAAAGCAAATGTAGATTTGGTTTAGACTGAAAATTGCCCCTTTTTTTCATCATAAAATATCAAATTTATTTGTATTTCAATATTTTGTTTTATTTCCGGATAAAATGTTCAATAAAACATTTCTAAAAAGGATATCTGCCAGTCGCCCTTCCATTAACCTGTTCTATTTTTTTGTTTGTCTTATCTCTGGCATTGGAAAAATAAACCAGATGCTGCTCTGTTGCTTTGGTTAAGCTGAAACCGTTAAACGCAGCTAAAGCAGGCGCGTTATCAGTGCGCTCTTCACTAAATACTGCCCCGCCCCACCGACCCACCTCTCACTCTACCTCTCTCTGTCTGTCTGCCTCGCGCTTTGTCTCTGTGTAGCTTTTATGAGCATGACGTGCATTTTTATGATGTGAGCGCACGGTGGGACGCACGCTCGAATCTTTTTTATGTTATTTATATATGAAAAAAAAACGAACCGCTTGTATTGAATGGATGCTGGCGCTGTGTTCACTTCCTCTCGCTGCCCCGAGCTTAGCAGCGTTTATTTATTTTTTGCAGTCGAAACTGTGTGACACTTGCGTCCGGTGTGTGCGGCGGCGGAAGCAAAATTAATTACAAAATACTCATAATTTTGCCATTTTATTCAAACGCTGACATCCACTCAATTGCAGACGTCCAGCGAAGCGCACACAGCGGGCGACCTGACAGCAACAGCGACAGCGGCAACAACAACAACAGCAACAGCAACAGCAACAGTTGCAGCCGTAACAGCAACAGCAGCAGCGACCGCAACAGCAGCTGCCTCAACGCCCAACACAGAAATTGAGCAACTGCAGCAGGCGCTGCTCGAGAGGCAAACGCAACTGTACGCATTGGAGACGGCCTGTCTGAGAGAAACGGAGCGCCAAGTTGAGCTAGAGGACAGCGTGATTGCGTGGCAGGATAAATACGATCGTCTCTACGAGTCGCACAAACGTGTTCAAAAGGTCAATCAGAGTCTGGAGGATAAAATGCTCAAGCTGGTCGATCGCAATACAAACGAGCGAGCACAGCTCACCAGCGATGTGGCAACGCTCAGCGTGCGATTGGCCCAAGCGAACTTTAACATTGCCAAGCTGCAGAGGGAAATTGTGAGTACAACAAACATACTAAATACTACTTAATACATTGAAGTAATTAGTAATATTAAAAGGTTGGATTAGAACAGATTCAGGCTCTATATTTGAAGCGAAGTACAAAGTGACATTGAACAAATATCGATTGGCGATAAGAACAGTGTTGTAAAGCGAAAGATTTTATTTCGTTTAGGCAACTTTTAGACCAGATTCAGGTTCTATACTTAAAGCGAAGTACAATGTGATGGGACATTGAACAAATATCGATTATCGATAAAAACAGTGTTGTAAAGCGAAAGATTTTATTTCGTTTAGGCAACTTTTAGACTTCATAGTGGGGCCAGTTAAGCCAGACCAATCATTTTCCTAGCTTTTCACTATATATATATATATCAAATTTAGATTAAAGTTCTTCTCAAGCTCTTGTCAAAGTTAACAATCACTTTAACAACAGCTATACAGTTCACAAAAAACAACAATTAAAATGATTGCCTATTAAAACTTTCTCTAATGTTCTAAAGTTTTTAATTTTCTCGCTAAGTAAAAACCTAAACAGTTTTTGAAAAATGTACAAGCTCTTTATTTAAATGAATTATTTTGCACACTACTTTGCCAGCTATTACACATGTTGTACACTCTCTCTCACACCCACACACACACGCACACACAATGCTAATGTGTGTTGCACAAAACCGAAACCATTCTCATGCTTTGTTAATTAGTGTAGCGTGCCGCAGCCAAATTGTAATGAGCTTTTCACCAGGATGCTGGAAAAACGCATCGAGTTTGGTTTCGGTTTTGTGCAGCTCCCGTAAGGCTGCCCAACTAATTGTCGGCTAACTTTTTGGGCGGATGGGGGTAGGGTGGTGCGGGGATGGGGCATGAAAAATTGTTAGCTGCGCAACTTTAAGCCGCTGCAAGTCGCTTAGTAGAGCTAAACAAATGCAAGGCGGTAAAGCGTTAAAAACTAGAAACTTTTCCAATTCACTTTGTTTTTTGCCTGCTTTTTGTATATTTCGAAGCCAAACACGAAAAATATCTGCGCAAAAGTTTTCAATTAAGGCAAACAGTAAAACGCCATCGGGCGAAATGCACTTCAGCTGCTCCAGCCAATAGGGGCGGGGAGGGGCGTGTTGATGGTGGGGCAGGGGTAGGTGGACAGACCTAGGAAGCCTTTTAACGCACTTTACTATAACCGGGCCGGCGAGGTGTTTGTGCAGGCACTAGCCCATGTTGAAAACAATTAGCGACCCATTGGCCAAAAGAGAATCGAAAAAGTTGAGAAAATGGTTAAATGTTGCCACCAAAGTTGGGGACACACAATCCCAACATAGCTGGCCAGCTAATATCAACAGAGTGCAAACCAAGGACGGCTGCATTTGTTTTTATTAACTTGTTTACGTGCCTTTGTCTTTGGCTCAACTGTTTGCGCAAATTGATACTTAAAAAGGACATTTCCACCTTTTAAAAACTTCTTCGGCTTGTTCTCTTGCACGGATTTGCTTTGCTGTTGAGAATGCATTGATATTTAAGCTATGGGAATAGCAGAGTATACCCTTTGGCCGGCAGAGGGTAGCTGAGCTGTTTGTTGTGTCTGCAAATGTCTAGCTAACTTTCTTCTTGGCTTTAACCGAATCAACAATTTTAAATTTAAGCGTTACGTTTTACGCATTTTCCACTTTTCTACGTGAATTTCTTTAAATTGGTGCAACCAGAGCAGAATAATTGTTTAAAGTAGAGTTTCAAGTCGGTGGCTTGAGATTTAAGCTATTCACATGGTTTTTTACCTACATGAACAGGTTGTGCGTGGATTTCGATAATCGGGGAAATCAAAACCGATTCGTTTTTATCTACAGCTATCAAATCGAGTACGAAGTCGATCGGTTGGAACGGAATTTAAGCTAGTCACCAAGCTTATCACGCATATTCCATCTTTATTTCAGCTTAACATTTCACGCATATTCCACCAATGACCGTGAATGGTTTTTAAAAATGAGTGTAATCAGACCCAATTAATTTCTTAAGTGCAGTCTTCAACTATAAACTATTATTTTTCACTAATTTTCCCTCCATCCGCGCATTTAAACTATCCACCAATTTCATCACTTATTTTCCATCTTTACTTAAGCCTTCCATATTCCACCAGTTGGCGTGGATTTGTTAAAAATCAATGAAATCATAATCGATAAACATTTGATGTACAGCATTAAAATCAAGCTAGTGCGGCTTAGATTTTATATTGGCAACAACATTTTTCACTAATTTCCCACCCCGGGGTGTGAATTCGATTGGCTTGTGTACAGTTAGCATGACGCATTTTGTTTTTTGGCAAGCGTATATGGATTTTCGTTTATGCTTTGCTGTTGCTTTCTTCTTTTGTTGTCTGTTGTCGCTGCTTCGTGCGTTTGGTGGGGCCTGGCGACAATGTCAATAACCTTTTGTCGTATATTTCGTTTTCCTGGTCGCAAGGCAGCGACCACCCACTTGGCCGGATGAAAAATCAGCACTTGGTCATGGACTGCCGCTGCGTCACGTGCCAGGGCGAATTCTCTGTCGCCCTCTCTCGCTCGCTCTATCTCGCTCTCTCGCCCGCGCTATCATACGCTGTATCTCACTTGCTCTATCTGCATCCTGTGCACCTTTTGGCATGCCTTGGCCATGGTTCGTTAATCTGCCGCTGGCTTTTTGCATGATAGCTTGGCATTTCCGTTGCAAAACACTTAGCCGTACGCCGTAGTCCTGTCTGTACTATGTGGCCGGTTTGAATAGAGGGGACGGCGGCTGTGTCCTGTAATCGCTTGCCATTCTTGACTGTTGTTGTCGACTGTTATTGTTTACTGTTCAGTCTGTATGCAAAAGGGATAAAACTTCAGCGCGCTTTTACTCTGAAATACCCTGTACTTAGCTATTGGCTAAGTCTCTTATAAGTATTAAGTTTTTTAGTCGAAAGCCTGCTTAGCGGTCACTGAACTAAACAACAAAGGAGTATAAAGACTTTTGAGATGAGTTCTAATAAGGCTGCGAGATGTAGTAAGGAACTGCAGGGAAAATATGTTTTTTCCTTTTGTTTTTAACGCTGAATAACGTAAAAATGGTTATTAATACAAGAAATTTTCTACTTATTATGAAACTATCTAGAGCTTATCTTAACTTGAGTAAAAATGATATCAAATTGAAGACTATTATCTCGATTTGGGCTCAAAACCTTAAGAATTTGTTATGGAAGCAGTCACGAAAGGTTTTTTAATTGCCTGCCGTTTTTCTCTCAGTGTATTCCCCAAAGGTATCTTGAACTTAAGAACTTATCTGAATTTAAGTACATATTATACTAGATTCGAGATCTTCCATCTCGATTTCGACTCTAAGCCTTAAGAAAGTTTCTCTAATTTGCCTGCCGTTTTTCTCTCAGTGTGCTCATGTGACAATATCTAAGAGGAATATGAAATTTTTAGGAGATTGTAAAGCTATTTCAGAGCTTTGCTGTTAACATTGTTAACTTATTATTTAAATAATCTCCTTATCAAGATAGTTATCATATAATGCTGGCGAGAGCGCAAGATAGTTGAGTTGTAAATTGTGTGCTAGACAAAAGACAAAGCCAGATGTTATTTCGACACATGCTTTGGTCTCGACCTTAATTCCAGGATATTTAGCTGCATATGACTGGCATACTCTTCGGTTCGTTTTGAATATTTGAAACGTCCATGCTGCCATTGTGATTCACCCATAAACGTTCGCCATCCATTGCAATTCCCACTTGCATTAAATGCCAGAGTAATTGTAAATATGCTGCGGCACTCGACGGTGTCCCGGAGCGTTGCAATTGGAGCAGATAAAATGCAAGCACACACAGTTCTCGTGGCAATCGCACAGCTCATGCACAGCTCCATCTACAAATTCTTTCCCTTTCTTTTGCACGAGCACAGGTAAAAACTGGTGTAATTAATGTTACCTGCCTGGCGGCATCTGTTTTGAGTGTTCGCGTTGCTCACTTTTTCGAGTCAAGACGCTGCCTCATTGTCAGCTTCCATTTCAATGCGTTGCCCGAAACTTTTGGGACGCCCTGTGCAACGGTGCGTATAAGTGATTGCATTCTAGACCTGTGCCTGGCTCCGACTCCTGCTATTCATGCTCCCGTGTCTACCGCAACTCAAGTCGAATGCTCAACTTTGCCGGGCTTAGGCATCGCTGCTGGCTGCTTGTTTTGGGCCTGTGTGCTTAATTTCTTAAAAGTTATTTACATATTTGCCTGATGTGGTTTTCGTAACTAAGCAGCGAGACTTAGTCGGGCCTTTGGACTTGTGGGCGTGGCAGTAGCGCTACATTCTTGTTGACTGATGGCTTTGGAGTCTTGCCGGCAGTTGGCTTGGGATTTGTGAGTTGAGGTAAACTGCTATTTGGGGCAAATATTAGAGAGTCGAATTAGCTTTATCTAAGGGCAAACAAGTGGGCAAAATGTGGTTAAAACAATGCCGAAAGTTTTGTTTTGTTTAGGGTAAGAATCAAACAGCTTTCAGACCTATTTCCTCCTACTTCTTGCTCTCTCTCATCCCTTTTCTATATTTCTTCGTCTCCCTCTTTCGGTTACTCTCTTTCTCTCTCGTTTGGTGACACTCCTTTGCTCGCATCGCATCTTAAACAAAATCGCCTCTCTATGCGATTTTCACGATTTAAGGTAGCCCTTAAAAATGGTTCTTCAGTTAGCGATATTTGAATAGCTTTCAACATAATTTAAATTATACCTTAATAAGTTAACACACGTCCTTTCTCTTTCTCACACTCCCTTCCATCCTATTCAATTCTGGCTTAGTTTAGTTTATGCAGATCCTATCCAAACACTCCCAGGCTATTAACACAGCCTTTGAAAACTATTCGTTATCGTATAAATCTGAACATGTTAGGGAAACTCGAAACGAAAATCAAATGAAACCAAATCAAACAACGAACAGCATGGAACATTCATAGTTGCCTAATCCCACTGAACCTACCTTGTTTTTAATTTCCTTGCACAAACATTGAATGGGTTCCGGTTGCATGTCAAATGAAGCAAAACAATAACGGACCCGGAAAATATGCGGCCAAAACTGCACGCAGAATAAAACCAGAAAGCACAACCAAATTGTACAAAAGTAGATATATTACAGAGAGCCACAGAGAGAGAGAGGGAGGTGAGAGAGAGAGAGGGAGGTGAGAGAGAGAGAGAGGGAGAGAGGAGTGTAAAAATTGTTTCATATTACAGCAATAACGTTGCGGAAAATCAGAACTGAACTGTTCTTTCGTCCATGATCTGAATCGTTCAAATTTTTTGCTGCTGTTCCTGTTTGTCTTTTGCAGCTGTTGAAATAAAAAACGAATGGTAAAAAATGTTAAGCGAGCGGCGAGAAAAAATTCGAAAAAAATTACCTAAAAGAAAAACAGAAAGGCAGCGCGCGCCCCAAGTAAATAAAAACCAAGGCAACCATGCGGGTTATGCGCATACACCGCAACCTGATGTACATTCGACCAAACTTCTGGTCTATAAATGTCTACCTATACGAACACATTTGCATATCGCAAGCACACACACACACACACATACACACAAACACTCGCACACACACGTGCAGACAGGCTCGCACACATATACAAAGATAGATAGCGGCCATTGTTCCGTAGCTTCAGTTTTTTATGCTACAGTCCTTACACGCTTCTAAAGGATATAATGACTGTGTTATTAACTACGTAACGCACAGGGGGCAATGACTATGTGCTTTGCTTTGCCACTACCCTTTCCAATTTTATTGGGAATTGTTTTTTAAGGGCGTTAACTTTTATATTGACCCCTGGTATACAATCGAAGGGGAGTATTATTAGTCTATTGGGGCTTAAACAAATAAGGGTTTCGATATATTGAAGTCTTTAAAATATAAAGCATAAGTTGTCTGTACTTGTTTGGCCTTTAAAATATTTATTTGGGCTTATAGAAAACTAGTAGAAATTAAAAAAGTTTTTAACTTTTTAATAACAAACTAAATAAACAAATGTAAAAATAGACATTTGAGCCGGCGACCTCTCGCTTTCTAGTCCAACTCCCATTTTATCAATTTCCACTCCAATTCGCTAGCTCTTCAAAAAATGTCCCTGTTAGAGCATCACGTATTCGTTGCTGCCCTGTCGCACTGGCAACTTGTTATGCCTTTTTCCCTTTTAAGTGGCAGACTGTTGCTTTTTTGGCTCTTTTGTTGGGTGGGCAAGCCAACCTGTACGGCGGCATTTCATTTCTGCCCAACAAATCGATATTTTAAGCATTTTAATGTCTGCGCCAAGCGCAAAATGTTGGCGCCAGGCTGAGGCTAAGGCACAGGCCGACCGACTGAGTGTCCATGTCCATGTCCATGCCCGTTTCCGTATCCGTATTCGTATTCGTATTCGTGTTGCCCGTTTCCTGGTATACACACAGCATATACCCTTATGCTTGGCCAACCCCAGAGCTGGTAACATGTGCACCTCATATTTTTCTGCAATTAGCCCTAATTTAGTGTATCAATCATGATAAAAAGCACCAACAAATAAGCCAACTTCACTTATTTTTAGAGTGCTCCCCACAACCCTGTTCGAGCGTGGAGTACATATTTTTAGCTGCCACCCGCACAGATAGCCAAGTGCAGTCTGTGTTAGTTTAAGAGCCATTTAAGCTGAGCCATTGTGCTGCCAACTGAGATTCGGACTGTGAACTGGGCTCAAGTGTGGGTTGATTGTATTTTGCATGCCAAATTGCCGCTATGTGGGCCACAAATTAATGGCACAGAAGAGTGAAAACATTCAGAGCACACTTTATATAAATGTTGCCAATTTTAACTAAAAGGTAGCTAATGTTCTGCTATGTACCCAACATTTTTGGTGGGGTTACGAATTCGAGTGCCAGCTTCAGATTGTTCGCTTAAATATTATTAAGCAAGGGTAGGGTTAGGGTTAAATTAGGCAAAAACATTAAAAAATGTTATTAAGTTTTCAATACGACTCTAAAACAGTTAAAAGAACATAATTAAAATGGTATCAAACATGAAAATGGACTGAGTTATGGAAATTTAAAGTCTGGGAATCGATTTGAATATAGATTTGGGATATATTTATACCCTGTACCCATTAAAAATGGGCAAAAGGAGTATAATGTATTTGTGCAAATGTATGTTACAGGCAGAAGGAAACATCTCCGACCCCATATAGTATATATATTCTTGATAAGCATCAATAGCCGAGTCGATCTAGCCATGTCCGTCTATCTGCCCATCCGTCCGTCTGTCTGCCCGTCCTTCCGTCCGCCTGTCCGTATGTATGAACGCAAGGATCTCAGAACCTATAAGAGGTAGAGACTTGAAGGTTCTCCTAGTGTCTACGCAGATCGGGTTTGTTTCCGATAATCGATAACTTACTCCGTTACCAAGCAATCGATAAAAATCGATATCGACATCCTGTTTTTTGAGCAATTTTGGTAAATAAAAAGAGCTAGAGTCATCAAACTTGACATTCAGCTTCTAGAATAGTATATATATCTTCATTCAGTGTTGGAAGAAGAGAGTTCAGGGTATCCCCTAGTCGTGAGCTCCCGACTAGAACCTCCTACTTGTTATTAATTAATAAACGTTTTGTAAGGAATTCTCTTTCTTTTTTAATTTAATTTGAAAAGACGTATGGCAAAATCAAGTAATAACATTCAATTTGCCACAGAGAATAAATCTAAAGAGCAAAAAGCAAGGTGACCTTCGACCCTGTAATTCATTTGGGTTTCGCCTAGTTTTGAAGATTAAAAGGCGTAATACTACTACAAGCAATAACGAAAACTCGAAAAGGTTATGAAATAAAATGAACAAAATTGAGAAACAAAATCGGAAAAGCAAACAGGCAACATTCAACCAGAAATTGATTGAGTTTCGATGCGGCAGCGGCAGCCTTTCGCTTTGCCGTGATAAAATTATTTTTTAAAGCAAACAGGGCTTAAATTTGAATTTTTGCTGAATATTGGCAAAAATGCATGTACATCAAACGGTAAAGGTAGTGAAAAATTTTGAATTTTGAGCAGCTTTTGTATCGGATTAATGGAAACAATGACCGTAGCAGACATTTGCCACAATTCTGGCTCCCATGGCAGCCATTCAGGTTTTGATGATGCTTTCACAGGCGTCTCTCGCAGCCGAACCCCTCTTGACTGTTGACAGGCAAATGCAATTGAGCAGCCCGACCGGTAAAATATTTGGGGCGGACCACGCCCACCCTCCCCTTAAAAACAAGCAGGCAACACAACAATTTGTTGTTAGTTGGAGGCACAGAAAATACAAACATCAAAAATTTGTACTGCACGTGGCAAACAATTTTAGATTTTTGGCAGCGTTGTTTGGTAACCAACGAAAAGCTGAAAACCAAACAAAATGCCAAAATGGAAAAATATATATATACAAAGGGTGTTGCTTGTTAGTGCACGTGCATGTGTGCGTGTGTGAGTGTGAGTGTGTGGCATTAGTGGTGTGTAGCTTACAACGCAGCTCACATAAAACTTTAATATGGCCGTCGATGCGAGTTTTGCTCGGAGAGTCGCAGACCCTCAAGTGCACCAAGTGCGTGTGTGTGTGTGTGTGTCTAAGTGCAGCTCCGCACTGCAGTTATGCAATTTTCATATTGAAGTTTTGCGCTGTGGAAAAGACTGGTCGGAGCCATGTGGCACGCAGTTGCAGTCGTGTTTGATGCGCGCCATTAGCCGAGAGCTTTCTAATTTGCAAATATGCGTTACATTTTGTTATGGACTTAAATCAAGTGTCAACAGAGCTAACAAAATGCCACGCCCGTTTAACCCATCTATACAGTTTTATGTTTTCTTTTTGGCCATTTGTCAAGTTTAACGCGGCGTATGCGTTATATTTATGCATGTAAGCTCTTCGAGTGTGGCGCATCGGTTCGAATATTCGTCTGCACTTGATATATGCACATTGAATTGCCAGCGAGCAACACGTCAGCCACGCAAATCAGCAATATATCATTTGGTCTGCTTCTTGCGCTTTGTCTTTTCTCCACTCTCAACTCCCCTGTCACTCTTCTTCTCACGCTGGTTGCTCTTAAGTGGCATGCAGAAAAAAAAAGAAGAAAGTTTACGTCAGTCAGCCAGAAGAGAACAGGCAACAGCCTGGCAGCTAGGCAAATGCAGTAGTCCGTTCGTCTTATCGTTTCTATCGCAACGCCTTTTTTTCTTGCTGTCTTTTAGTTTATATACCCTGTATCCATTCAAAATGCGTAAACAAAAAGGGCATATTAGTTTTGTGCATATGTTAAATCTGGTTTCTTTCTTGAATCATATCATAATATCGTTTTGATCAGCTGAGCTGAAAGAAACTGGATACATATGTATGTACGCTTCGAGCTTGACAACTTTAAGAGTTCCAGAGGCATACAATTTGAAGTATTTGAAGATAATAAGAAATGCAGACATGGAATCTGATGTATAGCTTGACGTTTTGACGCTTAAACTATTACACTTAAAAGACACCCAATCCCGATCGAAGAACGAAAAATGCCAAGAGGTATATGCTCTGGCTTTGGCATATGCGCATAGTTGGTTACACTATTTAAGCACGGAAAATCTAATAAAGATCGGACTATAAGCTCCGAAGTTTATAAAGTATGTATTCCCCATTGTTTGGGGCTATGCGAACCATGGCCCTTTGTCCCTGTGTATACTTTGATGTAAATATGTATAGAAGAACTTTCGATTGCCAACTTGGACTTAATACAGGGTATTTTGGAGTCGTATAACACCGGCTTAGCAATCTTACTTGTTTTCTCTTCTCTTCTTTTTTTTTATTAGTTTCCTGACAGTGGTTCACTTTACGTCCGCGTTTCACGCTCAGCACGTTTACCTCCGCGCCTCGGCCACGTTCTCCCTTAGTGCTATTTATTATGTAACGCAAAGTATGGCAAATCATTTACATAAATCAATCTTAAGCGCCACTCGAACAGCGAACCTTAACCCGCACAGTGTCCATGCTGAGTGCCACCCCCTCCCCCTTCTACCCTCCCCTCTCGCCATATTCGAGCAGTGTCCATGCTGAGTGTTGGCGACGCCATTTCGGCTTTAAGTGCCATTTGTAACGCAAACTTGCAGCTTGCCGCCTTTCATCGTTCCATAATCTTGCAGCTCTTTGACCTATTAGAACTTTGCAAATTTGGCAAAAGAAATACATAGATTGCAGTTCTCGGAGTTGCAAACTAGAAATTGTTCGAAATTTGTATAGAATACTTTGAAGTTTGCAAACTGTTCCACTCATATTTTATTTGATTAAGGTTTGAGAAAAGGTGCGCTTCTAGTTGTTATATTTGATTTGATTAAATTTCAGCTTGGGAGAAATAAATATAACCCTATACGATGACAACTATATGCTATGGCTTAGTAGTAGAAGCAAGCACTTGCCTAGATTGGGCGAGATATTCTGACAAAATATAAGAAAGGAAAGTATACTCAAGGCCTGATGCACGACTGGGGGATACCCTGAACCTCCCTCTACCAACAACTAATGCTCGATACGAAACGAAACATATTTGATCTGTATTATTCTAGAGTTCTATGGCAGCTATAAGATATTGTTCTATAATATCGCCCAACCTAGAGATGTGTGCGACCTAATCCAAAGGACGAATTAATCAAGGCATTCCAGGCCTTCTAATCTTATGCTCTATAATACATAAATCCTATAAAGGAAAGCTCTCCTGACACTATTTATTAAATTTTTTATTGCTCTTCATGCACTTGCTCAGCATTTATACCAAAATCCATAAGTTACCGCAGATTTTGCTTTTGTTTTTATTTTTATATATCTTCAGCTTTTTCATATTTATGCCTTGATATTTGGCATTTATTGCAGCTCGACCTCGACTTATATATTCCTGCTGTTATTTCGTTGCGCTCCACATATTGTGCATACGCCGTGTTGCACGTGCGGATTGTGCAACATTTTGCAACACACACACACACACACACGCCGAGTTGACTGTTGCTGTTAGTCATAAAACTTCTCAGGGCTGTTGCCTGGCTTAACTTTGTTGTTTAGTGTAAAAGCCTTACAGCTGGTTTGTTGCGCGTCGCGTTGTTGCAGCTACTTTTACTTTGTGCGCATTATCACTTTGCTGAGCAACAAAAAAATGGGACAACTTTGTTCGATCTGCTCAGGCTCACACACACACAGCACACACACACACTCACTCACACACACAACAACTGTAACAACTGATATACAAAATGCTTCGGCAAATAGTTTGCCCGGCACTTAAAGTAGTTTGCAACACACATTTGCAACACCTTTACTTGGCCTTTTAGCAACACACAACTACCCCCTGGCTACCCCCTGCGCCAGCTACCCCTTGTTCAGCCCTGACGGCAGCTGGCAACTCTGGCTTTCAAAAAATTTCGTTTGCGGGTGGCAGCTTTCAACTTTTTCAAGACACCCCCAAAAAAAATAGTTGGCTTTTTTTCTTCTGGTTTTGGCAACGCATCTTGTGGCGCAAGTGTTGCCAGTTATTGTTGTTGTAGTTGTTGTTGTAGTTGTTGTTGCAGTTGTTGTAATAGTTGTGGTTGTTGCTTTTGCTCTGCTCTTAATGCTTTTTGCTATATTGCCAACATTTGCCGCTGTTGCGTCGCCTTTAGCGGCGTCTAAATAAATAAAATTGAAATAAATATCAAATAACTAGAGCAAAAAGCGACCGGGGGAATCATTATGCGTGAGAAGGGAAGATAAGGGTAAGAAATGAGGGTTGAACGAATGATAGGGAAAATAGGAAACTAAAAAGGGCTAAGAACTTATAAGCTTTTAGATACATGGATGAACGTAATTGTATCATATGTTCACTCAGATTATGAGGATTTACTGTACTTTAATTCTACGAATGCCATCTTCAATCTTCAGTCAATCAATCAATCAGTCAGTCATTCATCTCAATTAAATAGATATGTATGTATAATAGGTAAATTAAGTTTTTTTTAAATCACAGCTCGCTCGAATTGCTTTTAATTTCTTAACTTGATTCAGTCATTTATTCAAAACATGCCGCAATCTCAATTTACCATTCGATTTATTGGCAACCTTTGGCTCCCCATACCCCTACCCCCCATTTCATCCTGCCCCTCTTTATTATCCTTCTCCAGCAGCTGCAGCAACATTTACATAAGTTATTAGCTAATCCCATCCTTTCAGCGCTGCCAGCAACAACGCTTTACACTAATTGTTGCACCCCCACACATACACAAACATACACACACACACACACACACCCACACACACACACATGTCTTATGCTGTCCCTTGCCTTTCCCTTACTTGCCTCAGCTCATTCTCCACATTTGGCATTTTATTGTTTCCATGCTTCGCATTTTAGTCTGACACGCAAATAAATTTATTTCTGCCCCTCGACTAAAAATCAAATGTTATTCTCTGCCCCAACTCCTGCACAACCCACACCCGCCCCCTGCCACATGCGTGGTCGTGTTTTGTGGGCTGGTTGGGGTCTCACTTGTAACATTGCGTATACGCAGCGTATACGCCTTCAGTACGTAATTACTGCGAAGTAATCGCTTGATTTTCGTTACATGTGACTACCACCCAGCACCCACAGCTCCTTCCAGGAGGTTCTCCTGCTTGTTGTTAATCATAAATTCGTTGTTGCTGGTTCGCTGGCTTGCATTGTTTTGGCATTTGGCGCCAACTGGCTGCATGATTCATCGCCGGGCATCAGGCAAGGGGCAACATCGTCATTCCGCACGTTTCGCTTACGCAACGTGTCGCCTCCTGTCTCAACCTGCTGTCCTGTCCCATCCCTGTCCAAGGTCCCATTTGATTGAAACGCATTTTTATGAATATCCGTTTTCTTTTTATTTTTATTTTTTTTATCGATTTGTCCTTTTAATTTTTGTGATTCTCCTCGCACACATACACGGTTTATGTGTGTGTCTGTGCCTGATTGCGCTCTGCTGTGCTCCTGGGGCTTCTGCTGCTGTTGTCCTGGGCTGCCTTATGACCTGCTGCCAGCTGCGCTTTCATGCAAATATATTGTCCCTTTTTAATTAAAACACAAGTCTTAAATTAGTGCGCACGCATACACTGCCAGAAGCCTATATATATATATGTACATGCATGTGTGTGTGTGTGTAGCCCTTTGCCCTTAAATTGTCTCAGTGTTAGTTATTTATTGAAAGCCATTGAAAACGTATAAAAGGGCATAATGGTTTTGTGCATCACCAAGCCCATAACATATATCTGTCTTCTATCTACCTTGGTCAGAACGACGAGCTGAGTCGATCTAGACAATTTGGCCTGTCTGTGCTTCAGACAGAACGCGTAAATATGACGAACTACAAAGGCAACAGACTTAAAAGCGCGTTTATCAAAAAAGGGATAGATAGAACCTTGAGATTTGGCATGGACACACCCCTCAAATTTCATAAAGATCGGACTGTAAACACCGAAGTAAACCAAGACTGCTTTTACCATATATACTATGGAGCTAAGGAAAGAAGAAGCACAGTTGCAGCTTATGTGCATAAGTGTGCGTGTGCTTTAGTGTATGTGTGTGTAAAAGGAAACTAGCCCGATTCTCACAGCTGCTCGAGGGTATTTCCCTGTCGATTAGTTTCGATCAGTGCACTTTTACTTCCTTCTATTTAGAGTCCTTGAGGTCCTTTACGAAGTCATTTAGCCGATGCCTTGGCTTCGACTCGTTTGACATTTAAATTCTGTTGTTGTTTGGTCAACGTGAACATTTTGTAATTTGCTTGGCTTTAAGAAAGTTGCCAGCAGCATTTCCTTTGGCTGCCCGCTCCAGCCAGACACCGCCGCCTCGACCAACATACATACGCATTCCAGCCATAAACAAGTTGGCCACGTCGCAACACCACCGCCGCCACCGCCGCCGCCCCCGCTAGCCGACAACATGTTTGATGTGTAATTTCTGCAGGTGCTCATTAAAAATAATTACATCTGCTTTGGGCCAAGAAAATGGCAATGGCAAAAAGGCAGCGAAGCTGACAGGTGAAGAAACTGGAACTGGAACTGGAACTGAGTTTCCTTCTTTTCATTTCTCTTATTTTATTTTGGTTTTTTTTTATTTCAGCATTTTAATTCTGTTTTTCGCGATAAAATTCAGATGCCTGGCCCCATTTATATTCTATTTACACAGTGTAAACAAGGCGAACGCGCGCAGGTAAACAAATAAGGGAAACAAATTGTTCGTCTATTGTGTGGTATTTTTCAACCGTGTGCTGAATTTGTGTATTGAACTTTGGAGGGGTTTGTTTATGGTTTTACTATGGGTAGAAGTTGAGAAATAAAGTCAAATCTGAGCTGGCAAACAGAGCTTGTAGGCTTACTCTCTTATGGAAGATCTTTCTATGAGAAAGATTTTTGCAGGATTAAACATATCATATCATACCTTAGTTTCTCATAGAGAGTGAAGTTCGACCCATATCTTCGATTTGCCAGCTTAGAACGAAGCTTATGTCTTTATGTGAAAAGTCTATCAACATCATAAAGCTCCTGCAAAAGGATTGCTTTTAAGCTCTACTTTAATATGTTCGCTTGCCAGGGTATTTAACCTTTGGCATCCTCTGTTTCTTTATGCCAGCTCTGATTTGTCATTCAACAATCGATTGTCGGAGACCTTGAGAAAACAATTTGCAAAGCATATTTAAATAATTAAGCGCATGCAAAACGAGTCCCAAATTCTGAAGCCGTCTCAAGTTGGCAATGCCAGCGTTTTATTTAGAGCTTTACGGCTTGACATTCTGTTGGAAAACCTCAAAGATAAACCTAAATAAATCACGCACACACACACACACACACACACGCGCTGATTGGGGTGACTTTGTATGTGGCTAAAAAAAGCAAGAAAAGAAAGATGAAGAAACTTCCGCACTTTAGACATTTGTACTTTTAGCATGGCCTGAACTTTGATATCGAACTGAAAACAGCACCCATAAAGCCGGCCACAGCAACTACAACAACAACAACAACAACAACACACACACATACACACACAAGTATATTTATGACCATTTTCATGATTGACCGAATCACACAATGGACATTTGGGCAGCTGGAGGGGGGCTGTGGATATAATATATGAGCATTGCCCGGCTTTCATTCTGAATGTGCGTGATGAATAAATGATGCGCCATGGCAGTCTCAATGATTTGGCTTTAGTTTCGCTTTGCCTTGCATTGCTTATCCCCAGCACACACACACACACGCAGACTCTCACACACACGCAGACTCTCACACACACACATTTATGGAAATGTATGTGACATAAAGTCCAGTAAGCTATACACTAACATAAGCCTCATATGCAGCTAGTCCAGAATAGATTCTTATAAAATTGGTCTTCAAATGTGCTTAGGGAAAGAAATATTGCTTAAATTAGAATTAATATCAAAAAAATGACTCATCGATTTGATTAGGCTTGTCGGAAGCTTGAAACGATTATTTTGCAGATCGTACATAGAAGTATTATACGAAAATTCATATTTCCAATAACTGTGCAAAAGAGTATAGAGATAGTTCATAGGCATCTTCTTTAGATAGTTTGTTTAACTTTCGTTTTTTTTTCTTTTTTTTTGTTTGACTCTGACTTATAGCTTCAATTGCCATGTGTCGCATATTTGTTGCTGTTGTTGCGAGAAATATAAATGTAAATTCTAAATTTTCTACGCACAAGCGCACATTAAGTCTGTTCCCAGCTCAAAACCCATTCACATCTGCCGTTCGCCCATTTTTATTTGCTTTTCACATTAGACAATGCCCCCGCATGTCACTTCTATGTGTGTGTGTGTGCGTTGGTATGTGTGGGTTTGATATCCTGCATGAATACACAACAAGGAAAACTCGGGCTGCTGCAGTCTATATTTGTCATGCCAAATACACACACCCACACCCGAACACACACACACACATATTTTAGCAGCAAAATATTGTAGTGTGTCGATTGGATAAGATATCAAGGCCTGAAGTATGGGGCTTCAGTTTTGGTACTAGCTTGTGTTATCCTCACAAATATATATGCATAATGTTGTGTATTTAATGCAGTGCCAAATGCTTGACTTGGCCCCCAAACACACACACACACACACGCACAAAATAAACGTTCCCCCAAACCCCGAGCGCTCGTCAATGTTAACGCTTATGCTAATTTTGGCCAGATCTGAGCACCGCTTAGTGTGTGGCCTTCTCACTCAATGTTGTCCTTGTTAGCCTTATTGTTCCACTGTGCCTACTGCTGCCTCTTCTTGCTTTATGTCTGTGTGTGTGTCAGTTGGCAATTGGAGCAGCACATGCAACAAATTTGATGTGTGGCACATAAGAGCTTTTGAATACAGATTAAAGCGGCAAATGTCCTGCTGCAGCTCTCCCCACTGTGTCTCCGGCTGTCTCCCCGTGGACTGCAGATTAAGCGCATAAATCAGTAAATCAAATGCAGCAGTTTAACAATAATGCAAGCATTATGTATCCCCTCCCTACCCCCCACCTGGCAGCTGAACAGCCCGCGGATGCTTTTGCCCAACGGCATACTAAATGTCCAGGCATATAAATGACATGCAGATTCACTTTACTTAGTTGCCTGGGCCACTGCAGCGTTTGCAAAGCTTTTGAGTTACTAATTAGATTCAGATAGGCACTCCCCACCCCCTTACCCTCCCCTCTCCATAGCCATACACAGCAGCCTGCCACGCCCATTAACAACCTGGGCGGGCAGGCAAACGCCCGCAGCTGCATCCCTTGCTCAAGTCTAATTTAATTTACTATGCAATTCTGTTGCTGTTGTTGCTGTTGTTGCTGTTGTTGTCGTTGCAAAATTAATTTTCTCATGATTTAGTTGGCATTTGTGGTTTTGATTTTGCGGTTGAGTGGCCTTTAAAGGACTTTAGCCACGTAAATGGACATCAAAAAAACGTTAATTAGCGCAAAATATTACGCATACGTAATGTGCGCCCGTCATTTTGCTGCTGCGGAAGAATGGGTAAGTTAACCCCTGAGAACTGCGCACATGCGACGCCAGTTAGGCATTTAAACATATAGGAATATGTAGGCCATGTCAATTTAAATGTTATATATATATATATACATATAAATCCAACTGCTACGTGTAATTTAATGTGTACCCAATTAGAGCTCAGCTTTCGCTTGGTTCATGCGTCGAGATGTTATGAATAGAGAAGAGCTGAGAACGTGCAATTATGTTAAAGTTATTGTGAACAACTAAGAAATGTTATTTTACAAAATGTCATTATATACAATAACACCGAGCGCTTTTATGAATTCTGCTAAAAACTTTTAGAAAATATAGTTCATAATTTCTTGCAGAATTTCTAAACTTATTATTGCATTCTGTCCCTTGCTTCCGCAAACTCTTTACATATCTTTATATATGGACCATTTACGGTGGCTGCCAACTTGTTGGCTGTCTTTTTACTTTACCAACTTTATTGTGATAACTAACAAAAATTGTGAAATTTTACAAATATTTCAATGTACAACTTGCTTATCAGCTTATGAGCTTCATAGTTTGTTTAGCTATTACCTACTGTAAAATGCCAGCTTAAAAGAAAGCAAAGGTAGCTAACTCTGCAGCCAACGTTATTAATTAAAACGTTATTAAATTAATTAACCGTTATTAAGTTCTTCAACTTTTGAATAAGATGTCTAAGCGTCGGACTAGCATGCGGCAAGTAGCCGGCTCAAATGCAGTAACAATCGCTAGAGGAATCTACTGACGCTTGACGGTTTGATATTTGCCGAACTAAAGAGATTTAAGAACTACAGTGAAGCTTGGTATTTGCCGAACTACACCAACAATGTATGAACTATAGGGAAAACTCGCTTGGGCGAACAGCGAACGCCGGGTAATATTAAACAGAAGAGGAATGATTCTGGGCTTATTCTTAACGGATAATAGAATTGTACATTACGACAGTTCGGACTGTACTTGCACATTCATCATTTTAAATTTTGTCACGGGCAACGCCGGGCTATATTCCACATGTCTATTAAACATCTTTAAGCCTTGGCACATATTTGCTGCTCAAGCCCAGAACTTGTTTTGTGATCGCCACGCCGCATAAACCTTCGGTTAGCATGTCAATATTACTCCAACCGCCAAGCACCCCTCAGCCCCCGCTCCGCCCCTCTGTGCCAACCCTCTTTGCCCATAGCTGCTATGGTGGCATGTAGCTTACTGTGGTTCCCCGTTTAGCTTGCGGTCAGTTGGTCGTCGGTCAGCAAACAAGCGTGAAATTGCACAGCAATCGTGTTGGACTGGAAAAAGGTGGAAAAAAAGAAAAACAGATGGAGAAAGAGGGGGGAGCGATGGTGGGGAAAGCGAGGGAAGGGCTGTGAAAGCGGCACAAAAGGCAATCAAACTTGCGGCCTATGAATGTGAAGTCCTTTAACATGCTGCATGCGTTGCATTTTATTTGCATGCGCCATTTGGGCCACATGCAAAGCAAAATCCTTTGTATCCTTCTCTCTCTCTCTCTTTCTCTCTGTCTCGCTTTCTCTTTGTCTCTTTCGAGCACAGCAATTAATGCGCTATTGATGATGTTTGATTAGAAAAGTCTTTTAAATGCGAACATTGTACATTTATCTCGGGCAGCTGCAGCTGCAGGCGATTCTGTTATTCAAATTAAATGCATACATGCGCTAATGAATCAATTATCCTTATTACTTGGCCATGTGCAAACACACACACACACACACATACATACACACGTGTACACAATGTTAAATATGCATATGCAGCCCACACACATGCGGGCGGGTTACGCCCTTCAATGCGCCACAACGTTTGGTTTAATTAAAACCGAACCGATTCGATACGATTCGTTGGCCAAGTCCGCAGCACGTTTTAAATTTAGCGCTGAGCCAAAAGAATTCTGCAATCCTGGTCAGCCCAAGTGGAAGGGGCGAGAGAGGGGGGCATTTCATTAAAGGGTGTAAAGTTGAAAAATTTATTTGCCCCATGCGCCAAGCGTGTCGCTTAACGTTATTGAGCCTGAATGTCGATTGATGGCGACTGCCCGGCTCGATGCGGCAATGCTGTAAATTTTGCAACGCCAGTGAACTGCACTTTGAAGGCTGGCCCAAAGATTTGCGCCCATAAAGTGAGTATACGGTGTACATACATACATATATACGCTTGGGGAATAATTGTGTACTCTGCTGATAGGTAGACGTGTAATAGGCGGATTGAGAGCCAACCCTAAGTGAAGCTGTTCATTTCAAATTAAGATGCTTTTACTTAAGGCGCCCGTGCATAACATATTGTTAATAACATAAGTAATGCACTCTGTAAAAGTGTTCGTAATCGTTACTATGGTAAGCTAACTGCAGCTTTTCTCATGTTGGTAGGTTGTGGAACAAAATTCAAGCTAAGAAAGTTCATTTAACATTTGTGAATAACATTAAGAATTTGCTGTTAAAATAATTGTAATGCTGAGTCAGCTGCTCACGTATAATGTCTGGGCTTGGAGTAAAATTAAAGTGAAAATGTTTATTTTAAAGCAAGAGGATTGCTGTATAAGCGATTTTCGACAACATTTCGTAAATTACATTAGCTATGTGCTGTTAGGTTAAATGTTGCTTGTATTAAAGTGACAACAGGTTCTTACGTGTGTTAGCTTTTCCTTAAGGCAACTTTACATAACATTTATTTAATCACATTAGCATAACTAGCTTTAATGCTGACAATGTTAAGGTAACAGCACGACGACAACAGAGCCGTCATGGAATCTGTAAATTTATTTACTTTAATGTTAAATCAACAGTGTTTTATTTGCAATCAAGAAGCTTATCTTAACATTGAAAATCTTCTAACAGCTTATGTTATGTAGTTAACTTACGATGCGCTGTTAATGCGTATGTTAATGTACAGCCCTGTAAATAGTTGTTATATTTGCTGCCTAAAAGTGATGATAACATTTAAGCGCTTAATGCATAGGACTTTTCTTTACGCTTATCACCTGTTATTGAATATCGTTTTGTATATGTCGCTGTGATGCATCTTTCGCAGCTTATTGGATTGTACAAAAATTATTGTCGCATAAATAATTTATAACGGATTGCAAAAAAAATGCACAATCGATAAAGTGCAATCAAACAATTCGCTTGGTTATTCAATTGAATTTTATTTCAATTGTTAAAAACTCAATCTACCCCCGTAATTCCATAAAATTCCAGCTCTATCGTGTGCTGTCAATCAGCTTTCAATTATTGCAGCTAATTTGGCTGCCCTTTAAGCTCACGCTATCTATATATAAATATAATGCCATTTGCCAAACCCTCCAAATTGATATATATATGGCATGGCATCCCGATTGCTGCAAATGACACGATGCCGTTCTGGAGTTTATTTCGTTGCCATCGCATGCACTTTTTGTACCACTTTTTGTGAGATGTTACAGAAATCGCTGCAAGCAGCAAGCGCAAAAAACACAATAAAAATGCCAGGATAAACGACAAAAAAAAAAAACAAGATGGGGCTGAAAAATGGAGTAAAAATGAGGCGCATAAAATGCAAGCGGCGGCATTTTGCAGCTTTGCGCTGCTATGCGGCGTGAAAATCCATGGGAAAACCGAACCGAAACCGAACACACAAGAGAAACAAAAGGAATGAAACACGAAATAGCAGTGTGACGTAGCGTGTAAGTGTTGGTAAACGCGGTGCGAAATGGCTCGACGCTCTTTGTCTTTGCGTTTTTTTGCTGTTGTTGCTGTTGTTGTTTTTGTAAATGTACGAATCTTATGTAGGTCAGCCAAGCAGCGAACCGCTGCTGTAATACCCTGTTATTAGGAGTTAGTGTTGCATAACGCTTAAATATGAGCAGTGGCTAAAGGGAAAATGTAAGCTACTTGTAAATGTAATATAATATAATGTGTCTTCAAACAAGTGTGCAAATATTTGCTGTACTCAAAATTACTTTGTGAGGTTATGTGGCAAATGCGTGGTATATCGTTATTCAACACTGTCGCTAATGTCATTTGACTGGCAATTGTGGTTGCTGTTGGCTGCAGTTGCTGTTGTTTAACAAGTTCGAGTGCAGCGCATTTGTAAAATTTAAGAACCATCTAAACTTTGGCGTGTGTGCGCCACAAATGCAAAGGGAGAAACAGAGAGCGAGAAGGGGAGTTGAATAGGGAGAAAGCAAGAGGGAGAGAATAAAAGAACTTTTTGAGGCTGTCGCTGACACCAAAACACAAAAACAACAGCAAAAAGTTTGTTTAACAATGTGCAAAGAAGCTGAGAAATGGTTAGGAACGGAAAATGGCCGGGAACACGTTTAGGCATGGGCGAGGGGTAACTGCAGGATGTGGGGTGTAGAGTATATGTAAGGTGGCAAACATATTTGACATTTGCATACGAAAAGTGTCAAAAGGGGAACACACACACACACACACACACACACACGCACACACATGAGGCCGCAACTTCCGTTACGCTCTTATCTTAGTTTATTGTCTGTTACTCACACAATTTCCATCTCTCTCTCTCTCTCTCTGCCTCTCTTTTAGGAGCGCTACAAGGCCGACATTAGTCTTGCCATACAATTGCTGCAATGCAAACCGGACAGCTTTGTGCCCCAGAAGGTGTCCTCGGTGAGTATTGTTCCTACCAGCTCCAGTTGCGAGGTTAACCCAAAGTTTTGAGCATGTTTTTCTTTGCAACTTGAATATCTTTTAGCTGCCAATTGACATACAGTCCAAGGTGTCCGCCTATATGCGTCTGGAGACTAATTCGCATTCGGATTCCGAGTGTAGCAATAGTGGTGTGGGCGTGGCAACCACAGCTTCCTATAAAGTGCTTCCGGTCTCGGACTCACCGCCGCCAGCGCCATGCCCCTTTCCGCCCACCGCAATGGTGTACTCAATGCGGGGCCTCGGTAAGTGTTAGTAGACCATTTTGATTTTATTATTTCTTAAACTCCAACTCTTCATTTAACTTTATTTCCCTCTATATATATACATATTTATTTTCTGCTTAGTAAATTGAATTTGATTTCTCTCCATTTATTTCCGTGGCAACATTTCCTTATTGGGGCACAGATTGAAGGAAATTTTTAAATTTGTTTACTCAATCATCATTTACAGCACTTTTCACATACCCAACGTCGAGACATTACATTTGTTTGTTATTTCTATTAAGTTGCTCATACCCTGTACTCACTGAAAACCTATAAGAGAGAGGGCATATTGGTTTTGTTTAAGTGTATAAGTGTATATACAGGCAGAAGAAGGCTTTTATATTAGACATAATCTTGTTTGGCATCAACAAGTTTTTTTTAGCTATAATCATCCATCCGTATATCTATACAAGTCGATCTGAAAGAATTCAGATTTGAAGTCCTGTAAGCTCGACTTTCTTTCAAATCAACGATATGATGCTTTGTTGCCATAATATCTATTCAAATCGGTTTAAGGCTTTGGTCCAATGGGCGCAACTCGTTATACAGATCTATTTCTAAGAGCTAGATGCCCCAAATTTGGTATGTAGGTACTCATATAGTGAAAACTAATGAAATACGTTATATTTTTTGGTTCCCTAACCCAGTCCGGCCAAAGTTAAAGAAAAACAAAAGTCGTTTTTGTGTTATAGACTTGGGCTTTGGTATATGCATATATTTGGGTGCCATATTCAAGACCCGAACGTTTTATAAAGATCGGACTACAAATACCAGAGTTATACAAGAACGGATCCTTCATGGAGCAAAGCTAGGAGTAGAAGAGGAATATGCGATGTGTGTGTGTAGTGTGTGTGTGTGTGTGTGTGTGTGTGTATGTAGTGTGAATGTGTTTTCGTATGTGTATTTATATTATATTTTAGTTTTATTATATATATTATATACATTCATAGAAGGCTCGATGCTGGCTACAGGGTATCTCCTGGTCGGGCACGCTCGACTGGCGCACTTTCATTATGTTTTTATACATTTTTTCTTGTAAATAGCTGATTGCCTTTTTGTGTAAATTGTTCAATATGATTGTTTATTATTTCATTTAAGTTTGTTGACATAGTTTTAATTACAGCTCAAATTAATTGTAAATAATTTGTGCAATTTGTGCGTTCGGTTTGATTTGCATTCGTTGAGTGCAATATAAAATGTGTTTAACAATGTTCATAATTCATATTAATTCTTTAGTTTTGGCAATATTTCTGGCTATGAATTTGGGCTAGAAATAATTGAAATGCTCAAGAATTGATTGCCTTTTTTGGGGCTAAATTTGCAGCTAATAAATGAAATAGTCAGCAGGAATTGAAAATCGATTGCAATTGAAATAGTTAAACAAAAGATTATAGATGAAATTTAGTACAATTTTTAAAATGGAAATGTTTAAAAAAAGGAATGGAAATGGGAATGGAATATGATTATATAAGAATGGGATTGATGTTAGCAAGAAAATATAAATAGAAACAGGAATTGGAATTCCAATAGAAAAATGGTTTGAATAGGAAAAGGAAGAAGAATGGGAAAGAAAATATGAATAATAATAACAATAAGAGCTGGGATTGGAATAGGAATAGGAATGGGAATAAGGAAATAACTATAAATAGGAAAAAAAAAGACATGGAATTAGGGAATGGATTGAATTAACGATGAGAAGAGGAATGAAGAAAGGGATAGGAATAATATAAGAATACAAATAGGAGCAGGAATCGGAAGTGGAATAGGAATAGAAATGGAAATAGGAATTGCTAAGAGTATAGAAATAGCAGAAGAAATATGAATAGGGAATGAAGGGAATTAGCCTAGGGAAGAGAAGTATAATTGGAGTGAAACATAAATGAGGAATAGGAGAAAACTGAATATACATATAATTTTTGAGGTGAGGATAGTTAGAGGATGCGTTAGATGCTAAGCCCTTCGGTTACCATATTCATAAAGTCAAAATATTGCCAAAATCTCATAACATAACCGAAACACATATTTGGCCAAGAACGTGCATTCATTTGATTGTTTTCCTTCTGGTACATAAACAGACGCCGGCAATGGCAACTCTGCGAATGCACAAACAGCGTCAGCGAACAACAACAACAACAACAACAACAGCAACAATAGCAATAACAACAGCAGAGGCAGCAGCACAAAGGACACAATTAACAACAACAACATTAGCAACAACAACAACAAGCACAGCTCCAGCCAAACGCTCAACGGTCAACCCAAGACTAACAACAACAACAATAACAACAACAACAACAATGCAAATCCAGACATGATTTCACCCACGGTTATGGCCAAATTTCTGGAGGATGAACTGAAATTGAATGATGTGAAGCACTGCGATACGTGCCAGTGCAGCAAACAGGATCTGACCGTGCTGGCGGACATCGCACGTTCCTATTCGGTGGCGACCCAGACGCCCCACTCGCTGGCAACCGCCGGCGCCAGCACGCTGAACGAGCCGCTGACCCAGCTCTGCCTGCGGTGCCACAGCAATCTGAACTCGCCCTCGCGCACCAACAGTCCCTATCTGATGAAGCTGGTCAAGTCGAGTGATTCGGTCATTTCGGAGACGAAGAGCTCCGTTTCGGATCTGAATGATATGGACAAGCTGTTCACGCTGCCCAAAAAGGATGATCTGATGGTTAATCCCATACTGGGCCATCATAGACTCTGTGAGCGCACTGCTCTGCCGGGCAATGCCAACACGCACATGTATCCGACCACGCATCTGGGGACCTATGCGGGCGCCGAGAAGTATCTGCTGGAGACGAGCAATCTGGGCCAGCTGCGTCAGGGCACGGCTGCGTATCAGCGTCGATTCTTGGACGGCGGCGGCACAGCGCTGCAGCTGCTCAACAAATACGAGGCAACAACGACGACTGCTGCTGCTGCTACGGCAGCCGAGGAGCTGGAGGATGAGGTCAGTAAGCCGCTGCTGGCGGGCATATCACAGCCCAATCTGCTGGAGGCAGAGCAGCCGCCAGTTGTGCAGCTTACCAAGCCGGAGGATGTCTGTGAACCGCAGCCCACCAAGCCATTAGCTGTAGTCGGAGCCGGAGCCGGCGTTGGAGTTGCAGCTGCTCCTGCTAGCTGCCCGCTCAAGTCCAATAACTCGGGCAGCGTGCAGAGCCTGTGGAGCAACAAGACGAGCAGCTGCGAGGGCGCCAAAATGTTTGAGACCTTCAACAGAAATCTCATCAAGACTATCAAGGTGGGCTAGACGGGTGTTGTTATCCATATATCTATACAGTGAAGACTCTCTGGGGCGGACAGTGGCCGTTCGGTAATATCCGCTTATTAGAAAGGGAAGGGTTATGGACCGCCCAAGAGCGGTTTCTCTCTAATAGGAGCGTTCATTAGGGCGGTTTTCACTGTAAGCCACTTTATTTGAGACATATTTCACACTTTTCGCAAAGTCCACCCCCTCTGGGTGGAAAATGTAGGTCAAGGAAGTTTCGCGGAGTTAGAATCAAACTTATTTTCGAAGTTATGTTATATAGACTTCATAGAGTTCTGTAATATAGACTTTAGGTCTGGGATTTTGGAATTTTCAACCGTAGCTGTTAAAAATTGTGCGGAAAGCGTCAACTTTTTGTGTACTAACCGATCGGCTGCAGATTCACCTTCAAAGATGGAAATTTTCGGCTTCAAGCTTTATATTGCGGGCGGATGATGTTGTTTCCAACTTCAGGATATCAAATCTTAGCTTAAGATAGTACGAGCTGATTAAAATTTCTAATGGACGGAAAGTGGGTGGATAGGCGATGTCGAAGATTTGAAAGCAGAAGGAAGAAACTTAAAATGTAACGTAAGGAGGGGATAAACCAGTTAGTGTAAAATATAACTTACGACAAGGAGAAGGGATAGATAAACATTTTTACGGACGGGAAATGGATGGAACTTTGACCGTGCAGAGCCGGAAAACAACAGCTAGCTGTTATATCATATCATCATATCATATCATCATCAAGATCATCATCAGCTTATAGATTTCCAAACCATTTCATGAACATACTACTTCCTTCTTATTCAGGCGGAGAATCCCAAATATCGTGGTCCACGTCTGTGTGCCATGCGCATACAGCAGAATGGACAGAGCAACATACTGCTGGACAATCTGGAGTCGATCGAGACGCATGTGCCGGTCATCTACAAGCGGCGCGAACGACTGCTGGACGAGGAGCTGAACGATGGCAAGGACATTATCACGTCCAAGGAGAGCAATGCGACGGCTGCGGTCGAAGTGTGGCAGGCCTCGGCCATGCCGCACGAGAATGTGGCACTGCAGCCGGTGCTGGAGCCGCAGGTGGAGCTAAAAGAGACTGAAAAGAGCGTCCAGTTGGACAGCAGCAATATGGCCACGGCGGTACCGTCGGTGGCGGCGGGAACAACGGAGGTCGTCGCTGGATCAGGTGCAGCACCTGGCACAGGTGTAATAACTGCGGCGGCTGCTGCTGCTGCTGCTGCCGTCTGCTCACCCAAGCACTCGGCCAACTCGAGCTCGCTGAGCGATGCCATTGACTATCAGGAGAGCGTGCTGCTGCGTCGCCAGCAGCTGAATCGTGTGGCCGAGTGGGTACAGCACAATACACAGCAGTTGGAGCAGCGGGCGCTGCAGCAGCCAGCGCTGCCCACGGACTCCAATTCTGGCACGGAACGGCAATCATCCTACTCGACGCTGGATCGCATGGACTCCATATCCATAGAGAAGCTAAGCATGGACTCGGGCTATAAGACAACGCCACAGCAGCTTACCAATGGCTATGCGGATGCGGGCAAATCCACGGAAGATTCGCTCTCGCCGAAGACGGACATCACCAGCAATTCGCTGCCGGAGGCAGCCATGACCAACAGTCAGCCAGGCGCCGTGTCTGCAGCTGTGATGACCAAAAAGGCAGAGCTCTGCACCACCTACTACAGACGCACAACACGTTCCGGTCTGCCCGTAGCCTATACCACAACCACGACGACCATGACGGCAGTAGCAGCAGCAACAGCAGCTGATTCGCAGGGCTGCTCCTCGGCCGGCTCGCCGTCGCTGCTGTGCCCCGAACAGCCCACGTGTGATATACTCAACTATAAATACTATCCCAATGATACGGACAAGACGCGCTCCGTGCAGGCCGAGCTGCACACGACCACACAGCACGTGGACATCGCCCAGATGGAGTACAATGTGAAGCAGTTTCTGCTTAAGCAGAACGAGTGGTCCATGCGCGCCGAGGCAGCTGCGCCAGGTGCTGCCGGTGGTGGTGCGCCACGTCTGCTGCGACACACGCGCCTCCTCGGACCCGGCGTGGGTGAGCGGGTGCGCATGGCCACGCCTGGTGGCGCCGTGGCAGCCACGCCCAGTGTCCTGGCGCCGCACAGAACTGAAACGAATTTATAAGCGTAGAGAGCAGGCGGCACAGGAGCGAAGCATCAACCAAATTGTATTCTAGTTTAGCGCCAGATACCAACCAGGAGCAATGCTTACAAAAATCTTTAAGTTAATAAGTACCATGTGCTAGTAAATGTACGATATATATACATGGATATATAAATATATATATATGTCTATGTGTAATACTTTAAACTACGTCTAAGCTGAGCGGCTTCAGAGTTGCGCTTATAATGCAGCTATATGGGCATCATGGCGTTGGAATATTGCAAACATACCTAAGTTCATACACTCAGAGAAAACATCTAGTACATCAATACTTAAGTCAAGCACAAGTTCAGAACTTGTAAAGCCTGTTTGTCATGATATCTTGACCTAACTCAGCAATTACGAGCTTCAATCTTCTATCAACATATCTGAAAACTGCGCTTCCAAGCCACAAAGTATTTGGACATTCCCTTTAGTCTTTCTCTTTCCTGTACTTGTACTTTAACATAGCAGCTTTTTCTCTGAGTGTAGCATTTCACACAACCTTCTCGAGTCTTCCTTCTGCTGTATAAACTGTACAAACTAAACTTTAGAGCTTGCTTTCGACATTTAACATGAATTTCACGTTTAAGCCCCAAATGTTTGTCTTCCTTTCTCGGCTTTCTATCATCTCATCGCTCATCGAAACGCCCAACGCCACGCCTATATAAAAATATAGCATATGATTATTCCATATGATATTCAAATTTTCGCATTACCTTTTGGTGTCTGCATGTTAATCAATCCATTTAATTATACAACTCTATATATACATATATATATTATATATCTGCCTAGGCTATAATTATATCGATATTATGCTAAATCGATTGATATGTATTTGATAAGCGCCATTATATTTTCTAGATTCCAATTGTGCAATATTTGTTATTAGCGACAAAACCAAAAAAACAAGACGTAAAGAAATGAATTTTTATTTTTATAAAATGCGACCAAAGAAAAAAAAACCGAGTCATACGAAAACCTATTCGAGAGTTCTATATTAAGTTCGTAATATTCGTAATATCTTAAATCCGCCAAGAACCTGCCTAATGTTTAAGCTTCTACGATATAGCAGCCGCTCTATAATTAACCTATATACAAGTGTACTGTACCTTCTTAGTGAAAATTTGCAGAAACTGTACTCATTCCTGCCCATTAGATGACCTTCATAACACACAGCCTATAAACTCTCGATCTACACACGATCTATATATATATATATATATAGAGGAAAAACTGAATGTAATCTTGAGCTAATTAGCATTGCAACACATATATATATATATATATAAACGTATCTGAACAGACATATGAAACACACACACTCATATATATTTACACATATATACCGCATCGAAAGCATATTCATACACACACACACACACACGTACACACTCGTATATCCGACCCACAACAAACTACTTTGAATGGCTTCAAATTATCTACCGAAACATTTTCTATATACACGCATAATCCCTTCCATATATAAAAACCAAAATTAAATGCCTATTTACTCGTCTATTTACAAGCATAATACATACATACACACATAACATACAAATACATGCATATATAACTCCATATATATCTACACATATATATATCTATATATATATGACTAACATGTATACACTGAGCGAAATGCTATATGAAAAATGCTTTAATACTGTTATGTTTGGCCTATTTCTAAACGTTTAATTAGACACAATTCTCTCATATAAAACAAACAAAAAAACCTATTACTACTTAATAAACAGCTTCGAACTGGCTAGCTGAACAAATTATGCCACATAGTTTTGTTCAGTGTAACTTAACTTTATGCTACATTTAACACTATCGTCAATCAAAACCCAAGAAAGACTTGCAAATGTTCTTCGCAAAAGGAAATAAGCAACCAGTACACAATCAAACCAAACATATTCAGAACCCACGAACGAATCATTGACTACTCGAAAGGAACACACAACTAACACACAAACTACTCAATTCTACTCTTTGCTATCCTCGACAATGCAGGTAAGTTCGTCAATCTAAATCGAAAGAAAGACTTGCAACATGTTCTTTGCAAAAGGAAATACGCAACCAATACACAATCAAAACAAACATATTCAGAACTCACGAACGAATCATTGACTACTCGAAAGAAACACACAACTAAGACACAAACTACTCATTTCTACTCTTTGCTATCCTCGACAATGCAGCTAAGTTCGTCAATCAAAAACCCAAGAAAGACTTGCAACATGTTCTTTGCAAAAGGAAATAAGCAACCAATACACAATCAAACCAAACATATTCAGAGCCCACGAACGAATCATTGACTACTCGAAATGAACACACAACTAACACACAAACTACTCAATTCTACTCTTTGCTATCCTCAATGCAGCTAAGTTCGTCAATCAAAACCCAAGAAAGACTTGCAACATGTTCTTTGCAAAAGGAAATACGCAACCAATACACAATCAAAACAAACATATTCAGAACCCACGAACGAATCATTGACTACTCGAAAGGAACACACAACTAACACACAAACTACTCATTTCTACTCTTTGCTATCCTCGACAATGCAGCTAAGTTCGTCAATCAAAACCCAAGAAAGAAAGGAAATAAGTAACCAATACACAATCAAAACAGACATATTCAGAGCCCACGAACGAATCATTGACTACTCGAAGGAAACACACAACTAAGACACAAACTACTCAATTCTACTCTTTGCTATCCTCGACTTGTACTCATTCAACTCGCTGCTCAAACGAAAGGCAAAAAGATCAAATACATATAATAAAGCCCAGTCGCATATTTCGTGGTTCCACATTCAACAAAAAGAAAAACGAAGAAGAAGCACAACTCGCCGTGCTTTTTGTTAGCATTAGCACACTGCCCCGCCCCCGCACCCGCCCCTGCCCCTGCTTCACCCCCCTACACCCCCTCATCTGCCTGTCCACAGTCACCTCATTAAGCTACGCATTTAAATTTAAGTAGAATTATTTCAACAAATTTTCGAGCTCAAAGAACTTTATAAAGGCAGCCTACGTGTAAAGCTACGATTATTAGCAACAAACAAAAAAAAAACCAATATATATTTAAATGAAATGGAATTTCAACAAAAGCAAAAGAAAAACAACTTAGCATAAATATTTGGACATAAGTTTGACCTCGCCCCGCAAATATCCAAAACTGAAGTACTTTAAGCGGTTTTTTGCTGAGTTTTATTAGACAACTACCCCCCTCTCACCCCTTTCCCCCCTCGGCCCCCTTTAGCCTTATGAGTGTACATTTTTGCGCCTAGTTTGATATAACAATTTTTTGAGCTATCGAACCACCTTAATGTGTAACAACAACTAAACAAACCGAAACAAATTAAATAAATACAAGATAATTTTTGCAAAAAAAATAAACCATATTTCTCTCTAGCTAAAGTTTTATATTTTAAGTATATAAACATATATATATATTAAGTTATTTTGTTTATTGCATTACTTGGGTTTCACATAAGGCAAGCCCGTTTGCCTGCATCCTTCACAGGACGAACAATCGAGAGTCCTTTGTTACTCATTTCGCCGAACTCATTTAGATCTCATTAGAGCGCTTCTCAAAAACACACCTGCTTTCGTTTAGGTAAAAACTGTTTATGTATTCTCGGCATTTTTTCGAGGAATTTTCCAAATGCCTTTCCAGATAATACTTATAACAGTTCTGTCTTAGCCGTCCAATCGAGAAGTAGAACATCAAAAGGTTTGAAAACATAAAGCTAAGCTTGGGCGGACAGCGACCGTTGAGTAATTGGTGTCCGCTCAAGAGAAGGTTTCGCTTAATAGATTGAGGAGATTAAGGAAGGGCGTGGCATGGCTTGTTCGATCGGTTTCAAACCCATTTCCAAAGATCTTTAAGAGAATTTGTTATATACGTGCCACGGGAAAAGCCGGGGAAAACTGCGCTAGTATCCTATACAGACATAGGTCAAAGTTTCTCGCATCCATACCTCGCTCAGATATACCTTGACCTCATTTAATACACATACCTCAGCGATGTGTTCGATTACCAGAGTTTTCTGGGTTAGCCCCCAAAGAGAAGGTCTCTACTTCCATCAAGTTCTTTTGATTATATTCAACCTTAATATTGTGGCCCAGAGATCCGTTGAGCTCTTAAGAACCCTTAGAAAAAGGAAACAAAGACGACAATTTTATGATATTTATTTAGTATATTTTGTGTTTTGTTTTTATTTAAAAATAAATTCCTGCGAAAATGAAATAAATAATTTGTTGCATGCACTTAAACAACTATGGAAAGTATTTCGCTTTTGCTTATCTCTCATTCTCTCCCGAACTTTCTCCTTCTCTCACTTCTTGTCGAAAAATGGCGATAAAATGGCTTCAGTCAATGCGGCTTCTCTGCGTCTGCCTCTTTTGGGCAGATGGAGATGCAAAAATTGTGTGTGAGTGTATGTGGGTGTATGGGTGTGTATGTGTGTGGATTTAGAGAGCAACTGCATCAGCGGGCGCGACGGGCTCCGGCTGCTGCTCAACAGAATTGTTGCTGGTGGCTGCCACATCGGCGGAGGCGTCATCGTTGACCACAATCACCTCGTTGGCGGGCACCGCCTCCTCGAACGAGTCGTCGATGGCCTCGGCGCTGTTGCGCACCTCGTTCTCCGATTCGGCTGGCTGCTCGGCCACATCGTCGGCCTGCTCCAGCTTATCATCGACGCCGGGCTGCTTGATGGGCGCCTCGGTGACAGCCGCTGCAGCTGGAGCTGGTGCATTCTGTGGCCGATTGCCGCCCAGGAAATTGATGATGCCCTGCAGCGGACCGCCGCCCTGTTGTACCTGGGCTGGTGCCGCAGCAGCCGCTGTGGCGTTGTTGCCGCCGCCAAAGACATTGTTCACAAAGGACTGAATGGGACCCGGCGGACGTGCTGTGGTCGGCTGTGCGCTCTGCTGGCCCGTCAGGCCGGACAGCGTGTTCTGGAACTGGGTGCCCAGATTGTTGGCGAACTGCTGTATGCCCTGGAAGGCCTGCGTGGTGCTGTTCACCACAGTTTGTGCCGCATTCTGGACCGCATTCTGAGCCGAGGTTATGGCAGCGCCAGGATTCAAGAAACCGGGCACAGTCGGCGCCGGCGTGGCCGTCTGATCCGCCTGCACCTGCTGCTGCTGTCCGTTGAACTGGTTGAGAAACTGGCCAATGGGTGAGTTTTGTATCAGCTGCTGCACAAAGTTCTGCTGCGTAGAGCTCTGCTGCGTGGGCGTCGCCTGCGTGGCCTGGCGCACGTGCGGCTGCACTGCGTCCTGCTCCACCGCCTGTTGCTCGGCGGGCACAGCGTCTGCCACGGGCGCGGCCAGCTCAGCATTTGACTCAACAACTGCCTCGGCGGGCAGGGACTTCAAAATGGGCTGTGCTGGCTCCGCCTCCGACTGCAACGCCGACTCCTCGGCAATTTGGGGCAGCTCAGTCTTCAGCTCAGGCTCCGGCTTCGATTCCAGCTCCGGCAGAGATTCCAGCTTCGGCTTCGATTCCAGCTCCGGCTGAGATTCCAGCTTCGGCTTCGACTCCAGCTCCGGCTTCGACTCCAGCTCTGGCTGCGGCTCCAGCTCCGGCTTAGCTTCCTCAGCTTTGGCTAGTTCGGGCAACTGGGTCTTGGTCTCCGCTTCCCTTTCCGTCTGCGTCTCCGGCACGATCTGCGCCTGGGTCTCTGTCTCCGTCTTGATGGGCAGCTCCTTTTCCAACTCCTCCGCCTTGACCAGCGGCAGGGCCTGCGGCTCTGGCTCTTTGATGATGGCAACGGGTATATCGAGCGCCTCCTTGGACGGCTGCAACACACGTCCCTGGCTGCCCAGAGCCAGGCAAAGTAGCACCAAGGCAATTGGCTTCATTTTAAGGTTTGATTTTGTTTTCTGCTTTCGGCTCGCGACAAACGATTCACACAAACTGCTGAGCTCTACGCCTCACGGCCACAACTGTTTGAAATTTCTTTAGCCTCGGCGCATTTATACACTCGGCTCGCAGACACTCGACGCCGGCAACTGCGTCGACTGCGGCAGCGACTGCGTGAAGGGGCAGCAAGAAGACAGCGCTCTGTCTTGGCCAATTCTTCTGGCAAATGTCATTGAACTGAACCTGCAGCAGGCGAAGCTGAAGACTGCAGTTGCAGTCGCTGGGCCCTTTACACTCTGGGCTCTGGATAATTGGCCAATTCTAAGGAGTCTTGTGCTTGTCGTCCATGGGCGGGGGAGGCGGTGGAGGAGGAGTAGGGTTTGCACACTTGTCTGGCTTGAACATATTCTAGCAGCATGTTCTGCACATTAAACTGATCAAGGTTACGATTTGTTTCTTCCCCCTTTTTCTAGCAGAGTGTGCAACGAGTTGAAGTTAATTAATAGATCGATTGGACTTTGCAATGGCTTTCAGAGTCAGGCAGAGCCGCAATGTGGCTAAAATTAGATATCATTAATTTGATATACACGGTGGAAGTTAAATTATAGCGCAGACAGGCAGCGTAGTGTAGGGTATTCAGGTAGCTGATGTCTTGGCCAGTAGACTGCGATATTTATTATATATATATATATTTGGTAAATGAATATTTTTATATGCTTTTTCGGTCTAAGTTTTGTTCGATTTGTTTTAGCAATTTCAGAAATTCCACCCGCAACTGTGAAAATTTGGCGGAAATATTTCACTTCTTTTCGCTACAAATCCCTTTTTAGCGATCTCTTCAAGAATTAGTTAGATATGTTTCTGACCACAAGACCAATATGGGCAAAAGTCGTTGATTCCAGAAGATGAGATCAAGATAGATTTCAATTTCCAGAAGATGAGATCAAGATAGATTTCAATTTCCGGAAGATGAGATCAAGATAGATTTCAATTTTCCACGGTCGTGGCAATGTAATGTCTAGAATTTGTAGCACCAAACTTTTGACGAGCAAAGCCGGGCATTAATAATACTTTTGATAAGTTTTTCTCCAGTTCGTTTCGTCTTTTAACAAAGGATTGTTAGGGTATTTGAAGTGCGGCACACTAGAGTCAAGTGTCTTCTTCTTGTTGTGTGCATTAACGATGGCTTGTTGCTTAGTTTTACAAGAGTCGCCGACATTGTCTTTGCTTTGTTCTGGCCTGTGTCGAAGCTGCATTTTGCCCCACTATGCAACTGGTTTTAATGCTTTTTATCGATCCAACGAACGACACGAGATCTGAACATATTTTCCAGCCCCAAGCACCGCCAGCAGTCAGCCCGCCCGCCCGCCTCCACAATCGCGGGTTTTTCACTCTCATTCCTTCTGTGGCCAGCCGCAACAGCAGTTGCAGCAGTTGCAGTTGCAGAGGAAGAAGCAGAAGAAGAAGAAGCTGTGGCAGACATCTTACAAGAAAGTCTTTGGTATGGTCTTTTGGGTTCTTTGATTGCGTCGAAGAAACAAGTTTTTGTTGTGTCTTTGTGGCCAAAGAAACCAGCTCGAAGTGCGGCTATTTTTAGAGCCAATTAGTTTTGGATGCGGCGACTGTAGATGGCCATTTCGGATTCTGATTGGGACGCTGATTGGGATTCGGATGCAGATTGTAAATCAGGCCCTGCATTAAGCCAGCCACGTTTTCACCCAATTTCTTTCCCATTTCTCGAGCCGAATCAATTTGATTTCTAAACGCGACACAGAATGCAACTTACCAAAGGCCACGCCCACTCATAAACTATGCAAATGAGCCGCATTAGAAAATGTAGTTAAATGGGTCAAAGCGGGCTTTTGGTTGGGACGGGAGGGGAGGCTAAGGGGTTTGCTCGCCAGAAAATGAAATTGAAAATAAGTTTCGTCTGTGACTGCGGCTATTTTCCGGCCAGGAAAAACTCACCTGAACTTGACCAAATTGCAGTCTATCACAATTGGCCACGCCAACTGGACGCAATTGGACAGCCCGAGCTGGAACCCGTTTCGTTGTGGCCCTTTAAAGCAAACAGGCGGGACGAGGAGCCGGGAGCCGAAGAGCTGGAGAGCTGAGGAGTCGAAGAGCTAAGGAGCTGAAGAGCCGAAGAGCTGGCGAGCTGTTTGCCTGCAAAAGGACATTGACTTTGGCTTTTGGCATCGACTTTGATTTTTTATAGAGTTGTTGTTGTTGTTGCAGCTTGTTTTTGTTGTTGTTGTTGTTGCAGCTTGTTGTTGGTTTGTTGGTTCGTCTCTTAATTGATTTCCGCGACAAGCAGAACAAGTTCGACACTCAAGTGTTTTATGTTGTCTTTTTTTCATTTTTTTTTTTTCATTTTTTATTTGCTTTTTTATTTGCAATAGTCATCAAGTTTGGTTTTATGTTTGCTTTCGGCTTTGGCTTTATTAAGCCCCACTGAAAATGGCCAAAAACAAAAAAACATAGGGTATCATGTTTTTGTGCTCTTGTATGTAACAGAAAGCAGGGGAGATCTACTTTATCTCAGAAGTATTTGAATTTATGCTCAGGTACTTAACTTATTGAGAGGGGATGCTACAAGTTCACGAGTTAATCGATAATTGGCACAAAATCGATAATAATCGATTAGGACTTTTTGTTGCTTTGCTAATTCCGACTTTTTACAGGCGCGAGAAACAACAAATCGTATCTTAAGGCATGCACAGATCAAGAAAGATAATAGCAATGCACGAGCTCATCGATAACTCGAAAATATCGATAAATATCGATTAAGACATTCTGTTTCTTTGCCATATCTAAATGATGTTAAGCGCTAGAAACAACAAATTTGGAATGTAGGATATCGATAACTGGCACAAAATCGATAATAATCGGTTTAGACTTTCTCTTTCTTCATATCTCAGAAACATGCACAGATGGGGAATAGCTCACTTTTTGAGTACCCAACGTACATACGTTCTCGATGGTCTAGACTTGGGCCTTGGTGTTCATTCACGATTGTTGTTATGCCGTGTTTAAGCCCTGAAAATATCATAGAAATAGAAGCAGAAACAACAGAGTTATCCAAGAAGGTTTCTTCCGCTAAGATAGAGCTGAGGCAAGAAGAAGAACGGAAAGCATGCATTCAAAGATTAAACCTAGATTCCCATTAGAAAGGCAACTCGATGAGGTGCGTAGGGTAACTCCCAGTCGTTCACTCCCCACTAGATCACTTTTACTCGCCTTTAATTGTATTCGGGCTCGTGGATCAGCTCCAAATATCGTTCAATATCGTCGATTATGCAATAACAAATTGTTATCACACAACTTGCGGGCCACAATTCGATTTTCAGACATCGTCTGGACGTATTAGCATAAAAAAAAGGTGTTGGGTGGGAAGCAAGAAAAAAAAGAAAAAAACGAGTAAAGTCAGGTGAAATAATTGGCAACTGAAATTAACACCTTGCTCACATACTTTTTACGCCCAAGACACACGCATCAGCATGTGGGCGTGGCCCCTGAGCAAACGGTGGCAACTTTCACTTGACAATCGTGCGATATTCGAATTATAAACAATAAACCCAACAACACAAACAACAACAACAACAACAAAAGCACACACAAATAAATGGGCAATGTCGAGAAGGCGTCAACAGATCTCGTCACAAAATTTGGCTTGGAATTTTGTTGTTGTCGCAATATTTGTGCCATATTT
The DNA here is from genome assembly GCA_037075305.1 of Drosophila kanekoi. Classification (NCBI taxonomy): domain Eukaryota; kingdom Metazoa; phylum Arthropoda; class Insecta; order Diptera; family Drosophilidae; genus Drosophila; species Drosophila kanekoi. The sequence goes on from JBAMCE010000141.1 coordinate 10,812,216, forward strand.
CTGTTGTCTTTCTCAAGGTCAGAAATGTGCGCAAAAAGAAATATTAATAAACCCAGTCAAAATTGAGCACAATTTGCTTAGATTGTTTTCGTGGACGGTGTCAAAATGTGGCGCAAAATGAGTTTCGGGTATTACACAGGCAATTGTCAAAGCTGCCTCTTGTGGCTGTAAATTGCTCAGAAAAAAACCAATAAAGTGTCAATTGTTATGCATATATTTAACTTTAAAATACTCATTTTCCAAATAACCGCAAAAATTTGAAATTCAAATTTAACCGACAGAAGATCCTGGCAGCCATAGCAGTCAGCTTTGCTGCGTTAACGTTAGCTAACTGACAAAAGCTGCGAACATTCACAATAAACTATAAGCGCGCAGCCACCTTCAAGTGCGTAAAATGTGCGCGCTGCAAGTGCGCTCACATATTTAAACTCAACTGAGGCACAGACTAAATTGATTTGTTTAAAACGGGCTAAGGGTATACAAAATAAAAATGTTACGTATTTTACAATTTCGGTATATAATCATACAATAACTGTGTCTTATGTTTGCTAACCAACAGATCCATCGTAATGTTATACTCAAAATGGAATGTTAAAAGGAATGCTAAACCCGGCTGATCTTGATCAAATTAAACTGTATTCAGCATGAAAAATTGTTACCGAAATAACAACATATCAATACCATAAACGATAAGTACATCCCAATAATGAAAATAGGTAAGTACAAGCAAAAAGGGAATACCCTTACAGTTACAATAATGGGTTTGAAATTATGTTCATTTTTGGTCACCCCACAAATATCGCAACTGCATATCGATACTTAACAGCATGCATAACTAACATAACAGCTAACATTTACATAACATTACATTAACATAGCAGTCACGCTGGCCAAACAACAGCCAGTTGGCACCCATCCCGTTCTCTAGTTAGAGGCTGCAAAAACTATCGATAGGTATTCACGCCGCGCGTTCGCATTAATATTATTGTAAAATAAATAAATAAAGTGTATTAACCATGTGCAATGTGTAAATAAATGTGTGCGTAAGACGCGTATATTAAAAGCCAACACGTAAGCGAAGTGCGCGCAGACAACAGCGTCGGCAGCAACAACAAAATCTCTGGCGCTGCTTGCGCCCACACCAAGAGCCAGCAGCCAACAGCAGCAGCAACAACAACAAAAAGACCGAATCAAGTGAGCGGAGCGCAGCAAAGCGCAGCAAGCAACTAAAGTGCCAATAATAACAATAACTTATTGGGCGCTTATAAAACAGAAATCGGTTAACAAAATTAAAACTAAATGCGGTTGCTTAAAGTCAACCCGCATCGACAACAACAATAATAAAAGCAACAACAACAACTGTTGTTCATGTGCTCGCTGCCAGTAAACGTGTGCGTGTGTTTATGTTTGTGTGCGTGCGTGTGTGTGTTTCGTGTGCGTGCGTGTGACAGCAGCAACAACAAAAGCATTGGGCTTGCAATCAACGGGACCGGGAGCACTTGACGTCGCCGTCGCCGTCGCGGTACGCGTCGCAGTCGCCGCTGCTGTAAATTTTGTGATGTTAAAAATATTAAAAAAAATATATATGAAATACAAATAATCAATTAAATGCGTTTGTGGTAATCAAGCGTTGGTCCAATTGGCTTTACATGTGCTTGTGTGTTTTCTTTTCGGCTTTGCTGCTTCAACGAATAAACCATTATAATGAAATAACAAAATAAAGAAAAACCGTAAAAGAAATTATTATCTGCTTGCGTGTTGTTGTTTGCCTTTGTTTGCGTTTTTAGTGCGCGTCGTCTTCGTCGTTGTCCCGTGCATTTCGTTTCCTGTTCTCGCTCTTACACTTGCACACACACAGCACACAAACAAACTCACTCGCGCGCGCTTCTTGTTGTTTATTGATGCATGTGTGTGTGCGTCGCCAACGGTTATTGTCAAGCGTTTTCGCGACAAGTTCTTATCAGCGCGGCGCAACGGCAACGGCTGCGGGTTCAAGTTCGTCGCTGTCTGCGACAACAACAACAACAACTGCAACAATAGCAACAATTACAACTATAACTACAGCAACAACAACAACAATAAGAAACGTGACTAATGCACTGCTCGCGTAGCCTCTCAGCTGCTGCGGATACAACAACATTCTTCAGCGCCGCAGCAGCAGCGTCTGCGTCCGCTTCGGCGTCAGCGTCCTCTGCCAGCACAACACCAACAATGGCCACAACAACAACAACAACAACGACGACAAATGCTAAAGATGGTAAGTCAGGCCCCAGTTACCAAAATTTACTTACATATATACTGTTATATTTGGTGACCCACAAAGCAGAAAACTGCCAGCGAAACGTTGCAATTCGCGTCGTTGACTTCGCCTTAAAGTTCAAGGCGAGTGCGGCACAGTTTTGCTAGCCAGTGACTGCAAAACTGTGTGTTGAGCAGAATGCAGAATTCTTTTGATCCAACTACCTCGAATTTAACTGTATGTGATTTTCATGAATAATGTGTGAATGAGTGCAAGGCGAGGGTGTGGGTGAGTGTATAAAAGATAGAGAGAGCAATTGATGATGATGAATGGAAGAGAACGAGAGAGTGGGAGTGATTTAAATTGTGTGAGAGAGGAAGAAAGATAGACAGATTAGAATAGGCAGGATGAGAGACAAGGAGATAAATAGAGTAGTTAAGGAAGAGATCGTGTGAAAGCTATAGAGGGAGCAAAGGAAAAGAGAAAGAGACCTAGAGAATGACTAACAGAGAGAGTGAACGAGCGAGAGAGAGAGGGAGATTGCTCGAGTAACAGAGAGAGAGATAGAGGGAGAGATAGAGTAACAGAGAGAGAGAGAGAGAGTGTGAGAGAGAGTGAGAGAGAGAGAGAGAGAGAGAGAGAGAGAGAGAGAGAGAGAGAAATGGAGAGAGAGAGAGAACGAGTAACTCAGAGAGAGAGAACGAGTAACAGAGAGAGAACGAGTAACAGAAAGAGAGAGAGAGAGAGAGATAGAGAGAGCCAGATCAATAACCAAAGAGGTGTACATAAGTAACATAGAAAGAAAGAGAGAGAGATATATATAAAAACCCTCATCCCTGCATCATAGAAATTGGTTCTATGTAAGTTCCCTAACTCTTGTTGATTAGTGTAACTCAGCTTAGAACTAAGAATTTGCCGACAACATTTGGTTGGGGTTCACTTTGTTACCTAATATCAATTAGTCGGAAACATCGCCAACTTCTGACGTAACTTTCTTGGGGTCGAGTGTGAAATTTAATAGCCACAAATGTTGATTAATTAAGCCCAACAACTGAAACATTGTATTAGCCAGCAAAAGATTCGCGAACGAAGAGGCAACAAATGGGTTGAGAAGAAATAATGATCGAGAATTGGCCGCAGCAAAAGCGGCATAAAAAAGGCCAAACGGAATTCGCACAAAACGAAAACCGGCAGCACAAAAGCCAAAAAGCCAAAAACCGGCAGCAACAACAACAATTAAGTATTTTTGCGTGCAAAATAAGTTAAGATATACGCACAAACACATGCATATTAATTGAATTGGCTGTGGGCGAGCGAGGGAACGGGGCGGGCCCCTTAGCCGTGCAGAAGGTCGCCAAAGTGCTCGAAAAGCTTTGATGAAGGTCAGAAACATTTCGACGTTGTCATCACCTCTGAACCCGCTCGCATTTATTAATTTTACACGCAGAACATTAAAAAAAAATAATAAAACTAACACAAACAAAAAACAAAAGAAACAAGAAAAAATACTACATATATTTTATATATAATGCGTTTGTTTGCATTGTACCCTGCAGTCAAGTAGCTGCTGCAGGGTATATTCGACTGTTTAACGAATATGTAAGGCTATCAGATGATACAGTGGTCACTCGTTAGCATGAACGCTTCTCTTCTCGCGTGGCACAGTGGACACTCGTCAAGAAGAACGTGCCGGTTCTCTTATGGTACAGCGAACACTCGTCAAGAAGAATGTGCAGCTTCTCTTATGGTACAGTGGGGACTCCAAAACACGAACAAGGAAAACCCATTTCCATTCCAATAATAAAAAACCTACTGAATGGGAAGCTGAAAGATATAGTTGTTAGAGAAGAGTAAAGAGTTAAGGGGAAAAATTTAGCGGGTTGCCGGTTCAAATCTCAGAGTAGAAATGTTTTGATATTTTAGCCAAAAGCTAAGGGCTTTAAATATTCCCAGCTTAAAAGCTTTTAACTTTAATCTTTAAATAATAATTTAATATATTCTTTACTATATACATATAAAAAAGCACAAAGAGCATCTGCAAGTCGTGTATGCCCCACGACAGTCTTCCTACTTGCTTTATGCAGTAGTTGTTGTTGTTTTTTTCTATACGTTTCTCGTGCGGCCGTCGGAGCGAACTTTTGTGCGGTTTTGCCGGGCGTTCGAGCGGTTTTCTGGGCCGGCTTTGACTTGGTCTTTGGCGCTGGCTTATGCCAAAGGCCAAATGGAAAACCTGCTTTTTGCGCAGAAAGAAAGAAACCTCAGAAGCAGAAGGCAGAAAGGCAAATCTCGCCGTTCGATGGTCGCAGACTGGCAAAAAAACAAAATAAAACAACAACATTTTGTTAAAATCATTAATAATAAGAAGAAGAAACACGAAAAAAGTTGAATTAAATCAAAGCTAACGGTTAATGTTAATCAATGGCCACGCTTCGTTGAGCTACTCTCATTTACAGTTTGAAATGCACTGCACGCTAATGCAAACTTTTTTGAAAGCCATTTTATCAGTAATTATTTTATATCTTTTATTTGAAGTCCAATTTCGTGTATCTGCTGAGATAAGGATAAAAGGGGTTCACATATTTAATAAATAAATTAAATATTTAATAATTTTACTCAATTGTTAAGCAACAATTGATTATTAAACGAATTTTTACTCAAATGCGACTCTTTCGCAATTGATTTAGCTTTAATTAGACAGTTAACAAACGCAACGCGAGTCTTTAAACTGCAATAACAAAAAAACACAATATTTTTTTTGGGTTCAACAAATATTTTTAAACCCTGCACCCATTAAAAATGTGTAAAAAGGGTATAATGTATGTAACAAGCATCTCCGACCCGACATAAAGTATATAGATTCTTGATCAGCATCAATAGCCGAGTCAATATAGCCATGTCCGTCCGTCTGTCCGTCTGACTGTCCGTATGTATGAACTCAAGGATCTCAGAGCCTATAAGAGCTAGAGACTTAGCTGTAGATCCTCCTAGTCCATGCGCAGATAATCGATAACTTGTTCCGTTTCCAAGAGATCGATCACCAAACTTGATATGTTTATTCTAGAATATTATATATTTATATCAAGTATCTTTTATTATATACCTATTGCCAGCTGCCCGGGTTCAGGGTATTCCCTAGTCGCTAGCTCCCGACTAGAAACTCTTACATGTTTTTAATATTATAATTGAGCATATTAAAATGCGGCATAATTGTCATATTTGTGCAAATTATTATAAATGGTTGTTCGTTGGAATTTTAATAATAAATGTACATTTTTTGCATGTCTGCCAATGCAGGCAATTGGGTTTTGGTTTGAGCTGCAGAGTCTATTACTTTTTTTTTTCTTTCTGCATATACAAATTCTTATTGGAATTTGTTGGGCATAGTTGAAGGGCCCCAAAGGTACAATCGGGTCTGCCTTGCCTCCCGATAAAGTCACAGTCCCGACGTCACAGTTCGAGAGCCATTGCCTTGATTTAAGAGTTTGGCAGTCATTGACCGCCTATCGACAATTCATGTGCCGTTTCTTCGCTTCAATCTGTCTCCGTTGTAAAAAACACTTTCGAGTACCTTGCTGACTTGCCTTATCTTGTTGCACTCCAAACGACCTTTTTGTGTTCGCATTTTTTAACGAAGTTTTATCAGCCATTAGCTGCGAACAACGTACCCATTCACATATGTGTGTATGTGTGCTTGTGTGTATGCCAACTATTATTGTATCTTATATGTTTTTTATCAGTTGTGATTTCGTGCTTATCGGCGAATGCAAGCATTTGCCCACGGCAAATACTACGAGCCGAATACACGTACAAAATTATTTATTCTTGTTGCCGTTTTCAATTAGTGCACAACAGCAAAAAGTCAACAATGAGTGCAACAACAACAACAACAACAACAAAGCAACACTTCATAATTCCATTTCAGCAATATCAGCAAAAAAGTATTAAATCTCAGATAGCTGCACACAAATATTTAATGAACATTAAATTTAAGAAAAAATAAAATCACATAAAGCTAGAAAGAAAAATGTCTGCGGCCAGCTGCACTTTGTATACCCTTATGGACATATGTTTTCTCTCAGAAATTTTTAACTCTTGGCAAATTTTCCCATTGGCGGTTTAACAAAACTCAGACATTCTTCAAAAGGTGTCTATGTTGTCTTTCATGACATACCCAGCATACCCTTTGCTAGTGTATTAGAAAATGCAACAATTCCCACATGAATTTCATAAAAAATGTCATGCAATTGTCAAGCTCTCCCTCGCTCTCTCGCTCTTTCCCTCTCTTTATAACGCTTAATGCAAAAATTCGCAATTATTGGTGCGAACAAAAACGTGTAATGAAAATTACGTTAATGTGGCATTAAAATAATGATAATAGAAGCCAGACCGACTAACTATTTAAGTATATTGCAACATATTGACTGTTCGGTGGCAGGCGGGGCGTGGAATCGTTTCCACTTGGAGTTGGGGCTGGGGAGACGTGGAATCGTTTCCACTAGGAGTTTAGGCTGGGAAGGCGTAAAATCGTTTCCACTAGGAGTTGGGGTTTGGCATCCATTCAACTAGAAGTTGGGGAGGGGCTCGTGGAATCGTTTCCACTAGAAGTTGGGGCAGGGGGAGTGGAATCGTTTCTACTTGGAGTTGCGCCGGGAATGCGTGGAATCGTTTTCACTAGGAGTTTGGGCTGCGCTTGGAATCGTTCCCACTAGCAGTTGGGGCGGGAAGGCGTGGAATCGTTTCCACTAGGAGTTGGGGCGGAAAGGCGTGGAATCGCTTCCACTAGGAGGTCTGGCTGGGGGCGTGGAATCTTTTTCACTAGGACTTGGGGTTGGGCGTCGAATCGTTTCCAGTAGGAGTTGGGGCGGGACGGCTTGGGGTGGACTGCATTTGTGATTCCACTTCACGTGCGCACAGCTCTCATTCGGCAAATGCATTTTTTCGTCCCGGCTAGGCATCATTTTTCATTTGCCATGCCATTTGGCTCGCAAGTGGCGGCAGTTTGTCATGTCCCGTGTCCCGTGTCCCGTGGCCCGGCAGGTGCCCGTCGTCGTTGGGCTTTCTTTGCCATTCAGTCAGAGGGAGCTCAGCTCTTTTGCTTTTTTTGATTTGTGGCAAGGTCTGGTGCAACAATTTTGCTGAATTGCCGTTTGCGACTGTTGCACTTGCGAATTGCTTTATTACATATTCTGTCGCTCGAAGGCAGTCACAAACAGCTGCCACTTGGCAGCTGACTAAATTAAATTTCTCTTCTTCAAATCTGCTGATTGTCACCACGATTAGATTTTATTAACGTTCATACTTACCAAATTTATAATGTATAGTCTATTAGAGTTGACAGAAACTGCAGTCGAGCAGAATTTCTATTTTCAGTTGGATCTAATCTACAATTAACACACATAATGTGCGCAATATACCCAAACGCCTTCAAATTGCCTTTTCAAAGTGTTTATGATTTATATTTTTAATATTTCCACTTGTTTTTCACTTGTGTCGGTGAAATTGTTCGAAATGATAAATAATACGCAGAAATTGCTATTATTTTCACCGATTTTCCACGTCTGCGGGTGGAATTTGACCAAAAAGCTTCGTAATGCTTAAGTCTAATGAACACATTTGTTCCATTAGAACAATAATCTTTTGTGGCAAATTATCATTGGCCATGCACTAGATTTGAATTAGTAATAGTTGCTCGTAATGCTCTGGCAAATAGGCCCCTATTAAGTGGCAAAACCTCATCAGCTAATCACTTAACTTTTCAGCAATTTGTCAGCACTTGACTCATTTCAGTAATTACTCAATTTCTTTATCAAAGCACGAAGCATAGATTCTCAGAGCTGTACGACAACATTTCTAGTATATAATATTTCCGCCTGTTTGCAGCACAATTCCATGACAAGACTTTGTTAGTCAGCCCAACGGGGACTTCCATAGTTGCCGCATTAACTGCTCACCCGCTGCAGACTAATTTGTCTAACATTTCAACCTGCCTCTGCGCCCCTGGCCTTACACCTGTTCCTATTGCTCTACCGTCTGCTGTCTGTCTGTCTGTCTGTCTTCTCCCTTGCACTTTGACGCTTTCGCGCTAATTCGCTTAGCGTAATTTGCATTCTGCAAACATCATTTGAGGCGTGTGAACATAAAAAATAGAAAAAATGTATATAAGAGTCATAGTAATATCTATTAAACGAAGTTGGCATACCCTTAACAAAAGTCATAGTCGTAGCTGGAATACCCTTTACGTTTGTGGAATGTATTTCGATTAAGACGTATTTCATTCTATAAAATGTATTGCATATTCGTATTTTCCTTATATCTTGTGAAGATTAAATTTGAAATCAAAGTTAGAGCTGATTTTGCTTTCATCTCAGGCGCATTTATATCAATATCTATCCAATTGTTATCATAGTATGTGATTAGACTATATGCTGTTATACAACACTACGCACTCTGCTCTATCTATGCTCGGGAGATCACGCATAAGATCACGTAAGATGACGTTTTAGGTCTAAAGCCACCAAGTTTAGTATATGATCTCTAAACCAATCGCAGCTCTTATTCATTTAAGTTCTCACTAAACACAAACCGTAATGAATGAAAAATCTGCAACTTATGCAAATGATGATTAAATTTTAAAGCATTTTGCAACACTGACTCACGCTGCATTTTCGATGGCCCCCTTCGGGCTGTTTTGGTTTTTACCCCAAAGTATTGAATATCCACCGTCTTATAACCTTACCCCTCCTCTCCCTTGGTCTGCTCTTCTACTCGTTTGCCCCCTTTTTTTGGTTAATTGCTGCTAATTACGCGCATAAAATGCTTTGACGTAGCCCACGCCCCACACTTACCCGCCCAGCCCCTTTTTCGGGCAGCCTTTGCTTCAATCCTGTTTCGCCTTTAATGTCCACTCTGGCGTACCGTTTTATGTTGTGCGCTTCATTACAATTTTTATTGCGCAAAAGAAATGGCTGGAAGTTGATTACAAAAATATGCATTGCTCAAGCAGTCCGGCCAACATGATCTTGATAGCATCAGCCTTTGCATCTTGCCCGTGGATGATGTCCAACTGGGCAACGAGGTGGACGGCCGACCCGGCCCGGCCCAGCCCACCTGCCTTTGCCTCTTGACATCTATCAAATGGCGCGTGGTCGCATCAAAACTCGTTCAGTTGTGACAGCTCCTCGAGGTGGGACGCTGTGCTCGAGCTCCACTTCCTTCAGGTTCGCTCATTAGCGCGCAATTTCCACGCGAATAAATTTGAATGTTCTGTGACGTATCGCTGCGATTGCGGATTCATCTGCGGCCCTGCAATCGCCTAACAATTTTTTCCATGCAAATTTGCCCAGTTTTAATTGACGTTTCGCTCGTTTTACTCTCATCGCATACGCTTGCACCTCAAATGGTCAGCACCAAAAATGTTATCGGTTTGCGTTTTTGTTTATTATTATTTGTGTTGCTGGAAAACGCTTTTGTTGCGTGTCTGCTGCAGGCGCAGAGCGCTTACACAATTGCATGCCAAACACTTATCCGGATGACTTTGTGTCTATATTCAGATTTGCATTTGGCATATTTGGCGTCTGCCTCGCCTGGAGGCGTTTTGTGTGGCCCGCTGGCAACTGACGCACGGCTGCCAAATAGGCCGAATGGGCTTGGAGCAGCCGCCCGCCCATTCATTGCAATTATATTAACGCTTGTTACGCATCGACAGCTTCGCATATTCAAGTGCATTATGCATGCCACCCAATGCACACACACACACAAACACACACGCTTAATCTGCCCCCTCTGTGTGTTGCTTGGTCACGATTCGACTCGGTTTTAATCAGTCTCTATGTCAATGACAGCCGCAAACCGTTTCCAAATTGCCAAAATTCGCGTGTAATTCGGCAAGCATCTCGAACTAATTAAACTGGCATTTAAAGGCATTTCTGCCATGTTGCAATTTAAGTGAAATTCAAGTGTTACAGTGGAAGAGAAAGCAAGGTTTTTGTTACAAATAAGTACAGTAAGTAAAAGCTATAAATGGATGCTATATAACATAATATAATAATTATAATATATTTGACATTAGTCATTGCTTGAAGACTGAAAGTCTGTCAATTTTGGGATAATGATAAAGAATATGTTGACTATAAAGTTTACTTTTCGCAGCAGATTAACTAAAAGTAAGCTGAAGAAAGTCTCGCTTATGTTTCACTAGGTGGAAAATGGGTGAAAAACCATAAAGAGAAAAGATATTTGTCAAAACAACAACTTTTGAAAGATCTTTTAAAGCTCTTTCAAGAGATCACCTCATAAAGCAGACATGAAGTTCTTTCTTTCTTTTGTTTCTAACAAAACGTTGCAGTTGGCGGAAAATGAGTGGAAAGTACTTATATACTTATACTTACTATACTTATACTTTCTTATACTTAAATATGCTTTAAGAGACTTAGTTTTAGTCTTTATTTGTTCGATATACAGTTTATCGATTTTATGTTTCCTCCACTCAATGTTGCCACACTGTCTGAAAATCTGTCATGGCGATCGAAGTGGCAACCGCAGTGGGCGCACGCACAAAATCCAAATTTAACGCCAACTGCAAGGCCGGATAATCCACGCAGGCAGCGACTATTCGAGCAAGAATGAGAGAGAGAGAGAGAGGGAGAGAGGGGATGGGAGAGGGCAGATAATGAGCGGAATATCTGCATACGCCTCTCTCCACCCACTCGCCGCCGCGTTGACTCAATTTACTTTAAAAAATATGTGGAACAAACAATTGCCACTACAATTGCCCCCTGCACCACCTGTGCGTCCCACTGTTGGGTTCTCCATTGCACGTCAAGCGCCAGCGCTGCATTTGCCACAGTATGTGTGTGCATGTGTGTGTGTGTGTGTGTGTGTGTGTGTGTGTGTGTGCGTCCACACCGTGTGCGGTAATTTAATGCAATTTGTAAATATTTAATGTACATTAATTAAATGCAAATGTAAATGCGAATGCAAATGCAAATGGCAAACGGTTTGTTGGTCTCTCTCTCTCTCTCGCTCTTTCGCTCTCTCTCTCTCTGTCTCTATGAATTTGCCACCCATCACCCACTGGCCCAACTGCAGCTTGCGTATAAAATATATATTTAATATTTTTTATACCCTGAATCCATGGCAAGTGTCTAAATGAGGTATGACGCCTTAAGGCAAATGCATGTGACAGATAAATGAAGGCCTTTTACATTTTGTAAAGTGCATATATGCTTGATCAGGCCGAAGAGCTGAATCTGTGCGTCTGAGAGCTAGAAACTTTACATTTGAGAGATATCTTCTACATAATGTGAATAAGAATCTAATTTGAAACTTGACTTAAAACATAACTTAAACATAACTCGACAATTTTGGGTACCAATAACAACTTTTCTATAGATTAGAATTCTTTCACTTTTTGACTTTTTTCACTTCTTCCATACTCCAAGTTGCAAAACATCCCAAAAAAGGCGAAGTTAATCAGGAAAGCAAGAATATATAGAAGAAAGACATGCTTGTAACGACAGCTGGGCCAGGGTAGCTGCTAGTCAGGCAGACCCCGACTAGAGCTCTTTTACTTGTAATATTTCTGCGAATTTTTCCATTTCGGTTTTGTTCTTATTCTCTTTTCATATTTCTACATATGCGAAACAATTTTCATTTAATTTTACTGCCAGTCGCAGGAGCGAGTGCAAAAATTTGTAATGCTTAAATTTCGCCTTCGTTTTGCAATTTTTTAAGCCCAATGCCCACACACACACGCACACACACGGATACATACTCACACACACTCACACTCCTTTGGCTGGCAGCATCTGTGTCCTGTCGTTGTCCTTGGGCCGGCAGCAGGTGGACGCGTGAACGCCTTTGGCACACGCGCGCCTTCCGTTCCTTTTGCTTGAATGTGCGTAACAATTTTTATGAGTATTGCGTTTTTTTTTCTCCCTGTGTTATTGTGTTGTGTGCTACAATTTGTGTCCCACCGCCACGCCACGCCCCCTTCATTCAAGCATTTTATGATTTTTTACCTTTTTTTTTCTCCTCTTGCTTGCTTTCCGGGCAGCTGTTTGTTTGCCTTTCTTGGTTCGGCTGCTCGTTGTAGTTTTTTGCATGCGTTTTGTAGTTGAAAATTCGGCATCTACGCTTGATTGCGCTTTGCTCTGCCACGCCCACACGCCCACGCCCAGACACTCACACACACACACACACCCAACTGCCTTTAAGAATGTGTGCGTGTTGCTTCCGACTGCCTATCCTGCATATTTCGTAAAGCTTATTTTTAGCATTCCTTCGCAAGGACGAGCCTTTGTATAACCAACATTTCTAAGCCTGTTTGCTTTTGTTGTTGCTTGTGCTTTGTGTTTGCCTCTCTCCCTCTCTCTGCGTGTGTGTGTATTGTACCCTGTAATTTGTGGCGAAATGTATGAATTGTGTGACGAATTCAGAAAATGAAGGTTGTGACAATCTGCTTTGATATACAAAAGGCACAATAAGTTTTGGACAAGCTAATGAGCCTGGCTTTTCTTGAAAAAGTTAGAGCGCAAATCTGTTGTGAATATTTTTAAAACTATGTTTCGATTCGTTTTAAAGCTTTTTGGAAACAAGTCGAATAACAGAATGTAAATGGATCTTCAAAAGAAATGGCTTATTGCTTCTTAAATTGACTATCGGAATGTTGACTAGGATGAAAACGAACCGGAATCGACTCGAACTTTCTCGCATTGTGCGGAACCGAATTCTGTTTTCAAAGATATATTCATCAGACTCAACTTTTACGAGCTTTTCAATTCTCAGATATCTGCAAAGCCGTAATGCAAGTATCTACAAGGATATTACGTCTTCGGCGTGCCGTAACTATCCTTACTTTCTTGTTTTCATAAATATAGTTAGTAAATATAGAACTTTTCAGGTTCGGAGAATTGAATAGTTAAATACATTTGCAGTTAACTGTGCTCCAGTTCGATACAGCATTAAATTACAAATCGCATTGAAATTTTTTCACAATACATTTTTGGCACGCGGTATTCAAGAGTCGAACTATTTTCATTCGCAACGCTCTAATACATATATATTATTTGTTCTGTCGGAATGGGATAGTCTAAAGTGTTATTGTGCCCGTGGTTGTCATTGTTCTAGTTGGTCTTCAGCTGTCATTTTGGAGGCTGTAATTTGTTTGCGCCTGCCTCGTCGTAGTAAACCCCCCGCCAGCTGCCTTCGAGCCACCCAAAACCCACATTTATAGCCTCTTTATCTATGCGTGGGCATACAAATTCTGCTTTCAGCGGCTGCTTGAGCATTTCCATTTGTTTGTTAGCCAGAAACAGACAGACAGACAGACAGAGAGAAAGATAGACCAGATAGACAGACAGACAGACAGACAGACAGCAGGCGGAAAGCACAACAAGAAACAACACAAAAGCACTTGGCTCTGTCAGTGGAATATGCACTACACATCTTTCAGATACTTTTGATATTATTGGTATCTTCTTGAGCTATTTTTAAAAGAATACACAGACACACACACACACACACAAACACACACACAGCGAAAGCAAAAAGAAAACATGAAAATCTTTTGTTTTCCAAACAAACACGAAGATAACGCCGAAATGTTTAATTGCTGTGCACGGAGCTTATCCGCGACGCGCTTCACTTGATAAAAGTTAGCTTTAGCTTTTTGGCAGTTGAGGTTTTTAATTAGCAATCATTGAAGTTGGCTAAGACTGCAAATTATCAAAATTAGCGTCAATTTTTTTCAATGTTTTCTTTTTTTTTGTTTTGGCTTTGTTTATTTCATAAGTTACTTACATTCTGCGGATGCGGTTTTTGCTTTTGCAACATTATGATGACCATTTGTTAAAAGTTGTTGTTGCTGTTGTTGCTGTTGTCGCTGTTGTTGCTGTTGCCTTTTGTCAACGCAAAGATAGCGCAAATTACTCGACCGCAGCGAAAATGCCGAAAACGAAGCCAACTCCGTGGAAGAGTTGAGCGTAAACTTTGCGAGAAAAGTTTGCTGCTTTTTTTTATACCCTGCACCAATTTAAAATAGCTAACAAGGGTAAGATGATTTTGTCCGATTGTATGTAACATGTAGAAGAAAGCAAATTCCTTTTAGGTATAAAGAATAGAGGATAGAGAATAGAGAATAGAGTATAGAGTATAGAGAATAGAGTATAGAGTATAGAGTATAGAGTATAGAGAATAGAGTATAGAGTATAGAGTATAGAGTATAGAGTATAGAGTATAGAGTATAGAGTATAGAGTATAGAGTATAGAGTATAGAGTATAGAGAATAGAGAATAGAGAATAGAGTATAGAGTATAGAGTATAGAGTATAGAGTATAGAGTATAGAGTATAGAGTATAGAGTATAGAGTATAGAGTATAGAGTATAGAGAATAGAGAATAGAGAATAGAGTATAGAGTATAGAGTATAGAGTATAGAGTATAGAGTATAGAGTATAGAGTATAGAGTATAGAGTATAGAGTATAGAGAATAGAGTATAGAGAATAGAGAATAGAGAATAGAGAGAAAATGAGAAGAGAGTATAATTGTGTAAAGCAAAGCTAGACTGTTTGTAATGGATCTCTGTTCAGGGTATCTCCTAGTCGGGCAGTCCCAGCTCTTACCATTCTTTCTCTTTTATTTTTGAATTTTTTGCAACTTTATAGCAAATGTTTTCGCAGCTGCCGTTTCCTCGCGGCATCTTTCTCCATTTCCATGACTGCTGCCCACATTTAGCTCATTTATTTTCGTTGCTAATTTTTGACATTTTTCTCTTGGATCGCATTTTGGTTTATTTTTGTGTGCGACTCGGCGGTAAACTTTTGAAGAACATTCTTTTCTGTCCATTTTGTTATTATTGCTTTCTACTTAAACATTTGATTAGCGTGCTTTTTTATGGGCTGGACACGCGTTCGCATTTGCCACACACACAAATTGACAGCAGCTTAATTTGAGCTATTTTATGTTTGATTTTATATATTCGATTCGTTGCGTTACGTTTGGCTATTCGCTGACTTTGCGGCTGGCCATAAATTTGCTCGCTCCTGCTAATTGGTAGTCTCATGAGTGCGCTCAATTAATTTTGCCGCCAATTGACGCACGTCTGTAGGCCGTGCAGGTGGCGTATACTTGATAATTGTTGACACTTGCCATCGCCAGCGGCAATTAAATTGAAATCATGTCATCGAAAAGTTCGCCAAACTGTGCAAAACTTTTCCACAATTGTGTCCAAATTTAAAACTAGTTGAAGATTTGTTTGTAAATGCCTAGATTGGTCAAGATATCTTGATTAACAACCAGGAACCTACAATTCGATCCATTGTTCCTATGGCAGTTATATGATATAAATACTTCCTGCGACAGAAAGACGCACCTTTGCCAAAGCTTCAAGACGATAGCCCTGAAACTTTTCAGCTGTTCTGTGGATGCTGAACTAGAATATATGTTATTCTATACGGGATCGCAGATGCCTCCTTCTATGGATTATACACTTAGATACAAGATTCTAATACCCTCTACAAGGGATTCTAATACCCTCTCTGTGTTTGTCTTTCAGTAGATCAAATGATATATATGCCTAAACTCTTGACATTCAAAACATTCCTCAACGACTATAGACGCCCATTAAAGACAGGTCCTAGCTGGGATTTGGCGCATATTTGATATGGGTTCCATATAATGTGCTCGAACTTACACCAGCCTACCAAACATTTGCATCTTTGCTTGAACACTTTCTCAGACACCTTTTCGAATCCTTTCAAGCTCTTAAATTATTTCCACGCAACTCTTTAAGTCCTTATATTAGCCTTATTTGTACGCACTTATGCTTTTCCCGATAATTCATATTCCCAATTCAGTTTCCCATTTAGCCATAGTTTATTTATTATCTACACAAATGTCTGACACTCATTCATTTATGAGCTACACCTTCTTTTTTGCTTCTCCTTTATCCAGCTCGCACTCTTTCGATTACATAACCCAGTTATTAATGGTTTTACCTTTACCTGCTCCGGACTTCACCTGTCATTCAACCATCTTTATCTAAGCCCAACTCCTCCTCCTCCTCCTCGTCGTCGTCGTGACGTGGCGACTTTGTGACATGCGACGGCGTGAGACAAATGTGTAGCATGTTTGAGCGTTGAATTGGAGCAGGTTCGCTTCAGTTCAGTTTTTGTTTGTCTTCGCCCACTTTCAGTGTCCGAGTTCATTTACGTCATGGTCAGGTGAAAGAGTGGCCCTTGGGGAGCAGCTTCTGACAGGGCCAATTGCCATATAAATTGCCGGCTGTCATGTGCTTCGGCACACACACAGTATTAGGCAATTTGTTAATGAGTTTTTAACAGAGCAGCAATCCCGGCCATCCGGCGTATGAGTAATGCCGCGACAGTTTGACAGTCACTGATTGAAGTTCATAAAGTTCATGAACTTTGGCAGAGAGCCCAAAAGGCATCTCAGTGACCCGAGCACAATGCATTGACGCCGGCAACTCCAGTTGCCAGTTACTCGTTGGCAGTGACTGTCAAACTGTGCACACACACACACATACACACACACAATGCCGCAATTGTGGGTTAGTTTTAAAGTCAAGCTTGCCGCAAGTTTATATGCAACGCCTTTCAATACACTTGCACAACAATTGCGGCGTAAAAGCGTAAAATGGCACCAACAAAGAGTTGGCTGAATATAGAGTGCGGGGGGAGTAGAAGCAAGGGGGGGGGGTGGAGTTGGTGGTTGCCATAGAAATTGTCACAGGATGGCAAAGTTCAGAGACTGCACAGGTCTGTTTAGAAATGAAAATAAGTTGGGTAGTTGGCAACACTGCAAGAAATTAGAGTATACAAGGAATGAAATACCTTCAAAGAGAAACCTTTCCACAACGCTCTATCTTAGCTAAGCTGAATCTTTTGAACTTGTGTTTTCTCCCTTATAAGTTCAACTCTTAGCTATCCAAACAACGCAGAATATGTCAGTCAGTCAATCGCAAAGAAACTTAAAAAAATCTTAAACTTTTAGTGTAATTTGAACCAGCGTTTACTCTCAAGTTAGTTCAACGCTTACCCATCTAAGCTATGCAGAATCTTATGGTCCGTAAGTAGGCACACAGCTGTGACATATCTATAGAGTATTATAAAGTTCAAAGCAATTTCTCACAGTGTATTTGTTGGGTTTGCGTTTATGAAACGGATGTTGCCGCTTGCATTTAGTGCACTTGAGCCTTGAGCGTCATCCTTCTCGCCGGCGTCGTCCTGTCGGCTACCAGTTGCCCGTTGCCAGTTGCCAGTTGCCTGTTTCCTGGCATTGTGAGCTGCCCCACATGTGTCGTCGTGGCATGCGAATAGCCTCACGCGCTCCACGACGCGTGTCCTGTGTACAAATTCGTGCAGCGCAGCCCAGCCCGAGTCCAGTGTCAGTGCCAGGAGCGTATGGAGTGGAACGGAGGCAGCTGCTGCTCTACATTAGATGCCTTTTTGGAGCTGGTCTATGCTTTGTTTCGGGCAGCCTCTTGCGAGCCTGGCGCCGCACCGAGAGCGAGTGCAAGGACCCGTCTTTGCCTTTAGCTGCGCACCTCAACAAAGGACAATCTTTTGCTGAATGCGGCCGGAGCTGAGCAGGAGTCTGAGGCAATCAAAGGCTGCTCCCTTTGCGCCTTTTGCGGCTATTGTGCTGCGTTTTCATTGTGTTAATTCAATTAGTTGGCGCTGAGCAAAATATATGCAACAAATTTCATTTCACTTCAGTTCACTTTGGTGTGCCTTTATAATTTTTCTATTTTACTTTATAGTTGATTTTAATTATTTTCCCTTTGGCTCTTATTCAAATTGAGTTGTCAGGCAGCTCACGTTGGGTTTTTTGATTGGATTTGTTATGCGTATTATGCAGACATTTTTGATTTACTTTTTAATTTAATTTATACAATTTTAGCTTTTGTTTTCTGTCTAGCTTGTGCGAAAGGCAGCATCTCCGTTAGGAGAGAGGCGCGAATTTATGCATGAACATATTTATTTATTCTCGTGAAGAATGCAAACTTGTTGATGCTTTTGGTAAGCACAATAAATGTTCTAAATTCTTTGGTCATTGAACTGTTAACTGTTTCTGTCGGCTGCTTGGAGATTGTCAAGCTTATAAACTGTCTTTGTTTGCAGCTGTGAAAGAGTGGTATGTGATTGCTTAAGCTGTGCGTGTTAAAGAGACATACGTCATAGCTGAAAAGCTCAACTATACCCTGTAAATTTGTATTGCTTAAGTAGTTACACCCCTTAGATTGACTTTAATAGATTTAAAGGGTAGTAGATAGTTTAGAATGTTAGCTGATGGTGACTTATTTACTTTTTGTCCAACCGTATATGTATGCATATAAATACACTTATCTACCCTGCCATATATCTGCCCATATATGTCAACATATTAATCAATTTATCTCCAGCTTAAGATTCGTTCCAATGAAATCTTAAGCATACATTTACATATCAATAATTATTTCTAGCTACCTACCTACATATTTATCTTTTTACCTATTTACATCTCCATCCAAAGTCGAAGAGTCATACATCTGAAGCATTTATTTATATGCTCTACATTTGAACATATTTATATATGTATCTACTTGTAACTCGAGGCATATTTTAATGACATCTTCAGGTTAATTTTTTTCTCCCCACCATCCATTTCCATTTCAAATAAATTCAATGCATAAGATGACTTTACTTGTACTTAATATACTTCGTATGCAATTTGGCGTGAAGATCAACAAAAACTCGAGACAGTCGCCAATATTTTTGTTTAACGCGCAGACAAAGTCACAGACGCATCTGCTTAGCATATCAATGTAAAATATTTGCATTTAAAGCCACTTCATGGACATTAGCAGCGAGCGCACACACTCTGCCACGCCCCAACCTTCTCTTTTAGGCGCGTGTGTGTGTGTGTGTGAGTGTGGCGTCAAAGCCTTAGTTGTTATAGCCACAGTGTGTGTTATTTATGCGTCTGTTTGCACTAATTCCACAAAACACCAACTCGAAGTTTTGGTCGGGCTTTACGTTTGCTTTATGGCAGCCACACACACACGCATTGGTCAGACGGGCCTTGAGTGAGGGGGTGTGGCATGTGTGTGTGTGCGTGTGTGTGACTTGTCTGACAATTGACGGGCAGCTGCAGCTTTAACTTGCGGCTTATCAGAAATTCTAATTGTCGCCTGCGACAAGCCAAAAAAAGACCTAGCAGAAACACACACACACACCCATACACACACTCGCTCACACTCACACACACAGCCAAGTAAAATATAAATTGAATTACATATTTTATGCAAACAGCGCAGACAGCAAGACACGATACGACAGCAACACCTCAATCTCCACCCTCTGCCCTGTCAGATCGCATTTTGTTAGCTGCCGCCCAGCCTTCCACTTCCCCCCTGCATTCGCTCCAGTTGACTTTTGTTTTTGCAGCACGAACAAAGTTTTCCGTGTCCATCAGTGTCAACAACCACAGCAACAGCAACAACTCGATGGACACCCCACGGTGTCCGCCTGCGACATGCGACAAATCGCCGCATTTGGCCAAAGTGTCGCCAGTGTCAAAAGTCAAAGGGTTTTGCAGCAAACCGTCGTCTGTTCTTTTCTGTGTCCTCCTTGGCCCGTAGCCTGGCTGTGTTCTGTATATTTATTAAATAGTTTCCTGCAAATCCCTTTGAAGTGTCCGACAACTTGTCCTGCCCCCCTCTTCAGCTATATCAATTAGCAGTCCGCAAGTGCTGCCATTTTTATGGCATACATGCTTTTCGTACAAATCCTTATGTGTAAGGACTTTGTCTGGATATTTGGGGATTCACAATTTACTTGTTCAGAGATCAAGAGCTTGGTGTAGTGCACATAAGTCTTAGATTTTCAATATGCCAGACTGAGCTTTGTTTGTGGATTTGAGTTTCGTTGAGTTTAGATACAAACTGAGCTGAAAATTTGAGAACTAGTTCGCGAGTCTAAATCTTAATCTTGAAAACTTGATAGATCAAGATTTACACTAAAGTTTGATTAATAAATTCTACCAAAATTAGTTCTCTATTTCTTGGATGATTTCCCCGTTCTCAGGCAACAAAAGCCTGGGAAACGTGCACAAAAAGCTGTTTTTATTGGCATGAAAACAAATGTTTGCTTTTATGATAATTTCTATTGATGTTGTATGTCATCAAGTTTAATGTTTTACGCAATTGTTTATTAAGCAATGGCTATTAAAAAAAATATGTTGACAGCCTGAAGACCCACACGACGTTTAACGACTTCAACTGAACTTGAACTGGGCGACCAAATGCCTAGACGAGGTTTTAAGTCTAAACTTGAGCGCGTTTTTAATGTGGTTTGGGCTACTGCTTGCCAGTGTTGTCACCCAGTTATGAAAACTTTGCCACATAGTTGCCAATTAATGCAAATGTATTACATGCTTATTAACCTTATTTCTTTATAAATTGTTGCCAGTGCTGCCACCTAGTTTTTATATTGCACACACTTGAGCTCTCATGCTTTATCAGCTTAAGTTTTGCCATTGTTGCCGCCCAGTTAAATTATTAAAAATATGCTCGTTGAGCTACTACTCGATGAATAACTTTCCAGTGCTGCCACCTAGTTGATAAGACATGCATATAGTTGTTACTTTAGTTTCTCGAGCTTATGCTCTATAGATTATTGGAAGTATTGCCACCTAGTTACTTACGTTTCCTGAGCTTCATTTTTGCCATTGTTGCCACCTAGTTGATAATATTTCAATTATATGTGTTTACTCGTGCTTATGATTGAGTATTCACAGTTGTTTTTTCGTTGTTGCTATTTGTGGCATAATATTTCCTTCTGCTTTCGCAGCATTCCCAGCTGCCCCCCTCCCCGCTATCTCCCCCCTGCACACGCTGCGCTACTTTGCGTCGCATTGCAAGCACGTTACTCATACGCCGCGTGTGTCCACTGTGCCACAATTCGTGGCGTCTGCTTTGCCCGTCTGCCACTTGCTCGCACGCAATCAGACCGCATGATATTATTATTATTATTATTCATATTATTATTATTATTCTGCTAGCTATTTCCGCGGATTTCCCCCACTTTGCTCGCATTTTGTTTCACACGCCGCGAAAAACTAACACGTCCCTCACTCCACACTCCTCAGCCCGCCCTATACCGCCCCCTGCACATACATGGATATTCGCACAGATAGTTGGATATATATATATATATATGCGTATATATACGTATCTATGGCTATATTTCTTGGATTTGGGCCAACGAGTGTGTGAAAATAGAAAATTTTGCTTAGCATTGGAATGTGCCATGTTCCTTGCGATGTGTCGCATTTGTTGTTGTTGTTGTTGTCTTTGTTGTTTTTGTTGTTGTTGCAGTTTTGTGTTTGATTTTGTTTTCATTCCCGTTTGTTTGTTGGCATTTTGCACTTTGTATTTTTAAACATTTCGCAAAATGCTCCAACCTAAAGTTTGATAGCTGCAATTTGTGGCATGCACTCAAAAGAGCAAATCCCATGGAATGGGGAAGTGGCAGCAGAGGCAGCAGCAGCAGGAGCAGCAGGAGGAGCTGCCACTTGGTTTGGGGCAACAATATCGATGTTTTCAGTGGGCGTGGCTGGCTAGGCAAGCATTGTTGCCGCCTTGTTGCCAATCTCGACAATCAAGAGTTTGTTTTTTATTTTTGTGTTCGCGGAAGTTTCGCCATTAGCCCGAGCACTTGAAAAGTTTTGGAACAGCATCTGATATGACCTATATATATACATATATATACGTGTATATATATATATAAATGTCTGTATATGCAGTTTGTCTGGGCAAATGTTTGCTCAATTGAATTTAATCGGATTATTTCGACAGAGAGCAGCTTTTAATAGTCGCACAATTGAATTAAATTGTGATGACTGGATATAAAAATTCAATGGTCAACAACGAAACTTTTTCGGTAGATTTTCACGATGATTAATTGCAATTAATTTCTAGATTGTTTTCACAAATGGAAATCCATTTTTAGGGGGCAGTTTTGTGCAACGTGGGGTAGCATATTGGCACGAAACTAAGAGTTCGAGCTCCCGAAAAGATAGAGAAGAAGCGGAGAGATCTATATACTATGTACTTATACTTTATACTGAATAATTTCCCAGCAGGTCAAAGATATCCCACCTCCATGTTCACATTAATTCGCCTCATTTTGCAGCTCTTTTGTTCTTCTGCTACAACCTTTTGCACTTAAAGAACCTGTCTTGTATTCAATTAAAATTTAATTAGAAGTCAAATTTCGTGCTCATCATATAAATCTCTCCCTCTCTCTTGAAAAAATGATCTTTTACGCAAATTAGGCCTTAAAATCTTGACCTTTTTGGCATTTTTATTTAAAAATTCATAAGTTCGCCTAGTGGCAAAGCGTAACAATCGCAAATCTTAACTTGAATGCCCACTCGCTGCTTACAATGTGCCATCATTACAGCCAACTGGCCATCGGGCCACCTGCTCACCTGCCCAGCTGCCCATCTGCCCACCTGTTTCCTGGCATGCAACCCACCGGAACGCGCGTCCCTCGGGGCGCATCCTACGAGCAGGGCCACATTTTTGTGCCTGCGCCCACCCAACGACTTGGCAAGGCAATTATTAATTTTAATAAACTTGAATGTGAAGGGGCGGAGTGGAAGCCAGCAGAAGCTGCCCACAGGCAACGCCTGCCTTTGCCTGCCTTCAGCTCAATTCCTTTCCCCTTTTTTGTGCTGGCCTAATGATATAATTTTTCTCAGTTAACTAATTGAATACATTTGCAGCAAGAAGCTGGCCAAGAGACAGGTCAGGGCGGGGCGGGGCGGGAGGGGCCTAAAACACATGGCGCGCTAACAAAGATTGTTAATAATGGCAAACAAGCGCAACGAGCGAGGCAGCTCCAGCTCCAGCTCCAGCTCCAACTACAGCTTCAGCTTCAGCTCCTCCAGCTCCATCTTCGATGGCTGCCACTTGAGGCAAGCCATTGACAGCGCGGCGGCAGAAGAACAGCTCTCTGTTTGAAGGGGAGTCAGGCCCAAAGGAACGTGCAGCAGTTAATTTGCGGGCAAAGAGATGATGGGGAGGTGAGGAGAGGGGAGGGGAGCGGAGCGGAAGACGAGAGCACACAAAACGACATTTCGCGGCAAAGAACTTGGATGGGTTGAGCTGCGACGGGAGTAGAGTCTGCAGGGTGGGGAACGCATTACAAATTCCATTACTTTGAGCAGCGAACATGACCTGATTTTTATGTAGATGTATGAGTGCAGAGCAGGGTGTGTGTGTATGTGTGTGTGTGTGCGTGTGCTGGCTGGATTCTGCTGCTGAGCAGGAAATTAGGCAGTCCAAAGACAGAAGAAGCTGCCACACGCCCTCTGCCTGCTCTAATGTCTCTCTGTGTGTGTGTGTGTGTGTGTGTGTGTGTGTGTGTGCGTGCGTGGGTATTGAGCCACGTATTGAGCTAAATGTTGCAGCCGCGCGCGCCCCTTCCACGCGCCGCACTTGTCGAGTCACGTAGCACAAAGTTTTAAGCATTGCCACTTGCGACGTGCAATGGTCCTTCTTAGGCCCCCTCTGAACCTCCCTCCCTCCCTCCCTTCTCCCCAACCGACCGTTGAGACCCTCTTTAAGCGCTGTCTTGGCTATAAATTAACAAAAATGAATGGGGGCCAAAAGCCAGCCCACACGCACACACAGAGAGAACTCTGCTTAAAGCCAGCAGCAGTCGATACCCTCGCCTGTGTCTTAAGTAGATATAAGTGCGAGGTGTGCGTGTGTGTGTGCGGGGTTTTATTTTCGGGGTTATAAAGTGCAGTGGGTTATTGGCGCACTTTTATGTCAGCCAAATGCTTGTCACACGCTGCCCAGCCCGAACATAAGCCACACCCACTCGGAACGCCCCCATTTGCTACCAGAACATTTCACACAATAAAAGTGTGACAAGCTGTTCCGGTCGACAAGGAGAGCAAGGTGTGCGGTGAGGAGGGGAGGTACTTTGCCTGCGAGCCTCAAAGTGCACTTTATTCAATTAAAATGGCACACACAGAGAGAAAGACAGAGAGAGGGTGAGAGAAAGAGAGGGGGAGCGTTGCTGGGGCATGTAAATTGTTGCAAATACAGCCCAAAAGCCAAACTATGCGACAGCTGCAAAAACAAAACTAATTATGAAAAGGGATCAGGCCGTGGGGCATGTACGAGATACGACCAGGTTAAAGGTCGAGTGGGTCGATTTGTGGCGCACAAAACTGACATAGTTCCTGTCGCTGGGCCCAAAGGAAACTTAAGTTGGTTAAGTGCAATCGACTAGATACAAAATGCTTAAAGATAAGTGTAGAAATATCTAATTAGGAATTTGATGAGAGGATGCACGAAAAATATGAAAAAAAAGGAAGAACTTAGCTGTAGTCAGAGTGAGTGAGAGGCAGAGATGGCTAAGACAGAGATTGAGGCAACGTGAGAGAGAGAGAGAGAGAGAGATAGAGATGCTGGGAAGGATATAGAAGAAGAAAGAGATTGAGAGAGTGAAAGAAGAGTAGGTAATTACTCTCAAAATTAAAAGCTAAACACATGTAATCGGAAAACATGTTGCAATATGTTGCACACAGAATTTTGCTGAAATATATTCAAATAGAGGAATATTTGTGAAATAAAACGAAGTGCATGAAATTTGGGTTTCATTTTCTAATTGCACTCAAAATGATTGCAAATGTAAATATGAAATTCAGTTCAAAATGTTCACATTTGTTTGGTTGCCAGACACTCCTAATTG
Source organism: Drosophila kanekoi (assembly GCA_037075305.1). Lineage (NCBI taxonomy): Eukaryota > Metazoa > Arthropoda > Insecta > Diptera > Drosophilidae > Drosophila > Drosophila kanekoi. The sequence continues at coordinate 10,837,224 of JBAMCE010000141.1, forward strand.
GCTGTTATGGAAAGCGTTGCCATTAACTTTACACACACTCGCACACACACTCACACACATTCTCGCTGTTGCACTGAGGCATTCAAAATTCAAATTTCCGGAGGTGTTTGAGTTATGACTGACAGCAAGCAGCGCCCCGGCAATGAAAATCACTCGATCTATTACAGCAATTTGCAGTTATTAATCAAAGCAATGCTCAGGCAAACAGCTCGGCAGCAGTTTCTGTCCATCAAATATGCAACAGCTGCAACAACTGCAACAACAGCAACAACAGCAACAACGATTGCAACAGCAACTGCAATTGTGTAACAAGCGAGTGTTGAAGATTTACGACCTACTTTCGTATGCATGACAGCTGGAAAGCAACCGAGTGACTAACTAACCAACCGGGCCAGGATAAGGCACAATCAGAGCCAACACAGCCGACGATTCCTTGGCCTCCAAATCCTGTCTGGGCATCAACAAACATGTGTAAGGGGTCCTGTCCAAAGTTGAAATACCCTGACAATCATATTCTGTGCACAGACACAAGAAACATCGCTTTTGATGGAATGTTCCGATAAGGGATATATATTAAAGCATTTGCAAAGTGATGAGCATTTAACGGGAACTGTTTTGAAGCTTGTGAAAGTTGAATTTGCTCAAGATATCGAGTTTGTCTGGCATGGGGACACGAACCGTAAGCCTTAGACTCAGCCTGCCAACGCTTAGCTCAAAGCAACAAAGTTCTCTTTAGCAACAAAAACTGTAGAAACATTTAACTTTTATCAATCGAATTTATAATTCCTATTGCGTTGGTAATATTCGTCTGTACCTTTGTGAGTAGTAGAATAATCATCGACACCTACCGCTAAAAACATTTGAAAGATTTGTTAAACAATATAACTAAATGGTTATACCCATTGGAAAGGGCATCATAAAACAGGCGTCCAAATTGCGTGTCATAATAAACTGAAGAATCGTCTGTGGAAGTTTCTTGTGCTTCTTCTTGTGCCACATGTCAAGTGCATGTGTGTGCAGCCTGGTAGCTGCCGCTGCTGCTTCGGCTGCCTTGGCTGCCCTGGCTGCTGTTGCGGCTGATGTGGCAGCTTACCCCCTGGCGAACTGTTTTGCATTACTCATTTGACACTTTGTCTATCCGAAACGTGGCACCTGCTCAGAAGAGGCGCATTGCCAGAAAACCTCAGAAAGCAGCCGACGCGCAAACGTAGACACAGTCGAATCTGGCTGCGAAGCCGCAGACAAACTTTCGAGTTGGCCCAGAAGACGTTGATGAACGACGACTGGCGAGGTAACCGATGCCGCCGGGTGCTGTGTGCTGTGTGCGGGGCAGACGACGAGCCATACAATTTAATCCTGCCCAGACATGCAACGCGGGGGCAGGCGGCGTATCGCTTGCCAGCTGCAGCTTCAGCTTCGGCAACGGGCGCTCCACATATGCTTGATATAAATCTCAAGAGCTGCCTGCCATGCACAACATGAAACCACTAATTGAAGTGAAAGAAAAGGCACAGCCCGCAAATGACGTTAGATGAGCAGCTCGAAACTCAGCTCCCAGCTCTGGAGTTTGTTAAAGCTCCGTTGATAAGGCAGAGTATTCACACCGAACACGAATGCCCTGCATGCGCCCGTCTGTGTGTGTTTTGTGTTGGTTTTCAGTTTTAATTAACATGTGGCATGGCCAGAGAGGAAAGAGTTTCAGTTGCCGCCTCCTCAACACTCAATCAGCGTGGCATTGCAAAGAAAAATTAAAAGATGCAAAAAGAAAATAAAATAAAAACAAGTTTCCAACACAAATGCATACTAATTGGGGTTAACAAGGCATGGAGATGCACTACCAAAAACTCGAAGTTATAAACTTCGGACCTTGCCGCCTTGCTAAGCCTCGGCTCGCATGTTAGCTTCAACTTTTATTTTGAGCCCCCGAAATGAGCCGAATTTGTTGTTAAATTATTTGATTTTGGTTTCTTACGAACTTTAAAATTCTCTGCTCTGCTCTGTTGTCTGTTGATTTCGTGCATATTTGAAATTCCTTAATTTAAATAGTTCCGTGCTGGGCTACTGATTGCTTTTTAAAGGTATTTGCAATCAATTTCGCTAGCTTAACCCATTAATGCCTACTATTTTGATAGTCTTATATTGAGTGCATAGAAAAGTACATTATGTATTATATAAGTTTTCTCTGTATTTAGCCCAACTTTTTGTTCAAATGGTACAAATTTGTCATGTCGCATTCGGGCCTAAAGCCGTCCACGACGACATGCAACAATGGGTTAAAGCTGAATTTCAGCCGCAGCTCAACTCAATTATAATCCATTTCGAATGCAACACAAATCCAAACGGATGCCGGAGGCCTCGACATGCTGCGACAGCTGAGTCAACCTTGACATTAGCCTTGCCGCAGGGCAAACAAAGCCAAAGCCAGAGCCAGAGCCCGAGCCCGAGCCACGGCCAACAACACGACAGCATCTGGCGGGGAATCTCGTCTAAGCGGCAGCTCCCCGCAGCAGCCCCATGTCCCAAGCCTGACTGTGGCACACTGAGAGTATGATGGGAAGGGGAGGGGTAGGGAGGGGCACGTAAATAAAATGCCAATGATAAAAGCGAGAAGAGGCGTGTGCTGAAAGCCGTCAACGTCAGCCAACGAGCTGATTGAATGCGGCACACAAAAGTTCGCAACTGGAGCGCAGGCTACACAGAGACGAGGCGGCAGATACACATACATACATATATGCATGTTATGTATGTATAGAGGTGTATGTCATCCATATAGGCTAGGCCCACAATTCACAATTATGATATGCAAATTTACTGGCAAAATATTCATATACATATAAATTGCGGCTGGGCAGAGTGCAGAAATTTATTGTTCGCACCGAGATCTGCCGGCGAGATGGTCGGTCAGACCAGAAATACGTGAAATAATATACGGCTACAGACCGCAAATGGCACGTGCCGCAGGGTTCAAATAAATGCATACCTGAAACGTAGAATATATATACGAATATATTTCAGTCTCTAATTGTAAATGGCAAGAAAATCGAAATCGAAATGAAATCGAAATCAAGTTATATTTAAAAAGACATGTGAAATGCGACTAATTGGCACTTGGATGAAGTTTTTGTTGTCCACCTTGTTTTTATCTGACATTCAAATGCTACTTTTAGCTGCAAGGTATGAAAAGGATATGCAGCTCAGATTGGCCTAGAATGCAATTAAATTGATTTTTAATCGTTTGTGTGAAAACACGATTTTGTGCTCAAAAATTTATCTCCAAGAGCATATAAAATGGGGACAAATGCAAAGAGCATAAAATTCGATTCTAAGCTTGAGGAAAACTCAAGTGAACGGAGAGTACAAATTCGATATAAATAAAATAAATAAATTTATATAAATTGAATGTGATCGAACGCAAATGCAAACTCTTAGGCTTACGTCGCATAACAAACGCAATGGGAAGATCTAATTGTGAATATATCCTATAAAAAGAAGAACAAAAAGAAATAGTTAGGCTTCAACTAAAGAAAGTTCTTCCCAGCTTAATAAAATAAAAGTTTGATTTATAAACCAAATTACGCTGAAATCCATTTTCATAAACAGTTCAAGCTGTAAGTCAGTTCTTACGGACAGTCGCAGCTAGTTTTGCACTTCCTTTTTGTGCGTTGTCCTTAAAAGTTTAGCTGGCTGTGCTGCTTTTCTAAGCATCAAATATGTATGCTGTTAACTTTTTGTTACAACTTTAAAAGGTCTTTGTAAAAGTTGGGTTAAGTGTAAAAATTGCAACTTTATTTTGAAAAGTTAAATTTAGTTTTCGCTTTGGACAAGTCCATTTGAAACTTTTAGAGTGGAAGCCAGAAAACAATATTAAACAATAAATAAGCTAATACTAAGATAAATTTATAAGTTATTTGCTTTAAATTTCTAATTAACGTTCTCTTTTCTTTCATTTCAGGTGAGTGTTAAACGCAAAGAGCTGAGCTGCAGGTACTCCATGCAAAAACTTTACTGCTCTAATCAACTAATGGCAGTTGGTTGGTAAGCCTCATCCATGTGCTGGGTGACAATTGTCGGGCTTTGCTATTTTTTACTTTTCAAGGACATGCATTCATCATGACGTAGTTGAGTGAAAAAGTGCTTGAAACAGCCATAAAGCGTGGCCCATAACGAGCCATGACCAAACCCAAACCCAAACCCCAGCCAGCCCCGCCAGCCAGCCGCCAGCCAAGCGACCAGTCAACAAACCCATTAAACACCATTTATAACTCTACGAAACCCCCCGAACACAACCCACTCCATTCCACTCCCCCCCCACTTGCCCCTATACAGGATGATGAGCAGAAATCGCAACGACTGGCTTTGCCTGCTTGCCAGGCTGCAAAACTTTCATTATGCCATTTTATTGTGCTGGCGACCATTTTGGCCTGCATGTGCTTCTTCTTCTTGTTGTTGTTGTTGTACGCGTTGTTGTTGTTTGTGTGGGATAGAAAATGGCAGCTTTGGTGGCCATCACAGCCTCGCAACGGGCATCGCAATGTCAAACGCGCATTTGCCGGTCACTGTCATGTGTTTGTGTGTGTCGTGGTGTGCATGTGTGTGTGTGAGCTGCCAGATGCCAACTGACTAAAAGCGAGGGCGCCAACAACAACAACAAGAACGGGCACTGAAGTCATTCCAGGCAGCGGCGCAGCCAAAAACACGACCAAAAACAATAACAGAATGGCAAAGTTTTTTGTCGCCTTGTTTGTTCTTCTCTCGCTTGCCCACACTCTCATCGCCCCCCGCTCCTTCTCCCCTGACTCGCTCTGCGCTTTGGTTTCGGTTTCCTTTTTGATGCCTTGACAATGGCTTTGATAATTATTATTAGTTTTATTATGTAACTTTACAGCTTCGCTTTTGCTCTTGTTGCTCTTGCTGTTGTCGCTCTGCTTTGTGGCTTCTGTTTACATGCGCTTTCTGTCACTGTTTCGGCTAGTTACAGTTAGCGCAGAGCATGTGAGCCAGAGGGAGATAGAGACATCTAGCGTGGAAGATAGAGACATCTAGCGTGAGTGGCACAGCGTGTGTGTGTCTGTGCGTGCGTGTGTGTGTGGGCGCTCTCTTTTGTGTTTGCTTTGAGTGCAAATTATAAAGTTGCGAGTATTGTCACATTTTGATGTAACGGCATTCACAATTATTTGCTAATTAGACATGTAATTGTCAAAGCTGCCAGACAAACGGAGAATAATCTGGCAGCGTACAGATTGAATATTGTGTCTAATTGGATTATCCTCTTTGCGTGCGCCCTACCCAAAAACTTCAGATTAAAACAAATTTGCCAAAACTTAACCGATTTTGATGAATGAGGGCATTTTGGCCATGGCTCGTCTTTGCATATAGCCAAATCTGATTAGATTTGACCGAGTTATGGGGGTGGGAAGTCTTGACCTACATATGTCAACGATATGGAAAAACAGTTATATACGGATATATATATATACTTAAATCTAATCACAGACTTTATGGCTTTGCCAAAATTAAACAGACTTTCATATTATATTTTCGCCTCTTGTTCTCTTGATAAATGTGACTTACAATTTTTACACATCCATTTTTTTTTTCTACCGAAATTTATCCCATTCCAGTCTCATTAAATACTCTGCAGCTTGGCCAATTGCGACAGCTCAATTATGTCAGAAATTTACTGGGCTGAGCTGTAGCCCATAAATGGCACAGACTGCCCGAAAGGAATGCAGTAGCTGCAAGACGAAGAATGGCGAAGAGGAGTTCGGTTGGGCGGAGGGAGGGGGAGCAAATAGCCTGGCCTGATGGCTTCTGTAGCAGGCAGTCGGAAAGAAAATTAAAAGGCATTGCGATCGAGTATACACAAAGGGTTAAATGGCTTAAACGATGTGGGGGGGAGTTAGTGAGAAGAGGGGAGGGGAGGGCGGCGCACACTGGGCGTGGCAAGTGGCCAATAAAAAGCGTAAGTAATGCGGCGGGGGATGGCGAGACCGGCCGCAGTGCAATAAATTGATTGTGCGGCACACTGCACAACATGCAACATGCAAAGGGCACAACAAAAAATAATTGAAAACTGCGAAGCTGAAAATGAAGCGAGGCAAGAACCAAAAAAAAAAAAAAGAATAAGAAAAGCACGCCCCAAACGAATCTCAGTTGCAATGCGGCCCACGTGGCGTATGACTGACGCGAATTTATGTTGGCTGTCCGAGAGCGCAACTTGCCACACGTTCTAATCAGTGAGAATGCAACGCTAAGTGGCAGGGGCAACTGGTTAGAAGCCGCATTGTGTGCAGGCGAACCAGTTGCCAACAGACCCGCAAACCCCCTCTGAAACCCTCTCCCCGGGTCAGTCTAATAGCTGCGAGTTGTTCACCTTCAACGTCCTTTAAGCCGGCGCCTGCGTTGGCCTATTCAGCTATTTTCTAGCTATTTACACGAGGAGGTCTGCAGTTTTAGCTACTTTAAAGCTGTTTTAGCATTTTTGCTTGGCTTTTTCCATAAATAACTTATATATTAGCCTGGGAAATGTATTCTAGCTCGTATTGAGCTTATTTTTGTGCTTTGTGCTAGCTATTTATTTAGCTATTCTTAGCTATTTCTAACATAAGATCTAGCTACTTTCTTGTAGCAACGGTTGGCAACACTGGCAACCAGTCTAAGTAAATGCCGCACAAAACCAAAGAATCAACAATGTGAGAGAGAGAGTGTGTGTGCGTGTGTGTGTGGAACCAGTTGAGACTACGTCGGCGTCTGCTGTCGGCAATTACAATTCAATTAATGCGCTTAGCGCAATTTTTTACAGTGTAGTAAACACATGATAAGAAGCAGAGCAAAACGAAGCGCAAATGGAAAATGGAGAGTCCAAGAATTTCTGCATTTAATCGCCGACTCAAAAGTTAAACGACCGCGCAAGTTGCTGATGATGTGAGCGTGCATGTGTGTGTATGCATGTGTGTGTGTGTGTGCGGCGAGAAGTGGGGTAGGGGCAAGGAGAGACGTGCCCCTCGTAATCAGCTCATGTGTGAGCCTCAAGACGTCGTCGTCGTCGTCGTCGTCTCTCGCATTGCTGTTATAAAGCCAAGAAAATGGCAGCGTCAGGCCCTTAACTTCCACTTCACATGCATCCTTATAGCTGCGTGTTGTTCCTGTTGCTGCTGTTGTTGTTGTTGCCATGCAACACACGTCATGGGTGTCGTTTTTCAGCCTCTTGTGTGGGTGCATAGAGCGAGAGAGGGGCAGAGAACGGGCGTGATATTCATTCACATGTAATTCGACTGCTGAAAGGCAGCAACACGAACAACAACAACAACTACAACAACATCGACAACAACAACAACATCGACAACAACGGCAACTCAACAATGAACAATGCACGGTTTTAAATTGCATTCTATTTAATTAAGCCGAAGTGGCAAATGTGAGACAAGTGCCACAGTTGCTGCCAACTTTTTCTTGCTATTGCTTAAAGTCGAAAGTTTATGGCTTATGGCTTATGAGCTTATAGCCTTCAAAAGTTAATAATCTTGACTTGGTAATTAGAACAGTCGGATCTACCGTGAAGATTTAGCAGGAGAAGAAACTAGATTTAATAGGAGGATTACCAGGACGATTTACCAGGATGGCATACCAGTTGGTTTTAGCATGAGGATTTATAAGGAAGGCCTACCGTGCGCATCTTTCAGGAGAGTCTACTGGGAGGATCTTTAAGGAGAATTTATTAGGTCTACTGGGAGGATCTACCAGGAGGGTCAACCAGGAAGCTTTACCAGGAGTTCTTACGAGGAGGGTATACTTAGCGAATCAATTAGAAGGATCTACCAAGTTATGCTAGGTGGGCTCACCTAAAGGGTCTAATAGGTGCGGCTACAAGAAGAGAGGTTTATCAGGAGGCCCACCAAGAAAAACTTACTGGTAGATTTACCAGAAGGATCTACCAGGACGTTCTGCTTGTAGGGTCTACTTAGAGAAACTGCCAGGAGGGACTACCAGGCGGGTCTAACAGGCGGATCTAATAGAAGGATTGAGCAGGTGGCCTAAACTGGAGAATCTACTTCGAGGGAATGCTGAGAATGCCTAACAGGATTACACCCCAAATTTGTCTTTATACATATTGCTACACTTGGAATATTCTTGCACTCTTTGCTACCTCAATTCATTATGAATTTCACTTAAGCACGTTTCGAAGCCAGTTAGTCTTATTTTAATTTGGTGAACTACCGCTAGACCCAACTATTACCCAAGGGCCATTGAGCAGATTCAATTGCAAAAAAACAAGCCCGAATTCGACCGCTGCAGAGCTCGTCGCCCACTCAGAATTCGAATGACCGTTTAGAATCAGCAGCAGCACACACTTCCGGTTTTCGGTTTCGGTTTCATTCAATTTGCTGGCGCTTTTTAGAAATTGAAAAGCAAAACGTTAAAAAGCGGGGCCGAACAGCGCATAAAACGCCAAATGCCCCTCGAGAAAGACTCTATAAACATATTTTTTTGAGTCATCAAACGCGTCGTGAGAACGAGAGCTCAGTGCCAAGAGTCGAAGCGAAATAAACTGTAACTGAAACAGAAAACAAACAACTGCCTAATGGGTTGCCCCTAGAGAAAGAGAGAGGGAGAGGGAGGGAGGGAGGGAGGTAGGGTGTAAGGGGTCGGGTGCCCCTTGCAACATATCCACAACATGTGTGTGAAACACACTCGAGTTGGGGGCGAAGCTGTAAACTCTGTATTTCAATTTCAATTTGCATAAAAAGCGAAAAGCGGAAATCATTTGCATGCTGAACAGGAACCGGGAACGGGAATGGGAATGGGAACGGGAACGGGAACGGGAACTGGAACTAGAAAGGGAACTGGAACGGGAACTGGAACCGGTCAGCCGCAGCTTCCGCTGTGTGTGAAGTGTCAAGACGTCTCAAGTACTTTAATTGCCTGAACGAGGAGAATAGTTTTCCGTTTGCCAGCGGCCAAAATGTCATTTTTCGGACCAAAACTCATTTGAAGCTCTTAACTTGTTTGCCTGACACTTAAATTGAATAAGCCCCAAGTTTTGCTGGCCAGTGTAAAGAGTTCGGTGCTCGTCTCGAAGTCATTTTGCATAATTAGACAATTAGCTTCGGCCCCGAAATTCTCGG